>CM066986.1:100130665-101533999 GCA_033977485.1 Hydrangea macrophylla | reverse complement strand
GTTTTAGGCCATACAAGGACTTAACAAGCTTGCATACTTTATTCTCTTGTCCAGGAGCTACAAACCCTTCGAGTTGTTCCATATATATTTCTTCTTCTAATTCGCTGTTCAAGAATGCTGTCTTTACATCCATTTGGTGGATTTCAAGATTATTCAATGATGCAATAGCAATGAGCATCCGAATAGACGTTATTCTAGTAACGGGAGAATAAGTATCGAAATAATCTAGTCCTTCCTTTTGCCTATAGCCCTTGACTACAAGTCTAGCTTTATACTTATCTATTGATCCATCTGCTTTCATCTTCTTTTTGAAGATCCATTTATAACCCAAAGGTTTTAAGCCAGATGGAAGATCCACCAATTCCCAAGTATGGTTTTGCAAAATAGATTCAATTTCACTATTGATAGCTTCTTTCCAATATGAAGCTTCTGGAGAGGACATTGCTTCCTTGAATGTTCGAGGTTCATTTTCTACCAAATTTGTTAGAAAATCAGGGCCAAAGGATGTCGCCACTCTTGCCCCCTTACTCCGTCTAGGTTCCAAGTCCATAGGGTCTTGATCTATTGGAGTATCATTTGTACTATCTAGAGGTCTTTTGGACACTCTTGACTCTGGTGCATTCTTATAAGGAAATATATCCTCAAAGAATGTAGCATCCCTTGATTCTATAAATGTATTAACATGAATATCGGGAATGTCAGATTTGTATACCAAAAAGTGATATGCACTACTATTATTGGCATAACCAATGAATATACAGTCAATGGTTTTGGGTCCTATTTTCACCCTTTTAGGTTTAGGGACCGCCACTTTTGCTAAGCAACCCCACACTCTTAAGAATTTGTAACATGGTCTGTGACCTTTCCATAATTCATAAGGTGTTTTCTGGGTTTTCTTGTGAAGCACTTTGTTGAGAATATAATTTGCGGAGAGTATCGCCTCCCCCCACAAATTCTGGGGTAGTCCAGAACTTATCAACATAGCATTCATCATTTCTTTCAATGTTCGGTTCTTGCGTTCAGCAATACCATTAGATTGAGGTGAATAAGGAGCGGTAGTTTGATGAATGATTCCATGTTCTCCACAGAACTCCTCAAATGGTGATTCATATTCACCACCTCTATCGCTTCTTATTGCCTTAATCTTTTTGCTAAGTTGATTCTCAACTTCATTTTTATAATGTTTAAACATTTCTATTGCTTCATCTTTGCTTCTTAACAAATATACATAACTATATCTAGTGCAATCATCCACAAAAGTTATAAAATATTTTTTACCCCCTCTAGTTTGTACAAACTTTAAATCACAAATGTCACTATGTATTAAATCTAAAGGTTCAGTATCACGATCAACAGATTTAAAAGGAGGTCTTGTCATTTTAGATTCAACACATATCTCATATTTATTCTTATTATCAATATCAAAATTTGGCAAAAAATCTAGATTACTTAATCTACGCAAAGTATCATAATTAACATGGCCTAATCTAGCATGCCAAATATTAGAAGACTCAAGCAAGTAAGAAGAAGCATTATTATTATTAATTGCATTAGGTACAATAGCCATTACATTTATCTTAAAGAGCCCATCACTAAGGTAGCCCTTTCCAACATACATCTCATTCTTAGTGAGTACAAACTTGTCGGAAACAAACACCAATTTAAAGCCATTCTTGCTAAGCAATGATCCTGAAACCAGATTTTTGCTAATGTCGGGCACATGAAGCACATCATTGAGAGTTAGTTCTTTGCCCGAGGTCATTTTCAGAATCACTTTCCCATGTCCTTCCACCTTAGAGCTTGAAGCATTACCCATATAGAGTTGTTCTTCGTGAGTCACAGTCTTGTAAGTAGAGAACATCCATTTGTTTGAACAAATATGGAGCTTAGCCCCAGTATCCACCCACCATTATTTGGTATTACTAACTAGATTACATTCGGAGACAACCGCGGAGAGGTTAATGTCGGAAACATCTTTGGAAAGTGTCTCCAACTCGGCCACATTAGCTTGTTGATTTGACTTCCTCTTTGGCTTACGATAGTCCTTTGCACGATGTCCATTTTTGCCACAGTTATAGCACTTGCCTTTAAACTTCTTAGGACCATGAGTTCCTTGACTTGGACCTCCGCCATCATTCTTCCTATTCTTTGGACCATGTTCCACAACATTGGCCTTTGCTCCAAGAGAGGAACTTACATTCTTCTTTTCAGAACCACGATTATCTTCTTCAATCCTTAGTCTTACAATTAACTCTTCAAGATTCATCTCTTTGCGTTTGTGCTTGAGATAATTCTTGAAGTCTTTCCAAGTAGGCGGAAATTTTTCAATAATCACAGCCACTTGAAAAGAATCACTTAGAGACATCCCTTCGGCATGAATATCATGTAGGAGTACTTAAAGAACTTGAATTTGGCTAATAACAGATTTTGCATCTATCATCTTATAGTCAAGAAATTTACCAACTATGAATTTCTTCATGTCGGCATCCTCAGTTTTATATTTCTTATCTAAAGAGTTCCATAGTGCTTTTGCTGATTCCATTTTACAATATACATTGTAAAGAGTGTTGTCTAATGCATTTAAAATATAATTTTGACACAAAAAATTGGAATTTTTCCATGAATCAACAGCGGCACTATTGGTTCCTCCTTCTACGAGTTCTAGAGGGTCCTCGCGAAGAAACTTAGCCAAATGCAATGTGGTTAAATAAAAGAGCATCTTTTGCTGCCAACGTTTGAAATCGGTTCCATTGAACTTTTCCGGTTTTTCCCCATGAGACAGATTCACAGTAGGAACAGGAATAGATGAAGTAGTTGCCATTCTGAAAATTTTAACAAGATTTGTTTCTTTATTATCACAAAAGTAATGAACACTGATTTAATAACTAATTAGGAAACTGAAAACAATTTTCAGTTTATAAGATAGTTCTATTAAACAGTTTATAATTTATAATACAATTTTATAGACCAGATTTATAAAAAGCAGTTTTAATAACACAGCAGATTTAAATAAACAGTAAACAGATTACAGGTTTAATACACACTAATAAAACAGTTTAAATAAAACAGATTATATAACAGTTTTTTAAAAAACCGAAACAAAATTACTATTTCAGTTTTGTTCAGATTACCACAAATAAAATTAAGTTCGTCTTAAGATTGTTATTCCTACTATCTTATAATAGACAATCTGTATAAACAATATAAACTGGTAACAAAAGGAAACAGTAATTGCAAACAAAAAACAGAATTAAACTCACTGTTACATAATATAGAAACAATAATTTGAGACAGAATCCGAGCCCAGCGAACTGTTTCCTTAAGACGAATTTGCTCCCTCTCGGTGCACAAGGTTGATGAGCAATCGTCTCCCAAGATAGAACGGATTTTCAATTCTGCAGAAGTTGCACTTCAATCTCCAGAATACAGCGAACACAAAACTGTATAATACTCGAACACTATGAAATGATATGCAGTGAAAGAGAGACTTTATTCTTTCGTGCTGATGAAATGAAACCAGAGGAGTATATATAAACAGTCTGGTGATTGTTCAAATCAACACATCCAAACAGAGCATTGCAACTGTTGGAGTGGTGACTGTACGAAAATACACATCCAAACAGAGCATTGCAACTGTTGAAGTTGTGACTCTACGGAAAAACACAACCAAACAGATCCTTATTATTTTCTGGAAGGACATGACTGTTTGAGAAGAGAAAAAAAAACTGGAAGGATAATCAAATGAATTTTCTCCAAAAAGATTAGTTAATCTTCAAACAAGCCCAAGCCCAAGCCCAGGCCCAGGGACCCACGGGCCGCGCCCAAGCCCAGCCGGTCGGTCGGTCGGCGGCGGCGGCGCGCGTTTTTGTGTGTGTGTGTGCGCGCGCGCGTGGGATAAATCCCACAAAGGCCTAGGTCCTCCCCCCTTAACAAAAGTGGGTACCCCAAAGGGGCATGCCCCTTAGTTGGCTTCCCTCTTAAATATACCCTTAAGCTCTTTGATGTTTTTCCTATGTGGGACAACTAAGGTTTCCCACATTTTTCCTCCTTCACCAATGTTTCACGTGGGCCACTTTGGATGACAATTTCTCATTCATCCCTTATTGGATTTCAACATGTAAATATACGGCGTTTATCTCCTCACGGAGGAGAACGCATTCCAATGTGGTCCCGCCCCTAAAGACGTGTGGGACCCACCTTAAATTGGAGCCAAAGTTTACATAAAACTTGTTATTTGAAGTCCAATTTTCCAACAAAATTTTCATTTGGTTTTTAATTTATAAAATAAGCGTATGCTTTCCAAATTAGAATCCCATATTTGATTTCCAAATTCAAACAACTTAATAGTTGTAGCACATATTATGGAAATGTTTGGTGGTACCACATGCCACTCCATGTACACAGCTAACAGGGCATTTGAGAATCATTGTATTACTTTTCTTTTCTTTTATCCTTTTTCCTTTTTTTTTTTCCAGTTGTCAACCTCTTCAATTTTGGAAGAGTTCAAACAAAATGTTTTGTCTAAGCTTTACATACATATATATATATATATACGTACGTATCTATGTATGTGATCTTTGGTCGTCAAACTTTACATGTATATATATACATATTCAATTATGCTTTTCCAAGTTCAAACTATTGGATTCCTATGTCAATGTCTCACTTCTATGTGACTTTGTGTTCACTTTGAACAACAATTCTCCTACAATACTCTAGGAATTATGTTAATAACCAAGGATGGATGAGGAGGTTGTTGGGGGTTGAACATTGTTCAACTACAAATTTTCAGTGAATTCATATTCAATAACTTTTTGGTTCACTTGAATAAATAAATTATAAAACAAGATCATTAATCACTTGCATTTAAACGTTTTATGATGGGAAGGCAAATATCCCACCGGCTGCGTTCAACTTGGCTCCTATTTATGTTGGCTACTTTTTATCCTTTTCATTTTGTTCAAGTTGCTAAGTTAATGTTGGGAAATAGAATGTAATTAGGTTTTGTTTGGCATTTGAAGTTGAAAATACATTACAATCTGAACTCTTATTTTTTGCATCTTTATTGTGCATGTCGTACCAAACCTTTGAATGGTCAAGGTTGAAGAGGCAATACATAAATCCATCAAATTTATACATTGAGTTATTGTTGTTTTCTTCTTTTATAGCAATCAGAGTTATTGTCATGAACGGCTTGCGGAGGTCCACGATCATGAGCAACTTGTGTAGATTTGTTGGACAAGTATTGTATCATTGGAGTAATAAGTTGGGTGGTGGTTTAGCTTATATGTATTAATGAACTAATTAGGTATAAAATCAACTTTCAAGCTACAAATTTCAGATTTAAACTAGGGAAGCATAGCCATTTTGGTACTACAGTTTTTTGGTTGTAGTTTGTATTCCCACTTTATCTGTACATTAATTATTGGAATATATATTAAAATCCTTACATCATTTTTGACAATATGAGGACCATTAATTTGGCATTCACAGTCTTCATACAGATAATCCTTTTACACTAGGATCCTGAATTTCTATGAAACCAGAAGACAGGATGAGAATTGAGAGTCATTGTTGTCTTCAAACCCTTGGGTATCAGTTTTATGGAGTAGCTACTGACTACATGTAGTACAAGTCTCTATCCTTAAGTTCATGTAGATTGGGTATTAACAAGTACTGATACAACGAAAATTATCTAATTAGGTTAATTAATTCAACAGTAGTTATACTACTTGGTAATGAATTAATAAGATTGATAGCCCGTGCATCGCACGGGTTATCGACTAGTTTATATAAGGTTTGAATCTTTTATTTTGTGGTATAATTTTGGGATTTGCGTTTTACTACTATGAGCTAAAGTAGAACCATTAAACAGTTAGTAATCTTCCAAACAAATTGGAAGCTGATGAAAAAAAAAAACCTTCACTCAAAATATCCGGAGGAAAGTTAGGAAACATTAATTGAGGACATAAAAACCACACAATTTGAATTATTATGCATGGAAACACAGTGTGCAGATCTAATTAAGGGCCCATGAATCTAATTAAGGGCCCCTTGGATCTAATTAAGATTACTCCTATATGGAAAAACACATAAAATTAAATGTAATAAATGTAATCAACCCCCCAAAATAATATGTATAATATATTATCCCAAATTTCTAAATACAATTATTATGTATGGAAATACAGTGTGCGGATCTAATTAAGGGCCCCTTGGATCTAATTAAGATTACTCCTATATGGAAAAACACATAAAATTAAATGTAATAAATGTAATCAACCCCCCAAAATAATATGTATAATATATCATACCAATTGTAATTCAACCTATCTTAAATATTGGTCCCATAATATTTTCTACCATAAGTCAAGTTTGACAAATGACAAATCAAGATTGACAAATTACAAATCAAAGCATAGCGAAAGAAAAAAAATTGGGATTTTTTTTTACAAAAATAAGATAAGAAACGAAGGCAATAAAACTTGTTAAATCCTTTCCCCAGTCCTTCATATCCTTAGTATATTCATAGTATATATAGAGAAATTAAAAAAAGTATGAAAGTCCTTGGTCCTTGGATAAATAAAAAGTATGAAAGTCCTCCTCTTACTTGTGAATAAGACTTCGTACAGTTGCTTACGACAGTAAATGGATTACAAATTCTTCGTCAAGAAAATGTCATGGAGAATATTTTAAAGCTAGGAGAGCCTAAATTTAGGAACAAGTTGCTGATGGACATAAGGTATAGCCATGGAAAATGAAAAATGAATTAAAAAGTGAAGAGAATGGAAATTGAACACATGCAATATTTTTTTTGGGCCTCAATTTCATGTTAGAAAGTAGTATAAAAAAAAACTAATATAGCCCGAAGCTTAAAAAGCTAACAAACATTAGAAATCATCTACACGTGCATACAATTAGAATGATAGTATCATAAAATTTAACCCTTTTTTGCAACGCCCAACAAATTAATTAATTGACTATCAACATTTGAACTAAAAAAAAAACAAAATTGACTATCAAAAGTCTTTACATAGCACCGAACTTTCAACGTCTAGATGAGATGCAGAAAAGGCAAGTCACTGCTCCGGCGACAATGAGGACTTCTCCAACGAACAGTGTCCTTCTAACCAAGGACTAATGAGAAGGAAACCTTCAAGTCACAAAAAGAAAAATAAAATCAAATTGAAAATCCAAATCCAAACTACAATTTCAGCCTGTTTACCTTCTCCAAGTGAAAGATTTGACAGAGAGTGAGAGGAATGTGGAAGACGGAGTGGTCGACGGTGATTTGGGGCTGATTTGGGTCTTCAATTTCAAATGGTTTGTGTGACTGGGGGTGTTTCGACGATTCTTCTTCAGTACTTTGATATACTTCGAGATTTGAGTCTCGGAAGATTACCACTGATTTCCATTGATCGCTTCAGAAATTATTGCATAGACATTACTGGAAAATGGTTCGATTCCTATATGCCCCTAAAATCTGAGATAGAGAGGGGATGGTGGGTAGGGGTATCTCTGGACCACCGATTTGTGAGGGAGGCGGTGGAGAGAGAGAGAGAGAGAGAGAGAGAGAGAGAGAGAGAGAGAGAGAGAGAGAATTTGTGATCCTTGCAACAGAGATATGTAGAGAGAGAGAGACAGAGATATGTGGGTGAGAAAGAGAGGGGAATGAGTGTAAGTGAGTTGGGGGTGGGGGAAAGTGTAAAATACGCTAGTCCTAGTCATCAATTTTCGTCCTAGTATTCAATCCTAGTCATATTTTGTGTGTCCTAGTAGGATAAAGTCCTACAATATAATATAGATTTATTAGTTATTAATTAATTATTTTTTATTACATTAGTTATTAACTATTATATATTGATTTACTTGTTTGGTAAGTTGGTAACCACTCTTTTGTTTTTTAGAAATCTCCCCAAAAATCCCTATTAATTTACTAAACTTTTTTAGTTTAGACTCACTCATCATTTAAGTATACTGTTAGACCCAAACAATCAGAAAGTATTTGGCAATTGGTCCACACTCCCAAATTAGTGTGAATAATGGTACAATTTTACCCCTGGATATATACGTACATATATGATTATATTAACTGAAACATTTCCTTATATATAGCATATCTTAAAGTTTATCATAAATCCCTAAATTGTAGGAGATAAGAATTTAACATCAAAGTCCTATACACACATATACACGTCAGATATACATACTGATATATATGGATACAACTAGTTATATATGAAAATATAAATGAAGATTTAATTTGATTTTCAGTTATTCTTATCCCATTAATTCTGGAGTTATTTTTGGAACAAAAACTAATAATTATCATAATTGTAGGTATCTGCGTTGGAATGAAGATTCAATTTTCAATGGACTCTTTTTGTTTTGGTAAGCTCTCATCTCGTCAATTTAAAGACAAACAAACATCCATTCATTGTTCATCCATTTTCAGCACCCCACATGGTTTTGTTATGATTATGTGGGGTTTGATATGTTAGATATGTCAAAATTGCAAAAAATGAGTGTAAAATTTGCCACAGTATAATTTTGCACTGCATTATAGCCCAAAAGAGTACTCAATGATTGCCATTATAATTTTAACAAGAGGAGATTTTACACTATAGTATATTTTAGCAATGCATTGCTATTAAAAAAAATAATAATTATAAATCAGTGAAAAATAATATAAGAGTCAAATCTTTCTAGCTACTGTAAAATTTTTACACTAAAAATTAACACAAGAGTCAAATCTTGACAGCTATAATTTTTACACTAAAAATCAACGAACAAATATAAAATCAGCACATTTTTACACTGAAAATAAGAAAAATCTAATATAAAAAAAGAGACTAATATAAGAGTACAAGAACTAGCATTAGTGTATAATTTTACACTACATCTGCAGAAGTTAGAGGACCAACAGAGAATAGACAATTTGTAGAACAGATCGGCGACGCCTCCATTAGAGCCTAACATGCCACCAGCAGATCGGGGATGCATCGCTTTGAATCTCAGACTCAACGGCGGAGATGACGACGATGATAACTAGCCCAATATATCCGTCATTCATTGCTCCTGTACGCCACGGAGCTTCTTTCCACACCAACGAAGCACTCACGATCGTTAGCGCTTGATCGTCGAAAATGGTTCTTGAAACAGCAACTGGCCGAATTCGAGAGAGAGATCGAGAGAGAGAGAGAGAGAGGGGGGGGGGGGGGGGGGGAAGGTTTGAGAAGAGATCTTGTATATATAAGCTTTTTAATTACATATACATATATAGATGTATATATCAGGAATCAAATAAATTTGCATTTGAAATTTAAAAATCCTAGATTATAGCAGTGATGGAGCTGGGGGTAGAATGGTCTGAAATGTTTTTGTGGACCTATATTCAAATAGTTTTTTGAGTTGGGTCTATTATAACAAAGATACACTAAATAGGATTTAATACTAGCTAACCCTTTGTTTTTTGGAGGAAAAAAAACAACTTTAAATTACTTTGTATTCTTTTTTTTTTAATAAATATTTTTTTATTCTTATTTATACTATTATTTATATTTTAGACTTCCATGTAATTAAAAATTATTTTTAGAACTAAAAAAAAAACCCCAACCGCACCTAAGCGGGTTAGACGGGTTGACTCGCTTAAAGTGTGACCCAACCCGTTTATTAATTGTGTCAAATGGGCCGACTCGTTTATGACCCGTGCCCTTATACGGTCACCCAAACCCGCTTATTTTCGTGTCGGGTTGCCATGTCAAGTCAAAAATTGTCACCCCTACTATATGCCCTTCTGCTTGCAAATATTGCATACTAGTGTCAAGTGGCATACACCCCAATGCTGACGATTGCACGTTGGACATAATGAGTGATTCTCCCCAGAAAAGGAACTCCCCCTTTGAACTCCCGAACTAGAACCAGAACCAGAACCTCACGAGAATGCCTTATTGTAGAAGCCTTGTCCTTTACTCTTCCCCTCGGCTGGCTGCTTGTTTTGTTGATTCTGCTTATATTTGTTAGTCTCTTTCTGCTATCAAAGCAACATCTTGTACATCGACAATCATTCGGAGTTGATGCATGTCAACTCGACTTCTAATGTTATCCTGTAATCCTTCCTCGAATTTCCGTTCCCTATCCACTTCCCTTGGCACCATTCGATGTACAAACCGGAGCAAACTATTGTATTTCGCTGCATACTCGTATACTGTCATATCCCCTTGTTGCAAGTTTGCTAACTCTCGCCCCATCTGTGTTTGACGGATGCTGGAAAGTACAGCTTATAGAAAATTTTCACAAATCTAGTCCAGGTCTCCGGTGCCCCTTGATCGATCACATTTACCCACCAATTCTGAGCTTCCCCTTTCAAAGTATCAGTAGCACACATTATCTTCTCCCCATCTGTACATTCAATCGCCCCAAAAATATGTTCCATATCCATTATCCAATGATCAGCTTGTAACGGATCTGGGCCTCCATCAAATTGACTCAGTTTCCTTTTATAAAATTGCTCAATAATTCCCCGTTCAACTCATGGTTATGGGTTTGCAAGGCTATCACCACCCGTTGTTACTCGATCACTTAATGCCCTTACAAAGTTGCTCACCACATCTTCTAGATGGTCCATCCTTGAATGAGGTGAACGTTCCTGATTCGGATCCATTTTCTTACCTATTATTCAATTTATATAAATATTTTGCATGCTATGCCAACATGATGTGTAACAGCATAGCAGCAATTATTCATATGCATTCACTAAATGCATCTACATGCTCATCATCTACACGTGCTCTTAATTGTCGTCTCCTGTACCTAATGTTCTAAACTTATTGCTCTGATACCACTAAATGTCACTCCCCCAGAACCATTCAGATGATCCTAAGACATGTGGCATGCCACCAAGGCTTAACTCAAGTCATTAAAGTTCTGAAAACACGTTTAAAATAAGCTTAAACCTAAGAAGCTTAGGTAACAATAGACATTTTCAAAAGTTTCTTTTGAAATGTTCAAAGGAGTCCCAAGAGACCATCTCTAAGTAAAAAGTTTGAATTATAAACGTAGGAAATCGACCGACCAAAAGTCCCTATGAGAGTTCTATCAGCTAATTGCCCTGTTTTAACAAGTAGTAAATTCTCATATATCACAAGTTAAACTCAGCAGTAAGCTTTAACCATTTAGAATCAAACCAAAGCAACTAATATTAGCTTCCAAGTTGAAGCAAATCCAACGAATAAACTTTTAAGTTCAAACGTCCCTTACAAATAAAAGATAAGTTAAACAAGCTAGTTATTACATGAGTCAATGCTCCAACTTAAGTAATAAGCTTAACTAAAAATATTATATAAGTCTTGCTAACCAATATACAACATAAACTACTCCCGAATTAGGAAACCGGCTACAACTAAATTACAAGCTTTAAACTAGTAGCAAGAAACTATAAACAAGAACTACAAACTAGTCTTTGAGTACTATGCCACCACTCGGTTCACTTCCCCAATTCCTCGCCGCGATCACCTACAATTGTTTTTTAATAACCACTACAATATATAAGCTATATTCTTAGTGAACAATGTTAATCATGAACGTGGATAATGAACATGCTCAATTCAATATATTACAAAGAACTATAGTCTCTGGAAATTACTAGTTCACTTCTATCACTACCGGCTAGCCCGCGGCTCCTCTCCCCAAGCCCACGTGACTAGTCATGACCCTCGCCCTTACGCGTGCGGTCCCATAGGCCTCTGGCAGCCGTGGTTGTCACCATAAAGATTACCTCATGGTGGTATATGTAATACCCTGTATTTTTGATATATAATAAGACCTGGTATTTCATTTCTATATTTGTGTAACCTTTCCTTTTCTTTTGGTAAAATTTGATACCAATCGATTGGCTTTGCTTCCCAATCGATTGCCATTTTTTGGTTATCAATCGATTGACATGTTCCCAATCAATTTCCATACTACCGACTAAAATTTATTACGTGGCAACATACCAATCGATTGCCATTCTTCCCAATTGATTGCCCTCTAAATATCTGTTACCAATCGATTGCTATCTATACCAATCGATTGGCATAAGCTAAGACAAATTTTCTTCTTTGCTTGAGCTTTAGACATGTGGCACTCTCAACTTCTATATATATGAACTCATTTTTGGTCCTTGGTCCAGTTTGACAGCCTCAAGAAAGAGAGAGAGAGATATCTTGTGATATATCTATATCTATATCTATATTTACACTCACCCTCACATACACTCACTCTCTAGAGAAGAGAAGAAGAGGAAGAATAGAGGAAAGAAGAGAAGGAGAGACAGAAAGACAAAGAAGAGAGAAAGAGAAGGAGAAAGAGAGAGAGAACTTGGAGGTTTTTCAAACACACACAAGCCAAACACACCCTAGGTGAGTCCTAACTCACTTGGTCCCTATATTTGACATTTATACAAGTTGATATGAAGTTTAGATGTGTTAAATGCATAATTTTTATGTTTATATATGCTATTTTATTAATCTGCTGGTGAAGACGAAGTGCCAATCGATTGGCATTATTCTCAATCGATTGCCATCAGTCTGGACCCAATCGATTGGATAGAATTTCAATCGATTGCCAATGTTAGCAATCAATTGACATTATTTTAGACCCAATCGATTGCCAGTTTCCTCAATCGATTGTTATCATTTTTGTTCCAATCGATTGGACCTTATCCCAATCGATTGGTATGGGCAGAACATGGATTCTTTTTCCAATTTATTATATTAAGGGTTCGATTGTTCATTTCTCAATTTGGACTTCTGTTATGCGATTCTGGGTTGACCAGGGATAATGTGACACCAAAGATAAATATGATTAAGAATAATGGATTAATATGACGACGTAAGATACTATGCAGTTCATGTATGAGTTTGATATCCGTTTTCATTTCAATCCGAGTAGTCAGGCCACATTGGGAATTGTCATGTATCGATAGAAGTACTGAGTTTTAGTAGGTTTGATAAGTTTTAGAAATGGTACGTGGGAAGACGCTTGGTCATGATGTGCTTTCATATGCGGTAGATGAGTTATATCCTTAGCGAGCAGTGAGCGGGACCATGTAGTCCTAAGGTAACCAGATAATCCATGTTATATCCTTAACGAGCGGTGGATGGTTTATATCCTTAACGAGCGGTGGATGGGGGATCACTGGTATACAACGAGGAGTCGTGGCAATAGATTTGATGTGATGTTGTTCAAAGCGTTGTATCCCTGACATGCAGTGGATGGTTTATATCCTTAATGAGCGGGGGATGGACTGATGTGGTGTCCATATATGCGGTGAATGGTTTATATTCTTAACGAGCAATGGACGGAATGATGGTATATCTGTATATGTGATACGGTTGAGTCTGTTCTCTCTAGAGAGTATGTTGATCATCGGTCTTCGAGTAACAAGACGATAAGGGTTGGTTAACGATGTCGAATAAGAAGCAAGATATTATTATTATAGTAAGACTTAACTCGTGTCTTCATAAGTTTGTTTTACTTTAGATAACTGGTACCTTGTTAGTTTATACTCACTCAGCTCTCAGTAAACTGATGGCCTTTATTACCTGAACTTTCCCCCATCCAGACTATTCTGTATCTTATTTTGTAGATAATGGAGCCTATGATAACGATGGCTACTACCTTGAAGGGTAATACATAGAGGATGGCCCCACTGATGTCGGTTTTACCGGAGAAGGCTACTATGCGGATGACTACGCTTACGCCAGCTGAAGATCTTGAGATAGTTATCTAGTTTATGTTTAACTTTACTTTAATGTTGAACTTTGTTAGTTAACGGGTACTTGGGCATATGTTGTCATCAGACATGTTATGATCTTATGGACTGCACTCTGATGTTTTGAAATAGATAGTATTGTTGTTATTTCAATTTTTACTATTCCTATTATTTTAGTTGGACTAGTACTATGTGGTGTGGATAATTAGTGACTTTCACTTGTCATTCCCTATGGACCCAAAAAGGAAATTTATTTTTCTCTATTTTTGCTGCTCCAGGGCGTGACAGTATAGAACTAGCAGTTCCATTGACCCAAATAGGCAACTCAACATGCTCATTTAAACATTACATCGTACTTTCACAATCAAGTTGGGCCTAATTTAACCATATGAATGAATTTTGCCCAATAATAAGCTAAATAAGCTAAATTAAGTAAATTAGGCATGTTTTGGCATCACAATTGAACCCAACATGAAAATCATCCAAATATTAAAATTAACATCACAAGAGTTTCCGCTCCTATTTGTGAGATTAGAGTCCTACTATAAACCATGTACAAATCCTATACAAAAACTACAAGTTATGAGCTTAAACCCCAAAATGGGTCATAGAAAAACTGTCATAGAACTCAATAAAATTAGTACCAACGGGTTAGACTTACCTTTAGGAGTTCGAATATGTAGCCTATTTTGAAAATTGAAGTCGTTAAGCGCGTCAATTAGTGTCGAGAACGTCGTCGTCGTTGTTGCAACTATTCTATATCACTCTTTGTATATGTGTATCAGCCGAAATACAATGAAGAAGAGGATGATGAGTCATCCTCTTTAGGTGTCCTAATTATATAAGTTTTTTGCTTCTATTATGAAACCCCCACAATTTCTAATAGTTTGCAATTACGCCCATACTAATTATGAAACTGTATTAAAACTATCCCAAACCTAAATGGGTATTTGTTTATGTCTCACATGGGTCCCATAAAATGGTCCCATATAATTATATGAAGTTACTAATTAGCCTACTAATTATGTAATGTGTTCAATTCACTCTTACAAAGGTATCCCTAATTGACCCCAAAAATGGTCACCACCTAACAACATGATATTATTAACAATAAAATAATAACTCATTTAAGCCTTAATAAACATTTAGGAACATAGGATATTCTACATATTAATATCCCATCTCAACTTAGGACTGTCACACTGGCTATAATTGGGTTCCCAACTGGACACCCATAAGCAACTTAGTAGGTTAAACCACCTCCAATAGGTGTCGCATAACACTATAATTAACATTAACACGTGATTGTGCATGCTAAAGCAATATTAAATATAAACTGCGAGAGCGAGTGTTACAAATGAGACTGGATATCTCATCAGGTATACACTTTAGCATAATTAACTACCATTGGATGGAGTGATGAATCTCAATCAGTAGAGTATGACTCTTAATTATTATGCTAGTGCTTATAGTGCATTGACGGACTAGGAACTTTCCTATTGACATTTAAGACTGTCAACAGACGATAGGAACTCATAACTTGTATAAGGTACGTGTTCTTAATCTTGAGACGATTATGGACACAGACTATGGATATGACTACTTTGACTTACAAATCAGTAAGGCTTAAAGATCAACACCTGGGTATCTTGGGTATGCCATGTTCATAGGATTGTGAACATATATTGTCAAGATAGAATCTACCCTCTGATAAAGAGTAAGCATTCCCTTGAGAATGTCACCAAGTTGATTACTGAGAATTGTAGTCTTGTTGATAAGTAGTTATCAACATGTTTGGTAATCATGAGAGGTGAATGAGACTTAAGGAATACAAGAAATAATCATCATTCAAGTTGATAGTAATAGTTTATCTGACTACCTGAATGTGATCATAAATGCTGATGGTAGAGGGACATTAGTACACCATACAAGTCTAGTCATCGCTTCGGATATGTAATTTTGCATTGGAGTGCTGTTATTGTTTTATAGTGGAGTAAACGTTAACTGATTAGTTAGTTAATTTGCTGATCAAAGAGTTTGATCATGGGAATAACAAGTGGTTTGACCCAACAATAAAGAACCTAGGAGGTCCCACTCTTAGCTCCACAAGAATACTTGGATAGGCATAAGGGGATGAACCAATGGATTGAAAGAGTTTCAACCAGATTCAATCGATTGAATAGGTTCAATCGATTGAAGAAATTTCAATCGATTAAAAATGGTTCAGTTCAATCAATTAAAGAAGTTTAATCGATTGAAAGCTCAATCAATTGAAAGTGTTTCAATCGATTGAAGTCTAAAGTCGGTATGGAAATCTATAAATAGGAAAGCTGCGTGCAAAATTAAAAAAGGTCATCATTTTTATTATTCCAGCTCTACAGAAACTATTTTAGGTTTTTCTAAACCTTCTCTATCCCTTCCATTAGGGTTCCCACCAACCCCAGCTTTTTTGGTAAGCGTTTGAGGAGACATAAGGGTGAAGATTTCTTAGAGGAAGCTGCTGGACATTGTTGCACTTCAAAGGAGAGGACAAAAAGTCAGAATTGTGTTAAAGACCTAAAGCATAATCTCTCGTCTCTCTTTCCTACGCATCTATGGAATTGATAAGTAGTAGATCCGAGCATACCAATAAAGTTTTGAACTTGGTTTTCCATTGCACATGTTAAATAAGTTTTCGAAACCTATTTTTCCATCAATTGGTATTAGAGCCTTGCTTATTTGGATCTATAGATGCATTTTTAGAACTCTAGTCTAATTTGCATGTTAGGTTTTAGTAATGTTTTTTGAAACTGCATCATCATAGATTCGTTTCTGTAGCACTTTCGCAGCAAAAAATAGATCAGTGATTATATTAGAAATATAGAAGTTTCAATCGTGTCACGACCCATCCCGCTAACGTATGAAAACAGGACACGTGGCACGCCATCAAGGCTTATCCAACCATTAAACTACTATACACAGTGGAAAAGAACTTTAAAATAACCTTGAGTATATAAAACTTTTGGAAATGATACCTTCCAAGTTGTAAAATCCGTATAAAATTGAAAACGGAATTGTATTTCGAAATAAATGATTTAATGTTGAAAGGGGTCCCAAAGGAACCCTAAGAACCAATCAAAACCTTTTGAAAATTTTCGGAAGTAGTAGAAAAAGATTTCTGACAGGGGGTATTTTTGACCAGTCGAACGACCCCCTTCGACCGGTCGAATGACCCTTTAGCAGAATCCTATACAATGCTGCAGAATTTTGCCTAAGGATCCAATCCGACCTTTACTTCAACATTACTCCAACAACAAACCAAAACCAAAAATCACAAGCTCTAACATGCTATCAAAAACAAAGTTTAGACTTATAATTCTATGAAAAGGAACAATAGCGAAACAAGCTAAGGCTTGTTTGGATCGATTCACAAAACTCTATCCACAGTCCTTCAAAATTCGAATTTGACAAGTTAAGTTTACAAAACACGAATTTATGAGTTCAGACGAATTCAAAAGTAACTATAAGAAGTTTGGTTACATAATACAATATTTTCAAAATCCTTCCAAGGTCTCCAAATCAAACAAGGTAGAGCTCTAGCTCCACAATTTCATTATTACAACATATGGAAAGGAAACCAAAAGCATAAACAAAAGGTGATCCTCGACATTCCCACGGCCTCACCCTTCACGCTTCTTCTTCCTTTCTTCTTACCTATAATGGAGTAAATCTCCATTGCTCAGCTATATGCTGAGTGCACAATTTCTAACATATGCATTTATGGAAAATCATGCTTTAATGTCATAAATCATATCAAATAGTCTCTAGGGAGAAAAATATGTATTCATCCGGCAGCGGCAAGTCCAAGCCTTAAACCGCGACGCCAATGGCTAGTCCAAGCCTACAACCATTACATCCCCAAGTGCCCTGGCAAGTCCAAGCCTTAAACCATGCACAGTAGCCGTCGCTACTAAATTTTCAAACATCGAGAAGCTTACTCCGGCATGAATTTGTATAAGTCCCCCCTTTGACCCACATAGACAACTCAACATGCTCGGGTAAAAGTAGACATGCTTTTCACTTTAATCACGCACATAATTAATGGGCCTACTATTAACACATGAATTTTGCCCGGATCTCAATTTCGTCGTCGAAAATGAAAACATGAAATTTTCCTATATAACATAGGCTAGAAATTCTCACCTCGAGCTATCGTCGTATAACTTTGAGGGAACGACTAAAACCCGAGTAAACGCCAAATCTCTGATTCTACGCGAAAACTACAAGTTTACACGCATTTTCCCCAAATTTCTAGAATTATAATTTTATAAAAAGTTAGCCAAACATGGCCTAAAGACTATCAAAATGTAACCCTTACCTTGGAGAGTTCAAATATGAATTTTGGTGAAAAACAAACGGACGAAAGGTCGCCGATCGTCGTCGCAAAGTTTGTGGCAACAATCTCCATTTTCTCTCTCCTCTCTAACGATATTTTATAATGTTTTGGCAAAATGAAATTCTCACCCTTGCTATTTATAGACAAACTTTACAGAAATCGCGTTTACTTCCCTGCGAGTTTCTCAAACTTCTAATTAATTCCTGAAACGTCGCACACGTCCATTTTATAACTTTACGGGTGAAAACTATAAATTACAAAAAATTTCAACTAAGTCTCGTTTGGGTCAAAAATTACATCCGAAAACTAAATTCTATGGAATGTCTACACAACCTACCTTTTATATAATGTGACACTCACGTTCTCACCACAGTTCTCAAAATGGTATCTAATAGTATCAAGATTACCATAATTTACTCTACACAGGTAAATTTACTACTCATAAAATACCAGATAAGTTAAATAACATTTAAATCACATAAATATCATTTAGATATGCTAATGCAACATGATTTCCATGTTCCCGTGTCCTCGCGTAACACCTTCCGTTAACTCACGGTCAACTTCATCCACAATTATTAAACCACGTTAATAATTCCATTTGAAACATTTATGCCTTTAATTCTGGGATGGGTGTGACAAATCGATTGAAAGTGTTTTGATCAATTGAAACTGTTTCAATCTATCGAACATGTTTCAATCGATTGAAAGTGATTGGGTTCAATCGATTGAACTTTCTTCAATCGATTGATTTGATCTTCTCTGTCTTGAAGGTTTTACAGTTTTGAAACTTTGTTAAATTATTTTTTTCGACGTTTTATATCACTTTGGAAAATTTTAAACCATTCTGTGAACTTTCTGATTCAATCTATTGAACTGGGACAGAGAACAAAATTGTTGTTTTGATGTACTAATCCGTTCATAAAGTGTTTATGGAATATGTGAATCAGTTAGGGGTTCCATTAGATATATATATACATATATATATTTGTTATTTATGCATGGTTGTTTGTACAACTAACCTTTTGCAGCAAGGATTAGTCCGCTATCTCCCATGGCACCAAGATCAATTTTAAACTTGTATTTCATGTTTGAGATTGGTGCATGTTTTATTTAATTTTGATTTGATTTTAAGGCATGTGTAAAGGGCGTTGCAACTTCATTCCTGCGAAAAGGAAAGTTGCCCCGGTTTTCCCTGGCCTTTTATTTGTTGTTATTTCTTTTCTGAATAAATTGTAAGCTTCGAAAGAATCATAGGGCAATGTAATATTCTAGAATAGAATAGGACTATCCATGAAGATGAAGGAGTAAGCCATTGTCCATGAAGATGGAGCCGGAGGCGATTAAACCAAGAAGGGTACTATGGAGATAGAGCCATGGGAGATAGAGGCATTGTAGAATGCTTTTATTTCAATTTTAGTTTTTTTTTTTGTTTTATGTGCTTGGTTGTGATTGGCATGTTACATATTTTTACTACTTGCATGCACGTAAACAAGTTTTCTAAAATAAAATTCAAAAACCGTTTCAATGCATTAGTAAACATTGGATGTTTATGGGTAATGTGAAGAAACAATTTTTCCAAAAGCAAAGTCATTAACTATCAAATCTAGTGGGCGAGGGTCTTATTTATAACACCCACGATCTTCCATTAATGGTTCATTGTAAGATAAGTGGAGTATTCTGTGTCACCCAGCCATGGGTGATCATTCCATACTGAGGGTACTATACTCATTGGTTACTAGATGTGAACTTCTTATGGATAGGATCAATGAGGTGTGTTAGAGGGTGACCACCACATGGGGGCGCTACTTGAGGTGGTTGTCATTGGATCCTAGTTAATGGTGCACACTAGCTAAGCTATGAATAAGGGATCCCACACAGGCCATTATTCAGAAACTTAGAGATCAAAAGGGTTCGGGAGTCATAACTTGTTTTGCAAGAATTTTATAATGGATAAGTCATGATTAATCAATATATCGAATATTGACCACCACACGGAGGCTTTGTTCTTTTGTCTGATATTCTGGTGACTTTGTTAATAAATAAAGGATTCTTTTATTTCATACAATCTAATTCTAATATCCATATTTATTTTGTCTATTTGGTTTTTTAGTTATCATAATGTCTGGATTTGTATTTAGTCCACTTGCCACCATACTCACACAGAACAAGTTAACTGGAAATAAATACACCGAATGGAAACGTAATCTGGATATTGTTTTAACTGTGGAGGATCACATATATGTCCTCACTATCCCATGCCCTAAAGAACCTGCTACAAATGCTTTGGCAACTGTTAGACGCGATTTCGACAAATGGAAAAAGTTGAACGGTATGGCATGTTGCTACATATTGGCCTCTATGGTTGGTGTGTTGCAACACCAGTTCCAATCAAATGATTCCACCAGTGCCATTATCAAAAGCCTCACAGAAATGTTTAGGGAGCATGGCAGACTTGGCAGATAATTTGCCATGCAGAAGATCATGAGTGCAAACATGTCAGAGGGGACTCCAGTCAAAGAACATGTTTTAAAAATTATTAGCTAATTAAATGAACTGGAGACTCTAGGTGCCAACATTGACACACCTACCCAAGTTGATATCATCCTCAACTTGCTGTCACCATTATTCGCTCAATTTAAACTTAATTATAATATGAATTAAATGAATTTTTCCATTAGCGAAATTGGTGAGTTATCTTTTGGCAATGAAAAGCATGGGGTCAACATTTTGAACATTAAAAAAAACACTTCTTCTTCCTGATCTGTGTCGAAAGGTAAGAAAGGAAAGAAGAAGACTGGCATTGATGGTCCAAGTGTTGGTCCAATCCCTAAGATTGCAAAATCTAAGGGAAAGGGCAAAGGCAAGGGAAAGACGGGTGGTCAAGGCAAAGAAAAGTGTTTACAACGTGGTGAGAAAGGCCACTGGAAGAGAAACTGTCCAGAATTCTTAGAAATAAGAGTTCAAGGTATGATCGAATCACATATGATTGAAGTAAGTTTTATAACGGATACTTCAAACACTTGGTGCATTGATTTGGCCCAACAAACAATATCTGTAATTCATTGCAGGGGTTCAGATCAACTAGAAAATGTAGTGATGAGGACATCGTGCTAACTCTGGGTTCTAACGCAACCATTTTTGCAGTTGCTAGTGATGGAAAATTAGGTTTAAAATTATTTTTTAAACACGCAGCGAAAAGATTAAGTTACAAAAACTTATTGGTAACCCCGATCTACTACTCTTTAACTCTATAGATGCGTACAAGAGAGGGGACAAGAATTATACCTTTGTGTCTTGAACCCAATTATGAAATCTTCAACCTTCTTGATGGTGCAACAGCCTCCACTAGTTGTTTTCACTCTTATGACTCCTATGGATGCTCCCGGAGAGACTAGGGTTGGTGGGAACCCTAATAGAGAGGATAAAGAAGGTTTGGGAATCCTAAAATAGTTTCTGCAGCTTCTGGTATATGAAAATGATGAACTTAGATTTTTGGACGCAGTTACCCTATTTATAAATTCCTAGAACCGACCTAACTTTCAAGCGATCGAAGTGGCTTCGATCGATCGAACCTTTGATCGATTGAACCACCTTCGATCGATCGAACCTATCTAGAATTCAATCGATCGAAGCAACTCCGATCGATCAAACCAGTCTTGACAGCTTCCTCAAGTGCCTTTCCAAGCTTCCTAGCAAAGCTAAGAGTGGGACCTCCTCGGCTCTTTGTTATTGGCTCAGACTAGTTGTTAATTCCCATGACCAAACTCTTTGATCAGCAAACTAACCAATTGGTCAGTTAACGTTACTCCACTATAAAACGATAACTGGACTTCAATGTAAAAGAACAAATCCGAAGCGATAACTAGACTTGTATGATCTACTAATGTTCCTCTACCATCAGCATTTATAATCATATTCAGGCAGTCGGATAACTATTACTGTTAACCTGAATGATGGTTATATCTTCTATTCCTTGAGTCCCATTCACCTCTCATGATTACCAAACATGTTGATAACTACTTATCAACAAGACTTCAGTTCTCAGTAATCAACTTGGTGACATTCTCAAAGGGATTGCTTACTCTTTAACAGAGGATAGGTTCTATCTTGACAAAATATGTTCACAACCCTATGAACATGACATACCTAAGATACCCAGGTGTTGATTTTTAAGACCTCACTGATTGGTAAGTCAAAGTGGCCATATTCGCAGTTTGTGTTCATAATTGTCTCAAGATTGAGAACACGTACCTTATACAAGTTATGAGTTCCTATCGACTATTGACAGTCTTAAGTGTCAATGGGAAAGCTCAGGTCCGTTAATGCACTATAAGTACCAGCATATCAACTAAGAGCTATACTCTAGTGATAGAGATTCATCACTCCATCCAATAGTAGTTAATCATGCTACAATGTAAACCTAATGAGATATCCGGTCTCTCATCATCCACTGCGACAAATTCTAAGTATTAAAGAATAGTAATTCGTATCTCACTTATATGTATCTCATACACACACGAATTACCTACTATGATACTTAAGGATTAACTATCATCTCATGAAAGAAACATACATAATGAAATGTAAAACTGATATCCATATATTAAAATGTCAATGTCACATACATATAGTAATGGTTTGAGGGCACAAACCCAATAGCTATAGGATTAGTAGTTTTAGAATTTTCAGACAATAAAGTTGATTTTATCGGATGTACTTTACGTCCCTTTAATGAGACATAATTTAATTTCAGTTTTGGATTTATCAAATAAAGGTTATTCTTTTCATTTTGGAACTGAGGTTGTGATCAAAAGAAATGGTTCTTTTGTGTGCTCTAGTATTAAGTCAAATGGTTTGTATGTGATTACTCCAAATATTTCTAACCATTTTAACATGGAACTTAATAACTCAATGGTAACTGTACTAAAAAAAAGGAACCTTCTACTAATCTAACAAGGCTTTAGCATATGAGGCTTGGGCATATCAATCTAAATAGGATTAGCAGACTAGTCAAAGAAGGGGTCTTAGATGATTTGGTTCTTGAACCAATGGAAGTCTGTGAATTGTGTTTAGAGGGTATGTGATTTGTGTTCAATAGTGTGCTTTTTTCTTCATGATTTTACTCATATTGGGCATGAATCATCGCTTATCCTGGAAAATTTAATGGATAAATTGTTCTCTTGTTATTCTTATCGTTGTTCACTTTTAACTAATAAAAATCTCTTTCTTTTAGTATTCGGGAGCTTGTTCAAAGTGGGAAACAACCCCGTTGGTTCTTGTTATATAAAAAGGGGAAGAAGTCCAAATCAGGAAAGGCGGATCGATCTGCCCTTACAACACTGATCGATCCACATTTTTGAAGGAAGCTACTGCCTAAATAAGCAAATCGGATGGATCTGGCCTCAAAGGATGGATTGATCCGCGATCCTAGATGTGTATTCCAAAGGCCTAAATGAAGGATGGATCGATCCGCTTGTTGCACTCGGATCGATCCGCGACCTGCTAAAGACCTCCCCTCTTTTATTACAAGTTTGCCATTTTGTATTGATACTATAGATAGTCAGAGATGTTTATTTTCTAGGGTTAGCTTTTGTTTTTCATAGTTTTGGAGTTGTAAACTCCTCTCTCTCTCTCTCTCTCTTAGGTCTTCATTTTCCATCTCATTCACTTCCTCATCTATCACCATTATTGTATAATTAGTTATAGAGAGAGAAAAATCTAGTTGTATTGAATGTTTTGAAGCTTTGCTTGGATTTCTTTGGAGTTTTTCTATGGAATTTATAATGAAGTTCTTATGTTGGTATTATCTCTCTCTTCTTTTCATTAATGTTCTTGTTTTTACATGTATGAGTAGCTAGATTATGTAGGTTGGGGATCATAAACCCACCATCGGACCATGTGAGCTCTAATGTGAGATTTTAACGTCTTGTTGTATTTCTAGGGGTCATATGTGTAAGGTTTGATTTCTTAGGACTTCACTTGTAATGTTAAGCATCACAAGTTTTCAAACCCTTAGTTTCAAACCTTATCTTATATATGTCATGAAAGTTTCTATCAAACATTATAAGTTAGCAACCACATGTTTGATACTTTATCTCAATGAGATTCTCGACCCTAGAAAATGCTACAAACATTGAATTAATTTGTTGTTGGTCCAAGGTGGGGGAATGCTCTCCAACCTCTATCTTTCCATTTGAAAACCCCCTTTTCCAAGATAACTTATCTTTGATTAAAGCTAATTTTCCATTATATAACTTGTCATTGTAGTATAATTTATGATTAATTGAATCGAACCCAAATTCGAAAAGACATAGTTTTCTTTAGTAGTTTGCTAATTATCCATCACATTGTAATTGGTTATTAATCGCCCTCCAATCGTTGTTGCATTCCAATCCCCGTGGACTCGACACTCTGCTTCCAACATACTACGTTTTTAATAGGGTTAACAAAGAACTTTATTTTGACGTAATCAGAATGGCACCGTTGCCGGGGATTGGCAATTGGCAACAATCTTCGGTCCCTTAGTTTCTAATTATCGTGCTTTTTCTTTTAATCTTATTTTCTTTCTTATTGATTGTCTTTGAAGGATTAGCCTTCATTTGAAAATTGATAAGCCGCACAATGTCAAATCCGAGCAATGTAGGTATGACTAATCCCTTTGCTCCTAATGCTAGTACTAGCTCTGGTAGTAGTAGTAGTGGTGGTAGTAGTGATGGTTCTTTTTGACGGCCACCATCCACCCCATCCCTTTTCTGTACACAAAATTCTTCCACCTATGGCCACCAAGAACCAGATTTTTGACACATTTTCGGACTGTGCAACTTATGCCACGGAAAGTCTGAATCCCATGGATCGATTCCATCGGGAACAATGGGGTCAACATAACCCTGCACCTTCTCCCGTTCATCTGGCTTACCTGTCGCATCCACTACCACCTTTTCAACAATATTATCCACCTCTACCACCACCGCCGATTGATTAAAACTTCGGGAGAATGATCAGGGATTACCTTTAACCTAAAACGACTTCTTTCCCATCTTGTATAACATTCCCATACAATGCGGGGGTGTTCCTGTTTAAACCGGGCATGACCAATCTCTTGCCCAACTTTGATGGGCGAGAAAACGAGGATCCCTATAAGCATATTAGGGACTTTAAGGATATTTGTTGCACTTTGAACAACAATGATGCACACCTGACCTCATAAGGCTCAAGTCTTTCACTTTTTTACTTAAGGATAGGGCCAAAGATTGGCTTATAACCCTTACACCCAATTCTATAGGCTCATAGCCAAAACTCCAAAAGCAATTCTATTAGGAGTTCTTCCCCATGCACAAAACACAAGCATTGGTGAAACAAATTCAAAATTTATGAGACTTCTCGTGGGTAGGGTACAACCAACCCCCATGACCAAACTTCTCTGGTCACCATTGCCCCATTGAGTCAAAATTTATACCAATGTCTATAAGGCCGAGTCCATTTCCAAACTTGCAAAGAAAGTAGAAGTGTTAAATTCTCTTAAGGTCACTGAGCTCACCACCTTTGTCCTGAGTCATTCACCGAACATCCCGGCAAAATGTTGCATTTGTTATGACCCAGAGCACTTGCCTCATGTGTGTCCCGTGCTTCCCATTCTTCAAGCTCAAGCCTTAGAGCAAGCAAATGCCATAACGATGAACGTGAGGCCTAGGTATAATTCCTCATACAATGATGCCAACAATCCTATGGGAAGGTGGAGTCAACCAGGATTCAACTATCATATATAGTGACATAGGGGCAATTGTTACACCCCAATTTAGTCCACAACAATTCTTCCCGTGCCCTCTACCACCACCCCAATCCATGCAAGCATTGTAAGCTCAATCGGCTCAATTACTTGTTGATTTGGGAACGCTTCCCAGACAACTCTTTCAAAATCTAAAGGGTCAAATGAATAGTGGGGCATCTAACTCCAATGGTCCCATCGAGCACCTAAAAGGAATCACTACTCTCCATAGTGGTAAAACTGTGGACAACAAGGTATAAAAGCCTCCTCAAGAACCAAAAATTTATAATAATCTGGTTAGAGAAGAGGCCGAACTTGACATTGGGGACACATTGCCCCAAATGCTTTTAACTTGGACGAGACTTGCCTAAAGTCCCCGATTTCATGGACCAAGAGTTCATGATTCTAGCTCCTCATTTTCCTTAAAGGCTCACAAAAAAGGCCAGGAACAACAAACATAATGAATATCTTGAGTTGTTCAACAAAGTTGGGATCAATATTCCTCTCTTGGAGGCGATCAAATAAGTTTTGGCCTATGCAAAATTTCTCAAAGACCTTTGCACCATCAAGTGAAGGAATGATGTTAAAAAGAGTGCCTATATGGCCATATATGTGAGCTTCGTTTTCCTTAACGAGGCTCCTTCGAAATATAAGGACCCCGGTTGTCCTACCATAGCATGTGTAATTGGGCAACACCACATTGATAGAGCACTCCTTGATTTGGATGCTAGTGTAAATCTTCTCCCATATTCAGTGTATGTCCAATTAGGCCTTGGTGAGCTTAAAGAGACTCGTGTCACCTTCCAACTAGACGATAGATCCATCAAGATGCCACGTGCCATAATCGAGGATGTTATAGTCCAAGTCAGCAATTTCTACTATCTAGTAGATTTTATTATGCTTGACACGCAAGCGATTGCAAACGAGGATTCACAAATCCCAATCATATTAGGTCGTCCGTTCCTCGCTATCGTTAATGCTCAAATTAATTATAGGAATGGTTTAATGCGCTTAAACTTTTGGCAAAATGAATTTGGATGTGAATATATTCTCTCTCTTTAAACAACTGGATCTTGATGAGGAGGATGGAGATGAAATCGATGTTCAAGATTTCTTTGATTTTTCTAGTGATACAAATGCTAATGAATCATGCATCATCCTTTTCCTTGATCATATGTTTATACTTGATGATAATATAGCTAGTATAGAGTATATTGAAAAGTACTTAACTAGTGACGATGCTATTATTGATTGTGATCATGAGTTTGAAAAGGAGAACGAGTTGGTTGGGAGAGAGATAGAGATTGAGGGAGAAATAGATGTGGAGGGTTTATATTATTAAAGAGGCCATGTGGACCTCTAATTTTGAGAGATTACCCCCGAGGGATAGTTTTCCCCTTCCGTTTAACGTGGTCACACCAAAACTTGAGCTCAAAACCTTACTGAGCGAGCTCAAGTATGTTTTTTAGGGGAAAATGAGAGTTTCTTGGTGGTCATGTGATCCCAACTTGACCCTTATCAAGAAGGAAATTGATAAAAGTTTTGAGGGAACACAAAAGTGCCATTGGGTAGTATCTCACCGACCTGAGGGGCAGTTCTCCTAAGATTTGCACCCACAAGATTTACTTGGAGGGTGAAGCCAAACCTTCTTACCAAATGCAAAGGAGGCTTAATTCGAACATAAAAGAGGTGGTGATGGCCGAGGTCATCAAATTGTCAGATGTCGGGATAATCTATCCCATATCCGATAGTGAGTGGGTAAGTCCTACCCAAGTGGTTCCCAAAAAGTAGGGAATCATTGTTATTGAGAACGACAGTGGTGATTTACTTCCCACCAGAGCCACCATGGGGTGGCTTGTTTGTATAGAATGTAGGAAGTTAAATACGGTCACTAGAAAGGACCATTTCCCTTTACCCTTCCTTGATCAAGTCCTAGAAAGAGTAACAGGCCATAAGCACTACTGCTTCCTAGATGGTTACTCGGGGTACAACCAAATTGAAATAGCCCCTGAGGACCAAGAGAAAACCATGTTCACTTGCCCCTTTGGCACGTTTGCCTATAGGAGGATGCTGTTCAGACTTTTTAATGCACCGACAATCTTTCAAAGGTGCATGCTTAGTATTTTTAGTGACATGGTGGAGAAATTTTGGAAGTCTTTATGGATGATTTCACAGTCTTTGGAGATTCATTCGATAAATGCCTTGGAAATCTTGAGAAATTTCTCAAGAGATGTATAAAAAGAATCTCGTTCTTAACTGGGAGAAGTGTTACTTCATGGTGCCACAAGGGATCGTGCTAGGCCACATTGTGTCTAGAGAGGGAATGCAAGTTGACAAAGCCAAAATAGATGTCATTTCCAACCTTCTCCCTCCAAAGAACCTCAAAGATATTAGATCATTTTGGGCCATGCGGGTTTCTACTGCCGTTTGATTAAGGACTTTAGCTCGATCTATAGACCGATGTGCCTACTCTTAGCTAAGGATGTCCCATTTGAGTGGTCCCAAGAGTGCCAAGAGGCATTTGAAAAGCTCAAGGCATTGCTCACTTCTGCACCCATTATGCAATCGCCCGATTGGAGTCTTCCTTTTGAATTGATGTGCGATGTGAGTGATTATGCCATCAGAGCTATTTTGGGGCAAAGGAAAGATAAAGAGCCCCATATCATTTACTATGTGAGTCGTAACCTTGATAGTGCCTAATCCAACTACTCCACGACAAAGAAAGAGTTGCTCACCATAGTGTTTACTCTTGAAAAATTCCGATCGTATGTGGTAGGGTCCCTCATCACTTGCTTTACCGATCATGCCGCGCTTAAGTATCTTTTCTCCAAAAAGGATGCAAAGGCGTGGCTAATTCATTGGATCCTACTTCTACAAGAATTTGATATCTCTATTAAAGATAAGAAGGGGGTGGAAAATGTATTTGCCGATCATTTTTCACATTCGACACTTGATCATGATCATATAGACCCCGTACCTATTAGAGAATGTTTCTCGGACGAGCAAGCCATTGTGGTCAATTTCCTTGTCACCGGCCAACTACCACAAGATTGGTCCAACCAAGATAGGGAGAGGTTGATGACCAATGCACTATCACTTTTCTATGATGATCCCTACGTGTTCAAGTATTGTTAGGCATTGTAGGCCTAATGATGAAATTCCTAGCATATTGTCTTTTTGTCATGACTAAGCTTACGATGGTCATTTCTCTTCATAAAAGACAACATTCAAAGTGTTGTATAGTGGCTTTTATTGGATAACTCTTTTTAAGGATGCACACACTTATTGCGAAGCATGTCCCCGATGCAAACTCCTAGGAAAAGTCACATGGAGGAACATGATGCCTCTAAACCCCATTCTCATTATCAAAGTTTTTGATTATTAGGGTATAGACTTCATGGGTCCTTTCCCTAAATCCAATCAATCTGAGTACATCTTGGTGGAGGTCGATTACATCTTCAAGTGGGTTGAAGCCATACTGTCGAGGACCAATGACCATAAGGTAGTCTTGAAATATCTTAAAGAACATATAACACTGCACCAGATTGGCTGATTTGTCACTGCTCTGAGTGGTGACAAACACCATTTGTCACTTACTGTTTGGGCGGTGACTATTTCAGGGGTGATAAATATTTTTTGTCACCTCCACTAACAGTGACAATTCTTTTTGTCACCGCCCATTTGTGTACACCTAAACGGGGTAATTGCCTTATATTTGTCACCTCCCTAGACAATGACCAAATATAAATTTGTCACCTCCCCAGACAGTGACCAAATCTAAATTTGTCACCTCCCCAGACAGTAACCAAATCTAAATTTGTCACCTCCCTAGACAGTGACCAAATAAAATTGCCTTCCCTAGATAGTGACTAAATATAAATTTGTCACCTCCCCAAATAGTGACTAAATATAAATTTGTTGATCCGAGTGCAGTGGGCGGATCGATCCGCGCTTCATCTAGGCATTTGGAATACGCATCCAGGATAGCGGATTGATCTGCCCTTTGAGGCCGGATCGATCCGATTTGCTTATTTTGGGTAGTAGCTTCCTTAAAAAATGTGGATCGTTCCGCGTCGATCCGCGTTGTAAGGCCAGATTGATCCGCCTTTCCTAATTCGGACTTCTTCCCCTTTTTATATGATAAGAACCAACAGTGTTGGTTCCCACTTTGAACAATCTCCCGAATACTACAAGAAAGAGATTTTTATTAGTTAAAAGTGAACAATGACAAGAATAACAAGAGTACAATTTATCCATTAAATCTCCCAGTGTAAGCGATGATTCGTGCCCAATATGAGTAAAATCATAAAGTAAAAAGCACACTATTAAACATGAATCACACCCCCTACTACTATGTTGCTAGTCTCTTAGCAACACATCAGAGGACCAAGAAATTTAAGAATAACCTTGCACAATAATTTTATTTAAAATGAAAGATAAACTGTTTTCGTGGGGAACACAATTGCATTGGGCATATGCAACAGGCCTTTAAACCTCTACGGTACCCGTAGGCACAGAGTGTTATCTCCGGAGGTTCTCAGAATGATACCCACAAACATACGATTTCCTCCTGATAGTTACCCACTATCTACTGCCTATACTCAACATAGTCACAAGACTTTCAAAAGATTTTAGTAAATGACACACGAGTTCCCAAGAGATTACAAACTATCAAGATTATGAGAAAACTTCATTCATTACAACTCTTAGAAGTGAGTATGGTGTAAACCGCATGGCTACAAGTATTGGGATGGTGCAATGCTTTCATTAACCAGATTTCGATCGACAAGGCACTTCAACACAATTCTCATCGGGATTGCTCTCAAAATTGAAACACACGAATTGGGCAAAAAACTCGAGACATGCGGGCAAAGAGTAATGGAAAATGGAATGCAAAGCCACACACATGTCAAGTATGAAAAAACGTTAATCTTTATAAAAATAGGTAAAGCTAATATCATGAAAGATACCATGCATTAGAGGTGGTGAAATGAAAATTCTAAACTTTTCGTCACATTCTTCTCGAATTTTGAATCACAATACCAAGGATCAGTAGGTCATGGAAAGGTTAAAATGTAGAAAAAGGCGATGAGGTATAAGATGTGGGAAAAAGAAGTGTTACGGGAACGAACTTGGGTTCATGGGATTGCACAAGAACTAAACAGTGTTAGAGACGAGTCAGAATAATTCCTTTCTTTAAATCACAAAAGGAAAAGTACTCTTTTTCTCAAAGCTCTATTTCTTTTCTTTTTCATCTTTTTTTAAGCTTTTCTTTTCTCTTAGAATTCTCCCAACAATCACTATTCGATCCCATTTAGACTTATGAACATGACTTAATGCAACAATTTCCGAAGAACGTACTTAAACACAGAAAAAGGATTATGTGTGGAAAATGGGGGTGATGGGATGGTATGAAGGAGAGAAAGCGGAAAGATGGTGAAAAAAGGCCTAAGATTATTTCCTCGGGTTATTGTGATTCTTTGTTCTCCACTAGAGTGACGACAAGCAAGAGTTTTACACTTCCCTAGATTTTTCTCTAATGCACGATCAAACAAGGAAAATGAGATTAACTACGACTTTGATACATTTCTAAACAAAAGAGAATTTGTGTATGTAACACTCAAGAATGGAGAACGACACAAAATCTCTCAAGGTAAAAGTCTCCACAAGTGTTTCAACCGAATTCAAGATTAACATTGCATTAAGCACCATCCTATTACAAGTTACCATGCAGTCGCTTCCATAAGATCCAAGATTTGAAAGTTATAAAGTTCACAATAATCGAGATAGTTATAGGACTAGCGGGATTCAACAAGAGTTAAGTATTAAAATCAAAAGAAAAACTTGAGACAAGTGTCATCACTCGGCATCAGAATGCGGCAAGTATACTAAAATCATTGGAAACATGGGGCAAGGTCCAAAATTTTTCATTTAATTTTTTTTCAAGAGCATGAAAGAAATGAGACTAAAATGCAACTTAGAGAGATAACTCTCACTCCCCCCAATTAGGACCAAACATTGTCCTCAATGAAACGAGAAAGCGCAAGGGGGGAACAATATTGCCGGGAGCAAGTAACGCGATCCAGCAGTAATTACATGTACCTATAATGTTAGTTCAGCAAAGAAAAAGAAAGAATAGAAAAGGGGCAAGCAAAGTGTCACGCTCCGAAGTACCAAAAATAGGGAAAATAAATTTCCTTTATGGGTTCGTAGACACGTGACTAGTTGAATGTCACCTGATTGTTCCAAACATGCTTACAACAATAATATAATACTGGAAAATGACTAAGTTCAGCGGAAGCATGAATCTAAAACATTCAAGTCTTAGATGATTAATATATATTACATGTTAGGAAACTGCGTTCTCAGAATCCGTTGACAGTGTGTATAAGTTGGTATTGCAAAAAATTTCGTGAAATCTATTATAACCCTACAAGGGCGGAACTAGGGTTACCTTGAACTACAAAAACAGATTGCTGTAGTAGACGAATCGAGAACACGGGCTCAATAACAGTCACGATCTTCTACTGTATTCCTCTACTGTCAGAATATCGAACTGAGTGTGGGCTCTTTTGAAATCCTATTAGTTTTCTGCTCTCTCTTTTATGATCTCTTTTTATATTTTGAGTTATTATACTCTAGATAGAAAAATGCAAACTGAGAAGGGAGCCAAAGTAGCATATATATCGGCTATGATAGCGACCATAAGAAGTCAATAAGGAATAGGCTTCCTTATGGAACCTAATTCGAACTGAATCATATTCCTATTTCCATAAATTATAATTCATACCACTAAAGAATTATAATTGCACTCCTACCCTTATCACAAAAATATATTTCGAGCTCCATGTTATTAAATGCTTATTATCTCCCCACGTTAAGATTACAGATATCCATTAATTAAATACAATTATTGACAATCATATTTAATTAATCTCATAAAATTCCTTGAGATCCCCTGCTTAACTTATTTGATATGTCGAATACAAAATCCACCTGCAGGGTTTGACATAATCAAAACTTATAAGCTTTCTCAAAGGGATATCATCAATCCCAAAATTGAGACATGGATTCCATCATTAATTTATATCTACCACACAATCAATATTGTCACCCAATCCAATGAGATATTGACCCATTTAAGGATCTCACACTTTTAGGGATCAAAGTGTAAATATCAAATGCATGTGTCTACAAATTAACTTAGAATTTAGAGCATAAGCACTCATAATAGCCATGAGGTATTAATTATCTTATAAGTCAGTATAAAGATAATTACCCCAAGTCGGTCCCGTTTAATACATAAAGTGTACCAGTATAGTGAGTTGAAACTATACTGTTTCCCGTAGTAAAGACAAACCTACTACAACACCATGTTGCTATCCTACCGATGGTGTGTCCAATCCCATCTAAGACTGTAAACCAAAATCTTACATTCTACAATATCTGATGGTCTGATCTTCATTGTGTAAGCCGAACTCTACACATCAAACCACCTACTATGTAGAATGAGAGACACACATGCATAATATTAAATAAATAAAATAATACAAACATTGCCCACACAAATTCTCATAAAAATAGAATAACTGATTTTATTGAATGAATAATAAATCAACTACATAAAGCATAGCTTTTAGTATATATCCCTAACATTACAGACCCATGTCCAACTAGACTATTACATCATCAAATATATTAACAATATAACTACGTTAAGAAAAAAGCTCTAGGGTCTTCAGCTGGCAAAACCGCAACCTTCATCATAGTAATCCTCACCAGCATAGTCTTCAGCAGTAAAATCAGCATCTTGATAGTAGCCCGCTCCGTCGGAACCTGCAAAGGCTAGACAATGATGGTCCAACGGCATGAAAGCCGTCAGCGATTAAGCTGAGTAAGGGTACCCGTAAGTTTACCGCCATTAAGTAAGTTATTCATCATCTCTTATTCTCAAAACCATGTCTCGTCCAAACCTAACCATACCCTACGAAACTTAACTCAGAACTAAACTGACCAACAATATCGACTAAAAGAAGACGTAACTCCAAAGGTATCCAATACTCTGGGTATGACGCATCTAGGGAAAAGTGAAAATAGCTCTCCAACTCTCAATATAATCAACACAATCTCAACATACATCAATGACAGCTCGACTGCAAACATCAACGATGATCCACGGTCAAGAAAGAACAACACTCAACAATGAATCGCTTGATCGCACACGTCACTAATGATCCTTAGGTCACGAATGAACACGTCATGGACGATCCACAGATCAAAAAGAATAACATATATAGCTATCGCTTAATCGTACACGTCGCTAACGATCCTCAGGCCAACTATTCGACCAAACACATTACAAATGGTCCACAGATTAAGGATCTGAAACATACATAAATAATCACTTGATTGAACATATTGCTGATGATCCTCAGATCAAGGATATGAATCATACCCCACTAATCGACACCACAAAGATCACTAAAAGGCTGACTCCGCAAGAATACTCGAACACGACACCAAGGTCCACAAATCAACTTTAACCGGAAGTTAAATGACCAGAACGAAGATCAACGTCCCCTATTCATATAAAATCCATTATTGAAGGGTTTGCCATTAACTTACACGTCAACCCACCGCTCGTTCTTTGTGTCTTAAGATCTATTTGTGCAAATTTTCTTATTATCAAGTCGCATTAAGGTTGACATTAAGTTACGATAATTACGTCATGTTAGCTATCATCTTAACTTACTAACGATTTCACGAATACGTATTAAATCTTCATGGCATGTTTCTAACTCATCCTACATCATTCATACTAATCACAGTAAAAATAGTAACTAATGTAGCTCATCAAACGCATATGGCATAAACAAGATAATGATAACTAGCGAAAGCATTTATTTAAAAACATTCATCCAGACAACCACTAGTTAAAAGAAAGTTTCTCGTAGCTCAAGACTTCATAACCTATTGGGTCTTTTAGCATAGAAGGATAGCTCACACACACACACACACACACACACACACATATATATATATATATAACTTCTTAGTTTTACACTAGGCCCGAAAATCAATTTACCAATTCCAAATGCAACATGCAAGATAAATCTTAAAATCTAGGAAATAGAAATTTTCATCAGAACGTAGTTTATTAAAAAGCTTTTCTGATAGCTGGGGATCTCACAACCTTCTCAATTTTTTTGTGAAGAAAGCTAACTCATTTATCTACAAATAACTCTTCTATAGCCTGGTCCAAAAATCAATCCTTCATAGGTGAAATGCACATACAATGCAGTGCTATAAATCTGGGACAAAGCAGTCCAAAAATATAAGAAATGTCTAAGTAAAATGAACGATTTGAGCCGCTCAAAAATCCAAATGAAGCTAGATTTTTTTTATACATAAAGATAATCCAAATTCTATAATGTTCTAGTTTTGAGTTTGATCTATAAAGCAATTTATCATGCTTAAATAAATCATACCAATTAAGTCAACACGGTGAATTTAATCCTGGCAGATTGTATGTTTTTAATACTTTTTTTTTCTCATCTTTGATCTTCACTCCAATTCCCAAAACATGTTCTAAACATATATATACATATATATTAAGTTCTAAACTCACTTAGGGGTTAAGGCTTGTTTGGATGTTGAGAAAATGGAAGAAAATGGAAAGAAAAGCTTGAAATGCTTCCAATGGTGATCTTCTCATCTCTCTTCCAATTCCTTGCAATTTGGGGCTTGATTATGGATTCTTTAGCTTCCTTTGATAGTAACTTATATTCCTTTGGTGAAATAGGGGTGTATATGGGGGTATTTGATGGTGTAGATCACAAAAATGACACATGCAATGAAGGATTTGGGCTACACCTTCATTATCTACATCTTCTTCTTCTTCTCTCTTTCTAAACTCCCTCTAAGTTAGTGGAGAAATTTTTGTTTTGGTGGTTTAACTCTCAAAAAAGAGAGATAAATAATGTATACATAGTGGGGAGTAAGTAGGATAAGTGTCCAATGTTGGGGGATTGATGTGTGTAGTGGGACAATTGTCCATATGTGATTAAATGAGGTTTAAGATGTTTCCATGTGTCCAGTAAGTGGGGTCTACCTTGATCTATGTGTAAACATCTCGTAACGAGCGTCTACTCCACGGACTGCGTGTAAAATTGGTATGGCTCTAAACTCGCGGTCAGGTTACTATTTACTTCTATTGTGGTGCGGTCGGTCGGTACGAACTCATCAGGATAGTCAGTAATTTAAATAAAAATACTGAGACCATATTTATATATATATATATATAAATTCACACAATATGCCAATAGTCAGTAAAATACGCAATATAGGAGAAATTCTGATATTTATTTATGTATTTCGAATGTACGAAAACACGGGGAAAATAGCGGTGCTACACAAAGAAATATTGACATGGCACAAGATATAAGCACTAAACATCAGCCAATAGTCAATAAGAACAACATGTCCAAAACCATCCATATTCAACCCAACATAATAAAATATAAACATCAAGAATATCCTAAAAAGAAGATCTACAGTCCACATCCATCCAAAATGATACCACGAATATCCCAACCTAGGAACAGAAATATCCAAAAACATGAATACAAATCCTCTCACCACTAATCATCGGCGTCCCCCTCGCCACTACCTCGAGTACCTGAACCACCCTCTCTGCCATAGGGATCACAGAAGTAGTCTGGGACAACAGCACTAGGGTACTGCATACAATATATATCTCATTGGAAATGCATCAACATGATAAAATCCCTCTGATACCCACCACTGAAGTTCTCGAGGTCCTTCCTCAAACCCCGGAGATCACTCCTCACGCCCTGTAACTCCTGTGCCTGTTGCCGCTGTTTGACACTCAAAATCTCAAGGCGTCGGTGCACCTCGAGTACATCATATATGCGACCTACCTCCTCCTCTGTACGAGCACCTGATGACTCCTCCTCAACCCTGGCCTCTGGGCCTGTACCTGAAGCTGTGCGTCACTCAAAATAAGAATGGTTTTGTTGATCGTGGTTGGTGGTTTCTTGATGATGTCGGCATCTTAGGCTTCGTACCTTGGGCGATGCAAAGATGGGTGATAAGTTTTGGAAATGGGAGACTCAAGGAGGCGCTCATGTCATTCGTGGCAGCAATCATATGAGCAATTATGAGGCTTGCGAGGTCAACTTGAGTGTCAGAGTCATAGATAGTGTACAGGTTAGCGCGTTGGTCCCCCAAATAGTCTTATGTTGGGTGGGCGACACCATGATGGTGACAATGATATTGGCGTACCAGTATAGCTAAAGGAAAGTTGACGGGGCAATTTGGTTATTGAGTCACTCAGTCGAACGGCTAATGAATTGGGTGGCCATGACATTGGTCTCAGGCCTCGAATTCATGTCGTCGAGGTATGGCTCAACGTTCTCGATGTGAGAAACGCCCATGCAAATAGCTAGAAAAGCCGTAGAGATCAGAATGCAGACCCCTCTGACATAAGCCTCGAAGGCACGCGGGTCGGCAGAGATGATACTGGCATAGAAAATCCAGACCCACTTCTTATTATAATCCTTGAAATACTCCATCGGCGGGTCGTGAAAATACAGGCTACATTAGGGGGAAGTCAGAAAGAATGACGGGGCATTCGGGGAGGATTGACTTCTTGGACTCGAAGTAGTTTTCAAACCACTTCTTCTCTGCCTTGGCTCTAAATCCTTTGAACCCCCTGAGGGTTAGGAAAAGTTTGGTACAATTATATTTCAAGGTACTCATCATAGTCCCTATAAAGAAATAAGAGAGAAATCACAAGAAAAGTATATGAGCATTAACACTCAAACGTGAAAATCTCAAATGTATGCACATAAGGGAAAAATGGGGACGAGATGGTGCCAAGTTAAGGCAAAGGCAAAATGCTCGCGATTTAAAGCCTACTGAAGAAGAAAGGTACTCTAGAGGTCATGGCTAGTGGGGACGCGGTGGCCATGGTTTAAGAGGAAGATTCCCTAGAAGCTATGCGATGAACAATGTGGAAGCCCCACCTATTTCAGATGTTGGTCACTTCCCTTCCTTGGGTGTTAATTGAGAGCTCACTTATAGCCTCCGTTCTCAATCTCGCTTCAATTTATCCTTTCTTTGGAATTCTCATGATTTTCTAGGGCTAATCATGGCAAGATATTTGTGGGAATAATATGTATTCCAGTGTTACAATTATCTTGGAACATAAAATGTTATTAAGAATGTATGTTTTAGATGATGTTCTATGGGTTTATGCCCATGGTACTCATCTTGATATTGATAGGAATAGTAACTCTTCCATCAAATTAGGGTTTTTTAGAAACTACTTTTGTATCTTGGAATAAGTTATGGTATCATTTTTGATTCGAGGTTGATTGAGAACAACTTTAGGTTATTTTCAACTTGCGCGCATTAGCTTCTTTTTTTTTCCTTGTGGTTTTATGGTAAAGATGTGCTGCAATGCCTGAGAAAAGTGAATTGGATGTGCTTCAAATTTAGTTCACTGACCCTGTTTATGTTTGTCCAATTGGGACTGCGATATGCAATGCTATTGCGGTGGTCTTCATTCACATCGGTCGTGTACTTGGTGGTTCAGTGAGTGACTACTTCTTTCCATTTGCTTAAGTTTTTGGGAGTGAATGTTACTAAACTATCCTGAGTTCTAACCTCACCTGGAAAGGGTATGGGTTGGGGTGATCAAACTAGGTCAGGGTACCTTGTGGGTATGGTCCTTTTGCCCGGTCTTGGAGGGTTCTCCGTTTTAGTGTGGGTTGGGGTGATCAAACTAGCTCGGGGTTTACCTTGCGGGTATGGTCTTTTGGCCCGTTCTTGGAGGGTTCTTCGTTTCAGGGTGGGTTGGGTGGTCAAACTAGCTCGGGGTATACCTTGCAGGTATGGTCTTTTGGCCCAGTCTTGGAGTGTTATCTATTTCAGTGGAAAAAAATTGAAAAAAATAACAATGCTAGGGGCACAAACACTTTACACAAACACTTACAAACACATTCTATCTCTCATTTGGGTTGCATTGTGGGATTCGAATAATTTTAGTAGACCTCACATGCCACCTAGGAGAGAGATAAAGTGTGTTTGCAAGTGTTTATATAAAAAGTATTTGTGCCCCAAATATTAGCCAAAAGGATCTCCGTACTCACTTTGATCAAAAGTTTTTGTTCCCTGCCCTCTTATTCATCACTTTTTGGATCCATAGTTACATTTCATTGGATCAATTGTTTTTACATATGTATCCCAAAATCTTTAGTAAGCTAGAGCCAAAATTCGTAGTGGGGGCAGAAGGAAATTATGTAGAAAAATAATTTTCTTTGTTTTGTTAACAAGGTAAGGTTCGAAGGGGAAAAAAACAAACAATGCTTGTTTGCATATTATTGTTTTGCCCAACTGAGCGAATATTAAGATTTCTAATTAGGAAAATGTCCTATGTACAAGATGTTAAGTGAAATTTCACTGGACTATATATAAACATCAAGTGAAATTCTACATTTTAGGGAATTTTTAACAAAATTAAGAATCAAAACTAGACTCTCTAAGCAACAACTTAGCCTAGTTGGTAAAAGGCTCTCCATGACACTCTCATACCAGGGTTAGATCATTGCTCCCCTCCCTCGGCCATGGCAAATATGTCCTCAGACGAGACAACTATACCAAATGATAAAAAAGAAAACTGCATTTAAACTTTTGGTTGTTACTTATAGAGATTTTTGGTCTAAATTGCTTAGATTATGCAAATGTGATATACAAAATAAAAACAAATGAAATGATTTTTCTTAACTCCAATGAATTCACTTACCAAAGATTAAAAAAAAAAACACGAACGTCATTGAATTCAGTCAATTCACCAACCAAAAATAGCGTTTGTTTGTTTGTTTTTTTTTCGTTTTTTTTTTTTTGTTTTTTTTTTGTTTTTTTTTGTTTTTTTTTTGTTTATTGTTTTTTTTTTATTTATTATTATTTATCTTTTGTGATTTTACACAGGATTAATATTGAAAGTTTGTCCACAATGAGGCTCTCCATACCGACAGAGTAAGTCTAAGGCTGGTGACCCCAGACCCAGAGAGGCCTACAAGCCTGTGAAGATTCAATCTTAAAACCTCACGGCCCAGAGTTAGCTCAGGTAAAGCAATAACACTCTATATAACAATTTCAAATATATGCATAGTAAGACCATCTCCCATGCATGGGTCAACAAAAAAGACCATTTGCAATGGACATACTATACCTTATGAGAAATTATTCTATGGTCCTGGACCATATGGCACATGGTGGTTTCAGCCAGTAGCTGACTACCTTATGGTCAAGTGTAAATTTTTTGTCCCCTAAAAGTTAGACAATTTTGCCACATGACAGTCCCATATTGCCCGAGACCACCACATGATAAAGGTCCTGGACCATTGAATAACTTCTTCTCATACCTTACACAAATTATAACATGACCTTGAAGCATTGAAAATGTGTTTTTTGGAGGGTCATGTTATAATTTGACATACAAACAAGGCAATACCTTAACTTTGTCTAATACAAAGAAAATGATAACATTTCATTTGAAATTTACCATTGGAGCACATATTCTACAGTATAACATTTAGCACTGTAACAATATCAAAATATAGTTTTGACACAAAGAAAATAGCATTTACCCTTCAGGATGCTCTAATATTCATAATTGGTAAACTTTGAGATGGCAGTATAAGACTTTGGACAGTTTAACAAGATTTTAGTACCTATTCAAACTAACCAGCCAAAGGTTCAGTTATAGTGTAGTCTTAACTTATTTCTCTCTCTCCCTGTGTGTGTGTGTGCGCGTGTGTGACCATGATAAATGTTTCATTACCATTCAAAAATTAGGAGGAACCATCACTCCTTGTCCTTCATCAAAATTTTCCCATTTCCGTTGGACATTATCGGCATCGATTTTGGAGGTAATCAACCCCTGGATTTGACGCTTGGTCAAAATCAGAGTGTCTACAGGGGATATTACTCTTCCCCTTCACTATTAACATGGACTTTTAATGTCACATGCACGGTCACACTAGTGGATATTGTTATTAATCCTACAATGTTATTCATTCCAAATTTTTTTATCCCCAAATGTGATTCCTAACATATTACCATTTCAACATAATGAAAGTCAAGTGGACACTATGTTTTAAGAACCCCCACATGTAAAGTCACAAATTTGGGGTGGCCACTATGTAAAATGTTTTCAAATCTTCAAAATTCTATATAGACCCCTAAAATTTTCAAATATATTGTAGGGGCCATGGCACCCCCCAGGTCCCTCTACAGGTCCGCCCATGAGTATTTCCCTCAAAGTTATAGAGTTATAGTTTAAGGTATGAATTCTTGACTTATGTTATATAGTCAATTTTGAATGTTTTAAATATCGAACATGATTTGTGATCTGGGCAAAATTCATGTAGTAATTAGGTCCGTTAAATTTTCTCACGAATACGTATGAAAGCATGTTTGTATGACTGTATGAGTATGCTAAATGTCTATGTGGGTCAAATGGGAGGTTATACAATTTCATGTCGGGGGGTAAGCTTCTCAAACTTTGAGAATTTAGTAGTGACGACTACTATGCATGGCTTGGGAGAAGGCCCAGCCAGGGCACTGGATGAGTAGTTTAGGAGAAGGCCTAGCTACGACATCAATTCCATTACAGGATGAATGCGTATCTCTCTCCCTAGAGATTAATTATTGCTTAGATGATATTGAAACATGAATTGTCATATATGCATTTGTTATAGAATTGTACACTCAGCATATAGTTGAGCAGTAGAGATTTATTCCATTGCAAGTGATAAGAAGAAAGGGAAAGAAGAAGCGTGAAGAGTTAGGTCGTGGGAACGGCGCGAATCATCCTCCTGTATATGTTTGTGTTTCCATTTCAAGGTTGTAATAAGAGATGTTAGGAACTAGGACTATGTTTTGTTTCAACTTGGAACTCAAAATGAATTTGTAAAGTTGTAGTACGTAACCCAAATTTCTTTTGAATATGTTGTAATAGGTATCATAACTTCTTATAGTTTCGTTGGGAATGAATCTGAACTCGAGGATTCATGTTTTGAATGCTTAACTTGACAAATTTGTATTTTTTTAAGGATTAACATTAATGTTTTGTAATTCGATTCAAACACGCCTTAACTTATTTCATTTCTGTTTCCTTTTCCAAGTTGGTAAGATTTGTGTATGTTCTTTTAATCTTGTACAATTTTGAAAGGTCGGATGTAAGCGTGTATGTTTTGGAAGTATTGCTAGTATTGAGGTTGAAGGACCTTAGGTAAAATTCTGCCCAGGGGGTCATTCGACAGGTCGAATGGGGTAGTTCGACCAGTTCAATTGGTCGAGACACCCCTGTGTGCTTAAGAATCTGGCCCAAGGGAAGTTCGATCAGTCGAAGGGGGAAGTTTGACCGGTCAAAGGGGGAAGTTCGACCTATTGAAATGACCACCCCTGCATGCTTACTCTTAGCACCTCTTTCGAAAAATATTTAAATGTTCTAATTAGTTCTTAGGATGCCTCTGAGGTCCCTTTTAACATATTCACCATTGTTTTGAAATCTAATTACATTTTCAATTTTATACGGATTTTACGAACTGTAGTACAATGGTTTCCAAACGAACTTTGTTTTAAAGAGTTTTTATTTATGTTTTCTGTTGCTATATTTAATTTAATGAATTAGATGAGCCTTAGTGGCATGCCACATATCCTAATTCCGCCCATAGCAAGATGGGTCATGACAATAGTAGTAGCTTCTCTTATGGTCAAGAGTGGCAAGCATTGGAAACTTTGGCTGAATTCAGTAATCAGGCCTGATCAGACCCAAGTGGAGGATGACACTTTAGATGTCTCATTGTAAAACCAACCTCTCATCAGCCATATCCTTGAGTTATAGAAGAAGAGTGAAGGACTTCAGCAATGGTTCTCCAGCAACACGGTAAAGGAATCGGAGAATTGGAGTATTGGTTCGGATGGAACACTCAGATATAGAGGTAGACTTTATGTGCTAGATGACGATAATCTCAAGAAGGACGTGTTGGACGAATTGCACAAATCACGAATGACTGTTCACCCAGGAGGTATAAAGATGTACAAGGATTTGAAGAGGAACTTCTGGTGGGAAGGAATGAAATAAGAAGTTGCTGAACACGTGTTTCAATGCCTTACGTGTAAGTAGGTAAAAGCGGTACATTAGAACCACCCGGACTTCTACAACCGTTACCTGTTCCTGGAGGGAAGTGGGAACATATAACCATAGATTTTATGGTAGGTTTGCCGAGGTCTCAGCAGAACCATAAGGCTATTTGGGCAGTTATGGATCGACTCACCAAATTAGCACATTTCATACCTTATAGCATGTTATATCTAGTTGAGCGTTTGAGCCAAATATACTTATAGAAAGTTATGCAATTGCATGGTGTACCTGTGTGGATTGTATAAGACTGCAACTCACAATTCATAGTAGCATTATGGAGAAGTCTATAATCAGCTTTGGGGACTTCGTTAAGCTTGAGCACTGCCTTTCACCCACAAATTGATGGACAGACTGAATGGGTTAAGCAAGTAATGGAACACATCCTGCGAGCGCGTGTTATTGATTTTGAGAGCTCATGGTAGACCCATCTACTGTTGGTCGAGTTCGCATATAACAATAGTCACCACTCCAGTATAGGGGTGGCCCCCTTTGAGGCATTATATGGAAGACCGTGCTAATCACCCCTATGTTGGGCAGAGGTTAGAGACAACCAACTACTCGGACTTGAGTTAGTTCAGGAAACAAAAAAGAAGATCTAGATCGTGAAAAAATGGATGCGAATAGCACAGAGTATACACAAGAGTTACGCGCGCGGATAAATGCTGCAGAAGCTTGGAGTTTAGTGCTGGAGATCATGTACTACTCAAGGTATCTCCGGTGCAAGTAATTGTCAAATTTGGTCAGAAGAGAGGAAAGTCAGCACTGCGTTTCATTAGGGCTTTTGAGATCCTCAAGCGTGTAGGAAAGGTTGCCTATAGGCTCGCGTTGCCACCCAAGATGTCAGGAGTACACAACATCTTCCACGTCAACATGTTGAGGAAGTGCTCACAATCTAAATCATGATATCAACTTTGAAGACATTGAGGTAAATGATAATGTATCGTTCCATGAAGGACCAGTGTGAATTTTGGATCAAGGAGTCAAGAAGCTGAGGAATAAAGAAATTCCGTTGGTGAAAATTCAGTAGAAGCTTCACGACGAAGGAGAAGCTTCTTGGGAGTTAGAATCAGAGATGCGTGAGAAGAATCCAGATTTGTTTAGTAACGCTTAGTTTGAATTTTGAGGACAAAATCTTTATTTAGGGGGGATGATGTAATACCCTATAATTTTGAATGCATGTTAATAAATAAGATTTGATATTGTTCCCTGTTCACATGCATGATCCTTACCCTTCTATTGGACCATTTGGAGTACCAATCGATTGGCCTTGAACCCAATCGACTGCCACTTTGTGAATACCAATCGATTGCCACCCTATTAACCTAAATTCGTTACGTGTACCCGTCCCAATAGATTGCCCTTGTACTCAATCGATTGCCTTGGAATAGCTGAAGCCAATCGATTGCGACTAGTGCCAATCGATTTCCATCTACAGAGACTTGGTTTTCAAGTTGCATGAGATTTAGACATGTGGCACTCCCTTTCCTCTATATATATGGACTCATTTCATGGCCTTGGGGTTTGTTGGACAGTCATGAGAGAGAGAGACCATAAATACATATATACACACCAATACATACATATATACACATATACACCACATATACACACACATACACAACCCCACTGCCCTTGGCAGAGAGAAGAAGAATGAGAAGAAGAGAAGAAGAATAAAATAGAAACGAGAAAGAGAAGAAAGAGAGAGACTAAGACAGAAGGAGAAGAGAATAAGGAGACCCCATAGCCACCACCCATACCAAACACATCCTTAGGTGAGTCCCCACTCACTTGGTCCCTTTAAATGGATGTTTTGAATGGTTTAAAGAAGGAAAGATATAGCAAGACATCTTCTCCCATGTTTAAATTTGTTGGAGAAGACGAAGTCCCAATTGATTGGGAGTTTCCCAATCGATTGCCATGGTTTTTAACCCAATCAATCGTTAAAGTTGCCAATCAATTGGCATTGATTTTGTCCCAATTGATGCTACCTTAGCCCAATCGATTGTACATTTCTGGTTATTGAATATTTTTGTTATTTGTGGACGTTAAGTTATTACGTTGATAGATGTTATGCATTGACTGCTAGTGCGGTATCAAAAAATACACACGTTTGAATAATGACCCCTAATGCATTGTATAATTGGAACCATAGATATAATAATTATATAACATTGTAAACTAAATTGAGAAATCGACGTGCATAGTAGTGGGTCTATCAATCTCAGAGGTCGATACCATTTATGTTAGTACGGATATGGATATCGCAGGCTAACCACGCTTTTTTGTTTTAAAACTTTTTTAAATTCAAATACGAGTCGTCACATTATTTTTAAAAGGGAAAATTAAGAAACCATTTTAAAAGCAAACAGATCTTTTTGGAAACCAGAGATTTCTAGGTCCGGGGATTATGGAATGAGAGGGGAAGGAGCCCGGCGGACTCAAACACCCCCTCTCATCCTATCTCATGATAGGCCTATACTCAACATCCTTTTTAATTGAATTATTAACCTAAGCATTCTCTCAACTAATACATAGATATAAATATACATTACAAAAGCATGTCGAAAAGGATGTAAGATTGCTAACGATAAAATGGTATTCAAAACCACATAATTTAACTAGCAAACAAAAATGATATGTAAGTAAGGAACAAGAGAACTTACCTGGGATCTAGCCGCGGAATGGAAAATGTGTATGCATGCAAATAAAAGAAATCCTAAGAAAAAGAGTCTCTAATACACATATACACATAAGGCAAACCCTAATTCTAAGGTATCGCGCATAAAGTTGAAAATCAATAAAATCAAGTAAATAAATATAAACTAGAGAAGAGTCAAGAAATTGTACCTCCATAGCGCTACAAAACAAGGGGTTAGTCCACATGCTTCAAACACAATATAGTATTAAATCCTAGATATTACACCAAACTCCTATTTTAAATCTATCAAAGGTTGAAGAAAGTTGACATAATCATAAATTCCTTCTAACTAGTTAAAATCACAACACCTCTATAGATATATAAATCTCAACTAGGAGCCAATGTAATGTCCATATAGAGATGGTACAATCTTAACATGATTACAAGGAACCTATAATTATGTTCAACTAATTAGGGCTTAACATAATACAAGATGATAACCTAATTGCTAGAATCCATTCATATGTCATGGATGCATGAATATGAACAAGAACATGCTATAAATCATTCATTGATTTAGATCATTTAGCCTCTGGATATAAGTTTAATTGACATTATTCAAAACATAGTTTAAGTCCTAGGTTATAAAAAAGTCATTTGGATCATTACTTACAAAGTTTTTCAAAATTGTAACAGAATTCAGGAATTATAGAGAGCAGACCAGACTTTCAAAAAATAGAAATGCATAGTTCCTATGGTTTGATCTTAATGATTTTTGGACACAAGGTGCCTCTGTGAATTTAGTTTGTAACCCAAAATTAAAATCAATAATCAAACTGTCCAATCACTGGGAATTGGACCAAAATCAGACATCATTTAGAATTTAACAACTCTCTATCTAGAGATTTTGTGTGATTTTCTAAAAACAGTAAACGAATCTGAATTGCTTCAATCTTTTTAGGAGGTCTTATTAACACATTAAACTTCTTAGAAAAAAATTGTTTAATGTAAAAAATGTTTAATTAAGGCTCTGATTTATTCAAATCAAATTGACTTACTGTTTTGAATTTTTGGACATAGAGTAACTAGCTCACAAATTCTAAATCAAAATGAAAATTGCAGTGGTAGATCTTTGAGTTAGGAACATAATTCAATTGGTCTCATTCAATTCCAATGGACCACCATTTAATTAAAAATCTTTGATCATAATTGGTTTATGAATTCATTGCACGAAAATTGGACAGTCACTCATTTGTAAACCCAAGTCATCAAGCATGAGAATAGGCTCTAATTAAGCTTAATTCTTCTCTCGAGTTGTTGATCCTTGAAGAACTAAAGCTTATTATGACTACTTCTCCTCACAAATCAATGGTCCTTGGAGATTAAAGACACTAAACCTTGTAAATTTCAATGAAACATGAGATAGTTTCATGAAACTTAAATTTGATGATGTTAAGTCATGGATACAGACTTAAATGCATCATTCATGTAAACACATGACCAAAATCCATCTCAACTTTCATAAAAATAATAATTTTATAGAAAATTAAGAGATTGAAACCAAACTACCTCAATGAGATATGGAAGACCTCATAGGTTTTCAAAAGAAAATCACAAAACAAAGAAAACCAAAACTCAAACCTAATTGATAATCCAAATTCAAATTTCCTTAAAGAGACATTTTATGTCAAACCAAAGGCTTAATAGATCAAAATCAAACAATCATAGATGGCAATCCAATCACAATTCAAGTGGTGTGTGATGAAATGAGGTAGGAAGAAACTTTTTGAATATGGTATAAAAGATCTTACGACATCCTATTGACGCGTTTTCTTATCACACCCAAGTGTAGGTGATCGTACAAGTAATAAAGTTCTGGAAGTCCAGGTTGAACCCACAGGGAACGGGAAACAAAGATAGGCAGTTATTATTTTTTCACTAAAAAAAAATAAAAGATGATGGATTTTTGTGGGATTTTACTAAACTACTAGTTTTTATATTTTTTCAATAAAACTGATTAAAAGCTATTTTTTCCTAAGTAGTTTACGGTAAAGATTTTAACAGTGCAAAATAAATTAACTAAGATACTGGTAAGAAAATGAAGAAAAATAAATAAAAGCTAAATTTTCATGAGATAAACTATTTGGATTTTATAATGGCGAAATATAGAAATAATACAGATATTTAAGCAAAGTTATTAAAAACAGGAAATATTAATTAACTTAGGGGAAATGATTTAAAGGAATTGGGAATATGCAAACCAACACTAGATTCCACAATTTTTGTGCATTTGAAAAGGATTTGGCATTTAAGGCCGCAGAGTCATTCTTTATTTGAAAATAAACTTTCACAAGTCAGGGTCATATCAAGTGTGTCAGGATTGATATGAAACGACGTCTTTTGGTATAAAGAAAAATAAAAAGGCAATTGGGCAGTAACCAGGTTCGAACCGTGACCCGCTGCGGACATGGGTTATTCAGTGCCCAGTCCCCACCACTCTGCCTCTACACAATTGCCTGTCTATTAGTGGATAGAAATATATATAAACACATATTTGAAATGTAAACTTTGTCATATGAATTGTTTGAGTATGCTAGGTGTTTTTTTTTATGACAAAAGGCATAGTTTGACAATCCACATAATCATATTCTTATTTCAAATATGTAATCTTTTGAGCCCAATATAGCCATAGTATATAAACATGTTAAATAGTCATCAACTATAGATATATAGATATTTTTAGCCATAAATGGAAAACAACCCATCTAGATAAATTTGCCCATTTAAGATTAGTGCACAGAAGCTGTGGTTTCTAAGTTTTTATTGCATATCCCCAATTAAAGTTTTAGCCTACCATTTTGGAATTGAAGTTGCCTTCCAAATAATCTTTTAAAGAAAGATTAAATAGATGTAAACAGTGACTGCCCAATTAAAACTAAAGTTATAAAACTAAGGTAAGGGTGAATTATAATATTAATATATTTTTTTCCTCACTTAACATGAGTTGGGGTTGAATTTGTGGAATCTGCAAAATAACAAAGTTTAGTACGACTAGGCTAATAAAACATAAATAAATGGAAATACTAAACCAAAAATAAAATATCAAACCTTTGACTTTGGATTATTGTGGGGTCACAGTGGTTGAACTCCAAGAACACAAATAAGGTCAAACCAAATCCTAATCTAATTTGGGAGTGAGATATAGGTATGGTGTGCTTTGGGCTTTAGTAGGTGATTATAACAACTACGTGACTAAGAAATCTGTCATTTACTTGCAAAATCTGTCTTCTAGTGAATGAAAATATTGCTATAAAAATTGGAAATTTGGGATTTCAAACTATTTTAGGGGACAACTATAAGTACTAACTAGACTAAAAATATTAAATCTAAACTTTAATAGGAATATTTTACTACTACAAATTGACAAAGGTTGTACAAGAAAAGAAATATTTTAAATTTAAGAATTACAACAAAAAAAAAATTCTACATATTTTTGAACATGAAATCATCAATTACATAAAAGTAAATTTTTACAACTACTAGAACTAGAAAAAGCAAAGAAAACTAAAGTTTTCTACTTCTAGGGACAATATGAAGTGCTCACATGATAACCTCCTTAAACTATTCTTTCCCTAACAGTGTGTGTGAAGATTTCTCTGTTGGTTTGTTGTAGTCTGTTGAAGCTGCTACTTCCTTCTATTTATAGGTGAAGTTTGTGATACATTTCGTCACTGCGTTCATCATCTTTGCAATTTTTCTTCTTCGCGCCTTGTCCCATTTTCTTCAGTTCTCTGACACCTTCTTGGACTTTGAGAACCTATAGCTGAGAGAGAGAGAGAGAGAGAGAGAGAGAGAGAGAGAGAGAGAGAAGGGAAAGGAATAAAAAAAAATTATATATCTATACTAACATCCAAGCAGTAGCTTGGATGTTAGGTACGTTTTTGTTTTGTTTTGTTTTGTTTTTATGCAATTTACAGGATTTCACTATTCATGTTACTGTTTCAGCTTTGACTAACAAATGAATATACTATGGTGTGGTTGTTACTTCTTTCCTTCTCTTTATTTAACTTCATTTTTACCTAAAAATATAAAATATGTAAAAACACATAATTGCACGCATTTGAGTGACATCACCATTAAATTATATTTATTCAAATATGCATGTAAAACTAGGGATTTGGGGCGATTAAATAAGCACCATGTCTATTATATTGGCACATGAATATGCAATATTCAGTGTTTGTCAAGATCCTATGAATCTATGAATTGTGATTGAATTTAGACTAAGAACCTAGCTAAGATTAGAAGGTTACCTCCAAATATCCTCAGATTTCTCTTGTTTTGGTGATGACCTTCCAAGTTTTCAAGCCCTTCTTCCAACCTTCAATGGATCCTCCTTGAATTCTTTCTTGAATCTCTTCTTCAAACCTCTCAATTGTATCTCTCATATATCAAAATTGTTCTCTCCTCCAAGACCCCTATAATGGAGATGTTCATCTCCTTATATAGACTAATCCAAGAGGTTAATTCAGTAAATTCGAGTGAAAAAATCCATGTGCAATGGCATCTTCTAGAATTCAATATGTATTCAAACTATTACAGCGGGCGACACTCAGTGAGTACCGCCGACTTCGCCACGTGCCGCCCCATCTGCAGTTATTTATTTGTATATGTAGATCATTATATATATGTTTATTTATTTATTTTTTCCTTTTCTTTCAAATAAACCCTCTTTTTTCTTTTTTCAAAATACTTTAAACCAAAAATCCATTTTTTAAACTATATATATATATATATTTTTTCAAATAGATTTTTATTTCTTCTATGTGTATTTCACACCCGAATTTCCCTGAACACCTGATCTTTCTTTTCTCTGAAAATTTTATCAAAATCGAAGATCCTTCCGAAGAGCTTGAATCACATTGAAAACTTTTGAATTCCGTTGGACATTATCGTCATCGATTTTGGAGGTAATTGTCCCCTGGATTAGACGGTTGGTCAAAATTAGGGTATCTACAGCGGGTGAATGTGGTCGCGAAGATAGCACGATACCGGGTATGGGATCATAATGAGCTGGGATACTCGGGTGTGATAGGGGGCTACGTGTCGAATTTAAGTATTATTTCATGGGCATTTGGCCATATCATATAATAGGCGTTTGGCCGTATTGTATCATGGGCGTTTGGCCATATTGTATCATGGGCTTGACGGTCGTATTGTATCATGGACTTGAGGGTCGTATCATATCGTGGGCTTTACGGATGTTGTCACACCCATTCCAGAAATTCATGATTTTGAAAATGCATAACTTGAGATTGTGGAATTATTAATGTTATTAATAATTGGAGTTGAGTTGACGTGGGTCAACGGTGAGGTGTCAGTGAGGACACGAGAACATGGAATTTCACAGTTGCATTGGCATGACTAAATGACATTTATATGATTTAAATGTTATCTGACCTATCTGGTATTTTATGAATAGTAATTTTATCTGTGTTGTGGAAATTCTGGTAATCTTTGATATTGTTACATCATTTTGAAAACCGTGGTAAGAACGTGAGTGCCACGTTAAATAAAAGGTAGGTTGTGTAGAGATTTCACATAACTTAGTTTTCGGACGTAATTTTTAGACCCAAACGAGACTTAGTCGGAAACTTTTGGAATTTATAATTTTCACTCGTAAAGGCATAAAATGAACGTGTGCAAAGTTTCGAGAGCTAATTAGAAGTTTGAGGAACTCGTGCGGAGGTAAACGCAATTCCCAAAGAGTTTGCCTATATATAGTAGTGGATGAGATTCATTCTCATCCAAAACTTTCAAAATATCTTGAGAGAGGAGAGAGAAGGAGATTTGGTGTTTCAGGCTTTCCGACGCCGATCGACAACCGTTCGTCCGTCAGATTTTCTCCAGATTTTAGATTTGAACTCGTGGAGGTAAGAGCAACGTTTTGATACTACTTAGGTTGTGCCGTGTTTGGCCAATTTTTGTAAAAATCTTAATTCTAGACTTTTGGGGGAAAACCCAGTAAAACTCGTAGAAATCGCGTATAATTTGGAATCCGACTTTTATTTAGCTCCCTAGACGATCCTTCAAAGTTTGAAGAGAATCGCACGAGGTATGAATTCTAGATCTATGAAATATATAGATTTTCATGTTTTGAACATCAGTTTTGATATCTTTGGATCCGGGCAAAATTCATGTATTAATTAGGCCCGTTAATTATGCACTTGAAATTATATAAAAAGCACGTATAACTGTTTATGTGAGCATGTTATGTGTCTACTTGGGTCAAAAGGGAGTTTGGTGCAAATTCATCCGGGGTAAGCTCCTCGAACCTTGAGGATAGTGATTTTGATTGTGATTGTGATGGAATTGGAATTCGTAGTTGTGTCTGGTATGGAGGTGGGCCCAACCAGGATATGGTACTTGGTATGGAGGAAGGCCCAACCAGTGTACGAGATGCGTGGGAGAGGTGGGCCTCCTACGACATCGACCGGATGAATGCGTACCACTCACCCTAGAGACTATTTCTATGTGTTTTAGATGCTTAAACCATGAACTGCCATATAAGCATACATTTAGAATTGTGCACTCAGCATATAGCTGAGCAGTGGAGATGTACTCCATTGTAGGTAAGAAGAAAGACAAGAAGTAGCGCGAGGAGTGAGGCCATTGAGGAACGCCAGGGAACCACATCTGTATATGTTTTTATTTTAAATCCTAAAACTTGTGTAAGGATCGGGAAATTTTAATATGTTGTAATAGAATCATGGATTAGTCCTGTAGTATTGTAATTCTGTAAATTGAACGGCTGTAGTTATGTGTAAATTGAACGGCTGTAGTTATGTTTTGAATGTGGTTGTTATTGTTGTGGAGAAGTATGAGTTGTAAATTTTCACACAGGGCTACCCAATAAGGGAGCAGTCGACTGAACCCTAGATCAGTCGACTGGATCCCGTGGGGTTTAGACACTGAAAGTGAATAGTAATGGAAATAGTCGACTGGACCCTTAATCTGTCGACTGGACACTGATCGGGAGAGAACAAATCCTATTTATACGCCTTAACAAGCATTTGTTAGTACCTTTTTATCCTGTTTTTGTATATTTTTAGTTTGTTTTCTATTTTCTGACAGGTTTTGGAAGAAATCAAGTATATCAGGCTAAACAGGGTGAAAAAGCAGAAGAAAAGAAGCTGAAAAAGCCAAGTCGCGCGCGCGAGCCGCGGGCGCGAAAACCAGAGAATCGCTCGCGCGATCCGCGGGCGCGAGAACCCAGAAATCGCTCGCGCGATCCGCGCGCGCGAGGAGCCAAATGTCGCGCTCGCGCGACCCGCTCGCGCGATATGTGTAAAAACCAAAGATGCGTATTTCAGTATACTGATGACTCCTGTGCGAACGAAACTGCCTAACTGCGTCCAGATTGCAAAATACAGCAGTTTTAGTGCGTTTCGAGTTGGGAAAGCTTCCAAAACTTGTTGTAATTCTATATATACCCTATTTTACTTCAATTAAAGGGTTACACATTAATATACACACATTCTACAACCATAGTTCCAGCCATTGAAGGGAGGGAAGTAAGGAGAAGAAGAAGAAGACCAAGGATTCCCATGGCCTCCTCCATCAACTACTTGCCATCCATCACTTCCATGGACGGCTAGATCTTAGATCTAGGGTTTCAATGAAGCCCTAGACGAGTAATAGGGTCTTATTTATGTTTTTATTTTAGTTTTATTATGTGTGGATGACAGTCACATGTTTAGAGGATTTTTATAAATAAATCGTACTTCTATTGATTAAATCATTGCTTTCGGAATTTATTCTTGTCTAAGATCTATTTTGACTGTGATGTGCTCAACGATCTATTCTTGCTGTGCTTGTTTAGTTGTTTACATGTGATGGTGCTTTATTGATTTGTGCTATCAAGTATCCGAATAGTCCATGCCTAGGTTAGACGGATTAGATCACAACCCTAGTTTAGTGTGGGATAATTCGTGCTAACCGCAGATGGATTATGTTGGTGCTTGAACCATGATTATCTTCTTGTCGGAGGAATTGGGCTTGTAGCTACGATTCCCCATATTCATCCAACGTAATAAGCTAAAGTAATTCATAAATATTCCTATTATGAAGCTAGTGGTGGATTTGCAATCCTAGGTTCCCTTAAATATTATTTAAAACAACTATTTTAATTGCTTTCATAATTTAGATTTATTTTTATGTTTTTAGTTTAATTCAAATAAAAATCAAATCCGTTTTCTTAATTAGCTAAATTTAAGTTTTAAAATTAAAGAGCCGTAGTTGATCAATCTCTGTGGGTTCGACCTTTACTTCCACACTGCAAATCTTTTGAAAAGTAAAGAACACTTTTTACATCTTGATACTGACAACATCAATTTTTGGCGCCGTTGCCGGGGATTGCATTGCTACCTTTAGTTTTATAATCTTAGTTTAGTTAATTCGTAAATATTAGATTAGTTTTTAGTCTTCTTATTTTTCGTTTTATTTTAAGTTACTAACTTTTCTTTTATTTTTGTAATTTCCTAGGACATCAAATTCCAACGTTTCCGAGTGGAGCAGCTAATTACATCAAAGGAGCTTACGCAAATAAAAATATAAACAAAATAAAATAAATTGCTTCTTTTGAAACTCGCTTTAAACCACTGTAAGTCAGGGCGCTGAGACGCAATTACTTGCATTAGGTTAGTTGTGGAGTGAACACTGCATTAGCTAGGAAACCCGGGGCGCTGGGCTTGACGCGGTCATTGCATTACAGGATAATATTCATGCATCATAGTAGTACTGTGTGCTTGCTTGTCGTCTTATTTGCGTGATTGCTAGTTGTTTTTTTTGTTGAGTCAGTTTTTGTTTTTAGTTTACTTTCTTTTAGTTTATGTTAGGTACACGTTCAAATAAACCGGAATTAAAACCTTTTGACTCTGAACTTGAACGTACATTAAGACTTAACAAGTATTCAAACTTAACTTCTAAAACAAGATTTTTAATAGACGACGATTCGACACCGAAACCAACGTCGTTATTTGAATCCGAAATACGTAGTACTCTTACAAGACTAAAGAAACCACGCTTTAATAACATAGAACCGATTAAAATGGCAGACATTGGAAATAATAACGAAAACAACCAAAATAACAACGGAGCTAATATGAATAATCTTAATATACCGCCACCTCCTCCACTTATAAACTATTTTATTCCTACGACGTACACGCCACAAGCCGGTATCGAATTACCGGAGGCGACGGCATCTCACTTTGAGATAAAGTCGTCTACGATCTCGCTACTTCCATCATTCCATGGCCGTCTAAATGAAGACCCTTACCAACACTTAGGGGATTTTCAGGGTATATGCTCTACTTTGAAAATACAAAACCTAAATAATGATGAATTAAAATTGCGACTCTTCCCATTTTCCTTAAGAGACAAAGCGAAGTATTGGCTTCAATCACTTGAGCCAAACACAATAAAAACATGGGAAGCCTTACACACCGCCTTTTTACAAAAGTTTTTCCCTATTATGCGTACAAATAAGATAAGAAAAGATATAACAAACTTTGTGATGCAAGATGGGGAAACGCTTTATGATACTTGGGAAAAGTTTAAAGAATTACTACGCTCATGCCCACATCATCAGGTTCCCAAGTGGCAATTGGTTCAAGTCTTCTACGAGGGGCTTATTCCCTCGGTTAGGAATACTGTCGACGCCGTTTGTGCGGGAACTTTCCTACACAAAAGCGCCGACGAGGCCTGGAAAATTTTCGAAACTTTGAGCGAGAATTCGATGCACCAAGCGGTGTCTGTCCGTGCTGAGGGATACCTTCAACCTAAGCGAGAGGTGACAGTTGAGTCAAGTCAGTCAATGCAAATACAAGAATTAAATAGAAAACTTGACCGACTGATGCAAATGAACAAAACGTCTAATCCACCCTCTTCAGAAGTATGTGCATTATGTTCCGAACCGTCTCATAATATCTTTGCATGTCCTTCTGCATCTCAATATCCGGAATTTGTGGAACAACACGTTAATTCTATGCAACAATTTCCACAAAATAATTATACTCCTAGGTCGACTAATTTTCCTAGTACGTACCGACCCCAATATCAACAAGGTCAATACCAACAACCTCCTCCTCCACCTCCACGTAATAATGCATTTGAAGAGAAGGTGCTAGCCTCACTTGAAAATTTCGGGTCAGTAATTCAATTAGTGCACTCTCACACTCAGTCTATCGCAAAGCTCGAATCCCAAATGGGACAAGTAGTTAATACATTAAACCGTTTGACTGAGAGTAAGTTGCCCAGTCAGCCTACTCAGCAACCCAAGGGGCAATATGCAGTGGGAAGTGTGAGTGAGAACGTGAACGCTGTTTCGACTAGGACGACTATTCGAGATGAGGAAGTGGTTGTAATTCCGGATGGGGGTGAGAAAAATAAAAATTTAAATTTGAATAAAGAAAAAAGTGAAGACGTGGATAAAAATAAAAAAGATAAAGAACCGGTCCTCACGAATTATATTCCGAAAATGCCATATCCACCAAACGTTGAGGAACCATCTAATTTTTCAAAGAAAAAATCAAAAACGGAAGATATACTCGAGGTGTTTAAACAAGTGAAAATCAATATTCCATTCCTCGATGCTATAAAACAAATTCCCGCGTATGCTAAATGTTTAAAAGACCTTTGTACACAAAAACGCAAAATACGTAGTCATACTCCTAAAAAGGTCTTCCTCACGGAAAAAGTAAGTTCTATATTCCAACACGCTCCTCCAAAATATAAGGATCCCGGTACGCCTACGATTTCATGTGTCATAGGTGACACTATCATTCATAGGGCTCTCCTTGACTTAGGAGCTAGTGTTAACCTTTTACCTTATCATGTCTACAAACAATTAGGACTAGGTGAACTTAAACCTACGGCCGCTACTATTCAATTAGCGGATCGTTCTGTTAAAGTACCTAGGGGAATCATCGAAGACGTCCTAGTAAAAGTTGATCAATGTTTCTATCCCGTTGATTTTATGGTCCTTGACACCGAACCGGTGCTAGATGCTAGAAAGTACACTCCGGTTATTCTTGGTCGTCCATTCTTAGCCACGGCCAACGCACGTGTCAATTGTAGAACAGGGGTGATGAAAGTGTCGTTTGGGAATATAAAATTAAAATTAAATGTTTTTAATGCTGTTGATCAACCTCCCAAAGACGATGATTATCTAGGTGTGGAGGGTAGTGAGGTTAAACGGAATATTGAACTTACTAACGTAATAAATATAAGTGCGGGGAATAATATAGAGGATGATGAGTGGATGAATCCTAATCCTTCGGCCCCTAACGATGAATTTACCCGGAAGGTGAAAAATCGACTTGACGATAATGGTGAGCTGTCAAATGAATTAACACATAACGACCTTGTTTCGACATTTCACCAGAATCTCCCTAACGCCCTAAAATGTACAAACTCTGATTTACGACCTCCTTGAATCTTGAGCTAGAACGGTCTAGCTGAAGACGTAAAAGTTAGCGCTTCTTGGGAGGCAACCCAAGCTTTATTTCGTTCGTTTTTCTTTGTTTTTGGGTGATTTTAGTCTGTTTTTGAGGTTCTGGATAGGTTTGGGGGTTGGAGTAAAATTATTTTTAATTTATAGGCATAAAATAAATGAACCAAGTGAAAACACCATTCTCGCGCGCGCGGCCCGCTCGCGCGAGACGTCGCTCGCGCGAGTATGCCCCTTAGACGTTTTTATTTGTTTTCCTTATAGAGTGCCTCTGCTTCTCCTCGCGCCTGTTTTCGCGGGCGCGAGGTACCTCGCTGGCGCGATTTTCGTTTTTTAAAAAAAAAAAACAAAAAAAAAAAAAAAAAAATTTAGGAATTCGCGCGCGCGACGGTCGCTCGCGCGGACCGCTCGCGCGATTTCCTCATTTTCCTGTTTTTCCCTTTTGTTTTCTATCTCTTTCCCCCTACCTATTTTATTTGTGTTTCCTTTCTGTTTTTGTTTATTTTGTTCATTTTAGTTCGTATTCGTTGTTTTTCCTTGTTACTTTTTTACTTTTTCGTTTTATTTCTTTTCCTTTTGCTAGTTTAGTTTAGTTTAGATTAGTTTTTAAATTTATATTTTATATTTTGGTTTCATGTACTTTTAATCTTCTTTTGTTATTTTGTTTTCTGTTATTAAGAAGTAATAGGTAACATTGAACTTTATTGACATATTCAATTATGTTCACCTGTTTGTGATTGTCAAGATCGAGGTACTATCGTTCTTTCCTTACGTACTCTCCATTCTTTCGTTTTATTGTTTCATTAGGGACAATGAAAGGTTTAGGTTTGGGGGTATGCACACACGCACATTATTATGCACTAATTTAAAAAAAAAATCGATACTTGTGCTTAAATAAACGATATTACCGACATTTTTGCAATTTTAATTTGATACTTCTTGATAAATAACTTTGATTGTTATAGAATGATAAACAAGAGAAAATGTGATTAAATATTTGATAAAGTCATGATGTAATGTTTTAGGTCATTTATCGTTAGAATCGTAGTTTTATATCATAGATTTGCACATAAACTTATGCACTGCATGTAGTCGTTTGAATACATGTTTGATGTGAACTATAATATGATTCGGATTTCTAGATAACACATGGTGGAGACTAAACCCAGTGAGCTTTTGAGCCTATCTTTTCTTTTTAGAGGGTTATGAATACATTGTGTTTGTCGAATTTCATTGAAATAGCGCATCTACTTGTTGTTTAGTCTCATTATTCTTGTTTTGGTTAATAGTCAAGTTAAAATATTTGTTACCATGCTAAATAATCTTCCATCGTAAATATTGAAGAACCATATAACCATAGGACATGATTTTAGGCTCTCTTTGTTTATTACCGACCGATAAATGATAAAAATTCCTTAGTTCGCCCTTTGAGCCGTAAAATGCCTTTTTCTTTAATTACCATTATCTTGTTTTTGCTCCAACTTGACCAACTTGGAGTTCACCACTGAAAGATTCGTCACCTTTTAGTGTTGTTAAGGCGATGTGTGATTGAGAAGAAGAAGAAAAAGAGATAAGATGATATTTGGGGTGGTTGCCTTGGTATTCGATGAATATTTGTTTCAAGAGCAACGAAAAGGAAAAGAAAAGATTGAAAAAAAAACAAGGAGGAAAAGAGTAGAAAAAAAAGAATTAGGTTGAAAAAAAGAGAAGAAAAGAAACAGAAGGAGAAAAATTGAAAGGAATGAAAAGAAGAGAATGAAAAGATGAAGTTGGTAGAAGAGACGAATGAAAGAAATCGAACATGCCTTACAATGCCATTCTAAAACTACCTAATGAATCCTTTCTATCATTTTTCATTGCCTGAGCCACATTACAACCTTTGAAAAGTCCTATTTGATCCTAGGAAACATGGTTCGGATATGAAAACGATGGGAGGGGGATTAAAACATGGTAATGATTTTTTTTTCTTGATTGTTGGCATCTTATCCATGAGACTACTATTCTTTTGTGTCATGCGTCTTTTTCGAGTCATATGTGAGCGTTTATCGTTTTGAAAATATATTTCCTTTACTCACATATATTAGAAAAATTACACTTGTTTCTGAGTGTTTCATTTGAGAGTGTAATTAACATTGTGAGATTCGTAGTCGAGACATAGTTAAATGGTTATCCGAGTTATATTCCATGTTCATGACGTGCGCGTGTTCATTTGACTACCACATCACACACATGTAATTTTATGAGAAACTCTATTGATTTATACGATGCATGTGCTTGAGATTGTTTTTCATGACGTAGGTAGACGTTTGATTCTGTTTCTTTATGTTCGTTATTCTATTTCAAATCATTATGCTATAATAAGGAGTATTGAATATTATGTTTTTCATTTTTAATAAAAGTTTTTGAATTTATAAGTTAATAAAGATGGTTGTGGGTGACTTGTTGACGAGAACCCTCACGAGACTTCACTCGTCCGACTAGGGACACCTAGAGGTTTAAAAGGCTTGTTGCATATGCTAAATGCAATCGTGATCCATGCGAAAATGGAATAGATTTTTCTTAGTAGTTTAGTTTTTGTTTTAGTTTTGCTCGAGGACTAGCAAAATGTAGGTTTGGGGGTGTGATCGGGAGAGAACAAATCCTATTTATACGCCTTAACAAGCATTTGTTAGTACCTTTTTATCCTGTTTTTGTATATTTTTAGTTTGTTTTCTATTTTCTGACAGGTTTTGGAAGAAATCAAGTATATCAGGCTAAACAGGGTGAAAAAGCAGAAGAAAAGAAGCTGAAAAAGCCAAGTCGCGCGCGCGAGCCGCGGGCGCAAAAACCAGAGAATCGCTCGCGCGATCCGCGGGCGCGAGAACCCAGAAATCGCTCGCGCGATCCGCGCGCGCGAGGAGCCAAATGTCGCGCTCGCGCGACCCGCTCGCGCGATATGTGTAAAAACCAAAGATGCGTATTTCAGTATACTGATGACTCCTGTGCGAACGAAACTGCCTAACTGCGTCCAGATTGCAAAATACAGCAGTTTTAGTGCGTTTCGAGTTGGGAAAGCTTCCAAAACTTGTTGTAATTCTATATATACCCTATTTTACTTCAATTAAAGGGTTACACATTAATATACACACATTCTACAACCATAGTTCCAGCCATTGAAGGGAGGGAAGCAAGGAGAAGAAGAAGAAGACCAAGGATTCCCATGGCCTCCTCCATCAACTACTTGCCATCCATCACTTCCATGGACGGCTAGATCTTAGATCTAGGGTTTCAATGAAGCCCTAGACGAGTAATAGGGTCTTATTTATGTTTTTATTTTAGTTTTATTATGTGTGGATGACAGTCACATATTTAGAGGATTTTTATAAATAAATCGTACTTCTATTGATTAAATCATTGCTTTCGGAATTTATTCTTGTCTAAGATCTATTTTGACTGTGATGTGCTCAACGATCTATTCTTGCTGTGCTTGTTTAGTTGTTTACATGTGATGGTGCTTTATTGATTTGTGCTATCAAGTATCCGAATAGTCCATGCCTAGGTTAGACGGATTAGATCACAACCCTAGTTTAGTGTGGGATAATTCGTGCTAACCGCAGATGGATTATGTTGGTGCTTGAACCATGATTATCTTCTTGTCGGAGGAATTGGGCTTGTAGCTACGATTCCCCATATTCATCCAACGTAATAAGCTAAAGTAATTCATAAATATTCCTATTATGAAGCTAGTGGTGGATTTGCAATCCTAGGTTCCCTTAAATATTATTTAAAACAACTATTTTAATTGCTTTCATAATTTAGATTTATTTTTATGTTTTTAGTTTAATTCAAATAAAAATCAAATCCGTTTTCTTAATTAGCTAAATTTAAGTTTTAAAATTAAAGAGCCGTAGTTGATCAATCTCTGTGGGTTCGACCTTTACTTCCACACTGCAAATCTTTTGAAAAGTAAAGAACACTTTTTACATCTTGATACTGACAACATCAGACACTATGCTATTTTAGCTACTGATCCAAATAGTAACCAATTCAGTCGACTGGGTTCCCTGATCACTCGAATGGACCTCGGTTAAGAATTTTGGGTTTTGGTTTCTCCCAGGCACAGTCGACTGGACCCTACTTCAGTCGACTGAACCTCTGTTTTCAAAATTGATTCTTTTGGACGTGTTTCCAATTGGCCAAAACTTTTTATAACTTTGATTTTAATGGATTTTAATAATGTTTTCCGCTGCTATTTGACTTTAATGGAATTGGATGAGCCTTGGTAGCGTGCCATGTGTCCTATTTCCACGCGTAGTGGGATGGGTCGTGACATTTAGTGGTATTAGAGCTATAGGTAACAAAACTTTGGGAACGTTCGACGACGAGAGGAGTGTTGAGTGAATTGTCACATGTTTTAAATTATATTCATACATATTAGAGATGTTTGATGTATATGTATGTTATTTTACATACATGCTATTGCTATTGTTGTACATGCATAGTGTTTATACATTGAGAACTACAGGATTTTAATCATGAGTGACGAAGAGCGAAATCTATCACCACATACTCGACATATGAATGAAATGGCAGAAATGATGGGGAATATGGGGAAAATGATACGAAATATTGCGGAGCGACTGCCTCCCACGCCCCAAATCGTAGTGGAACCAATAACTGTAGTGCATGCACCCGAAACTAGAGGCATAAGATCCGTATCCGAATAATTTGTTCGAAAGAAACCAATGGAATTTCATGGGACGCCTGATACAATATTGGCAGAACATTGGGTCATGGACATGGAACAAATTTTTTGATCTATTCCGATGTCAGATAGGGAGAAGATTGAGAACGCAAGTGACGTATTGAGGGGTGAAGCTCAGAACTGGTGGGTAAACATTTTAGATCAAGGAGCACCGATTACTTGGGAAGGGTTTAAGGCAGAATTCAATCGCCGATTCTTTCCGCGAACCGCCTACAATGCAAAGAAGTAAGAGTTTGACAACCTCAAGCAAGGAGACATGACTGTAACGGAGTATACTTCCAAGTATAACGCGTTGTTGAGGTTTGGTAATGATTCAGTGCCCGAAGAGGAAGATAGGGCCAGAAAATTTGAAGAGGGATTAAGGGATAATATCCCATTGAGAGTAGAGACCTACGAACATTCAACTATTACAGCAGTACAGCAGACGGCGCTTGTAGTCGAAAGTGGAATAGAGAGATCGAGACAAAATCACCAAGGAAAGCGAAGTCATGAGGGTGGTGACCGAAGTCAGGGAGGATCTTTTAAGAAGTCATTTTCACGAGGCACTAGTTCTGGTTTTAATGATTCCAGGAGAGTACCAAGTGATATTCCGTTGTGTCCGCTTTGCAACCAACCACACACCGGTCGATGTTTTTTGAACAACTTTCAGAACAGATCTACGGGGGGAAACAGTGTGAGTTCTGCGACCTACCTGCAACTTAAGTGCTTTGATTGTGGTACCTTAGGACACCGAGCGAAGGATTGCCCAAAGAAGCGTTCTCAACAAGGGGCAAGTTCTATGGCTTCTAGTGGTTCGAAGCCTAAGCAGTCTAGTGACAGAGGACAAAGGACGGAGCAACGTCAGGGAAGATCATTCCAGATGAACCCTAGAGACGTGGCTACTACTAATACAGTGGTCTCAGGTATGGTGCTTGTATGTTCGCACTTAGCACACATACTCGTTGATTCAGGATCTATGTATTCGTTTGTATCTTATAACTTTGTTGAACATTTGAATGTTAAGTCCGCGCTACTAGGATATGATTTAACCATTGTCGTGCCGCTTAGTAAACTGGTAGTGACTTCTATGATATATAAAGACTGTGAGATCAAACTAGGCAAGAAGTTAATGACCGTAGACCTTATACCGATTATGGTAAACCATTTTGATGTGATATTGGGGATGGATTGGTTAGCCCTTAACCAAGCCACCATAGATTTTTAAACGGAAGGAGGTTAATTTTTGACCACTGGTGCATGGGAACATTTGCTTTCAAGGGAGTGGGGTTACACCGTCGCTGTACTTGATTTCAGCTATCCAAGCAGGAAAGTTATTGAAAAAGGAATGTCAGGGATTTCTATGTTCAGTGACTGATGTCTCAGCGACGGAATCAATAGTAGAGGATATCCCAGTAGTGTAAGAGTACCCGGATGTATTCCCCGATGACTTACCAGACGTCCTGATTGAGAGGGAAATTGAATTCACCATTGAGGTAAAGCCAGACTGAAGACCGGTATCCAAAGCACCGTATAGGATGGCACCAGTAGAATTGAAGGAACTGAAAGTTCAACTACAAGAGTTACTTGATAAAGGTTTCATCTGACCAAGTGTATCGCCGTGGGGAGCTCCAGTATTGTTTGTAAAGAAGAAAGATGGCTCAATGCGTATGTGTGTTGATTACCGGGAACTAAACAAGTTAAAGATTAAGAACAAGTATCCGTTACCCAAAATTGATGATTTATTTGATCAACTTTGTGGGGCACAAGTATTCTCCAAGATAGACCTGAGATTGGGTTACCATCAGTTGAAAGTGAAGGCCGAAGCTGTTGAGAAAACAGCCTTCAGAACGTGTTATGGACACTATGAGTTCTTAGTTATGCCATTTGGAGTTACCAATGCACCAGCTGTGTTCATGGATCTTATGAACCGAGTCTTTAAGGACTATTTGGATGATTTTGTGATAGTGTTCATCAACGATATCCTTGTTTATTCGCTAAGTGAGATAACACACAAGAATCATTTGAGATTGATACTTCAGAGATTGCAGGAAAAGCAATTATTTGGAAAATTCAAGAAATGTGAATTCTGGCTACCTAGCATTACTTTTCTTGGTCACGTGATTGATAGGAATGGAGTTTCAGTTGATCCTCACAAAGTAGAAGCTGTATCAAATTGGCACAGGCCGACTTCCGTATCTGAAATTCGAAGTTTCTTGGAATTAGCGAGATACTACCGCCATTTTATTGAACATTTCTCGAAGATCTCATTGCCAATGACAAAGTTAATGAGAAAGGGTGTTATCTTTGAATGGAGTCAGGAATGTGAAGTCAGTTTCCAAGAGTTGAAGTCACGGTTGACGAGAGCACCGATATTGACAATACCATCTGGAACTGAAGGATTTGTAATCTATAGTGATGCTTCACACAAAGGGTTGGGATGTGTGCTTATACAAGGTGGTAAAGTAATTGCATATGCTTCTAGATAGTTAAAGACACATGAGGTTAACTATCTGACTCGCGATCTTGAATTAGCCGCGGTAATTCATGCTTTAAAAATTTGGAGACACTACTTGTACGGGGAAAAGTGCGAGATATTCATGGATCACAAGAGTTTGAAATACATTTTCACCCAACGGGACTTGAACACGAGATAGCAAAGATGGTTGGAGTTGATGAAGGATTACGATCTTTCGATTGAGTACCATCTAGGAAAGGCGAATGTAGTAGCCGATGCATTAAGCTAGAAGACGTCGAGGAATTTATCCGATGAGCTAACACAACAAAAAGAATTGATAAAAGAGATGGAACGCTTAGAATTGGATGTGATTCCAGGAACAAATGATGGCTTAATGATGGCGATCATAGCACATCCAGATATTATTGATGAGATCAAGAAAGAACAATTTAACGATGTCTATTTGTGCAAAATGAGGGACGAGATACCTTTAGGGAGACGACCTGGGTTTGTGTTGGAGCGAGGGACGTTGAAACTAGAAAATCGATTATGTATACCGAATGTGAAAGACTTGAAAGAGAGGATTCTAGAAGAACCTCATAATACAAAATATTCAGTGCACCCGGGAAGTAATAAGATGTACAGAAACTTGAGAGAAAACTTCTGGTGGAAGCGTATGAAGAGTGAAGTTGCTAAGTTCGTATCTAAATGTTCGGCATGTCAACAGGTCAAAGCAGAGAGACAAGTACCCGCGGGGTTACTACAGCCATTGCCAGTGTCGAAATGGAAGTGGGACGAGATCACGATGGACTTTGTTTCTGGATTTCCGCAATCACATAACAAGAATGACAAGATTTGGGTTATAGTCGACCGATTAACCAAGTCAGCTCATTTTCTACCAATTAAGACTACTAAGCTGTCCAAATTAGCGGAATTATATGTGAAAGAGATTGTAAGACTACATGGGGTACCAGCCGTGATCATATCGGACCGTGATAGTAGTTTTACGTTGAGGTTTTGGGGAAGTCTACAAACAGCTATGGGTACAAAGTTGAGTTTCAGTACTGCATTTCATCCTCAGACCGACGGACAGTCAGAGCGTATGATTCAGACCGTGGAAGATATGTTGAGATTATGTGTATTAGACTTTGGGAATGATTGGGAGCACCACTTGCCGTTAATTGAATTTACTTATAATAATGGATTCTAGTCAAGTATCAGAATGGCACCGTATGAAGTTTTGTATGGCCGTAAGTGTCGATCACCGGTTTGTTGGACCGAGGTTGGAGAAAGAAGGTTGTTAGGACCTGAGATAGTACAAATGACTACCGAAAAGGTGAAATTGATTCAGGAACGTCTTAAGGTAGCTCAGAGCTGTTATAAGAGCTATGCGGACTCTAAACGATGACCGATGAATTTTGAAGTTGGAGATTTCATATACTTGCGAGCATCGCCTTCGAAGGGCATTGCACGATTTAGGAAGAGAGGAAAGCTCAATCTGAGATTTATAGGACCTTTTGAGATCGTAGAGAGGGTAGGACTAGTGGCTTACCGATTGGCTTTATCATCAGAAATGGAATATGTGCACAACGTGTTTCATGTATCAATGTTGAGACATTGTATGACGGATGCGAGTAAGATTATAACGCCAGAACCATTACAAATCCAAGGAGACTTAACCTATGTTGAACATCCTGTAGAGATCTTGGATCGCAAAGAACAAGTTTTGAGAACCAAGACTATTCCAATGGTGAAAGTGCTATGGCGTAGCCATACGACGAAGAAGGCTACATGGGAAAATGAGGAAGACATGAAGAATGAGTATCCGTACTTATTCGACGCATGAGGTAAAGTTTGGGGACAAAATTCCTTTTTGGAGGGGAGAGTTGTCACACCCGTTCCAGAAATTCATAGTTTTGAAAATGCATAACTTGAGATTGTGAAATTATTAATGTTATTAATAATTGGAGTTGAGTTGATGTGGGTCAACGGTGAGGTGTCAGTGAGGACATGAGAGCATGGAATTTCACAGTTACATTGGCATGACTAAATGACATTTATATGATTTAAATGTTATCTGACCTATCTGGTATTTTATGAATAAAAATTTTATCTGTGTTGTGGAAATTCTGGTAATCTTTGATATTGTTATATCATTTTGAAAACTGTGGTGAGAATGTGAATGCCACGTTAAATAAAAGGTAGGTTGTGTAGAGATTTCACATAACTTAGTTTTCGGACGTAATTTTTGGACCCAAACGAGACTTAGTCGGAAACTTTTGGAATTTATAATTTTCACTCGTAAAGGCATAAAATGAATGTGTGCAAAGTTTTGAGAGCTAATTAGAAGTTTGAGGAACTCGTGGGAAGGTAAACGCAATTTCTGAAGAGTTTGCCTATATATAGTAGTGGATGAGATTCATTCTCATCCAAAACTTTCAAAATATCTTGAGAGAGGAGAGAGAAGGAGATTTGGTGTTGCAGGCTTTGCGACGCCGATCGACGACTGTTCGTCCGTCAGATTTTCTCCAGATTTAGATTTGAACTCGTGGAGGTAAGAGCTACGTTTTGATACTACTTAGGCCGTGTTTGGCCAATTTTTGTAAAAATCTTAATTCTAGACTTTTGGGGAAAACCTAGTAAAACTCGTAGGAATCGCGTATAATTTGGAATTCGACTTTTATTTAGCTCCCTAGACTATCCTTCAAAGTTTGAAGAGAATCGCACGAGGTATGAATTCTATATCTATGAAATATATAGATTTTCATGTTTTGAACATCAGTTTTGATATCTTGGGATCCGGGCAAAATTCATGTATTAATTAGGCCCGTTAATTATGCACGTGAAATTATATGAAAAGCACGTATAACTGTTTATGTGAGCATGTTATGTGTCTACTTGGGTCAAAAAGGGAGTTTGGTGCAAATTCATCCGGGGTAAGCTCCTCGAACCTTGAGGATAGTGATTTTGATTGTGATTGTGATGGAATTGGAATTCGTAGTTGTTTCTAGTATGGAGGTAGGCCCAACCAGGACACAGTACCTGGTATGGAAGAAGGCCCAACCAGTGTACGAGATGCGTGGGAGAGGTGGGCCTCCTACGGCATCGACCGAATGAATGCGTACCACTCACCCTAGAGACTATTTCTATGTGTTTTAGATGCTTAAACCATGAACTTCCACATAAGCATACATTTAGAATTGTGCACTCGACATATAGCTGAGCAGTGGAGATGTACTCCATTGCAGGTAAGAAGAAAGACAAGAAGAAGCGTGAGGAGTGAGGTCGTTGAGGAACGCCGGGGAACCACATCTGTATATGTTTTTGTTTTAAATCCTAAAACTTGTGTAAGGATCGGGAAATTTTAATATGTTGTAATAGAATCATAGATTAGTCCTGTAGTATTGTAATTCTGTAAATTGAACGTCTGTAGTTATGTTTTGAATGTGGTTGTTATTGTTGTGGAGAAGTATGATTTGTAAATTTTAACACTGGGCTGCCCAGTAAGGGAGCAGTCAACTGAACCCTAGATCAGTCGACTGGATCCCGTGGGGTTTAGACATTGAAAGTGAATAGTAATGGAAACAGTCGACTGGACCCTTCATCAGTCGACTGGACACTATGCTATTTTAGCTACTGATCTAAATAGTAACCAATTCAGTCGACTGGGTTCCCTGATCAGTCGACTGGACCTCTATTAAGAATTTTGGGTTTTGGTTTCTCCCAGGCACAGTCGACTGGACCATACCTCAGTCGACTGAACCTCTGTTTTCAAAACTGATTCTTTTGGACGTGTTTCCAATTGGCCAAAACTTTTTATAACTCTGATTTTAATGGATTTTAATAATGTTTTCCGCTGCTATTTGACTTTAATGAAATTGGATGAGCCTTGGTGGCGTGCCACGTGTCCTATTTCCATGCGTAGTGGGATGGATCATGACAGATGTATTGTATCTTGGGTGTTTGGCCGTATTATAAGCGTTTGGACATATTGTATCATGGGCATTTGGCCATATTATATCATGGGCGTTTGGCCGTATTGTATCATGGGCGTTTGGCCATATCTTATCATGGGCTTGACAGCCATATTGTATCATGCGCTTGATGACCGTATTGTATCATGGGCATTTGACCGTATTGTATCATGGCGTGATGGCCTATTATATATATCAGGATGTGTTGGCTGGAAGGATAAAACTATGTGTCAGAGTTATATGTTATAGAGTTGAGACTTCGTGTCGAATCCGATAGATCATGATGTATGGGGCTACGAGATAATCGTCCGATGTTATATAGTGAGTGGATGCATTCATGAATGTGAACGATGAGATGATTCTTTAAATGTTGCTATTTTGTATATACTGTGTATCTATCGATACTATGTAGGTATTTACATTTGATCACTCAGCTTTAGTAGCTGACGGCATTTTACACCGCTGGATATTCTACGTCCAGCTGACCAGGGTCATGAGTTTACAAGTGAAGAGTTCCTGGCAGGAGGCTGTAAGGAGGGGGACCTTTTATGATGGAGGCTATGTTGGAGATGACTACTACGCAAGCTGAAAACCTAGAGCGTTGCCGTAGATAGTTTATATTTATGTTTTAGAGACTCTATAATGTTTGAAGTTTGTAATCGGCATATGCTGCCTTAATACTTTATTTACTCTTCTGCGGATACTTAAGGTTTGTAACAACTAGTAATATACTTTGGTTATATTATGTTGAACTTAGATATTCCGAATGCGTTATTTAATTCATTACTCTGATGGTTGAACTTTGGTTATGGACAATGTGGTGACTTTCAACTGTCATGGCCTACGTGTCCAAAAACAAATTAATTTTCTCTATTTTTGCTACTGCGGGGTGTGACAAATCGATCACTTGCATCTCTTCTACGAGAATACACCACTAACTCATTGACAAATAGACTTGATTGTAAAACTCCTGGATATACCAATTCTCTGTCTACCGTGTATACGACATATTTGCAATCTACTGCATTGTTAGGAAACTGAGTTCCCAGAATCCATTGACAGCGCGTATAAGTTGGTACTGCAAAAAAAAATTACGTGAAAACTACAATAACCCTACAAGGGCGGAACTAGGGTTACCTTGAACTGCAAAAACGGATTGCTGTAGTAGACGAATCGAGAACATGGGCTCGATAATAGCTCACGATCTTCTACCGTATTCCTCCGCTGCCAGAATATCGAACTGAGTGTGGGCTCTTTCGAAATCCTTTCTGTTTTCTGCTTTCCCTCTTTTACGCTCTCTTTTCTATTCCGAGTTATAATTCTCTATATCGAAAAACGCTAACTGAGAAGAGAGCCAAAGCAGCATATATATAGGCTACGATAGGGACCATAAGAAGTCAATAAGGAATAGGCTTCCTTATGGAATTAGGAAACCCTAATTCGAACTGAATCAGATTCCTATTTCCATAAATCATAATTCATACCACTAAAGAATTATAATTGCACTCCTACCCTTATCTCAAAAATATATTTCGAGCTCCATGTTATTAAATGCTTATTATCTCCCTACGTTAAGATTACAGATATCCATTAATAAAATATAATTACTGACAATCATATTTAATTAATTTCTTAAAATTCCTTGAGATCGTCTGCTTAACTTATCTGATATGTCGGATACAAAATCCACCTGCAGGGTTTGACATAATCAAAACTTATAAGCTTTCTCAAGGGGATATCATCAATCCCAAAATTGAGACATGGATTCCATCATTAATTAATATCCACCACACAATTAATATTGCCACCCAATCCAATGAGATATTGACCCATTTAAGGATCTCACCCTTTTAGGGATCAAAGTGTAAATATCAAATGTACGTGTCTATAAATTAACTTAGGATTTAGAGCATAAGCACTCATAATAGCCATGAGGTATTAATTATCTTATAAGTCAGTATAAAGATAATTACCCCAAGTCAGTCCCGTTTAATACACAAAGTGTACCAGCATAGTGAGTTGAAACTATACCGTTTTCCGTAGACAAGACAAACCTACTACAACACCATGCTGCAGTCCTACCGATGGTGTGTCCAATCCCATCTAAGACTGTAAATCAAACTCTTACATTCTATAATATCTGATGGCCTGATCTTCCGTGTGTAAGCCGAACTCTACACACCAAACCACCTACTATATAGAATGAGAGACACACATGCATAATATTAAATAAATAATATAATACAAACATTGCCCACACAGATTCTCATAAAAAAAATGGATTAACTGATTTTATTAAATGAATAATAAATCAACTACATAAAGCATGGCTTTTAGTATATATCCCTATCAATCTCCCACTTATACTCAAAGCCATGATGCGACACACCTCACTCCTATCCCTTCTACATGACTGTCAAAAGTCTTGGCCGGTAAGCTCTTGGTGAAAGGATCTGCCAGGTTATTTGCTGATGCTATCTTGGTCACTTCAACATCACCTCTTTGCACGATCTCTCATATCAGGTGATACTTACGCTCAATGTGTTTTTCCTTCTTATGGGCCCTTGGTTCCTTTGAGTTAGCAACTGCTCCGCTATTATCGCAATAAAGGGTAATAGTCGATTATACCGCAGGTACTACTCTTAGATCCATAAGGAAATTTCTGAGCCAAACGGCCTCCTTAGCGGCTTCCGAAGCAGCCACATACTCGGCTTCCATGCTGGAATCAGCAAAACATGACTGCTTGATACTCCTCCAAGTAATGGCTTCACCTCCTAGGGTAAACACATATCTTGAGGTAGACTTTCTGGAATCCCTATCTGACATGAAATCAAAATCTGTGTACCAATGGGTACAAGATTGTCTGCTTGGTAAACTAACATATAGTCTCGAGTCCTTTTCAGGTACTTGAGAATATTTTTCACCCAGTCCAATATTCTTGCCCTGGATTAGACTGATATCTACTAACCATGCCAACAACAAAACAGATGTCAGGTCTAGTATATAGCATAGCATACATTAGGCTTCCTACTGCCGAGGCATAAGGAACTGCCTTCATCTTCTCTATCTCATCAGGTGTCTTAGGACACTGATCCTTAGATAGAGTAATTCCGTGTCTGAAGGGAAGGAATCCCTTCTTGTAATCTTGCATGCTAAACCTTGTAAGAATTTTGTCAATATAAGTGCCTTGTGACAAGCCCAACATCCTATTCTTGCGATCTCGCATAAGCTTGATCCCTAGGATGTGACCGGCTTCTCCCAAGTCCTTCATATCGAATTGACTGGACAACCATACCCTTACAGAAGATAATACCCCCACATCGTTTCCGATTAGCAAGATATCATCCACATATAGTACTAAGAACACCACCACGCTTCCATCATGTTTTTTATACACACAGGATTCATCCGCACATTGATCAAAACCAAAAGACTTGATTGCTTGATCAAAGCGGATATTCTAAGACCTAGATGCCTGCTTAAGTCCATAAATGGACTTCTTAAGCTTACATAATATGTGTTCTTGGCCCTTTGCGATGAACCCATTTGGTTGCACCATATAGATGCACTCGTCAAGATTCCCATTAAGAAATGCTGTCTTGACATCCATTTGCCAAATTTCATTATCGAAATGTGCAGCAATGGACAAGAGAATCCGGATAGACTTCAGCAATGCCACTGGCGAAAAAGTTTCCTCATAATCGATTCCTTCTTTTTGAGTGAACCCTTTCGCAACAAGCCTAGCTTTAAAGGTTTCCACCTTACCATCTGCTCCTCTCTTTTTCTTATAGATCTACTTGCATCCAATGGGTTTTATTTCATTGGGTGGTTCTACAAGATCCCAGACTTGATTGGAGTACATAGACTCCATTTTAGATTTCATAGCCTTTTGCCAAAGATCTGCATCTTTATCTTGGAGTGCTTCATTGTAGTTACAGGGGTCGGTACCTTGTTCATCAGGGATCCGGTCATAAGACTCTCCCAAGAACATATACCGGTCAGGTTGAATAATAACCCTCCCACTATGACGAGGCATAACCCGTTTTTGTGTATCACTGATATTTCGTTGTGAAGATTCTGAACTTAATACACCATTATCTACACGTTGTACTGGTTCAGGAACTTGCGTGTTAATGGTTGGTTCGGGATCTACACGAGTTTCAATAATCCTCCCTCTACGACGAGGTAATGGAATATCGATAACTCTTTCTTGTGGTGTTTCTTCTCGTAACCGTTGGTATCGAAGAAGTATGCCTCGGTGTCTCTCCTCTCATTTCCTCTAGAACAATATGACTTCTTGGCTTGTGGTCCATAACATAGTCCTCTTCTAAGAATGTGGCATTGGTGCTAACAATAACCTTCTGATCCTTAGGACTATAAAACAGACCACCTTTAGTTCCTCTTGGATACCCAACAAAGAAACATACTTCTGTTCTCGATTCCAACTTTTTTGCGTTCCCTTTCAGCACATGTGCTGGATTACCCCAGATCCGAACATGCCGTAAACTAGGCTTTCGCCCAGTCCACAATTCCGTGGGAGTAGTAAGTACTGACTTAGATGGTACCAAGTTTAGAATGTATGCGACTGTCTCTAATGCGTGTCCCCAAAAGGAAATTGGTAAATCCGAATAACTCATCATAGATCTTACCATGTCCATAAGAGTCCTGTTCCTTCTTTCTGCTACACCGTTCTGCTGAGGCATACGGGGAGCAGACAATTGGGATGTAATCCCTTGCTCCAATAAGTATTCCCTAAACTCTCCCAAGAGGTACTCTCCACCACGATCAGATCGTAGTGTCTTGATACATTTACTTAGACGCTTCTCCGTTTCAGCCTTGAAGTCTTTGAATTTCTCAAAGCATTCAGACTTACGCCGCATCAAGTAAATGTACCCATACCTTGAGTAATCATCGATGAAAGTGACAAAGTACTCAAATCCCCCTCTTGCTTGGACAGTCATAGGACCACACAAATCAGAGTGAACCAGTTCTAACGCCTCTTTTGCTCTATAGCCCTTGGCCGAGAATGGCCTCTTGGTCATTTTACCTTCCAAGCAGGATTCACAAACTAGAAGTGCCTCCACTTCTAATGTGCCTAATGGCCCATTTTGAACCAGTCTTTGAATCCTTTTCAAATTAATATGACAAAGGCGTAAGTGCCAAAGATGCGTTTAGTTCATCCTCGAAGGTTCTTTTCTCTTAAATGGAAAACTATTTGTGTTATTCAATTCATTAAGTTGCAGTATAGGAGAGATAGGATTTATAATATAAAGATCATCCACCAATTGACCAGAACAAATAAAACGTTTATTTTCTTTAATAACTACTACTTTATTAAAATGAACTGAATATCCATTCTTTACTAAACTAGAAACTGAAACTAAATTCCTTATAATAGAAGGTACATAAAGGCAATTTCTTAATATTAAAATCCTATCTCTACCAAAACTAAGATGTAGATCTCCTACTGCAACTGCTGCTACTCTCGTAGCATTTCCCATATATCGATGTGGAACTAAGTACCGTACCCATCTATATCACCAACTTAATTTGTCACACCCTACACTCAGTACCACACCTCTGGCTGGGGATAGGTTCTGATACCATTTCATCACACCCCAAATCTACCCTCAACCTAACTTTGGCTTTGAGATTAACTAATCCAAACAGTCCTCTAATTTCTTTCCAGTTTATGAGATTAACTAATCCAAACAGTCCTCTAATTTCTTTCCAGTGTATCCTTCTCGACTGTCTCTCCATTTTTTTGGTGTCCCTTACCCTGTATTGTGTCTATTTATACCCGTGAGTCACTTATCCAAAGTAGGATGACTAAGCCTAGTCTTAAGGCTGTGCATTAGCATGTTGCCACTTGCTCCTTTTGCTGCCACTTTTTATCGGCAGCTCCTTTAGTCCTAATCATATTCTTCATACTCATCTTAAGATACAACTAATTTTATCAAACTTTCTCATTTATCTCTAAGGATTCCAATCTACACGTCACACTTATTCATAAATTAATAGTGCATACTTACCCTTCTTTATTTTTATTTTTAAACTAAACCCTTGTATCCCAATCAATTGGGGTCAAGTTTTTGAATCCTTAAAAGGTATCAATATGTCATGTAATAACATATGACCAGTCATAAATGTACCAGTTAATGTCGCACATGGTCCCACAAGTGATGTGAATATAATAAATAATTGCGTAAAAAATACGGGTTATCACAATCTATCCTACTTAAAGTACTTTCTTCAAATTTATATTAGGTCTAAAATAAATCATGCTACTTTTTTTTTCCGCTAATAAAAATACAAACAAGCATTTGTTCCCTTTTTATGGTAAGTTGACAGAAGGTCGAACTATGCTACCCAATTCAACTATCCTTGTCTTTCATTTGATAAATATAAATTAATGGTGAACCATGTATGCTCAGTGTCATCATTTGCTATTAGCAAGATAAATCACATCTCACGCATATAAGCTTATATTGAAGTTATACCCTCCAATGCATACATATGCCATAATTCATTTATGGATCTTGCTATCTCTCTCTCTATCTCTCTCAATAACCAATTGTCAACATATTGTTAACACTATTGAACAAACCAGCCCCGCTCAAAATATGTACAATCACATGGCCACAGCACCCCAGCCCAGCTCGAAAGGTGTATACCATCCATTAGCCCAGCTCGAAATGGAGTAGCATATTAGTGCACTACCTGCAGGACTATCTTAACCCCGACCATTACATGGCTACAGCACCCCAGCCCCGCTCGAAAGATGTATACTATGCACCAGCCCAGCTTAAAATGGAATAGCATATTAGTGCACTAACTGTAGGAATTTCTTAGTCCCAGCCATCTCAACAACCACAGTTGTTTTTTTCTTCTTCAATAATTTAAGGCCTTGACCTTAGCAAATGTATTATTCACATGAATTTAACATTATGCATCCATTGGACTTGACCTTCCTCTATCTCTTCCACTTATCTCGGTTTTTGGTGTTACCTACATTCATCAATAACACACGAAAAAGGTATACAATATGACAGAAATATTAACTGTTTGAAAACCACAACTGATCACTATACATAATTATATCAAATAATCATTTAGAATTATCACCATAAATTAACTGCTCACCCTGTAGGGCATCATATCGGGTTCCTCTTGGTTACATAGCAAGAGCCACCTCCTTACCTCACCCTATAGCAAGCCACACCGGACCCCCTCTTTAGGTTGTTGGCTATTGGCAAGTGCTCCACGTTCATGTATCCACCAGTGGCATGCCAGTTAGCTAACACACTTAAACCAATATATTTACCAGAAATTAAAGAAAGAATTTGGAAATTTAGGAGCACATTATATACAACCCCCATACCTTCACTGGCTCCCCCAAGCGATGTGGAACTAAGTACCGTACCCATCTATATCACCAACTTAATTTGTCACACCCTACACTCAGTACCACACCTCTGGCTGGGGATAGGTTCTGATACCATTTCATCACACCCCAAATCTACCCTCAACCTAACTTTGGCTTTGAGATTAACTAATCCAAACAGTCCTCTAATTTCTTTCCAGTTTATGAGATTAACTAATCCAAACAGTCCTCTAATTTCTTTCCAGTGTATCCTTCTCGACTGTCTCTCCATTTTTTTGGTGTCCCTTACCCTGTATTGTGTCTATTTATACCCGTGAGTCACTTATCCAAAGTAGGATGACTAAGCCTAGTCTTAAGGCTGTGCATTAGCATGTTGCCACTTGCTCCTTTTGCTGCCACTTTTTATCGGCAGCTCCTTTAGTCCTAATCATATTCTTCATACTCATCTTAAGATACAACTAATTTTATCAAACTTTCTCATTTATCTCTAAGGATTCCAATCTACACACCAAAATTATTCATAAATTAATAGTGCAAACTTACCATTCTTTATTTTTATTTTTAAACTAAACCCTTGTATCCCAATCAATTGGGGTCAAGTTTTTGAATCCTTAAAAGGTATCAATATGTCATGTAATAACATATACCCGTTCATAAATGCACCAATTAATGTCACACATGGTCCCACAAGTGATGTGAATATAATAAATAATTGCATAAAAAATACGGGTTATCACAACATCAGTCCATCCCCTGCTTTTAAGAACATATGCACAGTCCACTGCAAGTCGGGGATTCAAAGCTTCGAGCAAAGACACATTAGTTATACTGCCACAACTTAACGACATCTACCCGTGATCCCAGTCCAATGGTTTTAAGGACATCTGACCAGTCCACTGCATATTAAGAACATATGATTGGATCAAAGGCTATCTCAGGGCCAATTGGTCTGGTCCATTACTTCTGCACATTAAAGACATATGATCGACCAATGCTCGTTCTCGTAGTTTTCCCAGAACTTATCAAACCTACTTAACGTTACTCTAGCATATATGACATTCCCATGTAGCCTAACTACTCTGATTAAAATGTGTGGATTACCAAATTGAATTAAGGATCGATACCTAGCTAATGTTCCAAACCGTGATACGTTACCCACAATGTTATCTCATTACCATGTTGCATTAACGTAATATTGCACAATGGAAACATGTGATAACATTTAAACATCTAAGCAGCTCATGCCATAAACAATAGGTAAAAATAGCATTCTACAAGTTCCAATCGATCAAGACAGGGGTTCAATCGATTGGGGTAAAATATAGTTTCAATCGATTGAAGCATCTTCAATCGATTGGGAAAAGTTAGGTTCAATCGATTGAAATATTTTTGATCGATTGGGACATAGCAAATTCAATCGATCGAAATAAGTTCAATCGATTGAAAGTTGTCTTCTCCAGAAACTTGATAGTGATGCCCAGAACTCAAGGGGGGTGCATTCAAGGTCCATTCTTCACATCCAAAACTTGTAAAAACAAACACCTAAGCTACTAAGTGAGTTAGAACTCACCAGAAAACTTAAGTGCGTGTATTGGGGTGAGCTTTCCAAGCTTGGCCTCCAATGGAGTCCATCTCCTCTCTCCTCTCTCTGTCTCTGCCTCCTCTTTCTATCTCTATCTATCTTTCTCCTCTTCCTCTAGTTCTCTGCTTCTTCTTCTTCTTCTCTCTCAAATAGTGTATATATATGGTGTATGTGTGTGTGTATATATATGAGTGTGTACATATCAAATATATATCTCTCCCTCTCTTTAACTCTCTCTGGTTCAACAAACTAGCCACACACATGAGCACAATGTATATATAGGGCAGGGAAGGGTGCAAGTGGTAGCTCTGGCATGAAATTGGGGAAAAAGTTGATACAGTGTTCAATCGATTGAGAGTGGTTCGATCGACTGAGAACAGGTGGCACAACTTCAATTGGTTTAAGTGAGTTCAATCGATTGGGTTTGGGTACACGTAATGGTTTCAGGTTGGAAACTATTTAAGGGATTGAAAAGGTTCAATCAATTAAGAAAAATTCATTCGATTGAAATAGAAAATTGCCGAGGTAATCGATTGAAACAAGTTCAATTGATTGAGAAAGAAATTATAAGTATAATACAAACAATTATACAGAATCCTATATCATTATTATACATTAAAAAATACAGGGTATTAAAACTTCAAAAACTTCTGTTGTGATATAGCCTGTGGGTACATGAAGACATACAATTTTCTTCATAAATAAAGGTATGAGAGATGGCAGGGATTATGCTAATGTGGTAAGAGGGAATGGTTGCATTGGGGAAAACATAATTGAAAAGGTTTCAGACTCCGATAGTCTGAGAAAAGGGTTTATCGAAACTTCTAGTTTGGTCATGGAGGGGCAAAGAGGAATCCGCACCATGGTTGAGTACGAGGAAGAAAGTGATGAGAGGCAATGGCTGGAATATGGGGTTGTCAGATTTTTGTCAAAGATGAAAGATGCAGAAAACATTCAAGAACAAAAGTACAATGAAGGTGTAAGGAAGTGTGAGGTTATCCCTATGGGTGGGTGGAGATCTGTTGGAAATTTAGGCTTCAAAAACTTAATATTATGCGTAGCAGAAAAAAAAGTTCAAAACTTTATTTGGTATACTAGATCTATTTCTTATTGACTCTATAGACGCGTAGAGACAAGAGTATGCCTTTTAGTCTTGAACCTAATTCTAAAAGTCTTCTTATTGATTCCAGCAGCCTTTTCTAGCAGGTTTTCACCCTTATGTCTCCTTGAATCCTTACCAGAAAGGCTAGGGTTTGTGGGAACCCAAATAAAGAGGTGAGAAAGGTTTAGAGAACTTCTAAAATAGTCTGGACCTTTTGAGAGAAGAAAAACTAAGAGCTTCTTATCTGTCTTGCAAGTCCTCCTATTTATAAGTTTTCGAACTGACCTTTGGTTTTAATCGATTGAACCTATTTTAATCAATTGAACCGACCTTGGTTCCAATCGATTGAACTTGCTTCAATTGATTGAACCCTTCCCAATAGATTGAACTTGTTTCAATTGATTGAACCCTTTATCAATTGATTAAAACTCTTTCAATCAATTGGTACATCCCCTTTTGCCTTTCCAAGTATCCTTATGGAGCTAAGAGTAGGACCTCCTAGGTTCTTTATTGTTGGCTCAGATCAGTTATTAATTCCCATAATCAAACTCTTTGATAAGCAAATTAACTAACTAATCAAGTAACGTTTACTCCACTAAAAAATGATAACTGTACTCCAACGCAAAAGCACATATCCAAAGCGGTAACTAGACTTTTATGATTGTGCTAATGTCCCTCTACCTTCTGCATTGGTAATCATATTCAGATAGTCGGATAAATTGTTACTGTCAACCTAGATGATGATTACATCTTCTATTCCTTGAGTTTTATTAACCTCTCATGATTACCAAACATGTAGATAACTACTAATCAACAAGACTGCACTTCTTACTAATCAACTTGGTGACATTCTTAAGGGAATACTTACTCTTTATCAGAGGGTAGATTCTATCTTGACAATATATGTTCACAATCCTATGAATATAACATACCCAAGATACCCAGGTGTTCATCTTGAAGACCTCACTGATTAGTAATTCAAAGCAGTCACATCCATAGTCTGTGTCCATAATCGTCTCAAGATTAAGAACACATAACTTATACAACTTATGAGTTCCTATCGACTGTTGACAGTTTTAGGTGTCAATAGGAAAGCTCATGGTCCGTCAATGCACTATAAGCACTAGCATATTAACTAAGAGTCTCACACTCGAGTGATTGAGATTTATCACTCCATCCAATGGTAGTTAATTATGCTACAACGTATACCTAATGAGATATCCAGTTTCATCATCTACTGTGACAAATTCTAACTATCAAACAATAGTAATTCGTATCTCACATGTATGTATCTCATACATACACGACTTACCTACTTTGATACTTAAGGATTATAAACAATCATCTCATGAAACATACAATGAAATATAAATTGATATCCATATATAAAATGTCAATGTCTCTCGCATACAGTAATGGTTTGAGCGCACAATACCAGTAAACTCCTACTTGTACTCATAACCCATTCAAACTACATCTGAGACCTAGACGATCAAAGACCTTTTGAAGCAAGCCCTTTGTAAACGAATCTGCAAGATTGTGAGCAGTGACAATCATGGTGGCAGTCACATCTCCACGTTAGACTATATCACGAATGAGATGATACTTTCTCTCATATGTTTTCCCTTTCCGTGATTTCTTGTCTGCTTGGACTGAGCCCTTGCCCCACTATTATCATAGTATACCGTAATAGGTGACAATGATGCTGGTACTACCTTGAGTTCCATAAGGAACTTCTTGGCTTCACAAGCAGCCATATACTCAGCTTTTGTAGTCGAGTCTACAATGCATTTCTGCTTAATGATCCTCTAACTAACAGTACTACCTCCTAGGGTAAAGACATGTCCGGACATCGACTTACTCGAATCTTTATCTGACATAAAGTCCGAGTCAGTGTATTCTACTGGAATTAACTCATCCTTACCATACATAAGCATGTAATCTTTAGTCCTTCTCAAGTACTTAAGAATGTGCTTGACGACTGTCAAGTGTTTTAGACCAAGATTCGACTGATACCTGCTAACCATGCCAATGGAAAAGCAGATATCTGGTCTAGTGTATAACGTCACATACATAAGAGTTCCCAATTTGAGGTGTAGGGAATTCCTGCCATGCGTTTCCTCTCCTCTTGTGTCTTGGGACACTATTCCTTGGAGAACACAAGACCATGCTTGAAAGGTAGCAAACCTTTCTTCAAATTATCCATGGAAAACCTAGTTAGCACTTTATCGATATAACCAGCTTGAGATAATTCCATTATCTTTCGCTTATGATCTTGAAGAGCTTTATCCCAAGGATATAGCTTGCCTCTCCTAGATCTTTCATATCGAAAGTACTAGCTAGCTAAACTTTGGCCATTGACAATGCTGCTACATCATTCTCAATGAGTAGAATGTCATCAACATAAAGCACAAGAAAAGCTACCACCTTACCCTTACATTTCTTGTACACACAAGGTTCATCCAAATTTTGTATGAAACTAAATGACTTGACCACTTGGTCAAATTGAATGTTCTACCTCGTGGATGCCTACTTAAGTCCATAAATGAACTTTTGTAGCTTGCATACCAAGTTACCTTTTTTGCCAGCTATGAACCCTTCTGGTTGCTACATGTAGAAGTCCTCCTCAAGATTGTTATTCAAGAATGCAGTCTTGACGTTCATCTTCCAGATCTTATAATCAAGGCATACAGCAATGGATAAGAGTATTCTAATGGACTTGAGCATGGCTACCGACGAGAAGGTCTCCTCATAATCAATACCCTTCCCCTGAGCATAACCTTTCATTACAAGCCATGTTTAAAGGTCTCAACCTTTCCATTAGATCATCTTTTTCTCTTGTAGACCCACTTACAACCAATGGGTAAGATCCCAGACTTGATTGGAGTCCATAGACTCCATCTCAGCTTTCATAGCTTTAACCCAATGAGCTAAATCAACATCAGCCATCACTTCTTCGTACGTGGCAAGATTAGATTCAAATTCTATGGAAACAACTTCAAAAACTTCTCCTAAGAACATGTATCTGTCAGGCTGGCTGACTATCCTCCCACTACAATGAGGTGTCAGTGTAGAAATGAGTGAAGATGTGGTATTTTCCTGTCTTTCATTGTCCTCAACTGCGGGTGGGATCGATGGCTCTCCTTTTATCTCACTCAGATCTATCCTTCCCTTAGGTTTATGGTTCATGATATAATCATCTCTAAGAAAACAACATTTATACTAACAAACACTTACTGTTCTCTCGAATAATAAAAATACCAACCAAAGGTACCCTTTGGATACTCTACAAAGTAACATACTTCCGATCTAGTCTCCAACTTGATCATCTTTTCTTTTAGCACTTGTGCTAGACACCCCTATATGCCGAGATGTTATAGAGAAGGCTTGCGCCCAATCTACATCTCTCGTCGTATCTTAGGAATAGATTTAGTATGTACATAGCGGTTTCTAAAGCATATAATACCCTATATTTTTAGATGTATATTTTTATATAAGACTTGGTATTATTTCTGGAACATCTATATGATCCTTACGTACCCTTTTGGTGGTAAGTTTTGTGTCCCAATCGATTGAAACACTTCCCAATCGATTGCCAACTTTTGGCTCCCAATCGATTCCCTCTGCCGACATACCTAATTGATTGCCCTCTTACCAATCGATTGCCTTCATAAATATTTGCATCCAATCGATTGCCACCTGGTCCCAATAGATTACCATACAACTAAAATGTTCTCCAAGGAGTTTGCATAATATTTTGACATGTGACACTCTCACGCTCTATATATATGAACTCATTTCATCTATTTGGACCTTGTTCGACAATTTAGGAGAGAGAGAGAGAGAGGTGATATACATATATATACACACTCACATATATATATATATATATACATATATACATACAAATACACACTACCTTGGGTAAAGGAGAAAGAAGAGAAGGACAGAAGAAAGAAAGAAAGAAAGAAAGAGAAAGAGATACAGAGTGAAGACAGAGAGCAAAAAAAAGGAGGAGAGAGAAAGCTTGAGGCCATAGCCCCTCACACACACCCACACCCACACCCACACCCACACCCACACCCACACCCACACCCACTAAATGAGTTCTAAACTCACTTGGTCTCTTTTATAATGAATTTTACATGATTTAAAGAAGGAAAGACGTAGCTAAAATGTCTCCCAACGTTTAAAACTCTGGACTGTCATCTCACTAAAGAAGATGAAGTCCCAATCAATTAGGATATTTCCCAATCGGTTGCCATAGGAGCCAATTGATTGGACTTTTACCAATCAATTGGCATGATAATCGATTGCCAATGTTTCCAATCAATTGGTATTGTTTGAGATCCAATTGATTGGTCTTTTCCTAATCGATTGTTACTGCTTTTATCCCAATCAATTGGACCTCTATCCCAATCAATTAGAAGTTCTAGAATATGGTAGTTCCTATTATTTGTTATATGAACGGTTCAATTGTTCATATATAGTTTCATACTTTTGATATGCGACTATGTTTTAACAAAGAGACAATGCAATATAATTATGAGATAGAGTAATTTGAGAATGTTTTGTAACATTAGATACATGTTGATTATAAATCAATTTGATATCTGTTTTATTTCAATTGGAGTAGTTAGACCACATTGGGAAGTAATGTATCAATATTGGTACGGACTTAGATAGGTTTGTTAAGCTTTGGGAATCTTACGGGGATGGACACTTGGTCGTGATATGTTCTTAAAAGCCGGTGAACTATTAATATGTTCTTAAATGGCGGTGAGCTGGGCCAAGTAGTCCTAAGATAGGCCAGGTGATACATGATATGTTCTTAAAAGTCGGTGAGCTGTCAATATGTTCTTAAAAGGCGTTGAGCTTGGATCACTAGTAGATGTGGCTAAGTCATGGCAATAGATTGATATGCCTTGTTCAAAACGTTGTGTCCCTGTAATGCTGTAAGCTATGAATATGTTCTTAAAAGCTGGGAATGGACTGACGTGATATCCATGACATGAGGTAAGCTATGAATATGTTCTTAAAAGCGGTGGATGGAATAATGGGATATCCATAGAGTTGAACGATTGAGTCTGTTCATTTAGTCAAGGGTATGTTGGTTATCGATCTTAGGATAATAAGACGATAATGGTTGGTTAAGGACGATTGAGTGAAGAGAAGATATCATGTAATAAAATTTAACTTGTCTTCATAACTTGCTATTACTTCAGATGACTGGTACATCGTTAGTTTTCTATTCACTTAGCTTTCTGTAAGCTGACAGCCTTTTATTGTCTGGACATTCCCTGTCCAGACTACCACATTCCTAATACTGCAGGTAATGAAGCTTACTATGATGGCTACTACTCGGAAGGGGAGTATGTAGAGGGTGGCCCTGCTGAGGACGGATATGCTGGGAGGACTACTACACGAACGACTATATATACGCCAGCCGAAGCTGAAGACATAGAATATATATTAGTTTCCATTTCCGCTATCAAACTTATGTTTTGTAATCGGGCATCCGCTGCCCTAAGACTCTAGTATTCTATTTTTAACTCTAATGTAATAGTGAGTATGCTTATTTTATGAATAGTGGGCTTTCGTTATTATTGTCTTACTATCTACTATTTAGAACTGCGTGGTACGGAAAATTAAGTGACATTCACCAGTCATTACCTACGAACCCAAAAAAGAATTTAATTTTCTCTATTTTTGCTATTCCGGGGTGTGATATAATTTTTTGTATTAGAGCTCCAAGTTGATTCTTTCGTTCACTAATTGTCCCACACCATATGGTCCTAGAGTTTTTGAGATCCCTAAGATATGAGTATTAAGATTAGTTCATCATTCTGACGTTAGACAGTTTCTGTGCAAGTTAGCGTGGATCCAGACATTTATAAGTTTGTGGATGACACTTACAGAGGACACGTGATCCATGGAGATACCATGGAGCTAGCTGACCTAGGGCAGCACCATGAGCCCATATGCCATACAACCAGCTGGTACTTAGAGGAGGATATGTGGAAAGCTCTTTATGTTGATGGACGAACTCATCCAACTAAGATGCGTATATCACTATGCAAGGACCGGAGATGCGATATATCACGAGATGGCTCGCTTGATCCAGAACAAGCTAGAGATGGACATCATTGATTTTTGAGCCATACGAGGGGGACCTAGCTTTTTACTAGCATAAGTAGCAGCAACAGCAGTACCCGAGTTGATAGGGGATGACGAAGAGGATGAGGATCATGATGAGGATGTAGATAGTAATGTAGAGGAGGAGCCCAAGGACGATCTGGAGGAGCCAGAGTATGAGCTAGAGGAGGCCTAGAGGATCCAGACTCAGTCGATGAGGACATTATGGGTGGAGAGGACATCGTAGTAGTAGAGGATGATGTCCCAGAGGAGGAGACAGTTGTACCTGAGGCACCAGCATGGCCTATTGCACAAATGGCAGCAGTATGGGACATGGAGATGGCTGCACAACCCGACGGATTTATCATAGGTAAGGCTGAGTTAGCAGAGGCTATTGTAGTAGCCAAGGGATTTGCTGTAGTAGCCATCGATGCCGCCGAGCTAGCAGTAGATGATATGGATGAGGGTGATGATGATGATATAATTGAGGATTGGGATGTTGGAATCGTGATGGGAGATCTTGATGCACTGATGGTGATCCACCCGAGGAGTTAGATTTTTCATTCAAGGACGAGGCTCCACTATTTGGATCAAATTCGGATTTTGAGTTAGGATGTTCAGGAGTTTAGATTTTCTAGTATATATTAGGACATATCATCCACTTTACTATTTGACCATAGACTTTTGTATAGGTAGCCGCTACTAGTACTGGTATTGTAACTAGTTAACACTAGCACTGTATTAGCTCGTATCCCACGTGGTACACAGTTTGACTAGTGTGTATTCGTGGTATATCTTTTGATATATATATATATATATACGAGTGTTATCTTTTGGAAATAGTTAGGTTATGAGCTTTATTTTGTTATGTACATATGATTTACAACTGATAGTTCATCTTATCTACCGCTTTATCTTGATTCTATTTCTTCGAGAAGACTGTAAGCTAATCGATAGGTCTTTTTCATAGGTATACAACACACAAGATCACTATGTTGGGACCTAGGAGGAATCAACCACATTTAAGAGCACTATTCTAGAGGATATAGACCCGACAGGTGTTTTCAAAGCTTTCATATGACGGATGGAGCATGTGGGTGATAGTTATAATCATGCCACTCATCAGCCCCCTATCAACTACCCAATTATATATCTGCCACCTCTGTCGAGGCAGACTAGTGATAAGTTATTGGAACGTTTCCGTGCACTGTGCCCGGAGAAGTTTGATGGGCTAACAGAATCGTGGAAGGTAGAATAGTGGCTCTGTAAGATGGAGTTAATCTTTGAAGCTCTAGAGTATAACGAGTAGGACAAGCGTCTCCTGTCCACTTTTCAGCTGACTTGCGTTACTGCTGACTAGTGGGAGACCAAACGAGCTATAATTAGAGTTCATGCTATGAGAAGGATGCCTTGGGAGACATTTAAGGTAGGTTCCTGGAAAAGCACTTTTCGGAGGATGAGAAGGATAAGAGAAAAATTTCATGAGTCTGGTCCAAGGAGGTTGGACTGTGCAAGAATATACAACGCAGTTTGAGTGACTGTCGAGATTCGCTCAACACATGATTGGCACCCCGCACAAGAAGGTAAAGAGATTTTACCAAGGACTTAACCCCCACCTCCGCCATATGATGATCTGGCACTTGAATTAGAGTTTTGAAGGACTAGTGCAATTCGTTGTAAGTCTAGAGAAGGATACGTATCCATTTTAGCGACAACCCGTGAATCGACCACTATCGCCAAGGAACTTTCCACAGAGAAGTTTCCAAAACTGGCCACTAAGGAATGCCTAAATTTGGAGACCTCAGGGTAATTTTTTGGGAAATAAGCGAACCTGTGATGTAACCAGGAAGCCCAGTCGAATTATCCTCGTCCTCAACAATATCAATAGTGAGGACCACCACCTCAATCACCACTCGCTGCTCCACAATCGAGCAATGGAGGATGTTTTAATTGTGGAATGCCTAGGCACATTACAAAGTTTTGCACAACCCCCAAAGTTAACAGTTGGTCCGATATCGTTTATCATAACTGTAATAAGCCGGGGCACTTGAGTAAGGATTGTCGTGCACCTCGTGGAGCATATTATGGGGCAGCCGTTTAGGGACTATAAAGACTCCTAGATCAAGTTCAGATGATTGCAATCATCCTACAAGAAGTAGGCTTTGATGCTGAAGGACAACAAAATTTGGAGCGTACAGTTGTACTCTTTCACAGTCAAGTTAGAGCTTTGTTTGATACTAGTCTTGCACGCTCTTTTATTGATGTTAAGATTGTGCGCTAGTTTGTTTAGAACCCCAGGCACTTGAGTCGGCATTTAATGTTGTGTCACCATTAGAAGTATAGACGAGCTGAGTTGCTCAACAAAGGCTTGCGGCTCGGCTTGATAATAGCTCGGTTCGGCTCGGCTCGTATAATAAATGAGCCAAGCTCGAGCTTGAATACATAGCTCGTTTAATAAACGAGTCAAGCTTGAGCACACGTAGGCTCGACTCGTTAGTAGGCTCGTGAAAAAGCTCGTTAGTAGGCTTGTATATATGTACATATATGTATTAGTTATAAAATTATAGGGGGTTCAAAACAAATAAGAAAAATATGAGTTGGAGTATTTAATATTCAAAATTTAATAAGCACACTAACATCAAGTTTGATTACAAAAATGTCAAAAACTACTTTGAACTTGTCCCATATCGGAACACTACTGATGCCACGCGAGTTGCTATGCCTATAAAATACTGAGATTGTCAAGCATTTTGTCTTTGTGCAATGTATTGATGACTTACGTCATCACAAGTTACAAGTTTGAGCCCAAATGAGCCAATAGGCCCACGGTCAAATCAATAGTAAAAAATAAATCAAAGAAAAGTGGCTCAACCCACTTATTAACTCACTTTAAGTTGGAATTCAAGCCCAGATGAGCTTGTTTGAGTTTGGTTTGTTTAAATATCAGATTTAATCAAGTCGAGCTCGAGTCGACTTGAGCCCAAATGAGCCAATAGGCCCACGGTCAAATCAATAGTAAAAAATAAATCAAAGAAAAGTGGCTCAACCCACTTATTAACTCACTTTAAGTTGGAATTCAAGCCCAGATGAGCTTGTTTGAGTTTGGTTTGTTTAAATATCAGATTTAATCAAGTCGAGCTCGAGTCGAGCCCGATTTTTTGTATTTTTTATCGAGCCGAGCTTGAGTTGGCTCGTTTAAGGTTTGGACGAGCTTGAGCTAAGCCTGAGCAAGGTATTGATCATTCGAGCTCGAGCCGAGCTTAAGCCGAGCCTTAAAAGCTTGGCTCGTATACACCCCTAGTCACCATTGGGCGTGATTGTTAAGTTGGGTAAAGTATACAAAGATTGTCCCTTGACCCTGGAAGATAGGAATCTTCCGGCAGACTTGGTAGTTCTGTCAATGTCTGAATTCGACAAATCCTAGGATTGGATTGGCTTACCAAATATGGTGCCAACTTGGATTGTACTACTAGGACAATCGTCTTTACGATACCAGGACGTGCTACGATCAAATTAATTTCAGTGTCAGCCGACGAGTGAGATATTTTTTATGAGTTGTGTAGCTGCGATCGAAAGTACGAGTACAGAGCCTACTATAGACCAGATCCCTATCGTATGAGATTTTGAGGATGTTTTCTAGGATATTTCAGGACTTCAACCAAAGAGAGAATAAAATTCTGTGTGGATTTAGTACTTAGAACATTGTCGATTTCCAAGACTCCATATCGGATGGCTCCAACCGAGATGTTGGAATTGAAGAAGCAAGCTCAAGTACTTGAAGATTTAGGATTTGCTCGCCCAAGTATGTTGCCTTGGGGAGTATCAGTACTATTCGTGAAGAAAAAGGATGGGACACCGACTTTGTATCGACTACAAAGAACTGAACAAGGTTATGATCAAGAATAGATATCCACTTCTTCGGATAGACGACTTATTCGACTAGTTGCAAGGATCGAAGATCTTTTCAAAGATTGATCTACGTTTAGGATATCATCAATTGTAGGTTCGAAGAGAGGATGTGTCGAAAACTACTTTTAGGACGAGATACGGGCATTATAAGTTCCTAGTGATGACTTTTGGACTAACTAATGCCCCAGCAATATTCATGGATCTAATGAATAGAGTATTCAGACCTTATCTAGATCAATTCATTATAGTTTTCAACGATGACGTCTTGATTTGCTCAAAGATAGAGGAAGAGCACAAGGAACATCTACAGATTGCTCTACGGACACTCCTAGATAGTCAGTTGTATGCAAAGTTCAGTAAATGTGAATTTTGGCAACAGGAATTCAAATTCTTGGGACATGTTATATCTCAGGACGGTATCTCAATAGACTCATCTATGATCGATACAGTCTTAAGTTCGAATAGACCGACCAATGTAACATAAGTTAAAAGTTTTCTCAGTCCAGCTGAATGTTACAGGAGATTTGTGGAAGGATTCTCCAAGATCGCGGGACCATTGATAAATTTGACAAGAAAAGAGATGAAGTATGAATGGACGGATAAGCATGAAGGTGAATTTCAGGAGTTAAAGGAAAGATTAACCTCAGCACTAGTACTAGCAATACCCAATAGCAGAGAAAGATTGATAATCTACAGTGATGCATCGCACCAAGGACTTGGATGTGTGCTTATGCAGAATGGGAACGTTATTGCGTATGGATCCAGACAATGAAAGATTCATGAGAAGAATTATCCTACGCATGACTTGGAGTTGGCTGCAATAGTGTTTGCTCTAAAGATCTGGAGACACTATTTGTATGGAGAAATTCATATCTTTTTCCACTCGCATCTTTTTCCATAGTTCACCATACCTACAATCTTATAGTTCATTGAATTTCAAGTCAATCTTTGAATGAAGCAGTCATACTTTTACAATCACTTTCGATTGTACAGAGTGACAAAAGCTTTGGTTAACATGTGTGCATATTCAAGATTAAGAGCAATTACTCTGAGCAAACTTTACAAATGTTAAGTTTTTGTACATTTATCTTTCTCAAACTACCATATTATGGGATACCACTAATGCTAGAAACACCTAAATAGTAAGATACATGCTGACATGGATAATTAAAACTCTTCTTTAATTACGAAACAAAAGAATTTAAAATTATATTTTATTTCAAAATTTTCACTAACACATCAGCAGATATACAATCTATGTGTCTAAATCTAGTGTACATAGCATTTTCTAGATACCAAAAGAGATTTCAAAACTCTTGCCTGAACAGTCAAAGGAACTAACTCTATACACAAGGATACATCCGGGGGCAAGTTGGGCCGACTGACCCCTAAACTTGAAAAAACAAACAAAAAACCTTCTATTTGTACTTGTAGCATTCATAAATATGCTTTAAGTAATTATATAAACTCGCCCCCTCTTAATCTTTTTAAATTATTAAGCTCACCCCTTAAGTTGGATTCTTGGATTCATCCCTGTTGGTGTCACGCCCCGACGTAGCATAAATAAGGAAAGCGTTTAATTTCCTTTATGGACCCGTAGGTCGCGACAGTTTGAAGGATCGATTCCGTCCCAAACGTCGAACAACAAAACATAATAATCAGAGTAAAGCAATCAAGGCTTACAAAAATATTACTAACTTAAACAATATTACAGCACGGGTCATCTAAAGGCACAGACCGCCTTGGAACAAAACAATAGCTTAAAGTCTGTTACAGTCATCCTTATTACAAAATGGCCCATAACTTAAAACATGTAATTAAAAACATATAACATTAAACAGTTTCCTCATTCCGAAAGCAGCCATTCTCAATTAGCATAGTCATAAGATCCTTCCTGATCATAACCTGAAAAGCCTGAACACGAATGTCCAGGACGCATCAACGTCGTCAGCTTCAAGAAGCTGGTGAGTATTAAAAACATGACTTTGAATGTAAAACATGCCAATTTACCTTTTTCCATTTTCAGTTTGTAAAAATCAATAGTTAAACCGCAGCAAGAATTTATTTTATAAAACCACAAGGAAAATAATAAAAGTCGTTCATTCATAAAAGGCAGTTACTCGTGTATGAGACAATGCACCACACTCATCTTGCCGACTCTTTTCTCTCGACAGCCACAACAACCCACTATCCTACTCCTGGTATCTTTGAAACACTCAGATAGCCACACTTTAGCAACGGGGCGCCAGGGAGTGTCCAGTTTGCCTCACACTTTGGTCCGGGGTACCAGGGAGTGTCCAATGCCTCACACTTTGAATACCCTAACTGCCATGCAAATACCGGGGCAACCCCTCACACAGTATCCAGACTCGAGTTATCAGGGAGTGTCCGTAGGCCACACTTTAGCACTACCATGGGTGTCAGGGAATGTCCGAGTTCGGCGTCACACACTTTAACGCTTCCATGGGCGTCAGGGAGTGTCCATATTTGCCACCGTCGCATTTCAAAGATACCCTCTCCACTTTTTCATCCACAACCATAACCACGACCACAACCACAATCACAACCACGACCACAACCACAACTACAACTCGAACTCATACTCTTTCCACATTACCATTACTCTTTTTCGCACAGACTGACACCCACATGCATGTACCACTGACCCCACATGTATGTCATGAAACTTAACATGCGGCAATTTACTGATTTATAAATACAACATGCGTACGGGGATTGATAAGTCATACTACAATGTTTTAATCATTCAAACATAACCAAACAGAGTTCTGATTAACTAAATTTCCCAAACAGAGCCTTACAGTACTTAAATGTTGAACCAAACAGTCTGTTAGCATAAAACAAACAAAACCAGAATCTGCCAGATATCGCGCGCGCGGGCCGCTCGCGCGAAAGGCCGCTCGCGCGATATGCCCACTTTTCATTTTATAATTAAACTTTTCTATCTGCCTGAAACAGCCAAGGTCGCGCGCGCGGATCGCTTGCGCGAAGGGATTCTCGCGCGACCCTCGCTCGCGCGACCTGCCTAAATTTCATTATATATATATAAACTCTTCTGTTTGCCTGGGAACGCATACCTCGCGCGCGCGGGTCGCTCACGCGAGGGGTCGCTCGCGCGATCCTCGCGCGCGCGATCGTGGCACGAGATGAAGCAGAGACTTCATCTTCTCCGCAGAAACTGCTCTGGTTCAGTAAAACAGGGGTCTTTTTGACCCATTTCAATTCTGTAAGTATATATATCATGTTATATATGGATCTCTTCCTTTTTCAACAAGGATTAAGAATCTATGATTAGTTAAACATTATTTAAACTATAGCTCTCTAATTTTATGAAAAACTAAAACATGTCAAAACTAATTTTATTATATACTTTCTCATGTGAATAAATTAAGCTCTAAAACTTTAACCATAGTCAATACATACTGTAATCTTTGATATTCATCTCTGAAAACGGAATTAGATTAAGGTTTGAAAATCTTGATTTCAAGCTATGCACTTTCATACGTAAAATTTCCATGGAGGTTTTACATACTAGGCTACACACACAGAAATTAAGCATGAAATTACATTCATAGTGAGTTGAAAATACTCACTGAGATATAGATAGAAGAGATTGTTGAGAAAGATAGCTAATTCAAGAACCCAAATGAAACTTTAAGCTTGAAGCTATGGAGAAATAAGCTTCCTCTCTCTATAATTTCTGTAAATACTAGGAGTAACACTCTCCCTGAAACTCTCTCAAACTCTCTGTGTTTTCTTGTATTGTGCAGAAAGTGTGTGATTATAAAGACCATGTGTGTGTATAAATACAAATCCAAAGCTTGGAGGCCAAGAACCATCAACTACACTCAACAAATTCATTTAGTTTTAATTAGCTAAATCATGACCACAGATGTGTGTTGATATACATACGTATATGGCTTCAAAAATCTGAAGGGGCAAGTGTAGGTGTATAGGGGTCAAAAGTTGAAGTGTTTGGGAAAATTAGCTTTAAGGCATAAGATAATACACACACAATTACAATACCCAAACAAGGCATATCCAATGATTACTTGCCATAAATAGCAATAAAGCAAATGTCCAAATCAGTCACTTCCAAAATCTGTGGAAGCTCACACAGCGTGGACAGTTTTGAACACTAACTGGTATTTTCGGGGCGCGGTGGTCACCACAAAAATACAGGAATTTCATTTTAACGTAGGAAATGATTTTCTGGTTTCATAAAAAATACAGTTTGAATCAAGAGTAAAATTTTCCACCGTTTTGAAATACAGACTTTGAAATCCTCACAGGTATTACTAATTTCGAAAAATTGCAGTTTGGCCCCCAATAAAATATAAATGTGAATTAGATAAGAAATTAATATTCCAAACATGTGACTGAAATTAAAATAAAAGCAGACAATGCTAATTGAATTTAAATATGCCGGTGCAAATACAAATAAATTAAATGTGGACATGAATTTTAAATTAAACGGAAATGCAGGTTGTTACACCCTTCCTCCCTTAAACAGGATTTCGTCCCCGAAATCAAGACTAACTAGTCCTGAAACAACTCCGGGTACTTCCTCCTCATATCAGCTTCAACTTCCCACGAGGCTTCGTTCTCGTCATGGTGATTCCACTGAACCTTCACCAATGGAATGTCCTTATTCCTCAGCTTCTTGATACTCTGATCTAGGATCTTCACAGGTCTCTCCTTGTAAGAAACGTTATGACTTGTCTCAATGTCGTCATAACTAACCACATGTGAGGGGTCTCGTATGTACTTCCTCAGCATACTCACGTGAAACACGTTGTGAACCCCAGACATCTTCGGTGGTAGCGCCAGTCGATAAGCTACTTTCCCGACACGTTCCAAAATCTCGAATGGTCCGATGAAACGCGGAGCTAACTTTCCTCTCTTGAGACCGAAGCGTACTACTCCTCGGGTTGGTGAAACCTTGAGAAGCACGTGATCTCCAACACTAAACTCTAAATCCTTCCGGCGTCGATCAGCATAACTCTTATACCGGCTCTGAGCGGTCCTCATCCTTTCCTTGACCAAAGAAATCTTCTCGTTGGTTTCTCTGACCAAATCTGGTCCCAACAACTCTGTATCCCCAACTTCTGCCCAACACAATGGAGAACGGCATGGTCGTCCGTACAATGCTTCGAACAGAGCCATCCCGATACTCGTGTGATAGCTGTTGTTATAGGCAAATTCAACCAACGGCAAGTGTGTCTCCCAAGATTCTTCAAAATCGATTACACAAGCCCTGAGCATATCCTCCATGATCTGATTAACACGCTCAGTTTGCCCATCTGTCTGAGGGTGAAAAGCAGTGCTCATCTTGAGCGAGGTTCCCATAGCTTCTTGCAGACTCTCCCAAAATCCAGAGGTAAAACGTGCGTCACGGTCTGACACTATTGACACAGGTGCACCGTGAAGTCGCACAACTTGTTGTATGTACATCCGGCTCATCTTTTCCACCGGGTATGTCATACTATAAGCAATGAAATGAGCTGACTTCGTCAATCGGTCCACGATTACCCAAATAGCGTCATGATTCTGCTGCGACCGGGGTAATCCTACTACAAAATCCATCGTTATGTGTTCCCACTTCCAACCAGGGATGGGTAGCGGTTGTAACAATCCTGACGGTCTTTGATGTTCGGCCTTGACTTGTTGACACGTCAAACACTTGGATACAAATTCTGCCACGTCTTTCTTCATACCTTCCCACCAGAAATTTCTCTTCAAATCTTTGTACATCTTTGTTCCTCCCGGGTGAACTGTATATCTTGACTTATGCGCTTCTTCTAGGATATCCTTCCTTAACTCTTCATTACCTGGCACACATAATCCACCGATATCCTCCATCGACTCCCACTTTCCATTCTGTCGGGTCTCTTTCTGACATCTTCACGAACCATGTCTGAAACTTCTCGTCTTCTTTCTGAGCTCCAATAATGCGGTCGATGAGAACAGGCTGCAGGATGAGACATCCAAACAATTGTCCTTCTCCTTCTTCAGCACTCTGTACATCGAACTCCACCAACGTTTCCAATGCTCGCCATTCTCTAACCATTAAGGAGGCGATCGTCTCACGAGTTTGCCGACTCAGGGCATCAGCAACCACATTGGCTTTACCCGGGTGGTATTCCAACGTGAAGTCGTAATCTTTGATCAGCTCCATCCATCTGCGCTGCCTCATGTTCAACTCTTTCTGTGTGAACAAGTACTTGAGGCTCTTGTGATCGGAGAACAAATCAAACTTCTCGCCGTAGAGATAGTGTCTCCAAATCTTGAGTGCAAATACCACTGCCGCCAACTCCAAATCATGAATGGGATAGTTCAACTCATTCGGCTTTAGCTGTCTAGATCCATAGGCTATAACTCTGCCATCTTGCATAAGTACACACCCCAGTCCTTGATATGATGCGTCACTAAAGATAGTGAACTTTTCATCAGGCTTGGGTATTGCTAGTACCGGCGCGGTAGTGAGTCTCTCTTTCAACTCTAGAAAGGCGCGCTCATGCTTCTCTGACCACTCGAACTTCAAATTCTTCTTCGTCAACCCTGTTAAAGGTGCTGCTATCTTTGAGAATCCCTCAACGAATCTCCTGTAATAGCCTGCAAGTCCAAGAAAACTCCGAACTTCTGTAGGGTTGCTCGGCCTAACCCAGTTTAACACAGCATCGGTCTTGGACGAATCCACTGAAATTCCTTGAGATGACACCTTATGTCCCAAAAATTTCACTTCTTGCAACCAGAACTCACACTTACTGAACTTGGCATACAAGTGGTGGTCCTTGAGCGTCTGCATCGCAATCCGTAGATATTGTTCATGTTTTTCTCCTGACTTAGAATAGATCAAAATATCATCTATAAAGATGATGACAAACTGATCCAAATAAGGCTTAAACACTCTGTTCATCAGATCCATGAACACTGCCGGGGCATTCGTCATTCCAAACGGCATCACCAGAAATTCATAATGACCATATCGGGTTCTGAAAGCAGTCTTAGGTATGTCTTCCTTTCGTACCCTCAACTGATGATATCCCGACCTTAGGTCGATCTTGGAAAATGTCGTAGCTCCTTGTAGTTGATCAAACAAATCGTCAATCCGAGGTAAGGGATACTTGTTCTTGATAGTCACGCGGTTCAATTCTCTGTAGTCGATACACAGCCTGAGCGTCCCGTCCTTCTTCTTCACGAATAACACTGGTGCTCCCCAAGGCGATGTACTTGGAAGTACAAAACCTAGGTTCTCGAGCTCTTGAACTTGTTCCTTCAATTCCAATAGTTCTGTGGGGGCCATTCTGTAGGGAACCTTGGTGATTGGTACGGTACCCGGTATAAGTTCAATGCAGAACTCTATACTTCTCTCGGGCGGCAAATCAGAAATGTCTTGAAATACTTCTTTGAAGTCCTTGACTACAGGTATAGATGACGCTGTCATCTCTGTACTGACGACTTCGGTGTTGGCTAAACATCTCGTGAGGAACATGTCTCCCGAAGGGTTACATTGAAAATCAAAGGGTTGATTCTCATTGTCGGGGAATGTAATTCTCTTCCTCGCACAATCCAACTTCACTTGATTATGAGAGAGCCAATCCATTCCTAGGATTATGTCGAACTCCTTCATCGATAGGACAATCAATCTTGCAGGGATTTCTCGGCCTCCTAACCGTAAGGGACAATCCTTGCACACGTGTCCTAATCTGACCGCAGCTCCTAGTGGCGAAGTAGCCTTCAAAGCTTTCTCTAATCGATGAGGTAAGATACCCAATCTCCGAATTGTATTAACAGATATGAATGAAAGAGCAGCACCCGTATCAAATAACACTTTAACATGGGAGTTAAACAGAGTTAATGTACCTTCCACTGCTTGCTGATCAGGTTGAGCTTCTCCATAATCCCCTTCTTCGTACGCAGTTCCATCATATCCAGCGGCATCAGGGATAACAGCATTCAAGCGAGTCTGTCCCTGTTGACCATAAGTCACCTGCTTAGGAGCAGTACAGAACCTGCTGATGTGACCTGGTTCACCACAGTTGAAGCAGACTATCCCTTGCTGAGTAGCACGCCTTGGTGCCTTGCAATCACGAGCCAAATATCCCGGGTTTCCACAGTTGAAGCACTTTCCACCACTACTTCCTTCTCCTACTCGGGGTTGAGTCGGATAGGTAATAGCCTGAGTCTTCTTGCTTCCGTCAAAATTTCTCTTCTGCCCCTGGGTACGGTTCATTGGTGGTCTATTCCCAAAATTACCCCTGTGAGGCGGTCGGAATTCAAATTGTTTTCGGCTCACTCGAGCATCCTCTTCCAGATCGGTAGCCAAACCAACAAGTCCTTCAAACGATTTATCTAGGTGGCCAAGAGTCAGGCGACGAATCTGCGGTGTCAGCCCTTGGTTATACTTACGGATCTTCTTTTCCTCAGTATCAACCAGGTGAGGGGCAAACCGAGACAGTCTTTCAAACTGTGTGGTGTACTCTTGTACCGACTTGGTTCCTTGCGTCAGGTCCATGAATTCCTTCTCCCTTCTGTGCCTCTCCGTAGCCGGGAAGTACTTCTCCAAAAATCTCCCCTTGAACGCAGTCCACGTCATCCCCATCGCAGCTCCATTCCCGATAGTAGCTATGACCGAATCCCACCAATCTGCGGCAGCATCGGTTAGCTGAAACGTAGCCAACCTCCTCTTGTCCATCTCGTTGCATTGGACAGCCTCGAACATCCGGTCCATCTGTCTTAACCATTGTTCGGCCTTCCAGGGTTCTGCGGTACCCGCAAACTGCTCGGGCCTTAGTGCACGGAATCTCTCCAGCAATTTGTCTCCAGTCTGGCGGTCTCGTCGGTTTTCATTCTGATTACTAACCCTTTCGAGACGTCTGATGAAAGCTTCAAATATTCCTGTGGGATCAGCAGCCTCAGGTGCTCCTTCAATTAGATTTCTGTTCCTCCTTACTCCTCCAGCCATTCTATGCATGATAGTGATAGTAGAATGAGAAACATGCATGCAACAGTGTTTTATGAAGCAATTTAAATGACAACAACATTCAAAAGAGTATATTTTATATATATCACTTCTTGTCAAGTTGATACAAAAAGCATGTATGGTCAGATCAATGCCTACCCTATCTGTATGGGTTAGGACGCATGCAAGAGTTAATGTTACAAAAATGGGGTCATTGCCCTACACTCTAATGCATGTAACTACAGTTGCAAAAAGAGACAGAGCTAATAGTCAAAAGTAGTCAATATGTACAAGTCATAACTAGAACGTCAATCATCTCCATAAGCAGCTATCAGGAGATCTAGCGAATCGACAGGGCGAAATCGCTGAACAACGAACGGTCCAACCCCATCATAGCTGTGAGAGGTGGACGATGAAGCAGGTACAGGGGCATCTGCCTCACCTACCATCTCCTCAGGTAGAGCTAGCTCAAGTGCTAGCTCAGCCTCGAGCTCGGCGGCAAGATCATCTAGACCTATGCCGTCCTCTATAATCTCCCCTCCTACAGGGACCACATGAACAATCTCAACATCGTCCTCAGCAATGGGAACCACCGGCGGAGGCATCTCTAACTGAGCCAGATGGGCATGCACAATCTGGACCTCGAGAGGAAGATAGAAAGCATCGCTATCAACCAACCTCAAAACCTCAACCCAAACCAATCGCTGAGCCTCGGCAAAGTAACGAAGCTCTAGACGGATACGAGCCAGGTCAACTAGGCCTACCACGTGAACCTGGTGCCATACATCTGATATAACAGTCGCCGTGGCCAACTGCTCAACGGCCGCATGATATAAGTCAAGAAAGGCTGGGATCACTGCTCCAGGCATTACAAAGTGTCCTCCAAATCTGTCTGGTACATATAGCGGATGAGCTGGATCCATACCTGGTAAGAAGGTACTACCTAAGTCAGAACAAAGATAATCTTAGGCGTTTGGGTTCTGAGTCTATCCTCCCTGTCGTATCATCGGGTGTGTAACACTTAATGGAATGTGGAATCGGGTCTATACTGGTAAACCCTAACCTGACTAAACTATCTTGAGATAAATAATAACCTGGCTCTGATACCACTAAATCCTGTCACGCCCCGACGTAGCATAAATAAGGAAAGCGTTTAATTTCCTTTATGGACCCGTAGGTCGCGACAGTTTGAAGGATCGATTCCGTCCCAAACGTCGAACAACAAAACATAATAATCAGAGTAAAGCAATCAAGGCTTACAAAAATATTACTAACTTAAACAATATTACAGCACGGGTCATCTAAAGGCACAGACCGCCTTGGAACAAAACAATAGCTTAAAGTCTGTTACAGTCATCCTTATTACAAAATGGCCCATAACTTAAAACATGTAATTAAAAACATATAACATTAAACAGTTTCCTCATTCCGAAAGCAGCCATTCTCAATTAGCATAGTCATAAGATCCTTCCTGATCATAACCTGAAAAGCCTGAACACGAATGTCCAGGACGCATCAACGTCGTCAGCTTCAAGAAGCTGGTGAGTATTAAAAACATGACTTTGAATGTAAAACATGCCAATTTACCTTTTTCCATTTTCAGTTTGTAAAAATCAATAGTTAAACCGCAGCAAGAATTTATTTTATAAAACCACAAGGAAAATAATAAAAGTCGTTCATTCATAAAAGGCAGTTACTCGTGTATGAGACAATGCACCACACTCATCTTGCCGACTCTTTTCTCTCGACAGCCACAACAACCCACTATCCTACTCCTGGTATCTTTGAAACACTCAGATAGCCACACTTTAGCAACGGGGCGCCAGGGAGTGTCCAGTTTGCCTCACACTTTGGTCCGGGGTACCAGGGAGTGTCCAATGCCTCACACTTTGAATACCCTAACTGCCATGCAAATACCGGGGCAACCCCTCACACAGTATCCAGACTCGAGTTATCAGGGAGTGTCCGTAGGCCACACTTTAGCACTACCATGGGTGTCAGGGAATGTCCGAGTTCGGCGTCACACACTTTAACGCTTCCATGGGCGTCAGGGAGTGTCCATATTTGCCACCGTCGCATTTCAAAGATACCCTCTCCACTTTTTCATCCACAACCATAACCACGACCACAACCACAATCACAACCACGACCACAACCACAACTACAACTCGAACTCATACTCTTTCCACATTACCATTACTCTTTTTCGCACAGACTGACACCCACATGCATGTACCACTGACCCCACATGTATGTCATGAAACTTAACATGCGGCAATTTACTGATTTATAAATACAACATGCGTACGGGGATTGATAAGTCATACTACAATGTTTTAATCATTCAAACATAACCAAACAGAGTTCTGATTAACTAAATTTCCCAAACAGAGCCTTACAGTACTTAAATGTTGAACCAAACAGTCTGTTAGCATAAAACAAACAAAACCAAAATCTGCCAGATATCGCGCGCGCGGGCCGCTCGCGCGAAAGGCCGCTCGCGCGATATGCCCACTTTTCATTTTATAATTAAACTTTTCTATCTGCCTGAAACAGCCAAGGTCGCGCGCGCGGATCGCTCGCGCGAAGGGATTCTCGCGCGGCCCTCGCTCGCGCGACCTGCCTAAATTTCATTTTATATATATAAACTCTTCTGTTTGCCTGGGAACGCATACCTCGCGCGCGCGGGTCGCTCGCGCGAGGGGTCGCTCGCGCGGGCCGCTCGAGCGATCCTCGCGCGCGCGATCGTGGCACGAGATGAAGCAGAGACTTCATTTTCTCCACAGAAACTGCTCTGGTTCAGTAAAACAGGGGTCTTTTTGACCCATTTCAATTCTGTAAGTATATATATCATGTTATATATAGATCTCTTCCTTTTTCAACAAGGATTAAGAATCTATGATTAGTTAAACATGATTTAAACTATAGCTCTCTAATTTTATGAAAAACTAAAACATGTCAAAACTAATTTTCTTATATACTTTCTCATGTGAATAAATTAAGCTCTAAAACTTTAACCATAGTCAATACATACTGTAATCTTTGATATTCATCTCTGAAAACGGATTTAGATTAAGGTTTGAAAATCTTGATTTCAAGTTATGCACTTTCATACGTAAAATTTCCATGGAGGTTTTACATACTAGGCTACACACACAGAAATTAAGCATGAAATTACATTCATAGTGAGTTGAAAATACTCACTGAGATATAGATAGAAGAGATTGTTGAGAAAGATAGCTAATTCAAGAACCCAAATGAAACTTTAAGCTTGAAGCTATGGAGAAATAAGCTTCCTCTCTCTATAATTTCTGTAAATACTAGGAGTAACACTCTCCCTGAAACTCTCTCAAACTCTCTGTGTTTTCTTGTATTGTGCAGAAAGTGTGTGATTATAAAGACCATGTGTGTGTATAAATACAAATCCAAAGCTTGGAGGCCAAGAACCATCAACTACACTCAACAAATTCATTTAGTTTTAATTAGCTAAATCATGACCACAGATGTGTGTTGATATACATACGTATATGGCTTCAAAAATCTGAAGGGGCAAGTGTAGGTGTATAGGGGTCAAAAGTTGAAGTGTTTGGGAAAATTAGCTTTAAGGCATAAGATAATACACACACAATTACAATACCCAAACAAGGCATATCCAATGATTACTTGCCATAAATAGCAATAAAGCAAATGTCCAAATCAGTCACTTCCAAAATCTGTGGAAGCTCACACAGCGTGGACAGTTTTGAACACTAACTGGTATTTTCGGGGCGCGGTGGTCACCACAAAAATACAGGAATTTCATTTTAACGTAGGAAATGATTTTCTGGTTTCATAAAAAATACAGTTTGAATCAAGAGTAAACTTTTCCACCGTTTTGAAATACAGACTTTGAAATCCTCACAGGTATTACTAATTTCGAAAAATTGCAGTTTGGCCCCCAATAAAATATAAATGTGAATTAGATAAGAAATTAATATTCCAAACATGTGACTGAAATTAAAATAAAAGCAGACAATGCTAATTGAATTTAAATATGCTGGTGCAAATACAAATAAATTAAATGTGGACATGAATTTTAAATTAAACGGAAATGCAGGTTGTTACAGTTGGTATGATAAACCATCGGATACTTTAACAATTGCAATGCATCAATTTCAAATAAAATGGAAAAGACTTTTGGTACTTTTGTTGGGTACATTTTCTATTATAAGTGTGATTACTTTGTGTGCACAATTAAGTATGTCTCTGGCGCACATACGTGGCAAACAAATGAACTAATAGTCCGTCAGAAAAAAATTAAAGTGTTGTGCATATAAAAGAAAATGCATACCAAGAGAAATTGAACTCAACTTCTTAACCTGACTACTAGGCTGTCCACCAACCCAATCGATGGACAAAAAATGGAGTCCGGATCCTCGGCTCCCTTTGTGGGTAGTAGGGCTGCACATGGGTCGGGTCGGGTCGGGTCTAGGTCAATCCCGAACCGAACCATATACGAAGGGTTCCAGATTCTCAGACCCAGAACGGACCCACCAACCTCATGGACCTGAACCGAACCAACCCAATAAATCGGTTCGGGTTTGGTTCGGGTCCGGTTCCACAATACTGTGTTTTTTTAAATCAAAAAATCTCTCTCTCTCTCTGTCTCTCTCTCTCTATATATATATATATATATCATGTGTGTGACTGTGTATATATACACAAGCTTAAAAGAGTGTATGCATTCTCATACATACACACATATGGATCACCTCATATGATATATATATATGTTTTGTTGTTCTTATTTCAAAAAGCTATGGTCTGAATGTGAGAAATTTTGACCAATGCTTCAATGTTTCCAAGCTTCATACCCATTGCCCAAGGTCCCAAATGGAGACCACGAATCAAAGGATCCATTTGCACAGAGATCCTTTTTTTTTTGTATAAAATTTGCACAGAGATTTTTAAATGCTCCATATCACGAATTGAGCTCCTCAATTATACGACTAATACCGTCAATAATACCTTCGATCTGGTCTTCGGAAGAGTGGGCCAGATTCATTACCCAGATTAATCACTTCTTCCATGGTTGTGTCATGTGTGCATCATAAAAAAAGGTAAGAGTGACCCTTCTTCTCCTCTCACTCTCAGTCTCTCTAAACTGGGCACTTGTCAGGCCCCTTTTGCATCTTTCTCTCTCTAAAATAGTATCCATAAAGAGTGTGTATATACATATATTCACACAAAGGCCGGTCTGAGTCAGGCGCAGAGGAGAGAGAACCAGGGACGCAGAGGAGATAATGTTAGGTTTGCTCATATAATTGGGTGTGGTTCTCGGTTCGGTTCGGGTTACCCGAACTTTGGACCCGAACCGACCCATTTTTCCTTCACTCAGCAGATCCGAACCAGACCCGAACCGAAGCCTTTATAGACCCGAACCAATCCGGAATTTTTGGGTCGGGTCGGGTCGAGTCGGGTCTGCGGGTCCCGGGTATTTTGTGCACCCCTAGTGGGTAGCACTCATGTGGTACTTGCAGGACTACATATTTTCAAAAAAAAAAAATAATAAAAATACTCCATAATTTATCATAATTTATTTTGTATAGACCTACATGCACCACATGAGTGCTGCCCAAAATGCTGCCCACAAAGTAGGAGCCGACGATCCTTAGGCCAAAGAGGCCGCGATTAGGACGATGAGAAATTATCTCAGGCGATTTCTACTACGTTGAGTATTATAAGCACATGTCCTATGTGAGTCCCATAATAATAAAAACTGTGACAATCACACGTCACATAAAATAACACTTCAGTTTGTAGCCCCAAGGCTATTAAAAAAGAATACATTTTTGCTCACCCTCCTCTCTTATTAGTTAATGCAGTGGGGTCCAGTATTAAATAAAAATTGATTAATGTTATAAAGTATTGGATCCCACTACATTAGTCAATAAGAAAGGAGGGTGAATAATTTTGAGGTGAGCAAAACTACACCCATTCAATAAAATATTCACTTTGAAACCATACTATTCCTGCTGTGCATGTATTGACTTTTTAAACGTAACCAAATACATATTTAATTCTCAACAGGTTTGAAGTTTCTATTTTTTTTTCTTTTTTTAATTTTTAGAATTTTTTTTTAAAATTTTTCTATATTTACTTGGATTATGGCAGAACATACACACACACCACACACACATCCATTTCACCTCAACCCAACCCAAAAGTCTAACAATGACCTACAACAAAGTCCAATAAGGGCCACTCATTCCGACTGACAAACAAAGGAGAGCTTTGAGGATTCGAACTCTCAATCACCCCACTAAGAAGAAAGAGATCACACCAATTGGAGTAGGCCCGCTTGGTAACATTTTTGAAGTTTATAATTCATAGTATTAAGTAATGAGATTGGGAATTAAAAAGTGTAAATAAGGGCAGAAGATCAATTGGTTCCACAGAAATACATCATTTTAGGGTAAAGGTGTAGGTAGCCCATTCAACAATGGCAACTTCATTAGCTAGTGTTCAACAATGAAAATGATGCATTTGAAAAAGACCCCTTAAAAGATAAATAAAAGTAAAAAAAAAAAAAAAAAAAAGAATTCATGACATGACATGGACCAAACAAACCGTGAAACAAAATTTTTAATCAATGATTTTATGACTAGCTAATAAGTCATAAGGCCATAAAATATATGGTTTCAGGCTTTCAGCCAGATTGTCTCTCTCATTCACTGCTCTCAATTGTGTTTTGGGCTTTTCTATAAGTTGATACATGCTTCAAAATCAAATTCTTTCAACATCTACTTGACAATGACTTTATTTAATGAATAATGATTGGGGCACAAAAGGATACAAAAAACTTCTACAAAATAAGTGGAAAGTCTATGTGGCACAGTGGGACCCGCCAGCAATTAATGGAAACAATGCTTAATTGCTGGCGGGTCCCAGTGTGCCACATAGACTTTCCACTCATTTTGTGGAAGTTCTTTGTATCTTTTGGTGCCCCTAGCATTGTTGTTATTTAATACGGAGTATTATTCTTCACACGAAGAAAATTTGTTCAACTGAAAGGGAAGAGTGGGCTGTCTGATCAAGATCATGCATAATTAATTTCTCCCCCTAGCTTTCACGATCTTATTAATTCACTTTATTTCCTGTTTCGTAAACAACATTTGACAATACGAAATATTACTTGCCTCCTCGTATTTGGCACAAATGTTCTCAATTTTTTTTTTTTTAATACTAACGTTCACAAATATTAATGCGCTGATACTATACCTAAAAGGATTCATTAATGAGGATGGTGAACACTGACTCACAATATTGTTGAAATATTAGAATAAGGACTAACACTTTAATACATTATCTTAGGTCATTTATATTATGTTCTATAATATTATTTGTTCAAGTAGATGCATGCCAAATAGGTGCCACACATATATAAAGACGTTCACATCGGACCAAAAGGAACTAAACAAGTTGTACATAAGTTATTTCCTTAGAATAATAAAGAATAAAAGGAAAACAAAGAATAAAAATAAGAAAATTGCCGCAGCGCTAGAGGCAAGTCTAAGCATACTTTAGGTCCATTTGACAACAACTTTTGAAATTCATAAGTGATTAAAAAATTTTGAAATTTAAAATGAAACTGTTTGATAAATCAACTTATGCAATTTAATCGCAAAGAAATGAATGAAAGGCCCGGGGCAAGCTCTCTTAATATTAGGGAGAGCAATAGAGTTGCCAACTTAGTTGGTGGGGTCAATCATAAAAATTTGCGAACAGAAGAAAAGGTTCTACCAAACGAGCCGTTAACTTTTCTCTAAATTTGACACAAAGATATGTATTACGAATACTCATATAGTGGAGTCATGTTCTTCGGGTGCTAAATTAATTCCACTTTGGATAATGCGCGCTATGTATTTGCATTCTGAATGTGCTTTTTAAGACATGTGACAGTAAGCTTATTGGATTTTAATTAGAGTGAAGTATTACCAACATTATTGAAGGTGGTTGCCACATGTGTTAGAACAACATTTGATATACAAAATATGAAAAATATAATGTTACTCTTTCAATTAATAAATCCTTTGTGAAGTAACTTTAATGCTCTTACTGAGCACTTAATGAACTTAATGTGTAGTTCATCCATGGAGCGGGTTAGCACTTTTATTTGAAATCTACCATTTAAGACAATAATTTTGAAAATTACAGTGGTATTGTAGGCTCTTTAATTGAAGTCTGTCACTATTACCAAATAATTGTGATCATTGTCAAAGTAAACTGACTATATGCATGACAAATTAGGACTTATATACAAAGCCAAACTACTTTGATAATAGACACTATATTGCCTTGGCTATTGTCGCGCCCCAGCCTCGGCGGTCCGCCCCGCCCTGCCCTGCCCCGCCCCGCCTCGGGTGCTGAGGTCCTCTCGGGTGTCTACAGCTATAGTGGTAGCCTAATTAGAATCTGGTGGTAGCCTAATTAGATCTATTAGCTGTATACTTTTATACAATGTTTTTTTTTTTCAAAAAAAAGAAAGACCTATTGGTTGTACGGACCAAAAAAATTCGATTGATTGTTAAAAGGTTTTTTGGATTTGCCGTGCACTCATATTTGTAGCGTGTTTTTTCTTTCTTTTTTTCTTCCATTATTCTCCAACACAAGTCACACAACCACTATGGATCGTTGGCCGCACTATGAGGTGCTGTTGGGTGGTAGCACCCGTGTAGTATTGGTAGGATTATAATTTTTTTTATTTATAAAAGTAATAAAAAAAAAAAAAAAGAAGTGTGGCCCTGCTAGTGCCACATGGGTATTGCCCACCTAGCAACACCCAATTGGCTGTCGAGAATCCAAGTCCGCATATAACTACATAAGTATTGTGAAAAGTTTTGGATTAGGAGAAACTTTTGAATACCTTGTGAGTACTACGTGACCAAGCACGTGGTAACTTCTAACTAGTAACTAATGAGAGTGAAGGTTTTAGATGGGACTCACACTCTAACTAATGAAAAAGTAAACAAATTCCACTGTTTTTAGTTTGGAGACAATGTGGCTGTTTTCGAGATAAAATTTGATGTATGAGAAAACCCAAAAAAAAAAAAAAAAAAAAGAAGAAAAAGAAGAAGAGACGATAATTGGAAAGAGAGCATTTTGCTCACTCATTTTCGGTCCTCGATTGCTCACGCAGGTTTTATTGGGTGATATGTGTCCCATTTCATTCATATTTTGCCCTTGTACTATCAACATAATAATTACAATATTGGGACACGTGCCACCTAATAAATACCTGAATGAGCAATGATGGACAAAAATGCAAATGCAATTAATGCCCTCAATTGGACCGAAGGAGGAACCTTCTATTAGAGAAATGGGCAAATTACACTTTAGTCTATCAAACTATACACCTGTTTTCAATTGAGTCTATAGACTATTTTTTTTGTCAATTGGGTCCTTCAATTTTAAAATTTCATTCAATCAAACCCAAATTCTGACACTATTAACTTAAATTATTAAAAATTGTTACATACGTTGGGCGTAATGCTTACCTAACCATATCCACAAATCAAACTACAAACCGCCATTTCGCAAGCTTCAACACACGTGCTCTTTTGTCTTCCTTTTTTTGGTCACGTGTTTCAAAGCCGAATGGTCTCTCAAACTCACTCCCACGAAATTACTTCCTCATGCTTAGAATTATTCCACTTTTCCATCGTTATTATTCTAGGATAAATTGCCAATAAATCCCTTTAGTCTTGTACTTTTATGGATAAAGGATAACTAATAGGGTGAGGCTAAATATACCATTTTTTTTGCTAAATACACCACTTTGTAGTGTTAAAAGATGAAAATTTTATGAATGAAGGTGGTGTATTTAGCATAAAAAGTGGTGTATTTAGCCCCACCCAACTAATATTCTAATTTAAAGGTTACCATTATTAAGAATACCAAATTTGATGAGGAAGGGGTATTTTAGTCGCTAAAAAATTTCAGGGACTTAATTATAAACGTGTTTTAACTCAAGAACCTAAAGCTATTTAATTGCAGTATCTAGGGATTTATCACTAAATCACCCATTATTCTACCCGTTATGAAGAAAAGTATACCTTCAGAATTGGCAACAAAACTACTACATGTTGGTGAATTAGTGATTTTAGTTAGTTTGATTTTTTAAAAAAAAAAAAAAGAAAAAAGAAAAAAAAAAGAAAAGAATAAGAAATTTTTTTGCCACGGAAAAGACGTGGGTAAATATTTGTTTTTCTAATTTCTTAGTGAAAAATAATAGAAGCCCACCCCCCAAAAACAAAAACAAAACAAAAAAAAAATCTGATTTCAATCTCTATCTTTTTATTCTTTTTTTTTTCTACCTCCATGATCTAATTAAGTGTATTTATATATATATATATATATATATCTACTATTCTACTGTATAAAAAGAAGCTAACATGTCTATGGAAGCGTGCAATTCCAAATTGATTTCGTCAATTTCGGTATATCTTTGTTTGTTTTGCCCTTTACGGTAATTGCACAGTTACTCAAATACAATAACATCACTTTAGTATATCATAATTACTCGTACATGTGTACAACTACATAAGAATATATTAATTTGTGTTAGACTAATTATGTCATTTGTATAATAATTACATTTAAGGCGACTAATAATTACATTTAGGTCAACTTTTGAAATTTTATTTAGTATAATAATGAGGATTCAATCAACTTTTACTTAAATATTTCAGGTTCAATCAACTTTTTCAACCACAATTACAATTGGCTACAAACAAAAGTCAATGGAAACGGCTGACGACATAATGTTTACATATATGTCAATTTTTGTAAGAAAAATTATAGAATGCTCATCTTTTGGCACAATATTTACTTATAGGTCAATTTATGTTAGATAAATTACAGAATGGTCATCTTCTAGCACAACATTTGCACATAGTTCAATTTTCTTTAGAAAAAACTACAGAATGGTCATCTTCTCGCACAATATTTACATGATACAGGTCAATTTTAAAATAAAAATTACAAAATGATCATCTTTTTGCACAACCTTTCTTCTTCTTCTTCTTCTTCTTCTTCTTTTTTTTTTTTTTTTTAAATGATTAAGTTTGTACTCAACTTTTGCAACCATGTTAATTTTACATCCAACTTTTGCAACCATAATTATAATTGACTTGAAAAAAATATCAACAAAAAATGGTACTTACATAATATTTACATATAGGTTAATTTTTTAAGCAAAGTTACAGAATGATCTACTTTGATTACAGTATATTTTGCTTTTTCTGTTATAATTTGTATCATAATAATTATCTTAGTCTTATTGCGCACACATGCCAGTAGAAATTTAATTTGAGTTATGCTATGCTTCCCAAATCTTATGTAGCAAGGTTATGATTCATGTTTGCATGTACGTCTATTGAATTTTGATACCCTAAACTCTAAACTCTGAATTTAGAAGTCATTTTATGCCGTTTTAACATCACAATGTTATTTCTTACTGCTAAGTTCCCACACGATAACTTAGCTTCAATTTAAACAAAGTTCAAATCACAATTTTGTGTTCAAACCACAATTGCATATGTTAATATTACACATTCAAATACCTATAAATTGAATTCATACACACAACATGTGTTAATATTTGATCTTTTAGTTCTAATTTGTATAATCTTACTGAACTTAGAAGTCAAACTATAACTTCAAAATTAATTAAGAACGAGATTTTAAATTACCAATTATAAAAGTCAAATAAAAAGTCAAATAAGCTAATATGAGGGGATAGGCAAGTACGAAGCACGTGCTTGCAACCTAGTATATATATATATATATATTTATATATATGGATTTGATTGGAATTGCATCTTTGCAATGAGAATTGGTTGTAATGACTAATTAATATGTCACCAGTTGCTCCAAAAGCTTAAGTTGTTCACATCTGCGCGTGGAAAGTTGAGTTAGCATAGATGTAACAGAGAGGAGACTGTTGGGTTTATGCCCTCAAACCATTACTTTATGTATGAGACATTAGCATTTTAATAGATGAATATCAGTTTTACATTTCATTATGTTTCTTTCATGAGATGATTGTCAATCCTTAAGTATCATAGTAGGTAATTCGTGTGTGTATGAGATACATACAAGTGAGATACGAATTACCATCCCTTGATACTTAAAGCTTGTCACAGTAGATGATGAGACTGGATGTCTCATCAGGTATACACTGTAGCATAATTAACTACCATTGGATGGAGTGGTTAATCTCAATCACTAGAATATCACTCTTAATTAATATGCTAGTGCTTATAGTGCATTGACGGACTTGAGCTTTCCTATTGACACTTAATGCTGTCAAACAGTTAATAGGAACTCATAACTTGTATAAGGTATGTGTTCTCAATCTTGCGACGATTATGAACACAGACTGTGGATATGGCTGCTTTGACTTACCAATTAGTGAGGTCTATAGAAGATCAACACCTGTGTATCCTGGGTATGTCATGTTCATAGGGTTCTGAACATATTTTGTCAAGACAGAATCTACACTCTGTTTCAGAGTAAGCATTCCCTTGAGAATGTCACCAATTCGATTACTGAGTACTGCAGTCTTGTTGATAAGAGTTATCAACATGTTTGATAATCATGAGAGGTGAATGGGACTCAAGGAATACAAGAAGTAATCATGATTCAGGTTGACAGTAACTGTTATCCGACTACCTGAATATGATTATGAATGCTGAAGGTAGAGGGACATTAGTACAACATACAAGTCTAGTTATTGCTTCGGATATGTTCTTTTGCGTTGGAGTTCAGTTATCATTTTATAGTGGAGTAAACGTTAACTGACCAGTTAGTTAGTTTGCTGATCAAAGAGTTTGGTCACGGTAATTAACAAACTGGTCTGAGCCAACAATAAAGAGCCTAGGAGGTCCTACTCTTAGCTCCGCTAGGAAGCTTGGAAGGGCACATGAGGATCATGTGAAGGCAGGTTCGATCGATCGAAGGAGTCTCGATCGATTGAAGTCTAGGCAGGTTCGATCGCTCGAGGGTTGTTCAATCGATCGAATCGATTGAATACACTTCGATCGCTCGAAGGTTAGGTTGGTTCTGGAAATCTATAAATAGGGCAGCTGCGTACTGAATGTTTTTTAATCGTCATTTTTATACGTAGAAGCTGCAGAAACTATTTAGTTTTCCCTAAACCTTCCCTATCCTCCCTATTAGGGCTCCCACCAACCCTATTCCTTCTGGCAGGCATCCGTAGGAGTCATAAGAGTGAAGACAGACTAGTGAAAGTTGCTGCACCATCAAGGAGAAAGAAGTTTTCAGAATTGGGTTCAAGACCTGAGGTATGTTCTTCTCCCTCTTGTTAGTACGCATCTATGGAATTGACGGGTAGTAGATCTTGGGCTACCAATAAGTTTTTATAACTTGACTTTTCCGCTGCGCGTTTAAATTTTGTAATTTAAACCAGTTTTTCCATCAATTGTATTAGAGCCACGCTCGTTTGGATCTATAGATGCGTTTTGGAACACTAGTTTTGATTTGCATGTAGATTTTAGGACTGTTTTCGAAACTACATCGTCACAGATCTGTTTCTGCAGTGTATCGGAGTAGAATACATATCTATGATTGCATTGGATGCATGTTGGATTCGATCGATCGAAGTAGGTTCGATCGATCGAAGATGTGCTCAAGCAATCAAACAGATTTCAATCGATCGAACATTGGATATGTTCGATTGATCGAATGGCATTCGATCGGTCGAGACAAATTCTCTGTTAGGTTGTTCTTTTCACAGTTTTAATTTTTTTTTAAAATTATATGCTTTAATTTTAAATTATTCTGTAATTTTTTTTTCAAATCATTCTGTGAAATAGAAAGTTCAAGCGATTGAGCAGTGTTCAATCGATCAAAGGTTCGAGCGATTGAACGGTCTTCGATCGATTGAACTGTGATAGTGAAGTTAGATGCTGTTTTAAGTTCTAATTCAGTATATAAAGAGTTTATGTACTGTGTGAATCAATTAGCAGTTCCAATTGTTATATATGCGTGGATGTGTGTACGACTAACCCTTTTTTGCAGCAAGCTTAGTCGTTATCTCCCATGGCACCAAGACTTTTAAATTTTGTTTAATTGTTTGAGATTGGTGTATATTATGTTTTATTATTGGTTTGGTTTAAGGCATATGTAAAGGGTGCTGCGACTTTAATCCTACGAAAAAGAAAGTCGCACCGGTTTTCCTAGCCTTTTATATTATAGTTGTTTTTTGTATTTCTAGATAAATTGTAAGCTTCGAAAGAAGCATAGGACCAATGTATTAGAATTAGTTTTTCCATGGAGATGGAGCAAGCCGTTATCCATGAAGATGGAGCTGGAGGCGACCAAACCAAGAATGAGGTTCTATGGAGATAGAGCCATGGGATATAGAGGCATATGAATGCTTTTGTTTCATTTTAGTTTTTTGTTTTATGTGCTTAGTTTGTGATTGACGTTTTACATTGTTACTACTTGCATGCACGTAAAACAAGTTTTCTAAAATAAAATTCAAAAACAATTTCAACGCATTAGTAAACATTGGATATTTATGGGTAATGTGTGGAAACATTTTTTTTCAAAAAGCAAAATCCCACGATCTTCCATTAACGGTTCACTGTAAGATGAGTGATGCATTCTGTGTCACCTCGCCAGGGGTGATCATTCCATACAGAGGGTGCATTACTCATTGGTTACTAGATGTAAACTTCCTTTGATAGGATCAATCAGACGTACTAGAGGGTGACCACCACACAGAGGCGCTACTTGACGGTTGTGATTGGATCTTAGTTAATGGTACACACTAGCTAAACTATGGATAAGGGATCCCACATAAGGCATTATTCAGAAACTTAGAGATCAAAAAGGTTCGGGAGTCATAACTTGTTTTGCAAGAGTTGCATAGCGGACAAGTCATGATTAATCGAAAGATCGAACATTGACCACCGCACGGATGCTTTATTCTTTCGTTTCGATATTTTGACAACTTTGTTTTAAAATAAGAGTTTTTTTTAAGGATTCTTTTATTTCAAACTGTCAAATTCTGATATCTATATTTATTTTGTTTGTTTGATTTTCAGTAATCATAATGCCTGGATCTGCATTTAGTCCACTTGCCACCATACTCACTAAAAACAAGTTAACTGGAAACAACTACACTGAATGGAAATGTAACCTTGACATCGTGTTAACTGCGAAGGATCACATATATGTCCTCACCACCCCAAGCCCTGAAGAACCCGCGGCAAATGCTTCGGCAGCTACCAGACGCGAGTTCGACAAATGGAAGAAGTCGAATGGAATGGCTCGTTGCTACATTCTGGCCTCAATGGCTGGCATGTTGCAACACCAATTCCAATTGAACGATTCTGCCAGTGACATTATCACATCCCTAAAAAAGATATTTGGGGAGTATGGCAGGCCTGCCAGACAGGTAGCCATGCAGAAGATAATGAGTGCAAAGATGTCAGAAGGGACTCCAGTCAAGGAACATGTCTAAAAAATGATTGGTTGTTTGAACGAGATGGGGACCCTAGGTGGCAACATCGATGCACAAACCCAAGTTGATATGATCCTCAATTCGCTGTCGCCTTCATTCGCTCAATTCAAACTTAATTATAATATGAATCAAATGAATTTCTCAATGAGCAAATTAATGAGTTCTTTACTCGCAACGGAAGGGGTGATCAAGCTTGGGGTCAACGTTTTGAACGTTGAGAAAAGCGCTTCTTCTTCCCGATCTACACCGAAAGGGAAGAAAAGAAAGACGAAGACTGGCATTGGTGGTTCAAGTGTTGGACCGGTCCCTAAGATTGCAAAATCTAAGGGAAAAGGTAAGGGCAAAGGTAAGGTGGGTGGCCAAGGCAAAGGAAAGTATTTCCAATGCAGCGATAAGGGCCACTGGAAGAGAAATTGTCCAGAATTCTTAGCTACAAGAGTTCAAGATATGATTAAATCACAAGTGATTGAAGTAAGTTTTATAACGGATACTTCAAACACTTGGTGCATTGATTCTGGTGTGACTAACCATATCTATAATTCATTGCAGGGGTTTAGATCAACCAGGAGGTGCAGTGATGGAGAAATCGTACTTACTCTAGGTTCTAGCACAACTGTTTCTGCGGTTGCTATAGGAGTCGTAGTTTTAGAATTTCTAGACAATAAAGTTATGATTTTATCAGATGTACTTTACGTCCCTTCAATGAGACGTAATTTAATTTTAGTTTCTAATTTATCGAATAATGGTTATTCCTTTCATTTTGGAAATGAAGTTGTGATTAAAAGAAATAGTTCTTTAATATGTTCTGGTGTTAAATCAAATGGTTTATATGTGATTACTCCCAATATTTCTAAAGACTCTTGTATAGAACTTAATAACTCAGTGGTAAATGTACCATCTAAAAGAAAGGGACCTTCCACTAATCCAACAAGGCTTTGGCATACGAGGCTTGGCCATATCAATCTAAATAGGATTGACAGACTAGTCAAAGAAGGGGTCTTAGGCGATTTGGTTCTCGAACCAATGGAAGTCTGCGAGTCTTGTTTAGAGGGTAAGATGACCAAAAGGCCCTTTCCTGCAAAGGGCAATAGAGGTAGAACCAATGCATTGTTGGAATTAGTTCATACTGATGTGTGTGGACCAATAAATATTAGAGCAAGGGGTGGTTATGAGTATTTCATAACATTTACTGATGACCACTCTAGGTATGGATATGTGTACCTAATGCAGCACAAGTCTGAAGCCTTTGAAAAGTTCAAAGAGTTTAGGGCTAAAGTGGAGAAGCAATTGGGCACACATATCAAGGCCATTCGATCTGATCGAGATAACGAGTACCTCTCTAATGAGTTTTTTTATCACCTCGTACAGAATGGGATTCTGTCACAGTTGACTACACCTGGTACGCCTCAGCAGAACGGTGTACCAGAGAGAAGGAATCGAACTCTCTTAGACATGACTAGGTCGATGATGAGCTATTCTGAGTTACCATTATTCCTTTGGGGTTATGCTTTGGAAACCGCTGCATACATACTAAATCTAGTACCAAGCAAATCTATTCCCAGGACACCACGAGAGATGTGGATTGGGCGCAAGCCTTCTTTGCAACATCTCCAGATATGGGGGTGTCCGACACATGTGCTGAAAGGAAAGATGAGCAAGTTGAATTCTAGATCGGAAGTATGTTACTTCGTAGGGTATCCAAAGGATACTTATGGATGGTATTTTTATGATACAAGAGAACAGAAGTGTTTGTTAGTACAAATACTATTTTCTTGGAAGATGATTATATCATGAACCATAAACCTAAGAGAAGGATAGATCTTAGAGAGATAGAAGGAGAGCCCTCAATCCAACCCGCAGTTAATAACGATGTAAATCAAGAAAACACCACTTCTTCACCCATTTCCGTACCGGTACCTCATTGCAATGGGAGGATTATTAGTTAGCCTGATAGATACATATTCTTAGGAGAAGTTTTTAAAGCTGTCTCCATAGAATCTGAATCTGATCCTGCCACATACGAAGAGGCAATGGCTGATGTTAATTCAGTTCATTGGGTTAAAGCTATGAAGGCTGAATTGGAATCTATAGATTCTAATCAGGTCTGGGATCTTGTAGAACTTTCAGCCAATATTAAACCCATTGGTTGCAAGTGGGTCTACCAGAGAAAAAGAGGATCTGATGGAAAGGTTGAGACCTTTAAGGCTAGGCTTGTAGCGAAAGATTATACTTAGAGGGAGGGCATTAACTATGAGGAAACCTTCTCGCCAGTAGCCATGCTCAAGTCCATCAGAATACTCTTATCCGTTGCTGCATGCCTTGATTATGAGATCTGGCAGATGGACGTCAAGACTGCATTCTTGAATGGCAATCTTGAGGAGAATATCTATATACAGCAACCAGAAGGGTTCATAGATGGTCGGAAAGGTAAATTAGTATGCAAGTTGCAAAAGTCTATTTATGGGTTTAAGCAGGCATCTTGGAGTTGGAACATTTGATTTGACCGAGCCGTCAAGTCGTTTGGTTTCATACAGAATCTGGATGAACCTTGTGTATACAAGAAGTGTTAACGGAAAGTGGTGGTTTTTCTTGTGCTTTACATTGACGACATTCTACTCATTGGGAATGATGTAGCGGCATTGTCAACGGTCAAGGTTTGGCTAGCTAGTACATTCGATATGAAGAATCTAGGAGAGGCGAGCTATATTCTTGGGATAAAGCTTTTTCGGGATCGCAAGCGAAAGATAATGGGATTATCTCAAGCTAGCTATGTTGATAATGTGCTGACTAGGTTTTCAATGGATAATTCGAAGAAAGGTTTGTTACCTTTCAGGCATGGTTTAGCGTTCTCTAAGGAATAGTGTCCTAAGACACAGGAGGAGAAGAATCGAATGTTAAGAATTCCCTACGCCTCGGCGGTGGGAAGTCTCATGTATGCGATGTTATGCACTAGACCAGATATCTATTTTGTCGTTGGCATGGTTAGCAGGTATCAATCAAATCTAGGTCCAGAGCACTGGACAGCCTTTAAGCACATTCTTAAGTATTTGAGAAGGACTAAAGATTACATGCTTATATACGGTGGTAGTGAGTTAATTCCAGTAGGATACACTGACTCGGACTTTATGTCAGATAAAGATTCGAGGAAGTTAACGTCCGGTCATCTCTTTACCTTGGGAGGTGGTGCTGTTAGTTGGAGGAGCATTAAGCAGAAATACATTGCAGACTCAACTACAGAAGCTGAGTATGTGACTGCTTGTGAAGCCGCAAAGGAAGCTGTTTGGCTCAAGAAGTTCCTTATGGAGCTTGAGGTGGTACCATCGTCGCTGTCACCTATTACGCTTTATTGTGATAACAGTGGGGCAGTGGCTCAGTCCAAGGAGCCAAGGAACCACAGAAAGGGAAAGCACGTAGAGCGGAAATATCATCTTATCCGAGATATTGTTCAACGTGGAGATGTGACTGTCACCAAGATTGCCACCGTTGACAATCTTGCTGATCCGTTTACAAAGGCCTTGCCACAGAAGGTCTTTGATTGCCATCTAGATAGTCTAGGTCTCAGATGTAGTCCTGTATGGTTGTGAGTGCAAGTGTGAGTTTGTTGGATTTATGCCCTCAAACCATTACTTTATGTACGAGACATTAGCATTTTAATATATGGATATCAGTTTTACATTTCATTATGTTTCTTTCATGAGATGTTGTCAAACCTTAAGTATCATAGTAGGTAATTCGTGTGTGTATGAGATACATACAAGTGAGATACAAATTACCATCCTTTGATACTTAAAGCTTGTCACAGTGGATGATGAGACTGAATTTCTCATCAGGTATACACTGTAGCATAATTAACTACCATTGGATGGAGTGATTAATCTCAATCACTAGAGTGTCACTCTTAGTTAATATGCTAGTGCTTATAGTGCATTGACAGACTTGAGCTTTCCTATTGACACTTAATGCTGTCAAACAGTCAATAGGAACTCATAACTTGTATAAGGTACGTGTTCTCAATCTTGCGACGATTATGAACACAGACTGTGGATATGGCTGCTTTGACTTACCAATCAATGAGGTCTATAGAAGATCAACACCTAGGTATCTTGGGTATGCCATGTTCATAGGGTTGTGAACATATATTGTCAAGACAGAATCTACACTCTGTTTTGGAGTAAGCATTCCCTTGAGAATGTCACTAAGTCGATTAGTTAGTACTGCAGTCTTCCTGATAAGAGTTATCAACATCTTTTGGTAATCATGAGAGGTGAATGAGATTCAAGGAATACAAGAAGTAATCATGATTCAGGTTGACTGTAACAGTTATTCGACTACCTGAATATGATTACAAATGCTGAAGGTAGAGGGACATTAATACAACATACAAGTCTACTTATCGTTTCGGATATGTTCTTTTGCGTTGGAGTTCAGTTATCGTTTTATAAAACGTTAAATGACCAGTTAGTTAGTTTGCTGATCAAAGAGTTTGGTCACGGTAATTAACAAACTGGTCTGAGCCAACAATAAAGAGCCTAGGAGGTCCCACTCTTAGCTCCGCTAGGAAGCTTGGAAGGGCACATGAGGATCATGTCAAGGCAGGTTCGATCGATCAAAGGAGTCTCGATCGATTGAAGTCTAGGCAGGTTCGATCGCTCGAGGGTTGTTTGATCGATCGAATACACTTTGATCGCTCGAAGGTTAGGTCGGTTTTGGGAATCTATAAATAGGGTAGCTGCGTACTGAATGTTTTTTAATCGTCGTTTTTATACGTAGAAGCTGCAGAAACTATTTAGGTTTCCCTAAACCTTCCCTATCCTTCCATTTAGGGTTCCCACCAGCCCTATTCCTTCCGGCAGGCATCCACATGAGTCATAAGAGTGAAGAGAGACTAGTGGAAGTTGCTGCACCATCAAGGAGAAAGAAGTTTTCAGAATTGGGTTCAATACCTGAGGTATATTTCTTCTCCCTCTTGTTAGTACGCATCTATGGAATTGACGGGTCATAGATCCTGGGCTACCAATAAGTTTTTATAACTTAACTTTTCCGATGCGCGTTTAAACTTTTAATTTAAACCGGTTTTTCCGTCAGAGACTTTAACACAAGATCTCATAGAATCATAAGTTTGATACCATGTTAAGTTACCAGTTACTTCAAAAGTGTAAGCTGTTTAAATATAGCTCTAACTAAGTAACTAACTATATATATATATATATATATCCAAATTTAACAATTGCGTTGCATTTTTTATTTTCATAATTTGTTTTAAAGATATATATGAATATAATTGTATATATATGAATATAATTGTTATTAAAAAGCTCTTATTTGATTCCGCTTTCAAGTTGCAAATTATGTTTAGCAAATAACAAAATACTCCCTCCGTTCAAAATAAGTGTCCACCTTTCCTTTTTTTTGGTGTTCCAAAATAAGCATCCATTTTCCATTTTGGACAAAACTGTGTGGTTGATAATGTGCTACCCCAAAAGGTGAATAAACATCTACCACAAGTTATTGTTTTCTTAAACTGCGTGCAAAATGGTAGTGAACATTTATTTTGAAATAGAGGAGAAAATTTCATACTACTCAACTTCTGTAATAAATTTATTTCATTTTATGATGTTTTTGTAACCATCTTAACTTCTTCCGTTCTCGCTATATCATTGACCTAAGAGCATCTCCATTAGACTAGTTATTTTAACTTTTAAAACAAAATAGCTAGTCAAAGGGAGTTTTATATGCTTTAGCAGACTATCTACATGGCTAGTCATTTCAACATTTGGCTTTTTGACTAGACATATTTGTCTAGCCAAGAATGACTCTCCACATTCTCTCTCAAAACCTCAACCTTTGGATCTTTTACTATTTAATTGATAAAAAATCTCAACCATAGAAAATGTAATAAATTAAGTTTGACTAGATAAAATAAAGAGCACTGCTGGAATTGAAGGTTAAATAGTGAATTATTAAAATAGTTTTCAATTAAAATAACTAGTTATAAACCATTTAACTGTTAAAAATGCTCTAAGAGAGGGAGACAAATGTGTGGAAAGTGGTTTGGTGGGTGTGTTAATTTTATTTTTATTTTTAAATTAAACAGAATTATTTAAATTACGTACAAAGATACCAACGATGGACAAAAAGATTTGGGCACCCTTTCGCCCTCTTACTATAGATATCTACAAAGATACATGTACGGATGTACCACAAAAAACTCACTTCCATAACAAATACTGGAGCTTACAAAAGAAGATGTCATGCCTCGTTCAAATAAAACAATAGTCCATCCACATTAATCTACAGTACGCCTTTAGGGCATGTACGTAGCTGAGTACAACATTTGATCTGAATCTACATTAATTAATTACAATTTGATAAGGAGATTAATTTAATGCTCTCAAGATAGTATAAGATATTCTAATTGGTTATATATATATAACTTATATGCATTAGGCAGAAAAGGAAGCATTCGTGCACTAGGTTGCAATTTTACACGTAAGAGTACTGCTTTATGGATCACAAGGGCAACCACTCTTATTCTTTTTTTTTTTTGATGGAGCATCTATTCTTATTCTAAATGATGAGATTACCTATATGCGGTAATGTTATAAACTTTAATTAATTCTCCACTTTTATTTAGAGTCTTAATCTTAATCATGAGACTGCCATCATTTTTCCACCTTCTTTTTCTCTTACGATCAGATTCGTTGAATCTATTTTCTTATCTCAAACTAATTAAAAGAAAAAAAACTTCAATGCAGTTTCTTGGGTGTGATTAGTGCAGTTCTCCTCACATGAATAGTAAAAATAATTTGGAAAAAACTATAATTTTTACTATTTTTACAGTTCATGTGAAGAAAACATCACCTACCACATCTAAAGAACTGTACTGAAATTGTGTCCAAAACTAAAACATTTACCATGCCACACCGCTATGAATTAGAAGCATTAGATGCCATGTGTCATTTAAATATTTTTTTTTCTCCCCAATTTTCTATTTTTTCTGTATCAAGTTCAAAATTTTCACACACCTCATTGAAAATGGCCGTATCCTCCTCTCAATAACGCCATTCTACCGCCATTAATTCATCACTCACCTCTTCAACCTGTCTTTCTGATTCCCAAACTTCATAAGAACTTTCATCACAATCGCCAACTCTAAGTCATCTTAATTAATCTCTAAAACATGTAGATGCTAGACATCCATATTACTGGCTAATTAATTTCAAAACGTTCATCACCAGTATTTTGACCTTATTTCAAGGAGAGTTAGTGTAATTATCTTCATTTTTTTTTTCCACTTGTTAACTTGTAAAAGTCAATGCTTCCATTTTAAAATAATTTGTACGATATAGTTGAAATAATATATTTTGCTACCCGTTTTAATAAATTACCCTTTCTTTAAGTAGAGGAAAAAAAAAAATCATGTCATCTCACAAAAATAAAAGCTTTCAAGATTCTAAAAAATGAATGAATTACTTTAGTACTCACATTTTGGTGAGACTTTTAAGTACTTTTCTCCTTTATTTAGTATTATTCTATGCACTCCTGTAGTATAGCAAAACCCTAATAGCTAGATAGATATATGTATAAATTAATATACCCATGTTATATAATATGATTTGTACACGTTTAGAGCTAATTTTTGGTTTTGCCATGTAGCCGCCTCACTTTTCTCTGTTGGACCACCACGTACCTTTATAACCAAAACTTTCTACTCCTCGATGATCTATTGACAAAATAAGGCTTTTGATGGAGAAAAATACAATCCTTTTTCCTTTTGTCTCGACTGATCATCAGCCTTCCTCTTTCTCATCAAGGATGGCAAGTTCTCATGGCCTTAGTAATCTTTATACCAACACTCCAAATGGGTTCTTGGCATTAAAGACAGACATCCATGACAGTTCATCATCTGAGGCTAAAGATGTTTCTGAAAATGTAAGCTTTGTATTAATGTCTGAAAATTATGAGGCTGAGTCTGGTAAGAAGCTGAAGGGGCAGAAGAAAGATAGGAAGCAAAGATTTGCTTTTCAAACTAGGAGCCAAGTTGATATACTTGATGATGGGTATCGTTGGAGAAAATATGGTCAAAAAGCTGTTAAGAACAACAAATTTCCAAGGTGAGTTGAAATTTTTTATGAACATGATCTCCTCAGCCCTTTCTCATATCATGATCAATTCAGTGTGATCTTGATCATAATTTGGATTTGAGATCTTTGCAAAAAGATTCCACTTTTTTGTACTAACGCCTCCCTTATAGGTTTATAGCTAGTCGAGATTTTTTCAAAAGAAAACAAATCCATTTAATTATGCAACCATTTGATAAGAAGCCTTTTTCAAGATATATAAGAAGATGGGTATGACTATTTCTATGGTTCTTATTAGGGTAAGGTTGTGGATGTGATATATTTCAAGCATGAGTGTATTTTCAGGCTTCTTCTTTTGGTCTAGGGTTAGCCATTCAAGGTTCTCTCTCAAGGGTTAGAACTATGAGTATATATAGGATTCTTTTCACATGCATCTTTGTGATCACTACGAGACTATTTGAGTAACACAAGAATCAGATCGATGCTTCAAAGAAGAACAAATTTCGAACAGATCGGTTTTTTTTTTTTTTTTTTTGTTGCTTTTTAGGTACACATGTAGAGTATGTATATATTATAATTATTTATTAAACCAATATAATACTGAAGGTTTGAACTTGATCCGGTTTTCATCATCACACAGATATGCCCTAAAGCACATCAAATATCTCCCAACTTCATTGTATAGGTACTCTTTGTAGGTTAATTTGTCATCTAATGATACAATATCACTGATCCATACTTGCCGTTACAAGAAAAACTTGCACATAAAAATGTTACAAGAAGCCATTTCTATAACTTGCCTTAAACTATCCACAATGCTTTAAACCTTTACTTCCTGAGGATACTAGTACGTTGTACATGTCTTCATAAATATGCAAAAGCATCTTATCAGCTTTAATACGAGACAAAAGTCACTGTTTTAAATGGTAGCAATACTTGTGTAGATTTTCTTATATAAATATGGTACCCTAGCTTCCCAAGAAAATATAAGATGAGAGGTTTATTGAGCAATATTGTTGGGATAGATTACAAGAACCGGCCCACGTACGACAGGTTTTGATGTGTAAAACCACTAACTCTCTTTTCAAACTTAATTATACGATTACTTAATTTCAACAGTCAAATATTTTAGTTTCTTATAGTGATCAGTTAACATAGGAACGTACTTTGCACATATTGTATTGAACCGTCTGGTGAGAACACGATTCAACATACGAAAAAATAATTATATGAATATTGTCTAATTTCAACAATCAAATTATTAGTTTCCTACTATATTGAGCTGTCTAGCTAGTGAGAACATGATTTGGTGTTTCTCACATGTAAATTGTAATACTCCAACAGTACCCCTCAAATTCACGGAGGTTTGAAAAATCTCTATGATCTGCCTTTGATCAATATCCATTTCGACAATGATGCAACTCTAGATCTTCACTTGGATTAACGGAGAACATGAACATGGTAGAACCTCTTTTGTACGTACTAGAATGAACGCATCTATGGGCTAACCTCTTGGGCTCACAAAAGATCGGATTTATCATAAAGTTTCAAGCAATTTCTTTCTCACGTCCCTCTTCTATTTGATCAAAAAAATTTTATAATAAAAAACGAAATGTGACATGAGATTCAAATCAAGAGGGATTGAAAGTTCTTGTTTTGGAATGCTTGAAGTAGCTGGCTTAACATGCACCAAGTAAATTTTATTTTTGTCAATAATACCAATAGAAATTGTAAAGCAATAGACAGACAACAAAAGGTAGTCTTCGAGAAGGATGGAAGCAAGTGAACTTTAGGTCAGATCGAACCACTATGGCACGGTGTAATAAATATCAGACAGGAATTGTATTCATAGAGTTATTGGAATTAATGACAAGAACCCATAAAAGGTTTATATAGAACGACCACCAACCAATATATGTAAACTAATATATGATTGCTGAATTTTCTAAATTGCTTAAACATATTTTGCACGAAGTGTCTTTATAGTGAGTGAATACTCCAACTTACATTCTCTAGCTAACACTTCCATCACAAAATTTTTATTTATTTATTTTTTTTTCTGAGAACACTTCCATCACATGATTCGGAACATACCAGCATAAGAAAATTTACCCAATTGTTTTCGAGTAGTTGAAAATATATCTGAAGGTTTTGCATGAATATCACCTTAATTTCTTCACCATATTTGGATGGAATTGAGGTTTAACTGATTCGAATTTGTATATGATTTAATTGCAGAAGCTACTATAAGTGTACTCAACAAGGGTGCAATGTAAAAAAACAAGTCCAACGCCTATCCAAAGATGAAGGCATTGTGGTGACTACTTATGAAGGGGTGCACACTCATCCAATTGACAAGCCTACTGACAATTTCGAACAAATCTTAAATCAGATGCACATTTATCCTCCCTTCTAAAGTATTTCAATATATGAAACTAGCTAGGGTCACTTTTGTAAATTATGGACTTCAATTATATGGTTATTGGTTAAGCCTTAAAGTAGAAATAAGTTTATGTTAGCCAATTCTGGCTTATCGTGATAATAATATATTCTTGCAAGCCCCTCTAGAATTATAGTACTATTTACTTGTTTGGTTTCATTGATATTAGTTTCTATATGCTACGTTTAGTTCATGAATTTAATGAAGGAAAAGGGGGTGGGGTTTACATAAAGGAAAACGGTGAGAAAATTGGAAGAAAAAGAAAATAAGTTGAGAAATTAATTGAATATTTTGAGTTTTGCGTATCATTTCTGTTAGAATAACTAGTCTATGTTCATATTGTCTAGGTTCAATGTATCCCTAATTCTACTCCTAATTGTTCTCTTTCTTAATTAGGTTTATCTCTCCTTATTAGGATCATCTCTAGGTCTATATAAATGCACTCTATTATAATGTTTTATACAACAATTTAACACAATCTTCTTCCAATTCTAATATGGTATCATAGCCACCGGTCCTCCTGTGATAATCTCTCAATCATATTCTGCTCAACCGGCCGCGGGTGGCAACGTTGTAACCTGCCGGAGACCTCTGTCATCACCAGCATCTCGCACCGCTATAATCATCCAACCAAACAAGCCCTACAATCAACCAAGCAAACAACACCTTCACTGCACCATCGAACCAGCCCATCACCACCATTAACACCAATATGCCAAATCACCATCATCATTCATCACTAATCCATATCCACATAACACAATCACACCATCCCCCAAGCAAGACACCATTATTCCATCAAACCAAATCACCATCGTATCACACCAGCCCTATACTACCCCCTCTCTGTCACGCTACTCACCGACACCACATTTCAATACATCATCGTTATTACCACATTTCAATACATCATCGTTATCACCACAATTCGCCACATCACATCTCTATCACACTAGTCTAGGTTATCTCTACCTCACCAACCGGCCTCTCTATTGGACCTTCCGATCGACCGGATCTCAACCTCATCAACCAGCCTCTCTATCAGACCTCCCGATTGACCGGAGCTCTACCTCACCAATCATCTCAACCCTCACCAACCGGCCTCTCTATCGGACATCTCGATTGGCCGGATCTCTACCTCATCTACCCAACCTCTATTTGACCTCTCGATCAACTGGATCTCTACCTTACCAATCGGCCTCTCTATCGGCCCTCCCGATCGGCCGGATCTCAACCTCATCAACCCGGCCTCTATCGGACCTCTGATCGACCGGCTATCACATCACCCGGCTTCTTCCTCCGTCAGACCTCCAATCGGCCGGACCTTAATTTACTACCCCACCACCCGACCACCTACTCTGTCAGACCTTCGTCTATCACCTCCTAGCCACCACTCCCTCAGGCACCCTCTATAGTTGGACCATCAACCACACCATTCAGCTCACTCCGTTGTTCTTCACAAAAGCTTTACATCCAAGACGACTCCATGCTTCAGTTTCCAAACTCAAGCTATTTTCATTTTCCACCTTGAGTTTGAGGGGGGCTGTTAGAATAACTAGTTTAGGTTCATATTATCTAGGTTCATTGTACCCCTAATTCTACCCTTAATTGTTCTCTTTCTTAATTAGGTTTATTAGGATCATCTCTAGGCCTATATAAATGCACTCTATTGTAATGTTTTATACAATAATTTAATACAATCTTCTTCCAATTCTAATAATTTCCTTCCTTTTTCTTTTGTTACAATATTTGTACTTTAAGAATTTATAATTTTAATTCTACATGAAGGAAAACACTAAGAATTAGCTAGTTTTCCTCTCCCTTTTCTTTTTCTCATGTTTAAAAGATAATAGAGATTAAAAATTTTCAAAATATTGAGAAACTCAAAAAGAGAAAGGAAAGTAAAATTTTATTCAAAGTTTAAATTAATTAATTTATTTCTCACTCTATTTCCTATTCCTTCTTAATTATTTTTCTTATTGTTTTTTAGATTAAGCAATGAAAAAAGAGTGTTTTATTTGTGTTTTCATTTATTTTTCCTCACCAAATCCACAAATCAAACATATATATATATATATATATATATATAAAACCTTAGTTTTCTTTTTTGGATATCTGCCAATCGTGGTTGGTGTGAAAATGCTAAGAAATGAAAAGTTCAAAAGACCTTTTTTTTCTTCAATCACAAAGTCCTCGTGTTCATTAATTCGGAAAAGACTTCGGTGCTATTAGCACAGTGCGGTTCGCACTGTGCTACTCACATTTTGTATAGTAAAATTGCTTTTGCAAAAACAGTTTTTATAAAACTGGGCAGTTTTACTGTTCACATGTGAGTAGCACTGTGCTAACAACACCTAAGTCTTTTCCCATTAATTCTAATAGTCTCACTTCAGTACACTAAAGTGGTTTTGGTGTACACTTACATCATTGTTCTGGGATTGATAATATTTGTTCTGTGATAGTAAACATTTGTTTCAAAGTGGTCTGGTTGATTTTGATGGAATAAATGTTCCCTACCCACAAATATTTCCTACGCAAAATCATTTTGATTGATTTATATACACAAAAATCACATTGGTGTATAAAAATCTTTTCCTCGTTCTAAACACGTTTATTAATACATTAAGGTGGTGCAATTTCCACTTGTACGATGTCTACATTTTTGAGTCCCCACTGTTAGGGATATATACTAAAAGCCATGCTTTATGTAGTTGATTTATTATTCATTTAATAAAATCAGTTAATCCATTTTTTATGAGAATCTGTGTGGAAAATGTTTGTATTATATTATTTATTTAATGTGTGTTTCTCATTCTATATAGTAGGTGGTTTGGTGTGTAAAATTCGGCTTACACACGGAAGATCAGGCCATCAGATATTATAGAATGTAAGATTTTGATTTACAGTCTTAGATAGGATTGGACACACCATCGGTAGGACTGCAGCATGGTGTTGTAGTAGGTTTGTCTTGACTGCAGGAAAAGGTATAGTTTCAACTCACCATGCTGGTACATTTTGTGTATTAAACAGGACCGACTTGGGGTAATTACTTTATACTGACTTATAAGATAATTAATACCTCATGGCTATTATGAGTGCTTATGCTCTAAATCCTAATTTAATTTATAAACACGTACATTTGATATTTATACTTTGATCCCTAAAAGGGTGAGATCCTTAAATGGGTCAATATTTCATTGGATTGGGTGGCAATATTAATTGTGTGGTGGATATTAATTAATGATGGAATCCATGTCTCAATTTTGGGATTGATGATATCCCCTTGAGAAAGCTTATAAGTTTTGATTATGTCAAACCCTGCAGGTGGATTTTGTATCCGACATATCAGATAAGTTAAGCAGAGGATCTCAAGGAATTTTAAGAAATTAATTAAATATGATTGTCAGTAATTATATTTAATTAATGGATATCTGTAATCTTAACATGGGGAGATAATAAGCATTTAATAACATGGAGCTCGAAATATTTTTTTGAGATAAGGGTAGGAGTGCAATTATAATTCTTTAGTGGTATGAATTATAGTTTATGGAAATAGGAATCTGATTCAGTTCGAATTAGGGTTTCCTAATTCCATAAGGAAGCCTATTCCTTATTGACTTCTTATGGTCCCTATCGTAGCCTATATATATGCTGCATTGGCTCTTCTCTCAGGTTGCATGATTTCATATTCTAAGCTTCCCTTGACCTCCTAGCTTTCTTCTAGAAGGGTTTCCACCAAACCCTAGTCTCTGTGAGCATTCAAGAGACATAGGAGTGTAGATCGCTACCGTCGGACAACGCTCACTAAAAGAGCTTCGGACTGCTCGATACTGATCGAAAGTTGCTGAACTTTTTACACAACGTTCCTGACGTCGAGACGGAGCTGCTGTTAAAAATTCAAGTAAATCGGAGATCGTTTGATCCTCCTGACGAACACATCTTTGTCGGATCAATGTGATCAGGATTGAATCGTCACAGCAATTAAAGAGAGTGTTATAACTGAGAATAGAAAATAGAACGTAAAGAGGGAAGAGCAGAAAACTAAAAGGATATCGAAAGAGCCCACACTTAGTTCGATATTCTGGCAGCAAAGGAATACGGTAGAAGATCGTGAGCTATTATCGAGCCCGTGTTCTCGATTTGTCTACTACAGCAATCCAATTTTGCAGTTCAAGGTAACCCTAGTTCCGCCCTTGTAGGGTTATTATAGATTTCATGGAGTTTTTTGCAGTACCAACTTATACGCACTATCAACGAATTCTGGGAACGCAGTTTCCTAACAGTGGTATCAGAGCAACGTTGATTCTGCGTATGGGTTGGACGCAACCATGTTGTCCAATAAAACAGATCTTATGCATGTTTTGATGGATGGATAGAACGTAGAGCTGTGCTAACCCTTGTTTTGCAGCGTTCTTATTCCACTATTATGGTCACTGATTTTGTGTGATTGGATCCTACGATGGTTTTATCCGTGGTTATTTTTGCTGTTTTAATATAGCATGTGATCTCCTTCATGGAGGCATAGGATTTGTGTGTATTGGATCCCACGCTTGATTGATGTGTGGTTAATTTACTGCAAAGAAATAGCATGTGAACTCCTTTATGGAAGCATAGGGTTTGTGTAATATATTCAAGTAAATCAGTGAAGACAGTTCGTGAAGATAGTTTACAAGCAGTTTCAGAAAGCAATCTAGAGGCAATTTCTGGAGGCTATTTCAGAAAATAGTTCTGGAAGGCAGTTGCGTAGTTGCGACATAGAGCTAATTGGGTTCCATGAAGATTTCTTCACAAGAGTTGCAGCTTGACCATAATAGTGGGATTCCTATTTTATTGTGGTTTCCTTATTTATGTGTGATTGAATGATTATTATTGTTTCATGTTTAATGAATAGGACAACATGGATAATTGTTCCTAGACCTATTTCAGATGTCTAGCTGCATGTTTAATTTATATTAATTTAAAATGATGGACAACTACATGTGTATTTAGAAATAAAACTAATTCCATAATTTGAAAACATAAGTACTTATTTTCTAAAATCATGAGAATAGAATAATTTTATTATCTACACATGTGGGTTTCACAAGTAAGGATGAATTAATCCTTGTCAAGTATTCCATTATTTTTTATTAATTAAATTAAAAGTTTTTCTAAAAAATTTAACCCTCAAATTTTTTTAAAATTCTAAGTGGGAGAGGGAATTTATCAAGTATAAATCACATGGTCTCCATCACTGGTTTGTAGATGATATGATTAATTTTATGTGATGGCTCTAGTGTCATCCTCCCCATCGGATGTAGTTGATCATAGAATCATCAGTACAAACTTCTTTAAAAGAATGTTTTGGGTGATTGTTGGTGTGGGTCACCTCTCCATCAGAGGTGTTCCTCACAGAACTCTTGACCTAGAATTAAGTGATGGTATACACTTAGCTATAAATAATAATATCCTCTCCATCTGAGTCACTGTTATTATTTATAGGACCAAAGCAAGTCAGCAGTTTAATTTTATTAGGCAAAGTACATTGCCTGGATAGTAAAATTAAAAGGGAATTGTCTATCTGAACAAATGATGGATAGTATATGGCTTCCCATTGAGTCATACTATTCGCGGTGTATCAGGTTGCTGGCGGATTCCTTTCAAATATGGTAGAGGGAACCAATATTTTCAACTCGAATCCATAGTAAATTTTGCCCAAACGTAATTATTTATGTTATGTGATTCTCAGGCTTTCAAATGGGTACTTTCAATCCACTTGCTGTTATGCTTAAAGAAAACAAACTTACTGGACCAAACTATATAGACTGGAAAAGGAATTTGGATATTGTGTTAACTGCTGAAGAGTACAAGTTTGTGCTTACTCAAGAATGTCCTGAGCAACCTGGTGAGGGGGCAACCGCTGAGGAAACCCAGGCTCACAAGAAATGGGTCAAGGCTGATGAGATGGCGCGGTGTTACATTTTGGCATCCATGTCAAATGTTCTACAACATCAGCATCAGTCAATGATCAGTGCCTATGACATGATGGAGAGCCTCCGAGAGATGTTCGGGGATCAAAGTCGTGCTGCTAGGCAGGTTGCTATGAAAGACTTGATGAACACAACCATGGCTGAGGGGACGCCTGTAAGGGATCATGTTCTTAAGATGATATCTCTTCTTAATGAACTAGAGATCATTGGAGCTAAAATTGACGGGGAAACCCAGGTCGATATCGTACTCCAGTCACTGCCAGAGTCTTTTAAGCAATTCCGCCTCAATTACAACATGAATAAATTTAAATATACCTTGGCGGAGCTGCTTAAAGAACTTTAGACAGCTGAGGGTCTCAACAGAAAGTCAGGGAGTGCTCTTGTATTTGAGAAAGGTTCTACTTCAAAGCCGAAAGGCAAGAAGAAAATGAAAAAGGCTCAAAAGAAGGCTGCGGGTCCTCCGCCAATCCAAAGGCCACGAGGACAACCGGGAAAGCCTAAAGGCAAATGTTTTGTTTGCAAGCAGCCAGGACACTAGAAGAAGCAATGTCCAGTTTATCTCACCAGACAGAACAATCAAGGTAAATCTCATTTACTAGTTGTTGAATCGTGTTTAGCGGTCCGATCTACCGGTACCTGGTGTGTAGATACGGGAGCCACTGATCATGTATGCAATTCTTTGCAGGGGTTCCAGGGAACCAGGCAACTCAGTGATGGAGAGATTTATCTATATATGGGAAATGCTACAAGAGTAGCAGTAGTTGCAGTAGGAGATCTACATCTTAGTTTTGGTAGAGATAGGAATTTAATATTAAGAAATTGCTTTTATGTACCTTCTATTAGAAGGAATTTAGTTTCAGTTTCTAGTTTAGTAAAGAATGAATATTCAGTTCATTTTAATAAAGTAGTAGTTATTAAAGAAAATAAACGTTTTATTTGTTCTGGTCAATTGGTGGATGATCTTTATATTATAAATCCTATCTCTCCTATACTACAACTTAATGAATTGAATAACACAAATAGTTTGCCATTTAAGAGAAAAGAACCTTCGAGGAAGAACCAAACGCATCTTTGGCACTTACGCCTTGGTCATATTAATTTGAAAAGGATTCAAAGACTGGTTCAAAATGGGCCATTAGGCTCATTGGAAGTGGAGGCACTTCCAGTTTGTGAATCCTGCTTGGAAGGTAAAATGACCAAGAGGCCATTCTCGGCCAAGGGCTATAGAGCAAAAGAGCCGTTGGAACTGGTTCACTCTGATTTGTGTGGTCCTATGACTGTCCAAGCAAGCACTACACCATATGGCCCGATTTGTAACGGGAATATCCGTTACAAAAATTATTTGTAACGGATATACCCGTTACAATTTTTGCGTTGCAAATTTGTAACGGATTTTTGTAACGGATATATCCGTTACTAATTAGTAACGGATATGTGTAACGGATATACCCGTTACTAATATTTTATTTGTAACGAATATACCCGTTACAAATTAGTTTAGTAACGGATAAATATACAACTTTTTTGGTTTTTTTTAAAAAGTGGTAACGGTTTGTAACGAATTAGTAACGGTTATATCCGTTACTAATTTTGAAAATGCATAAAATTTAGTAACGGATTTTGTAACGGATATTCCCGTTACAAATTTTAATTACAAATAAAAAAAATTATTTATTTGAAATATTTTCCAATTTTTTTCCCACCTAATTAACAAACATTATAATCCACATGAAACACAACAAAAATAAATGAATAAATAACAATAAGCTTAATCCATAATACATAATCTATACCAAACACAACAAACATAATCCATAATCTATACCAAACACAATAAACATAATCCATAGTCCATAATCCATAATACATAATCCATACCACACAAAACCAACATAATCCATAATCCATACTAATCATAACAAGTAAAGAGTTCATCCCACCAAACTTAAACTAACTATAACAAACCATGTCCGTAATTGAAAGAGTTATAGAAAATAATATAATTGAAGTCACACATACTTTAACCTATTCTCAAGCCAAATCACATATCCACCTTGAACAAAGCGTCCCAAAGTATCGAAACCACCTTGAGGAGGGTCGAACAAACGAGCATTGGGATCAATCACTTCCTCGATATAAACTTTCTTTTCGTCAATACCAACGGTTTTGAAGTGACACGTTTTAGCACTAACATCCGTCACAACATACCCCTTTGCTAATTCTTTCCCAAATTTATCAAGTAAGATAACCGGGGGTTTGTCGGTGGGAGTAGGCATAGAATGAAGAGAATTTTGATTTTCCATCGCGGCAAAAACGTTATTCAAGTTTTGACCTAAATGAATAGGGCGATTAACTGAATTGGATGCAAGATCACTTGAAGGAGTAGTCACCATTTGAGGGGTACTCACATTTGAAAATTTGGAAATGAAAGACATCATTACACCCTCAAAATTGTTAAGTCTTGAGATAACTTCATCCTTAAATGATATGTCTTCACTTATCTTACCTTTCTGTTCAATTATTGACCTTGCCACCCCAAGTTGACTTAGTTGCTTCTTAGAGACATGAGAACCCACCGCACGAACCCCCCCTCCCTTGAGTTCCTTCCCAAATACTTCTGCTAATTCATCATTGTCAAGGTCTTCACATATGTCATTACATCCCGAATCAGACAAGCTTTGACTTTTTTTTCTATTTCCAGCAGCTATAACTTCGTCCTACAGTATATTTAAGTGAAACTTGTAATGTTAAAATAAAATAATTATAATAAACTTTAAACCTACAAAGAATCAAATATGTTACTCACATATTTACTCTTAGCACTCTCCAACACAGTACCATCTTTACGCTCATGTGCCGCCAGCCATTTGTCTACGCGACGAATTTTTTTTCCAGGATTTTCTTGTTCCTAGACATTGAAATTTAATTAGTTAGTTTCGAATTTTTTTTTGTTAAAACTCAAAATGTGTAAAAAAAAAATTGATACAAACCATTAAGAATTGTTTTTGAGCATAAGAACAACGCCCAAGAGTATGGGGAGTCTCTTGTTGTTTTCGATTGTTACAATTTGTAGCATTTTGCTCCTTCTTTTTTGGATCACTCTCATTTTCTACAAACTTTCTCCAAATATGTGGATCAATACCGGCCGGCCCAACTTCTTCATTCAAAAGGGGACGCAAATTATTTTTGTGAGATCTAAACTTTTGGGGCCACGACTTCTCCGCCAATGGTCGAGCCACATCTGGTGGAACCTCTAGTTCAAACTCACCCTAGTAGTGGAATAAGATAGTCATGTTATAAGTAAATAATTAAAGCAAAACAATTAATTGAATAAAGAGCATATAAACAAAAGTTTACCATCAAAGCATTCCAAACATCGTCTTTGAAGTTCTTTGGCACAGTTCGAATATCTTTGTAGCTAATTGGAAGGTAGCTTCTCACAAAATCCCCCGTACGACTGCTCCATACCTTCGCATATTTACCCACAACAGACCCGTCAGCTTGAATTATGACTTTCATTTTTTCCTTGGGGCACTTTGAGGCTGTGCTTCCTGATGACTCAGATGCAGGCGGAGCTGAAGAAGATGGCTGCGATAAACTCGGGTTTGAATTACCTGCATTTGTTGACATTATACCGAATGCCTATCATTTGAAATTAAGGTGTTAGTTCGCAAGCAATATTAAATTAATAATAACAATATTAAATGACATAGCAACAATTAACGGACCACAAGGACATATTTACAATAAAGGTAGCAATTATATTCCAAAATAAGCAACATTTAACTGACCATAAGGAAATTTTTTACAATAAAGGTAGCAATTACAATCTCAACATAGTAATATTTAATGCAAGAGCCAAAAGTTAGGCAGAGTCATGCAACTTCAACAGGCTTTCCAAATGAGGTTGGTCTTCAAGAGTAGATTGGAAGACCGTTGGTATCTCTAACTCGTCTACTCGCTTGGTCAATCTCTTCGGTGAATGTATAACAACCCACCAATTGGGATTTCTAATATCTTTTGAATAGAAGACTTGACTCGCCTCTGAAGCAAGAATGACAGGCTCGTCTAGCTCGCTACTGACACTCTTTAACTTGTCAAAATTTACAAGAACCAAGTTAGAGTTCGGACAGTGCTTACAACCATTGGTCTTGTCCTCCACCCTCACCCAGTCGCAATAAAACACTACCTCTTTAAATATTATATAGTCTAACTCCATTATATGCTTGATAACCCCATACCACATAGTCCAAGCATCCTTGAGCCTTTTATCACTTTTTTTGGCCCTAAATTGAGTCCATGCCTTCATGCAAACACCGCTATCTTGTGTGACAACAGTGTCATCGTGATACCTAGGAGAAAATACAAAACCATTAACGCGGTACTTTTTGTATGTTTTAACCATGTGGGAAGGCCCTTGAACTAAACGCCACAAAATAGCATTTGTCTCCGTCTCTCTAGAGGACACCAACTGTGACAAGGAAACAAAGGACAATAAGAATCTAACTAAGAATGGACGATATTTCAGGATGTTTCTTAATGAAAAGAATACCTTTTCATATAACCAAAGGATGAAAGAAGTTTGTAACTCTACTTCTGTCTTTGTAATCCCCTTTCCTTTACCACAAGAAGTGGATTCCAAAAGTGCTTTATACTCACTGAAATTTGTAGATACAAGTTTGGATATTAGTTGTTATAGGTGGAATTCAATAAATATGTTCGAAGAACTCGAACCTGTAGTATTCCGCAAGTCCATCAACATTAAGTCGAAACAGTACCCATCGACGTATTTGTTGAAATTCATTAGGTTCCAACGTTAGGGTACTATCGTCGAGCAAAGGCCCTTCGTCAGAGAACTCGCCGTTTTCCTCTAAAAAAGCTTCATGAGTACGTTTGTGATTTCCATCCATTGGATTTGGCATGTATTCCATGCAATACCTAACGGATTCTCCAACAACATACGACTCTGCAATAGATCCTTCCTCTTATTGCTAGGTATGTCTTTAAATTCCTTCATTTGCCTATTTGTATATGAAGACGTGTTAGTCAATAAAGTCGTTAACACTCCTGAATATGTACGGAATTAGAATATAAGTAAAAGAGTATACCGTTCAAAAGGAAACATCCATCGAGGTCCGGTAGGTCCACAAATCAATGCTTCATCAGCTAGATGCACCATGAGATGGATACTGATATCAAAAAATGATGGTGGAAAGTGTTTTTCCAACACACACAATGCCTCGGCAACCATGTATTTGGCTCTTTGGATATCCTTTCGAATTAAGACTTTTGAGCACAATAGGTTAAAGAATAAGCTTATCTGTTGGATAGCTCTGCGCAAATCTCGATGTTTTGGAAAGGCATGTTGAAGCAATACGGGTAACAAATATTCTACAATAACATGAAAATCATGCGATTTCAATGAATGCAAACTGGGTGGGTTAACAGTGACAATGTTGCTCAGGTTAGATGAAAAACTAGTAGGGAGCTTCAAGTCTTTCAAGATTTGGCAAAATTCTCGCTTCTCATTTTTATCCAATTGAAATGACGCTTTTGGTTTTATTTGATTGCATGTGTGGTCATCTACTCTCATCCATTGGCCACCGTGTATGCCGATTGCCTTCATATCCAAACGTGCATTGAGTGTATCCTTTGACTTGTTTTTATCATCTAGGATTGTGAAAATTAGATGCTCTGCGACATTCTTCTCGGTGTGCATCACATCAAGAACATGACGAACTTGATGAGAGCTCCAGTATTCCAAATCAAACAAGATGGACCTTTTATACCATGCCTCTTTAGGTTCAACATTACCACCATTATCCTCATTGCACATCTTCCTTTTCCTACCCGAAACTTTTGGGATCTTACCAGGAACGTACTTTATCTGCCGCAGCTTCTCTAAAAGTGCATCTCCATTTAACCGAGGAGGAGGATGACTATGTTCAGATGATCGATACCCCAAACACCCACCACTCCTAAACGGGTGATCCGAGCTAAGGAAAATACGGTAGTTTGGGTAAACTATTTTCTTACTATGAGGTAGATGGATGGATTGAGTGTCATCTCCACAACTAGGACATGCTTTATAACCATGTGTTATACACCCAGATAAATTCCCATATGCGGGAAAATCATGAATACCCCACATTAGCATAGCTTTTAACGTAAAATGTTGCATTTTGTACATGTCAAAAGCCGGCACTCCTTCTTCCCAAAGCTGCTTCAACTCCTTTACTAGAGGTTGAAGGAAAACATCAATGTCTTGACCCGGAGCCTTTGGCCCAGGAATTAGCAAAGACAACATTTGGAACTCTCGTTTCATGCACAATGAAGGTGGGAGATTATAAGGCACCGTGATAACAGGCCAACAACTATAACTAGAGGACTGAATACCACGTGGATTAAACCCATCGGTTGCAATTGCAAGCCAAACGTTACGCCCTTCTTCAGCAAATTTAGGCCATTTATCCTTAAACATTCTCCACTGTGGAGAATCAGATGGATGTCGTAGATAATCCCATGAAGAGGTCGATCGATCGTGCCATGTCATTTCATGGGCAATCCACGGTATAGTATACAATCTCACAAGTCTTGGAATTAAAGGGAAATGTCTCAATACTTTCAAAGGTTCTTTGCAAACTCTCCCCCCCTTCTTTGTTTTCACTGCATATCTTGGTTCTCCACATTGAGGACATTGCTCCTTATCTTCATTACCATCCCAATATAGAACACAATTATTGGCGCATGCATGAATAAAGTTTGCTTTCATCCCTAAGACTTTCATCATACTCTTCATGTGCGGATACTTCTCTGGCAAAGTGTTGTCTTTCGGGAGCCACCTTTTCAAGATAGACAAAAGTGCCGTCACACTATTTCCCGACCAACCAAATTGCTTTTTAATGTTGTGCAGTTCCACAATTGCTGAAAGAGTTGTCTCAGGGCCCTCACATGAAGGGTATAATTTCTCAATTGATAATCTTCTGTATTCATTGTATTTCTCATTACCAGCATATGGTTCTTCTGAAACTCCAGCCTGACCATTGCCATCATCTTCGTGAGGTTCTTCGAGCATTCTGTAAGAAGCGTCAACAAGATCCTCCATCCCAATCCCTCCAACCTCGATGTTTTCTTCTTCAATGTTTTCTGTATGAACATCTTCTACTGGCGGATGGTGTATCGAATTCTTATATGGCTTTTCACCATGCAAAGCCCATACAGAATATGACCTATCTATACCAGCCCTAATAAGATGGTTTCTGACATCTAATGGTCTACGTCGTGTCCCATTCCGACAATTTACACACGGGCAAGGTATTGTTGTGAAGTGTTCAACATTGTTTGCAATAGCAAATTCAAGAAACTCTTCAACTCCCTTCATATATACCGGGCTAACTCGATTTTTTTCATTCATCCACTCTTTGTTTATGATTCGGGCCATTCTGCGATACAACATTGAAAAGTGGAATAAAGTAATGGGAATACTACTAGCGAACATAGAAGAGTTACTAAACATTTATTTTTAACATTCCAAAACATATCATAAGCCTAGCACACAAACACATACTCTCTCTCTCCCCCACTCTCTCTCTCTCTATCTCTCTCTCTCTCTCTTTATCTATCATTCCCAAACATTAACATTTAGATATATACATAGGCTTTTCATATTTGTGCTTTTAGTTTAGAAGTAAAGACTTATAGATCTTCGTGTGTTTGTCCGCTATATACTATCTTCTGATGTTTGACCATTTCTTCTTTGTTTTTTCATTTTTTTTAACTCATTGCCAATAAACATGATGGCAAACTAAAGACTTATAGATCTTCGTGTGTTTGTTACTATGGTAAGTGAGTAACCTTAGATTATAGAATAAATATCAAACTAATTAATCATTTCTGTTTTTGAGAAATAAACATCTATTTTCAGTGTTAATCCACTCTAACGAATAGAAGTAACAGACGTGTGATGATATTATGACCAGTAACAGACTCAATATGGTGCTTGCAAGTTGCAGCAAAAGTACAAGGAATAGGTTCAAACAGAAAAATGTAGGCAAATTGGCCATATGAAACAAAATATAGCAAATATTTTGTTTAAATATCACCTGTCATTTCTCATGGTAATTTGAAAATAGAAAAAGTGATGATATTTGAAAACAAAATATAGCAACTCCAACAGAGAATCCATCATGGTAGCCAAAACCGAAAGATGCTGAAATGGGTCCTCCTACTGAAAAAAAAAAAAAAAAGCACTCCAATGGCAATGGGGGAGCCAAAAGGGTATCCATTTTGGGTCCTCATGGATTGGGACTAAAATTTGTAGCCTTTGGAGAGAAATCCCTTGATTTGCCGTTAAAATAATGGTTGAAGTGCATCAAAGGTGGGGAGTGTATCAAAATACATAAATTATTAAAATGGATCCTCCTTTTGGCTAGGATGGTTGGAGTGAATGGGAGCCATTTGAGCAGCTAAACACTATTGAAGATGCTCTTACATGTATAGTAAACATATGTACACACACACATCCACAAATAAACATAAAAAAATAAAATAAATAAATAAATAAAATTAACAGATCATGCAAATGGGTGAGTGAAAACAACTATAACAATTAACAATTAAATTGAAATTCATAATCTGACATAAGAACTAGGGTATAATCGATTTAAGTTTCTGAAACTCACGCTTTCTTCTTTCCACCCTTCTTTCCCTTTGAGATACGCTTGTTCTTCCTGTAACACACAAAAGCTTGTTTTCCTTAATTTTTCCACTGGTGTTTCGATTGGACCAAGGAAATTTCAAACATATTTAGTGTAAAACAAGCTTCAATAGAACGTTTGAATGTAAAGTTTTTTTCCCCTTGACAGGAACAAAATTTACAATAAGAGACAACGTCACAAGTTTCATGGTACTAGTACAACAACAACAATAACAACATATGTGAAACTAACGAAATACTAAGAACCATCAGATATAGAAAGGAAAAAATAAAATACAAAAATAGAACATCTCATACCCTCCATTATGGGAGAAGTTTGCATTTGCAATGATACTAGAACAAGGGACTTTAAGGTGAAACTAGAACAAATATGATGGCAATAACATGTAATGAAAACATGCAATGATAGACGAATGCTTGAGAATTCAGTAAACTTTGCATTTGCATTGGATATATATATATGTTTTTTTGTGTGCTAATAAACTTCTCCCATAAGCAGTTAATTGCCTCTACTTTGAAGAGTTTGCTACGCTCGCGTTGAGTAGACTAGGGTGCATATGGGCTATATCTGAGATCACGTCAACAAAGATTTACAAGTTTCATGAAAGTTTTAATATTGTGTTGTTTATAATTTATCAATCTTGAACTATAAGGACAATTGTTCTTATACCTTGTGGTTTTCTCTTATTAATGAACCAAAAGGCAACTAATGCCGCGATTATGAGCACTGCTACTCCAACGACAGATGCTACTACTGGAACAACAACATTCTTCCCGTTGTTTTTGCTTGGAGAAGACTGACTTGTATTGTTGTTTCCACCCCCAAAGCCATCAATACTGTTCATCTCAACAAAATGTTATGACTTCTAATTTATTAATTTGTGTCATATCTTGGGTATGTCAACTATGCAATTAAAGTACAACTCAGCAGCTCCTAATTAAAAAATTAGCAATTAACTTGAGTAAATTAATCTAACTGATTCTTTCTTTCAGAGAGAGAGAGAGAGAGGGGGGGGGGGAGAGATTCCTAGAGAGAGAGAGAGAGGGAAAGATTCCTATTACAAATGGACTAGATCTGCCATAGTCTGAATTTTGAAAACTTAGTATAGAGTTCTTCATTTGGGAATTATATAATTTTGGGTATATGGTTTATAAGGAAAGAACAAACCTCAATGAAAGTGATCCACCATTGGCCTTTGCAAGGAGTTCCTTTGGAACTGAAGAGAAGTTATTTCCTTTCAAATTGCATAAGAAGAACAAACATAATCCCTTGTCTTTGTATGCTTGAACTTAAGATCGATTTATAAAATTGTCATACTAAGCCCCCTTTCTCTTATAGTTTTGTTCTAATTATAAAATCCCTCCTCCCTCCAATGTTTTTGGGTTAATTTTTTTAGCATCAATTTATATCATCTACACAAAATACATATAAATAAGTCCAAAATTTTTTTTTTCCCAAACAAACCTCTATCAAGCCCCCCATGTATTAATTTTCTTGATCCGCCCATGTCCCTATGCTTCAAAAGTGGACACTTAACCCCCTGTGATTGTGGACTAAAATGGAATTGTTATGATTTCACTCAAAACTGACAAAAAATCTTAAATTGGTTAAAAAATATAAACACTTAACCCATTTTGTGATGTTAATTTTGGGGTTAACGCTCTTTAAGTGAAATCATAACAGTTCTATTTTAGTCCACAATCACAGGGGGTTAAGTGTCCACTTTTGAAGCATAGGGACAGGGGCGGATTTAGAAAATTAATACAGGAGGGGACTTGATAGAGTTTTGTTCGGGGGAAGCAAAAAATTTGGACTTATTTATATATAAGAGAAATGGGGCTTTAGAATGACAATTTTATAATATTAGGGGGGCTAATTGTAATTTTCAGGGGAGGCTAATGTAAAAAAACTAACGGACCATTAGGGGAGGGGGCGTTTTGTTACCTAATTACAAACCTCGAGGGAGGTCTGTGTAATTTTTGAAATAAGAGGGGAGATCCGTGTAATTAAGGCAAATCTCAGGGGAGGTTTGTGTAATTTACCTATATACTTATCTAAGAGACATGACTGTTGGGTTACGTACAAAATGCATCTCAGTGACATATAAAAAGTGGCGTGGATCCGTCCTTGAAATTTTAGCATGAAAAGTGAAAACCATATGAAATTTGAGAAGCATGTACAAAAAAACATAAAAAAGAAAAAAAAAAAAAAACAGTGAGCACCTAGTGATGTTACTCCATCAATTCCAGCAGTGATATTATATTGCTTGGCAAACCTGATCCAAAACCTGTCACAACCATGAAAAGACCAATCAGTTATTTTTATTGGATGATGGCATCTCCATCTCTGTCAATAAGTTATTAACATCAAGTTTTACCACTTCATCATCTAATATTACTCAAAGTACTCCATCGGCACTTGGTCAGAAAAGAAGGCATTGGTAGCTAGAGCCTAATGGCAATGTCCAACACAATTGGAAAGAAATATATTTAATTTATTCAACATCAAAATGGAGTTGTTACGAACATTGAATGGGGATGAATGGACATTCATTGACAAACTGTTGAGAACAGATTTTTTATTCAATATTTACATCATCTTTTTTTTCTGTTATAGCAGCAAATTTCTTAATTTCCCAAAAGGCTTTTTTTTTTTTTTTTTTTTGCTCAGCTTCATTATTATTAAAATGGACAAAGTCCATAAGCATTACAACAAAGGCAATCCATATAAGTTGCCAAACCCAAAATAAAAGCACCCTATACCAAAACCTCTAAAACAAGCAGTAGCCAAAAATTCTGCAGGCACACAAATCTGCAGAAAGCAACACCAGAAATCGTAATACACTCCATTTGAAATCATAATACACTCCATTAGAGGTTATTGGCAATGAGCTACCACACAACACATATCAAAAGGGGACAAAACAAGCCCAAAATAGCAGCAACACCAAAGCAGATCTGCTGCGAGCAATCTTGCAGCAGATTCACACCGAAAAAATCAGCAGCAACACCAAAAGGCTTTAGTTTAAACTTCTAATTCATTCCTAATTCTGCTCTCTTGAGAACTGTAACAACCAATGCCTTTAGTTTAAACTTCTATAAACCTTTTTTTTGTTTTATTGTATAGATACTAATAGCTTATTCGACCTAACTATACTCAGTAACCAAATGAGTGGATTAACTAAGCTTCCATTTTTGCTTTGTCCAAGATGCTGCATTACTCTCTAAAAGATTTCTTGCTAATTGGTTCTTCAACAGTAACAACTAAGCTTCCATTTTTGCTTGAAGCATGTTGTCTTTGCTTGATCGAGATAAAATCAAGACAAGTATAAGGAAAAGCAATTAGATAATTAAAAAAAATATACATAATGCTTCTCCTATACTCTTTCTATATTAGAGTGAAAAAACAGGGAAATGAATCAATTCTTCATTATTTTATTATAATTTTGCATTCTTCTGAGTAGTAATGAGTCAATGATGAAAACGGATATCTTACTTACTTTGAGGCCGTAGATGTCCTCCTAAATAATGCATTTCATTCAGTAGCATCCCTCATTGCATTCATAACATAGCTAAAATTTAATAAAGGATGAATTAAGCAATAGTTAGCAGGAAAGCACTTAGCATGTTCTTAGAAAAACTTGTATAAAAGAGGTCTCTATTATAACAGCACCTTTGAAATGGATAGGCATTTACTCAGGCGAAGATCCAACAATTATAAAGTGTAACAAAAGAATTCCACTACAACAATTAGTGAGTTTCAAGTTTTGCAAAGAGGAAAGATAAAAGCATTTTGTTTTTAGAATTACATGCAGTCTTGCAGACCATGGCCTTACATTCTGATAAATTCAAAGGGAACTACACTTTTTTTTTTTGCTCAGCAAAGGAACATTTATATTAGAGGGTGGAACACCACCATTGGGTACAATGTCACAAAGGCCTATCAGCATTGTAAAAAGAGAATACAGAGAAGTAACACCCGACAAAGAAACCAATTCCCATCATGAACCTTTAAAAAGCAAGCATCAAAAAAGGCCTTACAAACAGACCAGAACTACACTTGATTAACTCAACCCCTCTTCAACTGAATTAACTCAACTCCAAAAAATATAAACAACTAACTTTGGTTAAAGTCTCTTAATCTACTCCTAAACTTAAGTTGCACTAAGAAATTTGCTGCTATAACAGAAACAAAAGACAATAATTTGACCAATAAGGTACTTCAAAAGTTTCGTGTCCGCATTTTTTCAAGCACAACAGAACCGAAGGTTACTCATGCTTTGTCTACTGGAGTCTTTAATCTTATCCGACTTCTGAAAGCCATTTCTAAATGAAAAGAGGTAACAACTAATATTTGCAAGCCACAAAAGAAAAGACAACTAATTAATTCATAAAAGAATGAATATATATATATATATATATATTCTAGCAAAGTAATATGATGCTGACAACTTCAAAATTGGAACCACCCCAACTTTAACCATTAAATATTGAAATAAGTAAAAACCACCCGGTCACATTAGGGGTTAAAGATAAAACCTGAAATACACAAACAACTTTATGAAAATGATCAGCACCAAAAGATTTTAAATATTTTGCAACTAAGACGAAATGCAAGAGCCAAGTAAAAAAAAAAAAAAAATACATAGGGTTTAGATAGAAAAACCATGCCTATCTCATGCCTTAAAGAAAATATTTAGCTTTAAAAGCTCGCCTCGTATACACCCCTATTAAGCTCTACTTCCCAAATTTGGTTTCCAAATACATAAATAGTTGTACAACTTGGGGAACAAATTGGGGAAGCATAGCATTATTCTTAGTTGGGATTCTAAAAAATGTACGATCTATAAAGCTCAAGAATTAATGAAGCAGTGGTGAATGGCGCCGCAACCACTCCCAGGTCATGTGGTACAACTGTTGAAGCATTTAAGAGCTGAAGTTAGGATTCAAATTTTGGAACCATAGAATTAAGCAACTGTGGTACTACATCCAACAAAGTTAAGTGCATAAATTCAAAAACATGCTTGCATTTAATGATGCCTTGTTGGTTTTTTCCTAGGATCCTTCATCCATAATTGTACTCATATTATTCTCATCTTCAATCAATCTCCTTAGCTTAAAATCACTTGAACATCCAGTTTAAAGAAACATCTAAAATCACTTGAAACCATCAATAATACAAAAACAGACAGAAATGAGAGAAAGAGAAAAGAAAAGGTGACCTCACCATAATTTAGTCTTTCATTTTCTACTTTTTAGGCTCCAGGACATGACTTTAGCTACAGCCTACAATTATATAAAAACATTGACCTTTGTAAAGCAAGAAACCTACTTTGAGGAAAAGCCAATCAATAGTATTCATTTTTTCTTTAGAAGAACCAATCAAAACTAACCTTATCATTCAGAGAGTTTTCCTATATGAAGGGAAAAAAAGAGGAAAAAAAAGTGGGAAAAAAAAAACAGAACTTCAGTTTGGCAAACTATGGATGATCAAAATTTTAAATGGATACAGAGAAACAATGAAGCCAAATTGTACCCAAAATAATACCAGAGTTCAATCTCTGTGTGCATAAAAGATCTAAAGACACAACATCTTACCTTTGATTTTTTCCCTCAGTTTGCAATTGTCTACCCCAGCTCCATAAAAATAAAAAATAAAAAAGATCTACAGACAACAGTTCCCTGGAAAATGCCAAAGAAAGGATAGACAATTAGTCAGAGAGAGCAAAGACTTCCGAAGCTCATGTCGAACCTTCTAGGGCTGGGTCTGAAGATAATACAAAATTGATCCAAATCAATTCTAAAAAAGCATAAATAAACAAAAAAAATATTGAACCTTAGAGTTGGAGCCCTTACACATACTCATCTTTGGTCTGTTCAATCTTGTGGTAAAAGAAGAATTTATTCAAAAACCCAACTGTACAGACACTAGCAACTCCCTTTTCTTCTACAAAAACATGCATGTTTTCTAAGAAAAATGTTACGTACATCTGATTAGTTCCAAAACACGAAAACAAACAACACAGCAAACACAGATCTAGGGTTTAGTTTATTCTCAAATCTCGGCCTCCCTCATAGCAAATATCAGGGTTGTTCCATAAACAACACAGATCTAGGGTTTAGTTTATATATATCAAGGTTTTAATTTCAAGAAGAAGAAGAAGAAGATGCCCCCTTTCTGTTTCTCTACTCTAAAACTATAATCAATCTAGAAGAAAGAAGAAGAAGAAGAAGAAAGAGGAGGAGGAGGAGGAGGAATAGGGAATCAAACCTGTGACCGGCGGCACAGGAGACGAGCAACACACAGGCGGCGGCGGCAGGAGATGGGCTGTAGCAGGAGGTCGGTGACGGCAAGTGGTGGGCGGCGGTAGGAAGTCCGATGTAGATATAGGGTTAACTTTCCCCCCTTTCTCCTTTCTCTCTCCTCTCTCTCCTTTCTAGTTGTATGAAAATCAGAGATAGAGCCCGATGGTTTCTAATGAATAAATAATTATTTTTTTTTTTTTTTGGGATTAATTTTTTAACGGATATAAACATTACAAAAATAAATACACCCGTTACAAAAATTAAGTAACCAAATTAATGGTAATTAGTAACGGTTTCATAAAATTTGTAACAGATATATCCGTTACAAATTTGTAACGGGTATTCCCGTTACAAATCATAAAACCTGTCCGTTACAAATTTGCCCATATGGTGTAGTGAAGAGGGGGATTTGAGTACTTTGCCACTTTCATCGATGATTACTCAAGGCATGGGTACATTTATTTGATGCGGCGTAAGTCTGAATGCTTTGAGAAATTCAAAGACTTCAAGGCTGAAACGGAGAAGCGTCTAGGTAAATGTATCAAGACACTACGATCTGATCTTGGTGGAGAGTACCTCTTGGGAGAGTTTAGGGAATACGTATTGGAGCAAGGGATTACATCCCAATTGTCTGCACCCCGTATGCCTCAGCAGAACGGTGTGGCAGAAAGAAGGAACAGGACTCTTATGGACATGGTAAGATCTATGATGAGTTATTCGGATTTACCAATTTTCTTTTGGGGACACGCGTTAGAGACAGCCGCATACATTCTAAACTTGGTACCTTCTAAGTCAGTACCTACTACTCCCACGGAATTGTGGACTGGGCGAAAGCCTAGTCTGCGGCATGTTCGGATCTGGGGTAGTCCAGCACATGTGCTGAAATGGAACGCAGAAAAGTTGGAATCAAAAACAGAAGTATGTTTCTTTGTTGGGTATCCAAGAGGAACTAAAGGTGGTCTGTTTTATAGTCCTAAGGATCAGAAGGTTATTGTTAGCACCAATGCCATATTCTTATAAGAGGACTATGTTATGGACCACAAGCCCAGAAGCCGTATTGTTCTTGAGGAAATGAGAGGAAAGACACCGAGACATACTTCTTCGATACCAACGGTACGAGAAGAAACACCACAAGAAAGAGTTATCGATATTCTATTACCATGTCGTTGTGGGAGGATTATCGAAACTCGTGTAGATCCCGAACCAACCATTAACACGCAGGTTCCTGAACCAGTACAACGTGTAGATAATGGTGTATTAGGTTCAGAATCTTCACAACGAAATATCAGTGATGCACAGACACGGGTTGTGCCTCGTCGTAGTGGGAGGGTTATTATTCGACCTGACCGGTATATGTTCTTGGGAGAGTCTTATGACCGGGTCCCTGATGAACAAGGTACCGACCCCTGTAACTACAATGAAGCACTCCAAGATAAAGATGCAGATCTTTGGCAAAAGGCTATGAAGTCTGAAATGGAGTCCATGTACTCCAATCAAGTCTGGGATCTTGTAGAACCACCCAATGAAATAAAACCCATTGGATGTAAGTGGATCTATAAGAAGAAGAGAGGAGCAGATGGTAAGGTGGAAACCTTTAAAGCAAGGCTTGTTGCGAAAGGGTTCACTCAAAAAGAAGGAATCGATTATGAGGAAACTTTTTCGCCGATGGCAATGCTGAAGTCTATCCGGATTCTCTTATCCATTGCTGCACATTTCGATTTTGAAATTTGGCAAATGGATGTCAAGACAGCATTTCTAAATGGAAATCTTGACGAGTGCATCTATATGATGCAACCAGACGGGTTCATTGCGAAGGGCCAAGAACACATGTTGTGCAAGCTTAAGAAGTCCATTTATGGACTTAAGCGGGCATCTAGGTCTTGGAATATCCGCTTTGATCAAGCAATCAAGTCTTTTGGTTTTGATCAATGTGTGGATGAATCTTGTGTGTACAAGAAATATGATGGAAGAGTGGTGGTGTTCTTAGTACTATATGTGGATGATATCTTGCTAATCGAAAACGATGTGGGGGTATTATCTTCTGTAAGGGTATGGTTATCCATTCAATTCGATATGAAGGACTTGGGAGAAGCCGGTCATATCCTAGGGATCAAGCTTATGCGAGATCGCAAGAATAGGATGTTGGGCTTATCACAAGGCACTTATATTGACAATATTCTTACAAGGTTTAGCATGCAAGATTCCAAGAAGGGATTCCTTCCCTTCAGACACGGAATTACTCTATCTAAGGATCAGTGTCCTAAGACACCTGATGAGATAGAGAAGATGAAGGCAGTTCCTTATTGTTAGGAAACTACGTTCCCATAATTCGTTGACAGTGCGTATAAGTTGGTACTGCAAAAAAAAAAAAATTTACGTGAAAATTACAATAACCCTACAAGGGCGGAACTAGGGTTACCTTAATCTGCGAAAACGGACTGCTGTAGTAGACGAATCGAGAACATGGGCTTGATAACAGCTCACAATCTTCTATCGTATTCCTTTGCTGCCAGAATATCGAACTGAGTGTGGGATTTTCGAAATCCTTTCTGTTTTCTGCTCTCCCTCTTTTACGCTCTCTTTTCTATTCCGAGTTATGATTCTCTTTTTAGAAAAACGCTAGCTGAGAAGAGAGCCAAAGCAGCATATATATATATAGGCTACGATAGGGACCATAAGAAGTCAATAAGGAATAGGCTTCCTTATGAAATTAGGAAACCCTAATTCGAACTGAATCAGATTCCTATTTCCATAAATTATAATTCATACCACTAAAGAATTATAATTGCACTCCTACCCTTATCTCAAAAATATATTTCGAGCTCCATGTTATTAAATGCTTATTATCTCCCCATGTTAAGATTACAGATATCCATTAATTAAATATAATTTCTGACAATCATATTTAATTAATTTCTTAAAATTCCTTGAGATCCTCTGCTTAACTTATCTGATATGTCGGATACAAAATCCACCTGCAGGGTTTGACATAATCAAAACTTATAAGCTTTCTCAAGGGGATATCATCAATCCCAAAATTGAGACATGGATTCCATCATTAATTAATAACCACCACACAATTAATATTGCCACTCAATCCAATGAGATATTGACCCATTTAAGGATCTCACCCTTTTATGGATCAAAGTGTAAATATCAAATGTACGTGTCTACAAATTAACTTAGGATTTAGAGCATAAGCACTCATAATAGCCATGAGGTATTAATTATCTTATAAGTCGGTATAAAGATAATTACCCCAAGTCAGTCCCGATTAATACACAAAGTGTACCAGCATAGTGAGTTGAAACTATACCGTTTTCCGTAGTCAAGACAAACCTACTACAACACCATGCTGCAGTCCCACCGATGGTGTGTCCAATCCCATCTAAGACTGTAAACCAAAATCTTACATTCTATAATATCTAATGGCCTGATCTTCCGTGTGTAAGCCAAACTCTACACACCAAACCACCTACTATATAGAATGAGAGACACACATGTATAATATTTAATAAATAATATAATACAAACATTGCCCACACAGATTCTCATAAAAAATGGATTAACTGATTTTATTAAACGAATAATAAATCAACTACATAAAGCATGGCTTTTAGTATATATCCCTAACAATCTCCCACTTAGACTCAAAGCCATGATGCGACACACCTCACTCCTATCCCTTCTACATGACTGTCAAAAGTCTTGGCCGGTAAGCTCTTGGTGAAAGGATCAGCCAGGTTATTTGCTGATGCTATCTTGGTCACTTCAACATCACCTCTTTGCACGATCTCTCGTATCAGGTGATACTTACGCTCAATGTGTTTTCCCTTCTTATGGGCCCTTGGTTCCTTTGAGTTAGCAACCGCTCCACTATTATCGCAATAAAGGGTAATAGCCGATTGTATCGCAGGTACCACTCTTAGATCCATAAGGAAGTTTCTGAGCCAAACGGCCTCTTTAGCGGCTTCCGAAGCAGCCACATACTCGGCTTCCATGGTAGAATCAGCAATACATGACTGCTTGATACTCCTCCAAGTAATGGCTCCACCTCCTAGGGTAAACACATATCCTGAGGTAGACTTTCTGGAATCCCTATCTGATATGAAATCAGAATCTGTGTACCCAATGGGTACAAGACTATCTGCTTGGTAAACTAACATATAGTCTCGAGTCCTTTTCAGGTACTTGAGAATATTTTTCACCGCAGTCCAATGTTCTTGCCCTGGATTAGACTGATATCTACTAACCATGCCAACAGCAAAGCAGATGTCAGGTCTAGTACATAGCATAGCATACATTAGGCTTCCTACTGCCGAGGCATAAGGAACTGCCTTCATCTTCTCTATCTCATCAGGTGTCTTAGGACACTGATCCTTAGATAGAGTAATTCCATGTCTAAAGGGAAGGAATCCCTTCTTGGAATCTTGCATGCTAAACCTTGCAAGAATATTGTCAATATAAGTGCCTTGTGACAAGCCCAACATCCTATTCTTGCGATCTCGCATAAGCTTGATCCCTAGGATGTAACCGGCTTCTCCCAAGTCCTTCATATCGAATTGACTGGATAACCATACCCTTACAGAAGATAATACCCCCACATCGTTTCCGATTAGTAAGATATCATCCACATAAAGTACTAAGAACACCACCACTCTTCCATCATGTTTCTTGTACACACAAGATTCATCCGCACATTGATCAAAACCAAAAGACTTGATTGCTTGATCAAAACGGATATTCCAAGACCTAGATGCCTGCTTAAGTCCATAAATGGACTTCTTAAGCTTGCACAACATGTGTTCTTGGCCCTTCGCAATGAACCCGTCTGGTTGCATCATATAGATGCACTCGTCAAGATTTCCATTTAGAAATGCTGTCTTGACATCCATTTGCCAAATTTCATAATCGAAATGTGCAGCAATGGATAAGAGAATCCGGATAGACTTCAGCATTGCCACCGGCGAAAAAGTTTCCTCATAATCGATTCCTTCTTTTTGAGTGAACCCTTTCGCAACAAGCCTTGCTTTAAAGGTTTCCACCTTACCGTCTGCTCCTCTCTTCTTCTTATAGATCCACTTACATCCAATGGGTTTTATTTCATTAGGTGGTTCTACAAGATCCCAGACTTGATTGGAGTACATGGACTCCATTTCAGACTTCATAGCCTTTTGCCAAAGATCTGCATCTTTATCTTGGAGTGCTTCATTGTAGTTACAGGGGTCGGTACCTTGTTCGTCAGGGACCCGGTCATAAGACTCTCCCAAGAATATATACTGGTCAGGTTGAATAATAACCCTCCCACTACGACGAGGCACAACCCGTGTCTGTGTATCACTGATATTTTGTTGTGAAGATTCTGAACCTAATACACCATTATCTACACGTTGTACTGGTTCAGGAACCTGCGTGTTAATGGTTGGTTCGGGATCTACACGAGTTTTGATAATCCTCCCACTACGACGTGGTAATGGAATATCGATAACTCTTTCTTGTGGTGTTTCTTCTCATACCGTTGGTATTGAAGAAGTATATGTCGGTGTCTTTCCTCTCATTTCCTCTAGAACAATACGGCTTCTGGGCTTGTGGTCCATAACATAGTCCTCTTCTAAGAATGTGGCATTGGTGCTAACAATAACCTTCTGATCCTTAGGACTATAAAACAGACCACCTTTAGTTCCTCTTGGATATCCAACAAAGAAACATACTTCTGTTCTTGATTCCAACTTTTCTGCGTTCCCTTTCAGCACATGTGCTGGACTACCCCAAATCCGAACATGCCGCAGACTAGGCTTTCGCCCAGTCCATAATTCCGTGGGAGTATTAGGTACTGACTTAGATGGTACCAAGTTTAGAATGTATGCGGCTGTCTCTAACGCGTGTCCCCAAAAGGAAATTGGTAAATCCGAATAACTCATCATAGATCTTACCATGTCCATAAGAGTTCTGTTCCTTCTTTCTGCCACACCGTTCTGCTGAGGCATACGGGGTGCAGACAATTGGGATGTAATCCCTTGCTCCAATAAGTATTCCCTAAACTCTCCCAAGAGGTACTCTCCACCACGATCAGATCGTAGTGTCTTGATACATTTACCTAGATGCTTCTCCGTTTCAGCCTTGAAGTCTTTGAATTTCTCAAAGCATTCAGACTTACGCCGCATCAAATAAATGTACCCATACCTTGAGTAATCATCGATGAAAGTGACAAAGTACTCAAATCCCCCTCTTGCTTCGACAGTCATAGGACCACACAAATCAGAGTGAACCAGTTCCAACGGCTCTCTTGCTCTATAGCCCTTGGCCGAGAATGGCCTCTTGGTCATTTTACCTTCCAAGCAGGATTCACAAACTGGAAGTGCCTCCACTTCCAATGAGCCTAATGGCCCATTTTGAACCAGTCTTTGAATCCTTTTCAAATTAATATGACCAAGGCGTAAGTGCCAAAGATGCGTTTGGTTCATCCTCGAAGGTTCTTTTCTCTTAAATGGCAAACTATTTGTGTTATTCAATTCATTAAGTTGCAGTATAGGAGAGATAGGATTTATAATATAAAGATCATCTACCAATTGACCAGAACAAATAAAACGTTTATTTTCTTTAATAACTACTACTTTATTAAAATGAACTGAATATCCATTCTTTACTAAACTAGAAACTGAAACTAAATTCCTTCTAATAGAAGGTACATAAAAGCAATTTCTTAATATTAAATTCCTATCTCTACCAAAACTAAGATGTAGATCTCCTACTGCAACTACTGCTACTCTCGTAGCATTTCCCATATATAGATAAATCTCTCCATCACTGAGCTGCCTGGTTCCCTGGAACCCCTGCAAAGAATTGCATATATGATCAGTGGCTCCCGTATCTACACACCAGGTACCGGTAGATCGGACCGCTAAACACGATTCAACAACTAGTAAATGAGATTTACCTTGATTGTTCTGTCTGGCGAGATAAACTGGACATTGCTTCTTCCAGTGTCCTGGCTGCTTGCAAACAAAACATTTGCCTTTAGGCTTTCCCGGTTGTCCTCGTGGCCTTTGGATTGGCGGAGGACCCGCGGCCTTCTTTTGAGCCTTTTTCATTTTCTTCTTGCCTTTCGGCTTTGAAGTAGAACCTTTCTCAAACACAAGAGCACTCCCTGACTTTCTGTTGAGACCCTCAGCTGCCTGAAGTTCTTTAAGCAGCTCCGCCAAGGTATATTTAAATTTATTCATGTTGTAATTGAGGCAGAATTGCTTAAAAGACTCTGGCAGTGACTGGAGTACGATATCGACCTGGGTTTCCCCGTCAATTTCAGCTCCAAGGATCTCTAGTTCATTAAGAAGAGATATCATCTTAAGAACATGATCCCTTACAGGCGTCCCCTCAGCCATGGTTGTGTTCATCAAGTCTTTCATAGCAACCTGCCTAGCAGCACGACTTTGATCCCCAAACATCTCTCGGAGGCTCTCCATCATGTCATAGGCACTGGTCATTGACTGATGCTGATGTTGCAGAACATTTGACATGGATGCCAAAATGTAACACCGCGCCATCTCATCAGCCTTGACCCATTTCTTGTGAGCCTGGGTTTCCTCAGCGGTTGCCCCCTCACCAGGTTGCTCAGGACATACTTGAGTAAGCACAAACTTGTACTCTTCAGCAGTTAACACAATATCCAAATTCCTTTTCCAGTCTATATAGTTTGGTCCAGTAAGTTTGTTTTCTTTAAGTATAACAGCAAGTGGATTGAAAGTACCCATTTAAAAGCCTGAGAATCACACAACATAAATAATTACGTTTGGGCAAAAATTACTATGGATTCGATTTGAAAATATTGGTTCCCTCTACCATATTTGAAAGGAATCCGCCAGCAACCTGATACACCGCGAATAGTATGACTCGATGGGAAGCCATATACTATCCATCATTTGTTCAGATAGACAATTGCCTTTTAATTTCACTATCTAGGCAATGCACTTTGCCTAATAAAATTAAACTGCTGACTTGCTTTGGTCCTATAAATAATAACAGTGACTCAGATAGAGAGGATATTATTATTTATAGCTAAGTGTATACCATCACTTAATTCTAGGTCAAGAGTTCTGTGAGGAACACCTCTGATGGAGAGGTGACCCACACCAACAATCACCCAAAACATTCTTTTAAAGAAGTTTGTACTGATGATTCCATAATCAACTACGTCCGATAGGGAGGATGACACTAGAGCCATCACACAAAATTAATCATATCATCTACAAACCAGTGATGGGGACCATGTGATTTATACTTGATAAATTCCCTCTCCCACTTAGAATTTTAAAAAAAATTTGAGGGTTATAATTTTTTTTAGAAAAACTTTTAATTTAATTAATAAAAAATGATGGAATACTTGACAAGGATTAATTCATCCTTACTTGTGAAACCCACATGTGTAGATAATAAAATCATTCTATTCTCATGATTTTAGAAAATAAGTACTTATGTTTTCAAATTATGGAATTAGTTTTATTTCTAAATACACATGTAGTTGTCCATCAATTTAAATTAATATAAATTAAACAAGCAGCTAGACATCTAAAATAGGTCTAGGAACAATTATCCATGTTGTCCTATTCATTAAACATGAAACAATAATAATCATTCAATCACACATGAATAAGGAAACCACAATAAAATAGGAATCCCACTATTATGGTCAAGCAGCAACTCTTGTGAAGAAATCTTCATTGAATCCGATTAGCTCTATGTCGCCACTACGCAACGGGGATCGAGGGGGCAGCGCCCCCCGCGGGGTTTCCGGGGCAGCGCCCCGGAAGCTAAATCCGATTTACCATCAGCAACTGCCTTCCAGAACTATTTTCTGAAACAGTCTTCCGAAACTGCCTTCTGAAACTGCTTCTAGATCGCTTTCGAAAACTGCTCTCATGAACCATCTTCACGGATTTACTTGAGATATATTACATAAACCCTATGCCTCCGTAAAGGAGTTCACATGCTATATATTTGCAGTAAATTAACCACGCATCAATCAAGCGTGGGATCCAATACATACAAATCCTATGCCTCCATAAAGGAGTTCACATGCTATATCAAAACAACAATATTAACCACGAATAAACCCATCGTGGGATCCAATCACACAAAATCAGTGACCATAATAGTGGAATAAGAACGCTGCAAAACAAGGGTTAGCACAGTTCTACGTTCTATCCATCCATCAAAACACACATAAGATCTGTTTTATTGGACAACATGGTTGCATCCAACCCATACGCAGAATCAACGTTGCTCTGATACCACTGTTAGGAAACTGCGTTCCCAGAATTCGTTGACAGTGCGTATAAGTTGGTACTGCAAAAAAAAAAAAATTACGTGAAAATTACAATAACCCTACAAGGGCGGAACTAGGGTTACCTTAATCTGCGAAAACGGACTACTGTAGTAGACGAATCGAGAACACGGGCTCGATAACAGCTCACAATCTTCTACCGTATTCCTTTGCTGCCAGAATATCGAACTGAGTGTGGGCTCTTTCGAAATCCTTTCTGTTTTCTGCTCTCCCTCTTTTATGCTCTCTTTTCTATTCCGAGTTATGATTCTCTTTTTAGAAAAACGCTAGCTGAGAAGAGAGCCAAAGCAGCATATATATTTATAGGCTACGATAAGGACCATAAGAAGTCAATAAGGAATAGGCTTCCTTATGGAATTAGGAAACCCTAATTCGAACTGAATCAGATTCCTATTTCCATAAATTATAATTCATACCACTAAAGAATTATAATTGCACTCCTACCCTTATCTCAAAAATATATTTCGAGCTCCATGTTATTAAATGCTTATTATCTCCCCATGTTAAGATTACAGATATCCATTAATTAAATATAATTACTGACAATCATATTTAATTAATTTCTTAAAATTCCTTGAGATCCTCTGCTTAACTTATCTGATATGTCGGATACAAAATCCACCTGCAGGGTTTGACATAATCAAAACTTATAAGCTTTCTCAAGGGGATATCATCAATCCCAAAATTGAGACATGGATTCCATCATTAATTAATAACCACCACACAATTAATATTGCCACTCATTCCAATGAGATATTGACCCATTTAAGGATCTCATCCTTTTATGGATCAAAGTGTAAATATCAAATGTACGTGTCTACAAATTAACTTAGGATTTAGAGCATAAGCACTCATAATAGCCATGAGGTATTAATTATCTTATAAGTCAGTATAAAGATAATTACCCCAAGTCAGTCCCGATTAATACACAAAGTGTACCAGCATAGTGAGTTGAAACTATACCGTTTTCCGTAGTCAAGACAAACCTACTACAACACCATGCTGCAGTCCCACCGATGGTGTGTCCAATCCCATCTAAGACTGTAAACCAAAATCTTACATTCTATAATATCTAATGGCCTGATCTTCCGTGTGTAAGCCAAACTTTACACACCAAACCACCTACTATATAGAATGAGAGACACACATGCATAATATTAAATAAATAATATAATACAAACATTGCCCACACAGATTCTCATAAAAAAATGGATTAACTGATTTTATTAAACGAATAATAAATCAACTACATAAAGCATGGCTTTTAGTATATATCCCTAACACTTATGCCTCGGCAGTAGGAAGCCTAATGCATGCTATGCTATGTACTAGACCTGACATCTGCTTTGTTGTTGGCATGGTTAGTAGATATCAGTCTAATCCAGGGCAAGAACATTGGACTGCGGTGAAAAATATTCTCAAGTACCTGAAAAGGACTCGAGACTATATGTTAGTTTACCAAGCAGACAGTCTTGTACCCATTGGGTACACAGATTCTGATTTCATGTCAGATAGGGATTCCAGAAAGTCTACCTCAGGATATGTGTTTACCCTAGGAGGTAGAGCCATTAGTTGGAGTGAGGTGTGTCACTTCATGGCTTTGAGTCTAAGTGGGAGATTGTTAGGGATATATACTAAAAGCCATGCTTTATGTAGTTGATTTATTATTCATTTAATAAAATCAGTTAATCCTTTTTTTATGAGAATCTGTGTGGGCAATGTTTATATTATATTATTCATTTAATGTGTGTCTCTCATTCTATATAGTAGGTGATTTGGTGTGTAAAGTTCGGCTTACACACGGAAGATCAGGCCATCAGATATTATAGAATGTAATATTTTGGTTTACATTCTTAGATGGGATTGGACACACCATCGGTAGGACTGCAGCATGGTGTTGTAGTAGGTTTGTCTTGACTGCGGAAAACGGTATAGTTTCAACTCACCATGCTGGTACATTTTGTGTATTAAACAGGACCGACTTGGGGTAATTATCTTTATACTGACTTATAAGATAATTAATACCTCATGGCTATTATGAGTGCTTATGCTCTAAATCCTAATTTAATTTATAGACACGTACATTTGATATTTATACTTTGATCCCTAAAAGGGTGAGATCCTTAAATGGGTCAATATCTCATTGGATTGGGTGGCAATATTAATTGTGTGGTGGATATTAATTAATGATGGAATCCATGTCTCAATTTTGGGATTGATGATATCCCCTTGAGAAAGCTTATAAGTTTTGATTATGTCAAACCCTGCAGGTGGATTTTGTATCCGACATATCAGATAAGTTAAGCAGAGGATCTCAAGGAATTTTAAGAAATTAATTAAATATGATTGTCAGTAATTATATTTAATTAATGGATATCTGTAATCTTAACATGGGGAGATAATAAGCATTTAATAACATGGAGCTCGAAATATATTTTTGAGATAAGGGTAGGAGTGCAATTATAATTCTTTAGTGGTATGAATTATAATTTATGGAAATAGGAATCTGATTCAGTTCGAATTAGGGTTTCCTAATTCCATAAGGAAGCCTATTCCTTATTGACTTCTTATGGTCCCTATCGTAGCCTATATATATGCTGCCTTGGCTCTTCTCTCAGGTTGCATGATTTCATATTCTAAGCTTCCCTTGACCTCCTAGCTTTCTTCTAGAAGGGTTTCCACCAAATCCTAGTCTTTGTGAGCATTCAAGAGACATAGGAGTGTAGATCGCTAGCGTTGGACAACGCTCACTAAAAGAGCTTCGGACTGCTCGATACTGATCGAAAGTTGCTGAATTGTTTACACAACGTTCCTGACGTTGAGACGGAGCTGCTATTAAAAATTCAAGTAAATCGGAGATCGTTTGATCCTCCTGACGAACACATCTTTGTCGGATCAATGTGATCAGGATTGAATAGTCACAGCAATCAAAGAGAGTGTTATGACTGGGAATAGAAAATAGAACGTAAAGAGGGAAGAGCAGAAAACTAAAAGGATTTCGAAAAAGCCCACACTCAGTTCGATATTCTGGCAGCAAAGGAATACGGTAGAAGATCGTGAGCTGTTATCGAGCCCGTGTTCTCGATTCGTCTACTACAGCAATCCAATTTTGCAGTTCAAGGTAACCCTAGTTCCGCCCTTGTAGGGTTATTATAAATTTCATGAAATTTTTTGCAGTACCAACTTATACGCACTGTCAACGGATTCTGAGAACGCAGTTTCCTAACACCCACCACCGACAGGATGTAAATGTGCTGGTAGGTTTGTATATATAGATCATGATCATGACCATGATTATGTATATACTCACACGCACATACTGTACATACATGCGCTCTATTGTTTTTATGGCTGCCATTTTTGTGTCTAGTAGTGCTGCATCTGGAACCGCATTACTATTTCTTATTCCTGGAACCAGGATTTGGCTTGGCTTATGATCCTAACCAGACAATATATAGTTTCTTTTCATATCTAAGAGTACAAATATGTTCAAAAATAACTTATCTACTTGTCAAATTGAGAAAAAAAAAAGGGGGAAAAAAAAAAGAAAAAAGAAAATGAGATTTGTCAGATTACCTCAAGTTCACATGCTGTGACAAGACCATACTTTGAGACAAAATAATGCCCAATACTGGATTAAGAGAGGAATTATTATGAACCAGAACGTGAAACATCCACGATGTACTCTGTAACAATCCAAAGGCACAGTTTCTGGCATTTAAAAAATGCTAATTCTCCTCCAATGATATTTGAATTGGATTAACTCATTCTTTAGCCAAATGATCCCAATTTGAAACTTTCTAATATCACATCCACTAAAAAAGATAATGAAGATCAACGATCCCATAACAGATAACTGGAAAGTTATCAAACCGAAGATCATTATACAGCAAAGATCGATATTGCATGTATGATGTAACTCATGAATGGACAGTGAGGAAGAGCATGTCAATGCTTTTTATAATCAGCAATTTTCAATTTCACTAACTAATTACAGATATTTAACTTGACAACCACAAGTTTCTAGAGAGAAATGAATTAATGTTCAATCTATGCATCAAAAGTGAAAGAAAGATAATATTCTCATACCTTCTATCTAGACAGACATTATATATAGTAATATACTCTCTTCTTGTTTTCAAAGAATTTCCCATCTAAAAGTTCATTTTAGTTCCTTTACGAAGGTCTACATCATTTTGTTGGAAAATTTGAATGATAAATTAATTTTTAGTTGAATGGATTATTTGATTATGCCAAACAGATCTTTAGTCGAATGGATGTGACTGTTGACGAACAGTCTTCTTTCGAAAAGGTTGTGACTGTTGATGAATAGTCTCCTACAATCTACATATATGAGTCTTATTCATTCATTTATAAGAAGTAATTAATACTAGTTCATATATTACATATAGAGTATGTCAAGTGTTTGAGAGAGTACAAACACAGGTATGGTTCGCTGAAACCTTATTATTTGAAGTGTTTCTATAGTAAAGGGGAGATCGTTGTATCCTGGGAGACAAATGCTGCAAATCCATGAGCATCAATGCGGGGCATAAATTATCTTAAGGACATAGTGTCAAACACTAGACTCGATCCATTGTTCGATTTGCATCTATACCAAGTTCTGTTTTATTTGTAGTTTTTGTTGTGCTTTTTGATTTCAGATTTATACAGATTTTTACATTCTAATATATTTTGGATAGCAATCTTAAGACAATTTATCATATAAATCTTAATTCTCATATTATCTGTTTTTCCCAAACTGGTCGAATCCGGAAATATGAGATTTGAATAAATCCGAAAATCTTATTTGTAAATCTGGATCACTAAAATTGGTTGAATTATCTAGAAATCATGCTTTCTGTTTCGCAATTTCTATTCTCCTAAACCGATATGCAGACTTTGAAGAATTGGTTAATAAATTAGTGTGAAGGCTAAGAATTCTTACTGAGCACCCATACTCGTGAAAACAAAAAACTTGCTAATACAGGATATGCGTACATGTTGATTGATATTCAAAAGTTGCTTTGCCTGGAAAGACTAGTCAAACAATTTGGGTGTATTCCCAAATAGTCAACACTTATGATGTATAATTATAAAACTATGCACATTTGTTATTGTAGTTATAAAATAGTGAACAATTATGAACAGGTTATGTGACCATTAATTAATTATATATGTATGATTTTGATTATCTTTATACACATACGCATGTTATATAAATGCGATCTATACTGCTCATGTAATATTGCTCTGTGAGTGTATGTATATCTCAATACACACAGTGTATATAATGTATGTATTGAACTTGAATGGAACATGTGGTTCCACTAGATTTTTCTGGAAATGTGTTATCAACAAATTTGTTTTTATTTTTTATTTTATTTTAATTTTATTTTATATGTTTTAAAAATAAAAATAAAAAAATGGAAAGAATTTTGAATCAAAGCACCCTCACCTCACGAAAGGGCACTGCCAGAGTGGCACTGCAAATAAACACTCTTCAGGGAATGTGTCATGCAAAAAATATATATATGTATATATATTGTACTACACGTGTATATATATATATATATTACAAAAAAATATGCCTCGTGCCACTCTGGCAGTGCCTCGTTTATGTTGATTTGGCAGCCCGATGACTTTTGGCCATTTAGTTCAATCTAGTTATAAATTTAGCCAACTAGTGTTGACCATTTAATAATATGATCCTTAGTTAATTGGACAACTCAGTATGTCCTTTGTTCCTTTCGGGCTGTGTTTCATTTGGCAGCCACTCTATCGGGCATGGCTAGCAGTTTGGGTCTCATTTGGTTTCACACGATGGATGATGTCACGTGATGGTGGATCCAGGGACTAATGACTTGAAGGCAGATAAAAAGTCTTTGGCAAGTGATAGTTTGGCCTTTAACAGGTTAATTGGCTTAAGCTGTATCATGTCATTTGGGCTGGCCTTAATGACTCATTCAGTCAAAATTATGGGAGTCAAGATCAGATATGGAGGTAAAATCTGGTATATTTTACCAGATTAATATTCATCAGATTTTCTACCTTATCTAGAAGACCTCCATGGCCACTACAAATACAGCAGGCTGACCAAGCTACAAAGGGACTCTGCGTCACCTCGACAAACCGCATTCAAACAGCATCCCAAAAGCATTCAACATGCATTCTTAGTTTTTTTTTTTAGGCAAATAAAAAGCATCCTTTTTTTTTCTTAGGCTTTCTTAGCTTTCAATTACATTATTGTAATTTCTTTTCTACAATTAAATAAAAGTCTACTTTATTTAATTCTTCTTTTCATCACTTGTATGACTTGTGCGCTTCAAGACTGCCATAGGACTTTTGGTGAGGGTACTTTCCTACTCACCACACACAATCACCCCGTTAGAAGTCAGATCTAAAACCTTGAGTATCACTCACTCAAGCATTTAGGAAATTAGTTTGCACGATTCGAACCACTGTAATTGGTTCTGGCACGCCCGCGCAAAACTACTAGCAAACACTTATCCGACACAAATAAAATACTATTCGTGACGGAAACTTTTTTTATCCAACACAAATAGAATTGGGCGGGCAAAAATGGGGGGAATAGACTTCAGTAAAAATTGGGGGAAAAGACTACCTAAGCGCTCTCTCTCTCTCTCTCTCTCTCTCTCTCTCTCTCTCTCACATACCCACCACTGCTCCCCACCACCGCAGCCCCTAACCCTCTCTCTCTCTCTCTCTCTCTCTCTCTCTCTCTCTCTCAGACCGCAATCCCCCATACCTCTGCTCAAACCGCACATCGCCACCATCGCACATCGCCACCACTAAACATCACAACACTCTAATAATCTCATTCGTTTCAGAGAGAGAGAGAGAGAGAGAGAGAGAGAGAGAGAGAGAGAGAGAGAGGAAAAGAAGAAGAATCGAAGAAGAAGAAAAAGAAGAAGAAGGAGGAAGAAGAAGGAGCAACTGAATCGAAGAAGAAGAAGAAGTTTAGTTATTTTTTCTTCTTTGTTTTCTGATTTATGAAGGAGGAAGCGATCTTTGAAACGATTTATGTCCAAATCTGAACCTGATTTATGAGCTAGGGTTTTCAATTTGGACCTTTTTTTTTACATGAAACTGATTATGATCTAGGGTTTTCCAATTTGGGGCTTTTTCAAATTACTGATTTATGAGCTAGGGTTTTCCAATTTGGGGCTATATTTCCCTTGTTCTTCTATCTCAGAGCATATGCCATTTTTCTTAAAAACACGAAACAGAGTGTATGTGTCCTATAAGTAAACATTATATTATTACTAGCTTGTGTCAAATAACTCGGGTGAAATGTTGGTTGGTAACCACTTTTGGAGTTAACAAGTGATTATAAAACTCTAAAAGTTAAAATAAAAATGTTTGCCCTTGGGTCTGAATGTGTCATGGACTGCACTTACTGTTGCACTTGCTCTCGTGGTTCTTGATTTTAAGGATGCTTGGCCATGCTTAGAAAAGGCATAAAAAAATAGTAAAAAAAAACTTTACTTCTTAGTGTTCATGGAAATTAGTTTCAACTTTTGATCACTTTAGTTGTATAGAATTTTTTGAATACAGTTTGCTTGGTAGCCAAAGTCTAGACTTAATTTTATCTGCTTTTCTTCTTTATCCAGTGTCCTATTCGCTCTTGATATTTTTATGCGGAATGCTCATCACAGTTGATGAGAACAACAAAATAGGAATGTTCATCACATTTGTACACTAAGTGATTGCCAACGTCCATTTTTAATGATGAGTAGAAATGATAAAGGTAACATCTTAAACTCTGTTGGTTCGAATATCATGAGTCGATTCACTTCTTAAACCATTCGAATATGTATATCGAACCTATATTCTAGAGTAATCACAGTTGAATCTTATGATTCTTACATTTTTTAGGATTCACTACAAGATTGTTTTCCTATTTGCTCAAAGATCAGCTATTAAATACTTCTCTCTTTTGACAGTTAGCATAAACAAGAAGAATTAGCATTGTTAAAGTGAATATGCTTCTCTGTGTGTTAATTGAGCATTGTTCAAAATACATCAAGAAAGAGATAATACTTTCATTTGTTTTGCAAAGGAAGGGAAGATCTTGGACAAGAGCTTTTCTTGGCTTGGGCTGGATTGTACTAATAGGAATATAGCGAATTACTCCTATTTCAAAAGTTTAAGCTCCGTTTGGTTTGCGGATTTATAGAATGACAACCATTTCCCACATGTTTGCTCCATTCTTAGATAAAGTAGGAAGTTAAAAATTTTCTAAATATTGATCGAGTGACTCCCAGAACTCAAGATTTTTAGTTTACGTTTTTTACCATATTTTCTTTGGCCTTCCCATTTTCCTCCCTTACTAACCAGCCAAAGAAAAAGGGTTCTACTATATGTTTACTTTTTCTTTCTGTCACTAAATCAATGAACCAAACGGAGCCTTAAGATGGGTTAGAGAGGATTTTAATTTTTCTTTGTAAAATCTTTTCAGGGTGTATGCCTGGACAGCTCTCCTAGCCTTCTCTTTCTTCTTGCAATATTCAATGCTTGCACTGTCATCAATAGATTTACCAGAATCGCAGGCGAACTATTTGGCATGTTAATTGTTATTCTTTTCATGCAAGAGGCAATCAAGGTAATTTTTTTTCCCTTGATTTACAAAGTGATAAGCTCTAATCAAATTTCAATTGATTTAACTATTCAAAAAAATATTTATGTTTCTTTTACAGGGATTGGTAAGTGAATTTAAGATTCCAAAGGATGAACCCACATAAGAAATATATAAGTTCTAGTGGCTATACACAAACGGGTTGCTGGCAATCATATTCTCCTTTGGCCTACTCTTCACTGCACTAAAGAGCAAAAGAGCAAGGTCATGGAGGTATGGCACAGGTTTGTGAAGTGACTAATATTAGATTTTTGGGCTTCAAAGATGACTCAAAACTGGAATCTGAACTTAATTTTCTTAACCGAATTTCAGGATGGTTAAGAAGTTTCATTGCAGACTATGGGGTCCATTTAATGGTATTAGTATGACAGCATTGTCATTCAGTGTACCAAACAAAGTTCCTTCTGGAGTTCCCAGGAGGCTTTTTAGTCCTCTTCCTTGGGACTCTTCTTCCGTGCACCACTGGACAATAATCAAGGTAAAACTACCATGCAGTATACAACATATTATATGTATAGACACACCTTACATATATATATATATATATATTAGTTATATACTGAACTTTTCATAAACCAACTTTTCATTGAAAAGGCAAATTGTTCAGCCCTAGGCTCTCACTTAGGCTCTATTTGGTTCTTGGACGTAATGTGGGAAAGGGAAGAAAAACTCTTTTCTCTGTTTTGATAGTAAGGAAAATAGTGAGAGCAGGAACCAAAAAAAAAGTATTGTGAAAAACAATATACATATTTTGAATTTGTGAGTCACTTCCCTCCATGTTCCCATATTAAATTATATTATGAATTTTAATGTTTCTTTCTTTTTCTTTTCTTCTTCTTTTTTGTTTTTTAATATGTTACAAGGGGACCTAGGAAGCACCAGTGCGAGTGCGGGGATTCAAGTGCGGAGACGCGGGTGCGGAGGATTCGCCAATTTTCCAAAAAGCAAGGGTGCGGGTGCGAACCCTTGCTTCATAAAGGCTAAAAGTGAAGTATCTCTAGACGATGCACTTCTGGAAATTTGGTTGGAATTGTTTTGCACTTCACAAAGCAAACTTTATGCTCAGGTGGTGCATTGTATCTCATAATGAATTTTGTTCGTAGATATGTTAACTTCCTAACTTTGTTTGTTAATTCATAGTCATATTTCTGTTGATTAGGTTAGATGGGGAAGAATTTGTCCTTGAAAATTCAGTGGTGGCCTCTCTATGATACTTTGATTAGTACGCATTTCACAAGGTCAATTTTCTGTTTGCACCTTTATATATTATATGATGTACGTACATTATTTACTTAAGGAAAAATTATTTGTCCAGAATTTCTTGTTCTTGCTTAAAGTTTGGAACGCGTGTGGGCATATTTTTAGATGTCAATTATTTCATGCATGTTATCTCTAATCTTGCATCCATGTCACATCCTGGTCACCGGTACCGGCGGTGAAGAAAGATTTTTTTTTTTTTTTTTTTTTAATTTTTATTGGATTGACTTAGTATTTTTGTTTCTTTTATAAATCCCATGAACCAACATGGAAAAGAAAAGAAAACGAAGAACCGTTGACTAGTTCCAAAAAAAAAAATCCTCTTTCAGTTTTTTTATTTTTATTTTTTATCTACCTATGGATACACACACACACACACACACACACACACACTAGCCCAACAAGATTACAAACAACTTAAGCAAAAGGGGCAAAGAGGGGTATGACAAGGCTCACCTTGGGGCAACACCCTCCACTCTCTCTATAGGGATAGTTGAACCCCTCCACCCTCACCTCTCACTTGGAGAACATTGAATTTTGCGAGTGACTTTCTACCCTTTATTCCCATCAAATTTGCGGCTAATGGAAGACCAACACACTTATTCCCAATTTGTGTTCTAGACCAACACACTTTATTTACTGAATTTACTTTGTTTGGCATCTTGATTAATGGTAGCCTTGATGATGGTTGAGTTAAGCTTTAAACATGCATATAGAGTTGTTATGTTGCTGCCTTGAAATAAACTGCTTAGTTTCTGGCTGCACGGCTAGAAAGCTGTATTATGGCAACGGTTATACCTGGACGCGATGGTTAACTTGCATAACATAACGTATCGTATCAGAGTTGGACACGTGGCATCACTTCTGCAATCGTCGCACTTTTGTCGTGATACATTTTGGTCCTTCTAGAGAAAAGACTTTCGTCTAGTGTCTTTTAAAACATGTGGCACCACCGCTGTGATCGCGCACTTCATGTGTGCCCATTTATTGAAGGACACTCGTTTCTAGTCTGGTCACATGCACAACTCACTAAAAATTTGAGGGCCTCGCAAGCCACTTACATCAATTAATTCGTTTGAGTTAGAATACTTTCTATTTAAGTACTTAGACCTCATTCTATGGATATAGGACTCTCATTATAGACTTCATACCTTTAACGTTTTTACCCGACACTTAACCTTAAGGATCTTGTTTGTTGGATCATAAAAGTGCCAAAGAGTTGTATGTTGCTTTTGGGTTGTGATAAATTTATTTACACAGGTTAATGAAAATTTTCGGATATTGTAGACATAGAGGAAACTCTGCCAATTTTTTTTTTACAAATCTTAGCCATAATATTTTTTTGGGTCCTTGTGTTGCTTGTTTGGATAGTTTTTTTTATTTGTATTTTTGGTCTTGTTTTACTCTTTGGGCTGTTAGGTGGATGCATTGTTATATTATAATTAGACTTTTGTTTTCTATTTCAGGTTTTGGCGAGAGATTATAGATTATGATGAGAATGAATTATGAGAGTAAAGACTTTATTTAGATTATTGTTATTATTTTTATTTCCACTACGAAATAATTATATATGAATATATACTTTATTGTATTTTATTTTATCTTTAATTAATATGCTTTTAAATTTATTGTGTTCTTGTTGTTAAAAATTAGCATGTCATAATTTATTGTGATGGAGAAATATTGATTTTTGGTTTCAATATATAAATTTTCGTCACAATACTTATTTGTGACGGTTTTGATAATATTTGTGGTCACAATATATAAAATTCCGTCACAAATAAGTATTTGTGATGATTGTGGGTTGACACAAATAAAGTGCCTCAAATCAAATGTGACACTACTATTTGTGTCGCACACAAAATTGTCACAAATACTATTTGTGACGGTTTTGAGTCGACACAAATAAACTGTTACAAATAATAAGTATATGTGATACTATTTTTTGTGTCATACGCAAATCCGACACAAAATCCGTCACAAATACTTTTTGTGACAGAATTTGACCCGACACATACTTTTTGTGACACTCTTAACTTGTGTTGGGCACAAATCCGTCACAAAAGACCTCTTTTTCTTATTGTGTATGAGACATAATATGTTTGTGTTATGGAATTAAATCTTATACTCTGTATTATTCTGGTTTGAAATTTTCGATTAATATATTATAATTTTACGAGTAGTGTTTTGTTTGGCATCCATGATTTTTAAAATCAAATGGTACATTAGATACCTATTGGATTAGATCGAAAAGGTGCCTTGTTGTCTTCTTATATTTTTTATATATATATATATATATATAACATGTGTACACACATGTGTTAAGCATAGTAGTTCACAAGTCTCCTCCACAGCTGATCCTATGCTCTCAACAGGTCCTCAAGTCATCAAAGATAAACTTCTAGAGCAAGGCCACATGTCTAGCTAGTTTGTTTTTTTTTTTTTTATTGGAACAACAAAACAATTTTGATATATAAGGCAAGCCATGAAGGCATATATCGGTACATACACACCCATATAATTAAAAGATACAAAGGTATCCCCATAAGCTTCCCAAAGTACCTATTAAACCAAGAACCTGTTAAAACATAAACCAGAATACAATCCATTAAAATCTGACAAGAAAACTGCTAACACAAAGCCAGCAAACGAATTCCAAATCAGGCCCCTCTTCAAAGCTTCACCTCAGCCAATCACACACCCAAGTATAATGCCAGAAGACCTTGACACCAGCAGCCCGCAAAACAAAACCACTATTAAGTTTGAAAATTATCTCCATTTCCTTTACTTCATTAGGCCATCCCTATACCCAAACTTTAAAACAGCAAACCTAAAAACCCCACCAAGGCGCAAAATCAAGACCACCAATCCCGGCTCAGAAACCCTTTACAAGCTTTTCGAGGTCATCAAAAGCCACCATGAACCAAGATATTCTAGCAGCCCATGGCAAAAATCCTTTAGCAACCCATTATAAAAAAAACTGCTGCACCAGCATGTACTACTTGAAGCTTTTCCATCGACATGTCTAAACTAACTCCATTATCCCCTAAACAAAATTTTGTACCCCTTTACTTCCCAGGATCATAAAGCACCTTAATTCACTCCCAGCATTAATTACCTTCAAAATCGGTCACTATAGATGAGATATCCAAATATGAATTATAAAGAAATAAAGCACCCAGCATGTAATACTTCAAGCATTTTGCATGACCGCACTGTCCTATCTAACACCGTTATCCCCTACAAATTCTTGGACCCCTTTTATTACCCAGAAGCACATAGCAATTTCTCTCTCAAAGAAACCCTCAAACCCCAGAAACGGAAAACACAAAACGAAATAAAACGCACACTACACTTTCCTCACTCCGCCACCCGCATTTCTTACAGAGCTATCCATCAAACAATTGTTTATTTATTTATTTATTTCTTTTTTCTACTCCCTCCGTCCCATTTTATGTGTCCCTTTTTGGGAATCCAACTATTTAAGGGGACAAAAAGAATCTACACCTACTTTCCACAATTGCCCATAATCATTGCACTTGCTTTTTTTGTTTTGTTTTGGTATTGATTGCAAGGAAGGGTAGTTTGAGAAACTAAGTAAAACTTGCATACTAATTTAGGAAAGTGGATAACAATTTTGGGACATACCAAAATAGAAAGGAGGACACATAAAATGGGACGGAGGGAGTTTTTTTTTTCTTTTCTTTTTTCTTTTTCCTTTCTTTTCCCTTCTTTTCTTTTTTTTCTTTATTTCTTTTTTTTTTTTTTTTACCAATGAAATCCACCAACCATAACTCGAAACACATTACACACAAAAGCATCCTGCACATAGAACAGGAAACCAATAGCACTTGACAAGAGAAACAATCCTGACAAAACACGTTGACAAACCCATCCTGCAAAAAGATCAGAAATCCCCCTGACAAACTCGTAACCCCTTGCTTAATTCCGAGCCCAAAAGCAGCCTCTAATCCAGATGAAGAAGTAACCATAAGTTTTAAACCTCCCATCCAAAATAGGCCCGTAAATGGTGGGATCCGGACCGGATCTAGTGCATCCAGATCCAGATCCGCTAAACTATATATGGATTTGGATTCGGATCTGACGGATCTGTTATAAGTTAGTCCATATCCGGATTCACCAAAATATACTAAATTCGGATCTGGATCCGGATTTGATCCAAAATAATATATAATGTGTATATCTATACTATTTTTGTATATTTATATAATCAGTCAGGCTATAAAGAGGGCGCCCTTTCTTTATTAAAGAGAGGACCTCTGTTTTTGCCGTCGGATCGTGTTTTCATTAATGGCAGTTTTGTCATTTCACGGTTTTTAAACACAATCTAATGACCAAAATAGAGGTCCTCTCTTTAATAAAGAAAGGTGACCCTCTTTAGAGAATCTTTGTATATATAATATGTATATATATAAATATATTTGTATATACATGACTACAGTCAGGCTCTAAAGAGGGCGCCCTTTTTTTATTAAATAGCGGACCTTTTTTTTTGTCGTGAAAAAAGTGAGAATTTCTCACAAAAAGGTGAGAATTTCTCACATCTTAAATCATGTGAGAAATTCTCACTTTTTTGTGAGAAATTCTCACTTTTTACACGGCCAAAAAAAGGTCATCTCTTTAATAAAAAGAGGGCGCCCTCTTTAGAGAATCTCTGTACATGACTAATATATTAAATATAATACAGTATGTATATGCATTATATATACATAATTATATTATAATATGTATATACATTATATATACTCATTATTATATTATATATATAATATGTAGATATGTATAAATATATTTATATATATAAGTATTATTCGGATTCGGATCTTAGGCGAACCGGATATCACAAACCATATCCGGTCCATTTTTTTAGCATAAAATACGGATTCAGATCTGAATATGGATCTTAAAAAATGCTCAGATCTGTCTAACAGAGCCGGATCTGGACCGGATCCGGGTCTAGACCCAGTCCATTGACAGGCCTAATCCAAAATAAAGAATAATCACCAGCAATCCATAAGGTCATTATTGACGAAAACCGATCCTAAATAAGTTCATAGGAAAACTGACACTCAGCAAAATGCCTCCAACCCGTTCGAAACCAACATAACCATCCCAGCGAACCTCAACCTCATACAAGTCATTTGCAAATCCGTAACACAAAAAACTCTGACACACATAAGCATAATCTAAACATCACCCCGGCTAGACACAAAACAGACCGAGAACAAGAGAAGCACATAAAAACAGGCAAACACTTGCAAAAAGACCAAACAAACCACTGAAAAGACTCACCCGACCCAACACACCTGACCCAAATAAAAAATAATCAACCCAAGAAACCTGAGACAGACTTGATTTCACACACCATAACCCGACACTTAAAAAAACTCCACCCGAGAGGACACAACCCCTCACCCACCCAATACAAAAACAATAACCACATAAGAGAAAACCCTTGAAACACCCCACCAACCTACCCACTTTACACCCTGAAATTAAAATGCACCCACACGATCAAACAATACTGAATTACCACCATTGAATCAAGGGAACTGCCCTTCCCACCCCCATTTTTGCAAGAGAATCTGCAAACCCATTCGCATTCCTTGGAGTATAAACAATTTTCCATGAGCGAAAACGAGCCAACTGATTCTTTACATCGTTAAAAATGGCATTGTACTTCCACAAACTCTGACCTTTCTCACAAATCCAAGAAATTGCATTATTGGAGTCACTTTCAATAATTAACTCAACCCTTGACGCCCAACAAGAATTTGAGAAAAGAACGATTGCCGAATGGATGGCAAGTAATTCAGCAATGTTTGAATCAAGGATGCCCACACTCTTTGAGAAAAAACCCCTCACATTACCCATATGATCCCTTACCACTCCTCCCACTCCTGCCAACCCTGGTTTCCCAAGAAAGATCCATCAACATTAAATTTGAAAGACCCCGCTGGGGGTGGAAACCATGACGTACAAATAGCCCTCTTACCTTTTTTACATATAGATAAACACTCGGAAGTGTTCCACAGTGAATCACTAATTGACAACCTATGCACATTTGACTGAGATTTGATCCATCAAGCAATTCTAAGTTTGACAATTTCCCCCAACTCTCTAACTGATATTTCTTTATTATTGAAAACTCGGTCATTCCTGCTCATCGATAATTAATGACCACGCTGTAGCGAAAAAAGCTATACGCCAAGCCTTCTTAACTCCTTCCGGACACATCCCCTGCCATAACTCCCACCATTCCAAAATGGATCTCGAAACACCTCCATTTACACCCCACCAGCTCATTACTTCGCACCAGACTTTCCAAGAAAATGCACATAACAACAAAAGACGATCAACACACTCTTCCTGATTATTACTAAAATTGCACCCCAAACTAACATTTGGTAGTAGCCCCAACCTATGTAAATTTAATTTAACTGGTAACCTCTTTTTTAGCAAGCGCCATACAAAAACTTGAACTCTTGAGGGCACCCTTGCCTTCCAAATTCCTTTCAGCTCATCATTTGAAACATACATCATATTTTCCACTTCCTTGCAGAACGACTTGATAGAAAATATCCCTTTTCAGGTGTTGAGTTTGTTTGGATGAGCTGTTAAAAAGCTACATCTATTATAGAGAGAGTGTATTGAAGTAAGAGAGAGAGTGGTTAAGCAAAAAAAAAAAAAAACAGAGAGAGAGAGAGAGAGAGAGAGAGAGAGATTGGGTTCTGATTGTCTATATAAACAGAGTCTTGTATTGATTTGTTGATTAAGCAATATACAAAAATACATTTTATAAATCTTCATCTCCTCTCTCTCTCTCTCTCTCTCTCTCTCTACCGTAACTAGAGATTTAACATGGTATCAGAGCTTCTCAAAGAGACCAACGTCTCATGATTCATGGCCTCTGCTTCTTCACCAGTAAGTACTGTAGATTCGGCTCCAACAATGGCAGCTTCGTAGTCACAATTGCCATATTCTCCGATCTATTTGTTGTCCAACATCTGCAATTTAGTGACAGTAAGGCTGGATTCAACTAATTTTGTTCTTTGGCGCTTTCAAACCACTTCAATTCTTAAAGCACATTCCTTATTCGAATTTATTGATGGTTCAAATCCTCCTCCACAATGATTTGTGGAAGGATCTACACAAGAAAACATAGAATATCTGAATTGGTGTACTCTTGATCAAGCCCTCATGACACTCATAAATGCAACTCTGTCAACTACAACATTTTCATATGTGGTAGGCTACCAGAATTTAAAGGAAATCTGGCAAGCCTTGGAAAGAAAATATTCATCCAATTCAAGGTCTAACATTCTTCAGTTAAAAAAGAATATTCAAACCATTTCTGAAGGATCCGACTCTGTTGATCTTTACATCCAAAAGATCAAAGAAGCTCGTGATAGTCTAGTCGATGTTTCTGTGATAATTGAGGATGAAGATATCCTGATTTACACTTTGAATGGCCTTCCATCTTTATTTGGTGCATTTAAGACCTCCATTCGCACTAGATCTGAATGTCTATCCCTAGAAGAACTTCACTCTCTTCTTAAGGTTGAAGAATCGGCTATAACTCAAGCCAGTGAGGAAAACAAACATGTTAATACTACTATGATGGCATCTCGCAATCCATTTCAAGCAAATAATCATCCTCACAATAATAGGAACAATCAATTTCGAGGTCACGGTAGAGGAAGATTTCATGGCAGAGGTGGTAGATCCTTTAATGGAAGACACAATTCTCACTCTAATTCGAGTAATTCCTCATTTCATCCTAACTCCTTCCAGTTCACTCCTCATCCCTTCAAGAAGCAAGTCAATTCCTTCTAACCAAAATCCTATAATTCCTCACAGTCCTGTCAAATCTGTGGACAAAATAACCACACAGCAATTGATTGCTATCACAGTATGAACTTCAGTTATCAAGGAAAGAATCCACCTTCTCAACTTGTTCCTATGGCTACAGCTGGGCCCTCATATCCCAATGTGTGGTATATAGATTCTAGAGCTTCATCACACATGACTAATGATCTCAATAATCCCTCGGTTTCATCTGAATATCAAGGTTCAGAAGAAATTTGTGTGGCTAATGGTCAAAATCTTCCCATTTCACACTCTGGTAAAGCCTCTTTACATACTCATTCTCATGCATTTTACCTTAATGATATACTTTGTGCACTTTCCTTGTCTTCGAACTTGTTATTTATGCATAAACTTTGTAAGGACAGTCATTGTCGCCGTATTTTTGATGCTGACATGTTACAAATTCAGGACATCCTTACAGGGAGGATCTTATTCCAAGGCCATAGTAGCAATGGTCTCTATCCTATTCAGCTCAATCATAATTCATCTCCTGTTTCTCCACCTTCTTTGAATTTCACATCCATGAACCATTCAAAAAATCTTGGAAGACAAGTTTCTAAGGTTCTATGGCATAACAGGCTTGGTCATCCATCATCCTCTGTACTTAGCAAGAATCTTTCTCATTTGCCTATACCATATGATGATAATAACTCAAATAAGACACTATGTGAGCACTGTTTGTTTGAAAAGATGTGTAAATTGCCATTTTCCCTTTCCACCACCACTTCTTTTACTCCATTGCAAACAATTCATAGTGATCTTTGGCCTTCTTCTCTTCTATTCATGGATTCAACTATTATGTGTCATTTGTGGATGATTATATCAGGTTTACATGGATTTATCCTTTGAAATATAAATCTGATGCTTTTAGTGCTTTTACTCATTTTCTGGCTTTTGTTGAAAATCAGTTCAGTACTAGAGTTAAAATTCTCAAAACTGATGGTGGAGGAGAATACAAAAAGAAGGAATTCCATGCTTTTCTCAGCTCCTATGGTATCTAACGTCAAAAGTCTTGTCCCAAAACCTCTTAGCAAAATGGTATTGCTGAGAGGAAACACAGACATATTGTGGAAACTGGCATTACTCTACTTTCTACTGCATCACTTCCTTCTCAATTTTGGTACCATGCTTATGCTACATCCACATTTCTTATCAATAGATTGCCTAGCACAGTGACCTTCAATAAGTCCCCCTATGAAGTTTTGTTTGGAATAACTCCTGATTATACACAGCTTAAGATTTTTGAAGCAACTTGTTATCCCCTTCTCACACCCTTTAATGCTAATAAACTTCAACCCAAAACCACTCCCTATATTTTTCTTGGTTACCCCAATGGCTACAAAGGTTATATTTGTTTTGATCCTAAAATAAGTAAAATACATGTATCAAGACATGTCATTTTCAATGAACACTCATTTTTGGGCTCAGCCATTTCTTCTTCCACTTCTTATGATGTTATCAAGCGGTTATCTCCTTCTCATTCTACCTCTTCTTCTTCATCAGATTCAGCTCCCTTACTCTCTGGTTCCTCACCTAATTTTTCCTCTCTTCCTCCCCTACTTCCTATTTCCTCTTCTTTCTTCTAAAACTTTCCCAGCTCCTTCTGTTATTCATGTATCTCAACTTAGTTCCACTGATCCTTTGTAATTTCTACTTTCCCCTCTGCCCCAACTCTTCCTGATCCTTCTTACTCTTTTCCCCCTTCTCTCCTGGACTATACTTCTCTTTCTCTCAATACCCATCATATGCAAACTCGATCTAAATATGGGATTGTTAAGCCTATGACCTATCATTCTACATCTCCTCTTTCAGAACCAACTTGTTACACATATGCTATTAAGCATAAATAGTGGAGATAAGCTATGGCTGATGAGTTTTCTTCGTTACACAAACAAGGCACATGGACATTAGTTCCCTTACCCCCAAGCAAAAACATAATTGGTTCAAAATGGGTTTATAAGATCAAACACAATGCAGATGGGTCTATCTCTAGATATAAGGCTAGGCTAGTTGCCAAGGGGTTTCACCAAGAAGAAGGATTGGACTACACTGAGACATTTAGTCCCGTAGTTAAATATACTACAGTAAGATTGATTCTCAAACTTGCTACTCATTATGATTGGTTCATGATGCAACTTGATGTCAAGAATGCCTTCCTTCATGGCCATCTCCAAGAAGAAGTTTATATGTCACAACCACAGGGTTTATTAATGTCAGTCATCCACATATGGTTTGTAAGCTACATAAAGCCATTTATGGGCTAAAGCAGGCCCCTAGAGCTTGGTTCCAAACTTTTACCACCCACCTTATGCAGTTTTACTTTGTCCAATCAGCTGCAGATAATTCTTTGTTTATCAGATATATCAACAACTCTTACATAGTGCTTCTCTTATATGTTGATGATATCATAGTGACTGGATATGACCCACCGTTTATTCAGTCCTTAATTGACGATCTTAATCTTGTATTTGATATGAAGGACGCAGGCCTTCTCCACTATTTCTTAGACCATCTCCAACCCACACATCAAACACCATTTTGAGGCAAACTTTGCTACAATCCTAGAAATTTCAGCTCCAATGGACATACCAACCGGGTCAGCAAATTTTGCTGCAACCCAAAATTGCAGCAACATTACTGCAAAGGTAAACTTGAGGCAAACAATATCCCAACTTACTTTATTCCCTATAAAGTGAGCATTGAGGACTTCCAAAAAAATATTTGAATCAGTCTCAATATAAATAATAGATAAAAGAATAGAATAGAATAAAATATACAATATTTGATGTATGGGTTGGAGTGACTCACTTTGTAACATCAAAAGTAACACATCAACTTTGCCTCAGACCATCAAAATCACTCATTTGCTACATCATTTGATGTTTTGCCTTTGGAGATGGTCTTAGGCCTTGAAATCCATAAATCCAAGCAAGGTCTTCACATTACTCAAACCAAGTATCTTCAGGACCTTCTTCATCAGACACTCATACATGATTCCAAATCATGTAAAACTCCATGTGCAGTTGCCTCTAGACTTGGCAAGCTTGAGGGCCTATCCCTGGATGATCCAATTACTTATTGAAGCACTATTGGGGCTCTTCAATATCTGACCTTTACAAGGTCGGATATTACCTTTTCTGTTAACCAAGTTTGCCAGTATATGCATTGCCCTACTAATGTACATTGGGCTGCTGTCAAACGAATATTAAGATATCTTAAGGGCACCCCTTCCTCTGGTCTTCTGTACTCTCATACTTCTCTTCAATTATCTGCCTATTATGATGCAAACTGGGCTGGGGATCCTTCTGACAGAAGGTCTACAATAGGGTTTGTGATTTTACTTGGTAATCAACCCATCACATGGGCTTCTAAGAAGCAACACACAGTGGCCCGTTCTTTTACCGAAGCTGAATATCGGTCTATGACAGTTACCACTGCAGATCTTGCTTGGGTGCGCATGTTATTTCATGATCTTTATATCCTTCTCTTTATAACACCTACTCCTTATTGTGATAATGTATTAGCTATGGCCTTAGCTTCTAATCCAGTTTTTCATGGTCGCACGAACCATATTGAAATTGATTATCATTTCATTCACAAAAAGTTGCTTAAGACAGCTATTGAAGTTCATTTTGTCTCCTCTAAAGATCAAATAGCTGATGTATTTACCAAAGGCCTTTCTTCTGCTACTTTTTCCTTATTCCGAGACAAACTTATAATTGTCCCATTCATTTAAGGGAGGATGTCAAGCATAGCAGTTCACAAGTCTCATCCACAACTGATCCTATACTCTCAACAGGTGCTTAAATCATCAAAGATAAGCTTCTAGAATAAGGCCATGTATCTAGCTAGTTTATTACAGGTGAGTTTGTTGGATGAGTGGTAAAAAAGCTACATCTGTTATAGAGAGAGTGAATTGAAGTAAGAGAGAGAGAGAGAGAGAGAGAGAGAGAGAGAGAGAGAGAGAGAGAGAGAGAGAGTGTGTGCGTGTGTGTGTGTGGGTTCTGATTGTCTAAAACAGAGTCTTGTATTGATTTGTTGATAAAGCAATATACAAAATTACATCTTATGAATCTTCATCTCCTCTCTCTCTATCTCTCTACCATAACAAGAGATTTAACAATATGTATAAGGCTCATTGATTCGTGTCCAATATTGCATTCTTAACTTCATGATTTTACTCTTATTGGACACAAATTATCACTTATATTGGGAGATTTAATGGATAAATTGTACTCTTGTCATTCTTGTTGTTGTTCACTTGTTGCTAATAAAAATCTCTTTCTTGTAGATTTTGGGAGCTTGAATGATGTTACAAGCATTTTCCTTGGTTCCTATCTAAAAAGGGCAAGGAACACATTTCTTCAGGGCCGGATCGATCCAGGAATAAAAGGCGGATCGATCCGCTTTTACGCAAGGACCTGGAGAAGTCTTTTTAGGAAGTTGGATCGATCTGGCTTTTATATACGGATCGATCCGCGAGTTTCGCTGAGCATTCTGCTTCCCAATTGAAGAACCGGATCGATCCGGCTCTTTGCCTTGGATTGATCCGCCGCTACAGTTTTTCCCCTCTTGTATTTACAAGTTTGCCATTCTTATGTTTTGGTATAAATAGAAAGAGATAGGGTTTTGTAAGGAGGATTGATTTTATCTTGTGTTTTTCTCCCAACATTCTTCTTCTTCTCTCATTTTTGGTAACCCACTTGGGTTCCCTTCCATTTCTTCTTCATTTGTATAAACTTGAAGTTTGGATTGAAGTTTTAATGACTAGGTATATTTTGTATCTCTTCTCTTTTGATGATATTACTATGCTTTCTATCATTAGTTAGATTACTTAGGTTGTGGATCATGAGCTCTTGGATTTAATGTTGTAGCATTTCTAGGGTTCATTTGTGTGCAATTCAAAACTAAGGACTTCATCTTTTTTGTATTGCATCTTTGATTGTCAAAACTTAGACTTTGAATCCTACCCTATGTATTTCATATGGAATATTATTTAACCTTGTGTTTTGCACTCCATGTGTTTGATAAATGTTGTGTGTGGGATTTATAACTTGGGGTCTTCATCTTTGATGTCAAGCATCTTTGATTGTTCAAACTCTTGGGTTTTAAATACTATCTTTTGAAGGCTTCATAGGTGATTTGTCCACCAAGTAGATTAGTTATTGTAGAGTGGACAAATCATTCGGATTAGAAGCCATAGAGGCTTCATCTTGTATGTCATGCATCCTTGATAGTCCAACATTAGCTTCAAATCCGTTTCTATGGAAATCTTAAAGCTCATTTCATCTAACACATAGGTGCACTCTAAGTGTTTGATAATATGCCACATTGAGATGTTACCTTAGCATGTGCTTAAAACATTAGTCCATTTCATCTTGTTGTGACCCAAGATGAGGGGGAATGATCCCAACCTATTGCCTTTTAGATTAGTATTTATTTACCTTGTATCCTCCAAAAACCAAACAAAAAGCCGCAAGACGCAAAGTCATTTTTATCCCTTTCTATCATCTTTTCTTATTTCTTTCTTTTGAGCATTATAATTAGTTACTAAACTTCCCAAACGTTGTTCTTGTATCAATCCCTGTAGACTCGACACCCTACTTCCAACATACTACGTTTTTAATAGGGTTAAATAAGAACTTGATTTTGACAATATCAAAATGGCGGCGTTATCGGGGATTGGCAACAATGTTAAGTTGTTTAGTTTCTAATTATATGGGCTTTTGCATTTAATCTTTTTATTTTTGTCTTTGTTTTTAAGGATTAGCTACTCTTGAAGAGCTAAACCTCCATCTAGGATGTTGATGACACATTGGTCTCACATGGGGAAAGGTACAAGTATCTCCTTTGGTTGTTGTCTTTAAAATTTTGGCATATGTAATTGATTTTTGTAATTTCTTATATAGTTGGGCTTAATAGAAGTGGTGTATTGTTGTACGTGAGTCATCCTAAGAGAAAGTGATTCGTCGACCATGTAGCTTAGTTAATGTAGGGTGGATGTGTCATTCTAATCAAAGGTGTTGCATAGTGTAGTAATTTAAAAATTATTTGTTATTATGATAATTAGGCTTTGTGTTAAGATGCTTGACTCATATCCAAGAGAATGTGATGTGTTCCACCATGTAGTTTAGTTAACTTAGTTTAGTTAATGTAATTTAGTTATAGGGTGGGCAAATCATGTCACTCAAAGTAGAGCCATAGTATAGTAATGCAAAGTATGATTGTTTTGCCAAACTTTCTAGAACACATCTTTTAAAGGAATATTATTTATCTTTTACATGTTCGGCTAGTGGTAGATTCAACATTCTAACCTTCAAATTCATCCGCATCATCCACTCATCATTCCATTTTCATATCTTTTGTGTGTTTGGTTTTTCTTTTTATTTTCTTCTTTTATTTGCTTTATGTGCTCGGTAGTGATTCATGTGCAGGAACATCATTTTTGTGCTCATCGGGGATCGCCCCTTTTGTTGGTGATATCACTCTTTCCCTACTCATTATTTTCCTTGTTTCGAACCATTTGCATTAGGGACAATGCAATCTTCTTCACAAAAAACCCTAAAAAAAATTGCAGCAAAAGCTGCGCGCCCCCCGACTTTGCAAGCTCGTATCTCCTTCAATATTGATCCAAAGTTTACAAATTTTATATCATTAGAAAGCTCTCACGGAGTACTACAATTTTAAGCGAAAAAACAGAGACATTGATCGAGTAAATCTTCCAGAAAATTGGATCAAAGTTGGAAAAAAAATTCATTTTTATTGATCCAAAAAATTAGGTTTTGCAATATCTCACTCGTTTGAGATAATCAAGCCATGGGACTTTATGGAGGGACTCTAGGGACCATATGGGACACAACCATGCCAAAAATTTGGACCCCTATTGGAGTTTTGTATTAGACCCACTTGAAAATTGGTTTTTCAAAGTTTTATGAAAAAACTTGAAATCCATCAATGGTGGATTTGTTTTTTGGTGATATACGGTCGAACCAACAACCTATTGGCTCTGATACCAATGTAGATAATATGCACACAAGCATACGAGACGGGTTTAGGTCATTTACCTAGAGGAATAACCCGACGGATCGCCGAACGGTGTTGTTACGAGCCCGGCGTCTTCACCCACGAACTGCTGCTCCATGTTGCCTCCGTGTACTCTCTTATGCATCGCCTAGGTCGTAGAGGACGCTTCTTGAACCATCCCCATGACAATCACGTTCTAAATCCCAAGCTCCTTGGTGATTAGCTAGAGAGAGAAACTGTAGGGAGAGAGAGATAGAGAGGCTACTGTGATGTTAGGAATAGATCAATATGTTGTGTTTATATCATATATATATACACACACATAATATCCAAACCCTAGGGCTCCAAGAGCCATGGCCCATTGGACCCGATCCAATGTATGTGGGTGCCAGTATGGCCCACATATTTCTTACATTTATAAACCCAAAATTTCCAAATATTTATCCCAGAGCTGCCATGACCATTTGCATAATAGGAAGAGATGATCAATCGATTCGACCTCCTCATTACAAAACAACAGTTAAGGTCCCTCTGCGGTAGGCAACCAATTTGGTGTAAATTTTGTTTAACAGCAATACGACCTAGCCAGACCTGCCACCCAAAAAACTCAACTTTGGCGGAATACCCAAAGACCACACCTTCGGCTGGACAGAATTTGTGTAAGCTCTTCTTCTCTCCATCTCCATGCAGAAAGACTTGACAAAAAAAATTCCTTTGTCTTCAAAGCTCCAGCATAGCCGATCCTTATGTGTGTTGCTTAGCACAACCCCATAGAGAAGCCCCATCAACTCATTCCATTGAGCTAGTTCCTACCCAAACAGTGGACGTCTCAATTTTAATCCCCATTCCCATAACCCATTCACCCATTTTCCATAGTCTATTATCTTCCCTCCTCTATTGTCTACTAGCACAAAGATTCTCGGGAACCACACCTTCAATTCACCTTCCATTACCCACTTGTCATTCCAAAACTCGATAGATTTTCCATCCCCTACCAGATTTTTGAATCCATCCCTTACAAGAGTTACAAATGAGTCCTCTCCGTTTAACAATGCTTCCATAGCCCTAGCAAAAGGCGACATGATCCTAGAATGTTGAAGCTTCATTAGGATGTCACCGGAGTTAATGTTGTACTTATTACAAAAAAATATCTTCCAGAACGTGTCACTACTCCCACTCCCAAATTTCCATATCCATTTTGTTAGAAGAGCTCTTTTTTTGTCAAGTATATTGATCACTCCTAGACCCCCTTCTTTTTTCATTTTGCAAACCTTATCCCATGCCACCCAGTTGATTTTACTTTTTTCATCAGAACCTCCCCACGAGAATTGCCTTTATAGATTTTCAATTTTGTGAGCGATAGATTTTGGAGCACGGAAGAACGACATAAAGTGCAATGGCATATTTGATAACACCGATTTGAGTAGGGTGAGTCTACCTCCCGAAGATAGCATCTTACCTTTCCAGGAAGATAATTTCCTGTTGACTATATCCACCACTGGCTTCCACGTACTAATTCTATATGGATTGGCACCCAATGGTAGCCCGAAGTATGTGATTGGAAAAGTTCCCACCTTGCATTTTAGCATTTCGGCCCAACTCCTTAATCTTGATTCCTTAACCTTGCACCCCACAATTACGCACTTTGATAGATTAATACGTAATCCCGCAATAAGCTCGAACCATCTGAGGATTCGTTTAATAGTAAGGAGCTGTGACACTTCGGCTTTACAGAAAAATAAAGTATCGTCGGCATATTGGAGATGAGAGACTGCTAGGCCATCAGGTGCTGAATGTATTCCTTCGATCACATTTCTTTCCTCTGCTTTCGAGATAAGTAAGTTTAGACATTCAGCCACCAAATTGAACAGGAAGGGGGATAGTAGATCCCCTTGTCTCGGTCCCTTAGCCATATGGAACTCTTCCGTTAGTAATCCGTTGATTAAAATGGATAGTGATGGTGTGGAAATGCATTTGATGATCCACAATCTCCATTTCTCCCCAAACCCCATTTTCTCAAGAACGAACATAAAAAAGCCCCAGTTAATCGAGTCATATGCTTTTTCAAAGTCAACTTTGAATAAACATCCCCCCATCGGAGATTTGTGCATCGAGTTCATCGTTTCCTTCGCCACTAGCATCGAATCCAGGATATTCCTTCCCGCGATGAATGCAGGTTGTTGATGGCTCACCAAATCGGCCATAATACCTCTAAGTCTATTTTCTAAGATCTTAGACAAAAGTTTATAGATACACCCAATTAGACAAATTGGTTTGAAATCTCCCAGGGCCTCCGGAGCTTGATGTTTCAGAATAAGGGCAATAGAGGTTGCATTTAAACCTCCTACGATCTTCCCATTAGAATGAAAATCTTGTAGAAAACTCATAATGTCTCTCTTGATGATCTCCCATTTGGATTTGATGAACCCAAAGTTAAACCCATCCGGACCCGGAGCTTTGTTACTATCGCATTCATCCAGCGCCCTTAAGACTTTTGACTCGTTGAATTCAGCTTCCAATTCCCTAGCCGCTATTGGGGAGATGGACTTGAAAGTGAAATTCTCCATGGAGAAAATAATTGTGTCTGTGCACTGATAATGTGACTTGAAATGATCCAGTATTGCCCCCTTGATGTCTGTTGGATGTCGCAGGACCCTGCCATTGAGGTTGAGGAACCCCAGATAGTTGGCCCTTTTTTGTGCGTTTGTTACAAAATAAAAAAAAGATGTATTGCGATCGCCTTCTTTGAGCCATCGAACTCTCGATTTCTGTCTCCAAATAGCCTCTTCTACTCTATATGCTTTCCAAAGATCCTCTATTAGTTTTAGTCTTTCCAATCTTTCCTCCGCATTAAGGCCTTGATTCTCTTGCTTAAGATCTAATTAACTGATTCTAGCTTCTAATTTCATAATAGTTTTACTCTCGACTCTTGACCTGTCTTTAACTTTGCTCTTATGAGTTCCTTTAAGTATTTGGAGCTTCTTTTTTATTTTCGTACCTGCATTAAGCCCCAACAAAAACCCAGCCCAAGTGCTATCAATGACGTTCAAAATTTTCTTGTCTTCAAGCCAGTGGTTGAAAAATCTAAATGGAGTAGGACCCCAATTTACTGAAGAAGACCTTAAGATAATCGAGCAGTGATCCGAGAGTCCCTTAGAAAGACCCCATTGTTTCAGGTCTGGAGATGCTTCCAGCCATTCTTTTGGAATCAAGAACATGTCAAGCCTCGCTAGCGAGGCCACTTCTCTATTATTAGACCAACTGAAGGACCTACCACACAGATTCAAATCCATAAGCTCTCCTTGTTGAATGAACCTTTCAAACTCTCTGGTCGGCCTAGCATTAAACTGCCCCCCCTACACTCATGTGTGAACCTCAACACATTACAGTCCCCAGTAACACACCATGGCAAATTAAATTGATTTTTAAGAATCAATAGCTCTTCCCACAGTAACGTTCTATCCGCGTCGACATTTGGGGCGTATAGATTGCACATCGCACATTCCAGATTCCACTCTTTCAAGATTCCAATAAGAATCAGGTATTTGGGTTTATGGATTACCCTTGAAACCTCAAAAAATGACTCATTCCACATTGAATTTAAACCCCCTGCCGATTCCACTGCGTCCACACATTCCATCTTATTGAATACCCTCCCCCCAATTCGCTTGATAGTATTTTTCCTTACTGTATCGAGTTTCGTTTCTTGTAACATCATCATCCCAAGCTTTTCTTTGCGAACTAATTTGTTAACAGCTCTTCTCTTCTGTGCCCTCCCAAGGCTTCTAACATTCCATGAAATTATTTTAAACATTAATAACTAGACAAACCCCCCCACAAAAGTGCCATCGATCAACCCATCCATCTGGACCTGCTTCTCCAGATCTGCCAATTTGGATCTCACCACCTTTTCATCCACCAACTAAACCATATCTAGATATTTAGCCAATTTTTGAGTTTCAGCCGACTCTCTACAGGTCACATGGTCCACATTCCCGTCTTTCTCCAACAGTGACCCCTCCACAAACGAAGGGCAGATCGACGAATCAGATTTGGATGACGTCTCTACCATGGCTTTACCCTTGGGCTGCGGTTTTGGGAGCCTGTGTCTCTTGTTTAGTAATCTTCTGTAACTTGACCCTGGAAACAGGTTGTTCAGCTTCTTCTTGCCTCTAACCCTCAGCTCCAAGCTATCCTCGACATATTCCACTAATGCAGCAACCTCGTTATTAGAAGAAATCTCCAATTCTACCTAGTTTTCCTCGAGAGAGAGGCAGGGCTAGTGACGGATGATTGTCTAGAGTTTACATGAATGACAATAAACTTGTTGAAGCCCTTCGCTAGATGGGTTTGGTCCAAACCCCCACTATCACTCTCTTAATTTAGATACTCTGCCCTTTTATCCTCCAAGACTAGGCCCTCCTTATTAAAGGATAAAACCACCTCCAGGCCATTAATTAGATTGGGCCCCACTAGCCCCACATGATTGTGTCTGGTGTTGTTTCCACCAAAGACTTCCTCATTCACCCTTACTTTCGATCCCCGATTTGTTGCTTCAGATGATCCTCTCACTTCCTTCCCCAATTGTCTGATCAATTGTTCCACTGGTCTACTTTCATTGCCTTCCTTGTCTAAATCGATCTCTCCCTAATTATTAGGGTGAGGCGTTTCCAGTCTACCTTTCCCCTTAACCTCTTCTGAAGGGTCCTCTATTACTCTGACCAACCACTTGCTCCATCTTCTATTACTGTGATTGTCTGGTCAATTTTACCTCTATATAGTGAATTGTATAAAACTCTTCCAGATGTCAGTATAGATTTATTTTTGGTATGTTCATCCATCTCCATACCTTCACCCCACAGATTGGCTATCCATACAAATAGCTCTTCACTCCAAATCTGTAATGGCACTAGGGGTGTGAGTTATTTTCGTAAAATTGAACCGACCGACCAAAACCGATCGATTCTCTCAATTTTTGGTCGGTTTGTAACACCAATGATCAGTTCATGGCTTGAAGTTTTGGAAAAAAATGATTTTATCGAATCGGTAGGTGGTTCTTACTTTTGTGAACCGAGAACCGACTGAAAGCCGATCGAATATCGTGTATATATACTATGACTGTTTTATCTCTATATATGTCTATATAATGTACATATACACAACTCTCAAAAGAAACAAAAATACAAGACTATTGATGAAACAAAAAGCTACAAACCCACGTGATGACATACCAAAAGAAGAGAAGTAAAGCCAAAAGTCCACAAAGCCCAGACTGATTTGATAAAAAGTAAAACTGATTTACTTACTCCTACAAGACTACAAGTTACACTTATTTGACCAAAATCAACTTATGGGCTCATCCCTCCAAAATAGCCTTCCCTACAAAAAGAGAACCCTAGCCTTTTTTTTTCTCCTCTCTCTCTCTCTCTCTCTCTCTCTCTCTCTCTCTCTCTCTACTGTCGACACCTGCTCCTCAACCACCCCTCTCTTCTCTTTCTACAAACCCTAGAGCCTCCCTCGTTTTCCCAGTTCCTTTTTTTTTGGATTTAGTTTAGAGATGAACCTCAATTTTTTCTCTCTACGGTCTCTCTACATCATCTCTCTCCAAGAGGCTCACACAGGAAAAAACCCTAACCCAAATCTATATGGTCTCTCAACTTTCTTTTTATTTGCACTCTTTCTTTCTTCTTTGACTGGTAGCTCCATGGATGCATCAACAATAGTGATCGAAGGAAGGACAAGCCGAATGAACAATCACCGGTCAATATCAGACCATTGTCGGCGGCTAGGAAGAACTAAGGAAGCAATGGTTGATTCCTTCGTGGAAGCCATCAATGAGGTTGTCAAAGGCTCAAATCCATTTCTATTGATTTTTTATTTTTTGTTCAAAATCCCTCAACCGATCGAATAAACCGAAACCGACCATGAAATGGTACAGTCGATGTTGGCCGACCGTTTCGATCATCAATTCGAAATCGTTGCTGATATAGTTGAAACCGAAAGTCTCAGTTTGGTGTATTTTTTGGGGTGTAAAACCGACCAAACCGACCGTTTCCACCCCTAAATGGCACCCCTACACACCTCAGCCATACTAGCCATTCTTTATCTTCGTCTGCCTCCTTCCTTGGTTGTATCTTGACGAACCATATCCATAGCCATGTGTCACTTAGTTGTAGTAATTCAGACATTGCCTCGGCATTGTCGAACTCAAACAACACTCTATTTTCCCCCAATGGTTTTACTAAGCATTCAAAAACACCTCCAGCAAGAAATTGGTCTTGAATTAAATGAGCATCCTCAGTAAACCTAATTGTGCCCACTGCACACCTTTCCAACCAATTTAACTCTTCTTGACTTGATTGGGCTAACACCATATTAACTCCTTCATTCACTTTGTGAGTCATCGTGTCCATTTTCTCTTTAGGTCTAGAGTAAATTCCATCTCCTTCGTTAGATCTCTCCTGTTCAAGAATAACCCCCTTTCCAAAGTTGGTCCCTACAACCTTCCTTTGAATTCCCATCACCAGTTCATTGTAGCGCCTTTTTCCCCTTCTCCCCCTTGTGTCGGCTGGATTTCCTTAAAAACCCCTCTAAGAGGAACAAAAGGCTTGGCTTGATTGTAGCCCCAAAAATCTGCAATCTTGGCCCTAATCTTGTACCCAAGGAGCATCGACCCACTTAGGGATTTGTCACAGCTCGGTCCCACAATAGCGGAACCGGAGTCCGTGGCACGCCACCGAGGCTAAACCAATTCATTAATGTTCCCAAAAATTAGGTTTGAAGAACACACGCAGCGGAAAAACAAAACACCTTTTAAAACCAGAGGTTCAGTCGACGGAGGCGGGCAGGGATTTTAATATCAAATTTCAGTCGACTGAAATTGGAAGTCCAGTCGACTGCTGAGGGGTCCAGTCGACTGCCCTGGGGTCCAGTCGACTGCTTTTGCTAAAAATGAAGCAGTAGCTAACACGCTCAGGGGTTCAGTCGACTGCTCAGTCGACTGCTCCCCTGGCAGCAGCCCAAACTGCAGAAAATAAGTTTTAAAGCTTTCTAACTATCACCAATGATCAACCATTCAATCCAAACTCAAGCCAAAGTAATCCTAGCTGTATTAAAACATTACCAAACATAATTACAACATGTTATAGCCTAATACAACGTTCAAGATTCATTCTATCATACCAAAATTAAACATGGGTTAAAACAATAGAAATTCTTATTACAATATTTCTAGGATCCCAAAACTACAAGATTTATATTCAAGTTGCCTTCTAAAAGAACTCCCAACCCACGTGCTCACTTCTGCGATTCCTCGCCAGCATTAACACCTGAAATGGTTATTTGAATAACCACACATATTTCGATTTGTTTAAGCTAAAGCTTAGTGAATAAAACAACATATGCACATGAATGATAAACATGTCCGCATTCACATCTCTACAATTTATACTAGTCGCCGGAGACTCACGTGCCCGTCCATATTCCCAATCCGCGACTCCTCGCCAATAAGTCCACGCGAAAGGGTAAGACCCACGATTCTACAAACAATCGTGCGACCTTAATGCCTATATCGGCTCCACAAAATGGCACGGTGACCACGTGCTCCTTCTGACCCAAATAAGCAACTTAACATGCTCAAATACATATCACCATGCTCGCGGTAATTAAAACATATCACCGTGCTATTGAGCCTACTTATCAATATGAATGCCCAATATGAACTACACAATATATCTCTAGGAATTAATACATGCTATCCAAACATAACATGAATACATGCCAAGAAATCATTCCAAAACATAGTTGAATCACTCACCTCCGATTTACGCTCCTATAATTCAATCTGAAGAAAACCCGTGCACAAAGAACGTGCAGAAGTCTGTCTAGTACAATTCCTATGGATCAGAATTCTATTTATCAACTTTTATGAAAAATTCTAGAAAATAACTTTTCGGAAAATTTAGCCAAACAGGCCCTAACATATATCAAAACGAAGCTCTTACCTCAAGGAGCTCGAATATGAAATCTGGGAGAAAACAAACTGACGGAAGGTCGTCGTTTGGCGTCGCAAAGCTCTAAGCAACTAAATCTCCCTCTAGCCTCCTCTTGGCCTCCTTCTTGAGTTTTAGGTTAACTTATGAAAAAATCTAAGTTCATCTCTATCTATATATAGGCAACATTCTCGGGGAATTACGTTTACCTCCCCACGAGTTTTCCAAACTCCTAATCAGTCTCTGAGACTTTCTATACAGCTTATTCATAGCTTTACGAGTGAAACCTCAAAATTATAAAAGTTTTCGACTAAGTTTCGTTTGGTTGCTAAAACGCGAATTTCTATATGAAGTTTCCGAAGTTGCTAATTAGCTTACCAAAATAATAGCGTGTTCATTCGTCCTCACCAGGATACTAAATCTAACAACAGAATTAAATTCTAAAACAGAAAAATAATACAGATATTGAAATACACAGGTAAACATTTATTTTCAGGTAAACATTTAAAAATGTTCTACAGTGACCGTCTCATACTCGGAGAGACTTCACAACAACAAAATTCTAAATCACCACAGTCTCAGAGGGTTCTCTAATACAGACACCCAAATCAACTCGTGAGTCAAAACTCACTCAAACATGTGTCATAAGACACGCCACATCACATTATCATGCATGACAATGAAATGCAAAAGCAATAACACGAATGTGGGTGTTATAGGATTTGACCACCTCCCTAGCCGTCCGCAGATCTTCAAATCGAACAAAGCCGTAGTTGTCTTTCCTCCCCTTCCTACCTTTGTTTGGGATGAAGTGTCAATTACCCTTGCATGGCGTGCAAAGTATTTACGGAGCATCGGCGAATCCACATAAGGATTGACGTTGTCCACAAAGACTGTGATGGACTCTCTGCGTAATTTGCCGATATCCATGTTCCTTCGTTTCCCCTCTTTTCGTTGATAGAACTCCTCTTTTCTCCAGTCGGTATTGTTTGCCCTTCTCCGATCTCCGGTCATATCCTTCGCAGGTTACAACTTCTTCTGCTCCTAGTATCTGTTTCAGATGATCTTTTTTCCCCTTTCCTATTATTTTAAACTTTATTTCCCACAGATGCTTCAAAGTTGTTACATGCATGGTTTGTGAGGTACCACAAAAAAATGGATTCACAAATAGCCTCTACTTGAAAGTTGTATGAAATTAAAAAAATTTGCTATAGTAAGTGGAATATTTTAGTCTAATTTTTGGATTGGTGTGAAATACTTAGTCTGATTCTTATTTTAACAGCTTAAAAATTCGTTTAAGATGCAATAGATTTGAGAGACTATAGTCTGCACTCTGTCCTCCACCTTGGTCTCTCAATCCAACTTCAATAGCCAAACCTCTTATGTACGTGGTTTATTATCGAAAATTGCTTTTACTTCCCATCTAAATGGCAGCTTAATAGTATTTTTTTTAGCCTGCACTCTGTCATCCACCTTGGTCTCTCAATCCAACTGCAATAGCCATACCTCTTATGTATGTGGCTTATTATCGAAAAATTGCTTTTACTTCCCATCTAAATGGCTGGCTGCTTAATAGTATGTTTTATTATTATTATTATTATTATTATTATTATTATTATTATTATTATTAATTGTGTGTGTGTGTGTGTGTGGGGGGGGGAGGAGGTTGTTGGGGTTTAAAGAAAGTAAAACTAACCTCAAAAATTAAGAAAGTGAGACTTACCACTGAATCCGATTCTATTTTGAGCATTCTCAAACAGTCAAGGATAGGTCTGAACCAGTCTCACTTTTATTTCATTTTTATGACAATATATATTGTGTTAGTTTGATCAAGAAAGTGACTACCACAAGTAGCTACACCAACACCAACACCAAATTACATTGAATTTTTTTTTCTTGGCTGGGCAAAAAAACTGGTTCTTGGATTAATTGAAGGGTTAAAAAATGAAATTGTAATTTGTTAAATGATCTAATGAAGACAAATCAGACAGTAAATTTCTATGGATCACCTGGCTAACTCGGGATTGAGTCCGAGAAAAACAAAAAAGCTAGATATATAATTCACATAACATAAATGAGTAATGATATGCTTCCCAAATCCAAATTCCAAATATCCATGGGTGGTGACACATTGGACCAGAGTCGGCTTAGGCCCCCCTGGAATTTTAAAAATTATATTTTTAGATTTGAAATTTATGAGTTTTACAAATTGACCCTCGTGGAATTTTAAAGGATACCTTATAATGTTTAAATTTCTTCAAATAGATTCGGATTATGTTTCCAAATATCACATTTTAAAATTAAAAATTACATCGCTTATCTCAAAATGGGGTCTAAAACTAATTCTACGTCTTTTCTACCCCTTTTAATTGGGAAATATGTCAACCAAAAAATAATAGAATTGGAGGACATTTGTGAATTTTTTTTAGGGATATTTGTGCATATTGAATTGCGGTACTTGTAAAATTTGTGCACATGTAAATTTGTGACTTATGTTGAATTGGAATATGTATTAAAAATGACCCCAAAAAAATTTCAACGCCCCGAGACACCCGTATAGCTTAGGCCCATGGATCAGAAATCCTTCCACCCCTGCGAAAACCCATCTCAAAATGATGTAACAGTGAGTCCACTAAATTTTGATTAGACACACTATAGGGTGACTTTAACATCCTCCAATCAAAATCCAATAGACCGTCTACCACGTTATTTGGGATAGATTTACTCAACATAAAGTTATCAAAGAATAAATAAAAGTGGGGAAAAAAAGAGATTACACGTTGGGGTGTGTGGGTGTGTGTGTGTGACACGTGCGAGGTGAATTGGGGGAAAGTACGTGTGTTGAGGTAAGAACGCCTCTGTCTGGCCATCCTTTTCTTCCTTTGGACACAGAAACTCCAGTCAGCAGCAACAAGGTCATGGGTCAATTCAGTGGGCAAAAACATTTATACAGTATATATAGGCACAGACAAAAGCATATTACAAAACATAAATAAATAAATAAAGAAGAAGAAGAAAGAAGAAGAAGATGAGAACCTAAAAAAAAAAAAGAAGAAGAAGACGTGAACCTAAAAAAGAGACAAACTAGTAACCTTCCAATCATAGAGCAGTTAGATCAACCGAATAGGAAAGTAGAACAGAAAACATGTCAAAATTGCAAACTGATAGCAGAAGAGAGCCTTTCCCTAGCCATTGACTGGTACTCTAAAAGGCTTCCTAGCATATAGCAAATGAGAGGCAAAACAAAGACTAACAAAAAATGTGGGTCCAGTCCATGAGGAGAGACAAGATGGCATGTAAGTTCAACAGAAGATGCCCATTATAGAACCAAATGTAATGCAGATTTATAAACCACTTTGCTAGGACGAGCTGGGTTAAGGTTGAACTGTTGGTTTGTATGGCATGGGCCACATGGCTAACTAGCTTAGGAAGATGAAGGAAGCTAAAATTTAATTAGGCATCTACATATGTAAGTAGCAAATCAAGCTTTCTGTGTAAGTGGAACTTAAAAATTGTCGCATACAGCTATAATTAATTGATAAGTTTCATATCCTCACGTGATATGAAAGAATCTAAATGAAAGCAACCCATCTACTCTCTCAGTCCCAAATTACTGGACACTCTTTTTATTTTGGGTTGTCCCAAAATATTAGCTTAGTAATCTGCCAAAAGTGGCTGATTTTGGGTCATTGAAGTTTGACTCTCAAAACCTTATCAATGGCAAATCCCTTTACACCAAAAATCATGCATGGAGACATTTCAATGAGTTTAGAAAATATTCCAATTGGTTTGAAGTGTAGTTTTGAAAAGAGGATTAAACGAGATTTTCTACAAAATAAGTGGGATTACTATCACAATCCTTAAGTACAAAGCATACATTATCATTTATGAATCAAGAACAACATACATACCTATAAAAAATTAATGGCCAAAGCATATAAGAAGTATAACACCCACATTTGTGTTATTGCATTTGCATTACATTGTCATGCATGATAATGTGATGTGGCGTGTCTTATGACACATGGTTGAGTGAGTTTGGACTCACGAGTTGATTTGGGTGTCTGTATTAGAGAACCCTTTGAAATTGTGGTGATTGAGAATTTGTTGTTGTGACGTCTCTCCGAGTGTGAGACGGTCACTGTGGAACACTTTAAATGTTTATCTGAAAATAAATGTTTACCTGTGTATTTCAATATCTGTATTATTTTCTGGCTTAGAATATATTTCTGTTGTTAGTTTTAGTATCCTGGTGAGAACGAATTAACACGCTATTAATTTGGTAGGCTAATTAGCAACTTCGGAAATGTCATGTAGAAATTCGTGTTTTAGCGACCAAACGAAACTTAGTCGAAAACTTTTATAATTTTGAAGTTTCACTCGTAAAGCTATGAATAAGCTGTATAGAAAGTTTCAGAGACTGATTAGGAGTTTGGAAAACTCGTGGGGAGGTAAACATAATTTCCAAAAGAGTTGCCTATATATAGATAGAGATGGATTTTTAGATTTCTGTAAGTTTAACCTAAAGCTCAAGGAGGAGGCCAAAAGGGGGCTAGAGGGAGATTTAGTTGCTTAGAGCTTTGCGATGCCAAACGACGACCTTCCGTCAGTCTGTTTTCTCCCAGATTTCATATTCGAGCTCCTCGAGGTAAGAGCTTCGTTTTGATACCTATTAGGGCCTGTTTGGATAAGTTTTCCGAAAATTTGTTTTATAGAATTTTTCATAAAAGTTGATAAATGAAATTTTGATCCATAGGAATTGTACTAGACGGACTTCTACACGTTCTTTGTACACGGGTTTTCTTTGAATCGAAGTTTAAGAGCGTAAATCGGAGGTGAGTGATTCAACTATGTCTTTGGAATGATTTCTTTACATGTATTCATGTTTTGTGTGAATAGCATGTATTAATTCTTAGAGATATATTGTGTAGTTCATATTAGGCATTTATATTGATAAGTAGGCTCAATAGCACGGTGATATGTTTTGATTACCGCGAGCATGGTGCTATGTATTTGAGCATGTTAAGTTGCTTATTTGGGTCAGAAGGAGCACGTGGTCACCGTGCCATTTTGTGGAGCCAATATAGGCATTAAGGTCGCACGATTGAAGAGAAGAATCGTGGGTCTTACCCTTTCGCGTGGACTTATTGGCGAGGAGTCGCGGATTGGGAGTATGGATAGGCACGTGAGTCTCCGGCGACTAGTATGAAATATAGAGATGTGAATGCGGACATGTTTATCATTCATGTACATATGTTGATTTATTCACTAAGCATTAGCTTAAACAAATCGAAATATGTGGTTATTCAAATAACCATTGCAGGTGTAAATGCTGGCGAGGACTCGCAGAAGTGAGCACGAGGGTTGGGAGTTCGCTTGGGAGGCAACTTGAATGTTAGCCTTGTAGTTTTGGGACAATAGGAGGTTGTAATAAGATTTTTTATCGTTTTAACCCATGTTTAACTTCGTATGATAAAATGGATTTTAAATCATTGTAATAGTTAGTGACATGTTGTAATCCTGCTTTAGAAATATTTTAATACAGCTAGGATTACTTTGGATTGAGTTTGGATTGAGTGGTTGATCCTTGGTGAAAGTTAGGAAGCTTTTAAAACATGAAATTCTGCAGATTGGGCTGCTGCCAGGGGAGCAGTCGACTGGTCTAGTGTTCAGTCGACTGAACCCCTGTGCCTACTAGCTACTGCTTGTTAATATGGTAAAGGCAGTCGACTGGGCCCTGCCTCAGTCGACTGGACCTCTGTAGGATAATGTGCTCTTTTTGATTCTGCTTGATTCAGTTGACTGGTCCCTGATTCAGTCGACTGAAAGCTGGAGACCTCAGTCGACTGACCCTAGTCTCAGTCGACTGGAATTTCTATTAAACCCTTTTGAAAACTCCCTGCCTTCTTCAGTTGACGGAGCAGTCGACTGAGCAATCGACTGAACCTCTGGGTTCAAATGTGTTTTGTTTTCCGCTGCGTGTGTTCTTCAAATTAAACTTTTGGGAACGTTAATGAATTGGGTTAGCCTCGGTGGCGTGCCACGGGCTCCGGTTCCGCTATTGTGGGACCGGGCTGTGACAAGAAGAGATCTAAACAACATCACACACTCATGAAATGAGTAAGCACCAAGAGACCTTAAAAAAGCAATGAGTTCAAAATTCCAAATTAGTAGAAGTTACTTATAAGCACCAAAAGAAAATCCAAATATAGTAAAGGACCATGAAATTTGATAGAGATGAACTGTAGTGAGTCTAGAAAATGAATCAAAAAGCCAAAATGCTCTAGCTATCATGAGATGAGAGAAATGATGCAATAAATGCAAAGTATTTGGAATCTGTCCACTGATCTGTGGGAAATCATAATTAAATCTAGAAAAAAAATTGCGAGCAAAGCCTTATATCATTGGAAAGCTAAGAAGTTGAACTTTATAGGAAAAATAAGGTTTGAACAAAACAGAGAACTTAAGATCACGGATTATAGGGTTGAAACAGAGGTCACTGTTAAGGGAATTTAGCCAAAAATGTGTGTGTATTTTAAAAAGGGGTTTATAAGAGGAATTTACCCACACCAAAAATCACAGACATGGATTTCGGTGTTAGGAACCATCTCCAATTGGTTTGGATTCAAAATTATATCTCAAGACTTAGAAGAGAGTCTCTGTAAGAAAAGTGGACAGAGTTCAAAAGTGAATGAAAATAAAAAAAAGTGACAAAGCGTCCATGTTTTCATGAACCTCATGGATCTCAAAATTGAATTTGCTCTTCATGCAAGTGAGCTCAAAATGACACTCCAACCATGAATTAGAGGCTTACTCATTCCAAATCATGAGCTAATCACTAAATACCAACAAATCCCTAAATTTATTTGAATAGACCAATTAAAATAGCAAATCTATGAATACTCACCTGATCGAAAGACTCTTTAGTCCAAGCCCTAAATCATCACCTGAAAGAGAAAGATCAATCAATATAGAAGAAGCCAACACTGTGGTGGTGGTTCGAGTGTGAAAAGGTAGAGATTGAGAGTGTGTGTGTGTGTGTGTGTGTGTGTGTGTGTGTGTGTGTGTGTTTGTGTGTGTGTATGTGTGTGTGAGAGAGAGAGAGAGGATACTGAGCTTAGGCAGCCCACTACCAGCCCTGCCACCAATGAGCATCTAGCACGTGGCCAGCACGTTGAGTAAGCACCTCTCCCGTCCACATTGATTTTTAGATCTTTTTTTTACGTGCTTTGATTCGTGCAAATGTGTTAAAATGTAATTTATGCCCAACTGTGCATTAAAAGCACGGGTCGTAGCTCCCAAAATAGCCTTGGCACGTGCCCTGGCATGTAGTCGGGTGCGCGTGGTAGCACATGTACAGCACGGGCATATGAAACCCTCTCCCATGCATGCTGATTTTTAGCACTTTGGCGCATGCTTTTTCTGGCCATATGATTTAAAATGCATTAAGATGGCTGTATTTCAATTTTCATAGTTTGTGCATATGTTTAGTGCACTGTTTGGTATACATTTTTGTATATCAATTGTAAGTGTGATTGTAATAGGACCCTATGTTTTGACTCTTGATAGAGACAGGGGCGGATCTATATAAGGGCAAAGGGGGGCTCAAGCCCTTCCTAAGTTTTAGAAAATTCTTTATATACCCTGTAAAAGAAAGTTACATTTAAGTTAAGCCCCCTAAAAATTTAATTAAGTCCCTATTCTATTAGCCCTCGTTTGGCAGACCGGATAAATCTGGCGGATAGGACATGATAAGGCATGATCAGATAGGATAGTAATTCTGTGTGATAAGTTGTTATGTTGTCCTGTGTTTGGAACATGCCCAGATATATATTCCAGATAATAACTAAATTATTATCCTGAAGGAAAAAAGAGATTTGAAAAATAAATAAATAAATAAAAAGTATATCTGAAGGGAAAAAACTGGATCTTTAAAAAAAAAAGAAAAAAAATTTGAAAGTGAAAAAAGTCTTTTTGTCCCAAGAAGTTATCTCAAACTTCTAATCTCACATAATATTCCACCTTCTATGGGTTAGAGTTATTGCACTCTCCATGAGATAAAAACCAAGTTCGGAACTATTTTATCATATCTTGTGGCACCACCAAACGTCGGATAAAAGTTATATGCCTATTATCCTGACCACCAAAAAGGTTTAGGGGTTGTGTTATGGTAATTAAATTAGGGAATTCTCTCTATCTAAAAAAATAAATAAATAAAATTTAAGGAACTTTTATTTTGCTGTAGGTAGTTTTACATTAACTTGTACATAATGCTCAGAACTCCCTAAACTTAAAAGAAATCATTGGATTCTCTAGAGTCTTTTAGAGACTTGTACATAATATTTATTATAAGTAGGGTAACCTTCTAAAAAGATTACTTTATCATGAGGTCCAAAACTTCTAAAATATTATCATGAGTTTCTATTCCATTGGATGATCGCCCCTTATATAAATCTTGGTCATTGATCGTACTAACTATTATTTATAAATAGGGTGGCCTTCATCAAAATTATTCAAGAATTATAAAGTTTCTGGAGAAAAAAAACTGTACTTCGAAGAATTATGCAGATTATTGATCGAGTAGCTAGTAAAAAAGTGCATATTTATGTGTTTTCTCCACTTCTCCGTATCTCTTTTCTCGTCAAATATGAAAAGTCTACTTAAGTACTGTAATACGTAAAAGATAGCCCCCTTGGGCCAAATTCCTGGATCCGCCCCTGGATAGAGGACATGATTTTTGGGGGGATTTGTATATCAATTGTAAGTGTGCATTTGTGTATACCAACATAGAAAGCTCACATCTGAAAAATACTTTTCCCTACTTTTGAAAAGCAAGAATACTAATCAAAACACATCCTAATTAGCTAATGGTTATAAAATGTACCAATGAGTGTCGGCTCTGGGAACATAGTTCCACTTTTCAGGAAGCCTATTGCACCGCTGTTGATTTCTGGCGTGCTTCCGAATCCTCATCTCCAAAGCAACTAGAGCACGAGCTACTGATTTGTCGCTCCATTTGCACGAGTACAAGTGTATAGTAAGGTTGATGGCTTTCTTCAGCAAGCTTTCTACATCTCAGGCAGCCTAGGTGTTGAAAGTAACTTAATATTTGCCGTCAGCCTGAATGATTCTATCTTTGACAGCTCAATCTCCTTTTGCAATCAAAATTTCTCACCATCTTCGAATACTCCTATCCTTTTGCACTATAGACGGCTTGTTCTTCCTATCTTTAGGAATGGTCTTCTACGATTTGAAAATCTTATTATAAGCCACACCAACAATTCTGTTCGGCCCACTCTTGAGAGGTCGAAGAGGTGGGGAAAAGATGGCGACAATCTTCGGCTGCACAAAACACGGTGGACGGAGGTGAACACGCACCAGTCGTGTAGGACCCAACTAAAGCTGGAGCTGGAGAGAGAAAAGACACGCAGATCAAGGCCAAGATTAGCCAAAATCGAAAATCAAAATCCTAATCGCTGCTTGCACTTCCAACATTAGAATAACAACCTCAGACCAGCAAACAGGAATTTCCACATCAAACAATACTAAGGGTTTGTTTGATAAAACTGAAAATTAAGTACTGAAAATTAAGTGTTGAATTTAAGTACTGAAAATTTTAAGTGATTTGTATTTGCAATACTGAAAACAGTGTTTCAAGAACTAAAACAAATTGCATTCAGTGATTATTTTCAGTAGAAAATTTTCACTTAACATTTTCAGTGAATTTTTGGCAGCTATTTCAATTAAGTGATTCATTATCAAACGCACTGAAAAAAATTAGCTGCTGAAAATTTTCATTTTCACCACTTAATTGGGTTATCAAACAAACCCTAAGACTCCCCTAAAACAAAAACAAAATTTACAAAATGCCACTTAGAAAAAAATGATGAACAACCTCTGAACCACTCAAGTTGCAATTTCTACTACACCCAGAGATCTCAAAACAAGAACTAATCCAAAATACTCCATCAGCATAACCAAAGCCTTCGGCACACTTTCAAAAACACTAGTAACGACCACATCTATATTTTTTTTTAGCACCTGAATTCATTAACATGTAGAATGGGACTAGAAGTAATCTCAAAACAAAAAAAACAAAAAGCCAAAGCACAAGACCGCCCCTACCAACAAGGCTATACAAAATGAACACTCCAAGCATATCGCACAAGAAGAACACCAATGTTCAAGAGGCATGCTAAACCTAGAAAAACCCAACCTACTCTGTCAAACGAAAGCAGCAAGCCATCTAGCTTAAAAAAAATTAGCACCCTTTGTAGAACCAACTCCTCTAGAAGCTATTACTCGGAGACAAAATCGATGGAAATTCGAAGCACCAATAAACCAAAATGCGAAGACTGTAATGTCAATTCTCAATATCAATATATACAAGGCATTTGAATGGCTAGCCAACTACCCTCTAAGATATTGTCCCAAAAAAAAAACTACGTTCTCAGATGTCTCTAAAAAAAAACTGCTATACTAGTATATTGGTAAACAAAAAAAACTAGTATCATGACTGACAAGACTAGGGCCCTAGAGAGACTTTGAAAATCTCAGAAGTGGTCCAGTCGATTGTGTCGGGGACCCAGTCGACTGATTCTTCCAGTCGACAAAATCAGAAATTCCCAATTTGAAACTACCATCCAGCCGACTGTGGTCTTCCACCCAGTCGACTGTTTTTCTCACAGAATGAAAATCACATTTTAAAAACCAAAATCCAGTCGACTATGGTCTCCCACCCAGTCGACTATTTCTTTCACAGAACCCAAAACAATAATCCCAACAATAATCCAGTTGACTGTGTCAGGGACCCAGTCGACTATTTTTTAGAATTCCAGGGTAGTAGCTAGACCAAAACAGCTTCCAGTCAACAGTTTCCCGAAACCAGTCAACTATTTTACCTCAGTTACAACCTTTTCTGCAGAATTTCAAACCATGGTTATTCCAACACATCTCCAACATAGTCCCTATTGCATTTCAATACATTCAAGAGTTTAACTATAGATTACACTACGATAATCCATTCTGAGATTCAATTACAACATATTACAAACTTCTCAAATCCTTATTACAACCCTAGAAAAGGGGAAAAAAAGTATAAACAAGGACTCACTCGTCGTCCCATCAGCCTCTTTGACCTAAGTAAGCACATAGCATGCTCACATAAATAGTTATACATGCTTCCACCGCATATTCATGTGCGTAAATAATGGGCCTAATTAATACATTAATTTCGCCTGGATCCAAAATATCAAATTCGATATTTAAAACATGTAATTTCCATATGATTCATAGATCTAGAATTCATACCTCGTACTAAAGCTCTATAACTTTGAAGGAAGTATTAGGGGATCGATTAAACATCGGATCTCCGATTATACACGATTCCTACAAGTTTTACATGAGTTTTTCCAAAATTTTGAGAAATTAGATTTTCGTAAAAAGTTAGCCAAACGAGGCCTAAGAGACATTAAAACGTAGCTTTTACCTCGAGGAGTTCAAATATGAAATCTGGAGAAAAACTGACAATCGAAAGTTCATCGATCGACATCATCGATCAACATCTTGAAACTCGTGGGAACTAAATCTCATTTCTCTCTCTCTCTCTCTCTCTCTCTCTCTCTCTCTCTCTCTCTCTCTCTTAAGATATTTTAGATTTTTTTGGATATTTAAGAAAAATAATATCTCAAGTTCCTATTTATAGGCAACACTCCTAGAAATTACTTTTCCCTCCCCACGAGTTCTCAAAACTTCTCAATATCTCCCCAAATGTCTTAAACGTCTAATTCATTAATTCATGAGTGAAAACTAAAAATTAAAAAAGTTTTCGTCTAAGTTCCGTTTGGGTCCAAAATCAAGTTCTGAAACTATTTTCGTGGAATCTCTATACCTCCTACCTTTTATGCAACGTAACACTCACGTTCTCACCACAGTATTCGGAACGATCCAAAACAAGATCAAAACTACCAAAAATTATACAAAACAGGTATAATTACTATTCACAGAATACTAAATAATTCAAATAACATTTAATCACATAAAATGCCACTTAAATCATATCAATGCGTCATGATTATCAAATCCTTGTGTCCTTACTGACACTTCATCGTTGACCTACATCAACTCCAACACCATTATTAATCAACATTAATAATTCCAGAAATCAACTATGTAATTAAAACAACATGATTTCCTCGGGACGGGTGTGACAACTCTCCCCTCCAAAAAGGAAGTTTGTCCCCAAACATATACCTCATGAATCAAAAAGGTGCGGATACTCATTCCTCATCTCGTCTTCATTCTCCCATGTAGCTTCTTCGACCATGTGACTATGCCATAATGTTGGGTTTGTGCCCTCAAACCATTACTTTATATATGAGACATTAGCATTATAATATATGGATATCAGCTTTACATTTCATTGTGTATGTTTCTTTCATGAGATGATTGTTTTGTCCTTAAGTATCATAGTAAGCAATTCGTGTGTGTATGAGATACACACAAGTGAGATACGAATTACTATTCTTTGATACTTAGAGTATGTCACAGTGGATGATGAGACTGGATACCTCATCAGGTCTACACTGTAGCATAATTAACTACCATTGGATGGAGTGATTAATCTCAATCACTAGAGTGTAGCTCTTAGTTGATATGCTAGTGCTTATAGTGCATTGATGGACCTGAGCTTTCCTATTGACGCTTAAGGCTGTCAACAGTCAATAAGAACTCATAACTTGTATAAGGTACGTGTTCTCAATCTTGAGATGATTATGAACACAGACTATGAATATGGCTGCTTTGACTTACCAATCAGTGAGGTCTATAGAAGATCAACACCTGGGTATCTTGGGTATGTCATGTCCATAGGGTTGTGAACATATATTGTCAAGATAGAATCTACCCTCTGATTCAGAGTAAGCATTCCCTTGAGAATGTCACCAAGTTGATTACTGAGTACTGCAGTCTTGTTGATAAGAGTTATCAACATGTTTGGTAATCATGAGTAGTGAATGGGACTCAAGGAATACAAGAAGTAATCATGATTCAGGTTGACAGTAACAGTTATCCGACTAACTGAATATGATTACGAATGCTGACGGTAGAGGGACATTAGTACACCATACAAGTCTAGTTATCGCTTCGGATATGTTCTTTTGCGTTGGAGTTCAGTTATCATTTTATAGTGGAATAAACGTTAACTGACCAGTTAGTTAGTTTACTGATCAAAGAGTTTGGTCATGGTAATTAACAAACTGGTCTGAGCCAACAATAAAGAGCCTAGGAGGTCCCACTCTTAGCTCCGCTAGGATGCTTGGAAAGACACTTGAGGAAGCTGTTAAGACAGGTTCGATCGATCGAAGTATGTTCGATCGATTGAAGTCATCAGGTTCGATCGATCGAGAATGGTTCGATCGATCGAAGGTTCGATCGATCAAAGTCACTTCGATCGATCGAAGTCTAGGTCGGTTCTGGAAATCTATAAATAGGGCAGCTGCGTTCTGGTAGTCAGTGATCGTCGTTTTTATACGCAGAAGCTGCAGAAACTATCATAGTCTTCCCAAAACCTTCCTATCCTCTCTATTAGGGTTCCCACCAACCCCAGTCTTTCCGGCAGGCATCCGCAGGAGTCATAAGGGTGAAGATCATCTAGTGGAGGCTGCTGGAAGTTAAAGTTTCAGAATTGGGTTCAAGACACTAAGGTATAATTCTTGCACCCCCTTGTACGCATCTATGGAATTGACGAGTAGTAGATCCTGGAATACCAAAAGTTTTATAACTTAACCTATTTCCGCTGCGCGTTTAAACCACTTTTTCCTTCAATTGGTATCAGAGCCACGCTCGTTTGGATCTATAGATGCGTTTTTGGAACCCTAGTTTTGATTTGCATGTTGATTTTAGAACTGTTTTCGAAACTGCATCGTCACAGATCTGTTTCTGCAGTGTTATCGCAGCAGAATACAAAACTGTGATTGCATAGGATGCAAGGTGGGTTCGATCGATCGAACTTGTTTCGATCGATCGAACATTCTGTTCTCAATCGATCGAACTAGTTTCGATCGATCGAAGCCTTCTAGTGTTCGATCGATCGAATAGTGTTAGATCGATCGAGACAGATTCTCTGTCCAGGTGTTCTGTTCACAGTTGTAAAAGTTTTTTTTTTAAATTATACTTTAATCTTAAATTTTTTCTGTAAAATTTTTAAATCATTCTGTGAAACAGAATGTTCAAGCGATTGAACAGTGTTCAATCGATCGAAGGTTCGAGCGATCGAACGGTCTTCGATCGATCGAACTGTGACAGAGAAGTAAGATGCTGCTTTAAGTTCTAATTCAGTATGTAAAGTGTTTATATACTGTGTGAATCAATTAAGTGTTCCAATAGTTACATATATTTGTTATGTATGTGTGGATGCGTGTACGACTAACCCTTTTGCAGCAAAATTAGTCGCTATCTCCCATGGCACCAAGTCATTTAAATATTTATATTTAAATTGTTTGAGATTGGTGCATGTTGTAATTTATTAATGGTTTGGTTTTAAGGCGTATGTAAAGGGCGCTGCGGCTTCAATCCTACGAAAAGGAAAGTCGCACCGGTTTCCCTAGCCTTTTATTTCTTTTTTGCTATTTCCTTTTTCTAGATAAATTGTAAGCTTCAAAAGAAGCATAGGTCCAATGTAATAGAATTAGAAATTCCATGAAGATGGAGCAAGGAGCCGTTGTCCATAAAGATGGAGCCGGAGGCGACCAAACCAAGAAGGTGGTTCTATGGAAATAGAGCCATGGGAGATAGAGGCATTGTTTGAATGCCTATATTTCATTTTAGTTTTTTGTTTTATGTGCTTGTTTTGTGATTGGTGTATAATACATTGTTGCATGCACTTAAAACAAGTTTTCTAAAATAAAATTCAAAAACCGTTTTCAACACATTAGTAAACATTGGATGTTTATGGGTAGTGTGTGGAAACATTTTTCAAAAGCAAAATCCTTAATTTACTAAATCTAGTGGGAGAGGGTCTTATCAAATAACACCCACGATCTTCCATTAACGGTTCATTGTAAGATGAGTAGTGTATTCTGTGTCACCTCGCCAGGGGTGATCATTCCATACGGAGGGTACACTGCTCATTGGTTACTAGATGTGAACTTCCTATGGATAGGATCAATCAGACGTGTTAGAGGGTGACCACCACACGGAGGCGCTACTTGAGACGGTTGTGATTGGATCCTAGTTAATGGTACACACTAGCTAAGCTATGGATAAGGGATCCCACACGGGGCATTATTTAGAAACTTAGAGATCAAATAGGTTCGGGAGTTATGGCTATTTTGCAAGAGTTGCATAGCGGATAAGTCATGATAAATCGAAAGATCGAACATTGACCACCACACGGAGGCTTTATTCTTTTGTTTCGATATTCCGGCGACTTTGTTTTTAAATAAGAGTTTTAAGGATTCTTTTATTTCAAACTGTCAATTCTGATATCCATATTTATTTTGTTTGTTTGATTTTCAGTAATCATAATGTCTGGATCTGCATTTAGTCCACTTGCCACCATACTCACTCAAAACAAGTTAACTGGAAATAACTACACTGAATGGAAACGTAACCTTGACATCGTTTTAACTGCGGAGGATCACATATACGTCCTCACCACCCCAAGCCCTGAAGAACCCGCGGCAAATGCTTCGGCAGCTGCCAGACGCGAGTTTGACAAATGGAAGAAGTCGAATGGAATGGCCCGTTGTTACATTCTGGCCTCAATGGCTGGTGTGTTACAACACCAATTCCAATCGAACGATTCTGCCAGTGACATTATCACATCCCTGAAAAAGATGTTTGGGGAGCATGGCAGGCCTGCCAGACAGGTAGCCATGCAGAAGATAATGAGTGCAAAGATGTCGGAAGGTACTCCAGTCAAAGAACATGTTTTAAAAATGATTGGTTATTTAAACGAACTGGAGACCTTGGGAGCCAACATCGATGCACAGACCCAAGTTGATATGATCCTCAACTCGCTGTCGCCATCATTCGCTCAATTCAAACTTAACTATAATATGAATCAAATGGATTTTTCAATGAGCGAATTAATGAGTTCTTTACTGGCAGCAGAAGGGGTGATCAAACCTGGGGGCAGCGTTTTAAACGTTGAGAAAATCGCTTCTTCTTCCCGATCTACACCGAAAGGTAAGAAAGGAAAGAAGAAGGCTGGCACTGGTGGTTCAAGTGTTGGACCAGTCCCTAAGATTGCAAAATCTAAGGGAAAAGGTAAGGGCAAAGGGAAGGTGGGTGGCCAAGGCAAAGGAAAGTGTTTCCAATGCGGTGAGAAGGGCCACTGGAAGAGGAACTGTCCAGAATTCTTAGCTACAAGAGTTCAAGGTATGATTGAATCACATGTGATTGAAGTAAGTTTTATTACGGATATTTCAAACACTTGGTGCATTGATTCTGGTGCGACTAACCATATCTGTAATTCATTGCAGGGGTTCAGATCAACCAGGAAATGCAGTGATGGGGAGATCATGCTTACTCTAGGTTCTAGCGCAACCGTATCTGCGGTTGCTATAGGAGTCGTAGTTTTAGAATTTTCAGACAATAAAGTTTTGATTTTATCAGATGTACTTTACGTCCCTTTAATGAGACGTAATTTAATTTCAGTTTCTAATTTAACGAATAATGGTTATTCCTTTCATTTTGGAACTGAAGTTGTCATTAAAAGAAGCAGTTCTTTTATATGTTCTGGTGTTAAATCAAATGGTTTGTATGTGATTACTCCCAATATTTCAAAAGATTCTTGTTTGGAACTTAATAACTCAGTGGTAACTTTACCATCTAAAAGAAAGGAACCTTCCACTAATCCAACAAGGCTTTGGCATATGAGGCTTGGCCATATCAATCTGAATAGGATTGGCAGACTAGTCAAAGAAGGGGTCTTAGGCGATTTGGTTCTCGAACCAATGGAAGTCTGCGAGTCTTGTTTGGAGGGTAAGATGACCAAAAGGCCCTTTCCTGCAAAGGGCAACAGGACCAATGCATTGTTGGAATTAGTTCATACTGATGTGTGTGGACCAATAAATATTAGAGCAAGGGGTGGTTATGAGTATTTCATAACATTTACCGATGACCACTCTAGGTATGGATATGTGTACCTAATGCAGCACAAGTCTGAAGCCTTTGAAAAGTTCAAAGATTTTAGGGCTGAAGTGGAGAAGCAATCGGGCACACATATCAAGGCCATTCGATCTGATCGAGGTGGCGAGTACCTCTCTAATGAGTTTATTGATCACCTCGTACAGAATGGGATTCTGTCACAGTTGACTGCACCTGGTACGCCTCAGCAGAACGGTGTAGCGGAGAGAAGGAATCGGACTCTTTTAGACATGACCAGGTCGATGATGAGTTATTCAGAGTTGCCATTATTCCTTTGGGGTTATGCTTTGGAAACCGCTGCATACATACTAAATCTAGTACCAAGCAAATCTATTCCCAGGACACCACGAGAGATGTGGATTGGGCGCAAGCCTTCTTTGCAACATCTCCGGATATGGGGGTGTCCGGCACATGTGCTCAAAGGAAAGATGAGCAAGTTGGATTCTAGATCGGAAGTATGTTACTTTGTAGGGTATCCAAAGGGTACTTATGGATGGTATTTTTATGATCCAAGAGAACAGAAAGTGTTTGTTAGTACAAATGCTGTTTTCTTGGAGGATGATTATATCATGAACCATAAACCTAAGGGAAGGATAGATCTTAGAGAGATAGAAGGAGAGCCCTCAGTCCAACCCGTAGTTGATAACGATGAAAATCAAGAAAATACCACTTCTTCACCCATTTCCGCACCGGTACCTCGTCGTAGTGGGAGGATTATCAGCCAGCCTGATAGATACATGTTCTTAGGAGAAGTTTTTGAAGTTGTCTCCATAGAATCTGAATCTGATCCTACCACTTACGAAGAGGCAATGGATGATGTTGATTCAGCTCATTGGATTAAAGCTATGAAGGCTGAATTGGAATCTATGGATTCCAATCAGGTCTGGGATCTTGTAGAACTTCCAGCCAATATTAAACCCATTGGCTGCAAGTGGGTCTATAAGAGGAAAAGAGGATCTGATGGAAAGGTTGAGACCTTTAAGGCAAGGCTTGTGGCGAAAGGCTATACTCAGAGGGAGGGCATTGACTATGAGGAAACCTTCTCGCCGGTAGCCATGCTCAAGTCCATCAGAATACTCTTATCCATTGCTGCATGCCTAGATTATGAAATCTGGCAGATGGACGTCAAGACTGCATTCTTGAATGGAAATCTTGAGGAGGACATCTATATGCAACAACCAGAAGGGTTCATAGCTGGTCGGAAAGGTAACTTGGTATGCAAGTTGCAAAAGTCCATTTATGGGCTTAAGCAGGCATCCAGAAGTTGGAACATCCGATTTGACCAAGCGGTCAAGTCGTTTGGTTTCATACAGAATCTGGATGAGCCTTGTGTATACAAGAAATGTAAAGGGAAAGTAGTGGCTTTTCTTGTGCTTTACGTTGACGACATTCTACTCATTGGGAATGATGTAGCAGCGCTGTCAACGGTCAAGGTTTGGCTAGCTAGTACTTTCGATATGAAGGATCTAGGAGAGGCGAGCTATATTCTTGGGATAAAGCTCTTTCGGGATCGCAAGCGAAAGATAATGGGATTATCTCAAGCTGGTTATATCGAGAAAGTGCTAACTAGGTTTTCAATGGATAATTCGAAGAAAGGTTTGTTACCTTTTAGGCATGGTTTAGCGTTCTCCAAGGACCAGTGTCCAAAGACACAAGAGGAGAGGAATCGCATGGCAGGAATTCCCTATGCCTCGGCAGTGGGAAGTCTCATGTATGCGATGTTATGCACTAGACCAGATATCTGCTTTGCCGTTGGCATGGTTAGCAGGTATCAATCGAATCCTGGTCCAGAGCACTGGACAGCCGTTAAGCACATTCTTAAGTACTTGAGAAGAACTAAAGATTACATGCTTATGTACGGCGGTAGTGAGTTAATTCCAGTAGGATACACTGACTCGGACTTTATGTCAGATAAAGATTCGAGAAAGTCGACATCCGGACATCTCTTTACCTTGGGAGGTGGTGCTGTTAGTTGGAGGAGCATTAAGCAGAAATGCATTGCAGACTCAACTACAGAAGCTGAGTATGTGGCTGCTTGTGAAGCCGCAAAGGAAGCTGTTTGGCTCAAGAAGTTCCTTATGGAACTCGAGGTGGTACCAGCGTCGCTGTCACCTATTACGCTATACTGCGATAATAGTGGGGCAGTGGCTCAGTCCAAGGAGCCAAGGAACCACGGGAAGGGAAAGCACGTAGAGCGGAAATATCACCTAATCCGAGATATAGTTCAACGTGGAGATGTGACTGTCACCAAGATTGCCACCGCTGACAATCTTGCTGATCCGTTTACAAAGGCCTTACCACAGAAGGTCTTTGATCGTCATCTAGATAGTCTAGGTCTTAGATGTAGTTCTGAATGGTTGTGAGTGCAAGTGGGAGTTTGTTGGGTTTGTGCCCTCAAACCATTACTTTATGTATGAGACATTAGCATTATAATATATGGATATCAGCTTTACATTTCATTGTGTATGTTTCTTTCATGAGATGATTGTTTTGTCCTTAAGTATCATAGTAAGCAATTCGTGTGTGTATGAGATACACACAAGTGAGATACGAATTACTATTCTTTGATACTTAGAGTATGTCACAGTGGATGATGAGACTGGATACCTCATCAGGTCTACACTGTAGCATAATTAATTACCATTGGATGGAGTGATTAATCTCAATCACTAGAGTGTAGCTCTTAGTTGATATGCTAGTGCTTATAGTGCATTGATGGACCTGAGCTTTCCTATTGACGCTTAAGGCTGTCAATAGTCAATAAGAACTCATAACTTGTATAAGGTACGTGTTCTCAATCTTGAGATGATTATGAACACAGACTATGAATATGGCTGCTTTGACTTACCAATCAGTGAGGTCTATAGAAGATCAACACCTGGGTATCTTGGGTATGTCATGTCCATAGGGTTGTGAACATATATTGTCAAGATAGAATCTACCCTCTGATTCAGAGTAAGCATTCCCTTGAGAATGTCACCAAGTTGATTACTGAGTACTGCAGTCTTGTTGATAAGAGTTATCAACATGTTTGGTAATCATGAGTAGTGAATGGGACTCAAGGAATACAAGAAGTAATCATGATTCAGGTTGACAGTAATAGTTATCCGACTACCTGAATATGATTACGAATGCTGACGGTAGAGGGACATTAGTACACCATACAAGTCTAGTTATCGCTTCGGATATGTTCTTTTGTGTTGGAGTTCAGTTATCATTTTATAGTGGAATAAACGTTAACTGACCAGTTAGTTAGTTTACTGATCAAAGAGTTTGGTCATGGTAATTAACAAACTGGTCTGAGCCAACAATAAAGAGCCTAGGAGGTCCCACTCTTAGCTCCGCTAGGATGCTTGGAAAGACACTTGAGGAAGCTGTTAAGACAGGTTCGATCGATCGAAGTATGTTCGATCGATTGAAGTCATCAGGTTCGATCGATCGAGAATGGTTCGATCGATCGAAGGTTCGATCGATCGAAGTCACTTCGATCGATCGAAGTTTAGGTCGGTTCTGGAAATCTATAAATAGGGCAGCTGCGTTCTGGTAGTCAGTGATCGTCGTTTTTATACGCAGAAGCTGCAGAAACTATCATAGTCTTCCCAAAACCTTCCTATCCTCTCTATTAGGGTTCCCACCAACCCCAGTCTTTCCGGCAGGCATCCGCAGGAGTCATAAGGGTGAAGATCATCTAGTGGAGGCTACTGGAAGTTAAAGTTTCAGAATTGGGTTCAAGACACTAAGGTATAATTCTTGCACCCCCTTGTACGCATCTATGGAATTGACGAGTAGTAGATCCTGGAATACCAAAAGTTTTATAACTTAACCTATTTCCGCTGCGCGTTTAAACCACTTTTTCCTTCACATAACACTTTCACCATTGAAATTGTCTTCATTCTCAACACTTGTTCCTTTTGATCTAAAATCTCTACCGGATGATCCATATAAGTCAAGTCTTTCTGAATCTGTAATGGCTCCAGTACAATGATCTTACTCATCTCTGTCATACACCGTCTCAACATAGACACATGGAATACATTGTGTACATGTTCCAACTCAGATGATAAAGCTAATCGTGTCACACCCCGATTTTTGGACAACCAAATATTCAATCTAGAGCATGTATCCAGACTAATATTCAATTTCCAAAACACCGAGAGTGACACCCTCACACATGCTAATAAATAATTTATTTGAAAATAGAATTTAATACTCATTAAATAAGGACACGTGATCCTGTGTTAATATAAAAACTATGTATTATTAAATTTATAATCCCAATTCTCCATTTCATTATAAAAGAAATAATATTCCATTACAAATACAATACCATTTTAATTTACAAAAGGAATACAAAATTCATTAAATAAAATTTCTTACAAAGTTCAGAAAAAAGAAATAAAATCTATACATCCGATGGTCAGAGCAACTACAACGTTCCAATGCCCAAAAGACTCCACAGCCAAGCACATCGGTCACATCATCAAAAGCAATATCCTGCACATGTCATCCAACTACGTTTCAAACAGAAACGCACCCGAATGCATAACACACTCGGGTCAGTCACATGACTGGTATGAGTTAAACAAAAATAATAAAATCTGAGGGCTCCAACCTGAACCCGTAGACTACAAACCACATTACAACACAATTGGGCCAAGACAGGTAGTTCCACACACATATTTGGACAAAAGAGTAGTTTCCATTTATGTGATGGCAAGTAGTTTATTGCCCAAGATCCAAAGTTACTACGAGTTTTATACTTACCTCGGATATATATGGTGAGCCAGCCCTGCATAAAAGTTAGTGGGTCCACCATCCTGTAAATCGAATGATCACAAACCAGGCGAATAATTCCATACATAAGCCGTCCACATTATAACTTAAATGTCGCATTCATTATTCCAAACTTATCAGTCCTATGAAATACTCCATTGTCATTATTTATTAGCCTTTAATTTATCTTTGTGTTCCCTAGGTTCACCACTTGGCCACCCTCCATGGTACAGCCCACACATATATCCCATGTGTGCCCGGACATACTACCAACATCCACTCCGGTGCCAGTTTGGTTGGAGTATCAACCAAACCAGGTATACACAACGGAAGGCCGGTCAATATGCCTAGACGTCTATACAATATAAGCCGAGCATAAGGCTTAGGCCAGCTTGATCACGAAGCCACTGGCAAAAAGTACACTCAACAAGTCTTAAGCCAACTTGATCACGAAGCCACTGGTAAAAGAGTGCGAGCTACCAAAAACAATAACACAACGGGGAGCGGTGAACACTAAAGAACCATGTTGCAATTATCACTTATCGTTCGTATTATCCCAATAATTGTGAATTTCACGTTTATCACATAGTTCCGTCTCTAAATCCAATCACATCTCTAACTTTTAGATGTATTCCAATTTCTTATAATAGAGGGTTTTATCAATTAACCCGTAACAATTCTTCCCTCAATAATTTATAATCAAATTACAAGATCCCCAATATACTATTCAACGTATCTAATTTACTCATTGTTATCAAAATGACCACACAATAAGGTCAATTATTTCAGGTACAATAACCTCAACCCAACATTCAATATTAGCCTACATAAAACCCATAATAAAAATTCAAACTCTCATATCGTAAAGTATTATAACAATCATTCCACAATATTTTCATCGGACTCAACGTTAATGACTATCACCCATTTTTTTTTATAATCAACATTATATGCGAATTCATGTATCTCTAAGTAATTTTCGTTAAGTCATACGAACGAATAAAAATAAACACAACGAATCATATTTCTCCAATTTCGTACATTTTAATATACCAAAAACTGCTACTGAAATCTTCAATTTCTGCCCAAACGGTGCAGAATCAGGAAACACCCCATTAGACGAAAAGTGTGCAGAATCGCGTTTCCTACAGACCAACGCGGACAGAATGTTCAAATTCAAAGCTACGATTTTCTAAAAAGTTTCTCAAGTTTCTGCAACTGTATAAATTACAAAAAAACGAATTTCACATATATTTCTTAATCACCATGAATATTTCACATATGGTTTTATCAAACTAACTATTTACCTAACCCTTTCGAATACCCTAATGTCATAATCACAAAGTCACACGAAGGGAAAAGAAAATATCTAGATTACTTCAACAATAACAACGTATCCATTACAAAGATTTAACCCTAATAATTAAATTAAACATATACTAATTTAATTTACTCCCGTGTACATGTATATATACATACGTGTATATATATACTCGGATACACAAAAATTTAACTCACCTCGTTGATCAAAAATCGATACCCACGAATGCTCCGCGATTCCCCACGTGCCCACGAACCCGAGACCATTCTCCTTTCTTCTTCTTCTTCTTCTTCTTCTTCTTGTTCTTCTTCTTCTTCTTCTTCTCTCTCTCTCTCTCTCTCTCTCTCTCTCTCTCTCTCACACACACACACACACACAGACACACACATAAACGTTTGTTCTCTCTTCTTCTCTCTTTTCTTCTCTTCCCTTTTTGTTTTAATATGGGGCTAGGGTTTTTAATATAAGTATATATGTACACTACACACACAACACAAATATGCCAATAAAACACACACAAATATATAAATTCCGTTTTTCTTTTTATGGGCTCACAAAAGAGACTCATATGAGCCCAGAATGCAGTACAAAGTGTTAAATGAGTAGCCCAATGGGTACCCATGACCCCGGTACTAAGTTTTAATGTTAATTACATTATTTAATACATTCGCGGGCCTGTAAACACTATATAACAAAAATACATATCAACCCTTCATTTTTTTTTTACAAATATAAATTAATAAAATATAACTCCCAAACTAAACGCGCTCACTCATGATTTAATTGATATGTCCACCAAACACTTAAATTTTTCAAACACATGTCTTACATAGGGACACTCATATAATATTGCTAACTAAAAATAATTATTTACACACTTAAAAATTTTAGGGTTGTTACAAATCGGTAAGCCACCGGTCCTACTCTCTCTAGGATCTCAAACAGTCCTACGAATCTCGGGTTAAGCTTTTCCCGCTTTTCAAATCGGATAATGTCTTTCGAAGGCGATACCCTCAAATACACAAAGTCTCCTACTTCGAACATCATCGGTTGTCGCTTAGAGTCCGCATAGCTCTTATAACGACTTTAAGCTACCTTAAGTCGCTCCTGAATTAGTTGTACCTTCTCAGTAGTCATCTGTATTAGCTTAGGTCCTAATAACCTTCTTTTCCCAATCTTGGTCCTACAAATTGGTGATCGACACTTACGCCCATACAAAGCCTCATGCGGTGCTATACCAATACTGACTGAAATCCATTATTGTAAGTGAATTCAACTAACGATAAGTGTCTCTCCCAATCACTCCCAAAATGTAGGACATACAATCGAAGCATAGCCTCTAATGTCTTAATCGTTCACTCTGACTGTTTGTCGGTCTGAGGGTGAAAAGCAGTACTGAAACTCAACTTTGTACCCATAGCCTTTGCAAACTTTCCCAAAACCTCGATGTAAAACTACTATCACGATTTGATACAATCACAACTTGAACCCCATATAGTCTAACAATCTCCTTCACGTACAACTATGCTAATCTCGATGACTTAGTCATCTTGATCGGTAGAAAATGAGCTGATTTTGTCAACTTATCAACTATAACCTAAATCTTGTCGTTCCTGTTAGGTGATCGTGGAAATCTAAAAACAAAGTCCATGGTGATCTTATCCCATTTCTACTCTGATACTGGTAATGGTTGTAGTAGTCCCGCTTGTACTTGTCTATCTGCTTTGACATGTTGACATGTCGAACATTTCAAAACGTACTTACCAAGTTCCCACTTCATACCTCTCCACCAAAAATTCTCTTGCAAGTTCTGGTACATCTTGTCACTTCCCGAATGAAATAAATATTTAGCACTATGGGCCTCCTCCAAAAGTCGCTCTTTCAAGTCTTTTATGTTCGGTACACACAATCGAATCCCAAGCATTAATACTCCTTGTTCCAAAATAAAATTTGGTCGCTTTCCCAAAGGCATCTCATCTCTCATTTTACACAAGTAGCAGTCATTAAACTGCTCTGCCTTGATCTCATCTATAATATCTGGGTGAGCTATGATCGTCATCATTAAGCCACCATAGGTCTTTGGGATCACATATAACTCTAAACGTTCCATCTCCTTTACTAACTCTTTTTGCTCGGTTAGCTCATTGGCTAAGTTCCTTGTTGTCTTCCGGCTTTAAGTGTAGGCTACTACATTAGCCTGTCCCGGATGATACTCAATCGAAAGATCGTAATCCTTCATCAACTCTAACCATCACCTCTATCTCATGTTAAAGTCCCGTTGGGTGAAAATGTATTTCAAACTCTTATGATCCCTAAAAATTTCATACTTTTCTTCATACAAATAGTGTTTCCAAATCTTCAAAGCATGGATTACCGTAGCCAATTCAAGATTGTGAGTCAGATAATTAACTTCATGGGTCTTCAACTGTCTAGATGCATAAGCAATCACCTTACCACCTTGCATAAGTACACACCCCAAGCCTTGATGCGAATCATCACTATAGATCATAAATCCCTCAGTTCCTGATGGTATCGTCAAGATAGGTGCTCTCGTCAACCGCAACTTCAACTCATGAAAACTATCTTCACATTCCTGACTCCATTCAAATGTAACACCCTTTCTCATCAACTTTGTCATAGGCAATGAAATCTTTGAGAAATTCTCAATGAAATGACGGTAGTATCCAACTAGTCCTAAGAAACTTTGAATTTCGGATACGGAAGTCCGTCTCTGCTAATTAGATACAGCTCCTACCTTGTGAGGATCAACTGAAACCCCATTCTTATCAATCACATTACCAAGAAAAGTAATGCTAGGTAGCCAGAATTCACATTTCTTAAATTTCTTGAATAGTGGATTCTCTTGCAATCTCTGAAGTATAAGTCTTAAGTGTCTCTTGTGCTCCATCTCACTCGGCGAGTAGATAAGAATGTCATCTATGAATATAATTACAAAGTCATCTAAATAATCCTTAAAGAATCGGTCAATAAGATCCATGAACGCAGCAGGTGCATTTGTAACTCCAAGAAAAGTAATGCAATGTAATGCGTTTTGAAAGTTGTCTTCTCTACATCTTTGGATTTTATTTTCAACTGATGATAGCTCGATCTCAGATCGATCTTGGAAAATACTTGTGCCCACGAAGTTGATGAAATAGATTGTCAATTCTCAACAATGGATACTTGTTCTTGATTGTCAACTTGTTGAGTTCTCGATAGTCAACACACATTCGCATTGAACCATCTTTCTTCTTCACAAACAACACTAGAGCTCCCCACGGTGATATGCTAGGTCGAATAAAACCTTTGTCAAAAAACTCGTGTACTTGGATTTTCAGCTCTTTCAATTCCACGAGTGTCATTCTATATGGTGCTTTCAATACGGGTCTTGAGTTTGGCATTATCTCATTGGTAAACTCAATCTTTCTCTCGATAAAGACATCTGGTAAGTCATCTGGGAATACATCCAGATACTCTCGTACTATTGGAATATCTTTTAGTTTCAATTTGGTCATTAAAATATCAATTAACTAACATAGAAATCCCTGACATCCCTTTTTCAACAACTTACCCGCTCGGATAGCTGAAATCAAGTACGGCGGTAGTGTAACCCCACTCCCTAGAAAACACAAGCTTCCATGTATCGGTGATAAAAAAATTAACCTCTTTCTGTACACAATCTATTATGGTGTGGTTAAGGGGCAACCAATCCATTCCTAATATCACATCGAAATGGTTCACAACAATCGGTATACGATCATAAGCATCTCGCCCAGTTTGATCTCACAGTCTCTGTACATTGTAGACGTAATTATCTGCTTACTAGGAGGTACAGTAATGGATAATTCATATCCAAGTGGCACAGACTTAACATTCAAATGTTCAACAAAATGATGCGACACAAATGAATGAGTAGATCCCGAATCAACAAGTATGCGTGCTAAGTGCGAATATACAAGCACCATACATGAGACCACTGTCTCTGTAGCAGCCACATCTCCTGGGTTCATCTGAAACGACCTTCCCTGATGTTGATTTGTCCTCTGTCCTCTGTAATTGGGCTGTCTAGGCTTCGAACCACTAGAAGTCATAGAACTAGCCCCTTGATGAGGAAGCTTCCTCGGGCAATCCTTTGCTCGATGTCCAACGGTACCACAATCAATTAAAGCATTTGATTTGCGAATTTGGTATAAAACTTACACTGTTCATCCCATGAGCTTTGTTCTAGAAGTTAGTCAGGAAACATCAGCCAATGTGTGGTCGATTACACAGTGAGCACAACGGTATGTTACTTGGTACCCTCCTAGAATCATCAAAACTAGAACTAGAGTTTCGTGTAAACGGCCTCTTAAAAGATCCACCTTGGTTCTGATCACCACTCTCATTACCTCACTTGCCTTGCTGATTCTATCTCGATATTTCCATCCCACTTTCGGCTACAAGCACCGTTTATTGCACTGCTGCCACAGTTGAATGCTCGTAGGTCTCCACCCTTAAATGAATATTCTCTCTTAAACCTTCCTCAAACTTCCTTACTCTATCCTCCTCCTCTAGCACTGAACCTTTACCAAATTTTAACAACGCATTATACTTGGAAGTGTATTTGGTTATGGTCATATCTCCCTATTTAAGGTTGTCAAATTCTCTATTCTTTGCATTATGAGCGGCTTATGGAAAGAACCAATGATTGAACTCTGCCTTGAATCCCTCCCAAGTTATCGGTGCTCCCTAATCTAGAACATTCACCCACCAATTCTGGGCTTTACCCCTCGGTACGTCACTTACATTCTTAATTTTCCCTATCGGACATTGGGATAGATCAAAAAATCCTCTCCATATCCATAACCCAATGCTCTGCTAGCGTCATGTCAGACGTTCCATGAAATTTCATTGGTTTCTTCTCGTGAGTTATTCCGACACTGGTCTCCCACCCCGAATCTCAGGTACATGTACCATAGCTATCGGTGCTGTCTCAAATGGGGGTGTCGGAGGTAACTGTTCTGTTAAATTTTGAACCAATTCACCAACATTCTTAATCATTTCGGTCATTTGGTCCATTCGTCGAGTATGTGGCAGTAGATCTCGGTCACCGTCATTCATGATTGCACAATCCTGTAACTCTCAATGCACAAACACTATGCATGTATGACAATAAACAAAATCATGTATGCACAACCACATACCATATGCATCAAACATCTCTACCATGTATGAATGCAATCTAGAATATATATTGAAACACTCAATACTCCACTTGTCATTCCCAAAGTTTGTTACCTATAGCTCTGATACAACTAAATGTCACAATCCATCCCGCTACGCGCAATAATAGGACACGTGGCACGCCACCAAGGCTCATCTAATCCCATTAACGTATAAATAGCAGTGGAAAATATAAGTTAAATCCATAAAATTTTGAGTTATAAAAAGTTTTGCGCATTTAAAACATTAAAAAAACATCCTATTTGAAAACATCAATTCAGTCGACTGATCAGGGTCCGTTCGACTAGAAATGCAAGATATAGAGAGCTTGAAAATCTCAGAAGTGGTCCAGTCGATTGTGTCGGGGACCCAGTCGACGGGGATCTCTAATTCTCAGTCGACTGATTCTTCCAGTCGACAAAATCAAAAATTCCCAATTTAAAACTACCATCCAGTCTAATGTGGTCTTCCACCCAGTCGACTGTTTTTCTCACAGAATGAAAATTACATTTTTAAAACCAAAATCCAGTTGACTGTGGTCTCCCACCCAATCGACTATTTCTTTCACAGAACCCAAAAAAACACTTCTAACAATAATCCAGTCGATTGTGTCGGGGACCAAGTCGACTATTTTTCAGTAATCCAAGGCAATAGCTAGACCAAAACAGCTTCCAGTAGACTATTTCTTGGAACCAGTTGACTGTTTTACCTCAATTACAACCTTTTATATAGAATTTCAAACCATGGATATTCCAACACATCTCCAACATAGTCCCCATTGCATTTCAATACATACAACCAATAAATACACGAGTTTAACTACAGATTACACTATGATAATCCATTCTGAGATTCAATTACAACATATTACAAACTTTTCAAATCCTTATTACAACCCTAAGAAAGGAAACAAAAGTATAAACAAGGACACACTCGTCGTCCCATCGGCCTCATTCATCTCGCTTATTCTTTCTTTTCTTCTTTTCACCTGTAATGGAGTAAAGCTCCAGTGCTCAGTTATATGCTGAGTGCACAATTCTAAATGTATGCTTATATAACAAATCATGCTTTAAAATATCTAAACTCATCAAAATAGTCTCTAGGGGGAATGGTATGTTTCCATTCGGTAAATGAGATTTGATGCCGTGAAAGGCGTTCCTCTTCAATGCACCCTGTACACTAGTTGGACCTTGCTCCATACCAGGTACCATGTTCTGGTTGGGCCTTCCTCCATACCAGACACAACCACTATCAATGTCACAATCCTCAAACTTCGAGGAGCTTACCCTCAGACGGAATTGCACCAATTTGACCCAAGTAGACACATAGCATGCTCACATAAACAGTTATACATGCTTCCACTTCATATTCATGTGCATAAATAATGGGCCTAATTAATACATGAATTTCGTCCAGATCCAAAATATCAAATTCGATATTTAAAAATGTAAATTCCATATAATTCATAGATCTAGAATTCATGTCTCGTGCTAAAGCTCTATAACTTTGAAGAAAGTACTAGGGGATCAATTAAACGTCGGATCTCCGATTAAAAGTGATCTTTACAAGTTTTACATGGTTTTTCCCAAAATTTTAGAAATGAGATTTTTGTAAAATTTAGCCAAACGAGGCCCAAGAGACATCAAAACGTAGCTCTTACCTCAAAGAGTTCAAAGAAGAAATCTGGAGAAAAACTGACGATCTAAAGTTCGTCCGACGTCGTGAAGCTCGTGGAAACTAAATCTCCTTTTTTCTTTCTCTCTCTCTCAAGATATTTTAGATTTTTTTTGGATATTAAGAAAAGTAATATCTCAAGTTCCTATTTATAGGCAACACTCCTGGAAATTACTTTTACCTCCACACAAGTTCTCAAAACTTCTCAATATCTCCTCAAACATCTAATTCATTAATTCACGAGTGAAAACTAAAAATTATAAAAGTTTTCGTCTAAGTTCTATTTGGGTCCAAAATCACGTTCTGAAACTATTTCCATGGAATCTCTATACCACCTACCTTTTATGCAATGTAACACTCACGTTCTCACCACAGTATTCGAAACGATCAAAAATAAGATCAAAACTACCAGAAATTATACAAAACATGTATAATTACTATTCACAGAATACCAAATAATTCAAATAACATTTATTCACATAAATGCCACTTAAATCATATCAATGCCTCATGATTACCAAATCTTCGGGTCCTCACTAACATGTCACCGTTGACTTACGTCAACTCCAACACCATCATTAATCAACATTAATAATTCCAGAAATCAACTATGCAATTAAAACAATATGATTTCCCCGGGATGGGTGTAACATTTCCTGTTCAAACTAGGCTTGACAGTTGACAAAACGAGAGAGAGAGAGAGAGAGAGAGAGAGAGAGAGAGAGAGAGAGAGGTGTAAAACTAGGGCTTCATGTCGCTTGACTGACAAAACAAGAGAGAGAGAGAGAGAGAGAGAGAGAGAGAGAGAGAGAGAGAGTGACTAAGTATTAATGAGTGTGAGTAAAGTGGACACTTAATCACCCCCTCCCCCTTGGTTTTGGACTAATTGAAGTTAAAATGTGAAGATTTTTTCAAAACAGATAAAAATTTTAAAATTGGCCAAAAAGATTAACACTAAACCCCCATTTTAAGGTTAACCGTGGGGTGAATTCCCTATGTAGGGATATTTTTTCCATTTAACCCACCTACGTGCGACTAATTTTTAACACTTAACCACTTTGGGGGCTAATTTTAGAGTTAACTACCTATGTGGGGTTAATTTTGACACTAAACTCTCCTATGTGGGGCTAATTTAATTTAATACTTAATCCTTATGCAGGTCTATATTGAGAGACATCTTAGTAGTTTCACTTAAGTGTCCATGCCCTTTTGAACCACAGGGAGAGTAAAATATAATTAACACGACGCTAGCGGAACACTGGGTAATGGAAATGGAGAGGATTTTTCGATCTATCCCGATGTCCGATAGGGAGAAAATTGAGAATAAAAGTGACGTGCTCAAGGGTGAAGCCCAGAATTGATGGGTAAATGTTCTGGATCAAGGGCCACGGATAACTTAGGAAGGGTTAAAGGCGGAGTTTAATCGCCGATAACGTGGGAAGGGTTCAAGGCGGAGTTTAATCACCAATAAACCAAAATGCAAAGACTCTAATGTCAATTCTCAATATGAATATAAACAAGGCATTTGAATGGCTAGCCAACTACCCTCTAAGATTTCGTTCAAAAAAAATTACCCTCTCAGATGACTCTAAGAAACTACTACACTATATTCGTAAAAAAAAAACTAGGGTATCATGACTGACAAAACTAGGGCCCTAGAGAGAGAAAGAGAGAGGAAACTAGGGTATCATGACTAACAAAACTATGGCCCTGGAGAGAGAGAGAGAGAGAGAGAGAGAGAGAGAGAGAGAGAGAGAGTGTGAGGATACGAAATGAGTTTGGTAACAATTTCATGTTCAAATCTAAACAAATCGAGCTCAGGTATCTAAACCCTAACCCCCTTGTAGTCCAAAAACAATTAATAATAAGTGAAATGTATTCATATTACAGTATTATATTATCATCTTATCGATAAGATGTTAACCAAGACTGATTGATGGACATTGATGTTTATGTTTCCAAACTTCCTCTCGATATTCTCAAGAAATTATGGCTTTCCTGTGCAATATAGGGCTTGATCGTTAACGAAAACGAGAGAGAAAGAGAGACACTACAACAAATTCACATATTAGGGACGAAAAATCTCGTCCCAAAAAACAATATTTTGTCCCAAAAATTATTTCGGGACGAATTTTTTTCGTCCCAAATTCGTCCCCACATGTTGGACCCTAATAGTTTTGGGGGCAAAATAAAGAATCGTCTCGAGAGAGAGGATTCGAAATGAGTTTGGTGGTAAAAATTTCATGTACAATTCTAAACAAATCGAGCTCGGTTATCTAAACCCTAACCCCCTTTCAGCCCAAAAACAATTAATAAAAATTGAAATTTATTTGTATTACAGTACTATATTATCATCATACCGATAAGATGTTAACCAACAACAGATTGATGGACTAGATGTTGCCATACTTCCTGTCGATAGTCTCAAGAAATTATGGCTTACATGTGCAAACTAGGGCTTGATAGCTGACGAAGCGAAAGAGAGAGAGAGAGAGATCACTCCAACAAATTCACATATGGGACGAAAAATTTCATTCCAAAAAATAATATTTTGTCACAAAAATTATTTCAGGATGAATATTTTTCGTCCCAAATTTATCCCCACATGTTGGACCCTAATTGTTTTGGGGGCGAAAAAAAGAATCGTCTAGAGAGAGAGGATTCGAAATGAGTTTGGTAACAATTTCATGTTCAAATCTGAACAAATCGAGCTTGGTTATTTAAATCCTAACCCCCTTTCAATCCAAAAACAATTAGTAAAAAACGAAATGTATTCGTATTACAGTACTATATTATCATCATACAGATAAGATGCTAAGCAACGACTGATTGATGGACACTAATGTTGATGTTGCCATACTTCCTCTCGATAGTCTCAAGACATTATGGCTTTTCTGTGCAAACTAGGGCTTGACAGCTGAAGAAACGAGAGAGAGAGATAGAGAGAGAGAGAGAGATCTAGCTACAATAAATTCACATATTAGGGACGAAAAACATTCGTTCCAAAAAATAATGTTTTTTCCCAAAAAAAATTTGGGACGAATATTTTTCGTCCCACATGTTGGACCCTAATAGTTTTGGGGGCAAAAAAAAGAATCGTCTAGAGAGAGAGGATTCAAAATGAGTTTGGTAACAATTTCATGTTCAAATCTGAACAAATCGAACCCAACCCCTTTTCAGCCCAAAAATAATCATAAAAAAGTGAAATGTATTCGTATTACAGTACTATATTAACATCATACTGATAAGATGTTAACCAACGACTATTTGATGGACATTGATGTGGATGTTGCCATACTTCCTCTCGTTAGTCTCAAGAAATTATGGCTTTCCTGTGCAGACTAGGGCTTGACAGTTGACAAAATGAGAGAGAGAGAGATAATTACACTACAACAAATTCACATATTAGGGACGGAAAACTTCGTCCCAAAAAATAAAATTTTTTTCCCAAAAAATATTTCGGGACGAATATTTTTCGTCCTAAATTTGTCCCCACATGTTGGACCCTAATAATTTTGGGGGCGAAAAAAGAATCGTCTAGAGAGGGAGGATTTAAAATGAATTTGGTAACAATTTAATGTTCAAATCTGAACAAACCGAGCTCATTTATCTAAACCCTAACCCCCTTTTAGCCGAAAAACAATTAGTAAAAAGTTAAATGTATTCGTTTTACAGTACTATATAATCATCATACAGACAAGATGTTAACCAACGACTGATTGATGGACACTGATGTTGATGTTGCCATACTTCCTCTCGATAGTCTCAAGAAATTATGGCTTTCTTGTGCAAACTAGGGCTTGACAAATGTCAAAGCGAGGGATAGTGAGAGATGCTACAACAAATTCACATATTAGGAACGAAAAATTGTCCCAAAAAAAAATATTTTGTTCCAAAAAATATTTCGAGAAGAAAATTTTCGTCCCAAATTCGACTCCACATGTTGGACCCTAATAGTTTTGGGGGGCCAAAAAAGAATCGTCTAGAGAGAGAGGATTCGAATGAGTTTGGTAACAATTTTATGTTCAAATATGAACAAATCGAGCTCAGTTATCTAAACCCTAACCCCCTTTCAGTCCAAAAACAATTAGTAAAAAAGTGAAATGTATTCGTATTATAGTACTATATTATCATCACACCGATAAGATGTTAACCAACAACTGATTGATGGACACTGATGTTGATGTTGCCATACTTCCTCTCAATAGTCTCAAGAATGAATGGATTTCCTGTGCAAACTAGTGCTTGACAGTTTACAAAATGAGAGAGAGAGAGAGAGAGAGAGAGAGAGAACACTACAACAAATTCACCTATTAGGGACGAAAAATTTCTTCCCAAAAAATAATATTTTGTCCCAAAAAATATTTAGGGACGAATAATTTTCGTCCCAAATTCGTCCCCACATGTTGGACCCTAATAGTTTTGGGGGCAAAAAAAAATCGTCTAGAGAGAAAGGATTTGAAATGAGTTTTGTGTCAATTTCATGTTCAAATCTGAACAAATCGAGCTCGGTTGTCTAAACCCTAACCCCCTTTCAGCCCAAAAACAATTAGTAAAAAGTAAAATGTATTCTTTTTATAGTTCTATATTATCATCATACCGATAAGATGTTAACCAACGACTGATTGATGGGCACTGATGTTGATGTTGCCATACTTCCTCTCGGTAGTTTCAAGAATGTATGGCTTTTCTGTGCAAACTAGGGCTTTGCAGCTGACGAACCGAGAGGAAGCCATAATTTCTTGAGACTATCGAGAGGAAGTATGGCAACATCAACATCAATGTCCATCAATCAGTCGTTGGTTAACATCTTATCGATATGATGATAATATAGTACTGTAATACGAATACATTTCACTTTTTACTAATTGTTTTTGGGCTGAAAGACGGTTAGGGTTTAGATAACCGAGCTCGATTTGTTAAGATTTGAACATGAAATTGTTACCAAACTCATTTCGAATCCTATCTTTCGAGACGATTCTTTTTTTCGCCCCCCAAAACTATTAGGGTCTAACATGTGGGGACGAATTTGGGACGAAAAATGTTCGTCCCAAAATATTTTTTGGGACAAATTGTTATTTTTTGGAACGAAAATTTTCGTCATTAATATGTGAATTTTTTGTAGTTCTCTCTCTCTTATTTCTTCAACTGTCAAGCCCAACTTTGCACAGGAAAGCCAAAATTTCTTGAGACTATCGAGGGGAAGTATGGCAACATCAACATCAGTGTCCATCAATCAGTCGTTGGTTATCATCTTATCGGTATGATGATAATATAGTACTGTAAAATGAATATATTTCACTTTTTACTAATTGTTTTTGGACTGAAAAGGGGCTAGGGTTTAGATAACCGAGCTCGATTTGTTCTGATATGAACTTGAAATTGTTACCAAACTCATTTCGAATCCTCTCTCTCTAGACAATTCTTTTCTTCGCCCCCAAAACTATTAGGGTCCAACATGTGGGGACAAATTTGGGACCAAAAATATTTGTCCCGAGATAATTTTTGGGACAAAATATTGTTTTTTGGGACAAAAGACGAATTTTTGTCCCAAAAAACAATATTTTGTCCCAAAAAATATCTCGGGACGAATATTTTTTGTCCCAAATTCTTCCCCACATGTTGGACCCTAATAGTTTTGGGGGGCCAAAAAAGAATCATCTAGAGAGAGAGAGAGGATTCGAAATGAGTTTGGTAACAATTTCATGTTCAAATTTGAACAAATCGAGCTCAGTTATCTAAACCCTAACCCCCTTTCAGTCCAAAAATAATTAGTAAAAAGTGAAATGTATTCGTATTACAGTACTATATTATCATCACACCGATAAGATGTTAACCAACGACTGATTGATGGACACTGATGTTGATGTTGCCATACTTCCTCTCAATAGTCTCAAGAATGAATGGATTTCCTGTGCAAACTAGTGCTTGACAGTTTACAAAACGAGAGAGAGAGAGAGAGAGAACACTACAACAAATTCACCTATTAGGGACGAAAAATTTCTTCCCAAAAAATAATATTTCGTCCCAAAAAATATTTTTGGACGAATAATTTTTGTCCCAAATTCGTCCCCACATGTTGGACCCTAATAGTTTTGGGGGCGAAAAAAAGAATCGTCTAGAGAGAAAGGATTTGAAATGAGTTTTGTATCAATTTCATGTTCAAATCTGAACAAATCGAGCTCGGTTGTCTATGTTAGAATTAGTTTTATTAGCTTTAGGGTAGTTTAGTCTTTTCTTTTATATTAGGGTAATACTGTATACCTAGATATTCTATTATTATTGCTTCTTCTTTTCCATTGTATTCATTCATTCAGTTTTTGTGTTATGAAAAACTCTAGCTCTCTTTTCTCTTTCCCTTTGTTGTTTTCTTGATTATTTAATATATTCACATGGTATCAGAGCAGGTTCGAATCTCATCCACGATTTTCGCAGATCAACATCAGAGCAGGTTCGAATCTCATCCACAAATCTCATCGGATGATTCTGGTTCGTTGTTGGATTTCTCGCTGATTCGGATTCGTATTTAGATATCGCACTGCTTTGCGCTCGTTTTTGGATCTGTCTGTCACTGATTCTGGTTTGTTTGTTTTGTAATTTTGGATCTGTCTTTGATTTTGGGTTCGCTTGTTTTGTGTTATTTAATTACTTCATTTTCGTAATGGCTACTGAACGTGATGATTCGCTTCAAGCGATTAGTGTTAAACTCGATGGCAAGAATTTTGCATATTGGAATTATGTGATGAAAATTTTCTGAAGGGAAGAAGATGTGGGGTTATATCAATGGGGATTTTAGTAAACCTACAAATGAAAATGCTGATAAATTTACAGAATTGCTAGATGTTTGGGACACAAATAATTCAAAAATCATTACTTGGATCAACAACTCCATTGCTCCCTCAATAGGTATGCAGTTGGCAAAGTTTGAATATGCAAAGGAGGTGTAGGATCATTTGGCTAAATTATTTATACAGTCCAATTTTGCGAAAAGGTACCAATTAGAGTGTGATATTCGTGCCCTTGAACAAAAAAATTTGAGTATTCAGGAGTTCTATTCTACAATGAAAGATCTTTGGGATCAGTTAGCTCTCATGGAGTCACCCGAATTGCGGGCCTTTGCACCATATATCGCTAGTAGGGAGGAACAACGTCTAGTTCAGTTTTTGATGGCTCTACGTGAAGATTTTGAGGGCCTTCGTGGGTCCATTCTCCATCGTAGCCCACTTCCGTCCGTTGATTCTGTTGTCCATGAGTTAGTAGCCGAGGAAATAAGTCTCAAGACACAGTCTGGAAAGCGTCTAGTTCAGTTTTTGATGGCTCTACGTGAAGATTTTGAGGGCCTTCGTGGGTCCATTCTCCATCGTAGCCCACTTCCGTCCGTTGATTCTGTTGTCCATGAGTTAGTAGCCGAGGAAATAAGTCTCAAGACACAGTCTGGAAAGGGAATTCTCCCCGACTCTACTCCGTCTGTTTTAGCATCCCCTTTTCGACCACAGTCCAACAATCAGAATAAGCCTTACTCGAGTGTTGGTAGTGATGTATGCAGCTACTGTAAGGAGAAGGGTCATTGGAAGGCTCAGTGTCCTAGGTTGGGTCGTGCAAACCCGCCTAATAGCAGCAACCAGCCCTCACATGGTCGACCACCACAACAACAGCAACCTCAATCTTCTCATTGGAAATCTGACAACCAATCTCAGCAGCGTTCATATAGGCCTCCACAGCCTAACACTGCAGCAGTTGTACCACCATCAGACTCATTTGGGCCCGGTTCCCCTTCCCCATCCACTCCGTCCATGACCTCCCTTGCTGAGCAATTTCAGAAGTTCCTTGCCACACAGCCACATGCTATGGCCACCTCTTCACTAGGTATGTCTTCAGGTATGTCCTCAGGTATTTGGGTTTTAGACTCTGGAGCTTCAAATCATATGTCGCCTGACTTGTCGTCTTTTGCTTCCTTATGTCCTGCTTCCCCTTTGCATGTTATGACTGCTGATGGTACTCCCATGCCATTAGCAGGTGTTGGGTCTGTTGTCACACCTCATGTATCTCTCCCTAGTGTTTACCACATTCCTAAACTTACTATGAATCTTGTTTCTGTTGGTCAGCTTTATGATGCAGGTTATTTAGTCTCTTTTTCTTCTACTTTTTGTCATGTGCAGGATCCGCAGTCTCAGATGCTGATTGGGATAGGCCGCAGGCAAGGGAGATTATACATCTTGGACAAGCTCAATGTGCCAGTGGTTGCAGCTTCTAGTGTTGACTTGTCATCCTTTCGTTTGAGTTCATCTTCGTCTAGTTTTTATTTATGGCATTCTCGCCTTGGTCATGTTTCAGCCTCTCGTTTAAAATATTTAGCTTCTACAGGAAAATTAGGAGATTTACAAACTCATGACATTTCTGATTGTAGTGGTTGTAAACTGGCAAAATTTTCCGCTTTACCATTTAATAGAAGTATTTCTTATTCTCTTGCACCATTTGATTTAGTTCATTCTGATGTGTGGGGACCTTCTCCTGTTACTACAAGAGGGGGGTCTCGCTATTATGTATCATTTATTGATGATTGCACTCGTTACTGTTGGGTTTATCTTATGAAACGCCGTTCAGACTTCTTTGATATTTACAATACCTTTTGTGCTTTTGTTAAAACTCAACATTCTGCTATCATCAAATATTTTAGATGTGATTTAGGTGGAGAGTATACCTATCATAAATTTTGTGAGTTGCTTGCTTTAGATGGAACTATTCACCAGTCCTCTTGTACAGACACTCCTGAGCAAATGGTATTGCTGAAAGGAAACTTCAGCATATTGTTGAAATTGCTCGCTCTTTTTTATTATTCACATATGTCCCTAGTGATTTTTGGGGAGAGGCTATCCTTACTGCTGTCAATCTAATTAATAAAATTTCGTCCTCTCACTGCTCAGGTCTGTCACCTTTTGAAAAATTGTATGGGCATGCTCCTGATTATTCTTCCTTAAAGGTGTTTGGTTGTACTTGTTTTGTTCTTCGACCTCATGTAGAGCGTACCAAATTGTCACCTAAGTCTGCTATTTATGTTTTTCTAGGTTATGGTGAGGGTTAGAAGGGATATCGTTGCTTTGACCCACTTACTAAAAAACTATATGTCTCTCGTCATGTTGTGTTTCTCGAGCACATACCCTTCTTTTCTATTCCTGATAATCATCATGCGTTGACTAAATCTAATCTCATCCATCTTACCCATTCTCTGATGATACCGATAGTGTGCCCTCTCAAGCCCCATGCATCACTGATATTGTCTCACCTCATGGTTCTACTTCTGCTGATACTGGTACCTTGCCGCTTGATGCTACCTCCCTTCCAGAGGCCACCCAAGCACCTACTGAGACTGTGGAACCTCCTCACTATCCTGCTCGCACTCGTAAGTCTACTCAATCACCTGATTTTGTTTATTCTTGTTTATTCTTGTTATTCAGATTCTTTTGCTTCATTTTTAGCTTCAGTTCATGATCTCTCTGAGCCTCTGTCCTATAAAGAGGCAGCTCTTGATCCTCTTTGGCAACAGGCTATGGCAGAAGAACTCTCAGCATTGTATAAGACAGACACTTGGAGTTTGGTTCCCTTACCTTCTAGTAAGAGCGCTATTGGTTCTCGTTGGGTTTATAAAATCAAAACCAAGTCAGATGGGTCTATTGAGCGGTACAAAGCAAGATTGGTTGCCAAGGGTTTTTCCCCGCAGTATGGTATGGATTACGAGGAGACTTTTGTTCCTGTTGCTAAAATGACTACTGTTCGTACTCTTATTGCAGTTGCTTCTATTCGTCAGTGGCATATAACTCAGATGGATGTTAAAAATGCTTTCTTGAATGGAGACCTCCAAGAGGAGGTTTATATGGTTCCTCCTCCGGGTGTTCCTCATGGTCCTGGTGAAGTTTACAGGCTTAAAAAAGCCTTATATGGTCTTAAACAAGCTCCTCGAGCTTGGTTTGAGAAGTTTTCCACAGTGATTACCTCATTTGGGTTTTCCTCGAGTGAGTATGATTCAGCTCTCTTTATTAGGTGTACCACTGCTGGTCGTATTATGCTTTCTTTATATGTTGATGATATGATTATTACTGGTGATGATGTTGATGGGATTGCAGTGTTGAAGTCTGAATTAGCTCGTTGCTTTGAAATGAAGGACTTAGGTCCACTACGTTATTTTTTGGGGATTGAAGTAGCCTATTCTCCAAAAGGTTATCTTCTTTCTCAGTCAAAGTATACAGGTGACATTCTTGAGCGTGCTCGCCTCACTGATAATAAGATTGTTGATACCCCTTTGGAGCTTAATGTTCGTCTTTCCCCTTCTGATGGCGTTCCTTTGCCTGATCCTACCTTATATCACACTATTGTTGGTAGCTTGGTTTATCTTACTATTACTCGTCCGGATATTGCTCATGATGTTCATGTTGTTAGTCAGTTTGTTACTTCCCCTACTACAGTTCATTGGGCTGCTGTTCATCGTATTTTGAGGTACTTGAGGGGCACTAGGTTTCAAAGTCTTTTACTTTCTTCATCATCTTCCTTGGAGCTGCGTGCGTACTATGATGCTGATTGGGCCGATGATCCTACAGATTGCAAGTCTGTTAATTCTCTCATTTCTTGGAAGAGCAAGAAGCAAGATGTTGTTGTTGTGTCTTCCATAGAAGCTGAGTATCGTGCTATGGCTTCGACTACCCGTGAGCTTATTTGGTTACGCCGACTACTTACAGATATGGGTGTCTCCCTTCCTCGCCCTTCACCTATATATTGTGATAATAAGAGTGCTATTCAGATTGCTCACAATTTCATTTTCCATGAGAGGACCAAGCATATAGAGATTGATTGTCACATTACTCGTCATCACCTTAAGCATGGAGCTATCACTTTGCCTTTTGTTTCTTCTTCCGCACAGATTGCTGATTTGTTTACAAAGTCACATCCGATTCAGCGTTTTCGTTTTTTAGTTGGCAAACTCTCTATGCTTTTAGCTTCAGCATCGTGAGTTTGAGGAGGGGTGTTAGAATTAGTTTTATTAGCTTTAGGATAGTTTAGTCTTTTCTTTTATATTAGGGTAATACTGTATACCTAGATATTCTATTATTATTGCCTCTTCTTTTCCATTGTATTCATTCATTCAGTTTTTGTGTTATGAAAAACTCTAGCTCTCTTTTCTCTTTCCCTTTGTTGTTTTCTTGATTATTTAATATATTCACAGTCTAAACCCTAACCCCCTTTCAGCCCAAAAACAATTAGTAAAAAGTGAAATGTATTCTTTTTACAGTTCTATATTATCATCATACCGATAAGATGTTAACCAACGACTGATTGATGGGCACTAATGTTGATGATGCCATACTTCATCTCGGTAGTTTCAAGAATGTATGGCTTTTCTGTGCAAACTAGGGCTTGACAGCTGACGAAACGAGAGGAAGCCATAATTTCTCGAGACTATCGAGAGGAAGTATGACAACATCAACATCAATGTCCATCAATCAGTCATTGGTTAACATATGATCAATATGATGGTAAGATAGTACAGTAATACGAATGCATTTCATTTTTTACTAATTGTTTTTGGGCTGAAAGGGGGTTAGGGTTTATATAACCGAGCTCGATTTGTTCAGATTGGAACATGAAATTGTTACCAAACTCATTTCGAATCCTCTCCCTCTAAAGGATTCTTTTCTTCGCCCCCAAAACTATTAGGGTCCAACATGTGGGGACAAATTTGGGACAAAAAATATCCATCCCGAGATTTTTTTTGGGACAAAATATTGTTTTTTGGGACAAAAGACGAAATTTTGTCCCAAAAAACAATATTTTGTCCCAAAAAATATCTCAGGAAGAATGTAACCTCACATTTGTCTCAATGAAGGAAAGAAAGGAGAGAAACATCATCACAACCACCACAGTCAAACACACCTATCCAAAACAAAACTTCATGGCAATATTTCCAAACGCTATAAGAAATAAGCAAATCATAATAATAATAAAATAAAACCATGTACTTGATAGTTGATATAATCCAACCACTAATGTAAGGACACACAAAACGTCATGGCAATATTCCCAAATTTTGGTTCCCAATTATTTTATTGTTGTATCATCTAAAACAACTTCCAATGGAAATTCCACGGCTACTGAGGTACAACCATCTCCAACTTGAAGCCACCGTGTAAAATAAGCTTAACTGGTTATTTTTTTGGAACATAAAACAACACAAATGTGAAAGTAATAATTTCTGTTTTTTTTATGCCTTTAGTCTCTGGTTTTCTCAGTAACCAAACAGAGATTACGTCCTCCATTTGATCCCAACATATTGTTTTGCAACTCTAACTTGGATTTTAGAACCATTATTGTGTGTATAGAAGAGAAACTCCATCAAGTTTAAAATTACAAAAAAAAAAAAAAAAGGAAAAGAAGAATTCGTACGAAATAATACCTTTCTTAGCAAAGAAGAGAAATAAATAATAATACCTTTTGATCAGAGAATGTAAATAGCTGCTTTATTCATGTTCTGTATTGCTTCAAAAGAGAGAATGAAGTCCCATTTTACTACAAAAAGAAACTCAATGGACAGATCGTAATACTCTAAAAGTTTCAAATCCTTGTAAATCTTGAATAGGAAATGAAAACACTCCCCCAAAAAAATTTGAGTTTGATTTTTAAAATTCACAACATATCTGTTTTCTCTTAAAAGAAAAGGGTATTTTTTTTTTGTTTGCTCTTCTTTTTTTTCTTTCCAAAAGCCAATACTAAGGGCATTTTTTTTGGGCTCTTTTTCTTTTTTAGTTTTTTTCCTCTCTTGTTCTAGAATACAAGAGGATGTGCTTATGTCAAAAGAGGTGGGTGTTTGATGAGGTCTTTGGAGACACAAAAACTTTGTCAGGTTCAATTCAGTTTACAACAAATACTTAACGAAATTTCAACCATTTCTGAAGCAATTAATTCACGTGGATTTCTTGAATTAAAAATGATACAATTAGCATCTTGTGGAGCTATAGTGCAGGAGATGGGAAAACTAAGGCATAAACACAAAGTATGAAATTGGAGACAATAGGAATGGGTAAAGTTGGGGCTCTCATTGAAGGAATGAAACAATGTGACTATGTGGCTGCAAGTACAAAAAACTAATTACATATGTATGTATGAGTACATACCATGGTCGCTTATGTTTTTGTATCTATTGTACCTTTGATTGTTTTATCTGAAGCAATTAATTCACGTGGATTTCTTGAATTAAAAATGATACAATTAGCATCTTGTGGAGGAAAACTAAGGCATAAACACAAAGTATGAAATTGGAGACAATAGGAATGGGTAAAGTTGGGGCTCTCATTGAAGGAATGAAACAATGTGACTATGTGGCTGCAAGTACAAAAAACTAATTACATATGTATGTATGAGTACATACCATGGTCGCTTATGTTTTTTTATCTATTGTACCTTTGATTGTTTTGGTTTTGCGTGCTCTGTTTTTCTCTTACTTTGCTGTTTGTTTGATTTTCTTTGTTAGGTTTGATTATCATTAATGAAATTTTAGTTTTTAAGCAAAAAAAAAAGTACGAGTACATACCATGGCTATACACCATCCAAGTGATCAACTTCACTCTAGCATGAACTTGCCCACTACTCTTCAAAAAACCATAATATAATTAAGAAAATCATACTTCAATTAAGGAAACCATGGCTTCTAAACAAAAAGTATTTGACATAAGACTTAAAACATAAATATAGCAAGATACCATAAACTCCAAGTTAAACATAATCGATAGGGATTGTTTGAGACTTGGAGGGTGCCACTCAAGATTAAGAAAAAGACATGCGGATGAAAAAAGGAAGAATTGGAGGTTCCAATTCTTTATGCTCTTCAAGAAACATTTTTACTGAAGCACTTGAGAAACATTTTTTTTTCTTTCCTTGAGAAACATTTTTACTTGGGAAACATTTTCACAAATAAAACAAATTTATTTTTTTTTCTTTACTTGAGACACATTTTTTTCCCCTTCTCTTCTTTTGAATAACGAAAATGCCATAAATGAAGTACTTGGAGAGGAAAGGAAGAGGACTAGCTCTTAATACTATTAAATTATTAATGAAGTGCTTACAGAATAATCATAAGCATGTAAATGAGTGAGCTTCACTTACTGACAGCATTAAGTGAAGCCAGTAAGTGAAGCTAAGACCAAGAGGACCTGTTTAGGAACCATGGCTAGGAATGTCTTTCTAACACCCGTACCCGGAAAAGAAGATTAATTTAGTTTTAATGTGTGTTAATTAAAGATAATTAATTCATGAGATGAATTAAGATGGGGTTATGAACCCACATGTGAAAAGGTGTTCAAATGCGGACACATATGAAAGTCCTGTGAAAGGCGGGACTGGTATAAAAGTGGAGCCCAACGAGGGTCTAATTAAAATAATTTGCATTTTGATGTCATTATGTGCTTATATGATTACTTGTTTAAATGCTTATTGATAATAGTATGTCTTATGATAGGAAATGGGACCAATTTGGGTACCCATGTGAGGGCGTATTTGAATAAAATTGATAACTGGTAGGTTTTATAGCAACCTCATAATTTATGTGGGACCACGTTTGGGACCCACGCGGGACTTAGATTAAATCCATTTAGAAAATGTGGGTAGATATTGTAATTGACTTGGGGGTTTCATAATAAAGCTTAAGAAAGATTGGGGGGTGTAAATGGAAATATGGACAAGAGGTGTCAACACACATGCAAGTATAGCATATGTGTTGCACTCTCACAATTCACAGCTGGAGTTCATAGAAAATAGAGAGAACAAGAGCTCGAAGTCGGCGACGGAAATTCTCGACGACGTTTCTTGCCGTTCCTTCGCCGTCCGGTGCCGGATTTTTGATCCGAGACCACTTTTGGACTCGTGGAGGTAAGAGGATCACATGCACGTAATTTGTTTTCATTTTTGGCAACGTTTTTATGGCAACCGTTTTTTATAAACGATGTTCTTTGTACCAAACTTGTGTACGTAGGAGTATCACCAACTAGAAATTGAGCTAAACTTGGGAAGGAATTGGGAAAATTCTAAGCTTAGTTGCATATAAATCAAAGAGGTGAGTGTCCTAATCTCTCAATTGGATGTTTAGTTATGTTAGTGTGATAATTGTTGCTCATAGTTGCTAAACTCATGCTCATGTACATATATGTTGTTGAATTTGGATAAAAGCATGTCAAAAATTATGAAATTGCTATGCTTATGTGTTGAAATTGTCTATGTGCTTATATGGATCCAAGGGAAGTCAAGTAGTGGTCACCATTTATAGGTCCCATATGTAAGGGATAGGAAGTCCTCAATGAGTAGAACGTGGTGACGACCACAATGAAATGCCGGTGACGCCTTCGGGGTCACAAGAGAGTGTGTGTTGCGCTATATGCGCCAAAAGTGAGAAAGATCCGGGGTGAGAAGGACCTGGGGGTGGTGGCTGGAATGACTTGACTTTCCGGAAGATCAATTTGTTGATGTTACATCGATTGCTGCATTTACATACTTTGCATTCCAATGGCATGATTAGTTCTCTCACTAAGCGAAAGCTTAAACGAAAATATATTTCTGTTGTGGTTATTGAATAACCATCGCAGGTACCAAGCGAGACGAGGAGATGAAATGATCCGCACGACGGGTGGGCGTGGGAGTAGTGTCCATGTGTATATGTGTTCATATGCCTAGGTAGTTGGTGTCTAGAATGTATCTTTTGGTTAGCAATGTAAATGTATCTTGGGTCTTTTTGGAAACTTGTAATATGTAAAGTGGGGTATGGCTGGTCGTTTATGTTCCAAACCATGAGTTGTACTTGCAAGTTGCAAGTTATGTATTTTGGGAGTGAAGTTGGATAGAGTTAGTAGCTTTGGTTGTGGAACTAACTTAGTTTCTCCTTATGTGTAAATATTTATGTATATGTTGGAAGAACATGGTTTGAATGTAAAATTAAGGTTCCTAGTGGGAATTCTATGGATTATGTATGTTTAAACTACTTTTAAAATGTTTGAAAATGGTTTGGAAGCCCTTTATGATGCTTGGATAAAGTTTTGAGCCACTTGAGATTGTTTTTCAAATGGATTTGGTTGTATCTAAAGGGATTGTTATGTTAGACAAGTTTTTGACAGAATTTTGATCATGTTTAGTTAAAATGTTGGGGACAGATGCAAGCTTGTATTATCAACTTGAGTTGTCATTGAACTTGGTTTTCTTTGTTTGAGAAGTCATGCAAGTATTGAGTTAAACATGTGGGTTTTGATGTAAGTTCTTGATCCTAAGGATTAGCTTGTGTATTTTGATTGTCAATTCATGATTGGAGATATTGTGTTGAAGTTTAGAAACATTTAGAAATGCTTGAGAATGAATTTTGATGCTTCCACAAAGTTTTGGGAAAGTTTGGGAATGTTTTGAACTGTTTTTAGCAGAGTTTTAGCAGCAGAAAACTCATCTGCAGAAACCAGATCGATCCGGGTCTGGTGCGGATCGATCCGGAGCTTCTGGAGGTGCAGAAAATAAGAATCTGTCAAAACCGGATCGATCTGGATTTGGGCGGATCGATCCGCTGGTCCAGTTTCAGCCCGACGGCTTTTACGGAAACAGGCATAACTCTCTCTAGAAAACTCGGATTCGCGCACCGTTTTTTGCGTTAGAACCGGGACTCAAAGAGCTATCTTTCCATATAAAATTTGCTATACTTTATTAATGACCATTTCGCCCTTGGGTCTGTTTTGTGTCAACGGAGCTATTTTAGTAGGTCTAATTCATGTGTTTCTTAATGAATTAAGGGTGTTTTGAACGTGTGGGCTTGTTACACGTGTCTCAACTTGCCCGAGGCGGGTTGGGGTGCGACAGTCTTTCCTGCTTGGGACGAACCACAGTCTCACAAATAACACACACACAAATCTGTGAAAAACCATGTAAGTACTAACCCACAATTAACCTCTGTAAATAACCCAGAAAGTATTACTCCAAAAACCTCTGTAAACAACCAACTTATTAAAGCCATTTCAAAATTCAAATTAACTTTAAAGTTTAAAAGAGGTTAACTAAAAACAACAAACTCAAGGTTAATAAAAAAAATAAATAAATAAAGACACGGAAGTGTCCGTAAGAACTTTGACTGTACTTGGATTTTAAAGATCAATTATTATCGTACATTGTATAGGGTCATGTCGATAAGAGCTGATCAATGGGTGTTTGGGTAATACAAGAACTGGTTCGGTTGTTTAGGAAAGAACCAATGGTAAATGGTTCAGTGTTTGTGTAACTGGTTTTGGTTATACAAAAGTCTGTGTCTGGTTTAAATGTATTACTATAACTAGTTTTGATCAAAACAACACAATACTGATTCTCATAAGAATCACATAAAAGTGAGATTATGTTTGAAACTAATCCTATTTAAGCATTTCCAAACAACCCCTTAGTATTTATATAGATGGAAAGATGACCGAGTTATATAAGAAAAACGATCCAATGGTACTTAAATCGTGCAACTCATTTTCTTATTTTTAAGGACCCTGTTGAAAAAACTTAACATTAAGCACTGAAAAATAACTACTAAAAATTTTAAGTTATTGAATTTGTAATTCTCAAACCAACATTTCAGGCAATGAAATAGAGTGCATTCAATGAATTTTTTCAGTAGAACATTTCTACTTAAAAAATTTTCAGTAGGTTTTTGGCTGGTTTTTAGTGAAATGGTACGTTATCAAATACACTTAAAAAGTAAGCGTTAAAATTTTCATTATCAATACTTAATTGAGTTATCAAACACACCCTTATACTCACATTTTTTTCCACGGTTCACCGTAACTACCAATCTCATAGTTCATTGAATTTCAAGTCAATTTTCGAACAAAGCAGTCATACTTTTACAATCACTACCGATTGTACAGAGTGACAAAAGCTTTGGTTAACATGTGTGCATATTCAAGATTAGGAGCAATTACTCTCAGCAAACTTTATAAATGTTAAGTTTGTACATATTTATCTTTCTCAAACTATCATATTATGGGATACCACTAATGGTAGATACATCTAAATAAGATACATACTGTCGTGATAATTAAAACTCTTCTTTAATTATGAAACAAAAGAACTTTAATTTAAATTATACTTTATTTCAAAATTTTCATTGACATATCTGTAGATAAACAATTTATGTGTCTAAATCTGGTGTACATAGCATTTTTTTAGATACCAAAAGAGATTTCAAAACTCCTAGATGAATAGTCAAAGGAACTAACTCTATACACAAGAAAAGATTCGGGGGCAAGTTGGGTCGACTGACCCCTAAATTTGAAAAAAAAAAAAAAGTTTCTATTTGTACTAATAGCATTCGTAAATATGCTTTTAAGTTTATATATAGACTCGCCCCCTCTTAATCTTTTTAAAATTATTAAGCTCACCCCTTAAACTGGATTGCTAAATTCGTCCATGTTGGTATGGTAAACCATCGGATGCTTTAACTAACTGCAATGCATCAATATCAAATAAAATGGAAAACACTTTTAGTACTTCTGTTGGGTACATTTTCTATTATTTTAAGTGTAATTACTTTGTGTACTCAATTAAGTATGTCTCTGGCGCACATATGTGGTAAATAAGTGAACTAATAGTATTTTAAAACACGACGAAAAGTATGTCAGAAAAAACATTAAAGTGTTGTGCAAATAAAAGAAAATGCATACCAAGAGAAATTGAACCCAACTTCTTAACTTGACTAATACATTGTCCACCAACCCAATTGATGGACAAAAAATGTATTCCGGATCCTCAGCTCCCTTTGTGGCAGCACTTTGGGCAGCATCCATGTGGTGGTTGGTGCTTGCAGGATCACAGATTTTAATTATTTTTAAAAAAAATATGTATATATATATATATATATTTTTTTTTTGGTAGACCTGCAAGTACCACATGAGTGCTGCCCAAAATGCTGCTCACAAAGTAGGAGCCGATGATCCTTAGGCCAAAAAATGTAGAGGCCGCAATTAGGACGATGAGAAATTATCTTGTGTGATTTCTACCATGAATTGAGTTTTCTAAAGGTCCTATGTGAGTCCCATAGTAATAAAGACTATGACAATTGACACGGTCACATATAATAATACTTCATTTTGTAGCCCGAAGGGTATTCAATAAAGCTTACTTTGGGTACAAAAGCTTATAAATAAATTTCACTAACAAGGTGGAATGGTCCTGCCAACTAGATATTCCACTGTGTTTGTGGAATTTATTTGTAAGTTTTTCTGTCCAAAGCTTTATTGTTCAATAAATATTTTCACTTTGAAACCATGAAATAGTCCTGCTGTATATTTTGACTTATTAAACGCAACCAAATGCATATGTCTTAACAGGTTTGAAGTTTATTTTTATTTTTTATTTTATACTTACCTGGATTATGACAGGACATACACACACACCACTCACACATCCATCCTATCCCAACCCAATCCCATCCCATCCCATCCCAAAAGTCCCACAATGGTCCACAACAAAGTCCAACAAGACCACTCATTCCGACTGATAAATAACATGAGAACAAGCAAAGAATCTCCCTAAAGGGATTCGAACCTTCAATCTCTCAGTGAGAGAGGACATACAATTGAAGTAAAGCCCTCTTAATTGGTAACAGGTTTGAAGTTTCTACTTCAGGGTATTAAGTCATGAGATTGGGAATTAGAAAGTGTAAAAAAGGGCAAAAGATGAATTGGTTCCACAGAAATGCATCATTTTAGGGTAAAGGTGTAGGTGGCCCATTCAACAATGGCAACTTCATTATAAGCTAGTGTTCAACAATGAAAGTGATGCATTTGAAAAAGACCCTAAAAGATAAATAAAAGTAAAAAAAAAAATAATAATAATTCATGACATGATATGGACCAAACAAACCATGAACCATAATTTTTAATCAATGATTTTATGACTAGCCAATAAGTCATAAAGCCATCAAATATTTGGTTTCAGGCTTTCAGCCAGATTCTCTCTCTCATTCACTGCTCTCAATTGTGTTTTGGGCTTTTCTATATGTTGATACATGCCACAAAATCAAATTCTTTCAACATCTACTTGACAATGACTTTATTTAATACGGAGTATTATTCTTCACAGGAAGAAAATTTGTTCAACTGAAAGGGAAGAGAGGGCTGTCTGATCAAGATCATGCATAATTAATTTCTCCCCCTTTCTCGATCTTATTAATTCACTTTATTTCCTGTTTCGTAAACAACATTTGACAATACGAAATATTACTTGCCTCCTCGTATTTGGCACAAATGTTCTCAAATTTTTTTTTTTTTTTAATACTAACGTTCTCAAATATTTATGCCCTGATAGTATACCTAAAAGGATTCATTAATGAGGATGGTGAACACGACTCACAATATTGTTGAAATATTAGAATATGGACTAACACTTTACTACATTATCTTAGGTCATTTTTATTATGTTCTATAATATTATTTGTCCAAGTAGATGCATGTCAAATAGGTGCCAGTGCCACACATATATAAAGACATTCACATCGGACCATAAGGACCTAAACAAATTGTACATAAGTTACTTCCTTAGAATAATAAAGAAGAAAGGGAAAACGAAGAATAAAAATAAGAAAATTGCCACAGCGCTAGAGGCAAGTCTAAGCATACTTTAGGTCCGTTTGACACAAAGATATGTATTATGAATACGCATATGGTGGGGTCATGTTGTTCGGGTGCTAAATTAATTCCACTTTGGATAATGCTATGTATTTGCATTCCAAATGTGTTTTTCAAGATATGTGGCAGTAGGTTCATTGGATTTTAATTGAAGGGTTTGATGTGTTCCGAACATTATTGAAGGTGGTTCTACTGTCACATATGTGTTAGAACAATATTTGAAATACAAAATATGAAAAATATAATGTTACTCTTTGATCAATTAATAACTCCTTTGTGAAGTAACTTTAATGCTCTTACTGAGTACTTAATGAACTTAAGTGTAGTTCATCCATGTTTTATTTGAAATCTACTATTTAAGACAATACTTTTGACAATTACAGTGTTATTGTAGGCTCATCAATTGAAGGCTGGCACTATTACTACAAGTCTAAATCAACAATAGTTATTGTCAAGGCAAACTGGCTATATACATGACAAATTAGAACTTATAAACAAAGTCAATTTACTTTGATAATAAACACTTTATTGCCTTGGCTATTGTCACGCCCCATCCCACGGCGGCCCGAGCCACCTCTAGTGCCGCGATCCTCTCGGGTGTCTACAGCTATAGTGGTAATTAGAATCTGGTGTCTACAGCTATTGGTAGCCTAATTAGATCTATTGGTTGTATGTAATGTTTTTTTTTTTAAAAAAAGAAAGACCTCTTGGTTGGACGGACCAAATGTTAAAGGTTTTGGACTTGACATGCACTCATATTTGTAGCGAGTTTTTTCTTTCCTTCTTTCTTTCTTCCTTTATTTTCCAACACAAGCCACACAATCACTATGGATATCATGATGTGCTGTTGGGTGGTAGCACCCATGTAGTACTGGTATAATCATAATTTTTTCATTTTTAAAAGTTAAAAAAAAAAGTGTGATTCTATTAGTGTCACATGGATATTTCCCACCTAACAACATCCAATTGGCTATCGAGAATCCAAACCCGCACATAACTACATAAGCACTGTGAAAAGTTTTGAATTAGAAGAAGCTTTTGGATACCTTGTGGGTACTACGTGACACAATCACCACTACAAGAAAACAGGCCTTTTGTGACGAACGTTTTTGTAACGGATTCAAATCCGTCACAAAAAATGCTTTTGTGACGGATTCTGTGACGGAAATATATCCGTCACAAATAATATTTTATTTGTGACGGAAAAGTTCTTATTCGACACAAATAAATTTTATTAGTGACGAAAACATACCTATCCGACACAAATAAATTTTTATTCGTGACAGAAACGTACTTATCCGACACAAAAAATATTTACTTGTGTCGAATTGAATAAATCCGTCACAAATAATATTTTTTTTCCCAAAATATTGGGCGCTCAATTTTTCCCCCAAACCTAAGACCTCATTTATTTTTGTTCTGGGTAGATATTTATCATTTTTCTTGCCCCCTCTCTCTCTCTCTCTCTCTCTCTCTTTCTTCCTAGCCTCACCAGGATCACCAAAAAAGCTTCTCCATCGCCCCACCAGGATGAAGAACACAAACCACTTCTCCATCATCATCATCGCGGACACCTAGACGAAGAACACAGACCAGCTTCTCGTCCCACCGGGTGGATTGCAATTTTTGTACTGTGAGGCACCGGCGCTCTCTCTTTGGTTCACCCCCACCACTCTTTCTCTGTATCTCTCATCCACCGATGGTCCATCCGCACCCCACCGCCAATGAGCATCACCTGCGTTTGTAATTTCTCCCTATATTGAATATCTTTGTAAGTTGATTTAGGGCTTTTACTTGATTTTGGATATTAAAACTGATTAATTGATTTAGGGCTTTTATGTATCTCTCTTCCTCGGTGTTTTCAGGATGGTATTGGTTAAAGACCCATGTGATCGAACTTTGGCTCAGAGATTTCAAGACTCCATGTCCAGGTCTTTTTCTTACATTTTCTGTATTTTTTTCTTGGCTCAGAGGTTTCAATACTGCATATATGTTCGTTGACTTCTTGCAACTAGGTACCGAACTTTCATGTGTGTGAAACTTGGTAAGTAAACACATCACAAGCCTCAATACTTTGAGAAACTGATTTCTTAATCTATGGTGGTTTCTGTTAGCAAGGTTTCGAGGTACACTAATTTTATAGTTTTTCTTGTCACTGATAAATTAGTAAATGGGGTATAGTTGTTACTTGTTAGCATGTACATGAAGTTGGTGATCTCTGTCTTTTGAAAAATTAGTCAATGGTCTATATCTTCCGAAATTTGGGGAGAAGTTTTATAGGAGTTTCCCCTTGACTTTATCAAGCGTTATTTCATTATATATATATATATATATATATTTTTCTTCTTTTATGAGATTTGACTCTTTCTCTCGCTGAGTTCTCCATTGTAGTTCAGTACTTGAAGTCGAAATCAATTGATCTTTTGCATCTCTCTTTCAGGTTATTCTCTCATCACTCTACAACTACATGTATATATTCCTATTTTCCTCAATGTAATTGGTCTTTGGGGGAATTCTATCAGGTTGAAACAATAAACTATTTGATAGATGAATTTTATTTTTTGACCAGCACTAGCAGTAGATTTTTAATTAACTTATAAATTTTAACAATTTGTATAAACTTGGAGTTTTCTCAATTTTGTATTTGGGCCCTTTGGCGTTGAAGGAGAGAGCTCCCCTATCCTTATCCTTGCAATACACATAACACCCACTAAGTCATATGCATGTGGTTTTGCATTGAAATTCAAGAAATTTTTTTAGGTTGCTAACAAAGTTCATGGGATTGTGGGTCTTAACTTAGTGGATATATAGATCATTGATCAATGGATGCAAGGGTAGTTTATCTATATGATTGTTCAATATTTCATGGATACAGAGCACCTTATGAAATCCCTTATCAAATCATAAAAAAAATGTGAAATAATGACACAACCTTTTAATTGGATGTAGTTATATATAGATAAACATTATAAGTCTTATATATACTTATGGGCATAAAGGTGCTAGCTTATGTGAATTCTTTTATTGTGCATGTGTAAATGGAATATTTCTTTTAGTTTGTTTTTTACAGTTATGAACTAACAAGTTTAGACTTAATGTATAAAAATACAACTACTTCACTTGACTAGCAACTTGGTATCCAGATGAAATTAGTAGGATGTAATTTTGGTACAGTTAAATACGTCGTTGTCTGTAACTAGTGGTTTTTTTTATTTTTTATTTCAGCTTGGAGCTGGATCTTTTTTGTTGCATTACTTCTCCATGCTGATTAATTCTATTCTCGTCAACTTCGGGCTGAGTGAAGAAATGCACAACCCTGTATGTTCTCTTTCCTCTCTATTTTCATTATTATTAAATGCAGTGAACATTCCATATACCAATGGGAAATGTGTGTTATCTTCCCTCGACTTGGTTAAGAATTGATGGCTTTGACCTTGGTATGTACAAGTTTATGACAATTATCCAATTTTGATTTAGTATTTTTCTCTTTGACTTGATCTTTGTTATCTTTCATTCGTTTGGTAAAACTCGCTAGTTCGTTTGAAGTCAGTTACTTGTTATCAACTTGTCGAATTGCAGCACCAATATTTTGATTTAGAGCCCTCGTATAGTGGCTGCAAGGGATGAGATAACCTCTAAAAAGTACTGTTTCACCCTGATCATTTGGTGCTTCTTGTATGTTTATTTTGGATTGTGATAAATTTATTTACACAGGCTTATGAAAATTTTGGATGTTATAGAAACAAAGGAAACTCTGCCGATTTTTTTTTAGGAATCTTTGCTGTTTATTTTTTTGTTCTTGTGTTGCTTGTTTGGATAGTTTTTTATTTGTATTTTTGGTCTTGTTTTGCTCTTTGGGTTGCTAAGTGATTGCATTATTATAATTTTAATTGAATTTTCATTTTCTGTTTCAGGTTGTGGCGAAGGATTAGAGGATTAGAGCATAATTTTTCATTTTTAATTAAATCAATTATGAGCGTCATGACTTTACTTAGACTATTATTATTTTATTTTTATTTCAACTAATGTCAACTATAAAACAATTATGTATGAACGTATACTTTATTATCTCTTGTTTTATCTTTAATTAATATGCCTTTAAATTTTATGTGATTCTTGTCGTTTAAAAATAAGTATGGTATAATTTATTGTGATGGAAAAATAATGATTTTTGATGACAATATATAAATTTCCATCACAAATAATATTTGTGACGGTTTTGGTAATAATTGTGGTCACAATATTTAAAATTTTGTCACAAACAATATTTATTCCGTCACAAATACTATTTGTCCAAAACCGTCATAAATAGTATTTGTGACGGTTTTTGATCGACACAAATAAAGTGTTTTAAATCAAATATGACACTACTATTTGTGTCGCATACTAATCCGTCACAAATATTATTTGTGACGGTTTTGGTCGACACAAATAAACCGTCACAAATAATAGTTATATGTGACACTATTTTTTGTGTCACACACAAATCCGACACAAAATCCGTCATAAATACTTTTTTGTGACGGAATTTGACCGACACAGACTTTTTGAGACGCCTTTAACTTGTGTCGGGCACAAAACCGTCACAAAAAGTGCAATTCCGTCACAAATACTTTTTGTGACGGAATTGCACCTTTTTTGTGACGGATTTTTTCCGTCACAAAAGACCTATTTTTTTGTAGTGCACGTGGTATCTTCTAACTTGTAACTAATGAGAGTAAGGACTTTAGATGGGACTCACACTCTAACTAACGAAAAAGTAAACAAATTTCACTGTTTTTAGTTTGGAGACAATGTGGCTGTTTTAGAGATAAAATTTGATGTATGAGAAAAACCAAAAAAGAAGATGAAGAAGAAGAGACGATAATTAGAAACGAGAGCATTTTTGTTCACTTATTTTTTGTCCTCAATTGTTCACTTAAATTTTACTGGGTAACATGTGTCTCATTTTATTCACATTTTACCCTTATACTATTAACATAATCACTAAAATAGAACACCTATTGTCTAATAAATATTTAAATGAACAATGATGAACCAAAAAATGAATAAATAATTAATGCTCTCAATTCGTAAGGAGGGAGCCTTCTATTAGAGAAATTGGGGGCTTGGAAGAGTCAAAAGAGTTTGACTAAAGGTCGGGCTGCTTGCCTGCCTAACCATATCCGCAAATCAAACTACAAACTGCCATTTCACAAGCTTCAACACACGTGCTCTTTTGTTTTCCTTTTTTTGCTCACGTGTTCAAAGACGAATGGTCCCTCAAACTCACTCCCACGAAACTTCCTCATGCTTAGAATTTTTCCACTTTTCCATCGTTATTATTCTACCCGTTATGAAGAAAATTATACCTTCAGAATTGGCAACAAAACTACTACACGCTGAGCGAGCAGTGAATTAGTGGTTTTAGTTAGTTTTGATTTAACAAAAAAAAAAAAAAAAAATTTTAGCCCCCCCCCCCCCAAAAAAAAAAATAAATAAATAAATAAATAATAAAATAAAAATAAAATCTGATTTCAATCTCTATCTTTTTATCTTCTTTTTTGTTTTTTCTCCCTCTATGATCTAATTAAGTGCATATATATATATATCTACTATATAAAAAGAAGCTAACATTCCTATGAAAGCGTGCAATTCCAAATTGATTTCGTCAATTTTGATATTTCTGTGTTTGTTCTGTCCTTTACGGTAATTACATACTTATTCAAATATCATAATATCTCATTAGTATACCACAATTGCTCGTACACGTGTGCAGATACATAAAGATATATTGATTTGTGTTAGGCTAATTCTGTCTTTTTCTTTAAATGGTTAAGTTTATAGTCAACTTTTGCAACCATGTTAATTTTATACCCAACTTTTGCAACCATAATTATAATTGATTTGAAAAAAATATCACAAAATGGTACTTACATAATATTTACATATAGGTTAATTTTGTAAAGCAAAGTTGTAGAATGGTCTACTTTGATTAAAGTATATTTGCTTTTTCTGTTAATTATAATTTGTATCATAATAATTATCTTAGCCTTATTGCGCACACATGCCAATAGAAATTTAATTTGAGTAATGCTATGCTTCCTAAATCTTATGTAGCAAGGTTATGATTCATGTTTGCATGTACGTCTATTGAATTTTGATACCCTAAACTCTAAACTCTAGATTTAGAAGTCGTTCTATGCCGTTTTAACGTCACAATGTTATTTCCTATTGCTAAGTTCCCACACGACAACTTAGCTTCAGTTTAAACTAAGTTCAAACCACAATTTTGTGTTCAAACCACAATTGCATATGTTAATATTACACATATAAATATCTAAAAATTGAATTCATACACACAATATATGTTAACATTTTGATCTTTTAGTTCTAATTTGTATAATCATACTAAACTTAGAAGTCAAGCTAGAACTTCAAAATTATAACTTCTAAATTAATTAAGAACGAGATTTTAAATTACTAATTATAAAAATCAAATAAGCTAATATGAGGAGATAAGCACGTGTGAAGCACGTACGTCCTTGTAACCTAGTGTGTGCATATATATATATATATATATATATGGATTTGTTTGGAATTGCATCTTTGCAATAAGAATTGGTTGTAATTACTAATTAATATGTCACCTAAAAGCTTAAGTTGTTCACATCATGCGCGTGGAAAGTTGAGTTAGATGTAATAGAGAGGAGACTTTAACATAAGACCTCCTAGAATCATAAGTTTGATACTATGTTAAGTTATCAGTTACTTCAAAAGTGTAAGTTATTAGAAAATAGCTCAAACTATACATACATACATACATATATATATATATATATCCAGCTTTAACATTTGCATTGCATTTTTTATTTTCATAATTTGTTTTAAAGATATATATGAATATAATTGTTATTAAAAAGCTCTTATTGGATTCCGCTTTCAAGTTGCAAATTGTGTTTTGCAAATAACAAAATATACAAGTTGGGGTTGAGAAAATATCATACAAGAGAGGGAGACAAATTTGGGGAAAGTGGGTTTTGGTGGTTGTGTTAATTTTTTTTATTTGTAATTTTAAATTGGGATACTTAATATATAGTCTATTATAGTAACTCTTTCTAGAAATTGGTCCCTAGTATAACACAAATTAATTAGTCTCTAGCCTATTTTGACCAAAATACCCTCATATTATATATATATATATATATGTGTCTTTGTGTGTCACGCCCCGACGTAGCATAATTATGGAAAGCGTTTAATTTCCTTTATGGACCCGTAGGTCGCGACAGTTTGAAGGATCGATTCCGTCCCAAACGTCGAACAACATAAAACTATAATCAGAGTAGAGCAATCAAAGCTTACAAATATTTTTCTAACTTATTACATATTACAGTACGGGGTCTACTAAGGCACAAGCCGCCTTAAAACAAAAAAATATCTATCGTCTATTACAGTCATCCTTATTATAAACCAATTTATAACTTAAAACATATAAAAGTAAATTCTCTTTCCAGCAGGGATTCTCAGTTTGCATAGTCATACGGTCCAGCAATATTATAACCTGAAAAGCCTGAACACGAATGTCCAGGGCGCATCAACGCCGTCAGCTTCAAGAAGCTGGGGAGTATTAAAAACATAACTTTGAATGTAACACATACTCATTTACCATTTTCCAATTCCCATTTAATTCAACAAGTTTATATTAAAGCAAGGAGTTCATTTTAGGAAACAAGCACAATATTATTTAAAAGATATAATTCACATATATGTGACCGTGTATGAGAACAATGCACCATCTCATCTTACCGACTCTTTTCTCTCGACAAAACCCAACAATCCTGTGGATATGCCGGCATTTGGGCCCACTTTTCAAATAATTTTCAAAGAGTCGCCACTTAATTTTTTTTTAAGGAAAATTAAGAAACCATTTTGAAAGGAAACTGATCTTTTTGCGAAACCAAAGATAATATGGGTCCGGGGATTATGGAATGAAAGGGGAAGGAGCCCGGCGGACTAAAACACCCCCTTTCATCCTATCTCGTGATAGGCCTCTACTCATCATCCTTTTAATCGAATTAATAATATAAGTGTACCCTCAACTAATACATATATATAAATAATACATTACACAAGCATGTTGAAAAGGGTGCAAGATTGCTAACGACAAAATATCATTCATAAGCCACGTAATTCAAGTAGCACGCAACATGATATGCAATAGAGAACTAGAGAACATACCCGGGATCCAGCCGCGAATATTAAACGTGCAATGCATGCAAGAATAGAAATCCTAAAAAAAGGTCTCTATCACATATAAACACATAAGGCAAGACCTAGTCTAAGGTGTCGCACATGGAGTTGAAAATCAATTTAAAACCAAAGGAATGAATTAAACTAGAGAAGGGATGAGAAGTTGTACCTCAAATGCGCTACAAAACAAAGGTTAGTACACATGCCTTAGACAAGATATAGTATCAAAGAGTAGTTAATCCTAAGCCAATGTTCAATTAGATTCAACTAAGTCCAACTTTTCAACTAGGTCCAATTTTATCCAAGAACTAGTTCTAATTGTTAGCATCAATGTATATGAATGAATGAATGATTATGAACAAGAATGAGACATGAATTTATTAACTAATTTGGAACACTTAGCCTCTGGATTTAAACTAAATTATCATTATTCAAAACATGATTGGGGTCCCAAGACATTAGGGAACCATTTGAGTTGAAATAAATAAGATTAGACAAAAACAGTAGCAGTTTTTTATGAATTACAGAGAGCAGATCAGATTTTAAAAAATAGAAATAAAATACTTCCAACGGTTGGATCTTAATGCTTTTTGGATATGTTATGCCTCTATGAGTCTAGTTTCTAACCCAAAAAGAAAATCGAGGTTTCAACGGTTAGATCTCCGGGAATACGGAAGATACTAGACCTCACTCAGGATTTTACAACTCTCTGTCCAGAGATCTTGTATGATTTTCTAAAAATAGAAAACAAATCTGACTTGCTTCATTCTTTTTAGGGAACCTTCCTAACACATTAAGGTTCTTAGAAAAAATTATTAAAGGTCATGAAAACTTTATTAAAATCCCGATTTATTTATTCCAAAAGAGTGTTGCTGTGCTAAAATTCTGGGCAGATTGTTGTTACTTCACAAAACTCATGACCAAACCATTTTAAACATGAAACTACCTTAAAACAAAAATTACAACGGTAGAACATTGTGTTATTAACACTTTCCCGTTGGTTTCACTTGATTTCAACGGTTAGATTTTGAACTAAAAATCTTTGATAAAAAATAGTTTGTGAACTTACTATTTTCATTTATCAAGTTCAACTTTATTGGTTGACCTCAACTATTAAATCATAATGTTGGGCTTAAACCAAATCATTTCTTCTACCATTTGATGGTCAATGAAGTATGAAATGGACTTCACAAAATCCCAATCGATGAACTCAAACTTATGGACCAAAACTTGAGTTCAAAACATTACTCCTACCACTTGGTGATCATTGGAGGCTAAAGACACACATACATGGAGGTTTTGGATGAAGTATGAAGAACTTCTCAAAACCCAAGGAAGAGATTAGTCTAAGCCATAGAGATGAACTTAAACTAAAACATTTCTCCTACCATTTGATGGTCATTGGAGACTAAGGGCATATATACATGTAGGTTTTAGATGAAGTATAGAGAACTTCTCAAAAACCAAGGAAGAGATTAGTATAAGCCATAAAGATGGGCTTAAACTAAACTACTTCTCCTACCATTTGATGGTCATTGGAGACTAAAAAAAAACAAATCTACTCTAATCTCCATGGAATATAGTATGAATTCCATAAGATTCATAGTAAAGAGATCCTAGTCATGAGTTGATACTAGCATCTCACCAACTATGTGTAGATTATGATCATGATTCATTTTAATCTCCATATGAATCATAAGATCATAGGAAACTAAGAAATCAAATTCAAAGAGTTTCAATGAGATATGGAAGATCTCATGAACCTTATGAATGAAATAGAAATAAAGGAAATCAAAGTTTTATTTAGGAACACAAATTCTTCAAAACCAATTTATCTCAAACCCAAGGCATTAATTAGATCCAAATTAATGAGATGTTATGAGATTCAATCACAAATTCTAAGTGGTGTGTGATGAAATGGGGTAAGAAGAGAGGTTTTGAAAATGTGTAAAGTTCCTAGAGCTATGAACTTGTGATTGAATTGCCTAATTCTACCAAGTGATTGAGAGGTTACCTCTATGACCTCAAGGATTTCTTCAATCTTTAAGAAGTTCTTCCAAAATTTCTTCAAGATCTCCTCAAAGTTCTTCAAATTCTTCAAGAAATTCTTCTCTTCTTCTCAATTCTCTCAATGATTCTTATCTCTCTCAAGTATATCTCTTGTATATGTATAAAATGATTCAAAAGCTTCAAGTCCCCTCAAAATGAAGATGAAGATCTGTTTACATAGGCCATTACCTCAAGGATTAAAAAAATGGGTAAATTCGGGTGGAGACCCATGTGCAAAGATTTCTTCTAGAACATGTGAGAAAAACAGTCTGTTTCAGCCAGCGGCACTCGACGGTCTCCGGCGACATTCACTGAATGCCGGGCGGCAACCCGTGAGTACCGGCGCGGCACTCAGTGAGTGCCGACGGGTTTTCCGGGTGCCGGGGTTAACTGAATTTTGCCCTTCTTTTTAAATTTTCAAAAGGTATGTTGATGTGAACTAAAATTTTTAATCTATATATATCTATATTTATACTAAGATCCCCCATGTGCATGGTATCACTCATGTGCATGGTATATACTTAAATATACTATTTTCTTTTTTGTATTTTCTCCTTTTTCAAAATCTCTTTTTTTTCATTTATTTTGTCATCTTATTTTCTTCCAAAGAAACCCCCTTTTTTTTTTATATTTATTATCCCCTTTTTTTTTTTTTTAAAAGAAAGTTCCCAGACAGGGTTTCTCACACGTTCTTCATTATTCGAGTTTCTCCCCGAACGCCCAAATCCTCTCCTTTTTATTTTTAATTTTTCAATTTTAACTTGAAAAACATCTTGAAGATTTTGAATTTCTTGGAAAATCTTCGACCGTTACGGTCATCGTCATCATTGGTCTCTGAGAGGTAACCAATCCCTAGATTTGACGTTTGGTCAAAATCGGGGTGTCTACAAATCCACTATCTCACACCAGTATCTTTGTAATACTCCGATAGCCACACTTTAGCACAGGGGTGCCAGGGAATGTCCAGTTTGCCTCACACTTTGGTTTGGGGTACCAGGGAGTGTCCAATGCCTCACACTTTAGTACCTAATCGGCTTCGCAAATACCGGAGGTAACCTCACGCAGTATCCAGACTCGGGTACCAGGGAGTGTCCATAGGCCACACTTTAGCACTACCATGGGTACCAGGGAATGTCCATGTTCGGCGTTACACACTTTAACGCTTCCATGGGCGTCAGGGAGTGTCCAGTTTTGCCACCGTCACATTACAAAGATACTCTCACCGCAATCTCAACACGTCACACTTTGGTACACAATTACCAGGGAGTGTCCACAACACAACCTCAATCACACTCTCTTTACCACACTGACCATTACTCTTTTCCACTCTGACCAACATTCACACTCCCCATGCATGTACAACTGACTCCACATGTATGTCATGAAACTGTAAACATAAAGTAAATCACTGAAATATAGAAACATCATGCGTACGGGGATTGATAAGTCGTAATACATCGTTTTAATCGTTTAAACATACCCAAATACGATTCTGATTTAGTAAATTTCCCAAACAGAGCTTTAGAAATTCATAAAACTTCACCCAAACAGTTCCTTATCATAAAAGAAGCAAAAGCCAGAAACTGTCCAAGGTCGCGCGCGCGGGCCGCTCCTTGCGCAACTCCTAGAGGGCCAGCGGCAAACTCACCAGCAGATCAAAGCGTTGCTGGCCGGCTAGAAAAAGCTCCCTCAAATAGAGGAACAGCCCGGGAAGGGCGTGCACGACCGGGAGCCCGTACGGGTCCGAAGGCGCGCCCACACTGAGCTTATATCTATGCCATATTTGGGTCGGTTTGGGAACGACGAGCGTAGCCAGGCTCCCGAGCGAACCCGGTAAGGCCCTCGGACCAACCCACGCCGGACGGGGGATGCCAGAGAAATCATCAATAGTAGGCACGCTGCCAGAGGGAAGGGGCAAGGTCGAATTGCTCGGGATTCGGCCAAGGACCCCCCAGCCAAGAGCCGTGGGGACCTTAGGAACACGATTACCCGGAGCCGAAGCCGGGCCCTATCTCCGAGGATAACGAATTTCAAGGAAGAGGCCTCATTGTCCGACCCGACATACTATTCAGATACGGAGTGGAAGACTGGTCAGAAATATGTCAAGGCCCAGATCGAAGACCTACAGAAGCAAATTGAGAAACTGAGCCGTAAGCAACTCCATGATCACACTAATACTGAAACCGAGTCGCCCTTCACCGTCCGGGTCACAGAATTCCCCATCCCGCGGAAGTTCAAATCACCACATCTCGACTCTTATGAAGGCTTAGGAACCCCGGTGGATCATGTTTGGACTTATAAAGCCCAGATGGCACTGGTCACCACCACCGATGAACTACTGTGCTTGGCCTTTCCCAGCACTCTCAAAGGGCCGGCAGCACAGTGGTTTCATGCTCTCAAGCCCCGAACAATCGACAATTTCAGGGCACTCAACAAGCTATTTATCAGTCAGTTTGTGGGGATGCTAGACCGGTCGCAGCCCGACACCTAACTACTGACCGTCAAGCAGTGCAAAGGGGAATCCTTAAAAGATTACGTCGATCGTTTCAACCAGCAAAGGCTCCAGATCTGCCACTTGAGCAAAACGGTCGCTATCACGACCTTTTGCTCGTCATTCCACCATGACCTACCGGCAACCTTGGTTAAGCTCTCCCAGAGGGTTGGGAATACAAGGACACAGAGGAGTTCCTATAGTCCAAGCACGCTAGCTTTGCGGGAGATGAGTCCCCGAGATCCAAACGCAAGTACGAAGGCCTCGAGAAGGGTTCGAGAAAGAAGCCTAAGCAGGATCAGCAGAAAGGCGATCAGGATCGGGCCCCAATTACCTTCACACCCCTTTCCCGACCTATCCACGAGGTCATGGTTGCTGCCGAGACCTAGAGGCTCCTCCAGCAGCCGGCAAAGCTGAAGAGCCCGCCCGGGAAGAGAAACCGAGATAAGTTTTATCGGTATCATAAGGACCACGGTCATGACACAGAAGACTGCTTCAAACTTAAGATTGTTATTGAAAAGCTGATTGAGCAGGGCTACCTTGCCAAGTTCATCACGTCCGATAGGCAACCTCGGCCTGACAACCGACCCCCCGAGCATCCTCAACCACTCGGGCAAATTGACGTGATCTCCGGAGGAACTTCGGGTGGAGGGGATTCACAGTCGACCAGGAAGAGGCATGCCCAGACATCCCGATCAGATGTCTGACATGTCCAGTCCACCGACTCCCCACAGACCGACGTGCTGACATTCTTGTCCTGTAATGTCAAGGATCTGCATTGCTCCCATGACGATCCACTAGTGGTTACACTCTCCATAGCAAATTATGTGGTCAAAAGGTTATTAGTGGAGACAGGCAGCTCCTCTGACATCTTGTTTGTCTCGGCTTTGATCAGCTTGGGATATCAAGGAATTGACTCCGGCCAGTAGCCACTCCCATAGTAGGATTCAATGGATCTAGCACGCAGCCCCTCGGTGCGATAGAACTCCTAGTTCTCATGGGGACCTACCCCCAACAAGTCTCCGTACTCGCAAACTTGGTGGTGGTAGAATCCCCGTCCACCTACAATGTCATCCTTAGGAGGCCGGCGCTAAATAGGGCCTAGGCGGTCATGTCAACGTACAACCTAGAGATTAAGTTCCCAACCCCCAGGGGCCCCGGAGCGTATGTGGAGACCAAGCAACCGCTCAGAGCTGTTATGTTAGTTCTTTGCGTAGAGAGGCAGTTGCAGAAACGTTGAACGTTCAGGAGATGGACCCGAGGGACATAAGGGATGGAGTAGGCCTAGCGGAAGATCTCAACCAAGTTGTTCTCGACCCCCAATTCCCCGACTAGTCTGTCAGCATCGGCTCTCTCTTGCAACCAGGCCTCAGGGAAAAGTTTGTCCAGTTCCTGCGACAGAAATAGGACGTCTTCGCCTGGTGTCATGAGGACATGCCTAGGATAGACTCTCGGATCATGTCCCACCATCTCAACACCAACCCGGATACTCCGCCGATCAAGCAGAAGAGGAGGGGCATGGCCCCTAAAAGGCAAGCAACAGTACGTGAAGAAGTTAAAAAGCTCCTGAAGGAGAAATCCATCCGAGAGGTTCAGTATCCTGACTGGTTGGAAAATATGGTACTAGTTAAGAAAAGTAATGGGAAGTGGAGAATGTGCGTGGATTTCACTGACCTTAACAAAGCCTACCCCAAGGACTGCTATCCGTTGCCTAGGATAGACCTCTTTGTGGATTCTACGGCCAGCCACTCGCTTCTCTCATTCATGGATGCCTACTCAGTGTACAACCAGATCAGCATGAACCCCAGGGACGAAGAAAAGACGTCCTTCATCACCGACCAAGGGACGTACTGCTACAAGGTGATGCCCTTTGGCCTTAAAAATGCCGGGGCAACTTATCAGTGCTTGGTTAACCACATGTTCAAGGATTTGATTAGGAAATCAATGGAGGTGTATGTCAAAGATCTATTGGTCAAGATCCGGGAAGAGTCCAAGCATCTCGAGTATTTGGTCGGGGCCTTCAGCATCCTAAAAAAATTTCGAATGAGGTTAAACCCGACCAAGTGCACATTTGGAGTCTCGTCCGGGAAGTTCTTGGGACACATGGTCAGCAGGCGAACGATCGAAGTGAACCCTGAAAAAATTTAGGCTATTATTAGCATGCGGTCACCCAGGTCAAACAAGGAAGTTCAAAGCTTGGCCGAATGGGTGGCGGCTCTGAATCGGTTTGTCTCTCGAGCTACCGACTGGTGTATGCTATTCTTCAAAATCCTCCGTAAAGCGTTTCAATGGTCGAAAGAATGAGAGGAGGCGTTTTGGTACCTTAAGAATTACTAGACATCACCCCCTCTACTCTCCATACCTGCGCCAAAGGAGGAGTTGTTCTTATACTTGGCGGTATCGCCCTCGACGGTCAGCTCGACAGTCATCTGAGAAGAGCACAGGATATAATTCACAGTCTATTATACCAGCCAGGCACTTCAAGGCGCTGAAAACCAATACCCCCGCATCGAAAAATTGGCCTTTGCCCTCATCACTTCTCCCCGAAGGCTCTGCCCATATTTTCAGGCCCACGTCATCGTGGTCCTCACAAATCAGCCTTTTTGCCGGGTATTAGGAAGGCCCGAGATATCCGGAAGACTTGTCAAGTGGGATTGGAGTTAGAGGAGTTTGACGTAGTCTATATACCACGGACAGCAATCAAGGGGCGAGCAGTGGCAGACTTCCTCATTGAGTTCACATAACTACAAGATCCAGTCAAAGAGCTTGACCCAACGGCTTAACCGCCTGGCTTATAGCCTGACACCCCGACCTGGGTACTCTAAGTGGACGGATCCTCCAATAAACAAGGCAGTGCAGCGGGGATAATCCTAACTACACCTGAGGGGATCCAACTGGAGTACGCATTGAGGTTCGATTTCCTGGCCTCTAATAACGAGGCCGAGTACAAAGCCCTATTGGTCGGGTTGCAGTTAGCTACTTCGATAGGGGCGCGGCAAGTCCAAGCATACAACGACTCCCAGCTTGTAGTCAATCAGGAGTATGAAGCTCGGGAGGACAGCATGGTAGCATACCTAGCCCTCATCTGAGCAGTTTCAAAGAGGTTTGAGGGTTTCTCCGTCACCTAGATCCCGAGGGAAGAAAATGTGAGGGTCGACCTGTTGGCCCGCCTTGCCTCGTCCTCCGAGTCAGACCTGTCCAGGATAAGAATTGAATATGTGCCCGAGCCCAGTATAGCTGACTCGTGGGCATAGAGGTAGACCTGGTCGCTGTAGAACCCAGCTGGATGGATCCAATAGCAATGTACCTCACGACGGGTACCCTACCAGAAGGAAAAGAAGAAGCCTGACAGGTGAAATACCGGGCGGCCAGATACCACATCATTAATGGCATCCTCTACAAAAGGGGGTTCTCTATCCCATACCTACGGTGCATCCACCCTACGCAGGTGTAAGGAATATTGAGTGAAATCCACAAAAGAGTGTGTAGAAGCCACGTGGAAGGTCGAACACTCTCCCGGAAAGCCCTATTGCAAGGCTATTATTGGCCGACGATAGCCCGAGATTCGCAAGAGTACGTCAGGTGGTGTGGTAAGTGCCAGAGATACTCGCCTATGATCAATCGCCCAAGATAGCTCTAGACACCAATCCTCAGTCCTTGGCCGTTCGCTCAATGGGGTATTGATATAGTCTGTCCCCTCCTAATCGGAAAAGGACAAGTTAAATTTGCAGTCGTCGCCATGGTTTTACTAAGTGGGTGAAAGCCGAGCCCTTGGCAATGATCACCGAGAAGAAGATGGAAGGTTTCATTGAGAAGAACATTCTCAGTAGGTTCGGCATCCCCAGGGTCTTGGTCAGTGACAACGGCAGACAGTTTGATACCCCGGTGTTCAGGCAATTCTGCTCGGGCTATGGCATATCAAATCACTTCTCCTTGCCTGAGCATACCCAGGCCAATGGACAAGCTGAGGTGACGAATCGGATAATTTTGCAGTCAGTTAAAACCAGATTCCAAGATGCCAAAGGACTCTGGGTGGATGAGTTACCGACCCTTTTGTGGGCCTACCGTACCATACCCCGTATAACACCCACATTTGTGTTATTGCATTTGTACCATATTGTCATGCATGATAATGTGATGTGGCGTGTCCTATGACACATGGTTGAGTGAGTTTTGACTCACGAGTTGATTTGGGTGTCTATATTAGAGAACCCTTTGAAACTGTGGTAATTGAGGATTTATTGTTTGTGAAGTCTCTTCGAGTATGAGACGGTCACTGTGGAACACTTTAAATGTTTATCTGAAAATAAATGTTTACCTGTGTATTTTAATATCTGTATTATTTTCTGTTTTAGAATTTATATCTACTGTTAGTTTCAGTATCCTGGTGAGAACGAATGAACACGCTATTAATTTGGTAGGCTAATTAGCAACATCGGAAACGTCATGTAGAAATTCGCGTTTTAGCGACCAAACGAAACTTAGTCGGAAACTTTTATAATTTTGAAGTTTCACTCGTAAAGCTATGAATAAGTTGTATAGAAAGTTTCAAAGACTAATTAGGAGTTCGGAAACTCGTGGGGAGGTAAACGTAATTCCCGAGAGTTTTGCCTATAAATAGGAAGTGATGACTTCCATATTTTTATAAGTTTAACCTAAAGTTCAAGAAAGGAGGCCATAGGGAGATTTTGGGAGCTTAGAGCTTTGCGACGCCAAACGACGACTTTCCGTCAGTTTGTTTTCTCCTAGATTTCATATTCGAGCTCCTCGAGGTAAGAGCTTCGTTTTGATATATGTTAGGACTTGTTTGGCCAAGTTTTTCAAAAAGTTGTTTTCTAGAATTTTTCATAAAAGTTGATAAATGGAATTCTGATCCATAGGAATTGTACTAGACGGACTTCTGCACGTTCTTTGTGCACGGGTTTTCTTCAAATTGAATTATAAGCGCGTAAATCGGAGGTGAGTGATTCAACTATGTTTTGGAATGATTTCTTGGCATGTATTCATGTTATGTTTGAATAACATGTATTAATCCTTAGAGATATATTGTGTAGTTCATATTGGGCAATTATATTGATAAGTAGGCTCAATAGCACGGTGATATGTTTTTATTACCGCGAGCATGTTGATATGTATTTGAGCATGTTAAGTTGCTTATGTGGGTCAGAAGGAGCACGTGGTCACCGTGCCATTTTTGTGGAGCCGATATAGGCATTAAGGTCGCACGATTGAAGAAAAGAATCGTGGGTCTTACCCTTTCGCGTGGACTTATTGGCGAGGAGTCGCGGATTGGGAATATGGACGGGCACGTGAGTCTCCGGCGACTAGTATGAAATGTAGAGATGTGAATGCGGACATGTTTATCATTCATGTACATATGTTGATTTATTCACTAAGCTTTAGCTTAAACAAATCGAAATATGTGTGGTTATTCAAATAACCATTTCAGGTGTAAATGCTGGCGAGGAATCGCAGAAATGAGCACGTGGGTTTTGGGAGTTCGCTTAGAAGGCAACTCAATGCTTTAATCTCGTGATTTTGTAATCGGATAGTCTATTTCATTTGAGTTGTTAAGGGACTTGTAATAGAATGGAGAGTCGTCTTGTAAACGTTTTATTTTAGTTCCAAATTCTGTAAGGAATTACTACGTTTTGTTTTGACTTTGAAAGCATGGTTTGGGTTGTTTAAGTTATCATGTACTTGAACCTAGAGTTCACGGTTTGAAATGTTTTACTTGTCGACTTTATATCTTGTATTAATGTTGAGATAGTTTGCGGTCGCAAGGGTCGTTTGACCTTAGGCAATTTCCTTGTGCAAGAAGGATTGCTGTCAGAGGGTCATTCGACCGGTCGAAAGGGACAGCTCGACCGGTCGAAGTACCCTCTGTTGTGAAGGATTATTGCCGAGGGTCATCCGACCGGTTGAAAGGGGAATCTCGACCGGTCGAAATGACCCCTGCATGAAAACTTTTTATACCCCTTTCGCAACTTATTTAAATGTTTTGATTGGTTGTTAGGGCACCTTTGGGATCCCTTTGAATATAAATTCATTCGTTTCAAAATATAATTACGTTTTCAAATTTATATGGATTTTACCAACTTCGGGTATATTGTTTCAAAGGAACGACTACTATTTGTTATATTTAAAGTTTATTTTTCCGCTGCTACAACTTTGAAATGAGTAGGAAGAGCCTCGGTGGCGTGCCACGGGCTCCGGTTCCGCTATTGTGGGACCGGGCTGTGACATTTAGTGGTATCAGAGCATAAGTTTAGAGCCTTGGGAACGAGTGACGTTATATATATGCTGAGTGACGACGAGTGGAGTGTTGAGTAAATTGTCACCTGTTCTAAATTGCATCCATACATATTAGAGATGTTTGATGCATATGGTATGTTGTTATACATACATGATTATGTTATTGCCATACATACATAGTAATTATGCATTTGTGAATCGGTTAAATCATACGGATGTGGAACTGTATGATGAGATGACGTTATCATGAGTTATAATAGACCGCGTGTTGTGACAAGAGGGAAAGATGATATTTTGGTAGTGATGAACAGTGGAATTGCTAAGCTAAAAGAAAATAATTTTTGATCGAATCAGTGGATGTTTTCAACGATAGTGATGAGTGTCCTTTGGGGGATCTAACCAAGAACAGAGTTTGAGCAGTGAACGTCAGATGAGATTTCTTTATAGTTCTTCAGACATGGGTTAGATGCTGTGAAGCGAGAGAATAGAGATGTGCAGTTGGGTATTATGGTAGCGAGATAGTCCAGCACCATGTATTGCTCGTGTATGGGATAGGTGAGGAATCTCTCACCTTATCTTACGGTGTTAACCTACGGTACAATTGTACGAGGTTATCTTATAATGTATCTTACGGTATATACGGTATATGTCAGGTAGTTGAAGAATTTTTCGACTTATTGTACGTCATTGAGACGATTGGATGGTTGAGGAATCTCTCAACCTATCTTACGGTATGTATTGGACGGTTGAGGAATCTCTCAACCTATCTTGTGCTATGTATTGGGAATTGAGAAATATCTTAACGAGCTATGAGTATAGTGGTTATTGAGGAATCTCTCAACTGAACCTGATTCCGAATGGTTATGGTACCAAGGTAGATTTAGATGTGGTATGAGGATTTGAAGTGAATGCTACTTAATCGATTGTATGTGTGAAAATGTTGGGATTGGAGGACTGACCTAAGAGTAGGGGTTAAGAACGGAAATAATAGAGTATACTTTGACGGTTTGAAACTACAGTTGGTAGAAGTTTAATTGATGACATACTTCGGGAGTGGTTACTTAGACTTGATGATTATGTGCGTATCAATGTAACGACAAGGACGATATGGGTTGAAAGAGGAACTGTAGAATTTCTTGATGAAGAGTAAATGGACAGAAATGAAGAGTAAAAAGGTTCCCTAGTGTTTTGCAGTGGTTTGTCAGAAGAGATAGAATAAAGAAAGTAGGAATAGGAGACTGGGAGTAAAAGATAAGTGTGAATTATGGAACGTGATAAGAGATTCAAAGGAATCGAGTGGATATTTGGATAACATGGAGATGGGAGGACCTTGATAGAGAGATTGTAGCAAAGATTGTTATCACAGAGAGTTGTAGTATGGACGACCTCGAACCTGGATTTTGAATGTATTTTCAAAAATAAAACGAAAACCTTTTCTTCTAATGCTTTTAAAATATCTTTGGGTTTCTGAAGCAAGTGGTTGTCAACTGAAAGTTGGAGTACGATAATTATTACGATACTGAACAAGAGCAATTGTGAAAGTGGATAGAGTAAAGAGACTTTGGACAAGTCAAGTTAGTGAAATGAAGATGTAAAATGGGAAGATGAATCTTTGATGAGAAAGTAAATAAGAACTGTAGAAGTGGAATGAAGACTTAGGAGTACGTTGAGTACCTTATCAGATATGATAGTAGGATTGTATAGCGATTGGAAGACAATGGTGGATACAATGGAATGTTGTCTCAGTGGTCCTAGATTCCAACAAGGTCGGAGAAATTTTGAAAATGTTGGAATTCATCCCAAGAAAATTTTTGTTAAATACTTGTAATAAGGTATCAAGAGGACTTTGGAAGACGAGGATCGTGGTGGGACATGGTATGCTTAGTGCTTGAGACAAAACGGTGGTCGTCAAACGAATGAGTTCTACGTGAGTAGATTATCAACTTAGAAATTCTAAAGTAAAAAGGGTTAGTGAATGTTGTACACTTGGAATTAGTAAGTTGGAAGTAGTGCTGTTAAACGAGTTGACTTGAGTATTGTCACGAAAGGTATGTGAATTGAAAGTCGATAAGAAATTTATCAAACACAGTGAGACTATGGTACTTGATTGGGAAGACCAAATTATTGAATTGTCTTCAGATGGTTACGGGAATAGTATGAAATACTTAGGACAGCGAGTTCTTCGTGAACAATGAAATTGAGATCAGAATGGAGAATATAAAGGATTAGAGAATCTGAATTGGAGTTAAGTCAAGTTGACTAAGAGTTACGAAATACTAAATCGCTAAATAAGGTATGAAACCTTGAGATGTTATACAAGGAATATATGTTCAGTGTAAAGGGCAGTCAGAAATTCAGTAAGAGTTGCGATACATGAGTATGCTTGGTATGAGCTTGTGTGAGGGTGGAAGTGAAACACTAGAGACTCATGGAGTCGTATAACTACGTAAATGGTGGTGGATCTACATGGACTGATAGACCAAGGGATAGTATACGAGGGAGGTATGAGATGGGAATGGAGTACATTGTTGTTGAGATTTTCGATAGAAAAATAATTGGCTCTGGGTGTGTGTACACTACGTAAATAAGAATGGATTGTGAATGACCAAGGGTTTAAGACGTGAACGGGGTATGTTATGAACATGGGAGTACATTTTATAAACTCTATGGTATGTGTATGATTGACTAAGTCAAGTTTGGGTTCACATCGTTATTTGTTGCGATGGATATTGGGGTAACTATATGTGAAAATATTATGCAAAATTTTAAAATGTTTTAATTTAAAAACAAAAGGGAGAATATGTAATTGACTTTGTTACAAGTTTTAAATTGAGGGTATAACATTTAATCTTCTACGATTAATCGACGATAGTTTGAGTACAGAATGCGAGAGATAAAGGGGCAAGTGTGTTTAACTATTCGAGACATCAGTTGGGCTCGAAGAAGTAGAATGATATAAAATTTTCAGTTAAGAATCTGGATAGTATCTTACGAGGTATGTATGATTGGAAGAATAATACGAGGTTGGATTAAACCGAATGGAATTTGAAAAGGAATGAAAGTCCTTTGAAAACGTGTTATCGTTCTACAAGTATTCCGCGATTAGCAGGATAAGGGATTGAATCTATGGTATATGAAATAGTTGGTTGAGGCATTGACTTATCGACATAGTATATATGCATGAAAGTAGTCAGTTTGGTTCACTTAGAGATGAAGAATCAGGTATGGTGGTTACCCAGTTGAGACGTGTTGGAAACAACTTTTAGTCAACAAGAAAGATAGGTGAAGAGAGATGAGTTACTTCCTTCGTTTTGGTAGATACGGGAAGCTCAACCCGAGGTATGTAGGACCTTTTGAAATCATTGGAAAGGTGGGACCCGTAGCTTATCGTTTGAACTTACCGAGCGAGTATGCTCAAGTTCATAACGTGTTTCATGTATCATTGTTACGTAAACAATTAGTGGAAGATAGAGATCAAGTAATGACTCCGACATCGAATGAGATTCAGAGTGATTTAACGTATGTCGCATATCCGGTAGAAATCTTAGACAGGAAGGATCAAGTCTTACGAAATAAAGTAATATCGAAAGTGAAAGTGTTATGGCGTAGCCAAACTACGGAAGAGATGACGTGGGAGATAGAAGATGAGATGCGTACTCAGTATCCGCACCTTTTCGAGACATGAGGTATAAGTTTGGGGACAAACTTCTTTTAAGGAGGAGAGTATTATAACACCTACATTTGTGTTATTGCATTTGTACCATATTGTCATGCATGATAATGTGATGTGGCGTGTCCTATGACACATGGTTGAGTGAGTTTTGACTCACGAGTTGATTTGGGTGTCTGTATTAGAGAACCCTTTGAAACTGTGGTAATTGAGGATTTATTGTTTGTGAAGTCTCTTCGAGTATGAGACGGTCACTGTGGAACACTTTAAATGTTTATCTGAAAATAAATGTTTACCTGTGTATTTTAATATCTGTATTATTTTCTGTTTTAGAATTTATATCTACTGTTAGTTTCAGTATCCTGGTGAGAACGAATGAACACGCTATTAATTTGGTAGGCTAATTAGCAACATCGGAAACGTCATGTAGAAATTCGCGTTTTAGCGACCAAACGAAACTTAGTCGGAAACTTTTATAATTTTGAAGTTTCACTCGTAAAGCTATGAATAAGTTGTATAGAAAGTTTCAAAGACTAATTAGGAGTTCGGAAACTCGTGGGGAGGTAAACGTAATTCCCGAGAGTTTTGCCTATAAATAGGAAGTGATGACTTCCATATTTTTATAAGTTTAACCTAAAGTTCAAGAAAGGAGGCCATAGGGAGATTTTGGGAGCTTAGAGCTTTGCGACGCCAAACGACGACTTTCCGTCAGTTTGTTTTCTCCTAGATTTCATATTCGAGCTCCTCGAGGTAAGAGCTTCGTTTTGATATATGTTAGGACTTGTTTGGCCAAGTTTTTCAAAAAGTTGTTTTCTAGAATTTTTCATAAAAGTTGATAAATGGAATTCTGATCCATAGGAATTGTACTAGACGGACTTCTGCACGTTCTTTGTGCACGGGTTTTCTTCAAATTGAATTATAATCGCGTAAATCGGAGGTGAGTGATTCAACTATGTTTTGGAATGATTTCTTGGCATGTATTCATGTTATGTTTGAATAACATGTATTAATCCTTAGAGATATATTGTGTAGTTCATATTGGGCAATTATATTGATAAGTAGGCTCAATAGCACGGTGATATGTTTTTATTACCGCGAGAATGTTGATATGTATTTGAGCATGTTAAGTTGCTTATGTGGGTCAGAAGGAGCACGTGGTCACCGTGCCATTTTTGTGGAGCCGATATAGGCATTAAGGTCGCACGATTGAAGAAAAGAATCGTGGGTCTTACCCTTTCGCGTGGACTTATTGGCGAGGAGTCGCGGATTGGGAATATGGACGGGCACGTGAGTCTCCGGCGACTAGTATGAAATGTAGAGATGTGAATGCGGACATGTTTATCATTCATGTACATATGTTGATTTATTCACTAAGCTTTAGCTTAAACAAATCGAAATATGTGTGGTTATTCAAATAACCATTTCAGGTGTAAATGCTGGCGAGGAATCGCAGAAATGAGCACGTGGGTTTTGGGAGTTCGCTTAGAAGGCAACTCAATGCTTTAATCTCGTGATTTTGTAATCGGATAGTCTATTTCATTTGAGTTGTTAAGGGACTTGTAATAGAATGGAGAGTCGTCTTGTAAACGTTTTATTTTAGTTCCAAATCCTGTAAGGAATTACTACGTTTTGTTTTGACTTTGAAAGCATGGTTTGGGTTGTTTAAGTTATCATGTACTTGAACCTAGAGTTCACGGTTTGAAATGTTTTACTTGTCGACTTTATATCTTGTATTAATGTTGAGATAGTTTGCGGTCGCAAGGGTCGTTTGACCTTAGGCAATTTCCTTGTGCAAGAAGGATTGTTGTCAGAGGGTCATTCGACCGGTCGAAAGGGACAGCTCGACCGGTCGAAGTACCCTCTGTTGTGAAGGATTATTGCCGAGGGTCATCCGACCGGTCGAAAGGGGAATCTCGACCGGTCGAAATGACCCCTGCATGAAAACTTTTTATACCCCTTTCGCAACTTATTTAAATGTTTTGATTGGTTGTTAGGGCACCTTTGGGATCCCTTTGAATATAAATTCATTCGTTTCAAAATATAATTACGTTTTCAAATTTATATGGATTTTACCAACTTCGGGTATATTGTTTCAAAGGAACGACTACTATTTGTTATATTTAAAGTTTATTTTTCCGCTGCTACAACTTTGAAATGAGTAGGAAGAGCCTCGGTGGCGTGCCACGGGCTCCGGTTCCGCTATTGTGGGACCGGGCTGTGACACCCCGAGCGGCAACGGGGGAGACACCGTTCTCTCTCACCTATGGCTTTGAGGCGGTGGTACCCACTGAGCTCGGATTGCCAACATATCGGGTGGCAAACTTCGACGAACAAGGCAATGAGAAAGCTTTAAGAGGAGAACTGGATTTGGTAGAAGAAAAAAGAGACCGGGCATATATGAAAGTGGCAGTCTGCAAGCAACGAGTCTCCCGATACTACAACAGCAAGGTCAAGCACCGCAGTTTCTAGGTGGGAGATCTGGTCCTTAAGGCAGTAAAGCAGTAAACAAAGGTCCCGAGTCATGGAAAACTAGGCCCTAATTGGGAAAGGCCCTACCGGGTCACACAGGTCAACCGCCCGGGAACATACTGGTTGCATACTTTGAACGAGCAAGATCTCTCGCACCCATGGAACGTGTAGCACCTCTGCAAGTACTTCTAGTGAAGCTCGAAGAGGATCAGATTAGTATTGAATGAGGAATTTGTAGCTCTTCCCGAGCGATTATTATAATTTTCAATAGCAATAAAGATTGTTCTTTTTCTACTTGTTTTTCACTGGTGTTCCACTCTGAAGTCCTCGGGATCACACCCGAGGCACCAAAAAGACCTCGGGATCACACCCGAGGTACAAAAAGACCTCGGGGACATACCCCAGGCACAAAAGACCTCAGAGTTGTACCTAAGGCACCGGTTTTCGCCTAGGTCCAAAACCTACGATGGGAAACCAACTCCCCATGTGGCCAAGGATGGTAAGCTGCCAAATACCCTACAACTATCGACGTTCTAGGTCAGTTCCCTACAGTCACTACCGTTAACGCCCGCCTTAGCAAAAGCTTGGGGTGCAGGGGGACATTAGACTAAAACAGGCAACCCCACTGAGTACTAATAGGACTTGGAAATTTAAAATAGCACTCTAAGTACCTACAGTGCCTAGAGAAACCTATCGGTACAATAACAGGACCTAACTCCTACACTGTACCCGGTGGGACCTTCTAAGTAGGTCCTGAGCAGACAAACTGTTCTCTACCGATCACGGTCCTAAGCTTTTGCTAAGGCAGGGTTTCCAACCGGTCGGGCACTGGCAATCAAAGACGGGCAAGTACAAAAACAATGATGATTGATGCAAAAGGATGGCCTCAGATGGCATATTCATTAACAACAAGAGTACGTACATAGCCCGGGGGGCAGTTGTAGTAGCCTCCCAAAAAAAAAGAAAAAAGAAGAAAAAAAACAAGCATAGAGCAGAAGAAAGCTAAGGGTCATCAACCACCACGACATCCTTACTAGTGGAGGTATCCCCGGCCGGTGCGTCTTCAGCTATGACCTCCTCAGCAGCACAGGCCGACTCCTTCCAGAAATCAGACTAAACCCAGGAGTAGCCCGAAAGGTCCTAGTCCGGGTGATCGACTGCAGCCCGCTCAGTCAGGTCGCCGTAGCTCTTGAGGAAGCCAGCCTCAAACTCTTCCTCCGCGTCCTTCGCCTCGCTTCCCGAGCGGTGGCGAGCTCAGAAAGGGTGTCCGCAAGAGCCGCTGCGTCCTTCTTGGCAGCCACCCACCCAGCCTCAGTAGCCGCTACCTTAGCTTCTCCGACCTTTCAGGCAGCCCGTTCGGTGGAAACGATTTCACGAGCCTCCCCCAGCTCTAGGGCTAAAGCCCTGGCTTTCTCCTCCTCCACAGCGAGGGCATGGTCCGTGGACTCCCGTGTCGCCTTCTCCGCGGACAGGGCAGCCTCAGCAGCGACTAGCTTCTTAACTACCCCGGGCAACGAAGCCTCAGGCCTTGCAGCCAGACATCCAACCTACAACGAGGAAACAGAGGTTGTTAGTACCCCGGGCAGGGAGATAAGAGGCGATGCTAGATGCTTGCGGGGAAGATTACCATGTGGCTGATGTTGTATAACTAGCCAAATAATGCCTCCAGACCCAGCAGAGAGCATTTGTCCACCTGACTCTGCAGCAGCCCACGCCTGACCCTATCCCGGACCTCATCCGTCGCTTCCATCGCTGGCATCGCGGGCAGTTTCCCGCGTGGACCTGGTGGTGTTGGCTTGTCCAGGAAAGGAAGGGATATCCCGATCGGTGAGGTAGTGGGTGGAAGCTTGGGCGGTACTGTAATGGTGACCATGGGAGTTGAGGTCCTGATAATTTCCTTGCCTGCTCGGGCCAGCCCCCGGGAGATCTTCTTCAATTATTGGCCCTTAACGGGGTCCTGTTTCTTTCTCTTCTGGCCCACCCGGGCCATCAATGTCGCCTCTTTCTCTTTCAGGGCCGCCACGTCCTTAGGAGCTTTCTCTGCAAAACCAGGCATAAGTGCATGTCAATTACACGTAAAGTCAAGCGAACAATAGAACGACCAGGAGATAAGCAGCAAGCATACCGGGAATAATCGGAGAGAGTATGGGAGTCTTAAAGAGATGTTTGGGCTTGTAGGAAGTTTCTGACTCCCCGTTCGGGTCAGCAATTTGCTGATATTCGTGGGGTCCTCGACCAAGGAGCAGTATCCTTGCTTGGCACTCGTCGGGAATCTCGGGCAGGTTGCCTGATCCCTCTGCATGACAAAAGTAGTTAGCTCAGCGATAGCAGTAAAATAAAAATAAAGAATGAAAGGGAACAGGAGCTTACTCCTCAACTTTCCCGCCTAGGAAGTCCTCAACTATATCCCCGGTGCCTCTTCACAAAACCCGAGGGTGGATACTTGGAAGAATTTCTTCTTCTACCCTCTGTTGTTGCTCGGCCAGTTGATTATAATTTTTCTCCCCTGTCTGGCTCCCAGCGAGAAGAAGCCCGCTTTCCCATGAACTGGGAACGGACATTGTGCCTAGAGGAACTCCTGAATGGTGAGCTCATATATGAGAACATGGGGTCACAAGGAGATGGCTCCATCAAGAACCTCCACCCGTTCGGTGCCAGTTGCCGGGGAAAGATCCCGAGGTAAATCAGCACATCCCGAGCTAGTGGGTGGAGGGGAAGACGAAGGACGGCTAGCAGGGCGTCCTCGTAAAGGGTAACAAAGCCTGGCTGGTGAAAGTGAGCCCCGCCGTCATGAACGCTCAAGGAACAGGGGTCGGTTATATCGTACCTTTCTCAGATCCGGCCTAGGTCAGGGATACGCATGGTGCTAGCAATTCGCTCGTAAGCGAAAACTACATCAGGATTGTTCTGAATCGAACCCTCGTCACCTGATCCCCTAGACACTAAGGCAGCAGGGATGTCCTGGGCCACTTCGACATCGGACACCTGGATCGAAATCATGCCCTCATTATGCTGGTCTGGCGGGGACGGCGATGGTGGGTCTAAGCTGGTATCCGGGGTCCCGGAGGGGGACTGCTCATCGTCCGACCGGGAAGATGAGTCAAACCCTGAGTGACACATCCCTAAGGTACCTGAGACTAAGAGAGGGAGTAACTGGCGACCTAGATAGGAGTCAGAGACTCCGAGTCTGGTATACAGAGGAGGCAAAGCTACAAGCCTATAAGGCAGGGAATACAAGGTCCTCAGGGTAAGGTAACACATGGTCAATACTACCCCAAGATAACTCGACCGGTTTAGGTGGCCTGTTGAACTACCCCACCTAAAGATTGAGATGAATCTAAGAAAAAATAAATCCCACTCCCTTGCAAGCCGTAGTGAGTTCGTTCTCTCCAGCCTCACTCCGAAAAGGAAAAGAAAATAGGAGAATGAAGAAAACAGTGAATGGAAACTGGGAAACGAGGACTTACAAGAGTAAAGGCAATAAGGAGCTCGGGAAGCTTGACCAGGGACTTTTTGCTCTCAATACCGCTAGGTAATCTCTATCTCAGGATAGCAGGAGTGAAAGAAATGAACAAGTGTCCCTTATATAGAAAGCATGGACGGTCCAGATCAAATTAGATGCAACGGCCAACACGCTTTCCCGCCAAGACCGTCTGACAGCTGTCACCTCAGGCACATGAAGCAACGCCTTAAAAGGCGCGCACATTTAATGCAAGACGTGACGGTTCTGTTACAATGCAACTGTTCGGTTACGCTCGTCCCGGTCTCACTGGATCCTGACCAGGCCAACTACAAACTGATACGTGGCAGGGGCCAGACTCGGGCCAACAATGCCACCGGTCGATCCAGACCCTGGCTGATCAACACGACCAGTCTTACCCCAGATAGAGTCCCTATCTATTTCCCGGGCGGTTTTTTCGCAACAGTACTTATTTTCAATCCTTATCCGACAAAGTATCGCATCAGCTTTGAAAATGGGGGGCAGTTGATAGGTACAAAAATATCAGGTCAAAGTCAAATTGCCATGACGTCTGAAAGGGATGCTTACTACTCGACCTAACCGGGCTGTCTGCTGAGACCGCTCTGTCCAGCCACGGCTCGGGCATTCGTTCTAGACTGGCCCCACACCGGATGCATTCTAGGCAGATACAGTTGCTTGCTCCTCAAGGGCTACGCTGAACAGTTTCCTATCTTAGATAGAAAACTAAAAGAAGAAGGAAGATGTTTCCTAAGCTAAACTATTTAGGAAACTCCCATAATTCATGTAAATCAGTTGTAATTAAGCTAGGTTTCATAGTCTAGCTAGTTGCCTTGTACGAGTGGCTTCTTGTATCTATAAAAGAGGCCCCTCGCCCTCATTGAAGGGGATCCAATTCTTATCAAAAAGAATAGCAGCAATACATCATCATACATACACGTACCCGGTTGGTTTTCTGATAGTGCTGCCCTCTTTGTTGGCTCACCAAACGTCGTCGGTGATCTGTTAGTGAAAGTGCACCGACGCACTCGTGGACGTAGGTCATCTCGTGAACGGGGCCGAACCACATACCAATCTCTTATATCTCCTGAAATTACTCCTCTCACCCTTAACCAAATTTTGACATCATCAACATCTATAGTTACCCTTACAAAGATTTCAACGATGGAGAAAAATATTTGGGCACCCTCATTTTCTCACTCTTACTATAGATATCTACAAAGATACATGTAGGGATGCACCACAAAAATCTCACTTCCATAACAAATAACAAATATTGGAGCTTACAAATTAAATAAGATGTCATACCTTGTCCAAATAAAACAATAGTCCATCCACATTAATCTACCGTACGCCTTTAGGGCATGTACGTAGCTGAGTACAATATTTGATCTGAATCTACATTAATTAATTACGAATTTGATAAGGAGATTAATTTAATGCTCTAGATAGTATAAGATATTCTAAGGGCATTGGTTATATATATATATATATATATAACTTATATGCATTAGGCAGAAAAGCCAGCATTCGTGCACTAGGTTGCAATCAACAATACTAGGGGCACTAACAAATTCCACTAACATCTACACCCACACTCTATCTCTCTCCTAGTGGCACTGTGGGGTCCACTCTCTCTCTCTCCTAGTGGCACTTTGAGTCCACTGCGGACCCCACAGTGCCACTAGGAGAGAGATAGAGTGTGGATGTAAGTGTTAGTGGAATTTATTAGTGCCTCAAATATTACTCAGGTTGCAATTGTACACATAAGAGTACTGCTTTACGGGTCAGAAGGGCAACTATTCTTATTCTTTTTTTTTTTTTTTATGGAGCAACTATTCTTTTTCTAAATGATGAGATTACCTATATGTGGTAAATTTATAAACTTTAATTAATTCTCCACTTTTATTTAGAGTCTTAATCTTAATCATGACACCGCCATCATTTTTCCGCCTCCTTTTTCTCTTATGATCAGATCCGTTGAATCTATTTTCTTATCTCAAATTTAAAAGAAAAACCTTCAATCCAGTTTTGGGTGTCACAGGTGTGGATAGTATTGTCTTTCTCACATAAATAGTAAAAATAGTATAAATTATAGTTTTGTCCAAACTATTTTTACTGTTTATGTGAGAGAACATCTCCAACTATGTCAAAAAAATTATACTGAAGTTGTGTCCAAAACTAAAACATTTACTGTGTCATTTCGACACCGTTATGAGATAGAATCATTAGATGCCATGTGTCATTTAAAAAAAAAATTTGTCCTCAATTTTCTATTTTTCTGTATCAAGTTCAAAATTTTCACACATCTCATTGAAAATGGGCTTATCCTCCTCTCAATAACACCATACTACCGCCATTAATTCATCACTCACCTCTTCAATCTGTCTTTCTGATTCCCAAACTTCATAAGAACTTTCATCACAATCGCCAACTCTAAGTCAACCTTAATCTCTAAAACATGTAGATGCTACTTGCTAGACATCCATATTACTGGATGATTTCAAAACTTTCATCATCAGTATTTTGACCGTATTTCAAGGAGAGTTAGGGTGCGTTTGATAAAATTGAAAATTAAGTACTGAAAATTAAGTGCTGAATTTTAAGTGCTGAAAATTTTAAGCACTTGAAGTTTTATTCCTTAAAACAATGTTTCAACTATTGAAGTAGAATGTATTCAGTGATTATTTTTGGAGCTACTTTTTCAATTAAGTGGATGTTATCAAACGCACTGAAAAAGAATAAGTACTGAATCTTTTCATTTTCAGCACTTAATGCGGTTATCAAACACATCCTTAGTGTAATTGTCTTCATTTTTTTTTTACTTGTTAACTTGTGAAAGTCAATGCTTCCATTTTAAAATAATTTGTACGATATAGTTGAAATAAAATATTTTGCTACCGGTTTAAATTAAATTAATTACCCATTCTTTAGTAGACAACAAAAAAAATCATATATCATCTCACAAAAATAAAAAGCTTTAAAGATTCTAAAAAAAGAATGAATTACTTTATTACTCTCGTTTTGGTGAGACTCTTAAATACTTTTCTCCTTTATTTATTTATTGTTATTCTATGCACTCCTGTGTATAGCAAAACCCTGATAGATACATATATGTACAAATTAATGTACCCATGTTATATAATATTAATTTGGCCACGTTTAGAGCTAATTTTTTATTTTGCCTTCTAGCCGCCTCACTTTTCTCTGTTGGACCACTACGTACCATTATAAGCAAAACTTTCTACTCCTCAGTCTCCTCTATTGACATAATAAGCGCTTTTGATGGAGAAAAATACAATCCTTTTTCCTTTTATCTCGACTGATCATCTGCCTTCTTCTTTCTCATCAAGCATGACAAGTTCTCATGGCCTTAGTAATCTTTATACCAACACTCCAAATGGGTTCTTGGGATTAAAGACAGACATCCATGACAGTTCATCATCTGAGGCTAAAGATGTTTCTGAAAATGTAAGCTTTGTATTAATGTCTGAAAATTATGAGGCTAAGTCTGGTAAGAAGCTGAAGGGGCAGAAGAAAGATAGGAAGCAAAGATTTGCTTTTCAAACTAGGAGCCAAGTTGATATACTTGATGATGGGTATCGTTGGAGAAAATATGGTCAAAAAGCTGTTAAGAACAACAAATTTCCAAGGTGAGTTGAATTTTTTTTATGATCATCTCCTGATCAGCCGCCCTTTCTAGCTCATCATGATCAATTCAGTGTGTGATCTTGATAATTTGGATTTGTTATCTTTGCAGAAATTAGATTCTCACTTTTTGTACTAACACCTCCCTTGTAAGTTTATAGCTAGTCCAGATTTTTTCAAAAGAAAACTAATCCATTTAATTATGCAACCATTTGATAAGAAGCCTTTTTCAAGATAAGAATATATATATATGGGTACGTATGACTCTATTTCTATATATGGGTTCTTTTTAGGGTAAGGTTGTGGATGTGATATATTTCAAGCATGAGTGTATTTTCAGGCTTCTTCTTCTGGTCTAGATATTAGACATTCAAGGTTCTCTCTCAAGGATTAATTATAGCTAAGAGTATATATAGGATTCTTCTATCTCACATGAACCAGATCGATGGTGGAGAGAATATATAACCAATTTTGAACAGATCTGTGTTTGTGTAGTTGCTTTTAATTAATTAGGTATTTGTATAGAGTATGTACGTACGTATATGTTATGATTTTTTTATAAATACAATATAATACTGAAGGTTTGAACTTGATCCGGTTTTCATCATCCATAGACATGCCCTAAAGCACATCAAATATTTCCCTCTTTTGTAGGTTAATTTATCATCTAATGATACAATCATTGATGCATATTTGCTATTACAAGAAAAACTTACACATTAAAAATCTTACAAGAAGCCATTTCTATAACTTGCCTTAAAACTATCCACAATGCTTAACCTTTACTTCCGATACGAGGGTACTAGTTGTACATGTGTCCATAAATGTGCAAGTGAATCTTATCAGCTTTAATACGAGACAAATTAAACTAGTCACAGTTTTTAAATAGTAGCAATACTGAGCATTGTTGGGATATAGATTACAACAACCCGCCCATAAAGGTTTTGATGTGTGTAAAACCACTAACTCTCTTTTCATACTTAATTATACGATTGCTTAATTTCAACAATCAAATATTTTAGTTTCTTATAGTGAGTTAACACATGAACATACTTTGCACATGTTAAGTTGTATTGAGCCGTCTAGTGAGAACACGATTCAACATGCGAAAAATTAATTAGTATATGATTGTCTAATTTCAACAATCAAATTATTTTAGTTTCCTATACTATATTGAGCTGTCTAGTGAGAACATGATTTGGTATTTCTCACATGTACTACAACAAAAGTACCCCTCAAATTCTTGGAGGTTTGAAAAATCTCTATGATTTGCCTTTGACAATATCCATTTCGACAATGATGCATTAACTCTAGATCTCCACTTGGAATTTTGTCGAGGTACGGTGGCCAATCGAATGGAAACATGAACATGGTAGAACCTCTTTTGTACTAGAATTAACGCATCTATGGGCTAACCTCTTGGGCTTACGTACATACGATCGCACTTCTCATAAAGTTTTCAAGCAATTTCTTAATTTATCATGTTCCTCTTCTGTATGATCCACAAATTTAATAATAACAAAACGAATTGAAATGTGACATGAGATTCAAATTCAAGAGGGATTGAAAGTTTTGTTTTGGAATGCTTGAAGTAGCTGGCTTTAGCTTAACACTATGTAAAATTTCTTTTTGTTTCAAATAATAGCAATAGAAATTGTAAAGCTAGACATACAACAAAAGGTAGTCTTTCGGAAAGATGGAAGCAATTGAACTTGGAACCGCTATGCCTCGGTGTAAAAAATATAAGACAGGAATTGTATTCATAATAGAGTTGGTGGAATATTTAATGACAAGAATCCATAAAAGGTTTATATAGAAACACCAACCTATATATGTAAGTAACGAATGATTGCTGAATTTTCTAAATTGATTAAACATATTTTGCCCGAAGCGTCTTTATTGTGAGAGAATACTCCAACTTACATTCTCCAACACTTCCATCACATGATTTGGAGCATGCCAGCATAAGAAAATTTACCCAAGTGTTTTCAAGTACGTAGTTGAAGATATATCTGAAGGAATATTTGCATGAATAACACCATAATTCTTCACCATAGATATTTGAATGGAATTGAGGCTTAATAAACTGATTCGAATTTGTATGATTTAATTGCAGAAGCTACTATAAGTGTACTCAACAAGGGTGCAATGTAAAGAAACAAGTCCAGCGCCTATCCAAAGATGAAGGCATTGTGGTGACTACTTATGAAGGGGTGCACACTCATCCAATTGACAAGCCTACTGATAATTTCGAACAAATCTTAAATCAGATGCACATTTATCCTCCCTTCTAAAGTATTTCAATATATGAAACTAGGGTCACTTTAATTTGTAAATTATATATGGACTTCAATTATATGGTTATTGGTTAAGCCTTAATTAAAGTAGAAATAAAGTTACGTAGCCAATTCAGGCTTATCGTGATAATAATATATTCTTGCAAGCCCCTCTAGAATTCTTATACATTGTAACATGCGAAATTAGTGTACATATAGGACTATTTACTTGCATGGTCTAGTTTCCTTGATAGTAGTTTCTATATGCTACGCTTAGTTCATGGATTTAATGAAGGAAAAGAAAAGCCAGAATGAAAACTATTCCTCTTATGTTTTTCCTATAATTTGTTTGGTTCATGCATTTAGAGATGAAAAAAAATAATAATAAAGAAAATCATCTTCTTCAGTTGGTTAGTAAGGAAAGCAGTGAGAAAATTGAAAGAAAAAGAAAATAGGTTGAGAAATAAATTGAATATTTTGAATTTTGCGTATCATTTCCTTCCTTTTTTCTTTTGTTACAATTTTACTTTAATAATTTTTAATTTTAATCCTAAATGAAGGAAAACACAAGGATTTAGTTTTCCTTTCCCTTTTTCATTCAAAAAAAAAAAAAAGTTTTCCTTTCCCTTTTCTTTTTCTCATGTTTAAATGATAATGGAGTTTAAAAATTGTCAAAATATTTGAGAAACACAAAAAGAGAAAGGAAAGTAAAATTTTATTCAAAGCTTTTATTTATTTAATTCTCACTCTATTCTTAATTATTTTTCTTATTGTTTTTGATATTAACCAATGAAAAAGATAGTGTTTTTCTTTGTGTTTTCTTTCTTTTTTTCTCACTAAATCCACAAATCAAACATATATAACCTTTAGTTTTTTTTTTGATTATCTACCAATCGTGGTTGGTGTGAAAATGCTAAGAATGAAAAGTTCAAAAGTCCTTTTATTCTTCAAGCACAAAGTCCTCATGTTCGTTCTAAGAGTACCACTTCGGTACACCAAAGTGATTTTGGGATATTGTTTTAGGGTTAGTAACATTTGTTTTATGATAGTAAACATTTATTTTTAAGTGATTTGGGTATTTTTGATGGAATAAATATTTTCTACCTAAAAACAAACCATTTTAATGTACGTATATAGACAAAAATCACATTGGTGTATAGAAATCTTTTTCTCGTTCCAAAGACGTTTATTTAATACATTAAGGAGGTGCTATTTCCACTTGTACGATGTCTGCATTTTTTAGTCCCCACCGACAGGATGTAAATGTGCTGGTACATATGAATAGACTGTAGATCATCATATGATTATGTATATAGTCACACGTACATAGAGTACATACATATGCTCGATTGTTTTTATGGCTGCCATTTTTGTGTCCTGTTGTGCTCCATCTGGCAGCCTATGTCACATGGGCTGCGGAAATATTTTTTGAACAGCAAAGCAAATTTATTAGTAAAGGCTACAACCGCCCAATCTTCCCCCAATGAGTCAAAACTTGCTCTCAAAAGAAAAAAAAAAAAAAAAAAAAACCTGAGCAAAACACCCCCAGAGTAGACTAGATCCTTTAAGACCACCCAAAAAAATAAAAAAGATAACAGGAAGTCCCTATGCATATCAAAATCCCCCAGAATTATAACATATAACAAGCAACAACATGAACTGAAGCATAGCACCCAATGAGCAGCAGCAGACAAAATGGGCATCAGCAGTGTCATAGTCCTTGAGTTGCAACCAAATCGGCCGAAATCGTAAATCAAGTCCACATCACACATGGGGTGCGGAAATATAAAGTAGTGAATACTAGAAAACATGCATTTAATTTTCTTCCACTAATCCTGTTGAAAATGTGATAACCAAAAGTCATGTACTCCGTATTGAAGAGGGATAACTCTTTGGGCACATAAGAATCTCACAAAAATAAAATAAATAAATTTTTTGTGTATATCTCTCTTCTGTGAATCCCACAGACACTGTCTTTTTTGTGGATTCTTCCACAGACACTGTGGACCCCACAGTGTCAATAGACCCCACCAAAAGAGAGATGGACACATTATGATTTATGTATATTATTTTTGTAAGATTCTTATATGCCCAAGAGTTATCCATAGAGGAGTTGCTTCACAAAAATCAGAGTCCTAACGTATTCAATCCACCAAAAGATAACGAAAACCATTTTATGTGGAACCGCATCTCGTTGCGATTGCCAAACATGCTTAAAAAAAAGTTCAAAAACTCTCTCACAGCACTTCTTGTATGCAATAATTAATAAAACTAGACTACCCGTGCAAATGTACTGATATTTGTCAAAAAGTGATGGATTCTTAATTCTCTCAATATTGCCATCGGTCGAAGGTTTGACAAGTCGAAATGACTCCAGTATGTACTCTTTCTATACCTCTTTCAGAAATTATTTAAATATTTTAAAAAATTATTTAAATATTTTAATTGATTCTTACGTTACTTTTGGGACATTTTTAATATTAACTCATCCGGTTTGAAATGTAATTATGTTTTCAAATTTATACGGATTTTACAACTTCGGGTGTATCTTAATTTTCCAAAGGAGTGAATACTCATTGTCGTTTTAAGTTTCTTTTCCGCTGCTATGATTACTTTAACAATAATGCTGGACCCATATAAAATTTCATACAAAATAATCTTGGTCCTTAATTCTAGTGGGCTCCATGTGAGGAACACATGGGTCCCATGCACACAAGACCCACCAGAATCAAGGTCAAGATTATGTTGTGTGAAATGTTAATGAATTGGATGAACCATGGTGGCGTGCCACGTGTTCTATTTCCACGCGTAGTGAGATAAGTCGTGACAATATATTTGTTGTTGTGTAAAATCAAACATCCTTACCTCAGGAACCGGAACCAAGTACCGGATTCTGAAGGTGAGACTGTTCACGTTATACTGTACATTTCTAGCTAGAGCAGTAGCAATCTGGTTTCTCCATGATATCAGATAATGTCTGGAGCTAGCTAGGATAGTAAACATCTAAAAATATTTTCTCATCTTATGAAGGTGTACATTAACATTAGATAGCCAATGCTGAGATTAAGGAAACTAAATTCTTTTTGCAACTAAAATTTTGTGGATTATCACAATGTCTGTCTAAGCAAACCCTGGCCTCTACTATACGCGCGCCTTGAGATATGTACAACGTGCATCAGAACTTTAGTCTGTTAGAGACTGCAATTGGTCACTGGAAAGTTTAATTCTCACTTAATTACGAAGAAATAGGTGATCAATCCATATGTTGCGCGCATGCCTGTTCGGCAATACCAACATACCTCAGACGACAACCAAAAACACAGCCAAAAGTGTCTTACGATAAACAGGACACTCAAAACGAATTCAAGGAATCTATCCTGATTCTATTGAGTTTCTAGTGAATATAACATAAAATATTAGTATAAGAGGGAATTTTTAGGTGAATCAGCTAATGTCAATGAAGAGAGCAAGCGAAGAACTTACTGATGAGAGGATAAAGGGCAGCAAGGATCCTCAACTATAATTCAAAAACACACATTTAAATTTGTTTAAATCTTGATAGGTATATACAAACCTATTTGTCATTGACACCGATCTCAGTATCATGAACACTACTTACCCCCCCACACCCAAAGGGAAACACACACTGATACGCGCACCTAATGGACACATGGCCGTGGTGGAATATTTGATGAGCCAAGCCACAAGGGTTACGGATAGCTAGGGATGAGTAAGCCTTGATAATAGGAAATAAGTTCGGATAGTGTTAATGGGTAGTTGTTAAGGGTGAAATCAGTTTGATTCGGTCGGTTTTGGGAGAGTTTTTTCACCGACCGATCGGTTCGGTTCGGTTTGGTTTTAGGCTTAATTTTGGTTCGGTTTTCGATTTTACATTGCACCACCTTTATGAAAACCGACCTAACCGATCGGTTCTATTCGGTGGTTTGATTTTTTCGGTTTTTGTTTCACCCCTAGTATTGTGAAGTGTTTTAGCATGTGGGGACATTGTTCCTACTTTCTTGGTGTAGTTGAATTAGTTCAGGAGTTATTATTATTAATTTTTTAATTAATGTTATTTATGTGTATGTAGCTTCCTATAAAAGGAGAAGTCTTGTGAATAAAATGGTATGATGTTTTGTTCAATCACTTGTGTGATAATATTGAAGGTGTGGTTTTCCTCCATTAGAACCATATCGGATGTCTTGCCCCCTCGAAGTGGCACTACTCACACTTCTTTATTATTTTTCTTTGTTATTTTAAGATACAACATTATGGGTTCCTCTCTCTCTCTCTCTCTCTCTCTCTCTCTCTCTCTCTCACACACATACACACACACACTTCCCGTTACCTTTTCCACCTTTCTTTGTGGAATTAATGATTTGGATGACAAAATTGGAGAGCCCAAATACTATGAGAGTGATACCACATGTTGTGGCAGTGGTCATGGTATCCATACCATTGCAAATGGTAACACTTCCATAAAATTTGAGATGTCCCAAATTTGACAATCCTACCATTACTCTTCTCTGTGGCAGGGCAAGCAAAAAAAAAAACATTTATTACAAGTACCATACTTAGGTTTCCTAAACCAAGAAATTCATCCACTCAAATTTCTACAGAAGTCTCGGATGTGAACTGCGAAACTACACTTGTACTACCAATTAATGAGTCCTAAAATGCTAAAATCCAATCTGTATATTATGAACAATTTTTTTTTGAAGTAGCTGCACATTTTATATGTTGGATCGAAACAATCACACGCAAATAATATATGAAAAACAGAAAGATTAAAGAGACAAACAATTATCACGTGGTTCGGCAATGTGCCTACGCTTCGCTCCGCCATGGGCCACAGGGCCCTCCCCTTAACTCTTAGGCCTAATGTTACGGACCCATTACAATATGAGCCACACCCGGCCAACATCATAAGACAACCTGACTACCATGTTGATGCACCAATTTCTCTGCCAACAGTCCGCAAACGAAAATGTTTTTAAGATTATGGTCATAATATAAAGAGTTTGAATAACACTATGGATTGCAACACTCTTAACACTACAAATTTTAGATCACTAATTCCCAGAAATGCTGAAATAATAAACAACTAGAAACAATAATACTGGAGTAAGAATTTGTGTTTCTGTGGACGATTATGGTATCGGTCAGGTATTGTCAATTTGCAATTCACTTAGGGCCTGTTTGGTTGCTCAAATTGTCCCATTTTTTTTTTGAATCATTCTATTTTCAATTGGTTCATTTGGAATTTGTCTATTCATAAATGATTTAATTCTAATTCATGTATTTGTTTGGTTGGCCAAAGAAAAAACTGTTTCATTTGAAATTATCTAATTTAAGGGTGTTTGGTTGCAATAATTAAGATTGAAAAATATCCAATTTAAACATTATGCTCTACTCCTTTTTTAGTTTTTATGGTGTGAAACTAGGGGTGTACTCGGTCGGGGAGCAGGGACAATTTTGGACCGAACTGAAGCTTTTGGGGTGGTCAGAATGAGGACCGAAACTAACCAAACTCAGTTCAGTATCGGTCTGGTTCGGTTTCATCGGGTTTGGTCGGGGTGGTTGGTTTAGTCAGGGTAGGCTACCAACAAAAAAAATAAGTTTTAGTTTGAGAGAGAGAGAGAGAGAGAGCAAAAATTGCATAATGCAAAGATAAATAATAAAAAAAATCAGATGGGGTTTGTACGCAAAACTGCTAAAACTCCAAATTCCATAGATCTAAGAGAGAGAGGGATCATCGTTTCATCTTGGCAGTGGTTGATCGTGGTGGCGATCGTTGATCCGTTATGGTGGTGACTGGTCGTCGTGGTGGAGATGGTGGACCGAGAGAGGGTGCTGATGATTTTGTTCTCAAGTTGTAGAGGGAGAAAAGGAGGCGCTAGGATATGGTTTAGTTTAGCTCTCAAATTATAGAGAGAGAAAGGGAGATGAGGAGGGACTGGAATAGGGAGAAATAGAGAATAAAAAGGGAGATGAGAGAGAGACACTCTTTCAATTCCCAAATGCCCAAGTTTTGATGAGCTGAATTTTTTTGGGGGATTATGACAGACCACCAAACCCAAGTTTGAATTGTATATTATATTAATATATATGTTCAATCCACTTTAATAGTAGTATGTACTTTATGACTAAAAAATTTCAAACTGACGCACAAAAACCAAAACGCCCACTGTAATTGAAGATAAAATAAATAAATAGAAAACCTATGAGCTATCAGCTATGACCCTTGGGAGAAGCAGTCTTTGGGACGAGAGCCAAAGAAATGGCTACTTTTGGCAGAGCTTTCATTTGTCTCATTTATAAGTGTGATACGTGTATAGGTATTGTAACACCCCGTATTTTCTTAATATAAATAATCATTTAAAAAAATGCTAATGAGGCAACTTAAATTTTTATATGTACTGATTGTGTTCATTTATATTTTTATGGTCATTTATTTATCTGTGGTATTTATTTTAATTATTATTAATTATTATGTGAAATTTTGTAGAGCTAAGTGGTGGAGTTAAGTTTTAAAATTTATGTTGAACAAATTATAAGAGTTGATGTGTTTATTTTTGAGTAGTGCTTAGATGCCTGTGAATGGGTTAAATAATGTTTTTAACATTTTAATTAAGTACCCGGGTCATGTACACCCTTTGGGCTACTTATTTTAGTAGTTTAGAATGTATTTCGGACCCATATGAAGCCTTTTTGTGAGGCCCTTAGACAGATTACGGGATTTACATGTTTGTGTGTATTTTATTGATAAGTGCTATGTGTGTAATAGATATATACATATATTAAACCCTATCCCCATTTTAACCAAAAAAAAAAAGGAAGAGAAGAAAAGAAAACAGAGAACAGACGTAGAGAGAGAGAGACAAAGAGAAGAAGAAGAAAAAGAAGAAGAAGAGAATAAGAAAAAGAAAAGAAAAAAAAAAGTGGAACTCCAAATTTTTGGTTTGCTTAATCATAATCAACTTTAAAGCCCTAAATCGGTGAGTTAATCATTTGTTCCATTCGTTTCGTTTTGTTTTCGTTACGATTTCTCGTTGATTAGAATAGGTTGAGTAAAACAGTAGAGGACCCATGAAATCATGTTGGAGTATGTATATGTAGGTGTATGCATAGATATGTATGTTCGTTATTAGAGGATTTAAACTTTGAGATTTATTTGATGATTTTCGGATTTATTTAAACGAGCTCGGATCTGTTTGAGAGAAAAATTATAAATGATTCGTAATTTGATTATTTTAAAATTCTGTCCGCAGTAGTCAATGTAAAACGCGATTCTGCTCACTTTTTGTCTAATGGTGTTTTCCCTGATTCTGTACCATTTGGGCAGAAATTTACAATTACAGTAGCAGCGAACAAATGTCTAATTGAATATTTTACGATATGGGGAATATGTTTCTTATTATGTGTTTCATGTATGCTAATATTGAATGTTTGGTTGAGGTAATCGTATCAGAAATAATTGGCTTTATATTGTGGAAGTTTTGATAAAAGGTAAACTAGATACGTTGAATAACATATTGATAATCTTGTAATTCGATAAAAAAAATTTGTAGAACGATTGGGTAAATTGATAAAAACCCTATATTGTGAGAAGTTAGAATATATCTAAAAGATAGAGATATGATTGGATTATGATGAGACGGAACTATGTGATAAACGTGAATTTCACAAAAATGGGAATAATACGAATGATAAACGATAATGGCAACATAATTCCTTTAGTGTTCATCACACCCCGTTGTGTGATATGTTTTTTTTTGGTAGCTCGACTTGCCGAGTGTACCCTTTTGCCATTGGCTCCGTGATCAAGCTGGCCTAAGCCTTATGCTCGGTTTAATTTATAGACGTCTAGGCATATTGACCGACCTTCCGTTGTGTATACCTGGTTTGGTTGATATCCCAACAAAACTGGCACCGGTGTGGATGTTGGTAGTATGTCCGGGCACACATGGGATATATGTGTGGGTTGTACCATGGAGGGTGGCCAAGTGGTGAACCTAGGGAACACAAAGATAAATTTAATGCTAATAAATAATGAAATGGATTATTTCATAAGACTGATAAGTGTGAAATAATGAACGCGACGTTTAAGTTAGAATGTGGACGGCTTATGTATGAAATTATTCGCCTGGTTTGTGATCATTTGATTTATAGGTTGGTGGGCCCACTAACTTTTATGCAGGGCTGGCTCACCATAGATATCCGACGGGCAGGTATTCGGTAAGTATTAGTTGGATTTGGGACCACTGCTACCACATTGAAGGAAACTACTATTCTATCCTAAAATGTGTGTGGAACTACTGTTCTAATTACTCGACAGAGATTATATGTGATGGCGTTGCTTATTTTTTGTGTGACGATAATGTATAAGGTGTTTTGGTTATATTTTCTTTGTGAGTATTTTTGGGAGTCTATAGGACACTGTTGTTTCCTAAGACTCATTTAATATTTTTGGTTAACTTATACCAGTATTTTATATACTGACCCATGTGCGTAATGCATTCGGGGCATTTTTATATGAAACGTAGTCGAATGTATGTGCAGGTTAGTAATGGAGAAGATTTTCTATAGAGCTTTTTCTGTGTGAAGAGATTGTTGTTGTGATGCTTCTTGTCAAAGTTGTAATTATTTTTTTTCTTGTACTTGAGGTTTATTTATGATAATGTGGGCCATGTTTGTATAATTGCTATAAGGATTGTATATTGGGTATTGGGAACGTTGTAGTTGCTATGGCCAATGGATGTATAGATTTTATTCTTATTTATTTTCTTTCCGCTGAACTCTGTAAGGAGGGTTTAATTTAATGAAAATGAAATTTCTTCTATAAATCAAACTGATATAATATTTATAATGAAACTTTATTCATTTTATAGTGAATTGGATGTTTGGGATTACGTGTTTAGTAATAAAGAGTTTTTCTTCAAACATAAGATCACATGTCCATGTTTAAGGAGAATTAAATACTATTTTCAATAAATTATCAATTAGCCTGTGTGAGGGTGTCACTATCGGGGCTTTGGAAATCAAATATTTGTCTAGATACATGCTCTAGATTAAATATTTTGTTGTCCAAAAAATCGGGATGTGTGTAATACCCTGTATTTTTTTAATATATTATACGAATAAGACCTTGTAATGTTTCTTTTAATACTTGTATGAGTTTTCCCATTCTCTTGGTATAGATTGGATACCAATCGATTGGTAAGAATACCAATCGATTGCCAATACCAATCGATTGACACTTTTATCAATCGATTGGAGCATTAATACCTAATACCAATCGATTGACATATTACAAATCGATTGGAATCAGTTGGGCAGATTCTCTTGCTTTGGTTGGGGTTTGTCCACTTGAACACTTGAATCTCTATATATATTAGCCCATTTTGGGCATATTTTTGCTTCTAGAAATCAGAGAGACTAAAAGTGAGAGTTGTGTGTGTATTCTATATATATACACACTTATATATATACATACACATATTTATTCATACACTCACACACACACACACACACACACACACACAGATGGACTGAGACGAAGAAGGAAGAAAAGAGAAGCAGAAAGAAAGAAGAAAAGAAAAGAAGAAGAAGGAGAGAGAGAGAGGCAGAGAAGACAGAGAGAGAGAGAGAGAGCGAGAGAGAAGCCATTGAAGCTTCCAAAGCTCAAAATACACACTCCCAAACACACCCTCTAATCCTAAGGTGAGTTCTAAACTGACTTGGTAACTCATTATTGATGTTAAAGCACGTTTGAATGAACAAATGGAGTTTAAATGGTGTTTCTTCGTGTTTATATATGCTGGACAGTCTTCACTGTGAAGAAGATGAAGTCCCAATCAATTGGATTTTTCCCAATCGATTGATATCCCAATCGATTGACAATTATGGCAATCGATTGGCATATGATCCAATCGATTGATCTTTTTACCAATCGATTGATACTATTTTTATACCAATCGATTGGACCCTTATCCCAATCGATTGGAAGTTGCAGAATGTTGATATTTTTGTTTAATTTATATTATAACTATTTTGTTGTTTATTTACTGTTCAGTACTCCCAGCATGCTATATTGTTGTAATGCAGACATGATAATGAGTTAATGCGTTATAGGATCGTAGTTACGACGAGATTAACGGATAATGGTTGTGACGTTAGATAACGTAAAAGTTGTGAATCCTTTGGAGTTAACGTTCATTTCATTCAGAGTAGTCAGGCCACATTGGGATTGTCATGTATCGATGTTAGAGTTGAACTTAAGTAGGTTTGTTAAGATTTGGGAATCTTGCGTGGGCCGGCTTTGGTCGATCATATGTTCTTAAAAGCAGTAAACAGAATAAGGTGTCTACGACTGCAGTGGACCGGACCATTTGCCCTAAGATAGTCAGATGATCTAATCATATGTTCTTAAAAGCGGTAGACGGACGAAGGTGTCTACGACTGCGGTGGACCGTGATCACTGGTAGACATCGCTAAGTCATGGCATAGAATGATGTACTGTTGCTTAAAGCGTTATATCTCTGTAGTGCGGTGAACTGTGCATATGTTCTTAAAAGATGGGGATGGACTGACGTGGTATCCACAACTGCGGTGGACTGTGCATATGTTCTTAAAAGCAGTAGACGGAGCAATGGTGTATCCTTAAGAGTGAACTACTGTCGAGTCTGTCCCTCTATCATGATGAATTGTCGGTCTTAAAATGATTAACACGTTACTAATCGGATCATCAGTTTGATTTAACGAGTTACCCTCACTGAATCTTAATGGTTATCGTTTATGACTTGTTATAACTTCAATAGTTGATACATTGTCAGTATCTAATTCACTTAGCTTTCATTAAGCTGACGGCGTTAATGCCGCTGGACATTCCAATATTCTAGGGCACCCTGGTTATGACTATACAAGTAAAGGACCTGCAGGAGAGGACTACTATGCCAGTGACAATGTCCCGACGGAGGACTACCCCGAAGGAGGTCAGGCAGAAGAGGACTACTACGCCAAGGACTACCTGTATGCCAACTGAAGATTAGGCTAGACTGTAGTTTAATTATCCTTACTGCTTTCCAGAATTTTTGTAATCTGGATATGTTGCCTTAATATTTGTACTTCCGCTGTGTTTTGTTTTGATTCGAGACTCTGATGTGTAATAGTTAGTAACCTCCTTTTGATATTAAGTTATGTTTAACCAGAATTTAGATTTCATTCTTGTCATATCCTTTATGTATTGTTGCTTAGTACTGCGTAGTGTGGATAATCGTGTGACTTCACCAGTCGCCGCCTTTGGACCCAAAAAGGAAATTTATTTTTCTCTATTTTTGCCGTTCTGGCGCGTGACAGGATTTTTTGTATCAGAGCCTAGGTTTTATACATTTTCTCTCACAGATTATCCCGCACCATCTGGTCCTAGAACCTTGAGATTTCATAGATGAGCATTAAGATTAGTTCTGACTTAAGGTAGCCTCTTTTCAAGTAGCATGACACCACTGCTGTTCATTCCAGACGAGTTTGGAGGACACTATGTGTACGATTGCAGTATTACGCCGGTAGATCCACAGTACTATGCCTGGAAGGTTAAACAGAGAGCCCTTACCGAGACAGTACGAGACATGCAGATTGAGCAGCAGAGATTTGGGACCCAAGATCCGGAGGTGATATATCACAAGATGATCTACCGTAAGGAGACCTTCAGACTCATCAAGGAGGATTCACTGTAGATGTTACAAGACCGTTTTTCTTATCAGGTTCTACTTTCAGAGGTTAGAGCAGCGCCTCCACCTCCCCCAACAGAGCCACCACCCCAGACACCTCCACCCCCACCAGAGGAGGACATGGTTGATGCACCCCCAGCAGATAAGGACCCAGAGGACGGTGATTCAGATGAGGGCGACGACGATGATGAGCCAGGGGGTGACGATGAGGATATGGAGGATGAGAAGGATGAGGACACTGATGACGAGGAGCCAGAGTATGATTCAGAGGAAGACCTAGAGGACCCTGAGAACCCAGCTGGGATGGACGTACTAGTTGGCATAGATATTGTAGTTGCAGAGGGTTATCCGATAGAGGATGAGGTTATATCAGATGATGATGCAGGTGATGACATTGTGGTACCAGTTCTACCAGGTGGAGTTATAGCACAGGTGGCAGCAGAATGGGCTACAAAGATGGCTACATACCCCCATGGATTTGAGATAGGAGCACCAGAGTTGGCTCAAGCTATGGTACAGGCTGAGGCACTTGCAGCTGCATTCAATGCAGCCCAGGCTGACATGGTTGCTGATGTGGAAGACTTAGGAGTTGTTGTGGAGCATGACTGACCCAAGCTGGTTGAGGATGTTGTAGAGGATAAGGACATGATGGATGATGATGACATGGATGAGGACGATGTTCTGTCCGAGGTTGCCTCAAAGGATAAAACTTCCATCTATGGATCTGGTGTGGACAACTTTTGAGTCCAGTACCTTTAGGACTTAGACTTTTGCTTTGACTTTAGGACATGTTGTCCACTTACTTTTAACACTTACATAGACAACTATTGACCATAGCCTTTTTGTATAGGCAGCCACCAGTGGTGGGTTATTTATATTTCTTCTGCTAGATCTTGTGTAAGATCATGTACTATATAGTACACAGATGACCTATTGTGTACTCTGCTATACATCTTTTGTGTGTATATATATATGGCAGATCGTTTCTTTTGGTTATTTCTGTTATCATCTCATTACCTATATTATGTTGTGATTTAGATTGGTGCTATACTTCTTGTTGTTTTTATTGTGGTTGTTTCCCCGAGAAGTTCGACGGCATGGCAGAATCGTGGAAATCTGAGCAATGGATACGAGAGTTGGAGCTAATCTTTGAAGCCCTGGAATGCAGCGAGCTTGACAAGAGACGTCTAGTCGTGTTTCAACTGACTTACTCCGCCACAGAGTGGTCGGAGGCCGAGAGAGCCACAATTGGGATCGATGCTACAAGGAGAATGCCTTGGGAAACATTCAAGACTCGATTTCTTGAGAAGTATTTCCCCGAGGACGAAAGTGACCAATAAGAGAGGAATTTCCTGAGTCTGACTCAAGGGAATTGGACGGTCAGGGAGTATACCACACAGTTTGAGCTACTTTTCCATTTCACTCCACACATGATAGATACCCCCACCAAGAAGGTCAAGCGATTCCACTAGGGACTTAACCCACACCTCTGACACATGATGATAGGCCATCTGGGCCAGTCGTTTGAAGGGATTGTTCGTCTCGCTTCAAGTTTGGAGAAGGATGCTTATCTTGTGCAAGGACCACAAGCGAATCAACCTCTACCCAGGACCTTCCAATCGAGGAACTTTCAAGTACAGTCATCAAGGAACAATTAGGGATGGAAACCCCAGATTAACAACTATCAAGGAAACAAGCACACTTAGGATGGTACAAGGAAGCCCCAAGCTAAATTTCCTCGACAGCAGAATCGACAGCAAGGACCACCTCAGGCACAGCCCGCCGCCAAGCGACAGAACACTGATGGATGTTTCAACTATGGAGTGCCCGGACATATTGCAAGGTATTGCATAGCTCCCAAAACTAATCGCCGTAATGACCTCGTTTGTCGCAATTGTAACAAGCCTAGTCACATGAGAAAGGATTATCGAGCACCTCGTGGAGGATACTATGGAGCGCCTGCTCAAGGACAACAAGGACAGGTTAGGGTGAATGCCATCATCCCTGGCAATGCAAGATATGATGCTGAGGAACAGTAGAACTTGGAAGGTACACTCATTTTATTTCACAGTCAAGTTAGAGCTTTGTTTGATACCGGTGTCGCCCGTTCTTTCATAGCTATTAAAACTGTGTGTGACTTGGGTTTGGTACCCCTAGCACTTGAACCGACCCTTAATGTCATTTCGCCCTTGGGAGTAGCTGTTAAGTTGGGTAAGATTTGCAAGGATTTTTCCTGTAACAACCTGCATTTCATGTAAATTTAATTTGCATTTCACATTAAATTTGTATTCCTAGTGTTAATATAAATTGCAATTCTCATATGTGGAATCTTATATCTTGTCTAAAGTCATATTGAAATTCTTATTGGGGTCAAACTACAATTTTATGGAAATTAGTGATACCTGTGTTAAAGTTTAAATCAGTATTTCAAAACGGTGAAAATATTTTCTTTTAATTCAAATTGTATTTTCATAAAACCAGAAAACCATTTCTTACGTTAAAATGAATTTTCGGTATTTTTGTGGTGAACACCGCGTCACGAAAATACCAGTTTACTTTCAAAATTGTCCGCGTTATGTTGAACGTCCACAAATTTTGGAAGTGATGTAAAGCAAGATTTGACACTTACTTTACTTTCCATTTATGGCAAGCAATGATTGGGTATGTCTTGTTTGGGAATGCTTTTGGTATATGTTTAATCCTTAGGCCAAAAGCTAATTACCCAAACACTTCTAGCTTGTGACCCCTACTAGCCTATGTTTACCCCTTCAAAATCTGTGGAGTTGTATATTTGTGTATATATATGTATCAGTGGGTGTATTATGTGCTAATTAGACATTTTAACAACTTAATCTAATTGTTGAGTATAAGAGATCTTACTTGGTCTCCAAGTTCACCCAATTTTGGTTTCTATTTATACAACACTCTCATACACACACTCCACACTTTCCGCAACTGAAAAACTAGAGAGAGTTTGAGAGAGAGAAGAGACTTACACAATTTTTGGAGAGAGAAACTTCAAAACTCCATAGCCAAAACTTGGAGTGGAGTTCTTAATTCTTGTATCTTTCTCAACAATTACTTCAATCACAATCACAGTGAGTATTCTAAACTCACTCTTAAAAGTAATTCATGCTTAGTTACTACTTGGGTGTATGTAATTGTTAATCACCATTGTTGATCTTAACCATGGAAGTTTGAACTTCAAAATCACCATTTTCAAAACTTAACCAAAATCCGTTTTTAGAGATAAAAATGAAAGATTATACATCCCATATGCCATGTTTAAAGTTTTATAGCTTAATTTGCTTATAGGGGAAAGTATATTAGAAATCAAGTTTTGTCATCTTGTAAGCTTTCATAAAATTCTAAAGTTATAGATTGATTCATGTTAAATTGATTGTAGATTCATAATCCTTGCGAAAAACCAAAGAAATTCATATATTATAAGGCATGGTAACTTACGGATGCAAAAATGGGTCAAAAGAACCCTTAAAACTGAAACAGGGGAATTCTGGAGAAGAAGACGAAGTTACTGCACAACCTCGCGCGCAAGAGCGGCCCGCGCGTGCGAGGTAGGTGATTCCAGGCAGAAAGAAAAGTTTTATAAGAAAAACGAAAATTAGGCAGATCGCGCGAGCGATTCGCGCAAGCGGCCGGCGCGAGCGACCCGCGCGAACGGCCCGCGTGCGCGACTTCTGACAGTTTATAGTTTTTGCTTATTTCATGTTAAGGAACTGTTTGGTTGTTACCTTGTGGGTCTTTAAGGCTCTGTTTGCAAAAAATGTTAAAACAGATTATATTTTGGGTATGATTGGTCATTTAGGAACAATTATGAATCCAATTCTTTTCAAATCATACCTTGTTATTATTCCTAACACTACATATGTTCTGTGGGTGGTTTTATGACATTCATATAGTGTCAGTTGTACATGCATGGTGAGTGTGGGTGTTGGTTAGTATGGAAAAGAGTAATGGTCAGTGTGGTATAGTGAGTGCGGTTGAGATTGTGTTGTGAACACTCCCTGGTAAGTGAGTACCAAAGTGTGTTATGATTGAGATTGCGGCGAGGGTGTCTTTGAAATGCGACGGTGGCAAAACTAGACACTCCCTGACGACCATGGTAGCGTCAAAGTGTGTGAAGCTGAACTTGGACATTCCCTGGCACCCATGATAGTGCTAAAGTGTGGCCTACTGACACTCCCTGGTACCCGAGTTTGGATACTATGTGAGGTTACCTCCGGTATTTGCGAGGCAGATTAGGTACTAAAGTGGGAGGCACTGGACACTCCCTGGTACCCCGGACCAAAGTGTGAGGCAAACTGGACATTCCCTGGCACCCCTGTGCTAAAGTGTGGCTATCGGAGTATTTCAAAGATACTGGTGTGAGAAAGTTGGGTTGTTAGGTTTTGTCGAGAGAAAGAGTCGGTAAGATGAGATGGTGCATTGTTTTCATACACGGTCACATATATGAATTATATATTTCATATGATATTGTGGTTGTTTTTCTAAAATGAACTCTTTACTTTAATGTAAACTTATTGAATCAAATGAGAATTGGAAAATGGTAAATGAGTATGTGTTACATTCAAAGTTATGTTTTAAATACTCACCAGCTTCTTGAAGTTGACGGCGTTGATGCGCCCTGGACATTCGTGTTCAGGCTTTTCAGGTTATGACTATACTGGGCCTTATGATTATGCAAACTGATAACGACTGCTTTGGAAGATAGAACTGTCATCAATATCCTATGTTTTAAGTTATAAACTATTTTGTAATAAGGATGACTATAATAGACGATAGATATTGTTTTGTCTTAAGGCGGCTTGTGCCTTAGTTGACCCCGTATCGTAATAAGTTAGAAAATATTTGTAAGTCTTGATTGCTCTGCTCTGATTATTATGTTTTTGTTGTTCGACGTTTGGGACGGAATCGATCCTTCAAACTGTCGCGACCTACGGGTCCATAAAGGAAATTAAACGATTTCTATATTTATGCTACGTCGGGGTGTGACAGGATTTAGTGGTATCAGAGCCAGGTTATTATTTATCTCAAGATAGTTTAGCCAAGTTAGGGTTTACCAGTTTAGACCCAATTTCACGATCTGTTAGCTTAAGCTTTGCACCCCGATGTTAAGACAGGGAGGATAGACTCAGAACCCAAACGCTTAAGATTATCTCTTTCCTGATTTAAGTTAGTACCTTTTTATCAGGTATGGACCCAGCTCAGCCGCTCTACGTACCAGATGGGTTTGGAGGACATTTGGTGACTCCCGGGGCAGTAGTCCCAGCTTTTCTCGATTTATATCACACTGCCATTGAGCAGCTCGCCACGACTACTATAGTATCAGATCTGTGGCACCATGTTCGCGTGGTATGGATAGTTGATTTGACGCGTATTCGCCTTGAGATACGCTATTTCGCGGAGGCTCAGCGTTTAGTACTAGTTGAGATTCTGAGACTAGTTGATAGCGATGCTCTCTATTTCCCCTTTGAGATTCAAGTTGTGCATGCCCATCTCGCACAGCTAGATATGCCTCCGCCAGTGGTTCCCATCGCCGAGGACGATGCTAAGGCTGTTCATTTGGTTCCTGTAGGTGGAGAGGATGTAGAGGTTGGCATAGGTCTAGATGACCTCGCCGCTGAGCTCGAGGAGGAGCTAGCACTTGAGCTAGTTCTGCCTGAGGAGGTGCCAGTTGAGGCAGATGCCCCAGCGCCTGCTTCCTTGTCGACCTCTCAGAGCTCTGATTTTGATTTGGTGGGCCCGTTCCTTATTCAGCGATTTCGCCCCGTCGACTCACTAGATCTCCTAATAGCTGCTTATGGAGACGATTGACATTCTAGATATGATTTTGTACATATTAACTACTTTTGACTATTAGCTCTACCTCTTTTTGCAAATTATAATTACATGCATTGGAGTATAGGGCAATAACCCCATTTTGGCATTAACTCTTGCATGGACAATATGTGTCCCAACCCATATAGATAGGGTAGGCATTGACATGATCATACACGTTTTTTGTATCGACTTGACAAGAAGTTATATATAGAAATACTTTTTTTTGATGTTGTTGTCATTTAAAACTACTTTATACTTCTGTTGCATGCATTTTCCTCATTATCACTATCATGCATAGAATGGTTGGGAGACCGAGAAGAGACAGGAATTTGATCGAGGGAGCACCTGAGGTTGTCGATCCTACGGGGATGTTCAAAGCATTTGTCAGACGTTTGGAAAGAATTAGTAATACGAATGATAACCGACGAGGCCATCAGACTGGAGATAAGCTGCTGGAGAGATTCCGTGCGCTAAGGCCCGAGCAGTTTACGGGTACTACGGAACCATGGAAAGCGGAACAGTGGTTAAGACAGATGGACTATATGTTCGAAGCTGTGCAATGCAACGAGATGGACAAGAGGAGGTTAGCTACTTTCTGATTGACTGATGTCGTCGCAGATTGGTGGGATTCAGTCACATCTACCATCGGGAATGAAGCTGCGACGGGAATGACATGGACTGCATTTAAGGGAAAGTTTCTGGAGAAGTATTTCCCGGCCATAGAAAGGCACAGAAGGGAGAAAGAATTCATGGAGTTGACTCAGGGGACTAAGTCGGTGCAAGAGTACACTACTCAGTTCGAGAGGCTATCTCGGTTTACCCCTTACATGGTTGATACCGAAGAAAAGAGGATCCATAAGTATAACCAAGGGCTAACAACGCAGATTCGTCGCCTCACTCTCGGCCACCTAGATAAGTCTGTCGAAGGACTAGTCGGCCTGGCTACTGATTTGGAAGAAGATGCTCGAGTGAATCGGAAGCAATTCGAATTTCGGCCGCCTCAGAGGGGTAATTTTGGGAATAGACCACCAATGAATCATACCCAAGGGCAGAAGAGGAATTTCAACCGAAGTAAGAAGACCCAAGCTATCACCTATCTGACTCAACCTCGAGTTGGTGAAGAAGTAGCGCTGGGAAATGTTTCAACTGCGGCAACCCCGGTCATCTGGCTCGAGATTGCAAGGCACCAAGGCATGCTGCTCAGCAAGGCATAGTCTACTACAACTATGGAAAACCAGGTCACATCAGCAAGTTCTGTACTGCTCCTAAGCAGGTGACGTATGGTCAACAGAATCCAACTCGCTTGAATGTTGTCATCCCAGATGCTGCTGGATACGACGAAACTATTTATGAAGAAGGAGATTATGGAGAAGCTCAACCTGATCAGCAAGCAGTGGAAGGTACCTTAACTTTGTTTAACTCCCAAGTTAAAGTTTTATTTGATACGGGTGGTGCTCTTTCGTTCATATCTGTTAATACAATTCGAAGATTGGGTATCTTACCTCATCGTTTAGAGAAAGCTTTGAGGGCTACTTCACCATTAGGAGCCGCAGTCAGATTAGGACACGTGTGCAAGGATTGTCCTTTACGGCTAGGAGACCGTGAAATCCCTGCAAGGTTGATTGTCCTATCAATGAAGGAGTTTGACATAATCCTAGGTATGGATTGGCTCTCTCAGAATCAAGTGAAGCTGGATTGTGCAAGGAAGAGAATTACATTCCCCGACAACGAGAATCAACCCTTTGATTTTCAATGTAACCCTTCAGGAGATATGTTCCTTATAAGATGCTTAGCAAACATCGAAGTTGCCAGTACAGAAGCGACAGTGTTGTCTATACCTGTAGTCAAGGACTTCGAAGAAGTATTTCAAGACATTTCTGGTCTACCACCCGAGAGAAGTATAGAGTTCTGTATTGAGCTTATACCGTGTACCATACCGATCACCAAGGTTCCCTACAGAATGGCCCCCACCGAACTGTTGGAATTGAAGGAACAAGTTTAAGAGCTCGAGGACCTAGGTTTTGTACGTCCAAGTACATCATCTTGGGAAGCACTGGTGTTATTTGTGAAGAAGAAGGACGGGACGCTTCAATTGTGTATCGACTACAGAGAATTGAACCAAGTGACTATCAACAATAAGTATCCCTTACCCTGGATCGACGACTTATTTGATCAACTACAAGGAGCTACGACATTTTCCAAAATAGACCTAAGGTCGGGATATCATCAGTTGAGGGTACGGAAGGAAGATATACCTAAGACTGTATTCAGAACTCGATATGGTCACTATGAATTTTTGGTAATGCCATTTGGAATGACGAATGCCCCGGCAGTGTTTATGGATTTGATGAACAAGTGTTCAAGCCTTATTTGGATCAGTTTGTCATCATCTTCATTGACGATATTTTGATCTATTCTAAGTCAGAGGAAGAACACGAGCAACATCTACGGATTACGATGCAGACGCTTAAGGACCACCAGTTGTATGCCAAGTTTAGAAAGTATGAGTTCTGGTTACAAGAAGTAAAATTTTTGGGACACAAGGTGTCATCTCAAGGAATTTCTATGGATTCGTCCAAGACAGATGTTGTGTTAAACTGGGTTAGGCCGAGCAACCCTACAGAGGTTAGGAGTTTTCTGGGACTCCCAGGCTATTACCGAAGATTTGTTGAATGGTTTTCTAAAATAGCTGCACCATTGACTGGATTGACAAAGAAGAATTTGAAATTTGAGTGGACAGAGAAACATGAACGCGCCTTTCTAGAGTTAAAAGAGAGACTCACTACTGCACCGGTACTAGCAATACCCAAGCCTGATGAGAAGTTCACTATCTTTAGTGACGCGTCATATCAAGGACTAGGGTGTGTACTTATGCAAGATGGTAGAGTTATCGCTTATGGATCCAGACAGTTGAAGCCGAATGAGTTGAACTATCCCATTCATGATTTGAAATTGGCGGACGTAGTATTCGCACTCAAAATTTGGAGACACTATCTCTATGGTGAGAAGTTTGACTTATTCTCCGATCATAAGAGTCTAAAATATTTGTTCACACAGAAAGAGTTGAACATGAGGCAACGCAGATGGATGGAGCTGATCAAAGATTACGACTTCACATTAGAGTACCACCCCGGTAAAGCTAATGTGGTCGCCGATGCTTTGAGTCGGCAAATTCTTGAGACGATCGCCTCCTTAATGGTTAAAGAATGGCGAGCATTTGAAATGTTGGCGGAGTTCGACGTACAGAGTGCTAAAGAAGGAGAAGGACAACTTTTCGGATGTCTTATCCTACAGCCTGTTCTTATCGATCGTATTATTGGAACTCAAAAAGAAGATGAGAAGTTTCAAGCATGGTTTGCGAAGATGTTAGAGAAAGATCCGATAGAATGGAAGGTGGGAATCGATGGAGGATATCGGTGCAGAAACAGGTTATGTGTACCAGACTGTGGGGATTTGAGAAACGATATTCTGGCAGAAGCACATAAGTCAAAATATACAGTTCACCCGGGAAGAACAAAAATGTACTAGGATTTGAAGAGAAATTTCTGGTGGGAAGGTATGAAGAAGGATGTGGCCAAATTTGTATCCAGGTGTTTGATGTGTCAACAAGTCAAAGCCAAACATCAGAGACCGTCAGGATTATTGAAACCACTACCTATTCCTGGTTGGAAGTGGGAGCACATCACGATGGATTTTGTAGTAGGATTGCCTCGATCACAACAGAATCATGACGCCATTTGGGTAATCGTGGATCGATTGACGAAGTCTGCTCATTTCATTGCTTACAGTACGACATACCCGGTGGAAAAGATGAGCCGGATGTACATACAACAAGTTGTGCGGCTTCACGGTGCACCTGTGTCGATTGTGTCAGACCATGACGCGCATTTTACTTCTGGATTTTGGGAAAGTTTGCAAGAAGTTATGGGAACCTCGCTCAGGATGAGTACTGCTTTTCACCCTTAGATAGATGGGCAAACTGAACGTGTTAATCAGATCATGGAGGATATGCTTAGGGCTTGTATGATTGATTTTGAAGAATCTTGGGAAACACACTTGCCGTTGGTTGAATTTGCCTATAACAACAGTTATCACACGAGTATCGGGATGGCTCAGTTCGAAGCATTGTACGGACGACCATGTCGTTCTCCATTGTATTGGGTGGAAGTTAGGGACACAGAATTGTTGGGACCAGATTTGGTTAGAGAAACCAACAAAAAGATTTCTTTGGTCAAGGAAAGGATGAGAACCGCTCAAAGCCGGTATAAGAGTTATGCCGATCGACGCCGAAAAGATTTGGAATTTAGTGTTGGAGATCACGTACTTCTTAAAGTATCACCGACCCGAGGAGTAGTACGCTTCGGTCTCAAGAGAGGAAAATTAGCTCCGTGTTTCATCGGACTGTTCGAGATTTTGGATCGTGTCGGAAAAGTGGATTATCGACTGGCAGTACCATTGAAGATGTCTGGGGTTCACAATGTATTTCATGTGAGTATGCTGAGAAAATACATACGAGACCCCTCACATGTGGTTAGTTATGACGGTATTGAGACAAGTCATAACATTTCTTACAAGGAGGGGCCTGTGAAGATTCTAGATCAGAGTATCAAGAAGTTGAGGAATAAGGACATTCCGTTGGTGAAGGTCCAGTGGAATCACCATGACGAGAACGAAGCCTCATGGGAAGTTGAAGCTGATATGAGGAAGAAGTACCTGGAGTTATTTCAAGACTAGTTAGTCTTGATTTCGGGGACGAAATCCCGTTTAAGGGAGGAAGGATGTAACAACCTGCATTTCATGTAAATTTAATTTGCATTTCACATTAAATTTGTATTCCTGGTGTTAATATAAATTGCAATTCTCATATGTGGAATCTTATTTCTTGTCTAAAGTCATATTGAAATTCTTATTGGGGTCAAACTACAATTTTATGGAAATTAGTGATACTTGTGTTAAAGTTTAAATCAGTATTTCAAAACGGTGAAAATATTTTCTTTTAATTCAAACTATATTTTCACAAAACCAGAAAACCATTTCTTACGTTAAAATGAATTTTCGGTATTTTTGTGGTGAACACCGCGTCGCGAAAATACCAGTTTACTTTCAAAACTGTCCACGTCATGTTGAACTTCCATAGATTTTGGAAGTGATGTAAAGCAAGATTTGACACTTACTTTACTTTCCATTTATGGCAAGCAATGATTGGGTATGCCTTGTTTGGGAATGCTTTTGGTATGTGTTTAATCCTTAGGCCAAAAGCTAATTACCCAAACACTTCTAGCTTGTGACCCCTACTAGCCTATGTTTACCCCTTCAAAATCTGAGGAGTTGCATATTTGTGTATATACGTATGTATCAATGGGTGTATTATGTGCTAATTAGACATTTTAACAACTTAATCTAATTATTGAGTATAAGAGATCTTACTTGGTCTCCAAGTTCACCCAATTTTGGTTTCTATTTATACAACACTCTCATACACATACTCCACACTTTCTGCAACTGAAAAACTAGAGAGAGTTTGAGAGAGAGAAGAGACTTACACAATTTTTGGAGAGAGAAACTTCAAAACTCCATAGCCAAAACTTGGAGTGGAGTTCTTAACTCTTGTATCTTTCTCAACAATTACTTCAATCACAATCATAGTGAGTATTCCAAACTCACTCTTAAAAGTAATTCATGCTTAGTTACTACTTGGGTGTATGTAATTGTTAATCAGCATTGTTGATCTTAACCATAGAGGTTTGAACTTCAAAATCACCATTTTCAAAACTTAACCAAAATCCATTTTTAGAGATAAAAATGAAAGATTATACATCCCATATGCCATGTTTAAAGTTTTATAGCTTAATTTGTTCATAGGGGAAAGTGTATTAGAAATCAAGTTTTGTCATCTTGTAAGCTTTCATAAAATTCTAAAGTTATAGATTGATTCATGTAAAATTGATTGTAGACTCATAATCCTTGCGAAAAACTGAAGAGATTCATATATTATAAGGCATGGTAACTTACGGATTCAAAAATGGGTCAAAAGACCCCTTAAAACTGAAACAGGGGAATTCTGGGGAAGAAGACAAAGTTACTGCACAACCTCGCGCGCGCGATCGCGCGAGCGGCCCATGCGCGCGAGGTATGTGATTCCAGGTAGAAAGAAAAATTTATAAGAAAAACGAAAATTAAGCAGATCGCGCGAGTGGCCCGCAGGAGCGATTCGCGCGAGCTACCCGCGCGCGCGATCTCCCTCTATTCTGGCAGTTAGAAAAGTTTTATAAAAGAAAATGAAAATTGCGCGGTCCGCTCGCGCGACTTCTGACAGTTTATAGTTTTTGCTTATTTCATGTTAAGGAACTGTTTGGTTGTTACCTTGTGGGTCTTTAAGGCTCTGTTTGCAAAAAATGTTAAAACAGATTATATTTTGGGTATGATTAGTCATTTAGGAACAATTATGAATCCAATTCTTTTTAAATCATACCTTGTTATTATTCCTAACACTACATATGTTCTGTGGGTAGTTTCATGACATTCATATGGTGTCAGTTGTACATGCATGGTGAGTGTGGGTGTTGGTCAGTATGAAAAAGAGTATTGGTCAGTGTGGTATAGTGAGTACGGTTGAGATTGTATTGTGGACACTCCCTGGTAAGTGAGTACCAAAGTGTGTTGTGATTGAGATTGCGGTGAGGGTGTCTTTGAAATGCGACGGTGGCAAAACTGGACACTCCCTGACGACCATGGTAGCGTCAAAGTGTGTGAAGCCGAACTTGGACATTCCCTGGCACCCATGGTAGTGCTAAAGTGTGGCCTATGGACACTCCCTGGTACCCGAGTCTGGATACTACGTGAGGTTATCTTCGGTATTTGCGAGGTGGATTAGGTACTAAAGTGTGAGGCATTGGACACTCCCTGGTACCCCGGACCAAAGTGTGAGGCAAACTGGACATTCCCTGGCACCCCTGTGCTAAAGTGTGGCTATCGGAGTATTTCAAAGATACTGGTGTGAGAAAGTTGGGTTGTTGGGTTTTGTCGAGAGAAAAGAGTCGGTAAGATGAGATGGTGCATTGTTTTCATACACGGTCACATATATGAATTATATATTTCATATGATATTGTGGTTGTTTTTCTAAAATGAACTCTTTACTTTAATGTAAACTTATTGAATCAAATGAGAATTGGAAAATGGTAAATGAGTATGTGTTACATTCAAAGTTATGTTTTTAATATTCACCGGCTTCTTGAAGCTGACGACGTTGATGCGCCCTGGACTTTCGTGTTCAGGCTTTTCAGGTTATGACTATGCTGAGCGCTATGATTATGCAAACTGAGAACGGCTGCTTTGGAAGATAGAACTGTTATCAATATCCTATGTTTTAAGTTATAAATTGTTTTGTAATAAGGATGATTGTAATAGACGATAGATATTGTTTTGTCTTGAGGCGGCTTGTGCCTTAGTTGACCCCGTATTGTAATAAGTTAGAAAGTATTTGTAAGTCTTGATTGCTCTGCTCTGATTATTATGTTTTTGTTGTTCGGCATTTGGGACGGATCCTTCAAACTGTCGCGACCTACGGGTCCAAAGGAAATTAAACGCTTTCCATATTTATGCTACGTCGGGGCGTGACATTCCCTTAATCCTAGAAGATAGAAATCTCCCGCCAGACTTGATAGTTTTGTCAATGTCTGAGTTCGACGTGATCCTAGGAATAGATTGGCTTACCAAGTATGGAGCCGTTCTGGATTGTGTTAGTCGGACCATCGTCTTTTCGACACTTGGTTGTCTGCGGATCAGACTCCAATGCCATCCGTTGAGTGATATGTTCATTACGAGCTGCTTAGCCGCGGTCGAGAGTTTTAGCACGGAGCTTACCATCAACCAGATCCCTGTTATTCAAGATTTTGAAGATGTATTCCAAAGTATCTTTGGACTTCCGCCATAGAGAGAGATAGACTTCTGTATTAAGCTAGCACTCGAAACGTTGCCGATTTCTAAGACCCCATACCGGATGGTGCCGACGGAAATGTTAGAATTAAAGAAGCAAGTTTAGGAACTTGAGGACTTAGGTTTCGTTCCCCCGTGTATGTCACCTTGGGGAGTGCCAGTCCTATTCGTGAAGAAGAAAGACGGAAAGCTTCAATTTTGTATCGACTACAGGGAACTGAATAAGGTCACAATCAAGAATAGATATCCACTTTCCCGGATAGACGACCTGTTCGATCAATTACAAGGATTAAGGATATTCTCAAAGATTGATTTGCGTTCAGGTTATCATCAGTTACTAGTTCGATCGGAAGATATACCGAAGACTGCCTTCAGGACAAGATATGGACACTATGAATTCTTAGTGATGTCTTTTGGACTGACCAATGCCCCGACAGTATTTATGGACCTAATGAATAGGGTATACAGACCATATCTGGATCAATTCATTATAGTATTCATCGACGACATTCTGATTTACTCGAAAACAAAAAAGGAGCACAAAAAACATCTATAGATTGTGCTATAGACTCTCCGAGATAATAGCATGTATGCGAAATTCAGCAAGTGTGAATTCTGGCTACAGGAAGTCAAATTCTTGGGACATGTGATATCCCAGGATGGAATTTCTGTAGACTCATCCAAGATTGATGCAGTCTTGAGCTGGAATAGACCAACTAACGCGACTAAAGTTAGGAGTTTTCTTGGATTGGCTGGATATCATCGGAGATTCGTGGAGGGATTCTCCAAGATCGCAGGACTGTTGACAAGTTTGACAAGGAAGGAGACAAAGTATGAATGGAATGATAAGCATGAGGAGGCATTTCGTGAATTAAAAGAGAGACTAACCTCAGCACATGTACTTGCAATACCCAAGAGTGGTGAACGATTCATAATCTACAATGACGCATCGCCCCAAGGACTTGGTTGTGTGCTAATGCAAGATGGAAATGTGATTGCGTACAGATCCAAGCAATTGAAGCCGCATGAGAAGAATTATCCAACGCATGACTTGGAGCTAGCCGCAATCATTTTTTCCCTAAAGATTTGGAGACATTACTTGTATGGATAGAAGTTCATCTTGTTCTCGGATCACAAAAGTTTACGGTACCTATTCTCTCAGAAGGAGTTGAACATGCGACAGCGAAGATGGATGGGCTACTCAAGGACTATGGCTTTTCTTTGCAAAACCATCCAGGTAAAGCAAACGTTGTAGCTGACGTTTTGAGCCGGAGGCCCCGCCTTTTGATCGCTTCAATTTTGATTAGAGAATGGCGAGCATTGGAGACGTTAGTCGGATTCAACCTTCGACCAGTGGGATCGGAAAAAGGAAAACACTTTGGATGTCTTGTCGTGCAATCGACTCTCATCAGCCATATCGTGGACGCTCAACAGTCAAACGGAGATTTGAAGCTATGGTTTACTAAGATGTCAGCAAAGGAACCCGAGATATGGAGTATGAATACAGACGGAGCATTAAGGTGTAAAGGCAGACTTTGTGTGCCAAATGACGGTAGCCTCAGAAAAGATATTTTGGATGAAGCGCACAAGTCAAGGATGACCATCCACCCCAGAGGGAACAAGATGTATAAGGACTTGAAGAGGAACTTCTGGTGGGAAGGAATGAAGCGAGAAGTGGCCGAGTATGTGTCACAGTGTCTTGTTTGCAAACAAGTGAAGGCAGAACATCTGAGACCGCCTGGACTTCTAGAATCGCTATTGATTTCCCAGTGGAAATGGGAACATATCACCATGGATTTCATGGTTGGATTGCCTAAGTCTCAACAAAACCACGACGCTATTTGGGTAGTGGTAGATCGACTCACCAAGTCAGTGCATTTTATCGCCTACAACATGACATACCCAGTTGAACGATTGAGCCGGATGTATTTACAGCAAGTTATGAGACTGTACGGTGTACCTGTCTCAATAGTTTCAAATCGAGATTCGCGCTTTACTGCAGAATTCTGGAAGAGCCTCCAGACAGCAATGGGAACTTCATTGAACTTAAGTTCAGCCTTTCATCTATAAATAGACGGCCAGATAGAACGAGTCAATCAACTGATGGAGGATATGCTACGAGCTTGTGTCATTGAATTCGAGAGTTCATGGGAGACACATCTACCTTTGATCGAGTTCTCCTACAATAACATCTATCACACGAGCATAGGGATGGCAACGTTCGAAGCTTTATATGGAAGACCTTGCCGATCGCCGCTATGTGGGCCGAAGTCAGAGATAGTCAACTACTTGGGCCTAAGATGATTCGAGAAAGCAGCGAGAAGATCCAAATTGTACCAGAGAAGATGAAGACAGCGCAATCCAGATACAAGGGCTATGCCAACAAGCGACGGAAAGATCTAGAGTTCGCAGTTGTAGATCATGTACTACCAAAGTTTCGTCAGTTCGAGGTATCGTCAGATTTGGATAGAAGAAGGGCAAGCTATCACCGCGATTCATTGGACTGTTCGAGATCCTAAAACATGTTGGGAAGGTTTCTTATCGGTTTGCCTTGCCACCGAAGTTGTCAGGAGTGCACAACGTTTTCCACATCAGCATGTTGAGGAAGTGTACCCACAACCCAGCGCACGAGATCAGTTTTGAAGATATCAAGGTGAACGAGAACGTGACATTCAACGAAGGACTAATGTGTATTCTAGACCGAGAAGTGAAGAAACTCATAAGCAAGGAGATTCCGTTAGTGAAGATTCAGTGGAAGCACCTCCACGAGGGAGAAGCTTCATGGGAATTGGAGTCGGAGATGCGAGAGAAGTTTCCGTTTTTGTTTTAACCCTACTTACTTTGGATTTTGGGGACAAAATCTTTAATGAGTGGTGGATGATGTAATACCCTGTATTTTGTAATATATTATATGAATAAGACCTTGTAATGTTTCTTTTAATACTTGTATCAGTTTTCCCTTACCCTTGGTATAGATTGGATACCAATCGATTGGTAAGAATACCAATCGATTGCTATTACCAATCGATTGACACTTTTATCAATTGATTGGAGCATTAATACCTAATACCAATTGATTGACATATTACCAATCGATTGGATTCATCTGGGCAGATTCTCTTGCTTTGGCTGGGGTTTGTCCACGTGAACTATTGAATCTCTATATATATTAGCCCATTTTGGGCATATTTCTGTTTCCAAAAATCAAAGAGAGTGAAAGGGAGAGTTGTGTGTGTATTCTATATATATACACACTTCTATATATACATACATATATATATTCATACACTCATACACTCATACACACACACAGAGATGGACTGAGAAGAAGAAAGAAGAAAAGATAAGAAGAAGAGAGAGAGAGAAGCCATTAAAGCTTCCAAAGCTCAAAATACACACTCCCAAACATACCCTCTAATCCTAAGGTGAGTTCTAAACTCACTTGGTAACTCATTATTGATGTTAAAGCACGTTTGAATGAAGAAATGGAGGTTAAATGATGATTTCTTGTATTTATATATGCTGGACAGTCTTCACTGTGAAGAAGACGAAGTCCCAATCGATTGGATTTGTCCCAATCGATTGATATCCCAATCGATTGACAATTATGGCAATCGATTGGCATGTGATCCAATCGATTGATCTTTTTACCAATCGATTGATACTATTTTTATACCAATCGATTGGACCCTTATCCCAATCGATTGGAAGTTGCAGAATGTTGATATTTTTGTTTAATTTATATTATAACTATTTAGTTGTTTATTTACTATTCAGTACTCCCAGCATGCTATATTGTTGTAATGCAGACGTGATAATGAGTTAATGCGTTATAGGATCGTAGTAACGACGAGTTTAACGGATAATGGTTGCGACGTTAGATAACGTAATAGTTGTGAATCCTTTGGAGTTAACGTTCATTTCATTCAGAGTAGTCAGGCCACATTGGGATTGTCATGTATCGATGTTAGAGTTGAACTTAAGTAGGTTTGTTAAGATTCGGGAAACTTGTGTGGGCGGGCTTTGGTCGATCATATGTTCTTAAAAGAGGTAGACAGACGAAGGTGTCTACAACTGCGGTGGACAGGACCATTTGCCCTAAGATAGCCAGATAATATAATCATATGTTCTTAAAAACGGTAGACAGACGAAGGTGTCTACGACTGCGGTGGACCGTGATCACTGGTAGACGTCGGTAAGTCGTAGCATAGAATGATGTACTGTTGCTTATAGCGTTATATCTCTGTAGTGCGGTGAACTGTGCATATGTTCTTAAAAGATAGGGATGGACTGACGTGGTATCCACGACTGCGGTGGACTGTGCATATGTTCTTAAAAATTGGTGGATGGAGCAATGGTGTATCCTTAAGAGTGAACTACTGTCGAGTCTGTCCCCCTATCATGATGAATTGTTGGTCTTAAAATGAGTAAGATGTTAGTAATTGGATCATCGGTTTGATTTAACGAGTTACCCTCACTGAATCTTAATGGTTATCGTTTATAACTTGTTATAACTTCAATAGTCGATACCTTGTCAGTATCTAATTCACTCAGCTTTCATTAAGCTGACGGTGTTTATGCCGCTGGACATTTCCATGTTCCAGCGCACCCTGGTTATGACTATACAGGTGAAGGACGTGCAGGAGAGGACTATTATGCAAGTGACGGTATCCCGGCGGAGGACTACTGTGGATATCGCAATTTATCTTACCCACAGTTTTTCATTTAAAAATCTTTTTCAATTTAAAACACAAAACATTGAGTCGCCACTTAATTTTTAAAAGGAAAATTAAGAAACCATTTTAAGGCAAACTGATCTTTTAAGAAACCAGAGATTTTCTAGGTTCGGGGATTATGGAATGAGAGGGGAAGGAGCCCGTCGGACTAAAACACCCCCTCTAATCCTATCTCGCGATAGGCCTCTATTTAACATCCTTTTAATCGAATAAATAATCTAAGCATGTCATCAACTAATACATATGTATAAATATACATTACAAAAGCATGTCTAAAGGATGAAGATTGCACGTGATAAAATATCTTTTAATAACCACATAATTCAAGTAGCAAGCAATATGATATGCAAATAGGGAACTATAGAACTTACCCGGGATCCATGCCACGAATATTAAACGTGCAATGCATACGAATAGAAAGATCCTAAGAAAAGGTCTCTAATCATATATACACATAAGGCAAAACCTAATTCTAAGGTGTCGCGCATTAAGTTGAAAAATCGATAAAATCAAGAAATTAAAATAAACTAAAGAGGAGTTCAAGAAATCATACCTTAATAGCGCTACAAAACAAAGGGTTAGTCCACATGATATACAAGATATAAAGTTGGATCTTAAATAACAATCCTAGACTTCTAGCTTAAATCTATCAAATGTAATTAAATCTAAAGCAAACAAGTCTGAATTACAAGCATCAAGCCACATGGATGAATATGTACATGAACAAGAATAAATTATGAAATACTCAGTGATTTAGATTACTTAAACTTTCAATTCAAGTTTAACTAATCATTATTCAAACATGGTTTGAGCCCTAGGTCATAGAAAAGTCATTTGGACCATTATTTACAAAGTTGGTCAAATCTGTCATAAACTTCTGAAAATTACAGAGAGCAGACCAGAACTTCAAGAAAACAAAAGGCATGCTTCCCATGGTTTAATCTTGATGATTTTTGGACACAAGATGCCTCTGTGTGTCTAGTTTCCATCCCAAAAAGAAAATCAAAGTTTCAACGGTTAGATCTCTGGGAAATGGACAAAAACCAGACATCACTCAGAGATTTACAAATCTCTGTCCAGAGATTTTGTACGATTTTTTAAAAATAGTAAAAAAAATCAGAAACACTTTGATCTTTTTAGGGTATCCTCCTAGCACATTGAACTACCCAGAAAAATTTATTTAGAGTCAAGAATGCTTGATTAAGGTTCTGATTTACTCATTTTGAAACTGATTTTCTGTTCTGAAACTCTTGACAGAATATGGTTGTCTCACAAAACCTATGACCAAACCATGTTATCCATGAGATCCTACTAAAACAAAAATTACAGTTGTAGAACTTTGAGTTATAGACACTTTCCCGTTGGTTTCATTCAGTTCCAACGGTTCGATGTTTAACTAAAAATCTTTAATCAAAAATAGTTTATGAACTCACTATTTCATTGTTAAGTTCAACTTTTATTTGTTAACTCAAACTACTAAGCCATGAAGTTAGGCTTGAACCAAACTATTTCTCCTACCATTTGATGGTCATTGGAGACTAGAGACATGACTAGTACTCATGAGTTTTCAAGGAATATAAAGGAGATTCTATGAAAACTCCAAGTTAGAGAACCCAAACCATGGTAGGGGTTTGGATTCATCTACTTGTTGTTAATAAAATGATGATCAACTTTAAATCTCATGTGAATCATAAGCTTACATGAGACTAAAAGATCAAACTCATGAGATTCAAGTGAGATATGAAAGATCCCCAAGAGTCTCAAGAGAAGAGCATAAACAAGAAATTAAAAAATGAAAAAAAAAAAAAAAAAAAAGAAGAATCAAAGAACTAGCTCATGAACTTTAAGAGGATATAGAGAAGATCCCATGAAATTCCAAGTTAGAGAATCCAAGTCATGAGTATGGACTTGGATCCATCTATTTGTTTATAAATGATGATCAAACTTTGGCTTCCATATGAAGTATAAGCTTACATGGAATCAAAAGATCAATCTCAAGATCTTTCAAGAGAGATATTGAAGATCTCCAAGAACTTCAAGAGAAAAGCAAAAACAACAAGAAGGAATGAAATAAAGAAAACTAAGAGAGAAAGTGCTCTAAATCCATAAAAGAAAACTAATCAAGAGTAGAGTATCACCTCCAACTATCCTCAAACTTCTATAGTTTTAAGATCTTCCAAGCTCTTCTTCAAACTCTCAAAAACTCTCTTTTCCCAAAATTCTTTTTATTTTCTCCTTGAACTTCCCCTCTCCCAAAAATGTATAGTATAAGTCCCCCAAAAAAGGATCCCTTGTAATGGAGTATTCACCCTCTATTTATAGGCAAATTTTAGAGGATTATTTTGGTATTTTTAAGCCAAAAACCCTAATTTCAGATGTACTTTTGAGGGTACAAAACGTGTTGTATTACAGCTAGCTGCTAAAAATGCGACACTCAATGGAAATGAAAGAGGCATCACTGAGTGCTGGAATGGCACTCACTGAATGCCGGCGCGGCATTCACTGAATGTCGACTCGGCACTCAATGAATGCCGCGGACAACTCCATGGACTGCTGTCTTTTTTTTAAACTCTGATTTTCGCGGCACTTGATGTGTTTTTGCGGCATTTACAGACTGTCGGTCCGACAAACACATAGTGCCGCTGCGGCACTGCCGCATCCCACACCATGTGCCGTTCTATTCCTTTTCTTTTCTTTTCCTTTTCTTTCTTTTTTTGTTTGAATTGAAGAGTCTTTTGAAGAGCTTGAATCACCTTGAAAGCCTTAATTTTGTTCGGACATTGTCATCATCGGACTTGGAGGTAACACTCCCCTTAATTCGACATTTGGTCAAAATTGGGGTGTCTAGAACTACCCCGAAGGAGGTCAGGCAGAAGGGGACTACTACGCCAAGGCCTACCTTTATGCCAACTGAAGATTAGGCTAGACTGTAGTTTAATTATCCTTACTGCTTTCCAGACCTTTTGTAATCTGGCATATGTTGCCTTATTATTTATACTTCCGCTGTGTTTTGTTTTGATTCGAGACTCTGATGTGTTATAGTTAGTAACCTCCTTTTGATATTAAGTTATGTTTAACCAGAACTTAGATTTCATTCTTGTCATCTCCTTTACTTATTGTTGCTTAGTAGTGTGTGGTGTGGACAATCGTGTGACTTCACCAGTCGCCGCCTTTGGACCCAAAAAAGAAATTTATTTTTCTCTATTTTTGAGGTTCCGGGGCGTGACAGTGTGACAGATATGGAGTTGCATATATATATATATATGAAAATTATAAGAAAAAAAGGCTATTTATGTCACGGCTATTTATGTCGGCTAAAAAGTGACATAAATAGCTATTTATGTTGGTTTTTGGGGGTGACATAAATGTTCGTAAAATCGACATAATTTTTTCCTAAAACCGACATAAATGTTTGCAACTACTATCTCACTATTTGTAAAAACCGACACAAATACTTCTAAAATCGACATAATTACTTCAAAAACCAACAAAAATACTTCATAAAACAGACATAAATATAAAAAAAGCTGACATAAATACGTCATAAAACCGACATAAATGCTTCTAAAACCAAAAAAAAACACTTCATAAATCTGATATAAATACACAAAAACCGACATAAATGTGTATTATTTATGTTAGTATTATAAAAAACCGACATAAATATTGGAAATAATTTTTTTTTTAAATGGTGATTGCACTACCTGTACAAAACTAAATCTAGCTCAATAATCAATTCCAACCAATAAATCGTACTCAATAATCATTTAATAATATCCACCAATCAAATATGTACATTATATAAAAATGTCTATCAATTGCATTCCACGGTTTGTACTACATTACATAACATTTCCAAGTGAATGTTCATCAATTACATTCCATTACATGACACACCAGTAGATTCTACTAAACACACCCACACACCCCCTCCCCCCCAATAAACGTAGCCAAAATTCTTACAAACCATATACCTGCACACACCATAAGCAAACAAACACACAAATATGCATTAGAAATTACTAATGTTCTAGAACAGCATATCAGAATTAACTAATTCAATGTATACAAAATATCTCGAAAAGGGTTAGAAGTTTCAATGTAGTATTTAGTTTTTATAAACTTGGTGCCTACATATTATAATACCAAGGGGAAAACCACCTATCTAAATGTCCATAACCATTATGTTGTATAATGAAGATCCTACCTATCATCTGGGTAGAAACTAAAACCCATTTAAAATTCAATATCCTCAAAAATTAGGCTGCCAGATTAATCAAAATCTCTAAAATGACTTGCATATAAATGTATCTGTGACAAGTGCAGAAAAATATAAGTCTTTGCCATTGAAGGATTGTGGTTTACTGCACCGGATCATGCATATGGAGAAGGGTGTTAGGAGAAAGAGTCGATATGGAGCACACTAACCGCGACTGCTAAAAAGCATACTTAAGTAGCTTCTCTATGTCAACATAAAAATATAGGTCTTTTTTTTGGGTCCCACTTTTGAATAAGCTATAATACTGGAGGGCTTGAATACAAAATACACCCTTAAGTTTGGTTTATGTCTCATTTTAATTTGAAATTTCCTTGACTCTACAAAATATACCCTTAAGAACTATTATTTCCTAGTATTCCTTGACACTAAAAGTTAAAAAAATTAAACAAATATATACAAAACATAGTAGTAGCTCAAACAGAGCCTCCTCAAGCAAGCTATTCAAAACTAGCTTCTCTATGTCAACCATAAATTGCTCAATTTCATCCAAAGTAGATCCATTTCTCCAACACAGGATGATCAAACCCATGTTCCTAGATACATATACGATACATGTACACACATATGTTGAAAATGTTGTCCTATCACATAAGGTGTAGGTTAGTATTGTGTTTATCCTTAAACGGACATTAAATTTCCTTGCTAGCTACTTCATTAATAGAAAAGGAGTTGATTAAATACACCCCCAAATTTACCTCTACAGTCATCAATACGCATGCACTTCCTTCTCAATGCATATGCTGAATGTAAAATGATATTTGGTGGGTGTATTTACCAACTCCCTAGCTAGAAAAAGTCTTGAAAAATGAAACTACCTTAGCACCTATGCTGTTAAATTCCTTTACCACCCTTTTTTTCTTATATAGAGATGACAAAGTTTTAATGTGAAGGTAGCAGGATAGCAAGCCATATATATATACGAAAAAAATCGATATACAAATTAGGATAGTAGTCCAATAATAAACATGACTTGGAAGCTAACAAAAAAAGATTCAATGACACAACCTTACAATGAGCAGGGCATAACTGTAGCACCCAGAATTTTCTAGAAATTCCACGTAGGAATTTAGAAATAGTTACGTCACCTTGATGACGACTGCAGAAGGACTATTAGGATGGCCTTACCTAGGAGTCCTTATTAGGATCCTTAGTAATCGTCTTGACGACGACTACGTCAACTCAAAACTAGTAACTAATTTAGATTGGTCGCATTCTCTACTTTATAGATCTATTTCAGGATCCATAGACAGATTTGAACTTGGACTCCTACATAGCCCTGTACGTATAAGTTTCAGGATTTGCCTTCATATTCACAGTTGAACTCATAAACCTAGGCACTTGTGCACATTACAGTACACCAACTCAAGAGTGGGACCCACACTATACTTAGGAACCAAGTGGACCCCACCCCAGATAATCTACCCCTGGATACACACAGCATACACATACACTTACATTGGGACTTAGGATCACATCTCAGTGCATATTACCTAGGATGGGACCCACACTGTCACTTGGCAATCACGTGGACCCCACCCAATCTACCCTTGGACACACACACACCCACTTACACATGTGATTACACATTGTGCACAAACACACAATCAAACCTCCCCACCATTTTCCCTCTATATAATGCAACCCCTCACCCTCATATTAGCCCCACCTCCCCCACAATCTGTCTCTACAGATTGTCTTAGAGAGAGAGAGCCCGAGAGAGAGAGAACTTGAGAGAGAGAGAGAGAACACACCCCTGCACTCTCGGTTTATACACTCCCACACCCCACATTGGGTACACACTACACACACAACCTCTCTTCACTCTCTACACTGTCTCTATACACACACACACACACGCAGAAGACCAGGGAGAGAGAGAGAGGATAGAGACGCAGGAGGAGAGAAAAGAAGGAGATCGGAGAAGAGAGAAGGAGACTCGAGACCTCCTAAGGTAAACCCACACCCCCTTTTTGATTTCTGGACATCTGCATGTCACCTAGAGGGCCTAGGACCTGCATGCAAGAGCCAAAACAGAGCCTAAGGCTCACTGTGAGCTTCGGCCACCATTAAAGCTCACCTTAAGAGCTTGATTTGTCAAGCATGACCAAAGTCCCTGTTTCCTACACCAAACGGACCCTTATGGTCCCAGGAAGACCCCCTGAGATCAGTTAGTAGTCTAGAGGATGTTTGGCTAGGCATGCAAGCCATTATTCTCTTAAATGGCCGAGAGAATAATCCAATTGTAGGAAGTCAAAACGAATGAAACATTGATCCATCTTCTAGTATGTTGTAGAGGGGCTAATCCCGGTCATTTTGCCGTTAATCTCATGCATTTTGGTTGAGAGATGAGAGAGATATGAAGAGAGAGGTGATTTCCGGCGAAGCCCGACTTTTCGGCGGCTCAAGCTCGCTGGAGAAGAAGGTGATGACCCGTTTGGGTTCGGGTTATAACAAACGGGTTTGGGTCGGGTTTGGGTAGGGTTAGGATGAGAGTGTAAATGGGTGAGGGTAGCGGTTCGGGTTGTTTTAATAAAACCCGTGGGTCAACTTAAGTGCCACGACGTCGTTTCGACGTCGGGCTGAGTTCGGGTCGGGTTTCGGGTTTTGAGTCGGTTTATGTTGAGTCTGTTAGTGGGTCTGGGTTAGGTTCGGGTTTGGTTAGGGTTTAGGTTAGTGGGCTGGGTTGGTTTGTGAGTGTTAGCGGGTTAGGCCTTGGGTTGGGTTCAATTCAGGTTCGGGTTAGCGGATAGGATTAAGTTGAGAGTGTGAGTGGTTTCGGGTATGGGTCATCGGGTTGGGTTTAGTTTGTGTGTGTAGTTGGGTTCCGGTTCGGGTGTAGGTCCAACCCGAATGGGTTTTAGGGTGGGTTTCTTTTGAGTGTGTAATTGGGTAGTTCGTTTAGGTTGGGTCGGGTCAGGGTTGACCCGATGGGTCTGTTGGTTGGGCGCCTCTGTGTGTGTAAACGGGTGACCCGTTTAGGTCGGTTTGGTTCGGGTTTGACCTGTCGGGTCTGAAGATTATTATTACTATTATTATTATTATTATTATTATTATCATTATAAGTTTTAATTAGTTTGTTTTAATAATTATAAATTAATTTATAATTATACCATTAAGGTTTTTAATATTATAGAATATTATTTTAATATTCTATATATCATTATTATATTATAAATATTGTATAATTATTATTTATATGATTAATATAAATAATAAATATTAGTTTTAAATGGTTTTAATTAGTTAATAAATACCTATGTGTATTTATAAATTCTAGAAAATTTGGGTAATGACCCTGAGACTATTTTACTATATAATGTAAATTATAAAGCTATAATAGTATAGTCTAGTATTTCTAATAATTAATAAGGAGCTATTTTTATGAGTATATTAATTATTAAAAATACCAAACGAGCTCCGAAAATTATGAAATAAATACTGGTAGTGTATTTTAATATCTAGTATTTAATAATAATACTTCTAAGTACTGATTCTTTTGTATAATTATATTTATGTATTTAAATCCCGTTTCGGGTATTTTCTGGCATATATTATCTTCAATAATTCATAATAAATAATCTAGGACTCCGAAAATTACGCGGTCAGTTCCCAGAGTCTTAGAATAATGTCTAGAACATTCCCGTAAAGTTTGGTGACTTTTCGACTCGGTCGAAAATACAGCCTGTCTTTTAGGGCCTGCATAGTATAGTAAGCCCCACATATTACCTCGAAAAACGCGACGGACTCCGATTTGAGTCTAGTCAATGGCGTTGGACTTAGAATGACACGTAGATCACTACCTTGAGGTTTATGACCTCATTTGGTAAAATTACCATTTTGCCCCTATAGTTGTGCTCATACATTACTTCTGTTTATTCCGTTTATTGTTGTAGAACTTGACGTTTATCTGCGTTTCGAGGAGCGGCGACTCGAGGTGAGTTTCCTAACCTCACTCTAATCCTATTAAGACTAATATAAGATGATTAAAGTTACCTGTATGATGTTTTGTATGAATAATATGCTGATTTATGATGTCACATATATTTCCAATAATTATAAGATGTTTAAAAGCATGTTATGGTAGTGTTATCGCATACGTGAGCATGTCAAGGGTTTTATCTATATGTTTATCGGTATCAAATCCATATCATATGATCCATGCCCTCTATGTTACGTTTCTGCTGCTAATTGTTAAAAGCACGTTTTACGATATTGTTGACTTAATAAATACGCATGCTATGTTAATAATAAAGAGAAAGGAAAGTGGTTTTGCATGTGCATATTGATAATGGATACACGTGCATTTCATGACATGTGTTAGCATGCGTTGTGTGAGGAAGAGGGGTGTTTGATGAGAATGTAAATAAGATGAGATGTGATTTTTGGATCCTATGGATCAACGGCTGACGAGCCGGGTGGACATGAACGGTTAGGGTTCCTAGCGCGCCTCTCGCCGTTGAAGACGTCCGGTGATGCGCATACGTGGTTGAAGACGTCCCATGTATCGTTGAATACATCCGGCTAGTGCTCTAATATACTTCTCAGCCGTGTAGACGACCGGTGAGAGTATACACATGGTTGAAGACGTCCCATGTGCCAGTTTCATTGTTTACAGATAGTGTGCGCCGTGAAGACGCCCGGTGGCCTATCAAGGGAATAAGTAAGAATTGGCTGTGATAGTATGTTGACATCCTTGATATACCGCGTGTTGTTAAGTGGATGAGAGAGAGAAAGTGAATGAGGAGATTGAGTTGATGAGAAAATGTTTTGGTTCAAAATAATTTGGCTTTGGAAAGTTTTGGTTTTAAAATAAAATGGTTTTGAAAATATATGTTTTAAAAGCAAGTGTCTTTGAAAAGAGTTGGGAACGCATCTTATTGATCATGCATTTGCACGCACGAGGTTGTAATAAGAGAATGTATTCTATGATGTTATGTTTATCTGTTTACCTGTTTTGTTGAGACCTCTGCTATGCCCGTGGTGAGAATGCGTCTTTTGATAAGAGAACAACCATATCTTAATATATTAAACTATGACGTGAGTTGAGAGATATCTTGTATTTACTGATTTATTGTGTGGTTGAGACTCTCACTCAGCCTTGTTCCAAGGCTGACGGCATGTTACGCCCTGGGCATTCGTATGCCCAGAGTGTTGCAGGTTTGGAGATAGTTAGAAAAGTTCAGGATACAGTGCTGTGGAGCCAGGGAGAATAAAGCCTTGTTCAAGACGTGATAGGCAGTTTCTCAAGTTTTAAGATTGTATAAATTATTTAGCATGGCCTCTTGTATTAAGATCGAAGTTATTGTAACCCTTATTTAATTTCCGCTGCTGTATTTATACTCTGATAAGTTTAGATCATGCTTATGCCCTAGCATTTTCCTTATGATTGCATGGTGCGGAGTTAGAAGGACAAAACGGTTATCAAACTAGTCACGTGTCTACGGACCCATAAAGGAAAATTTTTATTTTCCCTATTTTTGGCTTACTCCGGGGCGTGACAGGGTTTTTAGTGGTATCAGAGCCTAGGTTAGGCATTTACCGTTTGTCCTATGCACTTTAAGTTATTACTAATAAGAATATAGGCTTGACCATTAGTTGATAGAAGTTCTAGCCCTGACGAATTTCCTGAAATGGACCTCAAGAAATAGTCAGCTCAACCCAGAGTCTAGAAAGACCAAGGATATGAATGTTGTACCCATGATCCTAGTAAGTAGTTGTGACAACTGTTATATGTTAGAAATCCCTGTTAACTCAATGCTGTTACTTGTCATATGATCAGACAAGATAAGATAAGGTATTGATCAAATAGGTGTTAACTCGTAGGTATAACCCTTGCTAGCGTACACCATGGTTAAGAGAAAACGGAATACTCAGAATTTATCCAACGGACCAACAAATGTGATACCTCCAGCAGTGGATCCAACAGGATTGATAGGAGCTCTTGTCCGACGCGTGGAACAAGCAAGTGATCACTTGGACCGCATCATCAACGGCAAGGATACTTGTCAGACAGGAGATAAACTGCTTGAGAGATTACGTGCACTTAAACCAGGAATTTTCACTGGAATGACAGAGGCATGGGAAGCTGAGCAATGGCTTCGTGATATGGAACGAATGTTTCAAGCCCTCGAATGCAACGAGACGGAGAAAAGACGCTTGGCTGTTTTCCAATTGTCATATTCGGCAGCTGATAGGTGGGAATCTGTCGAAGCTACAGTGGGTGAGGATATTGCAAGGAAGATGACGTGGGAAGCATTCAAGACGAAATTCTTAGCAAAGTACTTTCCAAGAACAGAAAGAAACAAGAAGAAAAAGGAATTCATAGAGCTAGTTCAAGGCAACATGACAGTACAAGAATACACGGCGAAATTTGAGAGACTATCACGATTTGCTCCGTACATGGTAGATACTCAGCGAAATAAGACACTGCAATATTACGAAGGACTTAATCCAGATATCCAGAAGACAGCAGCAGTATACCTCGACCAACCATTCGAAGAAATGGTCGAATTAGCCACACAACTAGAGAACATAGCTCTGAACATCAAGAAACTAGAAAGCCACCCACAAGGAAGAAAAGATAACTGGTTCCGGACAAACAACCCAGGAAGAAGTCGAAGAGGCAATCAAGTGTCCCAGGCAACCGCTCAAATGCAGTCTGTAATCACTAGAAGAAACTCTGGACACCTCCAGAATCATCACAAAAGACAGAGAAGCAATGACAGAAGAGTTAGTCAGACAGCTGTTCAAACACACGCAAAGCAACGAGATATCTGCTACAACTGCGGAACACTTGGACACCACACCAAAGAATGCACAGCACCGAGACAACTCACCGGGAAACAAGTACGGTGTTTCAATTGTGGAAAGACTGGACATGTACGTAAAGAATGCCCCGAACAAGAAGTTCAGAACAATGCTCCACCACCACAGAGATCCAGAAAGAGAGCACGCAGATCAGGGAATCAATCTCAGCACTGAATAAAATGGAAGACTGAAGGTACCATGCCCACTGCTAGAACTCTAAACCCTATATAGAAATGATGTTACAAGATGATTGAGGACATTCAAGAGAAATTATGAAGAAGAACTGATGTATTTCCAAGAAATTCAGACCCCAGAACAGTGGACAACAACTCATGGTCAGGTAGACCATTTAGATTGATAAGAGCGCCTGAGTTGGTATAGAACGGCAAACCTTGTGAATAAGACCTTGTACATTTTTTTTTAGATCTAGCAAACTCTAGATTTCGAGGACGAAATCCTCAAATAAGGTGGGTAGAGATGTAGCACCCAGAATTTTCTAGAAATTCCACGTAGGAATTTAGAAATAGTGACGTCACCTTGATGACGACTGCAGAAGGACTATTAGGATGGCCTTACCTAGGAGTCCTTATTAGGATCCTTAGTAATCGTCTTGACGACGACTACGTCAACTCAAAACTAGTAACTAATTTAGATTGGTCGCATTCTCTACTTTATAGATCTATTTCAGGATCCATAGACAGATTTGAACTTGGACTCCTACATAGCCCTGTACGTATAAGTTTCAGGATTTGCCTTCATATTCACAGTTGAACTCATAAACCTAGGCACTTGTGCACATTACAGTACATCAACTCAAGAGTGGGACCCACACTATACTTAGGAACCAAGTGGACCCTACCCCAGATAATCTACCCCTGGATACACACAGCATACACATACACTTACATTGGGACTTAGGATCACATCTCAGTGCATATTACCTAGGATGGGACCCACACTGTCACTTGGCAATCACGTGGACCCCACCCAATCTACCCTTGGACACACACACACCCACTTACACATGTGATTACACATTGTGCACAAACACACAATCAAACCTCCCCACCATTTTCCCTCTATATAATGCAACCCCTCACCCTCATATTAGCCCCACCTCCCCCACAATCTGTCTCTACAGATTGTCTTAGAGAGAGAGAGCCCGAGAGAGAGAGAACTTGAGAGAGAGAGAGAGAACACACCCCCGCACTCTCGGTTTATACACTCCCACACCCCACATTGGGTACACACTACACACACAACCTCTCTTCACTCTCTACACTGTCTCTATACACACACACACACACGCAGAAGACCAGGGAGAGAGAGAGAGGATAGAGACGCAGGAGGAGAGAAAAGAAGGAGATCGGAGAAGAGAGAAGGAGACTCGAGACCTCCTAAGGTAAACCCACACCCCCTTTTTGATTTCTGGACATCTGCATGTCACCTAGAGGGCCTAGGACCTGCATGCAAGAGCCAAAACAGAGCCTAAGGCTCACTGTGAGCTTCGGCCACCATTAAAGCTCACCTTAAGAGCTTGATTTGTCAAGCATGACCAAAGTCCCTGTTTCCTACACCAAACGGACCCTTATGGTCCCAGGAAGACCCCCTGAGATCAGTTAGTAGTCTAGAGGATGTTTGGCTAGGCATGCAAGCCATTATTCTCTTAAATGGCCGAGAGAATAATCCAATTGTAGGAAGTCAAAACGAATGAAACATTGATCCATCTTCTAGTATGTTGTAGAGGGGCTAATCCCGGTCATTTTGCCGTTAATCTCATGCATTTTGGTTGAGAGATGAGAGAGATATGAAGAGAGAGGTGATTTCCGGCGAAGCCCGACTTTTCGGCGGCTCAAGCTCGCTGGAGAAGAAGGTGATGACCCGTTTGGGTTCGGGTTATAACAAACGGGTTTGGGTCGGGTTTGGGTAGGGTTAGGATGAGAGTGTAAATGGGTGAGGGTAGCGGTTCGGGTTGTTTTAATAAAACCCGTGGGTCAACTTAAGTGCCACGACGTCGTTTCGACGTCGGGCTGAGTTCGGGTCGGGTTTCGGGTTTTGAGTCGGTTTATGTTGAGTCTGTTAGTGGGTCTGGGTTAGGTTCGGGTTTGGTTAGGGTTTAGGTTAGTGGGCTGGGTTGGTTTGTGAGTGTTAGCGGGTTAGGCCTTGGGTCGGGTTCAATTCGGGTTCGGGTTAGCGGATAGGATTAAGTTGAGAGTGTGAGTGGTTTCGGGTATGGGTCATCGGGTTGGGTTTAGTTTGTGTGTGTAGTTGGGTTCCGGTTCGGGTGTAGGTCCAACCCGAATGGGTTTTAGGGTGGGTTTCTTTTGAGTGTGTAATTGGGTAGTTCGTTTAGGTTGGGTCGGGTCAGGGTTGACCCGATGGGTCTGTTGGTTGGGCGCCTCTGTGTGTGTAAACGGGTGACCCGTTTAGGTCGGTTTGGTTCGGGCTTGACCCGTCGGGTCTGAAGATTATTATTACTATTATTATTATTATTATTATTATTATTATTATTATCATTATAAGTTTTAATTAGTTTGTTTTAATAATTATAAATTAATTTATAATTATACCATTAAGGTTTTTAATATTATAGAATATTATTTTAATATTCTATATATCATTATTATATTATAAATATTGTATAATTATTATTTATATGATTAATATAAATAATAAATATTAGTTTTAAATGGTTTTAATTAGTTAATAAATACCTATGTGTATTTATAAATTCTAGAAAATTTGGGTAATGACCCTGAGACTATTTTATTATATAATGTAAATTATAAAGCTATAATAGTATAGTCTAGTATTTCTAATAATTAATAAGGAGCTATTTTTATGAATATATTAATTATTAAAAATACCAAACGAGCTCCGAAAATTATGAAATAAATACTGGTAGTGTATTTTAATATCTAGTATTTAATAATAATACTTCTAAGTACTGATTCTTTTGTATAATTATATTTATGTATTTAAATCCCATTTCGGGTATTTTCTGGCATATATTATCTTCAATAATTCATAATAAATAATCTAGGACTCCGAAAATTACGCGGTCAGTTCCCAGAGTCTTAGAATAATGTCTAGAACATTCCCGTAAAGTTTGGTGACTTTTCGACTCGGTCGAAAATACAGCCTGTCTTTTAGGGCCTGCATTAGTATAGTAAGCTCCGCATATTACCTCGAAAAACGCGACGGACTCCGATTTGAGTCTAGTCAATGGCGTTGGACTTAGAATGACACGTAGATCACTACCTTGAGGTTTATGACCTCATTTGGTAAAATTACCATTTTGCCCCTATAGTTGTGCTCATACATTACTTCTGTTTATTCCGTTTATTGTTGTAGAACTTGACGTTTATCTGCGTTTCGAGGAGCGGCGACTCGAGGTGAGTTTCCTAACCTCACTCTAATCCTATTAAGACTAATATAAGATGATTAAAGTTACCTGTATGATGTTTTGTATGAATAATATACTGATTTATGATGTCACATATATTTCCAATAATTATAAGATGTTTAAAAGCATGTTATGGTAGTGTTATCGCATACGTGAGCATGTCAAGGGTTTTATCTATATGTTTATCGGTATCAAATCCATGTCATATGATCCATGCCCTATATGTTACGTTTCTGCTGCTAATTGTTAAAAGCACGTTTTACGATATTGTTGACTGAATAAATACGCATGCTATGTTAATAATAAAGAGAAAGGAAAGTGGTTTTGCATGTGCATATTGATAATGGATACACGTGCATTTCATGACATGTGTTAGCATGCGTTGTGTGAGGAAGAGGGGTGTTTGATGAGAATGTAAATGAGATGAGATGTGATTTCTGGATCCTATGGATCAACGGCTGACGAGCCGGGTGGACATGAACGGTTAGGGTTCCTAGCGCGCCTCTCGCCGTTGAAGACGTCTGGTGATGCGCATACGTGGTTGAAGACGTCCCATGTATCGTTGAATACATCCGGCTAGTGCTCTAATATACTTCTCAGTCGTATAGACGACCGGTGAGAGTATACACATGGTTGAAGACGTCCCATGTGCCAGTTTCATTGTTTACAGATAGTGTGCGCCGTGAAGACGCCCGGTGGCCTATCAAGGGAATAAGTAAGAATTGGCTGTGATAGTATGTTGACATCCTTGATATACCGCGTGTTGTCAAGTGGATGAGAGAGAGAAAGTGAATGAGGAGATTGAGTTGATGAGAAAATGTTTTGGTTCAAATAATTTGGCTTTGGAAAGTTTTGGTTTTAAAATAAAATGGTTTTGAAAATATCTGTTTTAAAAGCAAGTGTCTTTGAAAAGAGTTGGGAACGCATCTTATTGATCATGCATTTGCACGCACGAGGTTGTAATAAGAGAATGTATTCTATGATGTTATGTTTATCTGTTTACCTGTTTTGTTGAGACCTCTGCTATGCCCGTGGTGAGAATGCGTCTTTTGATAAGAGAACAACCATATCTTAATATATTTAACTATGACGTGAGTTGAGAGATATCTTGTATTTACTGATTATTGTGTGGTTGAGACTCTCACTCAGCCTTGTTCCAAGGCTGACGGCATGTTACGCCCTGGGCATTCGTATGCCCAGAGTGTTGCAGGTTTGGAGATAGTTAGAAGAGTTCAGGATACAGTGCTGTGGAGCCAGGGAGAATAAAGCCTTGTTCAAGACGTGATAGGCAGTTTCTCAAGTTTTAAGATTGTATAAATTATTTAGCATGGCCTCTTGTATTAAGATCGAAGTTATTGTAACCCTTATTTAATTTCCGCTGCTGTATTTATACTCTGATAAGTTTAGATCATGCTTATGCCCTAGCATTTTCCTTATGATTGCATGGTGCGGAGTTAGAAGGACAAAACGGTTATCAAACTAGTCACGTGTCTACGGACCCATAAAGGAAAATTTTTATTTTCCCTATTTTTGGCTTACTCCGGGGCGTGACAATAACCCAGCTTTTTGATTTTATTTTCACACTAAAAACAGAAAGCCATATGCAAACATGTACAATTATATATATGTCTCAGCATTATGTGTGTAACACCCATATCAGGAAAAGAAGATTAATGGGATATTAGTAGGTGTTAATTAATGATAATTAATGCATAAAATGATTTAAAGTGGGGTTATGAACCCACAGTTAAAAAGGTGTTCAAATGCGAACACAGATGAAAGTTCTGTGAAAGACAGGAATGGTATAAATGTGCGGCCCAACGAGGGTCTAATTAAAATAATTTGTATTTTGATGTCATTATATGTTCATATGATTACTTGTTTAAAAGTTTAAAGATATTATCATGTCTTATGATAGGTAAGGGACAAAGTTGGGTACCCATGTGAGGGTGTATTTGAATAGAATTTATAATTGGTAGGTTTAATAGCAACCTAATAATTTATGTGGGACCCATGCGGGACTTAGATTAAATTCATTTAGTAAAGGTGGACAATTAACGTAATTAACATGGGGATTTCATAATAAAGCTTAAGAAAGATCAGGCGGTGTAAACGCAATAAATTAAAAGTGAATGACAACACATATGCATGTAGCATATGTGTCACATTCATACAATTTACATAAATTAAAGAGGACGAAGAGCTCTTGTGTCGGCGACGGAAATCCACGCGACGTTTCTTGTCATTCCTTCGCCGTCCGGCGCCGAATTTACGATCCGAGACCATTTTTGGACTTGTGGAGGTAAGAGAATCACATGCATGTAATTTTTTTTCATTTTTGATAATATTTTTCGGCGACCGTTCTTGATAGATCACACTTGTTATGTAAAAACTATGTAGGATTTACACCGATAGGATTTGTGTTGAAAATTGGCAAGAGGTTAGGATATTCTAAGCTTAATTCGCTAGTAATTCAAAGAGGTGAGTGTTCTAATCCCAAAATTGGATGTTTTGTTATGTTCATGTGATAATTATTATTATTAGTTGCTTAATTCATGCTTATGCATATACATGTTGATGAATTTAGGTAAAAAGCATGTCAATAATGTGCAATTGCTATGCTATATATGTTAAGTTGCCTAAATGCTTATGTGGAATGAAGGCAAGTCAAGTAGTGGTCACCATTTATGGGTCCCATATGTAAGGGATAGTAAGCCCTCAATGAGCGGGGCGTGGTGACGACCACGATGATGAAACGGTGATGCCCTCAGGATCACAAGAGTGTGTAACACGCTATCTGGGATAAAGGAGTGAGAAATTCCGGGGTGAGAAGGACCCGAGAGTGGTGGCTTGAGTTACTTGATTTTTCGGAGATCATTTGTTGGTATTGATAATAAATGTTGCATTTGCATATTGAACATTCTAATACACTAAGCGAAAGCTTAAACGAAAATATATTTTCTGTTGTGGTTATTGAATAACCATTGCAGGTATGGCACGGAAAGAGGAGAGAAAATGATCCATACGACGGGTTGGGCGTGGGGGTTGCAAGTTGTATTGATATGTACATATGTATAGAAGTTTTGGTTAATTGTAATCCTTGTAATCCATGGGTTATAAACAACTTGTGTTTTGAAAGTGTTGGGATCATCTTGTATTTTGGAGGACTTGTATCTTGATAGGTTGGGTTAATGTTAGCTATGTCCTATGCTATGGGTGTTTTCTTTACTAGTCACAAGTTGTATAAGGTTGAGAGGAAACTTAGATAAGTTGGGAAAGTCTTTTTGTTTGTAAATTTAACTTGGTTTTTCCTATGTTGAATGATCATGAGTATAATGAGAGAAATGTGGATTTTGATGTAAAACTTGGATTCATGGGAGGAACTTGTGTGTTTGATTGTTATTTCATACTTGGTTGTCTTGTGTTAATGTTTAGGAACATTTGGGAATGGTTTTTGGAATGATTTTGATGTTTCCATAAGGTTTGATTAAGTTTGGAATTGTTTTGTACATGGAATTTTGCAGTTTTAGCAGCTGGGAATTGTTCTGAGAAAGCCGGATCGATCTGGCCTTAAAGGGTGGATCGATCCACCCTTTTCCGGGGACATTCTGCTGGTAAAATGCAAGTTAGGATCAATCGGCCCTAAAGGGTGGATCGATCCGCCCCTATTTACTCAGCCGTTAGCTTTCATGGGAACAAGCATATCTCTTTGTTGAAAACTCAGATTCGTGTGCCGTTTTTTGCATTGGATCCGAGACTCAAAGACCTATCTTTTGGTATAAATTTTAGCTATACTTTATTAATGACAATTTTGCTCTTGGGGCTATTTTGTAGCAAGAAAGCTTTTTAATGGTGTTTAAATCATGGTTTTCTTAATGATTAGTGTGAATTTGGGTATGTGGGCATTGTTACACGTGTCCTAACTCATCGGGGCAATGTGACTAGAAAACAACTACTCCAAAGATAAGCACCCCTGCATTGGAAATTATTCATTAAACTGAACTCTGTAGATGTAACCATATATAGTACTGCATCTATTAAGCAATCTCAGATTTTGCTGATATGAAAAAATTTCAAATCTATACAAGCAATATAAAAAATCAACAGAAAATATAAAATTGATTACACAGTTGAGACTAGGGCTAACCAGCAAGATTATGATTCCTTTTCTTCAAAACAAACCTCTAAATCTGCAAAGAAAAAGGATTGAGATTAGTTGAGACTAGGGCTTACCAGCAATATAATGGGTGTATATATATATACACATGGAGAGATAGAGAAGAGAGCCGTGAGAGAGGGAGAGGAAAGCGAGAGAGAGGAGAGGCAAAAAAACTGTGTGCATGTGTATATATATACGAATAGAGAGAGAGGAGACGAACAGCAAGAGAGAAGGAGAGAGAGAGAGAGAGAGAGAGAGAGAGAGAGAGAGAGGTGCCTTTTCTCTGGAAGAAGAACGATCAGGAGTTCCAATCGGAACTGTTGCTTGATGAAATTGGTTGATTTGAAAATTGTGCAATTTTAGGTGAAACGATCTAATTTTGATTTTGTATTGTAAGCCCAAATTAGTTGATTTAAGTAATTGGTTCATTTTGTCAACCAAACACTTTAAAATGGACCTATACATAAATGGATTCATTCCCAATTTTGTGTAAGAGTAATATTTGGGGCACTAAGAAATTTCACTAACACTCACACGCATACTCTATCTCTCTCCTAGTGGCACTGTGGGCCTGTAGTGGACCCCATAGTGCCATTAGGAGAGAGATAGAGTGTAGGTGTGGGTGTGAGTGTTAGTGAGATTTGTTAGTGCCCCTAGCATTGTTGTCTATGTAAAACCAAACAGGCCCTAAGAACACGAAACTAATACCCCACTCTTTTTGACAATAAGTAGAAAGAGAGAACAATAAAATTCCCCCATCCAAATTCCACTTCCATATACATATATTTATACATATATATATATATATATATATATATAAATAAACACTTTCGAGATGAGGAGGGCATATATACTTAGCGGCGAAGTAAGACTCTTGTTCAAGCGATTGGCGAATTTGATGAGCGTTTCCTTGGAAGACGGTAACCGTTTGTTTGACGTCACTCCTCAGAAGAAGAACGACAGCACTGACACCGACCACCGTGAGAATGAAGTTCGTCAATGCCATTCTCTCTCTCTCTTTCAATTTCCAGCACTACTATTTTTTTTGCTCAGCAAAATTCATTTCATTAATGGATGGGAGACCCATCAAGATACATACATAAAAAAAGGGCACTTCAATCAGCTTAAAACCCTTGAAACCACAAACAAAGCATACCCACACAAGCCAAATAGGAGACAAACTCTAGGCAGATAAAATCAAAAGATCAGTCCCCCAACAAAACAAACACCCAATGTAGACCAACAACCAACTCTACTTAACCATAGAAGTTGATCGAAGCTATGGTGACATTGGTGAGGTGAAATTTAGACCTTTGTAAGGGCTCTTTGATCTTGGGCTGGGTTTAAATATGTAAACAAGCTAAGCCTAATTTCAATAATAGAGGATGGTTTCAACCCAAGCTAATGGCCAGAAGTTAAATGACCACATACATACAAAGCGAATGTGTGTGAACACTTTTATCAAAAATGTTACACCAATAACCTTTTCCACAATCAACACATCTTGACTCTTGATTTCAATGGATCCCGTGTGGGACCCATGTGGGATTCTCATAGGATCCACCGAATTCAAGGACCATGATGTATGGTTGTGAAAAAGGTTGTGAAAAAGGTTGTGGGTTTAACATTCTCCAGTTTTATTTTTACCACCACCAAAGTGAGTGACCAAGTGGTAAGACCCAAGTTTTAGTATATAAGAGGTTTCATGTTCAAATGCCTCCTCTACATTTCAGGATGGTGAGAGCTAACTAGTGGGCTCACTACTCATAGATCCAAAAAAAAAAAAGATGACCAATTTCGTTTTCCTCACAGTCCTCGCCAACTTCCTATTGATTTATCTTTAGCCAATCTAGCTTCTGATTGTTAGTGTTAAAATGTGTATATATATATATATACTAGGTGAGCAAACATGCAAGGCACGTTTTGTTTGCGTTTCCTGTTGCATAAATGCAATGAGGTTGTTTGTTTGTGCTTATGTTTATATGATTGTGCATATTCCCCTTGTATTAGTTTCGTTGATTTCATTCTGCAGTTTTTAATCTTCTTATCCATCGTGTAATAATTTAATAAATTAATGAAAAAAAATTATCTACTCTCGAATTATCTGACAATGAGGCTATGTAGTGACCCGAAAATTTAAAACATATTATTTTATTTTTCGTCAAAGAAAAATATCAGTTTTGAAAATTTTAGCAGTATAATTTTTATCTATGTGTATGGTTAAGCTTGTGAGCTCAACACACACTAGAATATCTCATGAGAAACTTGGTAACCAAACAAATTTTAAGTGCACAGTGTGTGCGTGTGTTTTGTTGTGTAGTGTGTGTAGGAGTGTGTTGTGTGTGTGTGTACTACAAGCCTCTTGGAGGCCAAGCAAACCAACTTTATAAATACACACATCACCCCCAACTATCACCAACTCTCAATCTCTCAAACTTACTGCCTCTCTATTCCCCCTCTCTCTCTGCTCATATGTATATACATATATGTGCAGAATATATATAGATAGTATATATATACATTCAAGAATCAAAGCTTGGATCATCAATTAGAATTGGGATTCTTTGTATACCTCTTTAAATTCAATTTGGGGTAAGATTCCTACATCAACTTCATATTTGAATTCAGTTTAATTGTAGAGCTGTTATATATATATATATGGAATTTCATGTATATATCGTTAAGGGGCCGAAAATAGCGAGCAAAAAAACTGTCACAGAAACGTGATTTCTTTATATCAAATGAAAGGTCTCGATCCCACGAGGCTCCCTTTTTAATTTCAAAAGCTAATTCGCAACGGTCGCGACGAACGGTTGATTTTAAATTTTGTCGTCTCTCGGTTTTTCAATTTATTCGAGAGCTATGGTTTGATTCATAAAAATCCGATTCCATATTTGGAATCTACGCGGAAAAATGGAGAGATTCATATATTGGAAAGTCTATTTTGATTAAGTTTTCAAAATGGGTAGAAATTAACCTTTGATTTCAAAACAGGGGAAGAAAAGAGGAAGAAGACGATTCTGTAACAACTCGCGCGCGCGACCGGCGCGAGCGAGGAGTCGCGCGAGCGGCCCGCGCGCGCGACCATGCTATTTTCTGAAAAACTATTTTAAATTAACCACGGACCTCAGTAAGCTTAACTCGCTCGAGCGGTCCGCGCGAACGATGCCTCGCGCGAGCGAGGTCCCGCGCGAGCGGCCCATGCGCGTGACCTCAGGCAGTTTGGTGAAAACTTCTGTTTTGTTGTCCTTGAGCTAGAATTAAGCTAAGGAACCTTGTACCCTATGCTTTAAGAGTTGTACCTCACTATAATAGTAGTTGTACTCGTGCTTAGAGGTGTTGTACCTCACTGATATACGCGAATTATTGTATATCGAGATTTGTAACAGATTGAGCAGTCCCAGTTTCTGTTCCGAGTTCTTATTCAGTCAATCCTCGGTGAACGGTAGTTCCATATAACCCTCAATAAAGTTATATAACATGTTAACAATGTACTTACATATTACATGAATTGATTAGCTGTTATGCTTTGAGTGTTTACTTAAGCTGTGATGCTATAAGTGTATACTTGAATTGTTGTATCTTATGTGTCTACTTGGATTATTCAGCATGTCAATTGTGTTGTTTGAAATTGATCACATACTTTGATAACCTGTCTTATGAAATATTGAATATGTCTGGATGCTTAGAGCTCGCATATGTCATAACATTTCATAAGCATGAGCATGAACACGAAAATCACGAAAATGGTTTTGGGATGAAAGACCTTAAAGGCTTTCAATTTTGAAAAAGGAAGATCTTAGAGACTTCCAGGTTTTGAAAAAAGGAAGACCTTAGAGGCTTCCGTGCATAAAACCCTCTAGGAGGGATTTTGTTTTGAAAAGTTAGAAATCCCGGATTTGTGGGTAGGCGTGTGAGATGGGTACCACTAGGAACTCGAATTGCGGGATGTACTGCACGAAACCCCCGTAACTGTAAAGTCTAGGCCTCTGTGTAATTCGTAAGGCCTAAAGTCCCGCACGTTTGAGGCTAGGCCTACGTGGACGGGAAGCCCATGGTCCGGGTAATGATATTGACGATTGAGGGTGAGTGTTTGAAAATGCACGAAAAGTGATTTTCATACATGACATTGGCATTCATTGCACTCACGCATGTTATATAACAGATGTTATTGTGCGGTTATATGACTATACGAACCTTTTTGGCTTATGAACTATCAAACCTTTCCTTTTCAGGTGATATAGATAAGTGTAAGGCTCCCAAGATTTGATGAACTTCAGCTTTGTTTGAAGGTCGAGTTTATGGGATTTTAATTTAATGATGGTTCAAAGAGCATGTTATGATTTAATTGGACAAGTGTTAGTCCACCCGCTTTTAAATAACATGATAGCTTAACTCTGATTTTTCGTTGCTTATCTTGAAAACAATTTGTTTCAAGAAAGAATAGTTTTCAAATGAAAACCTGATTTTTGTGTTATTAATGTTTTCCAAATGATGAATATAATTTTCAAGCCCGGAGTAGAGTTGACTAGTGAAGATCCTGTTTAGGGAAGAAATTGTGAGATCGTGATACTTTGTATTCTTAAAAACCTTGGGTTTTTATTATAAGAGTTTCTAACATTTGAGAAAAAGACAGTAAGTCATTGTATTACTTTTTGATATGTGAAACCAAGTTTGAGTTTCTATTTAAAAGTTGTTTTATAAAGCTGGTAAAGAAGTCTGATAAAAGTTTACCAGATCTGTATGTTTTCTGTTGCAGTGTTGTTCATTTGATGAACTGATAAAGATTTTCTGTTAATGTCTTTTAAATCGACATTCAAAGCTTTTCAAAAGACTAGTTTAATGTTTCCGCTATAGTTTTACTCAGATCCGTGAATCGTTAAAGATTTTGTTTTTCCACCAAAGATTTTGAAAGGCTATTCTATGCTTCCACAGTAACTCTCGGAGTCTAGGACTCGAGGCGTTGTAAAATGGTATCAAAGTGTTGAAGTTTCAAAGTTTAAATGTTTCAGTGCTTTGGACTTGATTATTTTTTTTAGTTAGCACCCCCTCGCCTGCGGGACCTGTGTTGGGTCGAGGCGGGGCGGGACGCTACAGATGGTATCAGAGCGTACCGGGTCGAATACTTCGGAACGCCGGGTTATGTGCTCATGTTGATTGAGAGGTTGTTTTGTTGACATATTAGTTAATGACTTGAGAAACGTATTATCATGTACTAATCTGTTTCTTGATAACTTGTGATGTGTTGTTTAAAGTTTTAACTTCAAGTATCTTTGAGAAGATGAATTGAGCATGTTTATTTGCCTGAGGGACTATGTGATATAACATGCCACGTTGTTTAAAATGCTTATATGCTTACATGTTTAGTTAAACGACAAGCATGATAGAAATACGTCTTTCTACGAATATGTTTGTGCATTTATGCATACAAATGAGATGTGTAGACGATTGTGTTATACCTATAAGTGCGACCTGAATTAGATTTTTGTGTGAAATGAGTAGTGAGAGCATTTGTGTTGTCCTATGTCCCCTTGTTTCGAGAGTTCGACTAGACGTAACTTCTTGACTTTTGGGGTAGTCTCTCCTTTGGGTTAAACCTTGGTACTCCCTATTGCTTGGAAATTCTTTTGAACGATTGAATTCACTCTTTTATGAGTTGGGTATGGTTGCCTATACGGATCCTTGCCGTTTGATTTGGATGACTGATTATGTCAGTGGAGCTTCTTAGTGTGACTATCTTTCTGTACAAGTTCATATATTTTTTTTTTTTTTGGAAAGAGAGTATCATTCTGTGATCATATCATTCTGTGATCGTATCATTTTATAGAATCTTTGAGGTTAATATATCGACCTTTCGATGTTTGAGAAATGTCTTAAGAAGAAATGTATAGGGAACATCGTAATATGCAGTTATATCTACAAAGAGCACAGGAATTTGAGACAACACGTGAGGTAGAGCATAAAGCTCATTTGCTATTTTGCCTGGACTTGGTCCTGGTAAGTATTTTGTGGTTCACACATTGGAAACATTAATCTCTGTTTCGAACATGGGTTGTGCGATGTGACATGAGTACATGGGGATATGAGCTGAATGTATCGGGGACTGACGGTAGCGTCATTGGAGATATTAATCATTTGACATTATTTCTGTGGATATTGGACGGTTGAGGAATCTCTCAACCTATCTTACGGTATTATCGTACAACATGATATTGCGATATTTCTTTATGATTTCCTTTACGGTTTATGGTATATAGATGAGGAATCTCTCATCTTGTATTACGGTGTATTCTAATATGGTACTATTCTGACGTATTCTAATACGGTGTATATGGATGGTTGAGGAATCTCTTCACCTATTGACAGTATTATATCAAGATGTATTCTGTTACGGTGTATATAGGATCGTTGAGGAATCTCTCAACTTTAATTACGGTATTATCATATTGCAGCATATATGAAGCGGTTGAGGAATCTCTCAACCTATTTACGGTGTTATCATATTATGGCATATATGAAGCGGTTGAGGAATCTCTCAACTTGTATTATAGTCGATGTTGGACTCTGAGAATTGACCCTCGATTGGAATTTCGAGGAATGCTATTTGAGGATAGGGTACTAGGCTTTTGAGAAAATGATTTGAAGGGAGAGGAAGTGTTAGGACCTACTTTGCATAAGGTTCCTACGATCTGACATTTCAGAATGCTCGTAAATGAATATCCATGTTGTAAGACGGAGTGTGAAACATCCTTTGGGCAGTGTTGCGTTACCTCATTATCAGATGACCTTACTTGAATTTCGCGGACGAAATTCTTTTAAGGGGGGTAGGGTGTAGTGACCCGAAAATTTAAAACATATTATTTTTATTTTCGTCAAAGAAAAATACCAGTTTTGAAAATTTTAGCAGTATAATTTTTATCTATGTGTATGGTTAAGCTTGTGAGCTCAACACACACTAGAATATCTCATGAGAAACTTGGTGACCAAACAAATTTTAAGTGCACAGTGTGTGCGTGTGTTTTGTTGTGCAGTGTGTGTAGGAGTGTGTTGTGTGTGTGTACTACAAGCCTCTTGGAGGCCAAGCAAACCAACTTTATAAATACACACATCACCCCCAACTATCACCAACTCTCAATCTCTCAAACTCACTGCCTCTCTATTCCCTCTCTCTCTGCTCATATGTATATAGATATATGTGCAGAATATATATAGATAGTATATATATATATATACATTCAAGAATCAAAGCTTGGATCATCAATTAGAATTGGGATTCTTTGTATACCTCTTTAAATTCAATTTGGGGTAAGATTCCTACATCAACTTCATATTTGAATTCAGTTTAATTGTAGAGCTGTTATATATATATATATATATATGGAATTTCATGTATATATCGTTAAGGGGCCGAAAATAGCAAGCAGAAAAACTGTCACAGAAACGTGATTTCTTTATATCAAATGAAAGGTCTCGATCCCACGAGGCTCCCTTTTTAATTTCAAAAGCTAATTCGCAACAGTCGCGACGAACGGTTGATTTTAAATTTTGTCGTCTCTCGGTTTTTCAATTTATTCGAGAGCTATGGTTTGATTCATAAAAATCCGATTCCATATTTGGAATCTACGCGAAAAAATGGAGAGATTCATATATCGGAAAGTCTATTTTGATTAAGTTTTCAAAATGGGTAGAAATTAACCTTTGATTTCAAAACAGGGGAAAAAAAGAGGAAGAAGACGATTCTGTAACAACTCGCGCGCGCGACCCGCGCGAGCGAGGAGTCGCGCGAGCGGAACGCGCGCGCGACCATGCTATTTTCTGAAAAACTATTTTAAATGAACCACGGACCTTAGTAAGCTTAACTCGCTCGAGCGGTCCGCACGAGTGATGCCTCGCGCGAGCGGCCTGCGCGAGCGAGGTCCCGCGCGAGCGGCCCGCGCGCGCGACCTCAGGCAGTTTGGTGAAAACTTCTGTTTTGTTGTCCTTGAGCTAGAACTGAGCTAAGGGACCTTGTACCCTATGCTTTAAGAGTTGTACCTCACTATAATAGTAGTTGTACTTGTGCTTAGAGGTGTTGTACCTCACTGATATACGCGAATTATTGTATATCGAGATTTGTAACAGATTGAGCAGTCCCGGTTTCTGTTCCGAGTTCTTATTCAGTCAATCCTCGGTGAACGGTAGTTCCATATAACCCTCAATAAAGTTATATAACATGTTAACAATGTACTTACATGTTACATGAATTGATTAGCTGTGATGCTTTGAGTGTTTACTTAAGCTGTGATGCTGTAAGTGTATACTTGAATTGCTGTATCTTATGTGTCTACTTGGATTATTCAGCAAGTCTATTGTGTTGTTTGAAATTGATCACATACTTTGATAACCTGTCTTATGAAATATTGAATATGTCTGGATGCTTAGAGCTCGCATATGTCATAACATTTCATAAGCATGAGCATGAACACGAAAATCACGAAAATGGTTTTGGGATGAAAGACCTTAAAGGCTTTCAATTTTGAAAAAGGAAGATCTTAGAGACTTCCAGGTTTTGAAAAAAGGAAGACCTTAGAGGCTTCCGTGCATAAAACCCTCTAGGAGGGATTTTGTTTTGAAAAGTTAGAAATCCCGGATTTGTGGGTAGGCGTGTGAGATGGGTAACACTAGGAACTCGAATTGCGGGATGTGCTGCAAGAAACCCCCGTAACGGTAAAGGCTAGGCCTCCGTGTAATTCGTAAGGCCCAAAGTCCCGCACGTTTGAGGCTAGGCCTACGTGGACGGGAAGGCCATGGTCCGGGTAATGATATTGACGATTGAGGGTGAGTGTTTGAAAATGCACGAAAAGTGATTTTCATACATGACATTGGCATTCATTGCATTCACGCATGTTACATAACAGATGTTATTGTGCGGTTATATGACTATACGAGCCTTTTTGGCTTATGGACTATCAAACCTTTCCTTTTCAGGTGATATAGATAAGGGTAAAGCTCCCGAGATTTGATGAACTTCCGCTTTGTTTGAAGGTCGAGTTTATGGGATTTTAATTTAATGATGGTTCAAAGAGCATGTTATAATTTAATTGGACAAGTGTTAGTCCACCCGCTTTTAAATAGCATGATAGCTTAACTCTGATTTTTCGTTGCTTATCTTGAAAACGATTTGTTTAAAGAAAGAATAGTTTTCAAATGAAAACCTGATTTTTGTGTTATTAATGTTTTCCAAATGATGAATATAATTTTCAAGCCCGGAGTAGAGTTGACTAGTGAAGATCCTGTTTAGGGAAGAAATTGTGAGATCATGATACTTTGTATTCTTAAAAACCTTGGGTTTTTATTATAAGAGTTTCTAACATTTGAGAAAAAGACAGTAAGTCATTGTATTACTTTTTGATATGTGAAACCAAGTTTGAGTTTCTATTTAAAAGTTGTTTTATAAAGCTGGTAAAGAAGTCTGATAAAAGTTTACCAGATCTATATGTTTTCTGTTGCAGTGTTGTTCATTTGATGAACTGATAAAGATTTTCTGTTAATGTCTTTTAAATCGACATTCAAAGCTTTTCAAAAGACTAGTTTAATGCTTCCGCTATAGTTTTACTCAGATCCGTGAATCGTTAAAGATTTTGTTTTTCCACCAAAGATTTTGAAAGGCTATTCTATGCTTCCGCAGTAACTCTCGGAGTCTAGGACTCGAGGCGTTGTAAAATGGTATCAAAGTGTTGAGGTTTCAAAGTTTAAATGTTTCAGTGCTTTGGACTTGATTATTTTTTTTAGTTAGCACCCCCTCGCCTGCGGGACCCGTGTTGGGTCGGGGCGGGGCGGGGCGCTACAGGCTACTTTTCTATTATTCGTATTTTTACCCCTTTGGGTTGTGTTATGGCATTCAAATGTTGCAACTAATAATACAGGGTCAGAAATGAAATCTGAGTAGGCCATGCTTCCCAAATATGATTCAAAAAATGGTATGTGCAGTCCCATTTTATGTGTCTATCTTTGCGTTTTCAATCATTTTTTCCCGTTTTAAGAAAGCGTTAATGATTGCATTTACAAACATCTAAGTAATAATATTTTTATGAGTTATTTCCATCTCCATATATTCAAAATTTCTTAATGGATAGTAGTTTTGAAACGGTAAATGACACATACAATGAACTGGAGGAGTAACTATCTGTAGTTGTTTCCTTCAACATCATTCGAAAACATAAAATGGGATGAGGAAACAATTATTTATAAGTTGTTTCCTTTGTCCATGACTCTAACACATATAAGTAATAATATTAGGTATGTGTGCCTATGTAATTAGGCCATACCTTTAGGGAAGTGATCATAAGTGTACTTTACCCAACCAAAAATTAGTAAAATTTACTTTTGAGAGAAAACAATACTTGGGAATGGTGGTATTAACCAAATCTTTTAACTCCACGAATAAACTTTCGGGAAAGTTCTGTAATTAAGAAAGGGTTAACTTCAATGGTTACTTAATTATCTTTTAAGACCAATTTTCTTATCGGGATGACTTTACATAGGTGAGGTGTCCGTTTCTAAAAATTGCATAATAGAAACAAGAAATATATTTGCCGCATCCGATATGTGTCGAATGTGTATCGAGCAAGTGTCGATGTCCGATACATGTCGTATGGGCCCTTTTTAAGGTGTAGTGCTTTCTAGGTTGTAGCAATTTCAAACCAAGTTATAATATTTTAGTACTAAAATGCTGCCAAAATGTTGTAGTAATGGAAGAAGTTCCCTATTGGTTGTAGCTACTATAATGTTGGTGAACTGTTAACTCCCAAAATGCTTCATTCATTGTCTTTGAGAAAAACATTGAATGTGATAATTGTTAAATAAGAATTTTTAGTTCTCTTTTTCCTTATATTATGATTTTTTTTTTTTCATTCTTGGTAGTATTTGTTCTACGTTGAAGTGGTAATAGATATTTTTGTACATGATTCGGTTTGAGATTTGAGTAAAAGTCAATTTGGTATAATTTTGCAGATTTAATTTTAAACGTTATTTATTTATTTTTTCATTCTTGGTAATAGATAATTTTGTTGATGATTTGGTATGTATTTTCAGTAAAAGTCAATTTGGTATGATTTTGCAAATTTAATTTAAACTTTCTTTATTTCTTTTCTCGTTCTTTTTAGTATTTGTTGATTCGCACATGCCTATTCCCTTTTATTAACTGCTTTGTCTTTTTTCCCCCATTTTTAATCTTCATATCAATTGTGTAAAAATTTAATAAACTAATGAAAGACATTATATTCTCTCCAATTATATTCATTGACTTTTAAAATGTGAGTACTTCTATAACATTGGTATTTTTCCTCCTTTGAGTTGCGTTATACCTTTGCCTTTTTTTTTGGCACTTTATAATCTTGTTACCAATTGTGTAATAATGTAATTAATTGATGAAAAACATGATCTTCTATCGAATTATCTTCATGGAAGTTTACAGTGTGACTACTTCTATATTATAGGTATTTTCTCCCATTTGGATTGTGTTATGACATTCAAGTGTTGTAACTAATAATATAGGGTCAGCCAAAAGATATCTGAGTAAGCCATACTTCCAAAATATGTTTCGACAATATTTTGTGTGGTCCCATTTTATGTGTGTATCTTTACGTTTTCAAGCCTTTTTTTTTTTTAAGGATATATAAGTTCATTATTTCTATGTGTCTATCCATGTGTTAAATTAAGTAAAACCTTCATTTGGTCTGTGCTTCTACAATTGTCATACTGATATCAACTATACTTTTTTGAAGGATATACGTTCATTATTTCTATGCATTTGAGTGAGATTTGAGTAGAAGTGAATTGCTATGAATTTGGTTCTAGGATTACGAAGCATTTTGAGTTTGTTGAATCAAACTTAATTTTGACACTTTTTCTTTCTTTTTGCGTTTTTTATTTTTTATTTTTTCACTCCCGGTAGTATTGATTGTATTTTGAATTGGTGGCTTTTTCTTTCTTTTCACGTTATTTATTTCTTTTTTTCATTCATGGTAGTATTAGTTGCATTTTGAATTGGTAACTTTTTCTTTCTTTACTTTAATTTTATGTTTTGGCAATTTAAAATATGCTTATCAATTATGCAACAATGTAATAAATTAATGAATAACAATAATGTCAGTACCTCTATATATATTATTTTTGTTATAAATTAATTTAATCTCCATATATTCAAACTTTCCTAATGGACAATAGTGTTGAAATGGTAAATGACACATAATATGCATGTGTATGGAATAAAAATAAATTTATAAGCATGTATGTAAATTAAATTTATAGCCATGTGTGTGTGAATTAAATTCATAGGTATGTATGTGTACTATAAAAATCAATTTCAAAAAAAAAGGGAAAAGGGAAAACCCACAATATGTCTAAAAAAAACCACAATATATAAATCCTAAATTTCAGGAGAAAAGTTAACCAAAATGTAAATATTAGTGACCAATACGCAATTAGCTATTATTGTTGACTTTTTTTTAAAACGAATGATAAATATGCAAAGAATTCTTGACAAAAATGTAATTAGACATTATACAATATATAAATCCTAAATTTTAGGGAAAAAAGCTTACCCAAATGTAATTAGACATTATTGTTAACTTTCTCTGGAAGCAAATGATAAATATCCAAAATTTGTTGACCCAAATATAATTAGACATAATATTATTGACTGAATCTTCATTATTATATTAAATAAATTTTAAAAGCTAACTTGAATGTAATTATTCATCTAAAATGACAGAACTAGCCTCACACAAATCAACATATTACTATGATGGTTGTATAGTTATATGAGTAATTATATTATGGTATAGTAAAAAGATACACTTATAATAACAAGTTTGCATGAAAGATACTTGTTCAGCAGAAATGACAGAATTGCCCTAACACAAATCAATATATTCTTATGATGAGTATACATATATGAGTTGGGAGAGGGACAAAATGGTATTTAACTAACTCCTTAAGGTTCTTTTTTAAGGTAGTAGATATATATATATATATATATATAGGGAGGCTCTTAAGTGAACTGGGTAGAGTGAACTGGCTTTTAAGCCTAAAATAACCTGCACGCTGCCCCACTGAACCACGGGTTATTTTAGGCTTAAAAGCCAGTTCACTGGGTAAGTTCACTCTACCCAGTTCACTTAAGAGCCTCTCCTTATATATATGTACATATAGAGTCCAACTCTAGTGCGCACTGGGTAAGCACACTGGGTAAATGCACTGGATTTTTAAGCCTAAAAAAATCGCGGTCAGCAGAGCAACAGGACAGGGCGTGGGTCAGTGGAGCGCCCTGCAGTTTTTTTAAGCTTAAAAACCTAGTGCGTTCGCCTAGTGCGCTTACCCAGTGCGCACTGGAGCCTGACTCTCTGTATATATATATATAATATATATTGCTAAAGTGTTAAAATGTATACAAGTATGGAGTAAACATGTAGAGCTATCATTTTCTTTTTGTTAAATTCTTCTATTCTTAGGGGATGTGATAATTATAATTTTTCTAAGTGTTATGAAATCCACAGGGTAGAAGCCACCTTTAAAAAATCGGCTTGCAAGAAGAGTGCGCCTAGGAGTAAGTAAATCAACAATCAATCTCATACTTGATCGATGTGGGATGAGATCCTAACAATTCGTCACGCTCTACAGCCGATGTCCAAGGAGACCCTTCTTCCCATCTCAGTGACTACGCGGATTCCGTGCCAAGTAATAGCCCTCCCTACACAAAGTACATATTGCCCAATTTAATTATATGAACCACAAGGTAAAACTCACCCTTGAGATCCGACTTGCAAATTAAGTGAGGGTGCCTAACAGTTAATTAATCATTAACCAATTCCGTACTTAATTGGTTGATATGGGATGGGATTCTAGTACTCAATCTGTGAGTAATTATTGGAATATTGGGAATATTAGCCAATCAGCATGAGAATATTTCTTTCAACGAAGAATTTTAGAGAAGGTGATTATACATATGCCAATATCCCATTTACTATTCCTTTCAACGAAGAATTTTAGGGAAGGTGATCAGATCCATTCAAGGAGAGTTGGAGCCAGCTAAGTCGATGACTCGATGCTGATAAAATTCCTTGGAAGATCGAGTCTTATGTATACACACAGAGGCGGAACTATGATTTTGTCTCTCCGGTGCCAAAATTTGATAACCAATACATTAAAGTATGTATATAAATATTGTTACCTACTTATCTCTCTCTCTCTCTCTCTTTTTTTTTTTTTTTTAATAAAAACAATCAGGTTTGGTTACCTTTAGGGATGAAAGAAAACCGATTGCACCAACTGAACTGAGCGGTTCGGTCCAGCTCGGTCGGTTTTCAGAAAATCTCTCCAATATAAAAATTGAATCGACCCAAACCGAAACCGACCAGTTTTCATGAAAATCTCACCGAACCGAATCGTTTTCTCCCCTAGTTACCTTGCTTTGTCTCTCCACGGGAGACTAAAGAGAGTAACATACTTTAATTATTCTGGGGAGTCAATAGAAGACCAAATTTTTATTTTTGGACACACTTAATATATATGAAAATTCGATTAATGTAACATACTTTAATTTATTAATGTATACTATACATTAATATATATATATATATATATATGAAAATTAGTGCTAAAATGTTGTAAATTTGGTGCCAAAGTGTAATATATAACATTTTGAAAAAGTGGTTAAAAGGAAAGTGATTTTTTCAAAAACAAAATGGTTATAAAAGTTACTATTAGCACAAAGTTATTACATTTTAGCACAAAAAATGGTGCCAAAGTATATAGAAATTAGATTGTATGATACAACTAAAAGTATTAGGAAAAGGTTTAACAAACATGGATGCATGGCACCCACGCAAAAGGTGGTGCCTAGTCCCACGAAAGAGTGAGAAAGGAAGAATGCACTTTTGGCCCACACAAAAATTCTCATTTCCTTTTATCTAAAAAAAATACATAAATAAATAAAATTAAATAAAAAGAGAGAGAGAAAAAAAGACAGGGAGGACTAATATTGATAGTATACTTGGTCAATAAAATGTAGAATCAAATGCGTGTGTGAGAGAGAGAGAGAAGTAATGTTATTTGTATTCCAAATATTTTTTTTTTTCTTTTTTTTTTTCTTTTTTTTTATGACAATTGTATTCCAAATTTTAATTAGAGGATGTTGAAGTGGTTTCACTGATGTTGAAGTGGTTTCACTGATATTGAATGTGGTTTTACTATCACATATGTTTGAGAACTATTTGAGAATCATAGCATTACTTGAGATAGAGATAGGATAAAATTCATCATTGAAAACTCTAAAAATGATTAAGAATCTCCAAACAAATTGAAGCCCACTTGCGGTGGTGCGACGTGTGACTTCTCAATCAGGTGGAATAACTTATCCTAAAAAAAATAGTCATGAATATGGAATCTATATCTTTTTTTTTTTTTTTTTGCTAAAGACCAACATGGAAACTTTATCACTGTTTCCTATTATTGTTCCAGTAAAGCAAACCATATCTATTGCATCACCACTAAGTGCTATTGTAGTATTGAGCACCAAAAAAAAAAAAAAAAAGGTACTACTGTAGTATCCTTAACCGTGGCTTCATAGCTTGTTCCATCATCCAAAAGCATATGTATATATATCCGCATCGATTTGTAGGGATACCCTGTGTAGTGTTAGACCAAGTACTCCTTTGTTGAATGTTTCTATTTATTTATCCAACTGAGTGTATTTTTGTATTATGCAAGCATAAGAAGTGGGGCATCTCTAGGCTCCAGCATAGGAGAAATTTTTATGTACGTTGCGGTTACCACGTGGTATATTGATTTGGTACCTTGTAATAAATGAAAGTGGGTTATTTAAGAGCACCACTCCATTTATTAAAAAAGGGACGTTGAATAAAGTAGTTTGCTGTTAGAAAGATAACATTGAGAGATTGATAAGACCCAACACATAAAAATTCAGGATCACATTTTTCTTTTTACATTTTCAAAAAAATCATTTTTTGTGGTCTTGCAAATATCACACAAGTGCTGCCCACCCAACAGTACCCCTACTGACTGCAGAGGATCCTCAACCTAAGTATACACTATACACAAGTGTTTTATAAGCATATACATGTGTTATGCATATTATTGGCTCACTTTGTGTTTATCTTTCTTTACTAGTTTGTAATAGTTGCTACCTGAAAAGTAAATTTATTCTCTCGGAGAATGCTTTTGTGAGAGAGGAAACTGATGACTAAGATATCATTCTTATCCATCCAATATCATTCATGTAACTTTTTTAACAATAATTTTGATTTTTCAAGATTTCCAACAAAAGCAAACTAGCTTTGATTTTTAAATCTAAAGGTGCAAAAAATATTGACTGAAAGCGATAAACATCACAAGCAATATTGATCATTTCAATTAATGGGCATTTCCTTAATTTGCGTATGGGTTATACAGGGAGAAGGGTTTCCTTTTCTTTTTCTTTTTTGGCTAATACCTATTCTTTTTATTTATTTATTAATTATTATTATTATTATTATTATTATTATTATTATATGTACTCTTCGTCCTATTCCGTGATATTATTGATCCATCTTAGGGTTATATGTGTGGCACATAGACACTGGTACACATGAACCAATTACATTTTATCTCCAAAAATTTGCTTAAATCAAAAACAAATAAAATTGAAAGATAGTATTCTACCTACCAATAAAAGATAGAAAGAAATTATTCTGCCTACTGGGACCAATTGAACCGGCATTTCATCTCCCAGAGATTACTTTTGTTCTATTTATAAGTTGTGTAGGGTAGGCAGTCTATTTAGAACTCAAATCCTATATATCTGTATTGCATTTTCCCATTATATGTGGAAAAGACCACAAGGCTTGTGACCAGTAGAAAGGTTTATAGCAAAGATAGAGTGAAGTGGATGAAGCATTTTCTAAAGATGATCCCCTAATCTGTTTTTTTTTTTTTTTTTTATCAAATATATCGGTGTAAAACCCCAGTTTTTTTCATATCTTAAATAGTGATTAGCAAAAATAGTTTGGAATATATCCTACCCACAAAAGGTGTTGGGTTTAAAAAGAGATATGATGATGATTCTATTAGATATTTTGCAAAGGGACCACAGTCCATCAAGAAAGGCTCATGTCTATCTTTTAAATCTTTACAAAAACACACTACAATACACAAACCATACTAGTATATATAGAGACCTTAATTTCCTAGCATTAAACAGCTCAAAAGTACGAACATAGCTTTGAGTACTAAACTTTTAGGTGATAATGGAGGTGAACCGTAAGCGCAATGGGTTCATGAAAGGGAAGCTAGTAATGTCCTTTTATAGAGCCGCCAAACCAACTTCAACCGTTCAATATAGCACTACTAGCAATCTCAAGCCTAACCTCCCTCCTCGTTCGACAGCTTCAGCAGGCTTCATGGGCAACCAGGACCGCATAACTCATCAGCCGAAGCAAAACGTCGCATTCATCATATCCGAGAATTCCCATGATTTGTATGGTAAGTATGATAACCCATACACCGGCAAGTATGATAACCCAGGAGATGAAAGTGTGGATGCGGAAACTGAAAGTTACATATCTTGTGTTCTGGAGCGTTTCAGGCGTGAGTGAGTCAATTCACATTGTGAGAAGTCTCAAGACTTGTACTCCAAATATATATAGTCGTAGCCATAACTTAAGAGAGGTTCATTTCTGTAAGCTAGGACTTTTACGTTTTGTATCTGTATTTGTTCTGTGCATTGTCTCAAGTAATTAAGATTATACTAGTAAAGTATAAAAGTCCATGTAGTTGTCGTTACATGAAAATGAACTCACTTTCTTTATCCATTAGGCTTTTGAATTGTATGAATCTTTTAACCGATATGTTATTAATGAAAAATAAATAAAAATTAAACAGCAATGATGCATGTTTGGACATAAAATGGGTTCAAGTGTGTGTGGATTCTGTATGTTGAGCAGTTGAAGATTGCAGAGTGTTGTTGGGAGAATGGGATGCAAAAATTTGAAATACGTGGAAGGGAAAATAGTAGAGAGAAGCGTGAATAGAGAGAGAAGTGAGGGGTGTGTATTCTATAAAGAGTAACTTAATATTTAGTCCTAATTTAGACACCTAACTAGAAATAGAATCTTTTTAAAATGAAACTAGAAATAGATTTCTAATTTATTTTGAGGACCAAAGTACCCCACATCCATGCATATTGTTGACTTTCCTACATTATAGCATTTTCAAAAATGGAAATTAAAATCTCATAAATCACATTCCTTCTAAAATCATGCTATTCAATGAGATATTTGGAAGAAAAAAAAAATTAGAGAAATTCTAAATCCACAAAGCTCCAACGATTTAGAGGCGATTGAAGGTGAGCAACGACGCATGAACGCGGCTGGAGAAGATCGTCGACAGTTAGGCGATTCGCAGAGATCAAAGTGGACTGAAGAAGATCCAGCGATTCGCATATTTCTCACAAATTTGGTTGCAAGACTTCTCACGATTTGGTAGAAACTTAAGATTCGTTGTTCGTTTTATGTTAGAGTTTTCATTAGAATTTTCTCATTTTTTGGACTTCGACGAAGTCGACAATGGCAAGAAAATGTGAATTTCTCATCAATTTAATGGTTCATATTTGTAAGTCGAGGTGAGAAATTTCAGATCTACTCAAGTAATTAAGATTATAGTAAAGTATAAAAGTCCATGTAGTTGTCGTTAAATGAAAATGAACTCACTTTCTTTATCCATTAGCCTTTTCAATTGTATGAATCTTTGACTGATATGTTATTAATGAAAAAATAAATAAAAAACGAAACAGCAGTGATGTTTGGACATAAAATGGGTTCAAGTATGTGTGGATTCTGTGTGTTGAACAGTTGAAGATTGCAGAGTGTTGGGAGAATGGGATGCAAAAATTTGAAATACGTGGAAGGGAAAATAGTAGAGAGAAGCGTGAATAGAGAGAGAAGTGAGGGGTGTGTATTCTATAAAATGAGGAATATATTCTCTGGACAGAATTGGAGTTATGAGGTTCTATATAACTTGGTATCTGTAACATGATCTATCAATGTAGTGTAATAATTTAGCAACCTACTTTATTCTAATTTTTTTGGATGCCTGAACAAAAGATAGCAAAGTTCATGGATTGGAAGTTTTAAGCATTCTACTTGTTGGGAAAAAAAAAAAAAAATTGAAACATATTTATGTCTAGGTTTATACTGCTTTTCTTTAATTGAAGAATCTTATTATGCATTTTGCTTGTTCAAAACATTTGCTAGTGATGGTACAGTGATACCAGCAATGTGCTATGTGTTAAATGGACTGAGTACATGTACATCAGCGAGCATGTGTATGTGTTTACGCGTAACTGTTGTAAACAAACAATTAATACCCAACTCCCCGGCCACCTCGCTTGAGCGAGGTTTGCTCTGTGACATGCACATACTGTTGTACGTACCTCGCTCAAGCAAGCGAGCTACAACCCCGCTCAAGCAAGATTGCTCTGATCTGTCACTTCTTCCTGAAACTCGCTTAAGCCTCATGCAAAATTTCTCTTTGAAGCAAGTTAGCAATCTATTGTCTTGCCCTGCCATCCAATCGATAGGCACTTGAGAAGTGATGGTATTGCAGGATGGGTTAATTGCAGTAGGAATTAGTGTTCGTTTTTTTGTTTTTTCTTGAAATACTTGCGACTCTGTTAGTAGTTGATCAAGAAAGAACAGAAGTCTTAATCATTGAAAGTTTATGGATTAAAAAGCTCGAATAACTCTTAAGCATTGTACATTGTTGAAAGAAACTAGTTGAAGTCTCTAATGAAGGGATGGGTTATCTTCTTCTCGAGGATGTTAATATTCTGTGGGGGTGAATATCTGGTTCCTTTAGAAAGGTGTGTGTCTTGTTTGCTGGGCCTCACCAGGGTGTACTTGCCTATGGTTGTACTGGCTGCAGGACTGGACCAAAGAAAGGTAAAAGGGAGCTCAAGTCCTCCCAGATTTTTTGAAAATTACTGATTTGTACTAAAAAAACAAAGTTTTTACAACTAAGCCCCCTAACATTATCAAATTATCATGCTAAGCCCCCTGTCATATGTTTTTGTGTTAATTATAAAATATATATATACAGAAAATATGTATAAATAGGTTCAAAATATACACAAAAAATATATATGTCCAAAAAACATATTCGAACCCCATTACTGAAGCACCACCTAAATTGATTTTATAGATCTGCCCCTCACTTGCTGTGTCTTTTTCTGTTTTATAGGGTATGGAGTTGTTCCTATGGTCTTTCATCCTTTTTATTTTGTGGTCTTGGGTCTTGGTTTTTGACGTGAGTTTTCTTTGGTGTAATTCTGTTGGTGTGTTATGGAGTCTTCTACTCCTTATGGTACATCTGCGTTATCAGTGCGAAATTCTCTTTTTCCTCGTTTATTATTATCCTATGCCTTCGAGAGTTTGAGATACTAATTTCCCTTAAGGTTTCTTTTGGCTGTTTTTGCTTTTCTGGCTAGTGTGTGTTCCTTTGATTTTTCCTGGTGAGAATTAAATTGATTAGTTGAACTTTGTTACAATTGGTTGTAGTTTGTCAAAACTGAGACCTTTTTTGTCAATTTTTTTTTTGTTAATTTTTTTTTTGTTTTTTTTTGTTTTTTGGTTGTTGTTCTTGTCCCCGGGGTATAGCTGGAGCCTCGTGCACTGGACTGCCCTTTTTGTTGTTGTTCTTATCCATGCACTATGTGATTTCTTGTGAATTGTGATGGTTATGTTATGTATTGTTAATTGAGAACCTTAAATTCATGGATGAGTATATTATCTGGACAGAATAGGAGTTATGAGGTTCAATCCATGAAGTGTAGTAATTTAGCGACCTGATTTATTCCAGCTTTTTGGATGCCTATACTTGTTGTAAGCCTGTAAAAAAGGGTACAAATATCAAAGTGAGAGCTTTAAGCATTATACTCTCTGGAAATCAACAAGTTGAATCCTCCTAAGTCTATGTTTATACTGCTTTTCTTTTTTCTTTTTCTTTTCCTTTTCCTTTTTCTTTTTCTTTTTGGAAGGCATTGGAAAATTTTAGAAACTCTTCAAGAAATGAAAATGATGTGCTAACCACGACTTCCTAGATAGTGAGATAGTGATAGGGGTGGTTGGCTAGGCCCTGGGAATGGCAGTTTCTTGAGTGGTACTAGCAATGTGCTATGTTACATGGACTTAGTACATCTCTGAGTCTGTGTATGTTTCTATGCGTAACCATTGAAAACTAACAATTCCCAACTCCCAATCTTGCTCAAGCGAAATTTTTCTCTGTTAATTATGCTTGAAACTTGCTCAATTATGACAATTACAGCCTCTCCAGAGCAAGATTTGCTCTATCAAGTGACTACCTGATCTATGGAACCCTGTCGATCACCATGGAACCCTGTTAGAGAATTTGAGCCACATTCTAATAGTAACCTACTTAACCCCCTTAAATAAGAAGCAAGGATATAGGGGCACAGGCCAATAGGCCTCTTATTTTCTCTATGTAGATAGCCTTACTACATAAGATAGAATTTTTACCATGCGCGCTTCCATTGCAATTTGAAACAATTATGTAACTAAAAGCAACATACATGGGGAAATCTCTGTATGGTTATGTAAAAGACTTAAAACTATAGGACATGTTCATATGTGCGTGTCGAAACGGGTATGTTATAGTCTCATTTCTTACCACTGTGCGGTAATGGTTATGATGCACTTGGCCACAATTTCATCTGCAAGCAGCAACGATGGTATTGCAGGATTTGTCAATTGGAATTAAAGACTTCATGTTTGTTTTTTCTTTTCTCTGAATGGTTGTGCTTATGTTAGTAAGTGAGGAAAGAGTTGAAATCTTAAGCATTGAAAGTTTATGGATTGAAAACTCTAATCATTATACTTGTTTGATAAAAACCAGTTGAAGTCTCTACGTCTTAAGTATTTATACAGATTTCATTTATTTTAAGAACCTTATTATTATTATTATTATTATTATTATTTTGGGTGACTGTTGGATAAATATTAGGAGCTTCTTCAAGAAATGAAAGTGGTGGTGCTAACTGTGACTTGCCAGTTATAGAAATGCCAGAGTGGGGGCCATTGTACGTGGTGGCCTTGTAAAATAGGAAGGTTTTGTTGTGGCCTGTAGTACAATGGACTGTTGGGATAATACATATATATTACATATATTTTGTATGGATAATCGTCACAAAACCGTGACCCATTTAGTAGTTGAAACAAAATGGGAGTGTTGAATTGTGTAACCTTAGAATTTCTAGAAGTTGTGGTTGGCAAGAATTGATTGGTTCAATAAATCAATGGTGTTCAAACTGAAGTGAACTCGTTCACACAGCTGGACCTTGCTAGGTGGTGATACATGTGTGTATAGATATGTCATACATTGTAGAAGAATTTGAATCACTCGGCTAGAGAGAGTGGTGACGAGAAAGGGTGCCCCTTTGGGGCATGGGACATTAATCATTGGGGTTGTTTGTGAGGGGTGTTCACAGCGTTATAGGGATGTGAGGTAGAAAGGATATTTCTTTGTCTCTCTATGTATTACAGTGATTATGTCAGATTCTTTGGGATTTGGGGAGTGTACAAGGGTCTTGTATTTGAGTTATGAGATTTAATCCACGTAACTTGTACTATGTTTTACTCAATAGCAAAAGAATGTATCTTTCGGGCAGGGCCGGTCCTGAGATTGTAAAATTCTCATGAGGCCCTAAGCGAAAAAAAAAATTTAGGCCCTTTTTTGGTCCTATTTTTATATATAATACATGTATATATAAGGCCTTATTTTTTTTAGGCCCTATTTTACTCTATTTTTATATATAATATATGTATTTTGGCCAAACAATGTCTTATTTTTTGTCCTCTTTTTATATATAATGCATGTATATCTAAGGACCTATTTTTTTAGGCCTTATTTTGGCCCTATTTTTATATATAATACATAAATTTTGGCCAAACAAGGCCTTATTCTAAAACCAAATAAATCCTAATTTTTTGAGGCCCCAAGCGACCGCCCGGGCCGCTGGCCCAAGGGCCGGCGCTGCTTTCGGGTGTGGACGTAAGCAGGTGTTTGATCGAACCACGTAGAAATCTGTGTTTTTTCTTTAGTGTGCATGTTTAATTACTGCTCATGTGTGTGTGTTTATTTGGGGGAATTTGATTCTGCGTGTTAAATTCCCAACATGTACTAAATTACGTCAACTGTATGTTCCATTTATTGATTGTCAATCGAGCTAAGGTGGTAGCAATCATAGAACCCTGCGATTACTGATATTTGTAAACTGGTGTGCCTCATGCATGAACAAATTGTGAATTGAAAGATTGCAAGTTAACAACAGAGTTGGGTTTCTTTTTTGCAGCATTGAAATTTCATAAAGCTTGAGACATGCAGATGAAAATGTGTTGAAAATAAGTTGTGATTAGACGAAAAGAACTTCAATTTTTTTCCTTGGGTCCTATTTGTGTTGTTCTCTCTCACTATAGTTTTGTAAGAAATCAGTTTTAAAATCACGGATTCCAAATTTGTGAGAGAAAACAACACAAACAGGACCTAAGACAAATGACTGAAGTGCAGTCCAAGATTAGATTGAATAACAGTATATTCAAAAACAATCATTTCACTAAAAAGAATATCAACCAAAATAGTCATCGAAGGAAATCCAAGTGATAATATGCTATACTATATATATGTTTTGTTTTTGGTAAGAAAATATGTAGTAAAATTTTAACTATCCAGTGTAGATGTGAACACCAACAGCAAGGAGGAAGATGGTGATGAGACCAAAGTAGATGATGGTGTGGACCAATATGGAGACGCCACTTGTCTGCATGTTGCCAAACTCAACCACACGGCTCTTTCCAGGGAGCTGGAACAACAGCCCTGGTGTCAATAGCACGAACAGCACCACCGCCATTATCACCGGCCCCCAGTCCGCCATTCTCACTCTCTCTCTCTCTCTCTCTCTCTCTAAATCAATGGGTCGGGATTCAAGCAATGAATGAGAGTGCGAAGGAAATATGAAATTAAATAGAGGAGAAACAATAAATTAGGAGAGAGAGCAGAGCAGAGGAAAGAACTTGACGACAAAGAACAAGGTTTGAAAATCGGCAAGGTATTGATTCGTCGCCTCATTCTTAAGATAACTAGAGTACCGCCACGTGGTGAAATCTCCACTTGTTTTGGACTGCTGAACGGTAGGGATGGCAAATGGGCGGGTTGGGTTGATTTTGGGCGGGTCGGATGCGGGTTGGCTAAGAAATGTATCTCTGATCCGTATTTGACCCGTTTACTCGAGTCAAATTTGGGTGGGTCGGAATTGGGTCGCTGGTGATTGGGCGAGAGAGAAAGAGGTAGGGTTACTGAGTGAGATCTAGTCTAGGGTTATGGAGTCATCTAGAGAGAGAGAGAGGGAGAGTGAGAGATCTAATCAGATCGAGAGAGACAGAGAGAGAGAAGAAGAAGAAGGGAGGGTTACTCATCGCAGGACAGAGAGAGAGGGTTGCAGATTCTGGAATCATTTTGTATACATTGGGCACCCGTGACAATCTATAATTTAGAAATCCATATTTGACCCGCAACTTAAAATAAATCGACCCACACTCATCATTTGCGGGCAAGTGTGGGCGGATTCGTGGGTGTGGGTAACTTTTGCCAGGCCTACTGAACGGTCCCATATCGAATCTTTGGGTTTAATTAGTGAACGGTCCGAAGTTTGATGAATTTTTGGGTATGGAAGTTATATCAACTAATAAAAGTGAACAATTTTTGTGAAGACTCACACCCTTTACATATAGGTTGTTCCACTTTTGAACGTGGGTCATATCCCGAATATTCACTTTTGAACGTAGGTCATATCCCGAATATTCACTCCCAGTTATATGGTGCCTCTAATGTACCCAAAAATTGTAAGGTTTGGGAGTATTTTAGGCTTTTGAATTTTCTGTATCGGATGGAAAATGTTTCATATTTTTCACGTCTATGTGCAGAAGTTGTAGATTTTTCCCTAGCCAGCCCAAGCAATTTGAAGCCTGTGTTGAGCCCAGCTTCATCACCATTTCCTGGCCCATTGGCCATTACAATAAAGTGTTTAATTATAGCCGTATTGATATTATATAAGAGAGGCTGTTTGGGTTACACAAGAATTGATTTGTGGTTTCCAAAATAGTCATTTTTTTTGTTTGTGTAATCTGTTTTTTAGTTACATAGTAGGCCGTGTCTGGCCTAAAAATGTCGAGAAAATGAGTTTTTCTATCGAACTATCAAAATATCTAGTTTCATAAAAAACAGATAAAATAAAACTTTATATGAATTTGATCCTATTTTATAAATTCCCAAACAGGCCCTAAAGAAAGTGGTGACTCCACTCAACTTAAGCCCAACCTAAAGTTTAGGTTGAACACCTGGAAAACCAGAAACTTCCTTGACCTTGTCCTCCAATTTACACGCTCTGAGGTACTCAAGAACTAGAACAAAAAAAAATCCAATAATGGGATGGTTCTCAATTTGGAGTCCCAATTTTTAGTTCACCATTGAGGTGGCATTGACACTACATTAAATTACAATTTCACCACACTTGAGAGTCTTCATTGGACGTTGATTTAGATGGTATGCATAATATGCATTATTCAAAATCAAAACCACTCAGACTCGGCTAACTTTTGCTTCTCCACCTTTGCGTGTACCACTTGCTTTTCCAAATCTATTTTCTGGCCTTCTTTTATCCCCACAATTTTTTTTATTTTTTTTATTTTTTTTTTTTGGGGGGGGAGGGGGGGTGGCCTAAGACTCCCTCCACCTTCATATATCTGTAAAGCAAGGGAAAAAAAGCCATCAAGCCAGCAATTATTGGAAGTTAATGAGGGAAAAGTTGTTTCCTTCAATCTCAATAAAGCAAAAAAGCCCACTAGCATAACATACCTTTCCTCCCCTTTAAACCCACTCTCTTCTTTCTCTCTAAGTTTAGCATCACTGCCATCTCCTTCTTCGCTAAGGAAACCAATTCCTTACATCCCTCTACATATTTGAAACCTCATTACTGTCCCAAACACTCTCATTCATACCTTCTATAACAATATTATCAATTCAATATTCATCCTCACTGTCTATCGAGAGAGATCGAGAGAGAGAGAGAGAGAGAGAGAGAGAGAGAGAGAGAGATGGGTGCTGATTGGGGACCAGTCGTGGTGTCGGTGGTTTTATTCATCCTCTTGTCACCAGGGCTTCTGTTCCAGCTACCGGCGAGGACGAGGGTGATAGAGTTTGGGAACATGAGCACTAGTGGGATTGCAATCCTTGTTCATTCCATCCTATACTTCTGTATACTCACCATCTTGATCATCGCTATTGGTATTCATATACGTGCCGGTTGATCCAAACTTGCAGCTTCCCTCAATCCTACAATAGGATTGCTTTTAATCTGCTTTCTTTTCTCTTCATGAGGAACTTCTCGTTCCAATTTCCCCTACTTTTTTTTTTTTTTTTGTTTCTTGAATATACTTTCTTTAGCTTGTCACTGAATTGTACGGTGGGATTATATTATATGCTTCACTTGAATGGATGGGGATTTGTTCCTTAAAATTTGTGAATTGTCTTTTAGAATAATTACTGGTCAGAAAGCTAGTCCTATGCAAAATATGATATAATATCAATTAACCATTTCCCTAAATTCCAAGCGTTATGTTTTGCCATAGATGAAGGAAATGATGTAAAAAGTTTTTAAGATCATGTTCTGGTGTCAGATTTACTAGGATGAATCAACATATACATGATATATCCTTCGAGGTTATTTAAAACAGTGAGCCGGTAGCCCAAATCACAGGCTACTTTTGCTCATTTTTAAGGGAGACCAAAGGGGATTTTCAGCAGATAACTTCATTTGTTTTCCAGTGTTCTGGGACCTAACTAACCAAAGACGCTGTGCAGAATGTTGTTATGGTTATTGCCCATTTGGCTTTGACACCTGAGGAAGCGCAATCGCACTTTTGGGAGTTTTGTGGGAGCAGCTACGAGCAGAAAACTGCATTGGCTATGAAGCAATCTAAGATGTGTGCAGGGCGGCCCTGAGGCAAAGCGGCGAAGCCGTCGCATGGGGCCTCATTCTTAGGCCTATTTTCTTCTAATTTCTTCCTAATTTCTATAAAACATTTCATTTTTAGGCCTATTTTCTTCTTATTTCTTCCTAATTTCTATGAAACTTATCGTTTTTAGGCCTATTTTCTTCTAATTATATAAAACTTATCATTTTTAGGCCTATTTTCTTCTAATTTCGATGAAACTGATCGTTTTTAGGCCTATTTTCATCTAATTTCTTCTTGATTTTATGAAACTTATCATTTTTAGGCCTATTTTCTTCTAATTTCTTCCTAATTTTTATGAAATTTATCATTTTTAGGCCTATTTTTTTTTCCCCTAATTTCTATGAAACTTAGTATAGAGACCTCGTTTTTTAAGTCCCTTTGAAAGTTCGCTTGAGGCCTCGGCCAAATTTTGGCATCTCATGGCCAGCCCTGGGGGTGTGTATGCTTCTACCCAACAAGCTGCGCTTGCAACACAATCACAGAACCTTGGCCAAAGGAGCCCTTAATATGATGTTTGCGTCATTTTGTAAGTATAGATGATCTACTAGTCATAGAAATTAGAAAGTCATGTTAAAAATTATGTTGGTGATGATGCTTACTATGCTTGAACACATTTTGGCAGAGCTGAAGTTACAAGTGAAGTGGAATGTTTTGTTGTTTCAAAACATGCTTCCTTTATTAGCTTATGCTAGACGAGAGGAGGATCTTATATGTCTAAGGGTAATTAGGACCCAAAAAACCATAGTATAAATTTTACAACTTGGGGATTATTTGTCCTAATTATTCTTCAGAATCAGTAATATACCCCCAAGATAGACTAAGATAAATAGGATTATATATAGTTCAATCTTTATGGGTGTTTTTTTTTCCTTCTATTTCTTTTTCTCTTCACTAAATAGGAAATATACATGCCAACAAAATACTATAATCTGTTCAAAAAAGTATAAGAATTGGGAGCCATAACCTCACAATCATAGTCTTAACTAACCAAGCAAAATCATCAATTCAAACAATGCAAGTTTGCAAGATCTGTATTCTGTATGGAGTCTATGGACAACACTTGAGTGTTTTTCACTGAGTGCATATACCAAAAGCAAGATAGCAACTAATTCAAGTGTGCAATTACATCAAGAGTTCAACAAAAAAAAAAGAAGAGGAGGAGGAAAAGTAAGATTACGCAGATCGATGTTGGGGAAATCAAATCATTAAGGAAAAATGACCGGTTCAACCGGTCACACTGGTGTAAATGTGGACATGAGCTGCCAAAATGAGGAGAGCATAGATGGCGAAGAAGATGAGAGTGTGAACGGCAATGGACTTGCCGTTGGTCTTCATGCCTCCAAAGTCTACATGTTGGTTATGTCCCGGTAACTGAAACAGTAGTCCCGGTGACAACAGCACGAACAGTATCACTCCTACTAATATTGGCCCCCAGTCCGCCATTTGCTCTACTGATGTGAGCTGGCTGTCAGTCACCGGCGAAATAAAAACGTACAGAGAGAAAGAGAGAGAGAACAGAAGAGAGCAGTAGCTTTTGGGCAACGCTACAAATTTTAGAAGAGGAAAAAGCAAAAGAGGCTGGAGATAGAGAGCTTTAGCTACTTGTATATTTTTATGCTACTTGTATTGTTTTTTTTTTTTTTTTTTTTTAATTTATTTTTATGCTAAGAGTAGTACTATCATTGAGCAAAAAAGAGGACCGTTCGATAGAGACACTAGAGATTGTGGAATATTTTCAGAGTAGATCAGGTGTAATGATAGGCACACAACGAATTGTATAATAAATTGTATAAATGTGTAGCACGTGATTGGACTTTGTGCTGAAAAACGTGTATATACCTTTTTGTGTGTGCAGACTTTTCAGCACAAGGTCCAACCTTGTATTACATGTTTGTGCAATTCGTTGTACAATTTGTTGTACACCTATCATTATTGGTATATCAGTGGAAGTCTCCTCTCCACTCAGAGTAGTCCATGCTTGGTCGGTTGGTCCACGTCAACATTTGCCCAAGTTTTAAACACTTTCATATGGATTTGGGATCTTCAAAGGTTGTATCTTATATTCTAATTTAATGTTAAAATATAGTAATTTGATAGTAAAAATATTACAAGTTCATTCCAATATAATGTTTTAAAAGTCCACCGTACCTGATAAACCACCACCACCAGTAGGGTAGGGACCAATTTTATCCTGCATGGATAAAAACATGTTCCATGTCATGCGTATTACTGGGTTCGAACCTCGGCCTCCTCCTTAGACCCGACACTTGTATTCTCATCTCATAGGAGTAACTAGACCACTACCTCAAATGCTAAAAAAAATAAGTAAATAAATAAATAAATTATTCTCATAAACCAATTCTTTGATTTTTATTCAAATAATAGAATTAAGTAATAGAATTAAGTACATCCTGTGAGCCCCTTGACCATGCATGGGTATAAATGAAAGGTGATATGGGGGCATTAGCTAGCTACCTACCTACCAAATTCGCTTTGTATGTGCCGCAATTGATCATATATAGAAAAGCCATGTCTCAGAATTATATAAAGTGAAGAGGGTCTTTCTTTGACAAAATCTAAGTAATTTGGTTGTAGCATACCGACACTACACTAAAATTTATTACTACTCCGTGTAACATTGTTATAATTACCAAGTGACACTTCTCGACTTAGTATACCATTTAACACTTTATTACTATAAAATAGCACCCTAGATAAATAACTATTTATTAATGGGATCTAGCAAATAAATATATCATACAGCTAAAAGTACATGGATGTATTTTAGAATTCTTCAAGACAAGAAGACAAGTGAAGGAGTAGTTTTTCACACACTAGCTTTATGCGAATCACATTCCCTCTTTTAAGGGACTTGCGGTCAATTATATGGGCATCCGATGCCCTTTTTCTTATGCTTTTCTTCTCCTTTTTTTTTTCTCTCTCTTCCTTGATCCTTCCTATTGCTATACTGGTTGAAAAGCTGAATGTATTTAACCAGCAAAGAAGAACGAAGTAACACTTGAGCTAGTCATAAGAATGAAGGATTGGGCTGCTCCGTTCATAGCTGCAGCATTATTCGCATTTCTGTCGCCAGGACTGATCTTTCAAATTCCAGGAAAGGGAAAGCCTGTTGGATTTGTGAACATGAAGACTAGTTTTCTCTCCATACTTCTACACACAGTCCTCTACTGCTTGCTTCTTATTTTATTCCTTGTAATTCTCAATATTCACGTTTATATCTAGAGGTTATGTGTGTTTTAGAGAGCTGAATTGATATGCTTATGTTCGGGCCAAATCACAGGGAAAACTTATGTAGTACTCTCTAATATTATATATGAATCATTTTATTATGCTCTGTCTCTTTGTTTCATGTAAATCAATTTTAAACCACAGGGGATAAAGTGACATCGGGCAAAATCACGGGATGGGGGGTAAAGTGTAATTTATAACGCTTTATTTTTTTTATAGATATTATAAGTACTTGTACTTACATAAGCATGTAATTAAAGGAACGAATTTAAGTTATTAAGTAAGCATGGAAAAATTTTACTCCTTGCATAGAGGCATAGAGAACTAAAATCAAAAAAGGAAAAACATTTTTTGGTTGAATGAAATGAAGAGTCATATTTTAACTGAAATCAGAAATAGCAATATATGGTTCGGTTGAATGGACTCCAAATCTTGCATTCCTTGACAGACAAAGCAAAGTTAGCCAAATTATTCCCATTACGCCTCCTCACGTGAACAATGCAGCACCCACCTATTTTCTGAAGAAGCAAACGGGTGGCCTGCAAAATATGACGGAAAGGAGCAGAATCCAATTCACAGTCCACAAGCCCTTTGACAACTGTAGTCGAGTCTGATTCCACTATAAAATTTCCACACATGAGCCTTCGCCGTCATTACTGCTTGAAGAGCTGCCAAGCACTCTGCAGTCATCGGATCCATAACGTCTAAAAGGAAAAACCTTTTGAAGGTGGTTTTTTAGAGCACAAATGGGGGAAACTTATTGTATAATCAAGATAAAGCTGGGACATATTTTAAAATGAAGCTTGTCCGTCTTAATTGACATGATGCATGAATAGTACGTGGTGCCCACCTGCATGCCCGCCCCTCTTAATACCGTCATTCTGTTAGGAAATTGTATTTTCTAATAAGAGTGAACAACATATTATTATTAATTACTCCAATATTATAAGGGCTATTAATTAAATGGGTTTATATTATGTGGTTAATTGTAGGAAGTTCATGGACTTCTATTGGGCATGGGTTTAATGAGTGGATACCAAATACTGATCATGTTAAGAATAATGACAACTCTAACATATCAGTATATAAAGACATATAGGCTATGGTCCCCAATATGTCAAATCATTATACTACTTTCTCCTCCCTCCCATCTAGAGAAGGAACCCATTAAAGAACTCAAGAGATTTGACTGAAGAAGACATAACTGATCATCATCGTTCTCCTAAGGTTTGCTAATTGCTACAATATTGGATACAGGCATGTATTCTACTATATTATATCTTTGATAATCTAACATGATACGATCCTAGAACTGTGGTTTTACTACTCTAGGGTTCTACAGTTTAATAGATTACAAATCTAACACATTCTAGATCTATCTTCCAGCTAACCCAACTAGCCACATTACTGAGTTCCCAACTACAACAGAGTTATCTATGATTTTCAATTGTGTTCTAAATTTGGATTTCAATTTATGTATCAATGAAACCATTCAGAAAAACAATTTTCATAAATCTAAATAGTCTCACCACACTTTGATCTTGATACCACTTCATACTACTTAGGCTTAGTTTGGCCCTCATGTGACTTTTTAAAAGGAGTTTATGAAATTTATTACTAAGTTCTTTGATAATTTTATACAAGTGACACACTATTCTTCAAAAAAACATCATGAAATCAAAAAGCAACATTGGGCTTTTAAAAGCTCCATTCTAGAGCTTTTAAAAGCTTCCTCCAAAAAAGTCCTAAGTTCAATTTTTGCAAAAGCTCATAAACTAGTTACCAAATGAATTAACATTAAATTGTGCTTTAAAAAAGGAGAAGCACCATGTGAGGGCCAAACTAAGTCTTACTCGAGTCGAGGTATCAATTTTTAAAATCATGACTTTATTCCTTTTTATTAATCAACAACTCATGACTTTAATTATCTTTTAAGTGTGGATAGAACTTAAATAATGTTACTTTCCAAATTTGATTCTCAAATTCTATATAACTTGAACTAAATACATAATATGTAGTAAAATCAATCACTAATTAATATGTGGTACACAAGTCAAACATTTGAGAAATAAATCTAAAATTAATATGTGGTGAGAAGCGATGTAGAGAGAGAGAGAGAGAGAGAGAGAGAGAGAGAGCTTCTAGCAAGCTTATCGATCCAAAAGACTTCACGGCCCCTCGCTCTCCTTGGGCTTGGGTCTACTAAAGGCAGTTTTCTAATGGTACGCGTTTCAAACGCCAAAGCCTGGGATTCTGTGCCCAGCGGCCCAATACTGCAGAACACTCTGCTAAGCATTGTGGGGCCCAATAACGCACCAGAAGAAGAGAAGTGAAGAACCGTGATCCGTCTTCTTCGAAAATTGAAGCAAATACAGAGACTGGCTGAGACAATAGACATGGCTATGGTTGTAGAGAACGTAGGCCAACTAGGGTTTCCGTACTGGAGTCCAGTTCGTAGAAGGTTCGGTCCTGACTCCCCATTCTTCGCATCTGGCAACATCGAAAGAGAGCTTCTAGCCAAACAGGTTCCTTCCTTTCCCGCTGTCCATTGATTGTTGATACACACACACACACACACACACACATATATATATACAGTATGCACGTTTTCATTTTCAAATTGACCTATACAGACTGTTGTATGAGTATATGTTGATTGAAAGGTTTGATGTGGCCTCATCTCATGTTTGAGTGATTTGTCCTCTTGTTTCAAATATTCAAACAAAGAGATTACTTGTCTTGCTAGAATTCGAATTCCAATACTCGTATTGCTTGATGTATTTTTCACTATGGTTTTAATTAACCACCGATTGGGGGAGACATAGATATTTGGTAAGATATAGCAATTTTTTTTTTTTTTTTTGAGTTACTTGTAGAGTTCAGTGCTTGCTTAGGAAAAGTGTAGGTTCCAAATTTAGGGATAGAACTATCCATTACATTCAGTGCTTGCTTAGGAAAAGTATAGGTTCCAAATTTAAGGAGAGATTATCAATGCTAATACTCCTGAATGTAAATCTCAAGCATGTAGTGTGTTAGCAATTGGGTTTTTGCCACAAAAGTATGTACAAAGAACCGTCAGGAATTCTTTTAGTCTATATCAGTATTACGTAAAGGACGACACATTGCTCTTTAAGGGTATTAAATTGGGATTGCTCTCTTGAGTATGGTAATTATTTTATTTGGTTAGTGTTAGCTGATTGAAGTTCAGTTTTGCCTATTTTGCAAAATATATGACAAAAAATACTTTTTTTTTCAGGAAAAGGCTATCATAGTAAAATATATTTGTATCATGAAAGAAAAGGACTTTTTTTCTGGGTTTATGTGGGATTGGGAGGCTAACCCTGGTAGTGCATGAGAGTACTGAGCAAGCATTAAGACCTGGATGTCTATTTGATTCTGTTGGGAGTGCTATCTTCCACTCTGGATGCCTGTAACAAATGAATCTAAAATAATTTCCTTCGACATAGAAGTGTTGCAGAATGTTGTAATTGTATACATCGAGTTTAGGCAATTTTATGTTGTCCATATCTAGGATCATGGATCCGAAAATGTGGGAACACAAGAAAATCAAAGGTAAAATCCACCTTCAGCCTCTGAGCTCTTTTTTATTCAGATAACTAAGCATGTTGTCTAGCTTATAGTTGACTATCTTGGAGCTGTGTTAGTTTTGACCCTAGGTTTTCATTTACAACCTTTATTTAGCGATTTTCCGTGATCCCATTGTTGGGAAAGAGAATGAGAGATATACTTTTTCCCTAGTTGTAGAATTGATCTTTTATACCTTTTTTTTTTTCACATTTGTGTTGTTTAAAGTTTGGCTTTCTGTAAATAATGTATTCATTAATCCTAGCTTTTCTCTTTGTTTGTAAACTTTTCTTGATGATTTGGAGAGATCACTTTTTCTGCCTAATATCGAAATTTTGAGTCATGTTATGATATTTTTTCGCTTTAATATTCAGATTGCATTGGATTTGACTGAGGATGAGAAGCAAGAGCTTCAAAAAGATGAGGAAAGCAGGTTTTGGTGTTTGCATGTCATTTTCTTATTGTGCTTCTGTTCTACCTTGTGATCTTTCATCGATAATGCTAGTGTTGTTACTTTTTCACTTGAAAAAAGTACTTGAATTTTAGTGATGAAGAAAGCTCCCATACTGCATTGGTTATTATTATTAATGAGTTAGAGAGGGAAAATGTATTGCTGCGATGATCATTGAGAAGCTACATATTGTCGATAATATGTTTCTTCTAAACCTCATTCATGTTTTACTGTTAAAATTTTGTTATTTCGACATTCATCCTTCCTAGACTCCTAGTGCTTCCTTTTAGTGTGTATATGGGTCAAATTGGAACCCTGTTCAGTTTTGTTAAACGAAACGATTCTTATGCTTTTATTTGGTTTTTATATCTGATGTTGTTGGGTTAGAAGAAATATTGTCATGTATTCTTTATTTTATCAACGATACTTCAATTAAATTGCCAATGCTGATTAGTGTCAGTTCTGAGCTGGATTAATCATTCTTCCTCTTCCCTCTTGAGTATGCTTGGTTTCCGAATTCCTGGGATTACATTATTTTTTGTTCTGCTAATCTGGCATTAGTGCATGATCCTTAGTTGGATGCATACTGAAGATGTGATCATTGACGTAATGAAAGATGGGAAACTTACATATAAATTGGATATTTTTATAGGGGTCCAAACATAGTCAAGCTTCTTTGCACATTGGTCTTATTTCTTAAAACTCCGACAGTAAAGTACTTATCATCAGCTTCTCATTTACTTTAGTTATGGATAATAGAGAAAAGCACATTACTCAAATTTAGTGATGGCCAATATATTTCGTGCTTTAAGCTTAGAACTAAAGTTGAATTATCATTCTATACATGAATCACATGATGCCCTTTGCCTGAAGTTGTCCTTTCAACAGTGCTGTGGAAGATTTCAAACTGGAAGCTTTCAACTTTTCTTGTTGGTCTTTGTAGGGAGACATAATTTGTCTTTTCGAGTGAAAATAAAGAACACGTACAGTTTACTTGTATCGAGAGTAGTTTTTTTGTGAATCAATCTTCAAGAACTATCTTTTACTAATATATATATATATATCTGTCCAGGGTAGTGTTGTAGAAACCCACAATTTTAAAAGGGTATTTTGGTAATTTTGGACCAATGTGGGTCTTGGTTTGGGACAATGTGTTTTATTTTAGTACATGGTGGTATCACTTTGGTATTTGCTTTGGCACATGTGTGTATATGTATGTTACATATTTTTTTGTGTATGTGAGGGGACAACGGTGGGACCCACAAGTCACCTCCCTAATAACTTCCAACCACTCCCAACCACCCCAACAACTAAAGCTTCACTAGGAAGCTTCCCCCTCCTTCATCATCCTATATATAACCCATGTCTAACTCTCCCTCTCATTTTTCTTTTTCTTTTTCATTTTCTCTCTATCTCTATCTTGTTTTGGAAGTCAAGAGCTTCCATGGAAGCTTAGACTCTAAAGCTTCTTTTGAAGACCATCAAGCCATATATGGAACGAGGCTATTAGAGGCAAAATTGTTCCCCTTGCCAAGAGCTTCCTTTAGGTCCACTCCTTTTCCATTTTGGTTTCCTACTTATTAAGTTTCTTGCTCTAGAACCAAGAGGTAGTTTGTGTTGTTTTGTTTCACCATAGTTATAACTCCTAAATGCAATTTTATTTAACTAGGTGTTGATAGCTTTGGGAATATGCTAGTGTACATGATTTCCCCTTTGGATTTCTTTGGTGAGAGTATTTGTTCAAATACTCAAGAGGTAGAATTCATTGTTTAAGTGTACTATTCCTTCTAATTTCATGGTTTGCTATGTGTAGGTTAGAGTTATTGCATGTTAATCTTGTTTGAAGAACTCTTCCTACATAACTTATTAAATGACTAATTGCTCTTATGTGCCTATTTGAATCCATGTCTAGCCTAAATGTTAATTGTGTTGTTATGCTTTCAAATGATTATAAATTTTAGTAATCTCTTTCTTGTTTAAGATGTTGCTTATGCTTTATAGGAATTTCATTATCAATTTAGTTTTGGTATTATGAACTACTATGTTTATTTCTTAGCATTTTAATCTTAGAAATGACATTGTTAAATCATAATCGCATCTAGTAGCATTTCATAGTCGCCAAGTCGGCAAAGCATTCATGGCATTGGCTTAGGGCATATGAAATTGTTAAAATTCCCATGTTTGGGGAATGTCTCTTGCAATCCCCGTTTGGGGTTATTGTTGAAATTCCGGAAGCGGGTGTGAGGTGAGCAAGGTTGTTTGTGATCCTTAAAACATTCAAAAACGCAAGATCATATTCGGTTAGCTACCGGAGATCTTGTATGCTACACTCACGTTGGAGTGGCTCGCATCCGATGTTGAGAGTGAGTGGTTATGGACATTGTTATTAGGAAGTTGCACGGTTTGGCCTTGCGGCTATTTGCATTGCCACGGCGGCAAATCATTGCACCGCATGTCATAGCATGATCTTAGAAGTAGTAGTACATTTCTACAATGTTTTCTACTAAGCCGTCGTGCTTAATGAATCTATAAAACCCCCTTTTTCAGGAATTGTTGATTAGGGCAAGGCCCAAGAGTTATATGACGCATGGCGTCTCATTTTGGAAGATTCCTTACGAGGAAGTCTTAAATTTGAAAAGAAAATACTTCTTTGTTACAGCTCATGGTAGGAGCATTGTTCTAACTGTAATTCATTATCTTATTCGTAGATTGAATTACAATGATTTATATTTATTTCATAGTAGTTGTAATTGGGCACATGTTTAGCCCTTGCTTTATAACTCCTTCTATTAGACTTCATGATCTTATATATTTGGGGATACCTCTTAATCTTAATCTTACTCTTACTCTTACTCTTGATAATTGGATCATCTAGGATCCTTGTTAAATTAGGTTTTTAACACTTGTTAGCATTTCTTAGCCCATGGTTACCCTTTTAAGGACAAAATTACTACTTTCAATTTCCTAAGGACCATTTGGTCGTATTCCTTCAAAAACCGCTTTAGTGATAAACTTTCAAAGCAAACTTCATTACTTGATACTTTTAAACCTTTGGAGTTTCTGTATACTTCTTTACAAACTCTTTTCAAAACCTTGACTTATTGACTTTTCTTTGGAATCCACGTAGGATTCCCCTATGCTTCCGCCTTGTGGATTGGTCTATGTTAGACTATTCCGTGCTTTACGTTGCATTGATTGACTCGTTGACCTCGCCCATGTGGCTTGGTTTACAGGGCGTTACAAGTGTTCTGCCCAATAGATGGTTGTGGTGCAAGTTTGAATTCTTTGGAGGACTTTGAAGATCATTACAATGCACGGCATTTTGCATCGTGTTCAGTATGCTCTCGAGTTTACCCTACATCACGTCTTCTCAGCATACATGTGTCCGAAGCACATGATTCTTTCTTTCAAGCAAAAGTTGCACGTGGTTTTGCAATGGTACAGTAGTTTTGCTGCAGCCCTTTAAATTTCAATTTTCTGGGACAACATGATTAATTTGACTGTGTGTGTCTATGGAAAGTGTAGCTACTGTTTGCTAGTTTTGGTTTGCGCAAATTTTTTTTGTAGGTTGTAGAAGTGTTTATGTTTCTGGCATGGACACAGTGACACACCAACACGACAAAACCCCAAAAAAAAATTGCACGTCGACACTCCAGGATAATTGTCCGTGAAGCGTCGTGTCTATGTGTCGGACATGATACGACACGTGACACATTAACTTCATAGAAGTGTCGGTGCTCTCTAGTTTCTGGCACATACAATGAAAACATCGGATATTACGAGCATTTTTGTCAAACCGTGAATCGTGTTATTCATTTCTTTTAAAAATAAATAGCAATATATTGTATGCATATATATATACAGTCAGGCTCTAAAGAGGGCTCCCTCTCTTTATTAAAGAGAGGACTTCTGTTTTGGCCGTCGGATCGTGTTTTCATTAATGGCAGTTTTGTCATTTCACAGTTTTTAAATACAATCCAACGGCCAAAACAAAGATCCTCTCTTTAATAAAGAGAGGTGGCCCTCTTTAGAGAATCTTTGTATATATATATACTTTAAAGGTTCCACTTAAAACTTACTTCTTCCTCGTAAATCTCATGATATTACCCAAATCACGCATCGACCCGGTAGGAGGAACGGGAACGTGGATCACCAGCGGCTATGAAATGTGGTACGGTGGGGGTACACTTCTCCGGATCACTAAGACGAAACAAACTACAATAGATTGAAACGTAAGAAATAATTTTTTACATTTTTTTCATATATGTATATACATTAAAAGTCAAAGCCTAAATGGGTAGGTGGTATCTTTATAATATCATGAGATTTTGGTGGTATTATTCCAATATCATGTCATTTAAAGCTGGATCGTTCCAAAACGGAGATCGCTAGGGTTTTTAACGATTTCGAGTAACACTTGGCCAAACCCACTTCAAAAAATTAGCAACACAAAAAGAATGATTGGACCGAAGCTAATGAAAACCAATATAATATCTTGTTACTGCATATAATTGTTCTCAGGTTTCTAGAAGATTTCTCTATGCATCCAAGTTGCCATTATGATAGTTTGCATACTAAGATCCGTGAATGTCTCTGTGCCACAGTATGAATGCCTGGTTGAAGGCTGTGGTGTGAAGCTAAAGAGCTACAAAAGTCGGCAGCAGCATCTGATAGACAAGCATAAATTTCCCACTTCATTTGACTTCTTCAAGAAGGCTCAACCATCAAAGAAACATAGGCAGAAACACCAACGCAAACAAGCAGTTCAGAAGAGAGACGAGGGTTCGAGTGCAATGCAAGTAGAGGAAGAAACAATTGATGGTCTTGCTGCAGCAGTCTCTAAGTTAAGTACATCAGACTCCTCTCCTTCATCCATTAGCTTTGGCCGTCGCAACAATCGTGGTTTTACATTTGTTCCTCGAGCTGTTCAGCGTGCAGACTCATCACCTGCAGGAACAAAGACTAACACGCATGGTGCCTGAACAAGCCCGTTTTGTTGAAATTCATTGGAGTATCCTAAGTTTGGCATTTTAAATTTTTCTACGACCAATGCAGTTCTATGTAATGTTGTTTTTGGCCGGGATGGGTGTTGGTCTAGATTTGAGAGATTGTAAGAAAGATCTTGAGTGCGATATACGATGGTCGAGTTCTTACTGAACATATATTGATTAGAAATTACACCTGTTGTTGTAAAGCCATTTTGGAGGAGCTGAGAGCTGATTTTTTTTGTTTCAGCAACATTTTATTGTAGTGGCAGTTCCAAGTTTTTTTTTTTTTTTTTTTTTGGATCACTGAAGATAGAGTGACTATTTGTTTGGATGCACTAATATTCTTTGGCCGCCTTGTCAAGATGCCAAGTCGGAAGCCAGAAAGTGAAAGTGAGACTGTTATTATGACCTTGGTGCGGAGGCAAATCAGGATTCGGGTACAAGTCATTGGTGATTTTTAACAGTGCTGAAATTTCCTCCCACATCTATATATTAGTTGGTTCAGCAAGAATATGCAAGAAAACACTTTGAATTGTTGATTAATAATTAGATGTGGCTTAGAAGTTAGAACCAAGTAGTTCATTATCTAATGGGGGTTAATATAGATCAGATAATAGTTGCGTTTTATTGCCAGCATTTCGAGTTGCCTGAAGGTTTGCAAATTGGGTGCTTTCAATATGCTACTGTTAAGACAGTAGAATTCCTCCTTCTTAACTTCTGAGAGGTTCGTTTGATACAAATAGAAATGAGAATCAGTAACAATAAGGATTATTTTTTGGTAGACGTCTACTAGCACTCTTTTAATGGAATTGAGTTAGGCTATGGCTCAACCAATTTAAGGATGGCTTGTAGGGCTTGGCTTTGCAACCTGACTAGGCTCTAATCATACGTTGGCAGGGATTGCTACTTTCATTTGCCCTCTCCTACAGTTTTGCTGGAAAAAAAAAAAAAAACAAAAAAAAAAAAAGGAACATTTGCTTGTGTTTGGTTTAATGCACTGTCAGAATTGCAAAATTATTCAAAAACAGAGTAAAAATCTATGAAAATACATCGACAGACTTACCAACAACAGCGTTTTATTAAAGCAGAACAAGAGCTGACTCTGGACACGTGCACCGATTTCACAAAGATAGGTGAAAGAGTAATAAAATTGTTCTTAAGGTCTAACTAGCCTGGTCGGAGGGGTATTTTCGTCAATACAAGAACGACAAAATATCAGTCCACGCCTCCGCGGTTCCGCGTGGAGTGGATACATCTGTTAAATCTGTTTTGACCTATTTTTAATTTCCAGATCCAAAAAAGCTTTCCTTGTGTTCTTCGTCTCTCTCTCTCTCTCTAGAAAGAGTAGAAACGAAAACGAAGGATGGATTCCCTAGACTCTGTTTTCGATCCATTGCGTGAGTTCGCCAAGGACAGCGTTCGCCTAGTGAAGCGTTGCCACAAACCTGACCGCAAAGGTAACATCAATCAATCTATATTCCAATTATTCCTCCTTTTTAGGGCTGGCATGGATCGATCTCGCCGATCTCATAACTAGAATTTCAGATCTCAATTGTCTTGATCTTGATTATGTTAATTTGGTTGATTGATTGATTGATTGATTAGTCTGATATGTGATGTGATGTGATGTTTTGTTTTACGATGTGTAGAATTCACAAAGGTTGCGTTCCGTACGGCGATCGGATTTGTGGTGATGGGATTCGTTGGATTCTTCGTCAAGCTCATCTTCATCCCTATCAACAACATTATTGTTGGATCTGGTTAGAGGTAAATGTTTCTTCTATGTTAAGGGCAGGCAGACTCATATCCTATTACTGCGTTTGGGGAATGTAGAATTAGAGACTTGGGATTTAAATTGGGCTTAAAAATTTATTTGAAGTTGTTGTATTAATTCCACATTTCCTCTTACTCATTTGTTTGGCTGATGTCTTAATTATCATGATCAATGTCCACTTTTTTTGTTCACCGATAACAGCTCAGCAGGAAAGAAAAGAAAAGAAAAAAAAAAATTCACCGACAATAGATATACGTTAATAACCCTTTTGGTGGACTTTCTCAGCATTGCAATTGAAACAAATCTTTATCAAAGTTTCAATATTGTTGTTCTTATTATTGAAATTTTGAAATTAACTTGAGATATGGTGTCAAATTGGGTTTGGAACACTTAATTGGGTTGGGCTGAAATGAAAATAGGCATAATAAGGTTTGGTGTCAAATATTAGGATGGTCTTAGGTTAGAATATCACATGGTCTATTACGTATAGTGTCACATATTAGGTGGGTTTGACTATAGGGGGGGGGGGGGGGGGGGGGGGGGGGGGGGGGGTTGCTATAGCTTCAAGCTCAGCCATTGACTTCAGCATAGTCTGTGCACTGCATGACTGTTTTAAACCCGACAAGAAATCATATTGCTGGACCAAAGGATTTCTGTTTGTTACTACCTTGTTGTACATATTGTGCCGTTTCTTTTTGTGCTTAATGACTGATGTTCTGTAGTTTTTCTCTTGGGAAATCAACTCTCTTTCCGCTCTTCTGTCATCGGGACATTTTTTTTGTCCCAAGTGTCTTTTTCAGGATTTGAACGAGCCATTTTCTTTTTATGCTTAATGACTACATTCCATAGTTCTCCTCATAGGAAGTGCTCTGGATTTCCACCCTTCAAATGCATATGGGGACAATCTGAGGTTGTATGGCTCAAGTTTCTGTTTCAGAGAGTGAAACAGAAGTTTCTATCAATTGGATGCTTAAAAGAAAGGTTCGGGAAGGATGCCACCATTTATATTGACCTTAGTGACTACCCTTGACCTCTTTTCCTGATAAGGGCATTTTTTGCTTTTAGGTTTCGATTTATTTTCATATAATTTTTCTAGCCTTCATTGGTTACTTTATGCTCAGTAAGCACCCTAGAAGGTTTTAGTAATTAGTATTTACCTCTTGGCATCATTGGTCTCTCAAAAATTTTCTTTTTCTCTTCTTTTCCTATGAGAATCTTTTGATTGGTTCTAGTGAGCTAAGCTCTATGTGAGTTTGAAGTGTCAAGGGGTATTAGTTGAAATCTTTTGGAGTAACTGCTTTCAAATGATCTATTTATCTTTGCATTCATGTATGAACCTGCTCAAATAGAGAAGAAAGCAAAATCACATGGTTTTCAAGTTATGCTTTATTCTTATGTTCTGTTATATCAAACAAACTAGCTGTTTAACCCGTGCAATGCACAAGAGCTTTGCTGTTAGAGATACAATTTTAGTTACGACCTAATGGATTCTAGCTAGAAACCATATCCCAAATTATGGTTTGTCACTTTTTACAAAAACCAAACACTTGAAGACAACATGCATGAGTTGCAAACAATTGGAGTAAAACCAAAACCATGGCCCAAATTATGGTTCCACACTGTATAAACAAACCAAACATTCGAAACAATCTTAAAGGTAAGTTGTGCTCAAGATATAATGCGTTTACGTCAAGTATCTACTTTGGAATCACAAATTTTGATATTATCAATATCACTACTTAGAATTTATTGAGGCCATCCTCAACATACACACATGAAGTGCATTCTCTTGTAGATATCCCATTAAAGCTCCTGCGTAGAAAACAATAATAAATATATACAAATAAATAGATCAAAATGTTGCAATTTCCTACCATAGCGATTGAAAGATGAAAGAATTGTAGTTTTTACTTACGATTCAATGCGCAATTTTTTATTCATTCCTTCATATTCAGTATCTTTGCTTGGTGTAGCTGATTTTTGTGGCTCCAAAACCAAATTATTTTTCTAATTATTTTTTAATTTTCAAATACCAACCTGTTGCAATCAGCTTTTCTAAACTATTGTAAAGCCAAACTGTTTTGTCTTTTAGTGTCTAGAACAAAGCTGTTTTCAGCATTTATTTTGAAAAAAAAAAAACAACATTTTTCTTGTAAACCAGAAGAATAGAAACTACTTTAGTAAGGTTTTCTTTTTTATACCTTCAAAACATATCTTAAAGGCTGTATTTTAAAACAAAACTGTTTTTCATTTAATTTCTAGAACAAAATATTTTTTCAGTTTTTATTTGAAAAAGAATACACTTCACTTCTAAACCGGTAATATAGAAACTACTCTCTTTAAAATAAAAAATAATAATAAATAAATAAATGTACTTTCAATACTTTAAAGGCATACGAAAGGAGGATACATGGCTCATTCCACCATACTATGTATTCACCGAATTGTTTGTTGAGGGAAAAAAAATGGTTTGTTATTCATCTAAACTGATAAAATAGAAACAATTTTCGTAAGTTAACAAAACAATTCTATGGAAACTATTTACTCATAACTTATTTGAAACAAAATTGTTTCCTCAAAATAATTCTAAATAACCCAAAAAAAAAAAAGTTACATTAAAAATATTGATTTTCTATGTTAACATGGTCAATAAGAGACTGACTTGTACTAATTATAGGTGCAAGAAATTTACAAAATAAATATAAATAGATGAACACAGTGTTGTAGGTTTAAATTGATTGAAACTATACATTAACACAATTACCACACACCAAAAGAATAAAGACTAATGTAAATATGTACTATCTATTGAAAAAACTTTAGTTGTATTCAACCAATGAAAGAATCACTAAATGAGAAGGTATCTTGCCTTTGTTGAGGATGCTCAAATCCCGAGTCCACAATAGCACGTAGAAGCTCTGGCTTCAAAAGGTACTCTCTCTGAATCCAGAACTGTGAATTCCAACATATATACCCCTTGCAAAAATTAAATGAAGGATGAACAAAAAAGTCTCCTCCATTTACAACTGTAGTCCAATAGTTAAAAATAAACTTGCATGTTGATAACAAAAAATCTGATCATGTTCAAGATAGGACAAAATATGCGAAGTGCGAATCTACCTATATGGTTATTTATGTCTTCTATGTGAAGTGGGAATTTCGTCATGGACAAAGTACAATCAGAATCATTGATAGTTCCATGCAGTCCAGCAAATATGTTGGAAAGAAACCAAAATTTTGTTTCAGCCCTACAACTTTATAAACAATAATGGATTCTCTTATGACCCACCTAACTCTATATATATATCCTATGCTTGAAACCTATAAGGACCTAGTAACTACAACATGATGTGCAGCAGTCCACATATTTGTAGGTATTTACTAAAATAATACTATTTTTAAACTTTTCAATAAGTATTGACTTCATTTTCCAATTAAATGGTGATATAAGGATTACTTTGTCTTGTTCCAAAAAGATGAAGAAGGGTTCTATGTGTTTCTGAAAATGAAGAAATAAAAGAGAAAACAGAAAATCCATTGGCAAAGCTTTTTTAGAAAGGAAAAAAATTTGAAGTGTAGAATACGTAACAAATAAAATTAAATTAAAATCTTCATTCTTGAAAGTGTAGAATACGTAACAAATAAAATTAAAGTGTAAAATATGCAACAAAAATAAAAACAAATATTAAAAATAAAAAAATAATAATAAAATAAAAATAAAAATAAAAAACCCAGATGGCATAGATGGGCTAAGCAAACTGCTAGGACATTTACACCCCCCTGCACAGCAACATACTTCATTACATCAAACTCCTAAAGAACACACTCTAAGCTCCAACATGAACAGCCTCCCTAAGTTCAAATACAACCCCAGAGAAAAGCAAAAACGACAGAAGCATAACATAGACTCCAGAAAAGCAAAAAGACTAAATAGTACCCCCAACATGAACAGGTACTTTTATCCATCCCTAACTTAAAACATCTACAACATATGTTGATGGCCCATAGATTGTAGATTATGGTACTGACTAAATATACAAATTGGTAAAAGGTTGAAAAGGACTTACTCAATTACTTGAATGAATGCTGAAGGAGTCGCTTGCAACTTTTCACCCGCCAAACAAAAAAAAAAAATTAGATTTGATAACAGTACAGTACTGGTGTTGATTGAGTGGGTTTTTATTGGGAGTAACTGAATCATTATTACTCAATATAGATTTTGTTCTTCAATGCTTGAGTGCTGTAATGGTGAAACGAAGAGAAAAAAATAAGAGAAAAATTAGGGATTTTGTTCTTCAATGCTTGAGTGCTGTAATGGTGAAAAGTAAGAGAAAAAAATAAGAGAGAAATTATGTTTTTCAATTAGGGCTGTCTTTTAGAGGGGAAAGCAATTTAGAGGAAAGATCTAGGACTTTGATTGGGAGAGAGGAATTGATCTTGAATCGTTGAACGAGAGAGATACTGATTTAGGACTTTGATTGCTGTGTATTGATTGCTTTAATTGAGGGCAGAGAAGAAAAAATCAATACACAGACTTTGCTTGGGGAGAGAGGAGTCTGCTTGTTGTGACACGTCTGTTGAGGCTTCCGTATTATTCTAATAGAATATAGATATAGGTTTTTTCGTTTTGGTTAACTGTGGTTCGTGTCTTTTAATTCTGTGCATCTACCTACGGTGTCTTTACTTATATTAATATATATACTTCAGGATGGTTGGCTATCCCATGCTCTTGTATTTAAAATGCTCTTGTTGAATCATAAACGAAATTCCCCCTATATCTATTTCTCTCTAAGTTGAGAAGACTTGTATGGTATGCTAGTTTGGGAGTGCAATTTTGTGGGGCTGTTAATTGTGGCATATAGCTTTATTTTCTGTAAATTCTGATTATGTAAGTTTCAATTATTTTTTTATTAGTTATTTTGTAGTGACAGTTTTGTTGCAACTGCAGGTAACGTGGAACTGTGAGCATATGAGAACAGTGGAGTAAGCAAGGGTGCGAAATACATCTAGGGTGGTGCTTTAATTTCTGTAGGATCCAATTTGGCTGAGTGCTTATGTTGCCCAAAAAGTAGACAGCTTGTTCTTCTTGAAAATAGTTTTCAAATGTTGAACTTGCATTTTGTTAGCCTGTACTCACACTTACATTTTCCGATGCTGCAAGTTGGTTTAATTCTTTTTGTTTTTTTTTTTTTGCTATCGATTAATCTGAATTCATTGTAGAATAATGTTGTTGCTCCCAAATTTATATCCCAAATTTGGTTCCCCACACATGCAGTAGTGGGACCATATTTATCCACGGTATGGGAGTTTCAAGTTGTCCCACACCCACAGGTTGTGAACCCATTTTGAATACATATTTGGGAACCATAACATTACCCTTCATCATAAAGGTCCTGCCTTCTGTTTGGTTGGTTGATTCCTTTTCCTCAAAACTTCCTATGGTGATTGTATTGGGAAAAAAAAATAGTCCTTTAGTTTACCGTTCAACAGGTTAGACGGATGATAGGTTTTTAAACTTCCCAGGATTCCAGCTATGGATCTACAATTTTACTCTCTTCACATATGAGCACAAGTTTTAGTTTTTCCTTTTAACTTCCCAGGATAGAGAAGCTACGGATTCGCCACTTTACTCTCTTCCCATGTGACTCATGTGAGTACAATAGAAAGGTGCTAAGAGCATGATTTACACCATGTCAATAGTTGTATGAAATCAAGCTAGACAGCACTTGTCCTGCAACGGCCGTCCTTGTTTTTTAAAAAGTTGTTTTAACATGATCACAATTTCGAGTGCCAGTTAGATCAGCTTGTGAAAGTGAGTAAATGGACAACTTTAGTACATTTCTTTGGGTGTGATTGGTATTGTACTATTGTTCCCTTCACATGAACAGTAAAAAAACAGTTTAAAATTATAGTTTTGTCTAAACCTTTTTACTGTTCATATGGAGAACAGTACCAATCAGACCCAAAAAACTGTGCTACAGTTTTTTCCGAATTGAATGTAGCATTTTCCTTTGAAAGTCTCACACTCGCAACTATTTTGTTGCCAATGTTATCACCGTCAACCGAGTCAACCACCATGCAAACCGAATGCAAACCGAGGTGATACGTTGTTGGATGAGTCGGGCGTGTGTCGGTTTGGCCCGAAGCAACTCCAAACTTTTGAGAAACAGAATAGCGGGTAACATAGATGCAATGAGAGGGGAAGAAATTGTCGATGAGTAATGCTATGCTTTCTAAATTTTTATTCTAAGTGCTTCCCAAATGATGTGGCAATGGGTTAGGTAAAAAACCTTCCAATCAAAATTCAATTGGTTCCATTGTATTAGACATGATCTCACTGTCATATCATTTGGGAATTACTTTTGGAATAAAAATTTAAGAAGCATAGCATTACTCTATGGGCTATGGCCCATTATGAGAGTTCTGAGAGTAGGAGAGAAGTTTATAGGAGAGAGAGAGAGAGAGAGAGAGAGAGAGAGAGAGAGAGAGAGAGAGTATTGTGAATGTGAGTAAATCTAACCTTTATAAAAGATATGTTAAGAGTGGAATTTGAACCACATCCTTTCAGGCCAGAGGCCCAAACCTCAGTCTGGCACCGAGGGAGAGAGAGAGAGTATTGTGAATGTGGGTGAATCTTAACCTTAATAAAAGAGATGTGAAGAGTGGAATTTGAACCCACACCCTTTCAGGCCAGAGGCCCAAACCTCAATCTGGCGCCGTAGACCAACTCCGCCCACCCACCATATCATTTTCAAAACTTCTACTAATAAGGATTTTAATTTGAAGAATATTAGGGCAAGTCTATTGTCAGAAGCTACTCCTATGAGAAGGCGGGTTTTAACCGTTAGAAGAGCATCTAGCAATAAATACATCTTTAGATTCTTGGGAATCTTATGACTATATACTCATCCAACGGTTAAAACTCGTCTTCTCATACGAGAAGCTGCTCACAATAGACTTGCCCAGAGTATTATATTTGTTTTTTTTTCCTCAATCCAATAATATATAACGTGTGTAAATTGTGCACAAAGATGTATGATCAAAAAGATACGATACTCCCTTTCCATCTGCTATCCCAAATCCTTCATACTTTCCGTGTCGGGCATTTCAAAATCAATACAAAACATGGAACTTATTCTTAACTTATACAAGGTATCCTCCATACACAAGCCCCCTTGGCTTTCCAAATCTTGTGAGTACTGAGTAGTAACATCAGTAATTTTTTCAGTAAAGGTCTTTCGATTGCTTAGGCTATTATGGTGACGCTGACTGTATTCAATTTTTTAAGTTATTAAAATGAAAATTAGTTTTTATTTTCTTTGTAAAAATGGAAAATTGAAAACTGATATCTTTGTTTAGTTTTAATATTTTAAATCCATCGGTGAAATTACCTGTTTGCAATAAAATTTGTGTAGTGTGTGTTGGGCGTGTCAGAGTCCACGTGGACTCGAGGAGGATTGTAGTATCCTAATTTGACTTCTAATTCGAATAATGGTTATTAATAGCGATTAATAGGTCTTAACTCTATTCTGATGCAAGTAAGCAAATTACAAATGAAAAACGGAAAAAAAATTAAATAAATAAATAAATAATTACCGAAATTCAAGAATACCTCCATGAATACCATCTTCATTGATCGAACTTTAAGTAGCAATTACAAACACTGAAGAAACAATGAAAACTCACAATCACTCAAGAACAATAGCAGAATTGTTATGAGGAAACAAAATAAAGTTTGTCAGAGCAGAAGTGGCGTGTGTTAGTCCCTTTTAAATGTTGCATCACCTGTCCTATTTATAGACTTTGAGCAAATAACCGCTCATGTTAGTGGAGTTAGTGGGTAGTGGTCCCTAATTTTTAGGAACGAATAAGTTACTGCGTCCACTCTTTGTCCTATGATCAACTTCCACGATCTGTTTGGTGATCCCACTTCTGCCACGTTCCCCTTTTATGTAACTGCTTTTTTTCCAGCTCAGCATAACCTACAGCACATATTCTTATCCATGCTCAACCGCCTAAAAGCCTTGTGAACAGATCCTAGTCAACCGATTGGATCCCTCTCTAAACAGCTTACCCTCATTGGTTGATGGATCTCGGTCTTATTCTTCGTAGGAAGTCTACTAGTGTCCATCGGTCTTGTTTAACCGATGTTTTCTTACTTTGTGACTTTAATTGTTCCATAGATTACTTGTCAATCATTTTCTAAGTGCGATATTACATCTCCTTTCTTACCTGTCTTTTGGTCCCAACACTTTAGAACCTTCATGGTTGGTCATCGGTCTTATTTGATTGATGTTATGACTATCGTTGCACCTACTTTGTAACCTTGGCCTTGCTTGTTAAGGCCGAGGTATCTCTTAGAGAACCCAGTATCATCCTGTTTTCGGTCTTAAAACCGATATTCACGTATTGGATGTATCATCTTTATCGGCAGGTAGCTTTAATATCGGTCTTTCCTCTACGATCGGCTTCACTCCCTGTTCATCTGCCTGCCTAATCTTGTGATGGTGTCATCAGGTCACGCGATTGTCATGTCCCTTGGGAAATCCCAAATTAGGGTGTAAACAATGCCCCCCAAACGTCTTGTCAAATGTTGTGTAATCAGTTTGATGAGACGTTTGAAATTCAAATTTAATGCTAACTCTGCAACTGACGACATAGAGTTCTACGTGTCCTCACCCTAGTAGCTCATCCTGCTTTGTTTCTAGAATCGAGGCGTGCCTTTTGGGGACCCATTCCTCAGTCATGATGACCCTTTTCTCTTTTCCTATATAAGTCATCTCAATCACAACTCTTTCACTTTTCACTTTCTTTTGCCTTCAATTTTCCCAGAAAATCTTCTTCCTTTTACTCACCAGCTTCCATGGCTTTCTCTTCCGTAACCAGTGTTTCTCAATCCGTCGGTGCCACTTCCTCTCCTTCTACCGCCATGGGTACTGCGCCAGCGCCCAAAACCACCAATGCTACCGCCGTTAAACAGGTCATTGATGCCACTCCAGGGTTGATAAACCCTCAGGTATTGATCTCTATGCCTTCTGGTTCTTCCATATGTCTTGGTCCTGCTCTTAATTCCTTTCATCCGCCCTCTCTGGATCCCTAGTTTCCCCTAGTTGTAGAAGATAACGAATTACTTTACCAATCGTCGGATTTTGACTGGGGCTCACAGTATGCCCCTTCAAGCCCTTTGAGAAATTGGCCCCTTCCCTCTACTGACTGGATCTCTTGGGTAGACCGATTGGTCGAAGTAAAGAAGGACCTTTGGAAGGCTCTTGACATGTACGATGCGATTATTCTTAGCCGAGAGAGATTCTTTCTTGACAAGCCTCTTTTCTTTTCTTCTCTCTTTTTCTGATCGACCTCGGCCAATGCCTTCTTCTTCCGTTGCGGCCTTATAAGCCCAACCATTCAAGATGTCTGTTTCCTCACTAGTCTTCCTGCCCATGGTGAAGAAATTACTCCCAACCTTTCCTCCTCTCTAGAATTTGAACACCCTAAGACCAACACGGGTAAGGGGTCTTGGTTCATCACTGCCTTCGGGTAATTCATCTTAGCCAGCATGGGACAAGGGGAGGTTACTGACCAAGAACACGTTGCTTTCTTGGTCTACTGGCTGAACCGCTTCGTTTTTTGCTCGACCTCATATAGCATTACCAAAGAGTACCATCACATCGCCCTTGCTTTGGCATCGGGCAAAAAACTTGCTCTCGCTCCTCTCGTCCTTTCCCATCTCTACCGTGGAATCCTCGAACTTATTTTTTCCAACTTTAAGACTTCGGGGGGAGCTCTCTGGCTCCTCCAATGTTGGCTTCAATCTTATTTTCCTGAGAAATGCCTAGTCGATAATTTTGACCCCACCACTCTTCCCGAGCACTCCTCTGCTTTTGCTTTCCACCTTGCCGGCTTCGGCCCCAAGGGTCTTTCTTTTGATCATTTTTTTCTTTCTTTTATGAGCATATGGGCAACCGATTGTCTCAGCAATTTCTTACTTTTCACCCTTGGCTTCGATGTCCGAGCTGGCTTATTCATAGTCCTGGCCAAGCTTCTGAGGCCGAGTGAGATGATCACGAGACTATCTGAGCCAGCTTCTTAGTTGGGCGAGATCTCTTGTACAGCCCTGTCATTCCCCAATACAATAACAAGTGTGGGGTGGAGTATTATAATGCTCCAGCTTTAGCCCGACAATTCAGGCTCAAGCAACTAGTCACTCCTTCAGAACCTTTAACCGATCCATGGTCGGACGATCCCTTTTTTCTGATCTGGTTAAGATTGGGAAATGCGAATCGAACAACAAGGCTGCTCGGGCAGCCCTGAAGTTTGTTTCATTTCAAGAGCTTCCTTCAACATCCATCGAGTTTGACACTTGGTGGTCCAAAATCATCTCAGGCTTAAGATCTGAGCATGTTTTCTCCGTACTTAAAAGAGTTACTCCCCCTATTACCGAAAAATCTTCTCGTTTCACTAACCCCTCTTTGGTTCAGACTGCAGGTCAGAAGAGAAAGACATCATCTTCCAAAGGTAAATCCCCTTACCAGGCCGTTGTTGCATTCGAGAAGTTTTTTAAATTCAAATTTGATCCCAGACATCCCGAGATCATACGATCCGATATAAAGTAGCACTTAAGGGCGCTTGAGCAGGAACATAAAGAAAGGACAGCAAGAGCGTACAAAAAATACTTACAGATGGCTAATTATTCATCCATACTCCCTTTCGAATAGTTCCTCAAGCCTTTTGAGTGTTGGCCTCCTCTGTTACCCGAGGCCGTTTTTGCCATTGTCATTCCGTTGGCAAAGAAGCAAGCGTCATTGACAACGGAGCCTTGGGAGAGAGTCATTTATACCGGGCTGCATGATTTAGGAATGGTCGATCACTCATCAGCCATCTGGGTTATAGAAACTGGAGAACCAGTTTTAGGTATTTCCTTTTTTTTGTTTTTCTATGCTTTCCACTTCTCTAACTAATTTTTGCTTCTACTCCTGTTCATAGGCCCTTCCACGAGAAAATCCTTCTGATGTGACCGACATAGAGTCGGACGAAGACGTCCCTCTATCAACTCGTCAGTGCCGAAATGTGACTACAATCACCCTTAAATCGGGCAAGGTACATGTTATTCCTTCTGCTTTCTTTTCTGTTTACTAATGAATGGGGTTAACTTATCTTTTGAGTGATCATAGGGGGCCACTGGCCTTGCATCCAAGAAGACGGGGCAAGCTCAGATGAAGTCCCCCTGTTTCTCGGGCAAAGATGTCACCTCCAAAATCTCCCCTTCGTCCTCCAGTTTCAGCCTCTTCTCAAGCTGTTCCAGCCGATGTGCTCCTCAGATGTCCTACGAGTAATTAATGGTCAAACTCCAAAGGCTAAGAGGATTTGATGAGGCAAGGCAGACCATTCTCAAAGGTGAGGCCGATGTCTTGATGCCTAACACCGACAGCACAACTGCCAGTGACACGTCAGAGACTACTGGGGATGAGAGGCCCTCTGGATCGGATCATCATGACCCCATCGACCTCAGTGATCCTTGGACTTCTCATGCTGCTGAGATTGTGGGCGAGGAAGAAATTATCGATCAGCCTCCTTCCACCGGTGGATCTCACACGGAGACATCAGTCTCGCCTCCGGTACAAATGCAAGGACCTACCATTCCACCACCACCACCTGCTGTTTCTTCAACCAGTTCTCCCTCGGTCTAGGTAACATGGCTTTGTCACCTGCTATCCACCCAAATGCTTTTCTTATTAAGTCTTTATGCTTATTGGATCTTTTCTTGCAAGCCTCCAGTTCTCTTCCGATCCCTGACTTCAGCTCGGTCTCATCTATCGAGGCCTTCTTCGCCCTTTTGAATCCCGAGCAGCTCCTTCAGACCGAACCCATGGTGGCCTAGGCTAGTGATGCTCCTTCTGCTGCTGAGTATCAAAGGGCTGAGTAGTGGTTCCGGACTACGGTCCAACGCAAACTCTCCCAACTCACAAATTTTGAGGAGTTTCACTCGACCATGGGCCTTCTGCTTTCTTGTCTGGATATTACTGAAGAGATGAAGGCCCATCTCAGGGACCTGCAAGTGAGGCTACCAGACTATCTTAACAGACATCGGGCTGCCACCAAGGTTGTATCTGAGATCGAGGAAAAATTAAGGGTGCGCAAAGCTCAAGTTGATAGTCTGGGATCTTGCAAGAAGCAGTATGAAGCTTCCAAGGCCATGAAGGAGCGCCTTTTGCAGAAGAAGGCTAGGCTTGAGACAGAGTTATCCAAAATCCAGGCCGACTTGGATAACACTGGCACTGGCCTGGCTTTTTCCGAGAAGGCCATTCTCGAGATTGGCCGAGCTGTACAAGGTCACGTAGAAGCCTTGAGAGAAACAGCAGCTGAGGCAAGTAGATGGGAGGCTGACAAGACCAACGCTGAAAAGCAGCTGGAATACTTGGGCCAGGCCTGGGAGGAGCTTAGACTGAAATTTGCCAAGAAATAATGATGTGTTTTTATTTTATTTTATTTTGTAACTATTTTGCTCTGTAAACGGCTAATACCACGTAAACTTCTGAAAGTCAATGAAAAATAAATTTTTGATTCTACTCATCTAATTTTGCTGATTCCCAAAGAGATGGTACATATTGCTTTAAATATTTTCCATTTATCGGTCTTGCATGCATTTCACCATCTAGATCCATTAGCCGATATGCTACACCCGTAATGACTAACATTACTTGATATGGTCCTTCCCACTTAGCTGAGCATTTTCCATATCGGCCATCTTTTTCTCCCAATTGCAATATAGCTTTCCAAACTAGGTCTCCTTCGCCAAAAGACTTGTGCTTGACTCTCTTGTTGTATGCCCGAGTCACTCTGTTCTTCTGTGCCTTAATGCAGTCCAAAGCTTTAAGACGAACGTCATCGAGTTCTTCCAACTCGGCTAACATTGCCTCAGTATACTCTGTTGATTCAAGACCGAGTTGAAAATCTCGTCTTGCTGACCGGACTGTGACTTCCATAGGCAACATTGCGTCATGACCATAGGTTAACACGAATGGAGTAATGTTTGTGGCCGATCTTTTTGATGTCCGATATGCCCATAACACCTCAAACAACAAGTCATGCCATACCCTAGGATTGCCTTCCACCATCTTCTCTATTATCCCTTTGATTGTTTTGTTTGATGACTCGGCCTGTCCATTTTCTTGGGCGAAATATGGAGTTCAATTAAGAATCTTGATACCACAGCTTTCAGCAAATGCCTTAACTTCATCTCCCATGAAGACCGACCCTTGATCCGTTGTAATCGTTTTTGGAAGCCCGAATCGGTGAATTATGTGCTCGTTAATGAACTTGATTACATATACTTGATTTACCGATTTTGGCTGGTATTACCTCCACCCATTTTGTGAAGTAATCAGTAGCCACCACAATGAAACAGTGTTGGCCCGATGATGGTGGGTATATTTTCCCAATCAGTCCATGGCCTAGCCTCGAAACGGCCATGGTCTTACGATCACTTGCATCTCGGTAGCTGGTAGTTATTGTATTGGCCCATGCCTCTGGCATGCCTGGCATCCTTTCGCGTAATCGATGCAATCTTTTAGCATGTTCGGCCAATAATAATTGTATCTTCTAAGAAGCCACTTCATCTTTGTACCTGCTTGGTGTGCTCCGCAAATGCCTTCATGTGCTTCAGCCATTACTTTCATGGCCTCAGGCTTGTCCAAGCATCTCAGTAACACTTCGTCCTTTAGACTCTTCTTGAACAATTCTCCATCCAGTAAAACATAGTTGATAGAGGATAACTTAATTTTTCGCTCAGCCTGCTTGCTTGGACACAGGAGGCACCTGATTATTGGAATTCTCCAGTCTTGGTCATCCATGATCACTGAGAAAACTTCTGTTGCCATTTCTCGTTGTTTTATTGATGGCAAGATCCTTCTTTGCACTCTTATTAACTTTTCATTATCAGTCACTTCTAACTTGGTCCCCGATGTTACCTGCGCTAAGTTGTCGGCCTCGGAATTATAGGCTCGGGCAACATGTTGGACTCTAACGTCGTCAAATGCACGTAATAATTGAAAAGCAATCGAGTTGAAGGGCAACAACTCCCAGCTCTTATACCTAAACTCACCACTGAGTTGGTTAATAACAAGGTTTGAGTCACCGATAATATGAATCGCTGATATATTCATTTTCGGCCATGATTTCAAGGACGATGATTAATGCTTCATATTCAGTTTGGTTACTAGAACACTCAAATTCTAGTTTGAATGAGAAAACCGTCTTTCTCTTTCTTGGTGATACCACAATTATTCCTGCCCCTGCCCCGTCAGCATTTCTTAATCCGTCGAATATTAACGTCCAAGGGGTTTGAGAAATTGTTGATAAAAGGGTGGAATCGATTGCTTCATTTAATTCTGGGTCGATATCCAAACAAGGATGATCAGCTAAGAAATCAGCAAGGGCCTGTCCCTTCACCGATCTCTGTGGAATAAATTGAAATGTGAACTCCATCATAGCCAAAGTCCATTTTCTGATATGCCCACGCATTATCGGTCTTAATAAAATGTATTTAATGACGTAAGTTTGTCCAATCAAGTAAACCAACACCGGAAGCATATATACTCTTAATTTCTGAGAAGCAAAGTACAAGGCTAAGCATAATTTTTCTATCGGTGTATATCTCTACTCGACAGAAGTTAGAACTCTACTTAGATAATACACTACTTGTTCCTTTCCCTACTCATTATCCTGTGCTAGCATGCATGCTATTGATTCATCTGAGGCCGATAAATACAGCTTCAACGGCCTCTTCTTTCTTGGAAGCATGATTACTTGTGGTTCGGATAAATATTGTTTGATATCTTCGAAGGCCTATTGATGCTGAGTCTCCCACCTGAATTCTTATTCGGCTTTGAGCTTGAGCAACGAGGACCAAACATGTGTTCGTCCTGCACAGTTTGAGATGATTCTCCGCAAAAAGATGATTTGCCCGAGAAGTCTTTAGAGCTCTTTCTTGTTACTCGGGGGTTCTACTGATTGAATGGATCGGACTTTGTTTTTATCGAGCTCAATGTCTCTTTGGTGTACTAGGAAACCAAGAAAGTTTCCTGCTGATACTTACACTTTAAGGGATTCATCTTCAGCCCATGGGTCCTCATTCTTTCAAATGATCTTCTTAAATTGGCCAAATGCTTCTCTTGCGTGGCCGATTTTACGATAACATCATCGATATATACTTCCATGATTTTCCCTATTATGTCATGGAAGATTGCATTCATAGCTCGCTGATACGTTGCTGCAGTGTTTTTTAATCCGAACGACATCACCACTCATTCAAACGTTTCAATTGCTCCTGGACATCTGAATGCGGTTTTAGGGACGTCATCTTCAGCTATATATATATATATCTTATTATAACCTGAATGCCCGTCTATGAAGGATAAAATTTTATGTTTGACCGCAGGGTCAATCAGTTGATCGGCCATAGGCATTGGGTATTCATCCTTTGGAGTTGCCATGTTAAGATTTTTGAAGTCTATACAGACCCTTATCTTACCATTTTTCTATACTACTGGTACTATGTTGGAAATCCAATCGACATACCTGGTTGTTCTTATAAAGTCGGCCTTTAACAGTCGTTCGATTTCTTCTTTGACTTTGAGAACGACTTCTGGGGACATTCTTCTGGGTAATTGCTTGAATGGCCTGCACCCTTCCTTGATAGGTAACCGGTGTTCCACAAGCTCCATTGCCAGCCCTGGGATTTGATGGTAATCCCAAGCAAAACAATCTTTGAATTCTCTAAGTAGAGAAACCAATGATGCTTGGAAATCGGGCTCGAGTAACCAATTTATGAAAGTGGGTTGGTATTCTCCACTTGCCCCCAAATCAACCTCAAGGAGAGAATCTTGTACATCGTCCTTTAAGTCGTCAAGCTTTACAGGTGCCGATGCCAACTCTTCTAGATTTATGTAGTCTTCTGTCATTTCTTCCTGACAATCTTCTACGATATCGGCTGAATTGGCCGATGACGCTTGTACTCGACTGTCTACCAGAAAAACCTGTATTCTGGTTACGTTGACATGAACGGCCAATGCCCTACTATGCTTCACTGATGATGGGTTATGGTCCATTGGGGACGTTGAGTTTTGCATCATTGTCAATCGGCGTGATCACGATTAATGGCCGATCGAGTTGTTTGTATACTTGAATCAACCTATTCTTTTGATCATTCACCATGGTGGCCGATCTCGGCCTACCGTTCTTATCTATTCCAATAAATTTGACAGCGCTGATATCGTCTTCATATAAAACGGCCTCAGAGCAATGCACTCTGGTAATGAAAGGCTTGTGATCAGCCCAAACCACCTTTACCTCATCACCATTCCAAAAAATCAGGAATTGGTGCAAGGTTGAAGGGATACACCAACAGGTATGAATCCAGTCACGATCGAGAAAGGCATTGTATGAGACTCCGGAGTCCACCACAAAGAAGGCTATCATGGTGGTCTTCTTCCCCACAATGAGCTCCACTGGGAGGATCTTTTTGTTTTCACAGATGTCCCTGTGAATCCACAAACTGTGAGTCCGGTTGGGATCAACTCACTCTCGTCGCATTGCATTTTCAATAACATAATTGATGGTAGGATGTTCACCGCAGTTCCATTATCGATCAACACCCTCGAGTATGGCACTCCATCAATAGCCGCGTTGATGTATAACGACTTCAGATGCTGTGACATTCTTTCTACCAGTTTTTGAAAGACGACTTGGCGGGCTTTTTCCCTGTTTCGTCTTTGTTCTTTGGCATTATCAATGATACCTTTGGCTTCTCTGCTTTCACTTCACTATTGACAAATATGGGTTTGGATGGGCACTTCTGGTCCTCATGTACGTCACCCGCCATTTGATTTCCCTGGTCAGGTCTCGCCCCAAAAGACATCGGCAACGTGTACACTATATTCACCGAGAAGTCTTTTGGAATGCCTCTAAATTGGATGTATATGTCCAATGATTCTTCATAATCCGAATCGATATCATCCATTTCCAAGTCCGATTCGTTCACCTCTGGAATAGATGCTGTTTTAAGCTTTTGAAGTTTATTATCCCGGCCCTTGGTCTCGATCTTCTCCTTTCCTTTACGGTTTAGGATCACCCTTTGCACCATGTCCTTATTCTTATAGTGTTGTTGATCTGCCCGCTTTTTCTCCAATCAATACTTAGCTTCCCAGTCCCGAGCTAACTACCTCAATCTTTGCATTCTCTTTTTTTGCGTCTTAGTGAAGTAGGCTTGTTCTGGGAACTTGGGATGCTCCACCATTTTCCACCGTTTGACCTCTGCTTGTGGGGAACAACCATCTGTGGGGATTGGTCACGTTGTTGATAAGTCTTATTTTGATTACCAGGTTCTCGTGCCTTGGTTCATCCTGTCGATGCTCTCGTCTCTGGAACTCGGGCTTCCTGCGAAACTCCTAGTTTGGATAAGTGAGACGGCTTTGAATTGGCCTCCTTGGGCTAGGTGGCCGATACGAACTTTCTTTCTTTGGCACGGGAGGAGTAATTACTTCGATCTTACACTTGGGACATAGCCCTTGTTCGATCAAATCGACCATCCATTGTAATGTTGGGATCTTATCGGCGTTCATTTCAGTACTGTCCGATATCACTTTAGAAGCTAATCTTGCCCTTGACTTTTGTTTATTTCTTTTCGAGCTCGTTTCAGCAGCTTTAGCTCCCCCGAGGTCGATCTTTTCTCTTGGTCTGCGCAGGATTGTAAAATCGGGCACCACCATGTTCACTCCTACCACCTCTGGAAACAGATCGCTATCAACTCCCATGACCTCTTTCTCCTTTTCGGCGAACTTCAAATTTCCTTTGTCAATCATTCCCTGCAAGACATTCCGAAATACTAGACAATTGTTAGTGTTATGACGCCAAGAGTTATGCCATTTGCAATACTCTTTGCCTTTCAGCTTGTTAGCCGAAGGTAATTTTACATCATGTGGTAGCCGAATTTGTCTATCGGCCATCATGAAGTCGAAGATTTTATCGGCCATTGCAATGTTAAAAGAATATTGCTTGCCAATTTCAAAAGGCTGCTTCTTGACAGACGACAACTATGCATCAATTGGTTTTGGCAAAGGTTGACATAAATATGGTCGTTTTGACACAATCTCGGTTGTTAGAATATAAGTATTAGTATTAAGGGTATTTTTGTAATTTTCTTGAATATATGATTGATATATATATATATAAGTGTGGGCTAACCTAATTAGGTTAAGCCTTCTCTTTCTCTCTATTCTCTCTTTGAACATGGTATCAAAGCCTTGTTTGTGGGAGGTCCTGGGTTCGACTCTCCATCCCCGCTTTGTTGTGCATATTTGCACTTTGTTATTTGTCTCCAATATGATGGAGTTTGGTTTGTTTGCTCTCCACGTGCAAGTCGGGGTTGCACGTGAGGGAGGGTGTTGAAGCTTGATATACATTGTTGGGCCCATTCTCTAATAGCTTAAGCTTTTGGAGAATGGGCCCAACAATGTATATCAAGCTTCAACACCCTCCCTCACGTGCAACCCCGACTTGCACGTGGAGAGCAAACAAACCAAACTCCATCATATTGGAGACAAATAACAAAGTGCAAATATGCACAACAAAGCGGGGATGGAGAGTCGAACCCAGGACCTCCCACAAACAAGGCTTTGATACCATGTTAAGTTACCAACTACTCCAAAAGCTTAAGCTATTAGAGAATTGGCCCAACAATGTATATCAAGCTTCAACATCGGTCACATCCACTTCGGTGTTAAACTCACATTCTGTAGTGTGAGGAATCTCTATAATAGGTCCCTTTAGACAAATTTTTCCTCTCTTGTTCTTCCTCAAGCATACGCTCATATCGGGTAGCTCGAGTTGCCAATTCGAAGAGATCGCAAATACCCATAGCTTCAAACTTTTTTCTAAGTTCGAAGGTAAATCCTCCTAATGCTATATTGACAAATTCCTCTTCGGACAACATCACCTTGCAGCGATATTTAGCCCGTTTGAACCTGACAATGTATGCCTCAGCTGATTCGCTTGGAAGCTGATACAGCCTTGTCAAATCGGCCATAGAGACTTTGGGCTCAGTGTGATAGAATTGGGCGTGAAAAGCTTCTTCCATTTGGTTCCAAGTATGGAAAGAATTCGAGGGTAAGTTGATGTATCAACTGAAAGCTACCCCCATTAGAGAATTGGGGAATAGTTTCAATAATATGTCCCCTTGGTGGTTCACCTCTCCACTCTGGAGCAGGAAACGACCGATAGCTCCACGGTCGATTGATCACTTTCACCAGAAAATATTGTAAAGTTGGGTACCTTATATCCTCGGGGCAGAGATACTCTTTCAACGGCGACGCTATGCGGCCTCCTATACACGGGCCGCTCGGTTCTTCGGAGAAGGCCGCCGAAGTCCTGGTGTATGACTTCGGTGATCTGCTCTCTATCAACTCTCACCATTTGGGATTGGATACCCATTCTCATGCCGGTCTCGTGTCCTAAAATCGGTCTATCGTTCCCAGTGGGTTCGTCCTCGGTGACTAAGTTATCCCCAAACAACGGGTTAATTCTTCCCCACTGATTGTCTGAATCTTGCCCGGTTAGACTGATCTCTGGCTCCCTTATGGTGATCCCTGGTCGGACCACAATCGGGGGTGTGTTCCTGGTTTCCCCTAAGATCTCCTTGCCATTCCTCTTTGGAGGAGTAATGTATTTTTCGGTCTGGGAGGAAGAAGGGATATTCTGACTTACCCCCAATCCAATCTGCGACAACAAGGTTGGTGGAACGGATGGCTGTGAAGGGACACTCGTTTGGTATTCCTTCCACTCTTTGAACTCGCGAAGCACTTCATTTACTTGAACGAATGTTTGGTCTTGTCTAACGGATATTTCAGCAAAACACTAATTGAAATGTTCTAACATGCTACTTCCCATATTAGACAAGTCTGCTTGATTAGCTACTAAGTTATCTGGGATTCCACAGCAGGCTCGCGTGAGCCTACCTCATGGGATGGTCCCCTAGATCTTGTTCCCTTTTCAGCCATTTGACAGGAGTCCCACCGGGCGTGCCAAAAATTGTTTGCAATAAAATTTGAATAAAATTTGTGCAGTGTGTGTTGGGCGTGCTAGAGTACACGTGGACTCGAGGAGGATTGTAGTATCCTAATCTGACTTCTAATTCGAATAATGATTATTAACAGCGATTAATAGGTCTTAACTCTACTCTGATGCAAGTAAGCAAATTACTAATAGAAAACAGAAAAGAAACAAATACCGAAACTCAAGAATACCTCCATGAATACCATCTTCATTGATCGAATTTCAAGTAGCAATTACAAACACTCAAAGAACAATGAAAACTCACAATCACTCAAGAACAATAGCAGTATTGTTAGCCCCTTTTAAATGTTGCACCACCTACTCTATTTATAGACCTTGAGCGAATAACCGCTAGCTCATGCTCATGTTAGTAGAGTTAGTGGGCAGTGGTCCCTAATTTTTATATATAAGTGCACACACACGGTGGGTGTCCCTTAGCCTACCTAAACAAGCGTGAGCTGACTCAATTCGTAGTTTAGTTTACCAAAATTTCACACGCGCAAAGCATACTAGATAGTAGATAGATATATACACCTATACATACAGAAAGTACTATCTTTGGACGACTTAGCGATTTTTGGGAGCAAATCTCATTTACTCCGCTAGACCTTTCAATTTCCCTTAAAATTTCTCCTCGCCGCCGACGATGAACCTAATTGAAAATTTCCATTTACAGTCGCTCTCACCCTTTCGATCCATCGGTAAGCGATCTCTACCTAATAATAACTTCGATCTCATCTGCAGATCTTTCGATGAGAACATTCTTCTCCGTCTCAAAACCTTGAGTTCAGGCCCCAATCCACCTTCGATCACCTTGTCTTGGCTCTCTCAGGCTGTTGACTTCCTCCTGTTCACTCAGATCGAAGCCCGTAACCTCATCTCCAAGTTGATCTCGTCCTCCTCTGCTCCATCCGACCACTCCCTCGCCTTGTATTTGGATGAGAGCGTCAAGCTCTTGGACATCTGCAACTCGATCTCATCGGAATTCGAGCGGTTACGCCAACGTCGCCTTCTGATCAATTTTGTTCTCCGCCGCCTCGACGGATCTCCTATCCCCGCGCCGGACAGTCTCCGGCGAGCCAGAGATTCTCTTTCCGACTGGGAAAACAACTCCGGAGTGTCCGGTAAGCGAAGAGGTTTCCAGACTCCAGATCCCGAGGTTTTGGTCCGAGATCTGGCCTCGGGGCTTGAGAACGCGCCACGTGGAAAGATCTCGAGCTCTGGGAAGGTCGTCCGCCGCACGATCCACGCCGTCGGATTGGTGACGACGTTCGTCGCCGGTGTCTTGGTGTCGGTGCTGTACGGGCTTCCGGAGATCGTGAGAATCCGAGTCCCGACCGAGTTTCTCTGGGCGGACTCGTTCAACGGTCTCGAGTCGGCGATTTCTGCGGAATTGAAGCGCCGAGTTTTTGAGGTGGAGAAGAAGGTGTCGTTTGGTGAGATTGATGACGTGGCGATCCGTGTTAAATTAGTCCGTGATGCCATTAACGGCGTTGAGGGAGATGGAGACGTTGATCAGAAGGTGAGGAAGGAGATGTTGGAGAGTGCCGTTAAAGAACTGGAAACGGTAACGGACAAGTTCTCTGATGGATTGGACGGTTTGAGTAACGGCGTTAACGCGTTGTTTGATGCGGTTTTGTGTACAAGAACTAGCATGTTGGACAACTTTAGGCTGGTGGGCCACCAGGGAAAAAAGATATGACTTTTTTTTTTTTTTGGCTAGGAAAAATGGTGTGCGACTGTTAGACAAATGAATAGCATATGCTTTGTACCTAAAAAAAAGAAAGAAAAAAGAATAGCATATGCTATAGGATACCCCCAATTGTCAAATGATGTTGCAGTATCATATAATATAATTTTCTAATAGTGTTATTGCAATTTAACTTGGTCTATAACCTATCCAAAAAAAAAAACTTGGTCTATCAATTCATCCGCTCTCATAACCAAATCAAATTAAGTTTTGTGTCCTAATCAATTAAGGTTGATTGCATAAAATTTTTTTTTTTATATCCTACACGATCAATAGTTATATGTTCATTTAAATTATATAATACTAGTGATTGCCCGTACCCGAGGGCACTACCACGGGAAAAAGGTTTGTCTAAGTCTAAATTGTGCAGTAAAAAATGTTATTAACTCTAAACCTGTATCTTATTAAAAAAAAAAAAAAAAAACCTACATTGAAAAAATTTCGATAGATTCTACTCTATTTTTTGAACATTAGACCCTGTTAACTTGTAATTTATTTGACAGAATGAAAAGGCTCACTGGCCAATAAAAAGCATAGCACAATAAAAATAAAAAGGCTCACAGGCCAAGCACAATAACAAAGGCTCAACAATTTCAAAAAGTAATACAAACCAAGAATTTCACTAAAGTGCAGCACTAAAGCCGGCAAAAAAATTCTGCTAGATGTCTAGATGGAAATCAAAAGCATGATAGTCCAGTTGAGTAGTAACTTCTTCCAACGTGTTGCAGCAGTCTAATATGTTGTCAAGTAGAAAAAGAAGGAGCCTAAAATTGTTGATACAATGAATGAGAAATTGGGGAAAATGACTAAGCTACAATCACATCTTCAAACCTGGATAACTGGCCCATCTGCCAAAGGTCTGACCCGTAGGAGTCAAGCTCCTTTAGTGCTTCCGCTGTCGTCGAAAGGCAATGAGAACCTGATGATGAATTAGAACATGATGATGTTTTGGTATCGTTACCAAGTTAGCATAAAAGTTTCAGATTTGCTAAAGTATTACTTGAATTGGAAACGACTTCAAAACAGTACCCTATGTACTGTTTGGCCAGATTCCCTCACATGAACAGTGAAAATTGTTCGGTCAGAACTGTAAATTTACACTGTATTTACTGTTCATGTGAGGGAAACTGGACAAACAGTACCTAAGGTGGTACTGTGAATTTATTTAGTATTATTTACAAACTACTAACAATTTAATTTGAATGCCCACGCCCAATTCCTTCAAACTACATAGTCTACACCGAAGTCTTCAGATTGTCTGAAAGCATTTCTTCCATCAACAATGCATAGATGATCAAAAGGTAGAACAATATCAGTTTATATGAGAAAATTGAGGAAAAAACCCAAGCAGATTACAAATGCAGATTGCTATGGTTACATAACATCTTAGAGAAAATAGAGGAATACTATTAACAAAAGCAATGTATGGACTTTAGACTCAAGTGAGAACTGAAACAACCCCACAAATCGAAAATAATTCACCAATAATGCTTAGAGAGACGGATAGTTTGGTCCCTATTTTGGTGCTTCTCATTTTTTAAAGCACAATTTCATGTTAATTTATTTGGTAACTGTTTTTAATTCCAAAACTATTATTTTAACATGTTAAACATAATAGAGAAAACTGAAACCGGAATAAGAGTACTTTGTTATTTTAACATTAGACCCAACTTATCTAAGTAGACAAAACTAAATAATCAGTAATGGATAGCATATAAATACTGAAACTGGGGTAAGAAACTTCTTCTTGATTGGATCCAAAAACATATCACACATAGATATTGCCCGGGGTAAAAAAAGAAAAAAGAAAAAGAATAAAGAAGAGGAAAGAAAAGAAAAGATAATATGTGCATTCGACCAGTAAGTAAAATAGGGCAATAGAATGTAACATTACAACAAAACTTCCGGGTAAACGATATTTGTTGTGGTATTTTGTCCATCTTCTGGAAGAAGGATACTTATACAATCGGAATTTGTGCATCTGGATAGCGCAACATATAGTTGTCCATGACTAAATACTGGTGTGCGTAAATCTACCCCAACAAACTTCACAGATTGTCCTTGAGATTTATTTATCGTCATGGCGTATGCCAATCGTATTGGAAATTGACGTCTCGTCATCGTAAAAGGCAATTCTGAAGATGATGGAGTCAAGGATATTCTTGGAATAAAGACCAAATCTACAGATTTATCTCCGGTTAGAATTCGAGCTTCAATTATACGCGATGCACACCTAACGACCATCAAACGTGTTCCATTACAAAGTCCATCCTTCGGGGCAATATTCCTCAACAACATTATTGGGCATCCTACTTTTAAGTCCAACTTAAAGGGTGGTAATCCAGTAGGATCCAATGAGTTTAAATACTCATTAGGATATCGAGTTGTAATGGTACGATCAACTTCATCATCCTCAGACAATTTGTCAGCTGCGTGATAAGAAACCATCTCCCCAGGATAAAGATTCAATGCGGTAATATTGATGATACTCACATCATCATTCCGTGCTGAAAGAATCGTGCGTTCAGTTAAGAAGGCAGGGTTCACAGTACTCGCAACATTCAACTCCGGATAGACAACAGATAACAGTTCATTTATGTTCTGGCACCTGCGTATCGTTGACGGAAGCTGTATGACTTCTTCTGGATTGGATCCAATCTAAAAAAAAAAAGTACTAATTTGTTCATTTAAAATTAAACTTAAAAGTGTCACAAATAGCACATCGTCGTATACAAATGTAACATGAAAAACATTACCTTCATCAAGAAAGTTGCGAAGTTAGCATTTTCTTGGTTTGTGCTATTCAGGCGCATGTCCACGTCCAAAGTCAATACGTGTATATTCTTCCAAAGATTAGAACGCCTCAATGATGCAGCCACAATTTGTTCGCGAAGTCCTCTTGGTATAACTGGTAAGATTTGTCGAAAGTCTCCACCAAGCACAATGGTGATCCCTCCGAATGGCTTCCCATTTTCACAAATATCTTGTAGTGTTCGATCAACTGCTTCAACACAATATCTATGTTGCATTGGAACTTCATCCCAAATGATTAGTTTTGTTTCTCTAAACAGCTCCGCATTAGCCGATTGCTTGGAAAAACCACAAACTGAATTATCTAGCACATCCAATGGAATGCAAAATGTTGAATGAGCAGTCCGACCTCCTACCAATAACAATGATGCAATACCTGATGAAGCCACCGTAACAACAATATGGCCAAGACTACGACATTTCCTTGCAATTGTATTATACAAAAACGTCTTTCCTGTTCCAGCACCCCCATTTAAAAAAAAAGGTATTACCTTTATTTTCGAATACTGAAGAAGTGATCGCACTGTAAGCGCTAGATTGAGCAAAGTTAAGGCAATCAACATTAATTTGTGCATCTGTTTGAAGCGCATCATGATGGAGTTGTCGATGTTCCCATATCAATCTGTTACCAACAATCGTACTCCAATTTTCCACGGGTTCTGGCATGGGCGGGAAGTCAATAAGGCTTTTCCCCGATTCTTGCAACAACTGATTAAGAAGATATAACCCATAATCCTCAACTTGAGCATCGGTTGGATCACGAATGGCAAACAATGTACGAAGCTTGTGTGCAAGATCATCGCATATAGATACTGAGAACTGATTCCACAACTCGTGTGGTCGTAGCGGTTGGCACTGCGTTAGAATCACAGAAAATAGTCTCCTCAACTGGTACCCAGTGTTCATAACCTTCGCCTCTTGAAGGCACTGTATCCATTCCTCATCATCCTCTAAGAGTCCTCGTGCAACACATGCTGCTTTAAACGTATCATACAAAACATTGTTGACCGTACGTAAGTCCTCAAATGACGTTGGTCCTCTAACAACAGTTAGCAACAAACGTAGATAAAATCTCTCGCCTGAATTAGGGCTAGCAAAGTACATTCGACCAATCGCATAACCCCTTTGTCTGGGTGTCCATATCTTTAATGTTTCATTCCAAACAAAATATTGTGGAAACTCTTGGTAAGTGAATGCACGCGCAGCTAGGTTAGCAGCGCAATATGCAAAAAATGCAGTTAGAGTTGATGATTGGTGCTCAGCTCTTGAAACAATTGAATCCATAGCATCAGCAGGATTATAGACAACACGATGCATTCCAGGTAAATGAACTGCCAATAGTACAACTGTTGGAACTTCTGCATGCAAAGGATGACCAAATATTCGCCAAGCAGCTTCCGGCGGCCCAATATACCTCGCATCAAGATATTGTTTGATCTCATCTACTCCTCCCAACACCAGTGTTGTGCGATCGTGTCCTTTGTAAATGTACTTATGGATATATTTTACACATCTCATTCCCGCGCAAACTTCCACATTTGTATGACAATTAAACCTTTTAGAAAGGTATGCATTATATGGTACGACATCTCGATTATCGACAACATGTTCGTTCATAGTATATGATCGACCGTTATTGCGACGACGATAAATAGGATATCCATTTTGGTCCATAGTTGTTACTTCCGAATAGGCTCGTGGATATTTCTTAGTGCATCTACCATTTTCCATACATGGTGCTCCAGAATTTCGGGCACCACATGGTCCATGTACCATACATGACTTGATAGTTTGAAAAAGCATAGGATCCTCCTCTGGATCTGGAAATTTAGCGCATACAGCTTTGTCAACCTGAGCACATGTTCTAATTTTATCAGGACCTCGAAGAAATATTAGAGCATGCATATGTGGAAGCCCCCGCTTTTGAAACTCATTTGTAAAAACATGTGCAACTTTGGTACCGAACACTTTCTTTCTATGAATCTCTTTCATCAAACAGTCTCTCTTTAACTCAAACACACGGGCCACCAAATCTGGACGATCAGTGGATTTTTGATGAGGTAACAAAGCAGAGGATATTTCAGGCCAATTAGGATTTGCTGTCATAGTGAGAAAAATATCTGGGTGTTGGTTGTAACGTGTGATTGCCATTTAATCTTAGAAGATTTCAAACATATGCCTTGGACCACCAATAAATGATGATGGTAAGATCATTCGTTTACCAACTTGATCGGGACCCAACCCATCTGCAGCAACATCTGTAAGATCTTGGTAAAGTTCAACACGAAGATCCCTTTGGTGAAGCCTAAAGTATGTCAAGCGATTTTGCTCAGTTGCGGCCCATGCATCTACCAAAAACTCTTGAAATAGTTTACCCGCTCTTAAAATTGAGGAATACTCTGTAGGACGTTCAAACATACGATAACTGTAATACTGCATCTGTGTTAGACGCACAGTTGTAGTCCTACCATGTATGACGTCCCACTGTTTCATCTCGGGATCCCATCCAAACTCACCATACGGGAACAATAATACATAATGTAGTGGCAAATATGCAGGGTGACATTCACTAATTTGCATAAACTGATTATTTGCTCTTAGATGCAAGACGATATCTCTCGTTCCCCTCCTCTCAGTTCCATCTCCTGGTATTATCACTGCAATCTCTTCTGATCTTGGGGGACCGTACCTTCTTCGATCTGTAGCTGGATTGTAATGAAGATGAGCGGATACATTTCGATCTGCCAAATCTGATTGATTTAAAATTGCAGAAGCTTGTCGAAATTTATCTGGGAAAATGTTATATTGCAACAAACAATCTTGGATTATTTTTAGAACATCCATTCTTAGGTGTGGATTCCGACGACTACGTACATCCAAAGCCGAATCAGGGTCATAAATGTACAATTGTGCATACATTGGTTCATGCCCTGTTTGTGGTAGTAATGATCCCGTTCGATGGCGCAACTCTCCATGAATAGTAAAAGGTCTGGGACCTCTTCCAGTAATAACCCTATGATCCATATTAACACCCAGACTCGTAAAAGCATTAGCTGCATTGTACTCTCGAGTATAACGTCGAAATGATTTTGATTGCATGCTAACTCCATCATATAGCTGTTGAATCTGTGGAGGGGGTGTAATAAGAAGAGGAAACTGAATTTTTCCTTGCAAACAACATGTTCTAAAACGGGGATTTACCATAGATGAATTGACTAATTTTTCATCCATCCAATGTAAGGCAGAACAGTGAGGACACGTTACATCCATACTACCAAGAAAATGTCGACCGTGGTCTACCTGTAGCTGAGAACCAACTCTTACACTTAAAGTTCGACCTTCTAACTCGTCATCACTTCCAGAATCTTCTTGGATTTGTTGATTTGTTGTATTCGGCCTACACATTTATTTATTTACATGAATTAAATATATTTACTTAAATTATTACTTAAATTATTAATTATTACAACACAATATTTACCGAATATTGTCTGGAGGTAAGGATGGTTCAGCATGCGTTGTGATGCCTTCCATCAGTTCAACAGCAACAAATTCTTCACCAAGATTTCGTGGAGGAAGCATACAATGTGAGTCCACTTGAATTGGAACTTGATGACTTGCCACACTATCCTCTATCGTCAATGAAGTTTTTCCACGAACTGGATTATGAACCAGATTAGGTGTTCGTGGAAGTATTGTGGTCATAGAAGATGACAGAAAAGCATTTGCAACACATGCTCGTTTTGGAGCATTTTGAGGTTGCTCTATCAGTATGGACTTTGAATGAATGACTTCCCGTTGGCGATGGCTCGGCGTCACAGAAGGCAAATTGGTAGGTTGTTGAACACATTCTTTTGACTTCTCTCTTGCTCGTCTTAAGCGCTGGGCAAATTGACGTGCAGAGCACCCATCGTACCGTTGTCGTTCTAGTCGAGCGCGTTGTACTAACGTATTGTTGTTTGATATAACATTATCAGTGGGTGCCTATAAATTGTGATTTAAATGATCAATTTATACTTACACGGTCTTCTACATGCATAAATAACAACGATAAAAACTTTTAATGTAATCTTGGAAAATCATACCAATAATTGATTTGGAAGTTGATGACTTGTCAAACTATCCTCTGGCGCTAGTGGAGTTCTTCCGCGAATTGGATTATGAAGCAGAATAGGTGTTCGTGGAAGTATTGTGGTCATAGAAGATGACAGAAAAGCATTTGCAACACATGCTCGTTTTGGAGCATTTTGAGGTTGCTCCGTCAATACAGACTTTGAATGAATCACTTCCCGTTGACGACGGATCGGCACCACAGAAGCAAAATTGGTAGGTTTTGGTACACATTCTTTTGACTTCTCCCTTTCTCGTCTTAAGCGCTGGGCCAATTGACGTGCAGAGCACCCATCGTACCGTTGTCGTTCTAGTCGAGCGCATTGTACTAACGTATTGTTGTTTGATATAACATTATCCGTGGGTGCCTATAAATTGTGATTTAAATGATCAATTTATACTTACACGGTCTTCTACATGCATAAATAACAACGATAAAAGCTTAGGTGTTCGTTTTGGAGCATGTGATCTAATTTTCTCCCTTTCCGTTATTTTTAAAAGTTTAAATTTATGGATGTTTACATTATCATTCTGTTGTACACTATTTTTCAATTTACTGTGCCTTTTTCGTTTTCCTTTCAGAGAAACGTTTTGGTCTCAAAAAAAGAATAGCCATAATAAAATTTTAGTGTAATATATTAACGTGAAGTTAAATAAAGGGTGAAGGAATAATCAAAATTGATTGGTAGTACATTATGTTTTAATTGACATCCAACAATGTAAGAACTTTGTTCTTTTACTCAAACAGTGAATAAGGTCCCATGATTCAAAGACCTAGGTTTCCACTTTCAAACAATCTCCATCTACCTAACTAAATTATTTAATTGTAACAATATCAACTGTCAATAGAAACAAAGCAACACAAACGAAACGTAATTTAAAAGCTTACACGTCAAACATAATAGAAAAGCCTTACATGTCAAACATAATAGAATAGGCTCACATGGCAACCTTAATGCTCAAAAAAACAATACAACTCCTGATAGTAATACAATGTCCAAAAGTAAATAGTTAAGGTCAAACCACATATTGTCTTAGTAGCCACTTCAATAAAACACCCAAAAATAAAGGTTTTAAGGTGTATTTCTTTTGTCGGATGATCATTTGCTCTATTCAGGCTCTCAACCATGTCCCTTCATCACTCTACAGAACATCTCTGTGTCCACATAAACGTACTTTTCCATATGAGGAACTTCCACAACAGTCAGATTAGTTATGAAACTCATTTATATTAGTACAAAAGTAGGTGGTTCTATTTTACCATTGGTTTGCACAACAATGTAATTCTACCTTAATGCTAAAGTTGAAACGCTTCTATGTTAATGATTTGAAAACATTAACAAAATATAAAAAACCATACCACATATGCTTGATTTTCCTTCCCCTTCCCCTTGCTGGTAGTGCTTGCCTTTGCTTTCCCTTTTGCAACCCTTTTTGCATTTTCCTTTAACATAAGCAGCATTAGAAAAAAATAATGGTAAAAAAACAACACATAATGGTAAAGGAAAAAATCCAATTGGGAGGCAGACCTCGTTAATTTGTATGACGTTTAGTTGCCTCTCATCGCGAAGCTCTAGACCTATGTTTCTTGTGCGAAGAAAATCATCCTATATATTCATAGGAATTGATTAAATACATATAAGAAAAAAAACAAATAATTAAAATAAGAACTTGTAATAAAAGAAGATTATCTTACGGTTTCTTCTAATTCTTTCTCCATCTGTAAAAAAATGTAAAAAAAACAAGTTATATTAACTGGTAATTGAAAAGCTAACTTACTACAGTTTTGTAGCTGTTGGAAACAGTGGTAGGTATTTTTTCCAAACGTTTATTTAGACTAAACCCAAAAAAAATGATAGAAAAATCAATCACAGGAGAGACTGAAACTGAAAAGGTCAATTCTATCTAGCTTGAAAAATCAATCACAGCTTGAAGTTGCTTAATGACGAAAAGGACACATACACGCCTGCATTAGCTTGAAAATGGTATGGAATTAGAAGTTTTAAATTAATTATAGCCTGACTAAGCTATGAAGTCACTATCTAATAATAATAGTCGCCTAAAGCTTACCCTTCTTTCCACTGTCTTAAAAGCTTACCCTTCTGAGAAAAAATTAACAAAGTAAATCCACTAAGCAAAACAATAATTCCCAAAACCTCATAAAAATTACAGAGAAATGATCCTCACCAAGAGAGAGAGAGAGAGAGACAGGGGGGTTTGTGGTGGTGGCAGTTTGGTGGTGGCGGCATGGTGGGGGCTGATCGAGCGGAGAGAGGAGCTTGAGAGAGAGATTGAGAGTTACCATACTATCGTGCATAAATGCTAGTAGGATCATACTAAGCAAGAATGGATGTGTGTGTGTGTGTGTAAGAAACGATGAAATAAGAAAATTACCACAAAGCCTCGGGACTGGGAGCTTTTAGGAAAACTAATAAAATAAAAAGAAAACAACAACAACTAAATGAGCTGAAAAACTGGGCTCAAGTAAATGAGTTGAAAATTTTGAGAATAAGAATTACAAACAAAGTCCAATGAGAGAGAGAGAGAGAGAGAGAAATAAGACAAAATCTATACAAAAGTACTCAAAAGCACTCCCAGTTTTGAAAGATTGAAACAATAAACTATGCTCAAATAAAGTTAAGGAGTAATGGATGCAATTTGGAAGGTAAAACATGTGAAAGAAATTCGGAAGGTGAAAAATAAACAAACAAAATTGGATAGAGAAGCAGCACTGGCACAGGCAATCTGCGGATAATATGTACATGAAAAGCAAGAAATGAGCTAAATGGGGCTAAATTAGTTTGCACTCAAAGCCCAAGTAAAAGAGCTGGAAAACTTGAGAATGAGAATTACAAATAAACGCCAATGAGAAATAAGACAAAAATGTTCCTACTAAAATGTTCCCCAAGCAACCTAATTTAGAAAAGAAAAAAGAAAAGGTAAAAAAGTAAGTGAAATTAAAAATAAAATAAACAAAAAAGGACTCAAAAGAAAAGGTAACAACATGACAATAAAAAGGAGCAAAAAAAAAAAAAAGTTCAAGTAGTCAAGTAGTCATGGCTGAGAAAGAGAATGAAACCCATGCAAAAGATCAAGACTATCTAAGTAAAAACAAAACATGATCTGATAAACTTTCTAAATAGAACCAAGACTATCCCAATGATTAGGCGCATATGTTGTGCTTTGAGCATGATGCAGGTTTCACTTTAATTGCTTAAGAAGCTAGAGACTAATTAGTTTGAGTCTGTACGTCTTTGGAAATAGGGTTTGAAAAGAGATGCAGGTTTCACTTCAATGTTTTGGGTTTTAAGATACATAGGAAGCACTGTTTTAGAAGCTTTATTTGATCGTTTCATGGATTTGGATACATGATTATGCTTGCTTTTCTCTTTCTTTTTTCTTTTAAAATAATCCTTCAATGCTTTCCCTCCATTTGTAAAAATAAGAATATGGGATTGTGTCAATCCGATGTGCAAAATCAAAGCATTGGTTTAGGCCTGTCAGTTTGATTATGAACTTTGAATGTAGATTGATTATGATCAAGGTTTGAATTAATTAACATATTCTAGTTAATATTATCATTCACTATGCTTTGACTTCTTATGTTCACCTTTAAAAAATACACTACTAAAAAAGTGGTTTGACAAACACTCTATAAACAGATGGAAGTACCCAATACCACACAGATAAGAAGTTAAACCAATAGGTAATGAAAGAGGAAAATAGCTCACCAGATATGATTAGAGAGAAAATCGGGCCCTACAAAAATTACAGGAAAATAGCTAACCCTAGAGAATTATAGTGTATGTGTGTGTTTTTAAGTGTGTGCAGAGAGAGAGAGAGAGATAACCGCGAGGGAGAGATAGAGAGAGAGACAGACTGAGTTAGAGAGGGGATTTGTGTGCGAGAAAACAGATGGAGGGTGGGGGTCATGTGACAGATGATAGAGGGTAGTGTGTATCAGTTGTATATCAGTTTTTGGACTTTGGAAGAAGACTGACTCCGTACACGTGTATTGATTTGAACTTTTTTTTTAAAAAAAAAAATTGCCAAATAAAAAGGGGTTGGAGAGGCGCAAGTGGCACCATGGGAGCCTCTTACCTGCAGGATATGGGTTCTTCAACAGGGTAAACCAAAAGGAAAAAACAAAGTTGACAGCACTTGAATGTAAAGAAAAAAAAAAGAACATGATAAAAGGTACATCAACAGCCTAAATAAAAATTATGTTTTGAGTAAAAGGTATAGAATTTCTTAGTTCCGCATGGGTAAAAAGTTCACAATGGCACAACCACTAACTATAGAGTACCAATTCAGCATGTATCAGTACAAAGTCTTTTTCTTGAATTTAGGAAAGAAATAACCCAACTATGGACAAAACATTAACCTGGTGGTGGTGCTGGAAGGAAAAAAGTAACCCAACTATGGACATGTTTAACATTAACTATGGACACCCTATAGTAAATAAAATTCATAAGAAAGGAAGTGAAAAGAACCTGCAAATAACCTGGTGGTGGTGCTGAAAGGTTCTATTTCTTGCAAATTTATGGCCCAAAATCAACCCACGTGATATCTAAATACTTCAACATTTGCAAAAAATAAAAGAGCACTTCTCTTTCCTCCAAATCATGGAAATACCTCAAATTAGGGACTGAAATTACTCACCGGCTGAAAAAAAAAAAAACGAAATTACATTAGGTTAGGGGTAGGACTTAGGACTATCAAAAAACATTGAGAATAAGAACACACACACACACACACACAAAAATAGAGGAAACCCAATAAGGGAAACCAAACCTCACCATTTTTCAGAGAGAGAGTACCTGAGAGTGTGGAGGGTCGAAGGAGATCGGAAGTTGGAGCCAGAGTTGGAGAGAGAGAGAATTGGTTTGTTTTTTTGGGGGGAGACAAACCCTTTCCTTTCCCTAATCAATAGCTAGCTTTGGTCAATAATATAACGGAACGCACTACCATTGTGCAAAAATATTCACCCGTGCCTAAAAGCACTACCAAATTAGCGTCCGTCCAACATTATGATGACAAATTATGATCACCCAAAAAAACAAATAAGCTCTTTTATTGCAAAATAACTATATTAGAATAAGAAAAAAACATTCAGAAAAGGGCCATAAAAAGAAATGAAATGAAATAATAAGCTCTTTTATTGCAAAAGTTTGCAAAAGTTGAGTGAGCTCTCTATTAAAAAGAAATGAAAAGGCTGAGTGAACTTTGTAATAAATAATAATGAAAGGGATAGGCAATAATAAGAACAAAGCTGAATGATACAACATTATTGTGAACAGCCTACCTCTAATGAGCTCTTTTAATGCCCTAATCAATAGCTAGCTTTGGTCAATAGCTAGCTTTGATTAAAACACTGCTTTTGGAGGATGCAAGAGTTGATTAAAACACTGCTTTTGTAAAAGAAGAAATTGCAAGAGTGAGTGGCGGTGTGTGTGTGTGTATGTGAGAGAGAGAGAGAGAGAGAGAGAGAGAGAGAGAGTGTGTGTGTGTGTACCGAGAGATGCAAGAGTTGATAGGTTCCTGGAGGATCTAAGAAAAAGAGAAGAATGAAATGGTGAAATTGGAGATTTCCTGTGAGAATGAAATGGTGAAAAAGAGAGAGAGAGATAAAGATTACCTGAGAGATTTCCTTTGATGGTGGTCTTGGATGTTGATTTCGGCAATGATGGAGCCGAGAGAGCGCGTCCCAAAATTGGGGTTTTGAAACTCAACTGTGCTTTAAATGATGGAGTCGAGAGAGCGCGTCCCAAAATTGGGGTTTGAAAAAGGGGATTTGAAACTCAACTGTGCTTCAATCTCGACCGTTGTTTATCTCCCCCAAACTCAATCTCAACCCTTGTTTATCTTTTCTTGGGGGAAGACAAACACCTTCCTAATTTATTATATAGATATTCGTAACTTGTTGCACTATCTACTCCTTTCTCTAAGCACTATGCTTTTACATGCCTTGTTGCACAATAGAGATATTAATAGGGTATCATAATAACATATTATATATATTCACTCTTTTATAATTACGAGATATTAATAGGGTAGTTCAATGTAGAGGTGTCAACGGTCCAGTTTGGTCTACTTTTTAAGTAAATCGATTGGTTTTGGTTCAGTTCGGTTCGGTTCAATTTAGTATATTTTTACGGTTTGGTTCGATTTTTACAATAGAGGAATAATTTGAAAACCAACCGAACCGATCAATGTAGGGAGAATTAAAAATCAGTCAACAATTTGTTGATAATTTAAAAGTCAGTCATGTGCTTTTTAAAAATTAAAAACACATCAAGTTATGTGTAAAATGTCAAAATTGCCCTCCCTCTTTGATCTCTTCTCTCTCTTCTCACCAGCCCACCACCACCACCTGCCGCCGCACCACCACCACCTGTCACCACCACCTGTTGGCACCACTTGCCACCGTCGCCTGTTGCCACCACCACCTGTCACTGCCACCACCACCACCATTACCACGAAACCCCAACCTCTCTCTCTCTGTTCTTTTCTCTCTCCTCACATGGCCACCAACTCCACCACCACCTGCCGCCGCCACCACCACTACCTGTCACTGCCACCACCACCACCTTCACTACCCTTAAAGGGCCACCACCACCACCACTACCAAACCTAACCCAAACCCCACCACCACCACCAAACCCCAACCTTTCTCTCTTTTTGATCTCCTCTCACTCCTCACATTGTCGCCAACTCTACCACCACCTGCCGCCGCCGCCACTACCACCACCACCACTACCACCACCAAACTCCAACCTCTCTCTTCCCTCTCTTTGATCTTCTCTCTCTCTCTTTCTTTCTCTCTCTCTCTCTCTCTCTCTCTCTCTCTAGCAGGAAGAAAAAGCCATAGGCGGCCACCACCACCATTGACTGCCGCCATTGTAGGGAAAAAAAAAAGTTACAGATTTTAGAGCAATTGACCAAACATAAGGAGCAACTCACCAAACGTTTGGGAGCAACTCACCAAACGGTATTGGGAGCAACTTTCCAACCTTAAGGAGCAACTCTCCAAACGTAAGGAGCAACTCTCCAAACGGTTTGGGGAGTTGCTCCCAATGCAGTTTGGTTAGTTGTTCCCGATGTCGTTCGGTGAGTTGCTCCCGATAACGTTTGGTGAGTTGCTCATTACGTTTAGAAAGTTGCTCTTGATACTGTTTGGTGAGTTGCTCCTTACATTTGGATAGTTGCTCCCAAACGTTTAGTGAGTTGCTCCCAGGGCCGGTCCTGAGTTTTTAGGGGCCTTAGGCGAACAATTAAAAGGGGGCCCTCTACATACTACCATGAACCAATTACCATAAGATACTAAACAATTATAAAGTAAAAAAATACTCTCTCCGTCCCTTTTTTTGAGTTTTATATTCCATTTTGGGATGTCCCAAAATTAGTGTCCACTTTCTTATATTGGCATACAATTTTTACTTACTTTCCAAAACTATCCTTCCTTGAAATCTACACCAAGACAAAACTAAAAAAGTCATTGTAGTGATTAGAGACAATTGTGGAAAATAGGTGTAGATTCTTTTTGTCCCCTTAATAAGTTGAGTTCCCAAAGGTGGACTCAAAAAAAGGGACGGAGGGAGTATATGTATATACACGAACTTACATATACACTTAACTAAGAATAATTCACTTTTTAAGGCAAAAAAATGTCTTAATCTAAATATTTAATATCACTAAAACATTATCCTTCTCACTTTTTTAGCCGCAAAATTACTAATTAAGCTTGTATAATCAAGCTTTTCGATCATATCTTTTTCAATAGATAACATGACTAATCCATTCAATCTCTCTTGAGACATGGTTGACCGAAGATATGATTTGTTCAATTTCAACTTTGAGATGCTTCTTTCTGCAGAAGCGACTGTAATTGGTATAGTCAACAGTATTCTATAAGAAATCCATGTATTTGGGAAACAACCTTCCATTGCTTTCAAATAATTAAGCACTTTTATTGACTTTTTTGTTTCTTTTGATAGAACTTCATTCAAGATCTTCAACTCTAGAAACAATTCTCTCCCATCAAGATCTGTTAGGGTTTTTTTTTTTTTTTTTATCATAAGAGGCTCTGTTTCAGTGTTTGTGTTAGAGAGAGAGAGAGAGAGAGGCGTGAGTTGTAGCTATCATTTAACTCATTTGTAATGAGTTTTTTTTTGTTTTTTTTTTTTAAGGAAAAGATAGGGGCTGCCGGTTGGGTTAATGGTTATTAATAATCATATGGGCCCTCTGACCCAAATAGGAGTTTTGTATATACAGTATATGGGGAACATACTATAGTGCTAGCTAGGTGTTGGGGGCCCCTAAAATTTTGCACACAATTGGGGGCTTTAGGCCCACGCCTAAAATCAATGGTAGGGTCGGCCCTGGTTGCTCCTTATGTTTGGCCAGTTGCTCCAAAACCTGCAACTTTTTTTTTTCCCTACAATGGCGGCGGTCAATGATGACGGTGGTCGTCTATGGCTTTTTCTTCCTACTAGAGAGAGAGGGAAAGAGAAAAAGATAGAGGAGATCAAAGAGAGGGAAGAGAGAGGTTGGAGTTTGGTTGTGGTTGTTGATAATATGCACGCAAGCATACGAGTCGGGTTTAGGTCACTTACCTAGCGGAATAACCCGACGGATCGCCAAACGGTGTTGTTACGAGCCCGGCGTCTTCACCCACGAACTGCTGCTCCATGTTGCCTCCGTGTACTCTCTTATGCATCGCCTAGGTCGTAGAGGATGCTTCTTGAGCCATCCCCATGACAGTCACGTTCTAAATCCCAAGCTCCTTGGTGATTAGCTAGAGAGAGAAACCGTGTGTATAGAGAGAGAGAGACTAAAGTGAGAGAGAGAGGGGCTGCTGAAAGTATTAGTCTCATTAGGTTTTCCATGTAGTATATATGCATATATATAGGCACATAAAAACCTATAAGGCTTGGGACTCCAAAGCCCATTATTTGGCGTCCAAGCTAGCCCTCTCTGGACCCAGTCCAATATAATGTGGGTGCCCGTATGGCCCAACCACAATATTTGTTACATCTCCCACTCACCCACATAGGGTTGGTACTAAAAACCAATCTCTCAACACAACGGAACTTCTCAACTCTTCATACAGGGAAATAGAACGTGTGACCTTACGAAAAGAAAGTACAGCGACAGGAGTGTAATGCCAAATCATCACCATAACCAGCAAGACACATCACTCGGAAGCTTCTCGTGTATGCCTTAGACGATTCAACCACACCGGACACAGCATTCTCAATCCCTCGGTGAAAAGAATTGCTGCACCACCTCAATGTAATGTACTCATGACATATCAGTAACAAATTACGATTGTCGCAGGCCTGCTAATGAGTCACAAAAACATGGTGTGTTATTGAATGGTCTTCCCTGAGCCCACATGTCAATCCGAGTAACTTGACCGCTTGCCCAGACATACCCCATAGAACGGAATAATCTCATCGTCCTAGGATAGCATGCTAAAGTAACTGTCATCAAGCGTCCTCTTCATGACATAGTCTCAAGTCGTGAAGGCAACCAGTTTGTAGGATAACCAATGTCTTGGATATGCTACATGGCTCACACAGCAATGAAGAGGAATCCATTCACTGCTCCACAGTCGATCGCGAAAGCACATACAGTACGATATGCATGCTATGGCGTTCTTCCATCAAAATGGGCATGTCACTCTGTGTTTGAAAAAACAAGTAACGCCATACGAATCTTAGTCTAGACGTTACACAAAACGTCTAACCTGAGTCTCCCAGCACAGTCGCTCCTCTTAGCGCCCGTCTGAAAACTCACATTCGGCTGTAAACAGGCTACATAGAGTCGTGGGATATCTCTATGTTCGACCAAGTATAAGGTCTCATCTTAGATCCATCTAAGGCGACATATAGAAATAATAGGGTTTATATCTAGCTCGCTGTTCTTATACTGCGTAGATATAAGTGTTCAAGCTCGCTTTCTAAGCGCTATGGACACACATGTCCTAGCTAGCTATCTAAGCGCCATGAACACAAATGTCTCATCTTGCTCGCCATCTAAGCGCTATGGACACGCATGTCCTAGTTCGCTATCTCGGCGCCAAGGTGAACCACCCGTGTGAGCAGGTCGATTCAAGCCCGGTGACATATAAGAAATGTGCATTCATTCCATTCATATAACAAATATATATGTATGGAAACCAATTAGTTTATAAAAACTTGAATAATAATGTTAATACCACAATAAAATGTCTAAGCACATCAAATCCCCTGATTGGAGATATGCCTCAAGACAACTTCCCTTTGCGCAAACTACATCTCAAAATGTGACAAAAACGAATGTCTACGTGCTAGAATGGCTTTGAGATCTTTTGCATATGCTCAGACTTATGTGCTATGATCGTAGATAAACACAACCTCATCACTATGAGATAAAGAGCCTAGCCACTGCAAAAACTCTTAAACCAAAACAGCTTCTCTAACAGCTGCAGAGCACACCACATATTATGCTTCCATCGCGGACAGCATAAGGCAAGGTCCACAGTTCTCCTGCGAACATATCGCAAGATACTCTTCACTCCTCTCTAGTGACAGGACCATGGTTGCTACGGCAACGACTAATTAAACCAACTGCATAGCAGACACCTGACTGAGTACACACATTAGCATACTTCAGATTCCCTATTGCGGACGGACATGACAAACTGGACATTTGTTTCCTCTTCTCATTATTCTTAAGACATTGATCTAAGGTCAAGGTGAGTCCCCCAAAAATGGGATGTCTATGGGTTTTCAGTTTTTCATGTGAAAACGTTCAAGAATCTACATCTTGTAAGTCCCTCGAGACAAACAGAGGAGCTTCTGAGAACAATATCTCACAGTCTAAACTTCCAACACATAGTTGGAATCACCCATGTCCTCGATCTCAAACTGAGAGGACAACCACTCTCAAGTGGCGACAATGGAACTCATCTCATTCCCAGCTAAAACGACGTCATCTACATATAAAGAATTAAAACACTTTCCTTGGACCATTTAATGTACACACATTGTACCACTGCCTAGACGATTTGAGATAATAAATAGATCGTTTGAGACAGCACACTTTTGCGCTCATTCCCTTTGGTCACAACACCAATGGGATGATCCATATTTATCTCGTCGTCTTGTTCTCCATTGAGAAAAGAACAGTTTAAACATCCAACTACAAAGGTTCAAAAACTAAATATGCGATAATTGCTAGGATAAGGCGAATGGAGTCAGATCTCACCCTTTGGGAGAACATGTTTCCATGGTCTATACCCTCTCTGGGTACAAACTATCACCACAAGGCGCGCCTAATACTTGTCAATTGAACCATCTGCCTTGCGTTAGATTTTGAAAACACACTTGTCTCCAATAGTCTTACGCATAGGCGGAATGTCAACTAACTCCCAGACTTTATTTTCGTCCATAGAGCCCATCTCATCTGGCATAGCAACTATCTACTCAGCTTCAGCAGACGAAGGAAAATGCTTCAACAAAAGAAGCAGGCTCATCCTCATCCACTTGTGCACACATTTGCACACATATGAAAATGTCTTCCTCAATTTCAAAACAGTGATAGGGAACTTTTTCCTAATCACCATACAGTGTACTACCTGAGAATCTTGAGTGCCTAGTGGTGCACTCCCACTATCTGGTACACTCCCACTAGTGTCTAGCGGTGTACTCCCACTCGGCTGGAGACTAGTACCATTTTACAGCGATTACAGGATGTGGAATCTCAATCTCCCCACCCTCGCTTAAAGATGGTATGTTGTCTTCAACATCCTCCAACTCATAGAGGTCAAGATTTCTCTTAGTAATACAAATCTGGGGAAGTCATCCTCAATATCATGTGGCACCATTTCTGTTATTCCTATACCCGTTTGTTCATTATACATAACATAGCCTGTCGGGCTGTTAGAATACCTTATAAAGGTATACTTTTCAACTCTAGATCATAGTTTCTCGTACTTATACGAGGTATAGTGAACATGACCTCCTGAGCTCCACGGGCGTAAATGCTCCAAAATGAGCTTTTCACCTTTCCATAGCTCATAAGGGGGTAGAGGGAAACGACTGAGGAGAGGCACTCTCGTATGTAGGCAGCAATCAAGAGTACATTCCCCCCAAAACAACATTGGGAGGTTGACTTGCGCCATCATAATCCTAGCCATATCTAGGAATGTCCTATTCCTTCTTTCTACAACACCATATTGTTGCGGAGTTTCCGGAATAGAAAGTTGTCTGCGTTTCCCCTTTTTCCTCACATAGTTCCCAGAACTGATTAGATAAATACTTGCGATCCTCACATCGCGCGAAATCATCTATAAAAGTGAGAAAATAAGAGGCGCCATGACGTGCCTTTACAACCATAGGTCCACAGATATTTGAGTGAACTAGCTCTAATGCTTGAGTAGCTCTAATAGCCTCTCTAAAAGGCTTTTGGCATGCTTTGCCAACTAAGCAAGACTCACACATAGGTAGGTCAACCTTAGCGAGTGGGCCCAAAAGGGCTTCTCGAGCTAATCAAGTCATCCTATCACATCCTATGCGTTCAAGTCTAGCATGCTATGTCTCAGAATAAATGAATTAACAGAGAAAACTAGAATTTATGAAAACAATTCTTAAGCAGTTATCCTTAGATAACCATGTCCTAGTAACACTACCACCCAAAAAATGTTCATCCTATTACCACCGAACTGAAAAACGCCATCGATTGCGCTCTTCCACCTTGTTAGCCTTGGGCGCAAACTTGCTGGCCCCACCATGCCTCTAGGCGGGTTTACCCTTACCATTGCGTTTAGGCTCACTGGCCTTGCGCTTACTTCCACTTATGGAAGTAGTGGTCAAGAGTGTAGCTATACGGTTCGCCTCACCTTTTTGGCGCTCCGTATTCAGCTCAACATGTCAGAAAATGTCAAAATAAAAAAAATTTGACATTTCCGTTGTGGATCATGATTTGTTTTCTATGGACTCGCAAATCAGGCAAAGAACTAATCATAGCCTGAAACTGCAGTTCGCCAGTAAAGATGTTCTGAGTATTCTGAAATCACGAATCATACCTGTCATCGACCTTAGATGTCCAGTCATCGTGTACTTGGAACATTTCCTTTACTTTCCCGAACTTCATAACTAGATGCTTAATCTAGTAGTGAATGTGCCATCGAAAACAAATTTGAGCCGATCTCATAATACTTTGGCTATTGGGTAGTACATATACTTCCCAACAAGAACATGGTGCATGCTGCTTATCACAAAGCGCGTGCTATGATCCTTCTCGAGCCAAGTATTATAGGCTATTAAGGTTATAATGATATTGGGCCGGAGGCCCGTTATTCGGTTTAATGGGTTGGACCATAGAATAAGCCTAAAGCCCACAAGCTCTTACTCATTCTATCGGTGTGTTACTTTACAATGCCATATTACAAAAAATTAGTCCCTTTTAAACTTGTTACTTTTATAAAGATCGACAAAGTGTGGTTTGGAAAACATTTGTTTTTGTGAATCCAAAAAAAATTTGAAGAATATTTGAGAACATGCGCAAGGGATTGACATTATTATTTGCACATTTCATAAGGTTTGTTTTAAAATCCAATTACAAATGAGTTTTCACCTTTCTACAATTTAAGACCAAAAAATTCGCTATTGCTCATTAATCAAATCTTAATTTTGTAAATCAAGAAAAACTTTTTATAATTGATTTTTCTAAACAAACATCAATTAGATGGTACAATTACCTATCTAAGATCATCCACAGTAATATTAAGTGCGCCATACAACAAAAATGCGCATGGACCCCCACGTGGGTCCGAATTGACAACTTAGAGCTTATGTTAAGGTAATTCAAGTGTATGATGTATGAACAAAGAAAACCATCCCTTTACAAGTAGGCTTTTCCAAATACAAGAAATTCAACCCTCGTCCTCACATTACATTTATAGCCCATAAAAAATAGAGATGCTTTGTTCATAAACATATACAAGAACAGCCTTAAACATACATCGTGAGGACACAAGCTCTTTAAATTGTCAATTAATTGTCCATTCATTAATCCAGATTAATGCATTAATCACATACACCAAGCACTCATGCGGTCTATTATAAAATGAATGGACTCATCCGTCACTCCACTTAAGGAGGAGGAATTAGAGGTCATAGGGTCAACCAATCACAAACAACAGTAATTAAACGTGACCAACAATGCAATGAGCCTCTAAAGAAATAAAATGTGCATTAAAATGATTATTGCACAGCCCGAATAGCTTCCATAAACTAGGTAAAATCAATGAAAAAATCCTGAATTTTTCATTAATTTTAACCCAATTTTAGGTTTTAAAACATAATTTAAAACCAAATTATGAAGGGCCCTTTAAATTAACAATTAATTTAAAACCTTATGAAAAATTTAATTAATTGAAAAACAGATTTTTCATTATAAATAAAAATTTTCCGAAATTTCACCAAGGCCCAAAAACATTTTGAATCAATTTAACATAATAAATTGATCTAGTTAAACAAAAATTAACTATGAGCAACAAAAATTCCCAAAAATACAAAAAATTTCAAGAATTTGTTCTCCAAAGATTTTTAGTGGTCTAATATGGTGTTCTAAACACCCCATATTAATTTCAAAAATTAATAATCTATTTTGGCTATTTTCAGCAATTAAATAAATGCCCATATGCATAAATTTTATGCTCTAAAATACCAAAAAAATGAGATAATTCATAAAATTTTCTCAAGTCTCCAATTAGTGTACAAAAACACAAGATATTAAATTCAAGAATTAACAACTTTATTGGTTATATTTTAAGCAATTAATATTGCGTATTCAACACAATATATATGCTCTAAAATATGTTCCAAAGAGCGAGAAAATACACTAAAATAATTTTCTCAAGCTACCACTAGTGTTCTAAACACATTGTGTTAATTCCTTGAATTAATAATCAATAAAAATATTTTAAGCAATTTAATATGCGTATAAAAACACACAATTATATGCTCTAAAATATTAATATGATTGAGATAATTTACCAAAAATTATCTATGGGTCCCACAAAATTTTACATGGTCTTAAAACTGTGTCCCTTATGTCCCATATTAATTACAAAAATTAATAATGTATTATGGCTATTTTAAGCAATTAAATCAACGTCCATAAACATTAATTATATGCTCTAAAATACCATAAATACATGATAATTTACACAAAAATTATCTTAGAGTCCCTTACAGTGTACTAGACACTATATATAAATTTCAAAAAATAACATGCATTTTTGGATATTTTAAGCAATTAAAAACATATTTAAAACATATCTTCTATGCTCTAAAATACCAAAAACAATGAAATAATCTACCATAAAATTATTTCTGGTCCCACACAGTGTCCTTAACATAGGAAAAATAAAAAATTAATTTTCCACATTTTTTCAGAATTTTAAACCATTTAAAACAACTTAAACTATTAAAAATACAATTGTTAATAACCAGAAACTGTTTTAATTAGAAAATAATTATTTTTTTATTCTGGAATATTTTAATAAAAAATATATTAAGGACCGGGACCCTGAGGGGGACCCACACTCGCCGGAATCATGGTCGCCGGACCACGGAAGGCCGGCGAGTGGGACCCACTCTCCCCGGCCCGAGTGGGCGAGGCCCTGCTGGGTCTTCTTCTTCACCAAGAAGCCCTAAAAAACGCAGCAACTTGCTGCGCGAACCCCCAACTTTGATGGCTTATATCTCCTTCGATATAGATCCAAATCACGCGTATTATACATGGTTGGAAAGGTCTCACGGAGTAGAACATGATCAAGCCAAAAAATAGCCTGATTGGACGAGTAAATCATCCAGAAAAGAGGCTGAAAGTTGCTGAAAAAATCTCGTTCTTAAAATATCCAAAAATTAGGTTTTCATATTTCTTCTCCGTATGAGATAATCAAGCCATGGGACTTATATGGGGGACTCTAGGGACCATATGGGACACAACCATGTCAAAAAATTGGACCCCTATTGGAGTTTTGTATTAGACCCACTTCAAAATCAAAATTTCAAAGTTTTGATAAAAGCTTGGTTAAGCTTTAATGGCAGATTCAATTCGGGTGATCTACGGGCGAATCAAACACCTATAGGCTCTGATACCAATGTTGATAATATGCACGCAAGCATACGAGTCGGGTTTAGGTCACTTACCTAGCGGAATAACCCGACGGATCGCCAAACGGTGTTGTTACGAGCCCGGCGTCTTCACCCACGAACTGCTGCTCCATGTTGCCTCCGTGTACTCTCTTATGCATCGCCTAGGTCGTAGAGGATGCTTCTTGAGCCATTCCCATGACAGTCACGTTCTAAATCCCAAGCTCCTTGGTGATTAGCTAGAGAGAGAAACCGTGTGTATAGAGAGAGAGAGACTAACGTGAGAGAGAGAGAGGGGCTGCTGAAAGTATTAGTCTCATTAGGTTTTCCATATTGTATATATGCATATATATAGGCACATAAAAACCTATAAGGCTTGGGACTCCAAAGCCCATTATTTGGCGTCCAAGCTAGCCCTCTCTGGACCCAGTCCAATATAATGTGGGTGCCCGTATGGCCCAACCACAATATTTGTTACAGTGGTAGTGGTAGTGGTAGTGGTGGTGGTGGTGGCGGCGGCGGCAAGTGGTGGTGGAGTTGGTGGCCATGTGAGGAGTGAGAGGAGATCAAAGAGAGAGAGAGAGGTTGGGGTTTGGTGGTGGTGGTGGTGGGGTTTGGTGGTGGTGGTGGTGGTGGTGACTATTTAAGGGTAGTGGTGGTGGTGGTGGTGGCAGTGACATGGTGGTGGTGGCGGCGACGGCGGCAGGCGGCGGCGGTAGGTGGTGGTGGTGTTGGTGACCATGTGAGGAGAGAGAATAGACCAAAGGGAGGGAGAGAGAGAGAGGGGGAGTAGTTTAGACATTTTAGGAAAGTAGTTGATTGATTTTTTATTTATACACTTTAAATAGATTTCCTTTTATTTTTCAAAAAGTACATAACTGATTTTTAAATTGTCAATAAGTAATTGACTGATTTTTAATTTTCCCATCAATGTATAATCCCCAATTTGACACCCCTAGTTCAATGTACAATTATGGGTGGCAATGCAGGTTCTCGTGTTATAATCGTGTCATTAATCGGGTTGTGTCATTTGGATTTAATTTTTAGTTTCGAGTGCTATTCATCAATAATACAAACTATTTTAAATTAATCGTGTCATGTTCGGGTTGTCTCAGTAAAACGGGTTATGGTGTCAAAAATTACCACCCCTGTGTATAATCGTTTGGTTCATGGATTCGCAAGGAGAAAGGAAAATAAGATAGAAAACTAGTCACATCGTTAGGTAAAAGGAACTAGGTTTCCATCTCGTTTTTCTTTCATCTCTTTTCCCTTGTGAAATCCATGAACCAGACAAATTCTAAAAGAGTGGAGTAGAAAAGAGAAGAAAAACTTATTAAAAGAATAAAAGAGAAAGAAATGTTTCTAAACCCATGTTCTGATAGGCAACAGAATTGAGAATAGAATAGAAACATAATTTTTTCTACTCACTTAACTTGTCAAAGGAGAGTTGGAGAGAAGGTGGTCTCATTTTTCTTCTCTTTTCTCTACTTCTCTTAATCCAAAGGGGTGTTAGTATTTTTAAATCAACAACAAAGAAGAATAATAAAAATAAATAAATAAAAATAAAAACATTTGTCACACTTAAATTCACAGGAATAACAGAGCGTATTGTTGTAATTTGAAACAGTTTCTAAGTCTTTAAGCAATCAATCCTTCATGTTATAGTTGGGAGTTGTTTTGGAATGAGTAGAACCGATTTTTGTGGTTTACAAGTGAATTAGTTTTATAAATTCAAGTGTGTGGTGGGTACCTTTTTGTGTGCTTATGCAGTAAGTGCTCAACAAAATATCATTTTTAGAAGTGATTTCTTTTCGTAAGAATCAAATTTAACAGGAATAGGACGAACCTAGTACTGTTTAGAAACAAAAATTAAAGGATAAAAAGCAGGTTTATGGATTAATTAGAATCAGAAAAAGTGATTTTGACAATGTGAATAAAATCTATGTGCTCTCTAAACGTCTAGCTTTTGGGGAATTTATATTCGATTTATCTTAAAACTATATTCAAAAGGAAGAAAAACTCAATGGTCCCTCAAAAATGCCGTAAAACCACAAACAATGGAAAGCTAAAGCTCAAACAAGTGCTAACCACATGCATTGTGACAGAGACCTTTGTCATATTTGGACAGAGAGCATTTTTTGCTCACTCAAATTTAGTTTATCATTACTTACTTATGCCTTCACTGTCCGACATGTATCTCATACAAGGGGAAAATGGGAATGAAAGAAGACACATGTCAGACAATGAAAGCATGAGTGAGCAATGGTGAACCAAATTTGGGTGAATAAAAGTGCTCTCATTTGGACAAAGTCCTCAGTCCACATTGTTATCTTCTGAAGAATTGACTCCATCCATACGCATGGTCCATGGACTCCTTCAAAACCTATGAAAGACCGTTAAGTTAACTTATAACAAAGAATATATGGTCAGTTTTCCTAAATTCTTAACCTTTGAAACCACTAAAACTTTCCTGTGTAGTTCTCTGAGTTAAATTTCTTGCTGATCTCCGAGGTGGTTTCTGCAGTCTTAACGTTCTTTAAACTGAGTCAACTATCAACACACAAAATAAAGAGCGAATGGCATAAGAAAAGGCAGAGAGAGTAATGAATTACATAATTCACGTTTCTTTCTGTTGATCATCAGTAGTAATTGTAAGAACAAACAACAGCAATTTCATGAAGAAATACAAGATCGAGCTGCCTGTTTTTAAAAAAGAAAAAAAGAACGAAAAAAAGAAAAGAAAAGAAAAGAAAGACTAGAACCCAGCTACCTTCGCCTAAATACAGGCGATACTCTCCTTCTAACAATATCCTGGATCTCCTCCACTGGTATAACCGATGCCTCGCCATCAAAATTAGCCTTCTCCAACTCCTGGTGCAACTGTTAAAAACAAGACCCTATTACAGAAATTGAGAAATATATACATGCAGTATAATGTATATGCAGATGTAGAGCCAATCTAAAGTGTCTGCCTTTAGAATATATACACGCGCGAAAAAATAAAATAAAAAAATAAAAAAATAAGAAAAATAAAAAACAAAACAAAACACCCTTGACTCGAGCAACGACTCAATAGATGTATGCGGGTTAAGAAAATTATATCCCCACAGGCAAGTATACACACACACATAGGTAAATAATGCACATATACTGTACCTTCTCAAGGATGACAGACTGATCTACCAGTTGAAATTTGCGCATGTGCTTTAGCATCTCCAGTTGCTGCAAAAAGGTTCGGCCATGTCTTATAACATTTTCCAGTAAGTGCCTTCAATCAAAATGGAATAATTTCTACCTGTTCTTGTAATTTGTGTTGCATTTGCACTCTTTCAACAAATTTGACTGGTCCAAGCTCGGCTTCTTCACAAACCATCTCTTCTCTGTCATTTCCCATATACTTGAACCATTAGCAATGACCACGAACACGTATGTGCGAATGATGCACCATGCTTTCGTGTCCTCAATGAGTGGAAGTGAAAGGTTAAGTATCATACTATAAAGATATTCTGAAGGCTTGGTCATGAACCAAGCAAGAATTAATGTCATTAGACCCTCACAAAAAAAGAACAAAGAAAAAAGAAAAAGAAAAAGAAAAGAGCGAAAACTGCAGTCCATGCAAAATCCCTTGTCCAAAGGAAACTTCCACACAAGTACATGACTGCATCAAATGAAGGATGCAGATTTGGACACCATCCCGAAGACATTCCCTTAAAAAGTGCAGTGAAATAGATAAAACTTTGAACCAGAGTGAGAGATAGAGAGAGGGATTACTTTGCAACGAATCCATAAAAGCGAATCATCAGATCACTGTCATTCTCATAAACCATATTCACTTTTCCCAGGCAAGCAATCCCAAACCTTGGATCTGCAATTGAGAAGGAAATAAACTGAGAAAAGCCAAAGCTCAAATCAAATCCCATGTTCATGTATACCCAATCATGCATCATGACTCAAACCAATATAATATCTCCATACTTTAATCTTTTCAGATACTTTAATCATCTCTTTTGTAAAATATTGATCACTAAAGAGTGAAATTCCTCTCTACCTTCTCAATCCATTTCACGTTACATTCAGCCTGCCGGGCCACCTTGGCACTTTACAGGAAAAAAGGTGCAACAAAGAATAACATCAAAAATTGCAGTCATGAAGTGCATCCTAAACTCTGCGAGTGTGAGAGCACTTTATGAGTCACAGTACTACACCATCCACAAATTAAAAAGGCAACCACCCAGTGGTGGTTCTACTTCTGCCCAAGGTGCTAAAAGGGTATTGAAGACATAAATAAAATTTGGAATTTTCGCACAAAGTAGCTACTCTAGCTTTAAACTATTAGAATTCAATATATTGACATACAAAACTTTCATGCCTATTAAACCCGATCATAAAGACAAAGTTACCAATGCCCATCTCCAAAAATATCTCTTCCTGAATTGTGGTGGTTGCAGCAACAGCTTCCTGCACAGTTACATAATAAATTTTCAGAAATCAGGCAACATATATTACCTATGAAGCATGGACACGGATACGCCGACACAAACACGACACGACACGACACCACACTAGTATGTCTACACAACAAATCCTAAAAAATGATGGCACGACACGACATGACACGGCAGGGATACGCAATTTATTATTTTTTTTTTAAAAAAAATAAAGTTCAATTTTAAGTTCATTTCTTATGTTTTTCATAAATGTAATGCAATTAATGTCTACAGGATATTCAATTCACATTTTCCGAATCTTATTGTTTGATACTGAGAGGGAGAAGATTAGAGAAGAGAGAAAGAAAGAGATACGATCAGACAAAGAGGTCTTGAGACAGAGAGAGAGAGAGAGAGAGAGAGAGACTAATGTTGGGAAAATGTGAGGAGATAAGTGATGTAACGCTTGACAAAATCAACTTCGTTTAGGTTTTAAACATGTAAGAAAAACTAACAAAGGTAGCATTTCGGTCAAAAAAGAGCCTCCCTCCATGTCCCTTGAAGTGTCACACCGTGTCGGTGATGTGTCCGCCTCTAAAAATTGCAATAGAAACAAGACATATATTTGCCGCGTCCCATACGTGTCAGAGGTGTGTCGGGCAAGTATCGTTGTTGGACAAGGGTACGGGCCCTTTTCGAAGTGTCGGTGCTTCCTAGAATATTACTAATTAGTTGGAGTAACGGAATGTGAAAGAACACCATCTTCATAAGCCTTGTATTTTCCAAATTAACTTGTGTGTTTCAACTTTCAACTAACCTAGTTATTGCTAATATCTAAAATGGAAAACGATCCCCACTGCGACATATGGCTTAAGGAGAAAACAGCAAAAAATGTAGCCATGCAATTATGCATGAATAATTAACAAATGCACCAAGAAGATGATGACAATAAAGAAAATCAATTAGTTACATATTTTATCATCCAGTATCACTACCCTGTGACTCATCATCTAGAATCATTCGGTGAGGCTCTATGGTTTATACAAAATCCGTCAAAAGAAATCTTGATAGAGATGAGCAAGGAGGAATGAACCATATAAGAATTATTTCCCAACGGTTAGAATAAAGGGGCGGGGGGTTGGAATTTTAGGAATATGGCACCATAGAAATCAAGGTTTCGTGGAGTTCGATAGGGAATAGGGGTGTAGAATTTCGAGAGTATAGTGCTTGGAAGATAGAGTTATTTCCAACTCAAACCAACTTCATTGTTATTCAATAGAGAAAGGCATTTGGTCTTGTCACGGTTCAGATAGATTAACATTGTTCGGAACTCCAAAGTAATGAGGGAGATACGCAGAAAATGCTTAAGGAAGCCATTGGTGGACGTCCCTTTCACGTTTCATCACTTACTTGGAGAACCAAATAAAGTCTCACAATCAATAGAAATCAATCCCCATTTATCCATTGTAGGTAATGGCCAACAACTCACATAGTTTAACCAACACATGTCACCAACGACTCCACGTGTATCAATATCGCTACCAATTATGGGCTCCACCTATATGCTCACTATGGACACAATCCAAGACTGTGCATGCCTACCCTACCGCAGAGTAGCCCATTCTAATAATCCACTCTGAGTCCCACTCCAGAAGAGCCTACTCTAAGCACCACTTTAGACTACCTACTCCGAAGCTCACTCCAAAGTACCCACTCCAAAGCCCACTTCAGAGTACCCACTCCAAAGCCCACTCAAGAATGCTAACTCCGAAGCCCACCTCAGAGTACTCACTCCGAAGCCCACTCCTATATACTCACTCCGAATCCCACTCCAGAGTACTCACTCTGAAGTCCATTTCAGAGTACCCAATCTGAAGCCCACCTTAGCGTACCCACCGCAAAGAAAGCCCACCCCAAAGCAAAGTGTTCTCCATTCGCACCTTGCTCCAGTCACGTGACACTTTAACTATACATACTCACCACTTGGACACCCACCCTTGGTCGGGAAGTAGTACCTCAGGGTGGTCAAGTACGTTGGGACCTCGAGAGCTCATGGCTTGGTGGCTAGAATTAACGGCATTTCCCTATCTAAACGCTTCACAGGCAAAGTTAGGATCAGTACCAAAAGAGAAAGAGAGACACGTGACCATCATCACGTGCCCTGCTCCTGCAGCCTCACGACCAATTAGAAAGGCCCATAACCACAATACCAGCTGAAACCTTGGACTCTCACCTTGCCTAGTCACTTCAACCTCGCTAAGTATTCTGCGAACCAATAACATGATCTCAAGAACCCCAATGCTTAACCTTCTGCACCAGTACAAACCATCGTTAATACCTCTCGCCATACCAATAGAAAAGCCTTGATATTTCTCCTCGCTTAAACCCTCGAACCAATAGTAGAGAACCTTGGTTCCCTCTCTCGCTGAATCCTCTGCAGCCTGCACCAATAGTATGCCTCCCTCTTTGACCAACCAACGGTATTGGTTCACCGCCAAACAACAACACCTCCTCTCACATGTCACCCACCTTCTCAATACACTGCCTTGTCCACATCTCATTTAATTACCCCAACTACCTTAAACATAAACATTTAAGTCCCCCATCTACCTCAAACAGACGAACCACTCCAAAGATGCCAACTCAGCTACTCCCAATTGTACCAAGAGCCTCACAAACCCTTTATAAATACCAATCCCATTCAATGCATCCAACAACATGATCTTAAGCTTTAACCTAGTCCAACCTAGCCTTAAGCTTTAACTCACCTCTAACACTTAAAAGACATTCATCACATTCTTCTCCAAAATCCCCAAGAACAACCCTCAGTCATTACCTTCCCTCCCCTAATCTCATACAAGATCCCCTCGGTACACCCAGTCTCCACCCAAGAACCGGACCCTTTACTGCTTTCTCTCTCTCTTATTTGGGGCTACCTTGGTTCTCACTAACCAGCTTACGTGTTATACCATCCCTCACACATCATCCAAATCACAAAAGAACTCACACATGCATTAAAATGATGATACTAAATCGATGTCATCATGTTAGCATTGTAAAAGATTTAGCAATGCTAGAGACACAATGTCCAAAAAGGTCACCATGGATAATCCAACTCTTTAATTGAAGAACATAACTTCACAACTAATTCGAAAAATACATCGACAAATTGGCTGTTAAACATGCATAGTTAACTACAAAATGTGATATTTACGAGATGAGAAACACTATGTGGCCCAAATTCAACCTAAACTAAGCCAAAAAAAATCTCCGATGGAGCATATTATCGTTTAAATTATACAAAAGTTGAGCTAATTTAGATCAGCAAAGGGGGAAGATTTGTACCTGCTTGTCACTCACAGCGTCTGCAATTCGTCTTTTTACATCTGATCGTCGTTTTGAAAAAAAGAAAAAAAAAAAATCACTATTTTGAGCGATGGAAAGAACAGAATCGAAAAGGAAAGAGAAGATAAAAGTTTTAAATTTTTTCTTTTAATTATTTTTTAGGGTACCTGGTTGGGAGGTTAGGAAAGAGAAGCGATTGAAGAGATGAAGCAACTGCTCTCTTGACAGCATTCCAGTATTCTGATACTCGGCGCCTTGTTTGGCTGCCATTGTTGATTGGCTTTTTCTCTCTCTCCTACGGCTACGGTTGTTGTTGGGGAAGCAAATACACGTTCCCAGATACGGATTAGAGAAATAGAGGCGGAGACGAGACAGGACACCGTTTTCTTATCTCCTGTGAAAAACTAAAATGAATTGATTTGCCATTTGCAAGTTACAACTAGGGGTGGAAACAGTTCGGTTAATCGAACAAACCGAATCAATCGAACCGAATTTTTAAATTCAGTTCGGTTATTTCAGTTAAAAATTTCAGTTCGGTTAAAAATCGAACCGAATTAAAAATTTCAGTTCAGTTATCAGTTGCTTATAAGCAAAACCGAACCGAACCGAAAATCGAAATTTTATTTTTTATTTTCATTTTCTATATTATTAATATACTTATACATTACTATAGATAATAAAATATAAGTATTTTTACAATTAAAAACAAAGAAAAGTATGCGTTCTTTGTAATATGAAAGAAAAATGAAAAAAAACATAAAAAAGTTGTGAAAAATGAAAAAAATTTAAAATAAAAATCGATTTTTTTACATTTCAGTTAACCGAATAACCAAACCGAACCGAATTTGTAATTCAGTTAACCGAACCGAACCAACCGAATTGAATTTCAGTCAGTTAACAGTTGACAATCTTCCAAACCGAACCGAACCGAATAGTGCCAAACCGAACCGAACCGAACCGAACCGACCGAATGCCCACCCCTAGACTTACAACCCTCGTTACACTATTACAATTGTAATAAAATAACAAAAATGATAGGGATACACACCAAACGACACACTAAACGACACACCAACTTTAAATGCATGTATCATGTGTTCTGTAAGTGATACACAGAAAAGTGTGAAAATTTCAAACAGCACAGGGTACATGCCTTTAAAGCACAGTATGTCGTTTGGTGTGTCATTTGGTGTGTATCCCTATCATTGTTGATAAAATAATTGTTAGGAAACTGTGTTTCCAGAATCCATTGATAGCGCGTATAAGTTGGTACTGCAAAAAAAATTACGTGAAAACTACAATAACCCTACAAGAGCGAAACTAGGGTTACCTTAAACTGCTAAAACGGATTGTTGTAGACGAATCGAGAACACGGGCTCGATAACAGCTCACAATCTTCTACCGTATTCCTTTGCTGCCAGAATATCGAACTGTGTGTGGGCTCTTTCGAAATCCTTTATGTTTCTACTCTCTCTTTTTGCGTTCTCTTTTCTATTCCGAGTTATAATACTCTTGATGGAAAAACGCAAACTGAAGAAAGAGCCAAAGCAGTATATATATAGGCTACGATAGGGACCATAAGAAGTCAATAAGGAATATGCTTCCTTATGGAATTAGGAAACCCTAATTCGAACTGAATCAGATTCCTATTTTCATAAATTATAATTCATACCACTAAAGAATTATAATTGCACTCCTACCCTTATCTCAAAAATATATTTCGAGCTCCATGTTATTAAATGCTTATTATCTCCACATGTTAAGATTACAGATATCCATTAATTAAATATAATTACTGACAATCATATTTAATTAATTTCTTAAAATTCATTGAGATCATCTGCTTAACTTATCTGATATGTCGGATACAAAATCCAACTGCAGGGTTTGACATAATCAAAACTTATAAGCTTTCTCAAGGGGACATCACCAATTCCAAAATTGAGACATGGATTCTATCATTAATTAATATCCACAACACAATTAATATTGCCACCCAATCCAATGAGATATTGACCCATTTAAGGATCTCACCCTTTTAGGGATCAAAGTGTAAATATCAAATGTACGTGTCTACAAATTAACTTACGATTTAGAGTATAAGAACTCATAATAGCCATGAGGTATTAATTATCTTATAAGTCAGTATAAAGATAATTACTCCAAGTCAGTCCCGTTTAATACACAAAGTGTACCAGCATAGTGAGTTGAAATTATACCGTTTTCCGTAGTCAAAACAAACCTACTACAACATCATGCTGCAGTCCTACCGATGGTGTGTCCAATCCCATCTAAGACTGTAAACCAAAATCTTACATTCTATAATATCTGATGGCCTGATCTTCCGTGTGTAAGCCGAACTCTACACACCAAACCACCTACTATATAGAATTAGAGACACACATGCATAATATTAAATAAATAATATAATACAAACATTGCCCACACAGATTCTCATAAAAAAATGGATTAACTGATTTTATTAAATGAATAATAAATCAACTACATAAAGCATGACTTTTAGTATATATCCCTAACAATAATCCCACATGATATCACTAGCAATTAGAGAGTTTGTATAAATTCATTTGACCCTCCTGTTTTTAGGGGAATCTTCTTTCAACTCAGTAAAAAATTAAGGATAATTCTTTGGGCACATAAAAATCTCACATATATATATAAAGGCTGACGATAAAGATACCTTCATTTTTAATTTGGGCACATAAATTTAAGTTAAAAAATTTGTTTTTATCGTTATTTTAATTAGTAAGGGCACCTTATTTATTTTACTATATCTTATAGGCTTTAACTATATTTTACACCCTCTTAGTTTGCCATTTATGTCAATTTGGTCCCTGTAGTTTAGAAAGTGTCATTCTAGCCTCTGTAGTTTCATAAATGTGTCATTTTAGTCCCTCAAACACTTTTTGTGACAATTTTTTTACTTTCATTGACAAAATTATTCATTGCTAAAGGACTTAATGGACTTATTTGACACACTTATGAACCTATAGGGACTAAAGTGACTTTTCTAAATTATAGGGACAAGCACAACACACATAATTAGGTATTATATAATTTCATAAATATTATAAAATTAAAAGATATTCAAAGAATAATAATAGTAATAAATTTGGTACTTGCAATTATAGAATCCTTCTTTTAGTGCAAGACGCTTTGCAGTTTCTATCGCTTCGTCACTTGATATCTAGATATCATAAAACCATTAAATTATACAAAAGGAAAAATGATGTGACTGCTAAATTGCGATAAGTATAAATCTGGAATAAATACGACCCACGCCACACACACGCGCGCGTAAACGTAATTTTACCATAAAGTGTAATAAATTGATGATGCAAAGAAACAATCTCAAAACCTTATATGGGCAAATTCATATTATTATATAAATTATGCTCAGGAAGATCATGTGACACCTATCGAAAAGAGAGAAAAAACACATTTAGTAAAAACAAAAAACTTACAAGAGAAGAAGTCAAATCAAAGAAGACGTTGATTACAAATTAAGAGTTAATAGAGAAAGAAATAAAAAATAACCAAGGATTTGGAAATAAATAAGGAGAGAGATACAAAAAGATAATATATAGTAAAATAAGTGAGGTGTTCTTACTAATTTAAGTAAAAGGTAAAAAACTGATTTTTTTAACGTAAATTTAGGTGCCCTAATTAAAAAATGAAGGTGCCTTTATCGCCAACCATATATAAACCTTATGTGTTCATCTCTTTCCTCTATGGACCCCACATCACAGTTTTCCAATCTATTAGAGGAGTTGTAAATAATGACATGGTACACTACAACTAGAGGTGGCAATTTTTTATACGACATGAAAAAAATGAGTTTGAATTTATCTTATACGAGTTTGGGTCATAAATGGGTCAACCTGTTTAACATGATTAATAGTTGGATTATCTCATGAGTTGGGTCAACCCGTCTAACCCAATTAAGTATCTATTCAGGAGGGTATTTTTGGAAATATTCATTATTATCCATTTGCAAAACCTAATAACATTTTCAGTTCCACTTAAAAACTTAACAACCACTCAATATTCCATGAGTATCTCTCCACTCAAGTCACAACATCACAATCCAAAGATGGTATACAAGTTGAAGGTTGAAGTCTACTTCTACGACTACACTCTACTGCAATTATTGTTATTATTTGGTTGTTGCAAGGTCAGGTTATTCTCATCATGCATTACATATTGCACTTTTTTTCTTATAATTTTTTGACGAGTAAGGGTTTGGGACTAGAGATGTTTTATTTTACTTTGTAATTACTTTACTAGCTTGTAAAATTTGGATCATATTGACCACATTTTAAAAATCATCAAGATTTGTATACGTAACTTCAGGTATTTCATTTGAACTCTAGATTAAACTGTCTTCAACAAGTAGACCATAGATGGTCTGGTATTCAAGTAGATTAAATGGGTTAGACGGATTAAATGGGTAACTTGTGTATTACATTAATTGGTTTTGGGCTTAAGTTTTTGACACGTCTAAAAAATGGCATGATTATGACACAACCCAATAATAACACAACACATTTATCATACGAGACAACACGATTGCCACCCCTAGTTGCAACCATTTTTTAATGTACTCCATCAATAGAAATACCCATTGCCAAGAGAATTCTATGATATGATCGGTCGTACCATATGATCATTTTCTTTTTTTGCTTTTTAGTAAACAACTTTTGTTACTCTAGAAACAACATTTTGGTCACAACTAATACTTCTAAATCCATCGTGGCGACATGAACCCAACATGAAATAAACGTGTTTGAGTTTAGGTCTTTGACACATTTTAAAAAAATGATCCAATTACGACACTGCACGATTATGACAAGACCCGACCCGACACAATTGCCACCGCTAGCCTCGATGATATGAGTTCACATGGTTGTTATTTTTAAATGGACATGTCAAGTAATTGTTAACTTTAAGCAACATATCATGTTCTACTACTTGTCATATGTCCTCTACATTTGGACTTAATTGATTATCAGACCAAATAAGTGTGATTACGTAGTCTGACGGTCTCACTGAATAACGTGAGCAAGATTCACACAAATTCTTTACACTATTTAACTTTTTACCATTCAACCTGCATTCTTCTTTTTCAAAATAGTAATCAACAAAAACAAACAAAATTTACTATAGTCTATATTGAACCTTACAACATTTAGATGCTCTTCAATTTTGTTTTACTATGAAGAATGCTAAATTGAGCAACTGACCGTTGAAATAGTCCAATTACATAAAAAGACCTAGTGAATTTTTAACTGCTCGGAAAACTTAAATACATATACTATCCTGAATTTTTACAAATCCACGCACTATTTATTTGCCAATTCAATTAAGATGATTTTTTTTTCCTGATCATTGTTTATTAAGTTGGTGAGCCACACTATAAAGCTGTGGGAGAGAGTGATGGAGCATCGCTTAAGAGGCGCAACATCAGTATCCGAAAATCAATTTGGATTTATGCCTGAAAGATCAACCATGGAAGTAAATTATTTACTTAGGAGATTAATGGAAAAGTATAGAGAGAAGAAAAAAGATCTACACATGGTTTTTATTGATTTAGAAAAAGATTATGATAGGGTGCCTAGATATTTAATTTGGTGGGTGCTAGAGAAGAAGGGAGTCACCAAGGGTTATATTGACGTGGTGACGAATATGTATGATGAAGCGGTTACTACAATTAGATCACCGGCCGAAAAAACAAGCGAAATCCTAATTACCATAGACCTGCACCAAGGGACGGTCTTGAGCCCTTATTTGTTCGCCCTAATTATGGATGAATTGACTAGATACATTCAAGATGAGGTACCATGGTGTATGTTGTTCACAGTTGATATTGTCTTAGTTGATGAGACTAAAGGAGGACTCAACAATAAACTGGAAGCTTGGAGAGAAGTACTGGAGAATAAGGGGCAAAAGATAAGTAGGATGAAAACAGAATACATGGAATGAAGTTTTAGCAACAGTAGAAGTAGAGACAACAAAGCAGTGAAGATCGAAGATCAAGAGATCCCAAAGAGGGAACACTTTCGCTATCTACGTTCAATGATCAGTAGAGATGGAGAGATTGGTGATGACGTGACCCATAGAATTAAAGTAGGCTAGCTTAAGTGGAGGAGTGCTTCTGGAGTATCATGTGACCGGAGAATACCAGCAAAATTGAAACAAAAATTTATAGGCCAACTATGCTCTACGGGACAGAGTGTTGAGCAACTAAGAAACAACACATTAGCAAAGTGAGCGTAGCTGAGATGAGAATGCTAAGATGGATGTGTAGTAGACTAGGAAAGATAGAATTAGAAATGAGTACATTTGAGAGACTGTAGGAGTGGCATATATTGAGAATAAGTTGAGGGAGAATAGACTTATATAGTTCAGCCATATGCAACGAAGACTTGTAGATGCACCTGTGCAAAAGAGTGATAAGATCATACTGCCTAGCATAGTTGGAGGGAGAGGCAGTCCTAGACTGACCTGAGAGTATGTAGTGCAACAAGATATGAATATCTATAATTTAAATGAGCATATAGTTCTTGATCGTGCAAAATGGAGAAAAATGATTCATACAGCCGACCCTAATTGATTGGGACACAAGGTTTGTGTAACACCCGTACCCGGACGAGAAGATTAATTTGGTATTAATATGTGTTAAGTAAAGATAATTAATGCATGAGATGATTTAAGGTGGGGTTATAAACCCACATGTGAAAAGGTGCTCAAATGCAGGTACAGATGAATGTCCTATGAAAGGCGGGGCTGGTATAGAAGTAGGGCCCAATGAGGGTCTAATTAAATAATTTGCATTTTTATGTCATTATATGTTTATATGATTACTTGTTTAAAAGTTTAAGGATATTATTATGTCTTATGATAGGTAGGGGGACCAGTATGGGTACCCATGTGAGGGCGTAATTGAAAATAATTCATAATTGGTAGATTTAATAGCAATCTCATAATTTATGCGGGACCACGTTTGGGACCCACGCGGGACTTAGATTAAATCCGTTTAGAAAAGATGGGTAGTTAACGTAATTGATATGGGGATTTCATAATAAAGCTTACGGAAATTGGGGGAAGGTAAATGGAATTAAGGAAGAACCACATGACAACACACATGCATGAGATGCATATGTGTCTCATGCTTGTAAAACACAGCTGGGAATTGAGTTTAGGGAGAACGAGAGCTCTCAAGTCGGCGACGGAAATCTACGCGACATTTCTTGCCATTTCTTTGCCGTCCGACGCCGGATTTTGGATCCGAGACCATTTTTAGACTCGTGGAGGTAAGAGGATCACATGCACGTAATTTGTTTTTACTTTCAGCAACGTTTTTCCGACGACCGTTCTTGATAAACGATGTGTATGATACCAAACTTGTGTAGGATTATCACCAACCAGAAATTGAGCTAAACTTGGGAAAAACTTGGAGAATTCTAGGCGTAATTGCGTGAAATTTGAGGAGGTGAGTGCTCTAATCCCTGATGATGCCAGAAATTGGTAAGAGTAAAGTAGAGTAATTTTAGGAGAGAAAGAGTGAGAGACTATTTTTTGTATTTGGTTCGGCCCTGTTAATGAAGGTACCTACGTCCACGGGTGTGTCTGAGCACGTTCACTAGCAGATCACTGGCGGGCCTGGTGAGCCAACAAAGAGGGGCGACACTACCAGTAATACCGGCCGGGTGTATGCGTATAATTGTGAATTTTATAGAGGTGCTGTGTAGACTGAGAGGTTGGCGGCCCCTTCAATGGGGGGTGAGAGGTCTCTTTTATAGATGTAAGAGACCTACTCATACATCGATAAGGAAATATAATCCTATTAATATAGATTGGCATTAATTATAGGGATTTCTTAATTGGATTAGGAAATAGTGTGCACTTTCCATTAGTCTTCTAGCTTGAGTAGGAAAGTGCCCGTAATGCTCGGGATCACGCCTGTGAAGCTCGGGATCATGCTTGTGGGCCCGGATGGGCTGTTCCCACGGTGGGATGTGCCGGTGCAGTTTTCCCGACCTGTTGGCCGGGTCGTAGATGAACCGCTCGGGATGATGAGTAGACTAAAACCGCTCGGGCTGATGCTTTTGAGGAGTGGTGCATGATTTGCCCGGGGCATGGACTAGCTGCTGATATGAACCGCTCAGTCATAAGATAGAGCCAATTTTGGGTGTATCAGCTGCCCCCCATTTCCAAGATTGGCCAGATGCTACATCGGGGCTAGTTTGGAAATCAGTGTGATGTTACTTGCCGCTGTCTGAGTGCTTGTGGAAGCTGCCTCGAGGCTTTTGAGCTTGGTGAGTCCTCGGGAACTGACTGAGAGTTGAGACCCAGTCTAATTCGGGACCTCTAAGTGCTCGGGAATTGACCGGGAGTTGAGACCCGGCCTAATTCGGAGTCTTTTTTGCTTGAGTTAGCTCCCAGGATGGTCATCTCCTGCCCGTAAACCTTCGTCAAGGCTGTGGGTAGAAGGATTTTACCATGTTGGAAAAGTCGACCTAAAGCGTATTGCTCTAGGGTCCTTTTTTATGTTAACTCCTCAGGATGGTTGTCTTCCGCCCAGTTAGCCTTCATCAACACTGTTGGGAAAAGAGCTTGACCATGTTGGTAGAGCCGACCTAAATCACATTGCTTTAGGGTCCTTTTGCTCCTCTATCGTCGGCTTACCTAAGAGATTTTAGTCACCTCTATCGTCGGTTTGGACCTAAGTGGAGTTAATGCCTCTGAGTACTGTAGGTGCTCGGGTTGTCCAAGATTTTGACTTGGTTATCCGCGAGGCCTGTAGATACCCGGTGTGATTACCTGTTTAGTTCACTACACCGTCTTGCCCCCCAAGCTTTCACTAAGACAAGGGTCTTATAGGGGCTATGAACTGTAGGTAACCGACCTGGAATATAGTGGTTGCAGGGTCTTTTGAAGCTTGCCATCATCAGCCACTAAGGGGTTTGCCCCCCATCGTCGGTTGGACCTAAGCGAAGTCGGTGCCTCGAGGTCTTTTGAGTGCTTGGGTTCGGAGCCCGAGGTCTTTTGAGATGCCTCGGGGTTAGGCCCGAGGTCTTTTTAGATGCCACGGGGTTAGGCCCGAGGACTTTGGAAGGGATCTCTGACAATCAGCGCAGCCTCATGTGGTGATCAGGCAAGTACCACTGTAGTCGGGCTCATTTAGATCAATGGAGACAGGAGGTCGGATCAGGATCGTCGGGCTCCAGATTTCTCTGTGCTGGAGGCAAATTTGGAACTGCTTGATCCTGACCGATATGAACTGGAGGTCAGGTCGGGGCTGCCGGACTCCGCTTGCTGTGAGCTGGAGGTCGGGTCGGGGCTGCCTGACCCGGACTGCTGTGAACTGGAAGAACTGTCGGAACTCCCGGGCTGATCTCGCTTTCGCTTACTTCTGGAAGACTCGTTGCTTTCTTGCCCGGGGTCTTTGATCTTTAGAAATTCTTCAGTGTCAATGTATTTTCCAACCCTCTCTGCGAGTTCGACCAAGGTTACCGGTCGATTTCGGTGGAACGACGCGGCGCACTTGGTGTGTTGAACTCCCGAGCAGAAGGCTATGATGGGAATTGTCTCATTCAGATTGCGGATTTGAAGCTTCTGTTGGTTGAACCGGTCGGTGAACTCCTTGAGGGACTCATTATTCCGTTGTCTGACCGTCAGTAGCTGCATATCTGGCTTTGGCCGCTCATGCATACCGGCGAACTGGTTGATGTACTACTTGCTGAGTTGTTTGAAACTGCAGACCGATCGGGGCTCCAAGGAGTAAAACCACTGCATGGACGGGCCTTTCAAAGTGCTGGGGAAGGCTAGGCAGTGTAGTTCATCGAAGTTGGTGGCTAGGGCCATCTGAGCCTTATAGGTCCGAACGTGGTCGACCGGGCTTCCCGAGCCGTTATATGAATCTAGCCGAGGCTGCTTAAATTTGCGCGGGATGGAGAACCTCGCGATCTGGCTGGAGAATGGTGACTCTGTCTCGGTATTGGCTTGATTCGGAACACGGTTTTGACCAAGCTTTTTGGCCACTCCGTCGATGTGCTTCTGCAAGTCCTTGATTCGGGCTTCCACTCCTTCCCGACCGGTATCTAAAGAACTAGTCGGGTTGGTGGAAGATGCCTCTTCATGGCGGAGTGCCGTTCTTTGGGATCGGGCTCGGCTATGACTCCGGGTAACCGTTCGCCTAGGGACAACTCGGCTCTTGACCGAGTGGGCCTGGACTGATTCCCGGGCCATATGCTCCTGTCTTTCCTCTCGGGCAGTACGCCCACTGCTGATGTCTCTGGCATCCTCAACACGGGACGGGTTGGCTCGGGCACGTTGTCTGGTCAATATCGGATCCTGACCGTACGCAACGTTCCCGAGTCGTTTCCCGGCCACTGGAGGACTGCTTTGCTGGGCTAGCAGGGCTTCGATCTGTTGCTGGATTTGACGTTGGCCCTCCAGAAGTTGTGTAAGGGTCGTTGTGATTTGCTCAGATGTCATGACTGCCGCAGCCGTTGCCGAGGCCGAAGGAACATCCCGGTCGGACTGCTGGTCAGCCTTCTTACTCTTCTTCGGTGGCATGACGATCAGTTGAGAAATTTGTTGATGAGAAGACTTGTCGTTTCCCACAGGCGACGCAAAACTGATGATGCCAGAAATTGGTAAGAGTAAAGTAGAGTAATTTTAGGAGAGAGAGAATGAGAGACTATTTTTTGTATTTGGTTCGGCCCTGTTAATGAAGGTACCTACGTCCACGAGTGTGTCTGAGCACGTTCACTAGCAGATCACCGGCGGGCCTGGTGAGCCAACAAAGAGGGGCGGCACTACCAGTAATACCGGCCGAGTGTATGCGTATAATGGTGAATTTTATAGAGGTGCTGTGTAGACTGAGAGGTTGGCGGCCCCTTCAATGGGGGGTGAGAGGTCTCTTTTATAGATGTAAGAGACCTACTCATACATCGATAAGGAAATATATTCCTATTAATATAGATTGGCATTACTTATGGGAATTTCCTAATTGTATTAGGAAATAGTGTGTACTTTCCATTAGTCTTCTAACTTGAGTAGGAAATTGCCCGTAATGCTCGGAATCACGCCTGTGAAGCTCGGGATCATGCTTGTGGGCCCGGATGGGCTGTTCCCGCTGTGGGATGTGCCGGTGCAGTTTTCCCGACCTGTTGGCCGGGTCGTAGATGAACCGCTCGGGATGATGAGTAGACTAAAACCGCTCGGGCTGATGCTTCTGAGGAGTGGTGCATGATTTGCCCGGGGCATGGACTAGCTGCTGATATGAACCGCTCGGTCATAAGATAGAGCCAATTTTGGGTGTATCAATCCCAAAATTGGGTGTTTAGATATGTTGATGTGATAATTGTTTGCTTAGAATGCTTAATCCACGTTTATGTTTATATGTGTTGTGGAATTTGGGTAAAAAGCATGTCAAAATTATGAAATTGTTATGCTTATATGCAAAGTTGTTTATACATGCTTATGTGGATCAAAGGGAAGTCAAGTAGTGGTCACCATTTATAGGTCCCATATGTAAGGGATAGGAAGTCCTCAATGAGTAGGACGTGGTGACGACCACAATGAAATGCTGGTGACGCCTTCGGGGTCACAAGAGAGTATGTGTTGCGCTATATGCACCAAAAGGAAGAAAGATTCGGGGTGAGAAGGACCCGGTGGTGGTGGCTGGAATGATTTGACTTTCTGGAGATCAATTTGTTGTTGTTTATAATGATTGTTGCATTTGCATATTAAACATTCCAATAGCATAATTAGTTCCCTCACTAAGCAAAAGCTTAAATGAAAATATATTTTCTGTTGTGGTTATTGAATAACCATCGCAGGTACGGCATGGGAAGATGAGAGAAAATGATCCGCACGACGGGTTGGGCGTGGGAGTTGTGTCCAAGTGTATATGTTCATATGCCTAGTTAGTTTATGGTTAAAATGTATCTTTTATTGTTAATGTAGATGTACCTTAGCTTTTTGGGAGACTTATAATATGTTAAGTTAAGTGTTGATGTTGATTTTGCACCAAAATGTAAGTTGTATTTGTAAGTCAAGAGCCATGTGTAAACTTAGGAAGAACTTGGGCATGTTAAGGTAATTTTGAGTTGTAAACCTTAACTTGGTTCCTTATGTTAGATACTCATGTATATGTTGGGAGAAATGAGATTTTTGATGCAAATTATGATTCATGTGAGTAAATTGTGTGTTTTAATTGTTGTATCACACTTGATTTAACTTGTGTTGATGATTGGGAACACTTAGAAATGGTTTTGGAATGATCTTTAATGCTTTCACAAAGTTTGGGGATGTTTGGAATAAATTTGGACTTGAAAAATGATGTTTTTTTAGTAGTAGGGAGCTGTTCTGCAGAAGCCGGATCGATCCGGCCTTCCCGCAGATCGATCCACCATTTTTCAGAGACATTCTGCTTGAAAATTAGTGAAATGAATCGATTCCTTCTTTATCACGGATCGATACGCCCCAATTTTTAGCAGCTGCTGACTTTTACGGAAATAAGCATAACTCTCTCTACAAAACTCGGATTCGCGCGCCGTTTTTTGCGTTGGAACCGGGACTCAAAGACCTATCTTTTGGTATAAAATTTTGATATACTTTATAAATGACAATTTTGCCCTTGAGGCTGTTTTGTGTCAACGAAGCTATTCAAATAGGTCTAATCCATGTTTTCCTTAGTAAATTAAGGGTGTTTTGACATGTAGGCTTTGTCACACGTGTCCTATTCCGTTGGGGGGGCGGCTTGGGTGTGACAGTTTGGTTTGGATTGGTTTATTGAATCATTGATTAAGATGTTGAATGTGACTTCTTTTGTGGTAAATAATGTAAAGAAACGACAGTAAGATTTGGGCATGAAAAATAGTATCTTAATCCGTTCCAATCCACCACAGATGAAAGAGTTAACCGAGAATCTCCATAATGCAGTCACAAAAATTTTTAAGATTCCCAAATCAGAAGGTATTTACAGATCATAAACCTTTTCTATAGAGTATTTTCTGTATATGGTAGTTCATCTGCATCAAAATATACATACAAGCAAGTAAAACAACGATCCACCGGAATGAAATATCAGTCATGTGTCATCTGTACAAGGTTTGCCAATATCACAAATGGCTTTTAAGCTGGATAAGGAATGAGGTCTGCTTCGCTTACAGAAGAATCCTCCTCCTCATCGTCTGCTACCATCCACGGTTCTTTAGGCCCCTGAACGACCGTATAATCAATTAATATTTTCAATAGAAATTACACTTACGCAAATAAATTCATGTTACTGCTTACAAGAGCACAGATGCTATGATAAGAGTTAATTTCTGTAAAGAATTATATACATCTCGTGTCTACAGAATGACCCCCAAGTGTAGAACGCTGGATAACAGTACAGTAATACTGTTATTTTCATTTCCTCGAGTCATCTAATGTCAGGTTTTGGATAATAGCACTTGAATAATTCATTTAATTTTTCTACATCTGACCAGTCTCTTACAGTCTTATGCCAAATTTCTTCACCCATATTTCTCACGTCAAGTAGAAAAAATTAACAAATAAGGACAAAAAATAGAGTAAAAAGGACCTTGCCTTATTACATTGTAACCTTAATGTTTGTTTGGAATTGCAAAACATTTCTTTAATTCTTCATCATATATTCTTTGTTTTATGCTTTCTTAAAAAACAGTAGTTGATGTACCCCTGTGCTTCATGTGGCTGCAACTCTAAATTAACGACACTACTTGATGGGATGCTTTAAAACGAGAGAAGATGTCATATTTGTAATGAACGAGGACAAGGTTTTCTATTCCAAGCGATAATGAAATACACCAAAGTGCATTCAACAGGTCACAGGAGAGATATAGATAGGTATATATATATATATAGAGAGAGAGAGAGAGAGAGAGATTGTACTTATTCAAAACCTAGATCTGTGAAGAAGTGTGAGAGTGGTGTAAAGAAGGATAGCACTAAAGCCCAGACTCATTCGATACTCGAAATTAAAGTTAGTATGGCACTAATTACCTTTCCTTGCCGTATAATTCTTGGATAACTTCCCGTCATATCAACAATAGTGGATGGATCAGCCACCCTCACACCAGCATCGATGACAAAGTCAAGACCCTAAAATCAATCAAACACGACAACTCAGAAGCTAGAATTAAAAATGGCCTACAGAAGACAGCATAAATAGATCACTCCCAACCATCTTTCCATCTTTGAAAACCAAGTAATTCTGGAACTCATAGGAGTAAATTTACAGTTGCATTAATAGATGGCCTATCTTCAGAGGTGAAAAAGTGTGGACTACACCCTTATCATTGAAGGCACAGTTCACACCTTATACTAAATCACCAAATTGTTTCAAAACTAGATTGAATTCAAAACAAAAACGTGGAATTACGAAACTACACACACTTCTAATTTATTCGCTTCAAAAATAACCTGCTTTACACCAACACATAAAAATGGATAAATATGCATTCTCAATTTTTTTTTAACTCCAGAAATTTGCTTTAATGAAAAAAGGTAATCACTAATCTCAGAAAATGCTTATTTAAAAAAATAATAATAATAATAAATAAAAAACAAAAAGATCAAGCCTCGTAAACAGATCAGTACCTCCGGTCCATATATATCAGCTATGATAACCGGATCTATCATCCACTCATTTTCCTTTGGCGACTTCACGCTAAGGCAATGAGATAAATATTGGATTAGAGCAAAATAATATACGAGGAAAACAACCAGAAGCCAAAAGATAGATATTTGAAATCATTGATTAGTGCATACTTTACTTATTCTTTTGTTCTTTTTCTTTTTTCTTTAAGTGTGTGTGTGTTTTTTTTTTTTTTTTTTTTTTTTTTTTTATATTTTGTGGGGTGGGGGGTGGCGTGTTGGGGGTTGGGGGGAGGATATTTCCAGCATAATATACTAAATAAGGAAAGCAACCAACAACTATAAGTACAGAAGCTACTACATCATAAACCACATTGCCAGCTTACCTTGTAGAAATTAAAGGTGCACCCATCTTCTCTAGAATTGCTTGACATACAGCATCATCTGGCATGCGGACACCTACATTCTTCCTCGATGCATATTTGGACATTGTAGTCCCATATCTTGTACACTGTTTTGGTAATTCTTTGCTTGCAGTTAAGATGAATGTATACTGTTACATGGTATAATTCAGTTATAAGTCCAAATTTACAAATTTAAAAATTTGAGGAATCGAATGGACCCAATGATATCCCGTCCACAGCAACAGTCTCTCCGTATTGCATCTTGAAACTATCAGATGCCAAAAATCCATAAATAATTGACAATTTATGCTAATGTAGCATACTTGGTTTTAAATTTTGCCACATTGTGTACCTAAAAATAAAAAGAATCAAATGAAACTGAATTTTTGATGGAGATAACAAGCCACTTGACAAAAAGCATATGATTTAAAATAAAAAATGAAAATCATTGCCATGCGTTTACCACTAGTAACAATTTTTCATCTTTAGATTGGCTACTGGATGTGAAATATGGGTATTTTGTTGGAGGAGATAATGAGCCGCTTAGTGAAAAGCAATCTGTTAATGAGCGTCACTGACTCACGCTATGTGTATGCTATATGTGACAATTTGTCATCTTAGACTGGCTTCAGGATTTAAACTATGGGTGCCTTAGATTTCCTCAAGGAAGAAAATAACTATTATTTATTGATGATCATACTTACAGGGCCAGGCAAGCAATGCTTGACAGCACGAAAAATGTTAGTAACACCTTGACCATTACCACGAGGAAATCCTGTCGTATACGTATCTATGTCCCGAAAGGAGCGGCATAATATACTGAGGGGCTGCATAAGTGTACAAAGACACCAAAAAACATAAGTGACATAACCACACAAAATGCAATGACAAAAATGTAATCGGTCACTGTGACATTCTGTGTGCTTGTGCCATCCAGTCAACTAAGGAAATAAGTGGTTTAAATCCAGAGAAGTCCAATGCTGCTTGCCTTCAAAATTTCTATATCTTTTATTCTGCAAACAGAAAATACAGGTATGTCACTATGAAATCCTTCTAGCAGTTTTCTGGCAATCGGTTTAATGGTGTACAATCGAATTAAGATCTTGAAAGCAAGTGAAAGAGCCAATACCTTCGGAGACGTTCAATGGCTGTGGGGCTTTTCAGATCACAAGCTAGTGCATACCTAGCAACACAAGAAGCATTTCTATAACTGAAAATACAAAAATTAACAAAGGAAGGATTGCCATATTGTTTCTTGAGGGAACCTTTTGTTAAATTCTCCATGTTCTTATCTATCCAGGGATCAATCAAGAAGGTATAATCATAACAAGCAGCGAAAATCATGATCTAGGAAGCACGGATACTTCATTTTGAGTGTGGTACCATTGTCGGTTACCTCGGGGACACGGGTACGTGTATGGTACGCCTGGGTACGTGTCGAGTACTCCTTGAGCCGTGTCCTGTTAAGTTTAATTGAAAGATTTAATCTGGGTACGGCTTGGATACACGTGGGTACGAAAGAGACACGGGTACTTCTTCTTCTTTTTTATTTTTACTTATTTTTCTTTAATGTTGTGGACTTGTAATGCTAAAACAATGTTGTTTAGTCCTTAGACTACTTATTTGCTAATATGCTATGGATTAATATGCAGTAGTGATGTTCAATCTTCTTCTTTTTCTTGTTTCTTTTTTTTTTAATAATTATTATAAGTATGCTTTTAAAAATATATCTTTACTCAACGTACCCTAGATGTAGCTGTACCCTACATTTTTTGAAATTGCCGTACCTCCGTACCTATATCGTATCGTACCCGTGCTACATAGATCATGATGAGGAATTAAATGGGTGTCATCTCAATCCAAACATTGAGACGCTTAAAACTTCTCCTAAACAAATGATAAATAACAACTTATGATTAATTGCAAAACTAACATGGACAAGAAACTACAAAAACAAAGATCCACTATGCGATCAATATAGGGGGAAGTTGTGGGCAAGAAGGATAGCAACATACACAGTATCAGTAGGAATGACCCCGACAGCTCCCTCTTTGAGAAGTTTAACCACTGGATCTAATTTCCAACTATCCGTCCCAGATGGATCAATTTCTATGTAAAGTAAGTCATCCTGCTAATATTTTCAAAAGCATCACGATGAAAATGAGTATTCATATATGTCCGCTACTTCATTAATCTCATACTCCTCTCCCACAACTCAATCATTACTTTTATCATACTAGCTTTAAGACTTGGGCGACCAGTTCTCCGTTCACTTATAGTTATAGTTAACAAATTTTAAGTAATTCTAGGAGTGGGTTTTTTCAACTGATTGCCAATTTGACACAGATTCCGGTAGTGGCATTAAAAGGGCAAATAACGTACAAAGAAAAATTTATATTTCGTGAATGCTCAAAGATTGTTCGAAAATGGTCATTGCACAATTCAATTCTAGCAAAGAACGCGAAACAAAAAACAAATAAGCAACAAAAACAGAAACAAAGCAAATCCATCTAGTTGAACTCCAGAGAAGCATTTGATCCAAAAAAAAAATCCAGAGTAGCTATGAATCTGCAAAGATGTTTGAACTTTTAAGTGCTTCTTTAGAGCAATTCAACCCTAAATTCACTGTTAACATACTGGACGTAAATGCGACCTCTAATTACAGTAACCGAGCAGTACACACCACAAATCACCAGCAAAACATAGCATAAAAATCATAATTGGTCGTTAAAGACATTACAAGAAACCACGAGTAAGATAGAAAACACACATCAGATGTGGTTAAAAAGAAAAAGATGTAAAACCTTGGTGAAGCGAGGGGCAGAGTATTTGAGACGTTTAGGGCTTCTCTTAACAACAGCCACCGCCCTGAATCGGACGATCCTTGGAGGTTGGACGAAAGCAGCAGCAGCAGCAGCAGTCTGGTATGAAATCCAGCTAGGGAGAGATCGCCTGAATGAGAGTGACGCTGCGGCGCCACCGCTCAGTTTCATTTCCACCGCCATTTTCCGTTAAAAGGAAAGGCAAATGGGAAACTTTCAGTTTCAACTTTAACGGGTCAGTTTCCATTTTACGACGTCGTCTCTCTTTTGTGCGCCGATGGTAAAGACGACGTCGTCTTCTTTTAAGGCATATACTACGGAGTACTTAGGCTTAGTTTGGCCACGTTTTGGTACTTCCTGAACTAATATTTTGTGGTAATTTCCCCTTCCGTCACTTTTAGGAAAAAACTAAACTTTTTTTCCTTAAAAATGGTTAATTACATGTACACCCACTGTAGTTAGACCTTTTTACTTTATCCCTTGTTTTATTTTTTGGTCTATAAAAAGGAAGTTTTATGAGACATGGAAAAAACCATGTAGAGGTACAATACACTACGACAAATAGTAGAGCTCAATAAAATACATAAATCTGTCAAAGTGCTCAACAATACCCCTTGTGGACAGTTTGACAACTTAGGTAATTAAATCACAGCTATCTAAGGTAGCTGTCGGCCTATTGTAATTGCAGAGGCTATTTTGCTAAATGTTTTATTTTGGCTTTTGGAGCTTCATAATTTTTGGTGAACTCCAAAAGTTGTTGCCAAAATGTAGGCTTTTGTCCGTTAAATTTAACTAATTTTCGCTTTAGTCCAAAGCACAGAGGATATTAGTGATACGATTAAAGTACATGGTGCAAAGTGAAAAACGGTTCAAGTATAGGGGGTGTAGATGTAATTAACCGAACTTTTTCCATCACAAAGTGCCACGAAGTATTAGTTGAGGGACCCAAAATGCTAAAAAAAAATTGTATAGGGGACCAAAATGCCAAACAAGATATAATTTGAAGGTGCAAAATATATTTTGCCCTAGTAATAATTGTTATTTAGAGAGAAGGAAATTAAGTTGACACGTTACCCTTAAAAAAGATTTAGTGAAATCAAATGGTTACCCACTTGATGTTTTATATGGATTTGGATAGGAGTGAAAATGGTTTGATTCGGTATGATTTTCAAGCAAACCGATCAATTTTGGCTCGCTCTGATTCAGTTAAGTTTTACATTATTGTGTCAGCTTGATTCTATTTTTACACTGAAAAAAAAAATCTGAAAAACGACCGAACCGGACCAAACCAATCGGTTCAATCCGTCCGGTCAATTTGCTTGCACCCATAGATTTGGATGGTAGAAATTAGATATCCTAGAATTTAGACCAGATACTGGCATTTGCTGTGTGAATGCAAGCTAAAAACAGAAAGGTAGCTGGTAAGGGCAGGTGCATTTTTTAGTTTGGGCACCTCTTTTTAAGTTAAAAAATCAAATTTTTATCTTTTATTGTAATTAGTAAGGGCACCTCACTTATTGTACTATATATATGGGTAAATTGCAAATTACACTCCACTAGTTTCGTAAATCAGTGTAATTTTGTATTTATTTATTTATTCCTATTTTGTTTCTTTCTTAATTTCTTCCTTCTTCAGCTTATTATAAGTTTTAGTCCTCCTCTTTTTTTTTTTTTTTTTTTTTTTTTTTGGGGGGGGTTAATTAGGATTAGGTGCCACATTAGATACTTTTTACGTGATTGGGCTAACCCGTGAACTAGTTTAATGAAATGCGCAACGAAATTTAGTTGACCAAAAGAGTCTTTTGTGTATTGTTAGCACGCGCACATGCACTATCCGACATTCTGCATTCAAAAGGAACGCATATGGACATGCACATGCCACGTGTATAGTTAGGTTTTTTTTTTTTTTTTTTTTTTTTTTTTTTTAAGGAACACGTGTATAGAGAGAAAGAAAGAGACAGAGACAGAGATCGCCATCGCCATCACCATCGGCGATGATCGCCGGCCAGCACCACCATCGTCGTCGATTACCATCACCATCGCCGTCGTTGCCACCACCACCACCACTATTGCCATCGCGTCTCCACCACAACCGTGGATCGCCACCACTATTACCATCACTATCCCATAAATAACTTATAATCTTTTAAACAATCTGATATACTTAAAATTTATAATAATCTGATAATATCTTATGATCTTTTAAACCACATGATAATATCTTGTAATCTTTTAAATAATCTGATACACTTAAAGCTGGACACGCACTTGTACACTAATATCAAAGTGAAATTGATAAAAATAAATAAAAAAATTAAACTTATAATACAAAACTTCCGTGAAAAAATTATGGGATAGATTATGGGGTCATTTTGAGCCAGAAATAATGTGATATTCCCATTGTACCCTTGCTTATTTTGTAATTGGGTGGATTTTGCACAATTTGAGGACTGGAAATGGAGTAAATTGCCAAAATTGAAACTATAGGGACCAAACTGTCACAACCCTTAAACTAGTGGAGTGTAATTTGCAATTTACCCATATATATAGTACAATAAGTGAGTTGCCCTTACTAATTACAGTAAAAGATAAAAATTTAATTTTTTAACTTAAAAAGAGGTGCCCAAACTAAAAAATGCACCTGCCCTTACCAGCTACCAAACAGAAAAGCTACGCACACATAGCAAAACACAACGAATTCCACAAAAAGGGCATCTTAGCAAATTTTTAAAATTTATGTGGGACCCACAAAAATAAAAACACTTACCCCTCTTCTCTCTCTCTTCACGTTCTGTTACAAACAAAACCAAATCCCCAAATTTGCTAGAACCCTAGCATCATCATCTCCCACCACCCGACCGGACTGGCTCATGGCGACGGGGCGGCGACGACGACGGCGAAGGGGCGGCAACTGCTCTCTGTTTCTCTCGGCACTCTCTTTCTTTCTCTCTCAATGTCTCAATGTATATCTATATGTCTATACACACATATATACATATGAATAAAAATATTGTCTCCTCTCTCTATATCTACATTAATGGGTCTGATTAATGGGTTTTTGTAAATGTTGCATTTCCCAGCTAATTCTTGCAAAAGGGTAATGGAATATCACAAGAAAAGGCATCTAAATCATGGTATAAGAATAAATCTTATGGGATAAAGTTGGAATTTTTTCTTTCCCACACTTTAGTTTGTCTCTGGATTAAGATTTGACTCCCAATGCTCCTTTTGTAATTATAATATTTAGATCCATATGTATTCAAAAACAGAGATATAGAGAGAGGGGAGGTAAACTTTTACACCTCACTCAATGACCATAACTTCTCATCTTTCAAACACAGTCCTATCACACATAATGTTTTAAATTCATTTAATTGTGTGAGATAAGTAATAATTTTAGTAACCCATTCCTAATTTGGTATTGCAAATTTAAAAGTTGCCAATGTATATACCATTACTGATTACACCAACAACTTGGCGGACACTGTTAGATTTCGACGAAATCTCGGCATGGTCAAAATGGGTTTGGGTCTGATGGGTCTCTGTTTAGGGTTTGGATTGGTGGTGAGGTTAAGGAGAGAGATGGGTTTGGAGGGAGGTGAGATGGGTTGGGTTGTGGTGAGGGGATTGTATTTGGAGGAAAGAGAAGTGTTGGTGCTTGTGAGAGCCATCTCTGGTTTTTTTTTTTTAGCTTACTCGCTGTTCTCTGCTCCTATGTTTTGTAGAGAGAGAAAATGGATAATTGCATATGGGGAGAGAGAGAGAGAGAGAGAGAGAGAAAGTGGAGGGAGAAGATGAAAACTGACTGGCACAGAGAGGGGTTGAGAAAATATCGGAAATCCCACACAAGTTTAAAAAATTTGCCGAGATACCTTTTTTGTGAAATTCGTTGTGTTTTGCTACGTGTGTGTAGCATTTTTGCTAAAAAAATAACAATGCTTGCTTTGATAAATCGATATAGCAAGAAGCAAAAAGAATATTTGGAAACTTTCAAAATGACACATGGAGTGCATAGCATTATTATTCGCTTAGCTGTGATAAAGGAGGAGAAGAAAAGGATTGAAGCTGCAAAACACCAGAGAAAGCATATCCAGACCAGCTTCTAAACCAGAATTAAATAGAAATTAAGAAGAAAAAAAATTATTGCATAACAGAATATATGACAATGTGTGACTAATGGAGGTCAAAAATTGACTTGTAAATGGAAGAGCAATTTTGACGCATCGGCGAGTAAAGACAGCCTACGATGGATAAACCCCAAATACCTCAGATATGAGCCAAATAGTGGGGGGCTTATCGTGGAGGGGGAGGCACTTGAGATTTGGCAAAACCGACCCATGCAACAATGCCAACAGCAAGGATTATCCATCCAAATATATCATACTTGAGATCGTTGTTCTTTTTCTTCGAAGTCTGTACGAGAAATAAATTTCCAAACATTAGGCATTTCTCAAGGACTTGAGAGTATCGTAATGCAAGGGACTTCCAAGTACGCGATAAGATGTTAATCGAACACCAAGTACAAAATATCTAGAAGGTATTCGATATACACCACTGAAACAACTGTCATCCTTAAAGGAGCTAGTCAAAAACAGTTTTCTCATATTGAGACGAAGAAAAAAGCATAACTACGCCTAAATGTCCCTATTGCAAAAATCATATACTTCAAAAAGTTGGAAGAGAGAAATTTAAAGCATCTAATTGAAGTTTCAAAAATGTTGAATCAGTGAAAATTGTTATTTCACAAAAATGTCCCCATTGCATTCAAAATTGTCCATATATAATCTGTAGTAATTAGGAACTTATGTTTCAAATGTCCTTTTTAATCATTTCAAATAGAAATCACTTTTTCAGCTGGATAGCCAAACACTTCTCAGTTCTCTCCAAAAAAAAAAATCTTTACTTACCACAGCAATACCAAACGCAAAACAGCTTTTTAAAAGCTCTCTACGACAAAAGTTTATTTTAGTAAAACCTCTTAATACAAAATCTCTTATTCCCACAGAATCCCAAACAGGCTCTGAGCCTGAGCACCTCTATAGAGGATGCCATACACTCCCAGCTCACGCTGATCCCGTTGAACAAAAGACAAATAAAGAAAAGCATACAATAGACTTTGGCCCGGACAAGGTGTTCCTAGGAAAACAGAGACCATTCAAAGATCATGGTAACTAGTGCACCCTAAACAAATTTATAACAGCATTTATTAGTAGATAGATACCTAATCCAAAGAGAAAAAAGAGACCGGGGGTGGGGACAGGAAAAATCTGAAGAGAGGTGGTTACCTTTGCAGTTGAAGCAGTAGAAGGTCCTGCCGCCATAGCCTGCTGGCCCAAACCCTGCTTATGGAGCTCCATGTGTAATTCAGGGGCCTACAAATACACCAAGTGCCAATTTCGAATCAAAGAAAGAGTAAAAAGATTGGCCGGGAAATAGATTTGTTACACGACGATAAATTGTAACAAAACTAGAACCAGCAGGACTCCAAGATTGGTTCAGCCATCAAATCACAATTAGGTCCATCCAAGAACCATATAATCAAAATGAACAGAATCTGCAGTCATTGTAATAAACCTCAAACCTCGAACCACCAGGACTCCCAAAATTGCTTCAGCCATCAAGGCATCAACCAAGGACTAAGGCTTAGTTTGGGCCCCATTTTGTTGCTTCTCCTTTAAAGCACAAATCCATGTTAATTCATTTGGTAACTAGTTTATGAGCTTTGCAAAAATTGAACTTAGGACTTTTTTTTTGGGGGGGGGGGGGGGGGTGGGGGGGGCAGAGCTTTTAAAAGCTCAATGTTGTTTTTTTATTTTTTATTTCATGATGTTTTTTTTTTAAGAGTAATGTGTCACTTGTACAAAATTATCAAACAACTCAATAATAAATTTCATAGCCACTTTTAAAAAGCCACATGGGGGCCAAACTAAGCCTAAGTCCAACCAAAAACCCCACATAACAAAAACGAATAGAAATTCGGTCGTCCTCCATCAACTACTAAGGCCTGCACGGATCAGAGCAGAGTGCCTAAGCTGTTTCTTCGAGGTTATGCAGTCAGGTTACCGAAAAGTGTAAGCAGACATTATACAAAAGCTACAAGTAGTGTGAATCTGATCGATAACCAATGAACCTTGTTAGTCTTACTGTTACGACCCTAACCATAAGAGGAGGTGAAGAATTCAAAACTTGGGGAATGGAAAAAAGGAAATTGGGTGGCATCAAATAATCCATTCAATGATTTTCCCAAAGACAAAAAAAAAAAAAAAAAAAGAAAAAAAAAGGGGGAAGAAGACGGAAGGAAATATACAAGAAACCTCTAGGGAAGTGCAAATTTGGCAAGTAGAAAGACAGTTGCCTTCCCCACAAAGTGGCTTTCCTTTTCTTCCTCTTGGTAGTCCATAATATTTGTAGTGGAAGTCAAGGTAACTGTTTTTCCGCTTCAATGGAAGTTAAACAATACCACTATAACAATAGGCTGAGGAACAAAGATTCTCTAAAGAGGGCCACCTCTCTTTATTAAAGAGAGGACCTCTGTTTTGGCCGTTGGATTGTGTTTAAAAACTGTGAAATGACAAAACTGCCATTAATGAAAACACGATCCGACGGCCAAAACAGAGGTCCTCTCTTTAATAAAGAAAGGGCGTCCTCTTTATAGCCTGACTGGGCTGAGGAATTAGACACATTAGATTGTAATTGAATTGTGACAATCATATACACCAAGATATAGTGGGGAGGCATTGGTATAAAACCTAAGTTTACTACAAGCATTTGCAAGAAATGAGAAGGTATATTAAATTCATAAACTGAATGAGTTGGGAAGACTGGACGAGTCACTGAAGACCCAAAAAATAGTACTTTTTCACAATTGAAATCTGAGAGAGAGAGAGAGAGAGAGAGAGAGAGAGAGAGAGGGAGAGAGAATTCCTCACTAGAAGACTTGTATCTATTAACCTTGTAGACTACATCTCGCATTCTTGCTCAACATGAATGCTATAAAAGAAAATAACAGCAACGCTCTGAAAGTAAAAAGCATTTCCATAATACAAAATGGAATAAAAAATGTCCCGTCCTCAAAACGTCCATAACCACATGAAGTTGAAAGCATGAAGATCTAGTTTGACAAGCCAATATAATACTGTCGATACTGGATAATAGCTACTCAATGGACAAACTAACTAACAATCCCAGTAGCATTAGTTAATATTACCCTCTCTTACCGTTCTAAACATTGAAACAGAATCGGATCTCTTAACCATGTATTAAAATACACATATCATGGGGAGAACAATAAACAAACAAGCTTGTCATGTACAATAAATTGTCAAGCCATAACTACAGAGTTAAGTGTTCCACATAATCTTGCACAGAAAACTCTTAGTAAGCGTTCACGTCAAAAGCAAAGCTGTCCTTGTGTCAATCAATACAATCAGAACTTCAAACTACTAACTCAGAACAACTAGCCAGAATCTCACTATCAAGATGACAACACTAGTGAAGCAAAGCAGAGCAAACAGAAATAGATCATAATAAAAGTATACCTTGGCAGCCAATTCTAAGGACTTGCGGTATAGTTCATTCCCCGGATCCTACATTAGATAAAAATTATGTCACATATCTACTAATCCATACAAAGGACTCAAATACAAAGCAAGCCACCGACAAACATGTTTTCTCATGCAATAATTTAACATACACCACAAAAGTTCCAACTTGTACATATCCGTTCATACCCAATAAGGAAACAAGACAACACTGTAAAGAAGGTGGAGTGAAATTATTCTCCGAATCACCGGTATTCAGATTTCAAGCATCACCACCATGACCTTTCACAAACTTTCTTTCATTTTTGTCATCTCTTATATACATATCATAAGATGGCATCCAGAAGTTCTCTTACATACTTTTGAAACTTGAAAAAAGAAAAGCCAATAACATATTGTATCGTTTTGAGGCTAAAAGAAAGTGTACATGGTTTATACATGTGATTCTATTGCACCGTTATGTGGGAGTGGAAAGAATGCCTTCAGCTATAATTAAAAGAATAAATTTTCCATAAACCAAATTTTCCTACCCCTACAGTATAACAAACAAATTCCTTTATGCCTAAGCAGAAGAACAAAAATGGAAACGTGGCAATAACTCAAAAAAATACCTTCTAAAATAAGAAATAAGATGCTACGCAAGGTTCAACCTTCAATATCAAACACTAATGTTGAACTTTGAACTAAATTACTAAACTCAGTACATCAAAGTCTGGAATAAAATTTTACCTCATCAATGGCCTGAAGAAAGTACTGAGTTGCCTTATCAAAGTAACCCTTAGCCTCATCTTGATCGGGAGTCAAAAACGCATGAGAAGTAAGTGCATTTCCCAAGCACCAAAGAGCATCATGCTTTTTTGGATTAACCAACAATGCCTCCTCCAGCTTTGATATGGCCTCTATATAATCACATCAAAACACCAACTTCAAGGGTTTAAAAACTCCCAAGCTTAACATAAAGTAACGATCACATCCATTTAAGTCAAACTCTAAATCCAACTTCAATTCTCTATTGATTCATCAGGAACAAATCCAATAAAATAACCTATTAGTTTTTGCCACTACATATGCATTCAATTTGCTCATGAAGCTGAATTATTTTTCAATGCTTTAAAGCATTGCATAAAGTTACAGTCTTTTCGACACTAATTAAAGCTATAGATATCACTCTTGCCCCCCAAACCAAAAATAAAAATAAAAAATAAAAAAATCAGGAAAGTTACTGAATATTGATAGACACTGCACATATAGAATCGTGATTATCTGACTGAAACCTCACTTTCATTAATTGAAAATGAATACAGATTTACACTTTATACAGAAAGAGAGAGAGGGAGAGAGAGAGAGTGAGAGAGAGAGAGAGAGAAAGAGAGAGAGATTATGTTATTCATAGAGTAACAGAATCACACATCACTTAACAGAATCTCAGTACAATACGCCAAAGCAACACATGATGAAGTACAAGGCACTATAGCTACACAAATGGTTTAACATCCCCCGTCAAGCTGATGTGGGATGGAAAGAGCAGTCAGCTTGAAAAGGGCATGAGCTTATCCTTCAAATATTTAAATCTGGCAGCTGAGAGTGGCTTAGTGAACAAATCTGCTAGTTGATCAATAGAAGACACATGAGCCACTTGAAGTTGCTTATTGCAAATTTTCTCACGGATAAAGTGGTAATCAACCTCAACATGCTTTGTTCTTGCATGAAACACTGGGTTAGCAGCTAAAGAAAGTGCACTGATATTATCACATCACAAAATTGGCGGTTGAGACAATTGGATATGAAGATCAGAGAGAACTTGCTGAATCCAAACAATTTCAGCTGTTGTAGCAGACAGAGCTTTGTACTCTGCTTCAGTACTGGATTTTGCAACAGTGGGTTGCTTTTTGGCTGACCAGGAAATGAGGTTAGAGCCCAGATAAACACAATATCCAGTAGTAGATTTGCGATCAAGAGAGTCACCTGCCCAGTCAGAGTCAGAAAAGGCAGTCACTTGGAAAGGACCATTTTGAATGAGAAGGCCATGATGAGTAGATCCTTTGACAAATCTGAGAAGTCTTTTAAGAGCTTGAAAATGAGAATTCATGGGACTTTGCAGATGTTGGCAGACCTTGTTGACAGCAAAAGAGAGATCTGGTCTGGTGATTGTAAGATATTGAAGAGACCCAACCAAACTTCTGTATAATTGATGATCAAAGAAAGGGGCATAATCAGTAGTAAGAGGAGGTTTGGTAGGCATGGGAGATACAGTGGGTTTGCAATCAACCATGGAGGCTTTGACAAGGAGATCAGTAGCATACTTCTTTTGGGAAAGAAAAAGTCCTTTGGATGAAGAAGTAACTTCAATGCCTAAGAAGTAATGGAGAGAACCAAGATCCTTCATAGAAAAAGCTTAACTCATAGTGTTGATAAAATTGGTTATTGCAGATGGATTACTTCCAGTAATAAGGATGTCATCAACATAAACAAGAACTATGAGTATTTGAGTAGTGGAGTGTTAAACAAACAAAGAGTTGTCAGCTTGACTATGCACAAACTTCTGTTCTAGAAGGAACTTGGACAAAGTAGAAAACCAGGCTCTAGGAGCCTGCTTCAAACCATAGAGGGCTTTATGTAGCTTGCATACATACTGTGGAACAGAAGTATCAATAAACCCCTGAGGTTGGCTCATGTAGACCTCTTCTTCAAGAACACCATGTAGAAAAGCATTAGACACATCTAGTTGTCTGATAGGCCAGTGAAAATGTAGTGTTAATGAGAGAACAATTCGAATGGTAGGTTGTTTAACCACAGGGCTGAATGTTTCAAAGTAATCCAAGCCTTCAGTTTGATGAAAACCCTTAGCAACAAGCCTAGCTTTATATCTTGCAATGGTACCATCTGCATGTTTCTTAACTTTGAAGACCCATTTGCAGCCAATTACAGACTTGTTAGGAGGTAAAGGGACCAAAGACCAAGTGTGTTGAGCTAATAGAGCATTAAACTCCACTGACATTGCTTGTCTCCATGTAGAAGATTTGAAGGCAGTCTGAAAATTAGGAGGTTCTATAGAAGAAGGAGAAATATTAGTGTTGATGTGAGCAGAAGGGCTGAAAGGAATTTTAGGTTTAGAAATACCCTGTTTGGATATGGTGAGCATGGTATGAGTATTGGCAGAACTAGAAGGAAGAGAATCAACAGAAGTTGTGGAAGAAGAATGAATATTACCAATAGAGAGGAGAGTGGGTTTAGATGTAGGAGAGATAGAGGATAATTTATTCAAGACCATGTTACCAGTAAACAGCTGATAGGTGGATGAAGGAGTAGTAGAATGAGATGAAGAAGAAGTAGAATGAGCTGAAAATGGAAACTCAGTTTCAACAAATTGAACATGTCTAGAGACAAAAACTTGACCTGTTTGAACATCAAGACATCTATATCCTTTGGTGTCATAGGAGTAACCTAGAAAAGCACATCATCTAGATTTAGGTTCAAGTTTAGAGGCTCTATAAGGGATAAGCCATGGAAAACAGGAACAACCAAATACCCTGAAGGTAGTGTAATCAGGAGCTATATGGAACAAGAGTTCATATGAAGTTTTAAAGTTCAGGACAGGAGATGGAAGTCTATTTATAAGAAATGCAGCACTAAGAATAGCATCTACCCAGTATTTGGAGGGCATGAAAGAATGATTGAGTAATGCTAAGGTGGTTTCAACTAGATGCCTATGTTTCCTTTCACTGATTCCATTTTGTTCAGGAGTGTGAGGACAATATCTTTGATGGATAATACCATGTGTATGAAGAAACTGAGTCATAGCAGTGTTAACAAATTCACCTCCATTGTCAGTCCTGAAAATTTTGATAGTAGTGGAAAACTGGTTCTCAACTAGAGATTTGAACTGAATAAAAGTTTTGAAAACTTCTGACTTGTGATGAAGAGGATACAACCAAGTGAATCTGGAGAAGTCATCAATGAATATGACATAGAATCTATACCCTGAAACAGATTGGGATTGAGAGGGACCCCAGACATCAGAGTGGACAAGTTGTAAGGGAAAAGTAGAAGTGGTGAGAGATTTTGGAAATGGAAGTTTGTGGCTTTTAGACTTGAGGCATGGATGACAAGGTGGAAGAGAAGAAATGGATAAGGGGATTTGATATTTTGAAGAGAGAACATTCATGATGTTTGAAGATGGGTGACCCAATCTAAGATTCCAATGTTGGGAGGGAATAGAAACAAAGGCAGTGGGTGAGGGAAGAGAAGATGAGGAAGTAATAGATGAGGGAAAAGGATAAAGTCCCTGTTGTGAGGGTCCTTGAACTAGAATTGTGTTTGTTAACTTGTCCTGAATCATAAACCCATCTGAATCAAATATAAATCTACAGTTGTTGTCTCTGGCAAGTTGATACACAGATAGTAAATTGTGGCTTATGTCTGGGATATGAAGAATGTGAGAAAGGGATAAAGAACCAGCAGGAGTTAGAAGTATCCCATCACTAGTGTTTTGAATAGGTATTGCTCGACCATTGCCTACTGAAACCTGAGTATGGCCCGTGTAAGGTTTTTGTAAGGACAACACATTCAGATTTTTGGTAAGATGACTAGTGGCTCCAGTATCAAGATACCATTGAACAGATTTAGGAGATGAATTTGTGGCTAAGAAAGCATGGTGTTGAATGGGAGTATGATCTTGATATGAGAGATTGGAAGTACCAGAATTGTCTAGGTACCAGTTCTCCTGTGGAGAAGATGAAGCAGTAGGAATTTGGGAGTTGGAGAATGAGGAAGAAATCAGTGAATTAGAAGTTGAGGAAGGAAATGGAATAGGAGAGACTGGATGTAGGGTAGGAAGGATGGGAGGAGATTGATTCTCTGTGGGATTCTGGAAATAAGGAAGAGCAAGATGAGCTTGAGGTGGGTGTTGAGAAGTGTTTGGTTGATAGGAATGATTGAAACGATGGTAGCATTCTGAGGCATTGTGGTTCCCCTTACCACAAATTTGACAAACAGTCCTGTAAAAATTATTTCTGCCATAGCCATTGTTTCTTCCTCCTCCTCTAAAACTTCCCCTATGTCTACCACCCCTATGAGTAGAGAAATTAGGGTTCTGACCTCCTGGTCTATGAAACTGATTGCCATTTTGATTATTGAAAGGCTAGAATGAGTTATTGGCAATAGACATAGCAGCATGAGCCGTACTAATCTGATTAGGTTGCTTCAATTCTCTATTCATATGAGTTTCTTCAGACCTTAACATAGCATGTAACTCACCCAAAGACAAAGATCTAGTAATGGTTCTGAGTGATGTTTTTAAAAAAGAGTATTCACTTGACAGACCATTAATGGTATAAAGAATCATCATCACTCACAGTCACAGGTGACCCGGCAGCAGCTAGTCTGTCTGCACAGTTCTTGATAAAATCAAGATACGAATCCATCGTTCCTTCCTTAGAAGCATTCAACAATTTCGGTTTGATTTCATGGATGTGTGAAAGAGAATGTGAAGCATATCGTTTATCAAGATGAATCCAGATATCATATGAATGTTCAAAACCTATAATTTGGGGTAAAAGAGTTGAAGAAATTGTTGCATTCAAGCAACTGACCAATTGACGATCTATGTTTAACCATTCATTGAAGACTGGATTAGGAACAATCGCACCTGATTCATTCGAGATAACTGCTGCCAGTTTAGGAATTGTTCCTTCAACGAAATCCAGTAGTTGATTAGCTCGTAGAGCATTGCGCATCTGCAACTTCCATACCATATAATTTTCTTGATCAAGCTTGATATTGACTAGGGAATTGAGATTTGAGACGAAAAATATCAGATTTGAGGGTAGACTGATCGTAGGTAGAATCGCCATTGAAGATTTACGAGAAAATTTTCAGAGTTTTGCAGAGAAGATGAGTACGAAGAAGATAAACTTTCAGGAACTAGGATCTAAAGCTCTGATACCATATAGAATCGTGATTATCTGACTGAAACCTCACTTTCATTAATTGAAAATGAATACAGATTTACACTTTATACAGAAAGAGAGAGAGAGAGAGAGAGAGAGAGAGAGAGAGAAAGAGAGAGATAGATTCTGTTATTCATAGAGTAACAGAATCACACATCACTTAACAGAATTCTAACAGAATCTCAGTACAATACACCAAAGCAACATGATGAAGTACAAGGCACTATAGCTACACAAATGGTTTAACAGCACAGACAAGTTTTTAGACATGTGCGTATAAAGAGAGATTAATACCTTGAATCATCTTTATTGAATCGGGAACACTTTGGAACTGTGATAACTCCAGCAATGCCCCTCCCCATCTCGTCAGATTCTGAAAAAAAAAAAAAAAAAAACGAAAATCTCCAATCCACTAAGATCTATACACATTTAAAATCCATCAGATGACTGTGTGATGTTTCATACGAGTACAGGCAGATATATATACACACACATATACATACATATATATATATGTATATGCGGAAAGAGAGAGAGAGAGAGAGAGAGAGAGAGAGAGAGAGTGTACGAACATCGACATCTTGAGGGTTAATGGCGTAGGTAGCCTCGGCGGTCTTGCGAGCATGCTCGAAGAACAAGAGGCGATCGAAGTCGTTTTGCATGTCCATGTCGACGAAGGATAGGTTTAGAGAGAGAGGAGAGGACTGTTCTGTTCTGTGAACTTATTTAGGGCTTCTTTGAAAACACATTGACCAATTGATTAATTAATAATTAATTCATTTTAATTATTACAATTAGTCAAAATTAAGATGTCAAAATTATTTCAAATGTGGGCCCTACAAGATACAAGTGGACCAATTTATTTGTGACATGTGTCATATACACCACATAAAACCATATAAATAATGGTCTCTAAAGTGGTGACATGTGTCAAAATCTCAAGGGAGGACTTCAAATCAACGGTTAGGATGTATTGACTCTCAAATTAAAACTCTACACCTTAAGCCTATAAATAGAGGTCTCTACCCAGGTAGAAGGGACCTTTACCCTTTCAACAAGCTGAGATTTCTCCATAAGAATTGAGAGCTCTCTCTTACATTCAAATCACTCAAGCCTTTCTGAAGAACAAACATACAGTTTGTTGTTTTTCGGATTCAAGTCAAGTCTGTTTAATCCTTTCTTCAAGAAGTTGAAGGAAGATTAAGCGTTCGTTTGTTCGAGATCAAGCCCCGGCCCTCGTTCAAGCTTTCCTACAAGCACTTCATCCAGCGTGAAGATTTGAAGGACAAATCTACGGTTCAAGAACAAGCTCCAGAAGCCCTTGAATCTTGAACAATCAAGGAGATTGAATCAAAGGAATTTTCTTTTCATTGTAAAAGAATTATACAGAGATTGTACTCATATTTTTTGAAATCAATAAAATCATATTTGTTCCTCAATTTTCTCGTTATTTCCATACTTGAAATTTGTTGCGTACAAATTTCTGGCACGCCCAGTGGGACATCTCTGCCTTTCATCTCTTTCTCCTACATCAAAGTTTCAAAATCCTACTTTAGCAACATTCAATGGCATCCAAGAAGGTTCAACTTCCCAAAGATACCAAGAATAGTGGCAAGAACGTTGTTACAAGTAGCAATAGCAACTCCTCTGCGAAGAGCACCGACAGCGTCTCTTCAGGGCCATTCACACGTAGCAAAACAAAAGTTGCTACCTCCGCCGGTGGTCAAGCCACTCCGCTGAAATCAGCACACATGAAAGCTCACGCGGTTGTCAACACTGCTCCTATGGGGACAAAAACAGATGACATGTTGCACCCCAAGAAACTTCCAGTTGTTACAGAGGATGAAACTGTGAAGAACTTGTCAGCGTGTTCATCTCGCTCGATCTCAGATGCTGAATCAGACTCAGATTCGTCCTCAGGGTCCTCTCCAGGAAACCTGAAAAAGTTCATTCCTTCGAAGCACACAAGCTCTAACACGTCTTCCTACACAATGGAGATGCCGGTCATGATGACCAATACAACTTCAATCGAAGAGAAACTAGCTACAATGGCTCGTGCAATTGAACAACTTACAAAGACTGTTGAAGAAAAGGACTTACAAATAGCTTCTTTGATGAACAAGTTGGAGGGTCAAAACATAGGGGAGTCAAGCCAAAGCCTGAAACACCCTCCTGGATTTACACCTCTAATTACATCCACATCGGATGACCAACAGGTGCCGCCTACTAAACAAGAGGGAGAGCAAATTGCTACCTCAACATCCGTTGGTGCGTTATCTGTCCAACAGCTCCATGACATGATAACAAATACAATAAGAGCACAATATGGCGGCGCTCCTCAAAGTAATCTCATGTATTCAAAGCCTTACACAAAAAGGATTGACGACATGAGGATGCCTGCGGGGTACCAACCTCCTAAGTTCCAACAGTTCGATGGAAAGGGAAACCCTAAGCAACATGTCGCCCACTTTGTTGAAACATGCAACAACGCTGGAACTGAAGGGGATCTTCTCGTCAAGCAGTTTGTCCGCACCCTTAAAGGCAATGCTTTTGATTGGTATACCGACTTGGAGTCACAATCAATTGATAGTTGGGGACAGATGGAGCGAGAATTTCTGAATCGCTTTTACAGCACTCGTCGCACGGTTAGCATGATCGAGCTCACCAGTACCAAGCAATGGAAAGACGAACCCGTGGTGGACTTTATCAACCGATGGCGGTCACTTAGTCTAGATTGTAAAGACCGACTCACTGAAGTATCTGCCGTTGAGATGTGTATGCAAGGTATGCACTGGGGCCTCCTTTATATCCTTCAAGGTATAAAACCACGTACCTTTGAAGAACTGGCAACACGTGCGCATGACATGGAAATTAGCATTGCTAATCATGGTGGTAAAAATCCTCCCGTTGTGGAACAACGTAAGGAGGTGAAAGATGTGAAGAAAAATGACAAAACGAGCAAGACTGCAGCAAAAGGGTCTATGGTGGTGACTACTGTTCCCGTAAAGATCCCCTCAAAGGATAAAATGGAAGTAGTAAAGAAACAAGACCAACCCCGTGAAAGTCAAAAGCAACGATCAACTCTAAAAGAGTTGCAGGAAAAGGAGTACCCTTTTCCAGATGCTGACGTACTAGGCATATTAGAGTACTTGCTCGAGAAGAAGGTGATTCAACTCCCAGAATGCAAACGACCCAATGAGATGGGCCGTGTGAATGACCCAAAATATTGCAAATATCATCGCATTGTCGGTCATCCCATTGAAAAGTGTTTTATTCTCAAAGAGGTTATCATGAATTTAGCTAAAGAAGGCAAAATCCTGTTGGACACAGAAGAAGTAGCAGCGTCAAATCATGCTGCCGTCGTTTCTCAGCCTCCGAACGACGCGTATGCACAACGCTCTCAAAAGCAACCATCATTCCCCACACTGGGGGCAAGTGTCAGGTCAATCCAGTTTGGCTCTTTTGAGTCGGTACAAATTCAACTGTCACCAGAATGCCAGCTGAACTGTCCCGTCTTTCATAAAGAATCATCAAAAGAAGACAATGAAGGATGGACCCTTGTTACAAAGAGAAAGGCACGAAAGCAACAAGTACTCTTGCAAGCCACTGTCAATGAAGATAGAGTGCTTCAAAAGAGAAATACATTTTGGTGCCCCAAGAAGAATAACAAGAAGCAGTGGGTAAAACGTGAGATATATGTTGATGATGTGTTACAACAGCCGCCAAGTTTCGCTTCTTTGCGGGAATATTTTCCTAAGGGGTATTTCAATGATAACCTAGTTGTGACAACTTACGCAATTTCTGTTCAAGAGGCTGATACTGAAGATGATTATGAAAATGAGCAGATGCAAACTTCTAGAATCGACGTTGTGCATGCAAATGAACAAGTTGAAGTGTCAAAGACGCTTCAAAGTTTACCAGCAAAGTTTAGTCTTCACGAGGCTTCACAATTTCCACAACAGGTGCGCTCTGCGCTAGTTCAAGTGCTACAAGAGCCAAACAAACATGCTGCCGTTATTAGTAAGCTTGGCGACAATAATGTTAGTTCTAGCTCTTGTGCATCTTGCTGTGCAGCAATTACTTTCACTGATGAGGACTTGCAGTTAGGGTCAAAACTTCATAATCGACCACTTTTTGTTTCGGGTTTCATACGAGAACAAAAGGTTAATCGCATTCTCATTGATGGAGGGTCAGCAGTAAATATTATGCCAAAATTCATCATGAAACGCCTTGGTATAACAATCGATGAACTATCTTCTAGTCGTCTCATCATACAAGGATTTAACCAAGGAGGCCAACGAGCAATTGGAATGATTCGTGTCATTCTCACAGTTGGAGAATTAGAGGCAGAAACTTTATTTCACGTGATCGATGCGAAGACATCATATAACTTGTTATTGGGCCGACCTTGGACCCACTGGAACGGAGTCATCCCATCGACTCTTCATCAGTGCTTGAAGTTCAATAAAGGTGGCGTAAAGACAGTGATAGGAGATATGAAGCCATTCACCGAGGCTGAAGCTCACTTTGCTGATGCAAAGTTTTACATCGACACTGATACTGACACATCATCAGAGGCTCTTTCCATAAAAACTTCTTCAAAAGAAAATGGCGAGCACAAAAAAGATAAATGTGTAGAAGTTCCTCCCACTAACGCTACGGCAAACGAGAGTGATGATCTTTCAAGGGTTGTTCTGCCGCAAGAGCTGGAATCATCGGCAAGGGTCAAGACCTCATCACTGATTTTCAAGTATGTTCCATTGTCTTGTCGTAAAAAGGGAGAGTCACCTTTCATTGAATTCTCTAAGGATGAGAAGGAAAAAAGAAAATCTCTCGTAGGAGCAAAGCCAGAAGACATTCAGTTGCTAAAAGAAAATTTAACTATCCCGCTTACCAAGGTTGAACGAGATGAATCGTTGAAAACTCCTTTAAAAGGGTTCGTTAAACCATTTGGAATAGCAACAGAACATGGAGCACTCCCTGATAAAAGAACAATTGAAGGGTTTGATCCAAAGGCATATAAGTTAATGGTAAAGTCGGGATATGATTTCTCGAATCCTACACCCCTTGGAGTCCTTAACCCTCAATCTACAGGAGAGAAGGTGCATGGTCTCACCGAAACTCAAAATAAGCTGAGGCAACAAGGACACATGATTACCTTGCCCAAAACTGGACTAGGATTTACCCCTGATGAACCTATTCGTATTCCAGTTAGAGGAAAAAGCAAGAAAGTAAATGCCCAGTACATTACGGTAGAAGAAATTGATGATGAGAAAAATTCCCAACATACTTCTCGTGTTTCGGTGTTTGACCGCATTGGAACATCATCTTCGCATACTTCTGTCTTTAATAGGTTGGGTGAGCGTGTACCAAATGAAGATCGTTCACCTTCTCATACGAGACTTATATCCCGCACATCTGCTTTTAATAGGCTGGGTACTTCTAATCAAATGGAGGAAAATCAAACCCCTCAATTACGAAATTCAGTCTTCTCTCGAACCACCAAAACAAATTGTTGGCTTACAAAGAGGCGTAATAATGACGTTCCTGAAAGGATCGAAATTGAAAGAAAGGAAGATACTGAAACTCGGAGTTTGATTCCCTCTCGCATGAAGCGCACTACCAAGCTAGATGTAAGTATGGATGATGTGTTGAAAGCTAAACGGCGAACCATCGTGTTGACAAACCAAGATGATGTTGGGAACCAAGAAGCCGACAATGAAGAAGTAGCTTATACATCATCTTATCATATTACATTCGAGGAGGCAGGCGATGACGACTCCATCGGGGATGATGTTGATGAAGCACCCTCAACACTCGAAGACGGGGGGCAACCTACTGTTGACGAGCTCAAGGAGCTGAATTTAGGGACAATAGAAGAACCTAGACCAATCTTAATCAGCACACTATTGGAGCCTTCAGAAGAGGAAAAATACTTTGAATTGTTGGTTGAATATAAGGATGTGTTTGCTTGGACATACAAAGAAATGCCAGGTCTAGACCCCAAAATTGCAGTACATAACCTTGCAATCAAACATGGAGCACGCCCAGTCAAACAAGCTCAACGTTTCTTTAGACCAGAGCTTGTTCCAAAAATAGAAAAAGAAATCAATAAGTTGATTGAAGCAGGGTTTATTCGAGAAGTAAAGTACCCCACTTGGATCTCAAGTATAGTCCCGGTGAAAAAGAAGAATGGACAAATACGCATTTGTGTCGACTTTCGCGACCTAAACAATGCTTGTCCTAAAGATGACTTTCCTATTCCTATTGCTGAACTGACAGTCGATGCAACTACAGGACATGAAGCTCTTTCCTTTATGGATGGTTTCTCAGGTTATAATCAAATACGGATGACCCCTACAGATGAAGAGTTGACTGCTTTTCGGACCCCAAAAGGCATTTATTGTTACAAAGTTATGCCATTTGGTCTTAAGAATGCAGGGGCTACTTACCAACGTGCAATGCAAAAGATCTTTGACGACGTACTCCATAAAAATGTGGAGTGCTACGTTGATGACTTGGTAGTCAAAAGCAAGAATAGGGAAGACCATCTTCATGATCTGCGTATGGTGTTCAATAGGTTGAGAAAATATCAACTTAAAATGAATCCCCTTAAGTGTGCTTTCGGCGTTACTTCAGGAAAATTCTTGGGCTACATTGTTCGACATCGTGGCATTGAAGTTGATCCAGCCAAAATTGATGCTATTCAAAAAATGTCACCACCTAAGAATTTGCATGAATTACGAAGCTTACAAGGTCAACTCGCTTTTATTCGCAGATTCATTTCAAATTTAGCCGGACGATGCCAACCTTTCAGTCGTCTTATGAAGAAGGACGTACCTTTCATATGGGATCAAGCTTGTCAGAATGCTTTGGATAACATAAAGAGGTACTTGCTTAATCCCCCAGTATTAGGAGCTCCCATAGTAGGAAAGCCACTTGTACTTTATATTGCTGCGCAAGAAGAATCACTTGGGGCTCTCCTTGCGCAAGAGAATGAAGAGCGCAAGGAAAAATCATTATACTACTTGAGTCGTCGCTTGACTGTGACAGAGCTAAAGTATTCTCCAATTGAAAAGACATGTCTAGCATTGGTCTTCGCATCACAGAAGCTAAGACATTACTTTTTAGCTCACACAGTTCACTTAGTGGCAAGAGCCGATCCTATAAAGTACGTCATGTCCAAACCAGTTCTTTCAGGACGACTTGCACGATGGTCAATCTTATTCAATGAATTTGAAATTATTTACGTCCCTCGAAAGGCCGTCAAAGGACAAGTTATAGCAGACTTCTTGGCTGATCACCCAATCCCAGCTAATTGGGAAATCTCAGAAGATTTTCCTGATGAAGATGTACTATTCATTGATATACTTCCCCCATGGATGATGTTTTTCGATGGAGCATCACGGTTTGATGGAGCGGGGGCAGGCGTAGTCTTGGTTTCACCACAAAGGCAAATTTTTACATACGCTTTTACACTCGGTGAAAAGTGCTCTAACAACGTTGCCGAGTATCAAGCTTTAATCATTGGCCTGGAAATGGCAGTAGAAATAAAAATTCCTGACTTAGAAATCTATGGTGATTCAAAGTTAGTTGTCAACCAGCTTCTCAAAGACTACGAAGTTAGAAAAGATGACTTGGTGCCATACTTTCGATATGCTTCTCATCTTTTGGAAAAGTTTGATAGTGTCGTGTTGGAACATGTTCCTAGAAAGGATAATCGACTAGCAGATGCCTTGGCGAACTTGGCTACAACGCTAGCATTATTGGAAGATGAAAAGGTCGACATTCCTGTGTGCCAACGGTGGGTGTTACCCCACTTACTCGATTGCACGTTAGAGGAGGTTAACTTGATCTCAGTTTTAGTCATTGAAGCAGACGATTGGCGGAGACCTCTCATCGACTACTTGGAGCATGGAAAACTTCCAGAGGACTTACGTCACAAGACTGAGATAAAGCGGCGAGCTCCACGGTTCATATACTACAAAGATACCTTGTTTCGACGCTCTTTTGAAGGACTATTTCTACGCTGCCTTGGAGAAGTTGAAGCAACTCAAGCTATGGAGGAAGCGCACTCTGGAATATGTGGGGCCCATCAGTCTGGACCAAAGCTTCACTTTCGTGTGAAAAGAATGGGTTATTATTGGCCTACTATGGTGAAAGATTGCATGGAATATGCGAAAAGATGTCAAGCTTGTCAGTTTTATGCAAACTTTATCCATCAACCACCAGAACCCTTACACCCTACTATCGCTTCCTGGCCATTTGAAGCGTGGGGACTTGATGTAGTTGGACCTCTGACAAAATCATCTAGAGGTCATTTGTACATTTTGGCGGCAACCGACTATTTCTCAAAATGGGCTGAAGCTGTCCCGCTCAGAGAAGTGAAAAAGGAAACTGTCGTTGATTTCATCAAGACTAACATCATCTTTCGGTATGGTGTTCCCAGATACATCATTACCGACAATGGAAAACCTTTCTACAATTCTCTCATGGATAACTTATGCGAGAAGTTCAGTTTCAAACAACGGAACTCCTCTATGTACAATGCTCCAGCCAATGGTCTTGCAGAGGCGTTTAACAAAACCCTGTGCAACTTGCTTAAGAAAGTGGTAGCCAAGTCAAAGAAGGATTGGCACGAGAGGATTGGCGAGGCATTATGGGCGTATCGCACAACTCATAGAACATCTACACAAGCCACTCCATATGCACTCGTTTACGGCGTTGAGGCCGTTTTGCCATTAGAGCAACAGATCCCATCGTTGAGGATTGCATTACAAGAGGGCCTAACAAATGAAGAAAATGCACGTTTGCGTCTCGAAGAACTAGAAGCGTTGGATGAAAAGAGACTCGAAGCGCAGCAAAGAATGGAATGCTATCAAGCACGACTCTCCAAAGCTTTTAACAAGAGAGTACGACATCGGTCCTTTCAAGTTGGAGACTTAGTATTAGCGGTTAGAAGACCCATTATACTTAGTCATCGCACTGGCAATAAGTTTACGTCAAAGTGGGACGGTCCTTATGTCGTGCGTGAAGTCTACACCAGCGGTGCCTACAAGATTGTTGACGAAGATGGATTACGTGTAGGTCCAATCAATGGGAAGTTCCTAAAAAGATACTATCCATAAAAGCACACCGCACTCCTGGCCCGCATGAGTATAAACTGTGTACGGCACACCAAAAAAAAAAAATATAAAAAAAAAAAAAAAAAAAAAAAAATTCTGTCTTTTGGAAATAAATGCTTTGAACTACGTAATGACTTGATCCCTTTCTTAGGGTACGTAGGCAACTTGAAATTTCAAGTTCAGTCAACATTAATGAATAGGCACATGCAAATCACTATTGATAGAATATGTGGTTAATTTGATGAGATGCAATAACAATCACAACAGGGTATGCAATATTGTTGCCTCATGAAGAGGCAAGCTGTAAATAAACAATATGAATGAGCATATCAGAAAGGAAAAGGGATGTCATTTATTATTGAAAGAAAGTTAGTAATAATGTCATCTGGATAAATTACTAAGCTGCTAAAGCTAAAAAAAAGAAAAAAGAAAAAAGGGGGGACATGGAGAGGTCTCTAAATATATCAATCCATCCAACATGAAGAATCAAGTGACGACTGAAGACTCTCAACCTGTCTGCGCAAATTCTGTAGCATGTCTGCATCTTCAGTTGTTACCGTTGGAATCAAAGTTACATCATGTAGAACCTTTTCCGCTGCTTCTACCTGGTGCTTAGCTGTTTCAACTGCGACATTCTTAGCCTTCAAGTCTCCTTCCATATTCGACTCTTCCTGCAACAGAGAACGTAATGTCGCCTCAAGAGTGATTCTTTTCTTCTTGACATCAGTTAAAGCGGAAACGAAATCACTTTGATCCTGCTTTGCTGTCATGAGGTTGGACTTGACAAATTCAAGGTCCTTTGTTGCCTTAACCCTTTTGGTTGCTATGTCATGCGCGGATACACACCCAGTGAGCTGCTTTTTAAATTCTAAGTACGCATTTACACTACCCACATATGAATCTACAATGGTTTTTAAGGGGTATGGGTCACCATTAAGACTACTAATGCTCTTGTATACGGATGAAGCAACTTCATGCACCTTAGAGACACGATTAAGTGAGGCCTCCTTAAGTAATTTCAGCAAGTCAACTCCTAACCCTTCAATCGCCCTCTTGACAAGAGACGAAGCGATATTGCTAGGTTGATACGTAGAACATGAACGTGTAGGAACGGCATTAGGTTGTGATACAATGGTACGACCTCCAAGGTATGTATCTACCTTCGTAGCTTGGGAGGTAATATCTTGTGTGTTCTCAAGCGTCTTGGTTCCTGAATCATCGTGCAATGGCCCAACTACCGAGTTTTCGCTACAGCTGAAAGCATCAGCCTCCAAAGTCTTTTCATCGTCGTCCTTTTCATTGTCTTCCCCGACAACCAGTTCGCATTCTCCTAACTGGCAAAAAAAAGTGTGGGGTAAGAAATCAAGTACAAACATTGTTAAAAAAAAAAAAAAAAAAAAGGAATTAAGGAACATTACCTGTTCATGTGTCCCTATGATTGCACACGACGAGCTGGGAACTCCATCAAAAAAGGATTCAAGGTTAGTATCGCGAAGGACAATCCTTGGAAGCACCGAAGATTTATTCTTTTTAGGAGCTGACTGCTTGTAAGGATCCTCATCATGCTTTTGAGAGTCCCCTACTTGCTCTCCCTCCTGACGGTCTGGGTGAGATCTTTTCATGCTTGGTGTGCCTGCAGCAATCTGGCGAATTGATGAAGTACGTGGAACTGGTGGCTTACTTATGTTTTTAGCATCTCTAGCCCCACCATCACTGTCATCACCATCATCTTCCAAATCTAGCAACTCTTCCGAGTCAGAGCTTTCTTGGGATTTATGCTCTTTTCGCTTAGATTTAGACAACCTTGTACTCTCAATAAAAATCTCCAGCCCATTACTTAAGTAGTCACCATGCCTGGTTGACCACCATTCTTGGTAAGTTTGAGTAGTGTGGATATTTGGGTCATCACAACGCGCAGGTAAAAGTACGTTGGCAAAGGTACCCTTTGCGAGGCATATGCGCCAATATTCAAGAGCTTGCCTCCAAGTAGCAGAACGAACATCGTCTTTTAAGTCACCTGGTATGTCTTGACAAAACCCAAATTGTCTGCTAAATCGATTGGGACTATAAGGTTCAACTATGATAGAGCTTTCTTGACGCAATACCAAGTAACTCGAACGAAGGCTAAGGAAATAGCTTTGTTGTGGAAGACGCAGATTTCCGTCATCAATAAATGTCTCATTGCTGTTGTTGAGCATCATTTCGCACCATTTTGCTTGGCTACCCTTGTGGATAAGTTCTCGAGCCTCACGTTCATCAAAATATTTGGCGCCTCCTGCACCTGAGTATCTGGACATTTTGGGTCCTTGCACAGCCCCTTGCGTCTCGTGAGGAATTAAATAGTGTGTACCGAAATAAAAAGCTAGCCATCCGTACACGTAATGAAAGGGCAAATGCGAATGCGACCGCCCGGGGTCTGAAGATTTAGATAATCTATTCAACCCATCGTAGATACTAGCTAACACGGGCACAGCAAGGCTGTACGTACGACCTCCGGCCAAGAAGCTTGCAACTTTGAAAGTTCCCGGACGAATGATGTTTCCTTTGTTAGTTGGGAGGACGAACACGCACAACCAACAAGAAAGAAATGCAGCTAAGTATGTCTTATCATGAAAAGTACTACTAATCCCAAGATCTGCAAAAACTGAATCCTCTTTCGGTGTCCTAGCTCGAGGCTCATCAAGGTCTCCAGTAGGATTCTGAGTTGACTTAGGACGAGTGACACTTTTAGACTTGCGAGTTCGGGGTTTATTAAATTTGTGTTTTTCGTCTCCTCTAAACCAAAATTCAACCCATTCAGCGATTGACACTTGAGAATTCCTCCCCTTCCTTTTCCGCAAGAAATGGTAAGCTGAGAATAGGAACGGGCAGCTATTAGGAACATGTCTGGTATTTGCCTTTTTGTCTATCCCAGTTAATTCCAAAGCACTCGGGATGATTTCTTCATAAATCGCACCAACTATAGGAAGACCGCCTATTAGTCGTAGATCCCATAGAGATATAGACAACTCGCCTGCGGATGTGTGAAGTGTGTTAGTGGATGGACACCAAGCTTCACAGAATGCTCTCATGATATTAGGATTCCGGTCATACGTATACAATGAGGCATAAACGGCATTGTATATACGGGCTGTTTGAAGCACCGTTGAATAATTCCCAAGGATATATTCAGTCCATTCCCAATACCGTTTGATGAATCTGAATTCACCTTCAAGCTTCAACGTACAGCCCCAATGTACATCTCCTGAAACTATTCGGTGACCCAAGGTCTTGAATGACTTTGCACGTGAGATATTTGAGTGAAAGGGCGATTGCAGAAAAATACGATCTGGTGATCCGGAAGAATCTGCAACTGACCATTCTGTTAATTTGGGTAAACTCTCTAATTTGGGCCATTTTTGTGAAAATGGACCGGCTGAAGGTGTGAGAACAGAAAATATACTGCCTGTTTGCTCTTCGTCATCCTTGTTATCCACGATGGACATGAAATGTTTTCGGGATGAGCTAAAGTCCTTGAAAAAAACCATGACCAATCTAAAAAATAAAATAAATAAATAAATAAATAAGACATTAACTGTTGCGGAGGTTGAATAAATAAAGATATAATGCAAAAGCAAGTAAAGCGACATATGAAAGATGGTACGTTATAAAGCAAGATAGATCTTCGGAGTCACAATGGAGTGTTTGCCCATGAGGATTAATAGCTCTGGGGTAGCAATTCCAAAGGGTGTTCCCCGAAAGTCGGAGTCACAATGGGTTGTTTGCCCATGAGGATTAATAGCTCTGGGGTAGCAATTCCAAAGGGTGTTCCCCGAAAATCAGAGTCACAATGGGTTGTTTGCCCATGAGGATTAATAGCTCTGGGGTAGCAATTCCAAAGGGTGTTCCCCGAAAGTCGGAGTCACAATGGGTTGTTTGCCCATGAGGATTAATAGCTCTGGGGTAGCAATTCCAAAGGGTGTTCCCCGAAAATCAGAGTCACAATGGGTTGTTTGCCCATGAGGATTAATAGCTCTGGGGTAGCAATTCCAAAGCTGTTCCCCGAAGGTCGGAGTCACAATGGAGTGTTTGCCCATGAGGATTAATGGCTCTGGGGTAGCAAGTCCAAAGCTATTCTCCAAAGTTGTCGGATAATGCACTACCATGAATCCCTGTTAAAAAAAAAAAAAAAAGAGAAAAGAAGCATGCCTGCAAGACAAAATGCAAAAATGCTACAAATACATATTTTTAACCAAAAGGAAAGGTAAAAGAGATGTTTACCAGTAGTAGGCGTATCCTGGAAGCCTCAAGACTAATAGGTATGTTGAATGTTTCAAATCTCAGCCTGGAAAAGGAGGAACTGTAAAAAAAAAAAAAAAAAAAAAAAAAAAAAACACCACTTTTAGAGTCTGATGGTTTCTCAACTGTGCACGTATAATCGCAAAGCTGTAGGCGCCAAATATAAGACTCTGTATATTGTGGATTAAGGCAAGATGAAGATTATTTGGTGCATCATCATAGAAACTCGTGTGGTGTAACAATTCTACTATGGCAAGGGCATTCTAGTATTCCTAATGGTGCAACCCAACATATAATCGAAAAAATCACCCTTGGGCTCTTTTGGAATAAAATAATATATATATATATGTATGAATAACTGGGAAGGACACCAGATCATGTACTGCGGTATTGCCATATGGAGATTATTTAGTGCATCATGAAGATTGTCTATGTGGTATTGGCAGCATATAGGCTGCAGTTAAAAAAAAAAAAAAAAAAAAGTATAGCTAGAGTCATGTTTGGCTTCAAGTGTGCATGTCTAGTTTTGCCCCAAGTAACTCAATAAGAATCAAGCATATCAATAACTCCTATAGCAGTTACAATGCAAGACTTGAAAGCTTTGAACATGTGAAGGTATGGCGTGAGAAAAGTGCAACCAATGTTCATAAATTTGATTTGGTGTATCGTGGTGCAATTGAAATTTGTTAGATCATCAATAATTAAAATATGTGTTTTGTCATGCTACTCACATAGAGTTTAAACCAAAAGTGGTTTTCAAAGTCACAACATGCTTTGGGGCCTAGGCTATATTCTTTTGGACACCAAATTGAGATACATGATTGGTTCTAAAATCAATAGAATACACCATAAGAGATCCCTTTAAAAGTGTTCTTTACACTATTTTTACAGTGCTTACATATGTGCATATGGATATACAATCCGAATAATTGATGAAGACAAGGAAAGAAGATGAAGCTTTGAAAAAAAAAAGAGAGAGAAGCGAGGACAACTTACAGTTTCTGGGTAGTGTTCTCTTTGAAGCCTCTAACGCAGGATTTCGTATCACCATATGTGTGGGTATATATAGGTTGGGGTGTGAGCAATTGTGAACCCACAAGTTTCCAAAAAAAAAAAAAAAAAGCTTGTCTTACTTGGAAAAGAAAGGTTCCTAAAAAAAAAAAAAAAAACTTGAATACGTGGGGCATGCTGAATCCTCTTTGCTGGTAACAGTTATAGCAACTTTACAAAAATTGACGTAACCAAGTTGCCAAAAAAAAATTAATTTCTTGCTTTGAAAGAAAAGTTCCTAACATGATTAAAAAAAAAAAACAAAAAAAAAAAAAACAAAAAAAAAAAAAAAAACAAAATGCTAGATTGGCTACGAGGCTACGAGCTTATTCCGGCTGTGAACAAAAGTTAGTATCCTAATGTGAGACAGTGAGTTTTAGAAAGTAATAAATAAATTAGTGGCCAAGTCTTGATGAGATTTGGACTTAAAAGTTCGGATATGATACAACCACTTGTGGGATGCTTATCATGAGTGCATGTGTACATATATGTTCACATATATAAACTATTACAGCACATAAGGGGCAGCAGATAAGCCACTCGAATAAGTTACACTGATCAAGTCAATGTGTGTGGAAGAATATGGCATTTGCTATCACTCTAATTGCATCTGAGATATTCTAAATTTAGAAATTATAACATTACTCTATTGTGTAATGTTTCCAAGTGTAACAATAGTGTGCTTTGCATTATTAAAAAAAAAAAAAAAAAAAAAAAAATCCCGCTAAAGGATTACTGCACGCACATTTGCCAAGATGGTTTGACGGACTGCAAATTGGTTCAAGACGGAAGCTTCAAAAAAAAAAAAAAAAGGGGGTTTGATTCAACTACTTCAAGCTCGCCGCGTATGTACAGCAAGGCATACATGTCGACGTGCCATGAAGTGGGGGCATTTGTAGACATTAAAATTTTGGTAATTATTTAATTACCAATTGATTAATTAATAATTAATTCATTTTAATTATTACAATTAGTCAAAATCAAGATGTCAAAATTATTTCAAATGTGGGCCCTACAAGATACAAGTGGACCAATTTATTTGTGACATGTGTCATATACACCACATAAAACCATATAAATAATGGTCTCTAAAGTGGTGACATGTGTCAAAATCTCAAGGGAGGACTTCAAATCAACGGTTAGGATGTATTGACTCTCAAATTAAAACTCTACACCTTAAGCCTATAAATAGAGGTCTCTACCCAGGTAGAAGGGACCTTTACCCTTTCAACAAGCTGAGATTTCTCCATAAGAATTGAGAGCTCTCTCTTACATTCAAATCACCCAAGCCTTTCTGAAGAACAAACATACAGTTTGTTGTTTTTCGGATTCAAGTCAAGTCTGTTTAATCCTTTCTTCAAGAAGTTGAAGGAAGATTAAGCGTTCGTTTGTTCGAGATCAAGCCCCGGCCCTCGTTCAAGCTTTCCTACAAGCACTTCATCCAGCGTGAAGATTTGAAGGACAAATCTACGGTTCAAGAACAAGCTCCAGAAGCCCTTGAATCTTGAACAATCAAGGAGATTGAATCAAAGGAATTTTCTTTTCATTGTAAAAGAATTATACAGAGATTGTACTCATATTTTTTGAAATCAATAAAATCATATTTGTTCCTCAATTTTCTCGTTATTTCCATACTTGAAATTTGTTGCGTACAAACACATTGATGAGAATTGCAAAATTCAATCTCCGTTTGGTATAATTGTAAAATAGAATACACTTGAGCAAGAATAGAATTGATTTGTAATTTTAATTCTCTTGTTTGGTTTAGAACAGTAATGAAAAGAATAGAATTAAAAAGAATTTTTGCTATTTTCTAAAATACCCCCAGACCAACAGCCCATAAACTAACAGACCCAAACAGCCCCTAAACTAACATACTCAAACAACCCTAAAATTACAGATGAGAGGAAGAAGAAGACGTAGAAACCAAACGAAGACGAAAAAGAAGAAAGAAGAAGAAGAAACGGACGAAGAAGACGACGAAGAAGAAGAAGCAGACGAAGAAGACACAGACAAAGAAGAGGAAGAAGAAGCAGACGAAGAAGAAGAAGAACACGCAGACGAAGGGTATTTTGGGAAGAACACAATTTCAAACTCAATTCTCACCAAATCCGACCAATTTTGGTCGAATTTCAGTTTAGCCTAAACCTTCAATTCTCAAGAATTGGCAAGAATTGGTAATCGTTTCATTTTTACTTTTTGTGTCAAATCAAACACATGATTTGTCACAAACAAGAAGGCATATCAAACGGACTGTCAAAGTTTGGAAACCGTGACTGTGGGAGGCGGTTTCACACGAGGTGGGTAATGAGCGGAGGAGTATAAGGCAGTGCATAGCACGCACGCACTTGGAGCGAAGGTGGGAAAAGAAAACTGCGTTGGGGTTGTTTGTTGTATAGTCATCCATAGTTGACACGTTCGTGCTTTACAATGTTCACATGTCATATAGCCAAATGGGTGGGTTTATTAGGCCGCACATTTGCGATAATTTTTTGGGATAAATACATCCACACCCCTTGAACTATGACTCAACTTTAACTCACACCCCTTGAACTATTTAACCCAATATATTTACCCCTCGAAGTTTTGACCCGCAACACATAACACCCTTCCCTTAACCTTTTGTCAATTAATTTGGCAGAAAAAGGCATGTGGTCATCATGTGTAAGCTTGAAATAATCTTTAAAGACAAAACTACCATTTTCCTCCTATTGGACATCTAACCTTCTTCATCAAATTAAAGCATCTCTTGGGGAAAAGGAAAACAATTTTAGCTACTTTTTTTCCAGAAAAATAAAATCATTTTAGCTATTAAATGTTCCAAACACCATAACCATGTTCTCGTTCTCCTTCAACCTCAAAACTCCCACAAAACTAACATCTTCCATCATCATCCACAACACAATCATGAGACTTACCAAATCACAAATCAAAGCTTCAATTCCACCATTGCCACTTGGTGCTAGCTCTCATCATTACCACCAAATCACAAATCTCTCTAAGCCAATTCATCCATCACCATCTGCTTCATCTCCTTAAGCAACATACTCATATCCAACTTGGCTAAATGGTAATATCTCCAACTTGGTATACCCTATAAAATCACTGGAAAAATCGATGGTTTCTCATATATATTTGTAAATTGAGCTTTGTTTTTCTAATTAAGGAGATGAACTACAGCTAATAGTGGCCTATAAGGTGGGTCTTCAAGGCTGTGGTTTTAAAATAATTCTCTCTAAACTTCACCCTTAAATTTTAATGGTTGCATAGGTTCCTTTGATGGAGTGATAAGGTTTTGTGATGGTTAAGTAGCGATGCTATATGGGTGATGGCGACGATAGTATGATACTTAAGCAACGGTTCCATGGTGGTAAGAGCGTTGAGAGGCTAGAATGGAGGTGCATTGATGGTATTGGGGTTTCACAGTGTGGGGTAAAAAAAATGAAGATTAGAGTGTTAGATGAGGGTAAAATAGTATTTCCATACATTTCCTTAGCATTGTTTCACCAAGTTAACTCAAAGGGGCAACTCGTTGCCTTTTACACTTTAAGGGGTTAGCTCAAATTTGGTCATAGTTCGGGGTAAATGTGTATTTATACCTTCTTCTTTTTTTTTTTGTAATTTTAAAATATGTGAAAAAAAAAAAGATTCATTTGATCCTGTCAGCGTTATGTAGACGCTGCTTATAGACCGTACGATCGAGTATCTACATGCAACCAAAATGATGCAAGATTGACAAAATTGACCCTTTCATTCCTGTAAGGTCTCGTTTGGCTCACGGAGAAAGGAATGTAAAAATGAAGACACTATACGGTTATACCAATGCTAATTTATAACTTTCGCATAATAAAAATAAAATAAAACATATAGCATCGAAGAGCCTCCACTGAATACCTCAACTTTTCTCAGTACAAACAAATAAATGGTATGTTTGTTAATGTACTATTGAAATACACATGCTAAAATATTGGTTTGTCACGAAAAAAGAGATAACATATACTATTGAAAATACTCTTATAATGCAAAAATACTCTATTTTAACATATCTACTCTAATGTTGCATTGCCAAAAGAATGTTTTTTTTTCTTCCCATAATGGCTATTCTTATTCAGTAGGTGGCGATTTTTGTGTATTAGTTTATTGAAATGAGTACAAAAAGTCCAACTATAGCATGAATAAAAAATAAAATAAAATAAAACAAAACAAACAAAATATACTTCTATCCCTCAAAATAACCATGCCATCATTTGGCAGCATTGCAATTTACAGAAAGGACGAGTAAAAGATGATTTGAAGAGTGTTTTTTTTTTCTAGCATTCATACGATAACTAAATTATAGCACAAGGAATAGTAGGTGCATTGGAGAAACTCTAAATGCTATTAAAATGAATCTTATTTCCATATAAATTTAAAAGAAAAAATTTGAGTACATTTTTTGGTACCTTTCGTAGATGTGATTGATAAATGTGTATAAGTATGCTGAAAGACGCATGCGTGGATCAATACCATTTTAAAACACTACAAAATATTGTCCAATAAAAATTAACACATACTACTCTTTTCATTTTGTCTCATTGTCAACGTCTATTAAACTCCAAAACTAAATCCAATTAAGTGTTAAAAATAAATTTTTTTAACACTTATTTTCTTCACTGTGTTTGATGTACAAGAGCCACTACACTAAAAATACAAGCCGAAAACCTACAAGGAACTTTAAGTATTTTTTTTTTCCTTCTAAAGACTGTAAATAAATATTACTCTATTGTAAATTCAATAAGTTAAAATTTTCAGCACTAAATATTCAGTGGTATATTTTCCAACACTCAATTTTTACTTCTTTTCCCCAACTCGAGGCCTAAGACAAGGGGATCCTGTAATGTTTTCAAATTTTTATTAAGGATAATTTGGTAAATTGGTGGCCAATGAGTGGACCCAATTTGGACTTGTGCATTTTAATGCCTAACATTTGATTTTGTGGTATCACGGTATCATTTAAATTAACACGTGTGTATATATGCTTACATTTGTGTGCATTACTTGTGGGACCCACCCCTAACTAACACCAAAGCTTCCCAAAGAAGCTTCATAATTTGTCTCTCCTCTCTCTCCCTCTCATACGGATGTCCGCTCTCTCTCCCTCTCATTTCTTTTCCCTTTTTTTTCCCCTTATCTTCACTCTCTCTATATATATATATATACTTAGAGGACTAAAAAAAACCCAGTGTTGGTATGATTTCAAGCTCCCATTTGGGTTTCAAAAATTCATTTTTGAGGCAAGACTATTAGAAGAGAAATGACCTCCTCAACTAGGGCTATCTATGGATGCTTCCATTTTCTTCTTGGGTGTTCTCTAGCTAAAGATATGATCTAAGGGAGGACGATGGATTTTCTACTTTCTTATTCTTGAAGCTCCACACTTGGGTTCTCTTATTTTCTCACTTGATTCTCAAGGGAAAGATAGATTATATTGCCTTGATTCACTATGTGTCTTATCTCTAATGTGTGATTTGTGTTAGGAAATACTAGGGTTGAAATGAGGAAATGATCTTAGTTGTTCCCCCCCATAACACTTGCTATGTGACTAACTTATTTAGTTGCTAATTAATTAATCTTAGTAACTTAAATGTGATTATGTGCTTAGTTTCTAAATTATTAGCCTAATTGTTGGTTGGTTGTTTAATTGCTTAAATGAACTACTTGTTAATTGTTTAAAGTAGTCATTGTGTCTAAAAGTTGAAATCTTGCTAATAGAAGTTTATATGTTCATAAGTTATTACTCCTACGAAATGTGAAATCATATATCATCATGATTAATGTTAAAGTAATGAGACTTGCTAAGTTTCGGCAATAATATAAATTGACATTTTGTGAAACAAGAACACTTGCATTAGAATCATAGAGTTCACGTGGGCACAACTCATAGCATAGCATAATTTGCATATGAGAAATCCCAAAATGGGGATAAAATATGTGAAAAATCCGGCTGTGCATTGTGTGTGAGGATAGGATAGACGTACCTACGAATGTGCCACACTCGAACTTATATTCGACTAGCTATCGGAAAGTTGGTATGCTACATTCCCAGTGGGGGGTGGCTCACAGCCCGGTAATGAGTAAGTGATCATGTGTGCATGGCCTAAGGGCTCGTTAATTGCATTGCCTAGGCGGCATTCATGGCTCCACTTGTTGCATTTTAGTTATGGGATCTATATTAAATCTCTACAATATTTTCTACGAGCCAACGTTCTCATAAAAAACGACAATTCATTTCTAGGTATTATCGAGTTGGGGCAAGGCCTAAGTGTTATTTGACGCGTGAAGTCGTACTTTGAAGATTTCTTTCAAGAAGAATAATAGTTTTAAAAATGTTTCAAGCTTCTAGTTTTGTTTAAAAAGAAATTGTAATAAATGTGAATTTTAATTTGTAGTTTAATTCCTTTATACTTGATTCGGGCATATGTTTAGCCCTTTACTTAGAATATGCGAGAATTTTTTACTTTATGCAATTGGACTTGTAATTGGAACCTTGAGTCGCCTATCAACGTATGTTAACATTAAATGTTTATTCGGGTTAATTCGGATATTTGTTAGTCTTTTAACTTTGATTCATTTGTAATCGTGAATGTTAGATTCAAATTATGAAACTTACAAGTACTTTGGTCTTAATTCTTTCATCTGTGTTAATTTGTAAGCTATGAACTAGCTTTGGGAACATGTTAGCCCCTTTATATCTTTTGGCTTGTAAGTAGAGTCCTCTACTTGGAACTAGGGATGGCAATTTACCCTGCCCCGCTGGACCTCCGCCCCGCCCCGCTCCTAATGGAACGGATTTGGAGGAGTTATAATAGGAGTAGGAGTGGATTTGGTATGGAAATATAAAAACCCTATAGGAGTTGGGGCGGGGTTGGTATCCATGAAATACTACTATTTAAAACCCGCTCCGCCCCGATTAATTCATTTAAGTTACTAAATTACTCTCATACGTACAGTTATTTACAACAAATTAGGGCATATATGTACATCTCTTTCTCTTCAGTATTAATATTTAATTTCTGAATTGTGATTAACAAATTTAGAATCATTTGCGTGAATGATTTTTAAGAAATCAAGCTAAAATTAAGTGGGTTTTGAATTGTAAAAGAACATTTAATTTTGGAATGGTGATTAACAAACGGAGTAGGAGTGTAATAGGAGTACCCGATAATAAACGGAGAAGGAGTGGAGTAGAAGTTGGTATTTTACTTAAACGGGACGGGACGGGACGGAGTCGGAGTAGGAGGAAAATAAACGGAGTAGGAGTTGGTATAGAGGAACTCCGTACCAACTCCGACCCGTTGCCATCCCTACTTGGAACTCATTTAAAGACTTGAAGCTCTTTGATGTTTATATAGAATGTGAATTATACAAGAACTCTATTGAATCGTGTGTGTTTGTGGTTATATTATTCTGGGGAACTCGTGTTCGGTGTTAGTGTTGGTTTTTACGTATTGAGTAAGCTTGTTTTTACCTTAATAAGTCTTATTTAACAGCCTCCTTTTGTATTTACCTTAGGCTTGATTTTGTTGGAAATTGGTTCCAACTCTTGCCTTTTTAATTCCAATTTTTGCTCTTTAGTACTACTCTTCGGGTAGCCACAACTGCTGTACAAGTGCTAGAATTTAGTTTGAACCAAAACTTTTTTTTTAAAATTTAATTTATTCTTTTCTTTAAAGGGGTTTGAATGGATTTTAAAGTCCCATATGTTAGATATATTTTATTTTAATTTTTCTTTTTATTTTGAAATCAAAACGATAGCGTTGACCTTCCTTGACCCGTTTGGTCCACATTAGGTCAACCTTTGACCCGTTGACCATCTTGAGAGTCCACATAGGATTCTATTGAAGCTTCTGTACTATTTGGTTGGTCCACGTAGGATCTCTTCTCCTCTTTAACCTATTTCTTTGACTCTTTAACCTGTCCACGTGTTGTGGATTTTGGGGCGTGACAGATCCCCTCTCCCCTTATCTCTTTCTTTTGTGCAGAGGCATTGTCTTTGAGGCTGCTTAAGGCGGATGAAAATAACATCATCAATGGTAATAAAATTGGGAGAACTTCCCTTAAGATCTCTCATTTCAACTCAAATTCAAGGCCTCGACCCCATGTCTACTCATATCTAGGGTATCGACCCCATTTCAAGAGATATCTTATGCCTCAAACCCATTTCAAGTTGAGTCTGGGGCCTCGACACCATTTTAAGTTAGATCTAAATCCTCTATTTCATTTCAAGACAAACCAGAGGTCTTGACCCCATTTCAACTCAAATCTGAGGTCTCGTCTCCCATTTCAAGGCAAACCCATGCCCTCGACTCTATTTCAAGTCAAATTCGGGGCCTCTGCCCCAATTCAAGTAAAGCCTCGGGGGCTCGGGTCAAATTCATGGTCTCGACCCCATTTTCGAGTCAAATTTGAGGTTTTGACCACATTTCAAATCAAATTTGGCACCTTGATCCCATTTCAAGTCAAACATGGGCCCTCGACCCCATTTCAAGTCAAATTTGTGTTCTCGACCCTTTTCTAGTCAAACCCACATCCTCAGCTCAAGTTCAAGTCACCACCGAGGCCTTTACCATCAAGTCTAGGTTCTTGACCCTGTTCCAAGTCATGTTTAGGGTTTGGACCCATTTCTAGTCAAATTTGGGGACTTGGTCCCATTCCAAGTTAAGTTTTGGGTCTCGACCACATTTCAATTCAAACTTAGGGCCTATTGATCCTATATCAAGTCAAATCGGGGATATCGATTTCATTTCAAGACAATTAATGACCTTGACAGCATTCCAAGTCCAATATGGGGCATTGGTTCCATTTTAAAGTTAAACCCACAACCTCGTCTCAATTTCAAGTTAAATTCAAGGCCTTGACCCCATTTTAGGTCAATTTTGGGATCTATACCTCATTTAAATACAAATTCAGGGTCTAAACTCCATTTCGAGTTAAATCTGAGGCATCGGCCCCATTTCAAGTCAAATTTGTGACCTTGACAACATTTCAAGTCAGATCTACGGCCTCAACTCCATTTCAACTCAAATTTTTGGCCTCGAATAAAGTGTTGGGGCATCGAACACATTTTAACTCAAATTCAAGCCCTTGACCCCATTTCTATTCATATCTAAAGCCTCAACCATATTTCAAGTCAAATTTGAGGTCTCAAATCTATATTAAGTCATGTTCGAGACCTCAACACTATTTTAAGTAAAATTTGGGGTCTCGCCCCCATTTCAAGGTAAACCTATGCCCTCGACTCTATTTCAAATCAAATACGGGGGCTCTACTCCCATTTAAAGTCAAGTATGGAGCCCCAACCCCATTGCAAGTCAAATTTAGGGTCTCGACCCCATTTCTAGTCAAATTCGAGGCCTCGACCACATTTCAAATCCAATTTTGGGCCTCGATCCCATTTCAAGTCAAAATCGGGGCCTAGACCACTTTTTAGTCAAAACCCACACCCTCGGATCCATTTCAAACCAGCATCAAGGCCTTCATCGTCAAGTCTAGTTTCTCGACCCCGCTCCAAGTTATGTTCCACATCTCGACTCATTTTTGGTAAAATTTGGGGTCTCAGTCCCATTTTTAAGTTAGATTTTATGTCTCAACCCTATTTTCGAGTGAAACATTGGGTTTGTTGATCATATTTTGTCACAGCCTAGTCCCACAATAGCAGAATCGAAGCCTGTGGCAAGCCACCGAGGCTAAATCCATTCATTAACGTTCTTGAAAGAATTAGTTTATGAACACGCAGCAAAAAAAAGAAAACAATTTATTTTTAAACCAGTAATCCAGTTGACTACTTCTCATGCCCAGTGACTGAGCCTTGGTCTAGTAGGAAGTTTGATTTTGAAACATAATCCAGTCGATTGTTATCATGAACCAGTCGACTGCTTTGAGTCCTAGGGAATCCCAATCCCCCAGCTACTTAATCTAGTTGACTGGGGTGTAAAATTTCTAGTCGACTGCACTATCCGGTCGACTGAATTCTAGTGTAACGCCCTGTATTTTATTATCATTACTAAATAAATACTGCATTTCATTTCCATGAGCATTTGATTTTATTTCTGTTTATAATAATATTATCTGGGGTCAAACTGTAATTTCCAAAATATTTTATATGGTTTCAAAATCGATATCTATATTTTTGTACAAACCGGGAATTTATTCCTACGCTGATATTATTTTCCTGTATTTTCCTTTCTACCGTTAAATACCAGTTTTATGTTTCAAATCTGCGTTATACCGCGTTTGGGTGTGGGAGCACGTGAGCTCAACCACACCGGAGAATTTCTTTGTCTTTCTTGGAGCCCAAATAATTTCTATGTATATGTATATCACAGTTGCCTTCTCTCCCTCACAACTCTCTCTCAGTATCTCAATTTCTCCCTCAATTCTCTCAATCTCTCAACTCTCTCAAGAACATTAAACAACACACACATACAGTTTATAGATATATAGATACACACATACATAGCTCCATATATACATATATATAAATCAAGAACGGAGAATTAGAGTTTGGACGACGGATATTACGGCGGATTTCTCGGTCTCAAATTCTCGGTCTAATTAGCCTCAGTGAGTAATTTAAACTCACTCTCAATGTCTATATATGTATTTTTCAGTGTATATAAGTGTGTATATATGTATATATATGAAAACACCATGAGAGCTTGAAAATTGAAGTTTTAGAAATCGTAACCAAAATCGATTCTGTAAATTGGGAATGGAAGATATTGATCCCGATAAGCTGTGGTTCGAATCCTACACAGTAATTTACCCGTATCGCGACGTACTGTTGATTTTAAGTTTTGTCACTCTAACTTTAATCGCAGAAATTAATCGATACAATCCGTATTAGTTAAAATTGATCGCGTATTCGTAATCTACGCGGAAAACTGAAGAGAACCATATATCACATGTCCTAGTACGAACAGATTCTGAAAATGGGTAAATTTCAGTCCAGAATTGAAAACAGGGGAGAAAACGAAGAAGATGGCATTCTGCAAGAACTCGCGCGCGCGACCCGCTCGCGCGAGGCTCGCTCGCGCGAACCATCCCCCCCCCCCCCTTCGCGCGCGCGATCCGCTCGCGCGACCTGTCCAGCCCCTCCGCTCGCGCGACCCGCTCGCGCGATCCGGCCTTCCCTTTCGCGCGCGCGATCCGCTCGCGCGATTTTTCCTCCCCCTCGCTCGCGCGATCCGCTCGCGCGAGGTGGCAGTTTTGGCAGTTTGTATAATTTTTGGTAAGGGACTGTTTGGAAAATGTTTTGGGAGATTTCAAAGAACTGTTTGACAAATACACTGTTTTAAAAGCTCACTGTTAGAAATTGGACTTGTAAGAATGTTTAAGACCGAAATTTATGCTCGTACGATTATCCGGCTTTGTGTTTTATTAAGGGTGTTATTTATGAAACATTGACATACATATTAGGGTTGAGGTTGGGTCAACATGCAGGTGTGTGAGAAAGCGTGAAAAGAGTAAAGGGTGGCGGTCTAGTGTGCGACCTCAATATCGATCGGATAGTATTCCTGGTATTGGAGGCGGTAGTGTTGTGTACGACTTAGATATCGATCGGATAGTATTCCTGGTATCTAAGGCGCGTGTTTCGGATATTGATCGGATAGTATTCCTGATATCCGAAGCGATGGTAATAGTGTTGTGTACGACTTAGATATCGATCGGATAGTATTCCTGGTATCTAAGGCGCGCGTTTCGGATATTGATCGGATAGTATTCCTGATATCCGGAGCGATGGTTGGTTGTGTTTGGTCTAGATATCGATCGGATAGTATTCCTGGTATCTGAGGCAGTAGTGTGGCGTGTGACTTCAATACATATCGGATAGTATTCCTGGTATTGGAGGCGATAATGTAGCGTGTGAATTGGATGACTGAATACTTATTACTTCTGGTAGCTGAAATGATGTGTTGATTTAATTGGATTGTTCTAAAGGAAAGAATTGGCAAAGTAAGATGTTTCACAATTCATGTACAATTTCGTATTTAATTCTTACTATATTCCCCCGTGAATTATGTTGGAATTGGAACCTTGAATATATTACTGTTAAAGTTAAATGGTACCGTTGTTTATTTGCTTATATATACATTGCGAGCACTTGTTTATTTTACTCACCAGCTTTCATAAGCTGACGGCGTTGATGCGTCCTGGACTGTATGTCCAGATTTTCAAGGGCAGGAGCAGCCAGGGTACTTCGACTATGCTAGTTAGAGGCAGGGAACTTTCCAGGAGGCTGCTTATTATTTTCCTATGTCTTTCATTTCTGAAGTTGTAATAGACTGGAGAATAGCTTTTGAATAAGGGCGTTTTGTGCCTAAGACATTGACTTATGTAATAGTTTAGCAAGTTTTAAATTTCGGAGCTTATGTTTATTAGTATCCTTTATTTTAGAAATGTTGTTAAGTTATTTGTTGCAGGGACAATTGGTCATACTCACTTGTCACGACCTACGAGTCCATAAAGGAAATTAAATGCTTTCCTGAATTATGCTACGTCGGGGCGTGACATCTAGTCCAAACAAAAAGATTTGATTTTGAAATATAAAGCAGTCGACTGTCAAGGGACCCAGTCAACTGATTTTCACAAAATGATGCAATGTCTCACTTAACAAAAGGATCTAGTCAATTGTAATCACAAACCAGTCGACTGGTTTCTTTGCAGCAGAGCATTCTGCAGAATTTTCCAAGATAAAGGTTTTCTGAGATCAACCGATGACCAATTACACACATCAAACCTCAATCCAAAGTGGTCCTAACTGAAATATAACATTACTAAAACACGAATTCCAAAAGATCACTATATATTACAACGTCACGAACTCATTCTAAGATATCAAGTTAAATATAGTTTAAAAGTCCTGAAATTCTTATTACAACATTTCTATTTCCAAAACTATGGGGTTAACATGCTGAGTCGCCTTCCAAATGAACTCCAAATACCTAGTGATCACTTTCCCGATTCCTCACCGGCATTAGAAATGGTCATTTGAATAACCACACATAGTTCGATTCGTTTAAGCTAACGATTAGTGAATAAAGCAACAATGCATATGAATGATAAACATGCTTGCATTCACATTTTCTACATTTCATACTAGTCTCCAGAGTCTCACTTATACGATCTATGCTCCTACTCCGCGACTCCTCGCCAATAAGTCCACGCGACATAGCAACTGAACATGCTCAAATACATTTTACCGTGATTTTGACATAATCCAAATATTTCACCGTACAATTGGGCATACTTATCAATATAGTTGCTCAATATGAACTAAATAATATATATATATATATATATATATATGAACTAACACATGATTTCCATACAAAACATGAATACATGTCAAGAAATCATTCCAAAAACACATAGTTGAATCACTCACCTTTGATTAACGCTTCTAAAATTCGTTCCAAAGAAAACCCAAGCACAAATATCGTGCAGAAGTCAGTCTAGTACAATTCATATGGATCAAAAGTCTAATTATCAACTTTTTAAGGAAAATTCTAGAAAACAAATTTTCAAAAAACTTAGCCAAACAAGTCCTAGTAGATATCAAAACGAAGCTCTTACCTCGAGTAGTTCGAAAATATGATTTTGATTGAAAACCAACGGACGAACAATCGTCGACGACGTGAAGATCAAAGCTTCCAAATCCCCCTTTTGGCCTCTCTAGATTTAGGTTAGAAACTTTTGTAAATGAAAATATCTAATCTCTTTCTATATAGAGGCATGACAAACAAAGAATATTGCATATCTATGTGACAATATAATAGATATAGTACTCATTTAATCCCCAAATTCCTAGTTTTACATACATTTTTAAATTAATATGATTTAATGATGATATCACTCAAATGTGTGTAATTATGTGCTTTTACATGTTTTATTGTTTAAGTAAAAAAATGAAGTTGAAATAACGCAATAAAGGGAATGAAAGACGTAGCAAACACACGGGATAATTTCTCATGTTGTCATGCCCGTTCCAGAATTTCATAGTTTTATCATGAATGATGTGAAATTTTATAAATTATCATCTATATATAATAAATGAGGATAAGTGGTTGACTGTGGTCAACGGTGAGGTGTTAGTAAGGACACGAGGAAATTGGTAATTGAGATTTTCATTGGCACGAGTAAATGACATTTATATGATTTAAATGTTATTTGACTTATCTGGTATTTTGTGAATAGTGAACTATACATGTGTAGTATAGTTTCTGGTAATCTCAATATTGTTATATATCGTTTTGAGAACTGTGGTGAGAACGTGAGTGACACATTAAATAAAAAGGTAGAGGTGGCGTAGAGATTCCACATAATTTAGTTTTCGGACGTTATTTTTGGACCCAAATGAGACTTAGGCGGAAACTTTTGTAATTTATAATTTTCACTCGTAAAGACATAAAATGGACGTGTGCGAAGTTTCATGGGTTAATTAGAAGTTTTGAGAAACTTGCGGGGAGGTAAACACAATTTTCGAGAAGATTTTCTATAAATAGTGGAGGATAGGATTTCATTTCTCCAAAAGTTAGAAAATATCTAGAGAGAGGAGAGAGAAAGGGAGATTAGAGCCAACGGGCTTTGCGACGACAAACGACGACCTTTTGTCCGTCAGTTTTTCACCAAATTCAAGATTTGAACTCGTGGAGGTAAGATCTACGTTTTGATACTACTTAGGCCGTGTTTGGCCAATTTTTATAAAAATCTTAATTCTAGACTTTTGGGGAAAATCCAGTAAAACTTGTAGGAATCGTCTCAAATTCAAAATCCGACGATTAATTGGCCTTTTAGTCGATCCTTCAAAGTTTGGGGGAAATCGCACGAGGTATGAAGTTCTAACTTGTGAAATATAGAGAAATACATGTTTTATATTTCGATGACGAAATTGAGATCCGGGCACAATCTATGTGTTATTTGTAGGCCCGTTAATTATGCACGCGCTAAATTGTGAAAAGCATGTCTAAATTTACGCGAGCACGTTGAGTTGTCTATGTGGGTCAAAGGGGGGTCTTATACAAATTCATGCCGGAGTAAGCTTCTCGTTGTTTGAGAATTTTAGTAGCGATGGCTACTGTGCATGGTTTAAGGCTTGGACTTGCCATGGCACTTGTGGGGATGTAATGGTTATAGGCTTGGACTAGCCATTGACATCGCGGTTTAAGGCTTGGACTTGCCGCTACCGGATGAAGGCGTATTTTTCTCCCTAGAGACTATTAATATGATTTATGAGATTAAAGCATGTTTTGTTATATATTGCATATGTTAGACTTGTGCACTCAGCATATAGCTGAGCAGTGGAGATTTACTCCATTGCAGGTAAGAAAAAAGACAAGAAGAAGCGTGATGAGTGAGGCCGAGGAACGCCGGGGAACCACAATTGTATATATTTTTGTTTTAATCCTAAACTTGTGTAAGGATTGGTAAATTGTAAAACATTGTAATAGGATCATGGATTAGTTCCATAGCATGGTAATCTTGTAATTGAATTCCTGTAGTTGTGTTTTAAAATGTTGCAATTCAGTGGTGGTTGTGATTGTGTTGATGTGGAGAAGCATGAGTTGTAATATTTCACACAGGGTTGCCCAGCAGGGGAGCAATCAACTGGACCATGGATCAGTCGACTGGATCCCGTGGGGTTTAGACACTGAAAGTGAATAGTAATAAGAGCAGTCGACTGGACCATCCTTCAGTCGACTGGACACTGTACTATTTTAGCTACTGACCCAAATAGTAACCAATTCAGTCGGCTGGGTTCCCTGATCAGTCGACTGGACACCTGATGAGAATTGTGGGTTTTGGTTTTTGCCAGGCACAGTCGACTGGACCCCACATCAGTCGACTGGACCTCTGTTTTCATAGCTGATTTCTTTTGGACAGGTTTCAATTGAACGAAATCTTTTATAACTCTGATTTTAATGGATTTTAATAATGTTTTCTGCTGCTATTTGACTTTAATGGAACTGGATAAGCCTTGATGGCGTGCCATGTGTCCTATTTCCGCGCGTAGCGGGATGGGTCGTAACATTTAGTGGTATCAGAGCTATAGGTAACAAAAACTTTGGGAACGTTCGACGACGAGTGGAGTGTTGAGTGATTTAACACATGTTCTAGATTGCATCCATACATATTAGAGATGTTTGATGCATATGTATGTTGTTTTACATACATGTTATTGCTATTGTTGTGCATGCATAGTGTTTATGCATTGAGAACTACAGGATTGTAATCATGAGTGACGAAGAGCGAAATCTATCGCCACACACTCGACGTATGAATGAAATGGCAGAAATGATGGGGAATATAGGGGAAATGATACAGAATATAGCGGAGCGACTGCCTCCTACGCCCCAAATCGAAGTGGAACCAATAACTGTAGTGCATGCACCCGAAACTAGAGGCAAAAGATCCGTATCCGAACAATTCGCTCGAAAGAAACCAATGGAATTTCATGGGACGCCCGATCCAACGCTCGCAGAACATTGGATCATGGACATGGAGAGGATTTTCTGATCTATTCCGATGAACGACAGGGAGAAAATGGAAAATGCAAGTGATCTGCTGAAGGGTGAATTCCAGAACTGGTGGGTAAATGTTTTAGATCAAGGAGCACCGATTACTTGGGAAGGGTTCAAGGCGGAATTCAATAGCCGGTTCTTTCCGCGAGCCGCCTACAATTCAAAAAAGAGAGAGTTTGATAACTTGAAGCAGTGAGATATGACTGTAACCGAATATACTTCCAAGTACAACGCTTTATTGAGATTTGGAAAGGGTTCCGTGCCAGAGGAAGAAGATAGGGCAAGGAAATTTGAAGAAGGTTTAAGGGAAAATATTCGTCTAAGGGTGGGAAACCTACGAACATTCGACTGTGGCAGCAGTACAACAAACAGCGCTAGTGGCTGAGAGTGGAATGGAAAGGTCGAGGCAAAATCATCACGGTAAATGTAACGACCAACCTCTCCATCTAGCAACAATATTGTCCGCTTTGGGCCTAAACACAAAGAACTTCCCAGGGGGTCACCCATCCCTGGTACTGCTTTGGCAGCAGCACGCTTAACTGTGAAGTTCTTTCATGTTTATCTCCCTCACGGTTTTAAAAGGCCTTGTTGCATATAGAGGGGCGATTAATCCTTATAAACTAGTCCAGGAACTTCACCCCCAGGCGATGTGGGACAAGTCCCCACACCCGACCTCACCTCATCCGTCTTGGCCATCCTGCCTCAGGAGTATTGGCTCTTGGTCATCACAGTAAACGAAGCAATGAGGGTAGGGATAGGAACCAAGGCGGATTTTTCAAGAGGCCATTTCAAAGAAGCTCTGGTTCTAGTTTCAGTGATTTCAGGAGAATGCTAAGTAACATACCGTTGTGTTCACTTTGCAACCGACCACACTCAGGCCGATGTTTCATGACCAAACCCCAGAACAGGAACCAAGGCGGGGGTAGTACTAATTCAACACCCGACATGAGAGGCAAGTGTTATGACTGTGGAGTATTTGGGAACCAAGTCAAGGATTGCCCGAGGAGGTATCCTCAACAAGGAGCTAGTTCTATGGCTTCCAGTGAGTCAAAGCCTAGACAATCCAATGACAGGGGACAAAGGATGGAACAACGTCAAGGAAGAGCATATCAGATGAACCCAGGAGATATGACTGCTTCAGAGACAGTAGTCTCAGGTATGGTGCTTGTATGTTCACACTTAGCACACATACTTGTCGACTCGGGATCTATGCATTCATTTGTATCGCATGCTTTTGTTGAACATTTGAATGTTGAATCAGCACCGTTAGGATATGAACTGTCTATTGCTGTGCCACTTAGTGGGTTCAACCTGGTCTTACCATTCCCTGTGGGTTCAACCTGGTCTTACCAGAATTTTATGACTTTTACGATCACCTACACTTGGGTGTTGATAAGAAAATGCGTTAGTAGGACGTCATCAAGGCACGACTCCCAAAAAATTGCGTTTACCTCTCCACGAGTTCTCAAAACTTTCAATTATTCTCCGAAATATCTTACACGTCTAATTCATTGCTTCACGAAAGAAAACTATAAATCATAAAAGTTTTCGTCTAACTTTCATTTGGTTACTAAAATGCCATTCCACATGATTCTACGAAATTACTAATTAGCCTACCAATTATGTAGCGTATGTAGCGTGTTAATTCGCCCTCACAAGAATACTAAAATTAACAACATAAATAAATTTTAAACCAGATAATAATACATATAGTGAAATACACAAGTAAACATTTATTTTCAGATAAACATTTAGGGTATTCCACAATGAACGTCTCAATCTCGGAGAGACTTTACAACATCAAAACATCTATTTCACACAGTCTCAAAAGGTTCTCTTACACAGATACCCAATTCAACTCATGATTCACAACTCACCCACACATATGTCATTATACACATCACATCACATTATCATGCATGAAAAAAGTAATGAAATACGATGAAGCCATATGCGAGATCTTAATTCCAGCGACGGTTTCAATAGATATCTTAAAACTAGAACCCCTCTTTTTCCGATCCAGTTCCTCCACCACCGCGAACCCCAGTTAGATTCAGGCATGATACACTTTTTAGTAATTGGGGGAACCCAAGTACTCTTTTTCGGATCCAGGAAACAGCTCTTAGAGATCTTGTTTTCTTTTAGAAGATACATGAGCGAAACAATCAACCTATTAATATTGGAAGACCTAAAGAATCCTTCCAATGTATCATTTCTGGGTCCAATGGAATTCATAGGTATAGGAAGAAGCCCTATTTATAAAGATAGATCATAGGAGGTACTTTTTGGGAATAAAACTCTTGTGGCTTTTATGATTGTATTTCTCAGCCACACAAAATCCAGGTGAACGAAGAAATGCAGAGCTATTTTCCGCTTAAGGACTATCATTTCAACAATAAAAGCGGAAAAGAGATTCTCTATAGATGAGATCCCAATTGTTCATTTCAGTTCTATCTGGCCTCTCCGATAGTTGGTGGTATTTCAAGTGAAAGCTGGGATATTGACTTCATTTCACGACAAAGTAGAGGGCTTGATCGTATTTTATATCAAATTTGGTGCCTCTATTTTATGTAAAGTCAAACCTACAACCTCATCTCCATTTCAAGTTACATCTAGGGCCTTGTCCCCATTTTAAGTTAATTTGGGATCTATACATCATTTTCAGTCAAATTTTGGGTCTAGACTCCATTCTAAGTTAAATCTGCGGCTCGACCCCATTTCAAGTTAATTTTTTTTACCTTACTCCATTTCTACTCATATCTTGGGCATCAACCCCATTTCAAATGAAATTTGAGGCCTCAAACCCATTTCAAATCAAGTATAGGGCCTCAACACCATTTTAAGTTAGATCTAAGGTATAACACCCGCATTTGTGTTATTGCATTTCATTGCATTTGTCATGCATGATGATGTGAGGTGTTGTGCATTTTGGCACGTTGTTGAGTGAGTTTTGACTCACGAGTTGATTTGGGTATCTGTATTAGAGAACCCTTTGAAACTATTATTGATTGAGGATTTGTTGTTGTGACGTTTCTCCGAGTATGAGACGGTCACTGTGGAACATTTTAAATGTTTATCTGAAAATAAATGTTTACCTGTGTATTTCAATATCTGTATTATTTTCTGGCTTAGAATATATTTCTGTTGTTAGATTTAGTAACCTGGTGAGAACGAATGAACACGCTATTAATTTGGTAGGCTAATTAGCAACTTCGGAAACGTCATGTAGAAATTCGCGTTTTAGCAACCAAACGAAACTTAGTCGAAAACTTTTATAATTTTGAAGTTTCACTCGTAAGGCTATGAATAAGCTGTATAGAAAGTTTCAGAGACTAATTAGGAGTTTGGAAAACTCGTGGGGAGGTAAACGTAATTCCCCGAGAATGTTGCCTATATATAGATAGAGATGAACTTAGATTTTTCTAAGTCTTAACCTAATTTCATAAAGAGGAGGCCAAAAGGGGGCTAGAGGGAGATTTAGGAGCTTAGAGCTTTGCGACGCCAAACGACGACCTTCCGTCAGTCTGGTTTCTCCTAGATTTCATATTCGAGCTCCTCGAGGTAAGAGCTTCGTTTTGATATATGTTAGGGCCTGTTTGGCTAAGTTTTCCGAAAAGTTATTTTCTAGAATTTTTCATAAAAGTTGATAATTGGAATTCTGATCCATAGGAATTGTACTAGACGGACTTCTGCACATTCTTTGTGCACGGGTTTTCTTTGGATCGTATTATAAGCGCGTAAATCGGAGGTGAGTGATTCAACTATGTTTTGGAATGATTTCTTGACATGTATTCATGTTTTGTATGAATAGCATGTATTAATTTTTAGAGATATATTGTGTAGTTCATATTGAGCATTTATATTGATAAGTAGGCTCAATAGCACGGTGATATGTTTTAATTACCGCGAGTATGGTGATATGTATTTGAGCATGTTAAGTTGCTTATGTGGGTCAGAAGGAGCACGTGGTCACCGTGCCATTTTGTGGAGCCGATATAGGCATTAAGGTCGCACGATTGAAGAGAAGAATCGTGGGTCTTACCCTTTCGCGTGTACTTATTGGCGAGGAGTCGCGGATTGGGAATATGGACGGGCACGTGAGTCTCCGGCGACTAGTATGAATTGTAGAGATGTGAATGCGGACATGTTTATCATTCATGTACATATGTTGATTTATTCACTAAGCATTAGCTTAAACAAATCGAAATATGTGTGGTTATTCAAATAACCATTTCAGGTGTAAATGCTGGCGAGGAATCACAGAAGTGAGTACGTGGGTTGGGAGTTCGCTTGTGAGGCAACTTAAATGTTAATCTTGTAGTTTTGGAATAATAGAAATGTTGTAATAAGATTTTGGTTGTTTTAAACCATGTTTAACTTAGTATGATAGAACGGATCTAGAACGTTGTAATAGACTATAACATGTTGTAATTATGTTTGGTAATGCTTTAATACAGCTAGAATTACTTTGGCTTGAGTTTGGATTGAATGGTTAATCATTGGTGATAGTAGAAAGCTTTTAAACTTGAAATTCTGCAGATTGGGCTGCTGCCAGGGGAGCAGTCGACTGAGCAGTCGACTGAACCCCTGAGTCTGATAGCAACTGCTTCTTATTTTAACAAAAGCAGTCGACTGGACCCCTAAGCAGTCGACTGAACCCCCAGTATCAGTCGACTGGAATTGACATTTAAATCCCTGTCTAACTCCGTCGACTGAGCAGTCGACTGAGAAGTCGACTGAACCTCTGGTTTTAAAAATGTGTTTTGTTTTCCGCTGCGTGTGTTCTTCAAACCTAATTTTTGGGAACGTTAATGTTTTGGTTTTGCCTCGGTGGCGTGCCACGGGCTCCGGTTCCGCTATTGTGGGACCGGGCTGTGACATTTAGTGGTATCAGAGCATAAGTTTAGAGCCTTGGGAACGTTCGACGACGAGTAGAGTGTTGAGTGAATTGTCACATGTTCTAAATTGCATCCATACATATTAGAGATGTTTGATGCATATGGTATATTGTTATACATACATGATTATGTTATTGCCATACATGCATAATATTTATGCATTTGTGAATCGGTTGAATCATACGGATGTGGAACTGTATGATGAGATGACGTTATCATGAGTTATAATAGACCACGTGTTGTGGCAAGAGGGAAATATGATATTTTGGTAGTGATGAACGGTGGAATCTCTAAGCGAAAAGAAAATGGTTTTGATCGAATCGGTGGAAGTTTTCAACGATAATGATGAGTGTCCTTTGAGGGATCTAACCGAGAGCGGGGTTGAATAGTGAACGTCAGAGGAGATTTCTGCATAGTCCACATAGAAAATGAAAGAAATTGTTCGTAGTGAAGTTTGGGGATTGGGATTGAGATTGATTGATAAGAGTTCTGTTTCAGACATTAGGTAAATCATTGTGACGTAAGAGAATAAGGATGAACAGTTGGGTTTTGTGATAGAAAGATAGTCCAGCAATATGTGTTGCTAGCGTATGGGGTTGGTGAGGAATCTCTCACCTTATCTTACAGTGTTAACCTACGGTACAATCGTACGAGGTTATCTTATGATGTATCTTACGGTATGTATTGGATGGTTGAGGAATCTCTCAACCTATCTTACGGTATGTATTGGACGGTTGAGGAATCTCTCAACCTATCTTGTGTTATGTATTGGGAATTGAGAAATATCTTAGTGAGCTATGAGTATTGTGGTTATTGAGGAATCTCTCAACTGAACCTGATTTCGAATGGTTATGGCACCAAGGTAGATTTAGATGTGGTATGAGGATTAGAAGTGAATGCTACTTGATCGATTGTATGTGTGAAAATGTTGGGATTGGAGGACTGACCTAAGAGGAGGAGTTAAGAACGGGAATGATAGAGTATACTTTGACGGTTTGAAACTACAGTTGGTAGAAGTTTAATTGATGACATACTTCGGGAGTGGTTACTTAGACTTGATGATTATGTGCGTATAGATGTGACGATAAGGACGATATGGGTTGAAGGAGAAACTGTAGAATTTCTTGATGAAGAGTAAATGGACAGAAATGAAGAGTAAGAAGAGATAGAATAAAGGAAGTAGAAATAGGAGGCTGGAAGTAAAAGATAAGTGTGAATTATGGAACGTGATAAGAGATTCAGAGGAATCGAGTGGATATTTGGATAACATGGAGATGGGAGGACCTTGATAGGGAGATTGTAGCAAAGGTTGTTATCACAGAGAGTTGTAGTACGGGTGACCTCGAACCTAGATTTTGAATGTATTTTCAAAATAAAACGAGGACCTTTCCTCAAATGCTTTTAAAACATCTTTGGGTTTCTGAAGCAAGTGGTTGCCAACTGGAAGTTGGAGTACAATAATTATTACGATACTGAACAAGAACAATTGTGAAAGTGGATAGAGTAAAGTGACTTTGGGTAAGTCAAGTTAGAAAGGTGAAAATATGAATTGGGAAGATGAGGCTTCGATGAATAAGTGAACATGAACGGTAAGAGTGAGATAAAGACGTAGTAGTATATGCGTACATTATCGGATATGATAGAAGGAATGTGAAATGGTCAGACGAAAATAGAAAGTGTAGCAGAATGTTATATCAGTCGTCCTGAATTTCAACAAGGTTGGAGAATTTTGAGAATGTCAGATTTCATCCCAAGAAAATTTTTAAGTGTTTAAAATGTTTAAAAAAAAAAAAAAAATCAAAAATCAAACTTTTGTTTGAGTAAGAAAAATTTTGTTAAATGTTTGTAGCAAAGTATCAAGTGGACTTTGGAAGACAAGTATCGTGGAAGGATATGGTATGCTTAGTGCTTGAGACAAAACGGTGGTCGTCAAACGAATGGGTTCTACGTGAGTAGATTATCAACTTGGAAATTCTAAAGGAAAAGGGGCTAGTGAAATGTTGTACACTTGGAATTAGTAAGTTGGAAGTAGTGCTGTTAAACGAGTTGACTTGAGTATTGTCAAGAAAGGTATGTGAATTGAAAGCCGATAAGAAATTTATCAAACACAGTGAGACTATAGTACTTGATTGGGAACACCAAATTATTGAATTATTTTCAGATGGTTACGGGAATAATATGAAATACTTAGGACAACAGGTTCTTCGTGAACAATGAAATTGAGATCAGAATGGCAAATATAAAGGATTAGAGAATCTGAATAGGAGTTAAGTCAGGTTGACTAGAGTTATGAAATACTAAATTGTTAAATAAGGTATGAAACCTTGAGATGTTATACAAGGAATATATGTTCAGTGTAAAAGGCAGTTAGGAACTCAGTGAGAATTGAGATACAGAAGTATGATCGATATGGACTTGTGCAAGGGTGAAAGTGAAACACCAGAGAAGCATAGCTTTTGAAGTTTGGATTAAGGTATGGGAGATTTTGGAAGTTTCAAAGTGTGATGGTTGTTTAATGCCTTAAGCAAATTCTACAATTTTGGGTAGGATTCTGCATTCGACCGGTCGAAGGGGGTCGTTCGACCAGTCGAAATACCCCCTGCAAGAAATTTTTTTTCTACCCCTTCCGGAAATAATTTTAGTGTTTTGGTTGGTTCTTAGGGTACATTTGGGACCCCTTTTAATATAAATTCATTCGACTCGAAATATAATAACGTTTTCAATTTTATACGGATTTTACAACTTGGAAGGTATCGTTTTCAAAAGTTTTAACTACTCAAGGTTGTTTTAAGTTCTTTTTCCGCTGCGTATAACCATTTAATGAATTGGATGAGCCTTGGTGGCTTGCCACGTGTCCTAATTCCACGCGTGGTGAGATGGGTCGTGACATAAGGGCTCTATTTTATTTCAAGTCAAACATACGACCTCGACCCCATTTCAAGTCAAATCCAAAAACTCCGCCCTTTCTAGTCAAACCCATATCCTCAGCCTTATTTCAAGTCAACATTGATGCCTTGACCATCAAGTCTAGGTTACCGACCTCATTCCAAGTCATGTTTAGGGTATTGACTCATTTATAGTCAATTTGGATCCCATAGTTTTGGGTTTTGACCCTATTTCAATTCAACTTAGGGCATGTTGATCTTATTTGTAGTCAAATCGGGGGATATCAACTTCATTTCAAAATAAACCAACTGCATTTCGTGTCCCATATGGGGCCTTGATTCCATTTAAAAGTCAAACCCCCGACCTCGTCTTCATTTCAAATTAACGTCGAGGCCTTGATTCCATTTCAAGTAAATTTTGGGATCTATACCCCATTTCAAGTTAAATTCGAGGTCTAAACCCTTTTCCAAGTTAAATTTGAGGACTCCACCCCATATCAAGTCAAATCTACATCCTTGACCCCATTTCAAGTCAGATATAAGGTCTCTATTTCATTTCAAGACAAAACATAGGCCTTAGCCCCATTTAAAGTCAAATTCTAGGTCTTAGAACCATTTAAACTCAAATTCTAGGCCTCAACCCCATGTTTACTCATATCTAGGGTATCGACCCCATTTTTAAGTGAAATCTGAGACCTCGAACCCATTTTCAAGTTGAGTCTGGGGCCTCAACACCATTTTAAGTCAGATCTAAGGCCTCTATTTCATTTCAAGACAAGCCAGAGGTCTTTACCCCATTTCAAGTCAAATCCGGGGCATCCCCATTTCAAGGCAAAACCATGCCCTCAATTCTATTTCAATCCAAATCTAGAGCCTCTACCCCAATCCAAGTAAAGTTTGAGGCCTCGATCTCATTTCAAGTCAAACATGGGGCCTCGACCCCATTTCAAGTCAAATATGAATTATCGATCCTTTCCTAGTCAAACCCACATCCTCGACTCCATTTCAAGCCACCATTGAGGCCTTGACCATCAAGTACAGGTTCTCGATCCTGTTCCAAGTCATGCTCAGGTCTCAACCCATTTTTAGTCAAATTTGGGGCCTTGGACCCATTTCAAGTTAAATTTTGGGTCTCGACCCCATTTCAATTCAAACTTAGGGCCTATTTATCCCATTTCAAGTCAAATCAGGGATATTGACTTCATTTCAAGACACCTTGACCTCATTTCAATTCCAATATGGGGTCTTGATTCCATTTTAAAGTCAAACACACGGCCTCGTTTCCATTTCAAGTTAAATTCGAGAACTTGACCCCATTTCAAGTCAAATTCGGGGTCTAAACCCATTCCAAGTTAAATTCGAGGCCTCGATTCCATTTCAAGTTAATTTTTTTGGCCTCGACCCCATTTCGAATAAAGTTCAAGCCCTCGAACCCATTTCAACGCAAATTTGAGCCCTCAACCCAATTTATACTCATATTTCAATTCAAGTAAAATCTGAGGCCTCAAACCCAATTCAAGTCAGGTTCGGGGGCTCAAAAGCATTTTAAGTTAGATCTAAGGCCCTATTTCATTGCAATAGAAACAAGAGGCCTTGACCCCATTTCAAGTCAAATCTGAGGTCTTATTCCCATTTCAAAGCAAACCCACGCCTCGACTCTATTTCAAATCAAATTCGGGGCCTCTATCCCATTTCAAGTCAGTCGAGGCCTAAACCACATTTCAAATCAAGTTTGGGGCTTCGATCCCATTTTAAGTCAAACTTGGGGTCTTGACCCCATTTAAGGTCAAATTTGAGGCCTCGACCCTTTTCTAGACAAATTTGAGGCCTCAACACCATTTTAAGCCAATAGTGAGGCCTTGACCATCAAGTCTAGGTCCTCGACCCTATCCAAGTCATGTTGAGGGTCTCAACCCATTTTAAGCCAAACTTGGGGCCTTGATCCCCTTCAAGTCAAGTTCTGGGGTCTCGACCCCATTTTAAGTCAAACTTAGGCCTGTTGACCCTAATTCAAGTCAAATATGGGGTATTGACTTCATTTCAAGACAAATCAAGGGCCTTGACCACATTTCAAGTCAAATATGGGGCCTCCACCTTATTTCAAATCAAACTCACGACCTTGTTTCCATTTCAAGCCAAATTCGTGTCACGGCCCGGTCCCACAATAGCGAAACCGAAGCTTGTGGCACGCCACCGAGGCTAAACCAATTCATTAATGTTCCCAAAAAAATTAGTTTTAAGAACACACGCAGCAGAAAAGAAACATAACTCTCGTTCTAGTACGTACCGGAGCCAACCGAAAATACACTTGTCACCTAGAGGCTTCAAAATTTGATCCGACAAAAAATTCCCTTAAAAGGGTCCCAAAAGAAGCTCAAGTTTGTAATTAGAACTTTGAAAATATTTGGAAGTAGGAGAACAAACAAGTTGACAGGGGCATCTCGACCGATCGAATGTCCCTCTTGACCGGTCGAAAGTCCCTTTGACCAAGTGCCTTTACTGAAGTTTCAAGCTATAACACCCGTAATTGTGTTATTACTTTTGCATTTCATTGTCATGCATGATAATGTGTTGTGGCGTGTCTTATGACACATGTTTGGGTGAGTTTTGACTCACGAGTTGATTTGGGTGTCTGTATTAGAGAACCCTTTGAAACTGTGGTGATTGAGGATTTGTTGTTGTAACGTCTCTCCGAGTGTGAGACGGTCACTGTGGAATACTTTAAATGTTTATCTAAAAATAAATATTTACCTGTGTATTTCAATATCTGTATTATTTTCTGGCTTAGAATATATTTCTGTTGTTAAATTTAGTATCCTGGTGAGGACGAATGAACACGCTATTAATTTGGTGGGCTAATTAGCAACTTCGGAAACGTCATGTAGAAATTCGCATTTTAGCGACCAAACGAAACTTAGTCGAAAACTTTTATAATTTTGAGTTTTCACTTGTAAAGCTATGAATAAGCTGTATAGAAAGTTTCAAAGACTGATTAGGAGTTTTGAAAACTCGTGGGGAGGTAAACGTAAATTCCCAATAGTCTTGCCTATATATAGGAAGTGATGACTTTAGGTTTTTCATAAGTCTTAACCTAATTCCAAGAAGGAGGCCAAAGGGGGATTTTTGGAGCTTAGAGCTTGCGACGCCAAACGACGACCTTTCGTCAGTCTGTTTTCTCCCAGATTTCGTATTTGAGCTCCTCGAGGTAAGAGCTTCGTTTTGATATATGTTAGGGCTTGTTTGGCCAAGTTTTTCGAAAAGTTATTTTCTAGAATTTTTCATAAAAGTTGATAAATGGAATTTTGATCCATAGGAATTGTACTAGACGGACTTCTACACGTTCTTTGTACACGAGTTTTCTTTGAATCGAAGTTTAAGAGCATAAATCGGAGGTGAGTGATTCAACTATATTTTGGAATGATTTCTTGGCGTGTATTCATGTTATGTTTGAATAGCATGTATTAATTCATAGAGATATCTTGTGTAGTTCATATTGGGCATTTATATTGATAAGTACGCCCAATAGCATGGTGATATGTTTTGATTACCGCGAGTATGGTGATATGTATTTGAGCATGTTAAGTTGCTTATTTGGGTCAGAAGGAGCACGTGGTCACCGTGCCATTTTGTGGAGCCGATATAGGCATTAAGGTCGCACGATTCAAGAGAAGAATCGTGGGTCTTACCCTTTCGCGTGGACTTATTGGCGAGGAGTCGCGGATTGGGAGTATGGACGGGCACGTGAGTCTCCGGTGACTAGTATGAAATGTAGAGATGTGAATGCGGACATGTTTATCATTCATGTGCATATGTTGTTTTATTCACTAAGCATTAGCTTAAACAAATCGAATATCTGTGGTTATTCAAATAACCATTTCAGGTGTAAATGCTGGCGAGGAATCGCAGAAGTGAGCACGTGGGATGGGAGTTCTTTTAGAAGGCAACTTGAACGTTAATCTTGTAGTTTTTGGGACAATAGGATTGTTGTAATAAGAATTCTTATGGTTTTTAGTTATGTTTAACTTGGTATGTTAGAACGGATCTAAAACATGGTAATCATTAGTAACATGTTGTAATTATAACTTGGTAATGTTTTAATACAATTAGGATTACTTTGATGAGAGGTTGGAGTGTGTGGTTAACACTTGGTTGTTTTTAAAAGCTTTTGAAACTTGTTTTCTGCAGAATTGGGCTGCTGTCAGGGGAGCAGTTGACTGACCCAGTGTTCAGTCGACTGGACCCTTGTGCCTGCTAGCTACTGCTTTTTAATATGGCAAAAGCAGTCGACTGGGCCCTGCCTCAGTCGACTGGACCTCTGTAGGTTTTGTGTTCATTTTGGTTCTGCTTGCTTCAGTCGACCGAAGGGGGAATTCAGTCGACTGAAGGTTGGAGGCCCAGTCGACTGGACCCCAGTCTCAGTCGACTGGATAGTCTGTTAAACTTTTCTTGAAAACTCTCTACTTACTTCAGTCGACTAAGGTCCAGACCCAGTCGACTGGACCACTAGTTTTGAAATTGTGTTTTGTTTTCCGCTCCGTGTGTTCTTCAAACTAAATTTTGGGAACGTTAATGAATTGGGTTAGCCTCGGTGGCGTGCCACAGGCTCTGGTTCCGCTATTGTGGGACCGGGCTGTGACACAAGCAGAGGGGCATTCGACCAGTCGAATGGGTCCCTTCGACTGGTCGAAAGTCCTTTGACAGCAAAGCCACTTGTTTCTGTCCAACTTTCGATGCGACAAAAACTGCCATATCCAATTCTAATTCTTCCGAAACTTTATGAAAGTTATTTAAACATATATATCAACATGCCACTTGAAGGAAAACGTTTACTGAACACGTTAAGGACGCATTTGGCACAAATCTCAAACATGCACCAAGACTTGCATAAACATGAACTATCGATTCCTTTACCTACTTAAATCCAAGCTCATGAGTTCTTTCACAACTCTAACATATGAAAAGACATACGCGATATATAATAACGTTTCAAAACATATCCAGAGCTTCTAATCTACAGATTCCAATACAATCTACTATTCAATTCTATTACAAGTTTCTTATGAAAGTAAGGTAACAAACATTCTCGATTTCAAAACTATGGGATAAGCATGATGAGCCGCCATCTAAGTGAACTCCCAACACCCCGCAATCACTCCTCCGATTCCTCGCCGACATTAATACCTGCAATGATTATTTAAATAACCACACATATTTCGATTTGTTTAAGCTAACGCTTAGTGAATAAAACAACATATGCATATGAATGACAAACATGCTCGTATTCATATCTCTACATTTCATACTAGTCGTTGGAGACTCACGTGCCCGTCCATACTCCCAATCCGCGACTCCTCGCCAATAAGTCCACGCGAAAGGGTAAGACCCACGATTCTTCTCTTCAATCGTGCGACCTTAATGCCTATATCGGCTCCACAAAATGGCTCGGTGACCACGTGCTCCTTCTGACCCAAATAAGCAACTCAACATACCCAGATACATAACATCATGCTCGCGATAAACAAAGCATTTCACCGTGCTATTGGGCCTACTTATCAATATAATTGCCCAATATGAACTACACAATATATCTATAAATTGACACATGCTATTCATATTGTCACACCCCAACCCGCCCCCGCGAGCTAGGACACGTGTAACAAAGCCAAGGACCAAACAATTATTTATTTTTAACGTTCCAAAAATACCATTTTTGATTGAAATGTCAGGGGTAAAATATCATTTTATCAAATAAATTAATAAAAATGAATAAATAAAGTTTTAAAACAGTTATATATATGTATATCAGTGTCTCATCAAGTTATAGCGTGTTTGGTTGAGTCGAGTTTTGTTGAGAGAAAAGAGTCAGAAAGATGAGATGTTACATTATTCATGCACGGTCGCATATTTATTGCTCACTTTATTCCCCCGTGACTTATGTTGGAATTGGAACCTTGAATCTATTGCTTTTAAAGTTAAATTGCACCGTTGTTTATATGCTTATATATACATTGCGAGCACTTGTTTATTTTGCTCACCAGCTTTCACAAGCTGACGACGTTGATGCGTCCTGGACTGTATGTCCAGATTTTCAGGGTCAGGAACAGCTAGGGTATTTCGACTATGCTAGTTAGAGGCAGGGGACTTTCCAGGAGGCTGCTTTATGCTTCCTATGTCTTTTTAATTTGGGTTGTAATAAACTAGTTTTAGACATTTGAATAAGGCGTTTTATGCCTAAGTTTATGAATGCTGTAATAGTTAGTAAGTTTTAATTTTGGAGCTTATGTTTTGTTAGTATCCTTTGCTCTAGAAATGTTGTTAAGTTATTTGTTGCAGGGACAATTGGTCATACTCACTTGTCACGACCTACGAGTCCATAAAGGAAATTAAATGCTTTCCTGAATTATGCTACGTCGGGGCGTGACATACGTGTACGGTCCACACTCCTAGTCCACGACTTCTTGCCAATAAGTCCACGCAACTAGGTAAGATCCACGTTTCTTTTCTTCAAACGTGTGACCTTATGCCTATAACGGCTCCACAACAATGGCTTGGTACACATACTCCTATAATAGCTCCGCAACTAAACATGCTCAAATATATTTCACCATGCTTTCGACATAAGTCAAATATTTCACCGTACGATTGGGCCTACTTATCAATATAATCGCCTAATATGAACTGAACAACATATAGTTATGAATTGAAACATGCTTTTCATACAAAACATGAATACACGTCAAGGAATCATTCCAAAACACATAGTTGAATCACTCACCTCCGATTAGTGCTCTTAAATCCCGTTCCAAGGAAAACCTGAGCACGAGGAACATGTAGAAGTCCTTCTAGTACAATTCCTATGAATCAAAAGTTCGATTATCATCTTTTTATGAAAATTCTAGAAAATGAGTTTTCGGAAAACTTATCTAAATGAGTCCTATTGGATATCAAAACGACGGCCTTACTTGAGAAGTTCGAATATCCGATAAAATATTTTGGCTCATGAACGGATCGGTGTATAAGTGCATCGCAAGCTCGAAGGTTGCAAATCTACTTTTTCTCTCCTCTCTCCTCCTTTAGAAGTCAATTTAGGTTTTGCTTTGTAAAATATCTTACACTTATGTATATATAGCATTTACTTTTCAAAATTCCATTTAACTCCCCTCAAGGTCTTAAACCTTCGATTTAGCACCCCTAGTAGTAAATATCCAACTTTACTAGTTTTTCACTAGGTTTCGTTTGATTGCTAAAACGCGATCCCACACGGTTTTATGAAAGTACTAATTAGCCTACCATTTATGTAACATGTTAATTCGCCCTCTCAAGGATGCTAGAATTAACGACAGAAATAAATTCTAAACCACATAATAATATAGATAGTGAAATACACAGTAAACATTTTATTTTCAGATAAACATTTGGGGTATTCCACAATGACCGTCTCAATCTCGGAGAGACGCCACAACATCTAAACATTCATTCTATAATGTCTCAGAGGGTTCTCTTATACAGACACCCAAATTAACTCATGAGTTACAGCTCACTCATATACGTGCCACAATACACATTACTTTACATTATCATGCATGACAAATGAAGTGACACAATAAACCCGTACACTATCTACCTCATTTCCACTCAAATTTGAAGCCTCAACCCCATTTCAACTCAAATTGGAGGCCTCGACCCATTTCTAGACAAATCATCAGCCATTACACCTTTTCAAGTCAAATCTACAGTCTCAACACTATTTCAAGTCAAATCCGAGCCTCAACCCCATGCACATCAATTTTTGTTTTGGGAATGCATATGTAATTTTCATGCACTATTAATATAGTGCATGAAAAAAGTTGACACTGCCTTTTTTCATGCACTATCAATTTACGTTTCAATTGGGTATCGTAATGTAACTTTGCATACCTAAAGTGGAAGTATAGTGTAATTTTGCATAATAAAGGGGAGATTTATGTAAGTTGACACTGCCTTCGGAGAGGTTAGTGTAATTATATCTTAATTCAATTTTCAAGATTAGGGGTATTTATGTATTTTAACAATGAATTTTAATAAAGTTCATCTGTCTCCATTGACAAAGGAGATTAATGTAATTTTAAATTATACATGGGGTCCATGAAAATTAGGGCACGCCTCAGGGGAGGTCAGAGTGATTACCTTCGATTTTATAGATCGTTAGAAATCGGATCTATGAAAAAATAAACAGTAGGCCAGGTTAAATGCATTTTACCTCTGGCCTGTGATAAGATTCATTTCCACGGTATCCCATGTGATTCAAAAGTTGACACTTATCTTATGGTTGTGACTAAGATGAAATTATGTTTTTCATTAAAATTAATAAAATAAAAATATTTTATCCTTTATGGTTAGACCCATTGTCACTGTACCCCTATAGTTCAAAAGTTTACATTTAACCTCCCAATGCTTGTGAATGAAATTAAGACGTGTATTTCTCATTTCAAGTCAAGAGTTAACACAGTTAAAATTTGTACTAAACACATAACTACATGAAATTAAATATCAATTTTTAAACTGTGGAAAGTAAAGTGAAAATGAATTTGACCGAATAGGTAAAATCTATTTAACCCTGAATAATAATTGGATCATACACATAGTGCTGGTTAGGAAGCAAAATTTAGGAACAGTCAAGTCAACTCCAGTGTTTTTTTATATATTTATGAAAAGTTATTGAGTGCAAAGGTTTCATCAGAAGACCTGAATGTAAGGGTGTATGAGAGTCGAGCTGAGTTGATCGCGAACTTTTTAAGGTGTCGCGAGCTTTTCACAAGCCTTAATTTTAGTGGCCACGAGCTTTTCCACGAGCCCTTTAAAACTGTATAATTTAAAAATAGATTTATATAGAAATGCCTATATACAAGCTATTTATAAAGTCTATTTACGAGGTTTTTCATATTATTTCTTTAAATTATATAAGAGCAATGCTACAGACATAACACATTGTATAACACAAAATACAACAGGGTTTTAAATGCCTTGTATCCTGTACTGTTTGAATTTTTCACACTTTTCAATGCACTACTTACACAGCACATGGCACAATCATTTAAAGCATTGTTGTGCTTTGTGTTGTGCAATGTGTTGTGTCAGTAGCATTACTCATTATATAATTTATTTTATAATATATAAAGGTCAATATATAAGCTTTTTATCAAGCTTTTTAACAAGCCTGCAAACGAACCTTAATTAATTGTGTTCACGAACTCTGTTGAGCGAGCAAAATCTAGCCTTTATCAATCGTAGTCACGAGCACTTATTAAACAACTCGACTCATTTACACCACTACCCGCATGTATTATGTACTATCTTCATTTTTTTTTGTTTATTTTAATCAAAACTTACAACAATTTATACGTTCTTAATTTTTGTATTTTAAACAAGCTTTTGGAATGTTGAGTCCATGTGATCAAGGGGGTAGGACCCATCACTCCTCTCTGAGTAGGTTCACGTTCATCCCCCATCACCCATATATTTACATAATTACATGTGTGTATACATGTATCTATTCATTTGACCATACAAAAAGAAGCAATCAAAACACTCTTTAATTCCCCTTTACTCAGATTGCATGTTAATGTTCCATCCTCTGTATTCACGGGACTTCAGTGTCCATCTACTAAAAAAGTTAAAAGGTGTACGGAAAAGAATTAGGTGCTTTTCTTTAAGTATTTTACATTTTTGTTTTAAAGTGTGGTTGTCACACTCATTCATCCACACTCTGACGTGAATCAATGAAGAGAGGAGAGAGATTGTGCTATTTACACCTTGATGTGGACCAATGAGGAGAGAAGAGAGATAAATTAGTCCACGTCAGGGTATGTGAAATTTGGGTGTGAGTCTAACATTACCCCTATCTATAAGTGTGTTTATCTGACACATATGTGACACTTAAGTGAATCAATAGTATCTTAGAATACAACGAAAATGATTTAAGGCTTTGTTTCGATCTTGAATTTAGTGAGTGAAAAGAAAGGAAGATTATAGGGGAAAACATTAATTTTCCTTTGTTTGGTTGTCAGAGAAAAAAGATGAGGAAAAAAGGAAAAAAGAAGAGTGAATAAGTATATAAAAAAATTAAATATTTTGAATGTTGTGAGTAATTTTTTTTTCCTTAATTTTTATATTATTATTACAATTTGGAAATTTTAATTTTAGTGTTATTTAAGCATGAAAAAAAAGAAAGTTATTTAAGCATGAAAATAATGGAAAACATAAGAGAACTAACATTCCTTCTTATTTTTCTTTTTGTATTCTTTTCTGTTATGAAATTCATCAATCAAACAAAGTCTAAGGAAAAATGCTAAAGTGTTTATACATATATATATATATATATATATAGTGTATATAGATATTCATCAACATCACTCGCTTTTAAGGTTTGGCGAAGAGTCAGGTAGAACAGTTATGAAATGATTCCGGAAAAACACATGATAGTTGTCTACAATGTTCCACTGATGTTAAACCACAACCATTCTCACCAACCAAACCTTAATATGAAATTGTGAAGAGAACCAATAAATTAATAATACAACAAATGTGCTTCCATAGTTGATGTTATTTAAAAGGGAACATTACAACTAGACTTTACCTATATTGTAGTATATTTTTGTTAACAGTCTAAGCGTCCCGTTTGATAAAATTAAGAATTAAATACGGAGTACTAAAAATTAAGTGCTGAAGTGATTGAATTTGTAATATTAAAAATAGTATTTTAAGTACTGAAATAAACTGCATTCAGTGACTATTTTTAGTTGAATTTTTTCACTTAAAGTTTTCAATGAGTTCAATTAAGTGGTACATTATCAAACGCACCAAAAATAAATAAGTGCTGAAAGTATTCATTTTTTCTATTTAATTGGATTATCAAACACACCCTGAGACAACTCATTAAAATTATGAGAGAATTATTCAAACCCTGAACAATGGAAACAGACCTATTAACTTATAAGAAAGGGAATTACTAACTAATTATACTATTCTGCAGAAAATGTTACTTGCTCTACTAACAAGTGGAGTAGCAGTACAATTTTACCCCTAGATGTCGAAGAAATTGTGGTTTTAGCATCACTTGTTTGGAAATAGCTTTTAGAACCTATAAGTGATTATGCACACTAAAAACTAAGATAAAATTGTTTGTCAAATCAGCTTATGTCATTCAATTACAGAAAAATGTGAGCCAATTGCATAAATTTGTAATTATATAAAAAAAGCCACATTTGATAACTTTTGATAAAAAGAGTTTTCTACGATTGAATCACAGAAGCAGAAGCTGAAAGAAACGGCCCCTAAGAACTTCTAAACCTTTTCTCTATCCAATCTCGTGCATTATTACTATAGGATTAGGCCCAATTAATACAGAATGGGCCGGAATGAGGAAATCCTGGCCTCTTTTGGCACCGAAAAAACGTTCCAATTCTTCATTCAAAAATTTTGATCCAACGGTGCAAAGTTACTTTTTGGACAGCACTAAATTTTGATCAAAAGTGGCCAACATGAAACAATGCTCTGTCTCTGACTTAATCTAGAAAGAGAGTCCCACTGGCAACTGGAGCGCGTGGTCAACTGCATCGTGTACTTCATCACATGTATCATGTATGTATATGAAAGAATCATATTCAAAGTATGATTAATGGCAAATATTAAGTCATGTCAAATAGATGCCTAAGGTTGATCTAGTGGTAAGGAATTCCATTTCACATGTAAGTGGTTGTGGGTTTGAGTCACATGAGATAAATGCTTATAGTTTGAGAGAGCACTACCTTCCATTGTGTAGTGCATCATCAGAATTAAAAAATTACTAGATAACTAGCCGAAAATCCCATTTTACCAAAATATTTTGTAGCAAGTCCACTCCCAAAATCTTTTCATTAATAGATCCAAATCAATGTAAATCCACAAATATTCTTTTTTTAATGACATTCCTACCCTTACCCGGATAATATATATGTATATATATACATATATATATATATATAGAGAGAGAGAGAGAGAGAGTTTTATATCTAATCCCAATCCCTTGATTTTTGGTAACTGTTACTTTTAATATATCTAAATCAATTCAAATCCACAAATATTCTTTTTTTAATGACATTCCTTGGATGAACTGATACTTTTATAATTATTTTGTACGTATGTGATTACATATCTTAATTAGCCATCCATATTCGTTGATGGTATAAAATTTAAATTCATTTGAAAAATTAACAATACACTGGCATTTAAACTATTATATTTTAAAATTTTTCACTGCAAAAAACTCATACACTTAATTTCTTATGCACCATCCAGATTATTACTACTAGTGTAGGGTATAAATTTTACAAACTCACTGAAAACAGAACCAAAAATCCATTCCGAGTGTAAAATTTAGCACTCTAATGAGAAGTTTTTTTTTTTCTCACTAAAGTGTTAGACATGCCAATTGCGAAGAAAAAAAAGTATAAAATGACTGGATTTTTCACCAATTTTTTTTTTTTGCATGTTCATTTTTTGTATGCTAGATGTTCTGCTATGACAAATCGAGTAATGGATTTTTGCACCCACATGGCGTTGTTATGAATATGTGCGGTTTGATATGTTAGACATGCCAAAAATGAAAATAAAAATAAATAATATGTATAAATTTAGCCACTGCATAATTTTACACTGCATTAGTCCAAAAGAGTCAGTAATTGCCATTTTAATTTTAATACTGCATTATATATGACTACAAGAGTAGAATTTTTACACTATAGTATAATTTTACAATACATTGTATATCAATAAAAAGAAACCATTAAACAATTTTACAATAAAAATCAACACAAGATTCATTAAAAAAATATTAGGTATTGGTAGGGGTGGGCGAGAGGGAGATGAGATTTCAAAAACAGAAACAAAGGAAAAAGTAGAAGCGTCATCATGATCATGATCAGGGGATTTGGATCTCAAATTGTTAATAATAAGTGGAATAAAGTGAGTACTAGTACTAGTACTGGACATGGACTGAATTGGGGAACAGCAGCAAGTAGGGGTAGACACGAGCCAAGCCGCTCAACAAAGGCTCGTGGCTCGGCTAGCCCAGAGCTCGGCTCGGCTCGACTCATTTAATAAATGAGCCAAGCTCGAGCTTGAATAGCAAGCTCGTTTAATAAACGAGTAAAGCTCGAGCACAATTGGGCTTGGCTTGATAAGGCTCATGAACAGCTCGGTTAATGCTCGTTTAGTAGACTCGTGAAAAGCTCGTTAAAAGGCTCGTTTAAGTGCTCGTTAAGAGGCTCGTTTAAGTGCTCGTTAAGAGGCTCTTATATATTAATAATATATGTCTCGACTAGGGGTGTACACGAACTGAGCCATTCAACAAGGGTTCGCGGCTTGGCTTGATAATAGCTCAGCTTGTATAATAAATGAGCCAAGCTCGAGTTTGAATACAATCGTTTAATAAATGATGCTCGGCTCGATAAGGCTCGCGAACAGTTCGATTAAGGCTCGTATAGTAGGCTCGTATAGTAGGCTCGTGAAAAATCTCTTTAATAGGTTTGATAAAGACTTGTTTAAATATATGTATATGATAATTATAAAAATATGATATATGTATAATGCAAAGTATTTGAAATTGAAAAAACATTATATATATATATGATAATTATAAAATATAATATATGTATAATATGAAGTATTTAAAATTGACGTGCATAGTCCTAAATTCACGTGCCTAGTCCTAAATTCACGTGCCAAGCAATTGTTTTAAGTAAAACATATATATACATATACATATATATATATATATATATATATGCCAACTGTCAAGCATTGAGCTTGGTCCGTGGATTTTGATTGACAACTTAAACTTGCTACTAGGGGTGTACACTAGTTGAGCCGCTCAACAAGGGCTCAAGGCTCGGCTCAATAATAGCTCGGCTCGGTTCGGCTCGATAATAAACAAGCCAAGCTTAAGCTTGAGCAGGATGCCAACTCTTAAAGCTCGGCTTGAGCTTGGCTCGAATTCAAAAAGCTTGGCTCGAGTACAACCCTAGCAGCAGGGACGACAAAGCTAGGAGGAGGACTTCCTTTTGAAGACCCTCTGGGCGAGAAAAACTTCTCTTTTTCCTCGTCCAAAAAATTCTAATGCCGCCGAAAATTATTTTAATTATTATGTCATGGCAACAACGGCAATGGGTGGAGGCTTATGGCATTGGAGATCTACAGACTCCAATGGTGGTGGTGGTGGTTAGGGGTGGGCATTCGGTCGGTTCGGGTTCGAACCGAAAAGTTCGGGTCGGGTAGTTCAGGTTCGGATTGACAGATTTGGTACCGAAATCCGATCTGAAATAAAGTTTGAAAGTATGGTTCGGGTTCGAAATATAAGTTCGGGTTCGGTTCCGAAAGTTCGGGTTGGAAGTAAACCGAATTTTTTTTTTCCCAGCAGTGGTTATGTTTATCAGATTATTGTTTGAGGCTTTGACTTTGAGCTCTACCCCAGTGCCCCTAGTTTGGTTTTTATTTTTATTTTTTGAAGTCAAGTCTGAATAAATGATTACATTGATTAGTGAATTGCAACTTTGCAAGTTGCAACTTCAAACTTGCAAGTAACACTGTAACAACTAACAACCAGTCAACCTGTCACTCTATCACTGTCAGTGCCACAAGGCCCACAACTAGTCAACTACAATTACAAATTTACAAGTCTACTACCTAAGAATGCAAGTTAACAACCACAACTCTACTAATCTAAAAAATGAACATTAAAATTTAAAACATGTCCATGGGAATTGGAATGATGGGACCAGCAAGAGCTGTAGCCTGAAAGACCATCACTTGTAACCAATAACCATATATGATATATCAACAAGACAAGTAGACAACCACCACAAATAACATGATGAATCGATGATACCAAATAACTAAATACCAACCACACGTCCACACCACATACTGATACTGGCATACGTCACATACACCAATCACCATACATGATAAATTATAATGTTCAATGTCCATGAGGTCAACAAGACCATAAACTACAAAACATAGTCTCAAACATAACCACAAGTCCACAATATACAATAAAACATAGTCTCAAACATTAACATTAATACATTGTCCATGAACCAAGTAAATAAAACAAGTAGGAAAGTAGACAACCATAACGCTCCTGTCAGTCTGTCACTAGTCACGACTCACCACCTTCAAAGATCTACAACATTGGAGTCATTTGCAATCTTCAACAGCTCTACAAATTAAAAAAATTGGTCTTCAATTAGTTCATAATTGAATAAGTCATAAGTTACAAGTAAATAACTATAAAGATTAAAGATGTCAATAACTATAAATTACTTACCTTCCTCAACTTTCTCAAGATTGTCTAAATCCTCCTCAACACTAACTAGGCGAGATTTGGGACGCAACCAATCTTGAGCACATATAATGGCCTGTACTATCTTCGGAGTCAAGGAGCTCCTAAATGCATCAAGAACACGCCCTCCGGTACTAAATGCAGACTCAGATGCCACGGTACTGATAGGAATTGCCAATACATCACGGGCCATCTGTGAAAGGATAGGAAATCGAGGCAAATTAACCCTCCATCACTTCAAGATGTCAAAGTCGTCATCCTCATCCTCGGTAGCCTCACCAAGATACCTATCCAATTCTGACTTAGCATCCACATTCCCACTATCAAGTTTAAACTGATTGTACTCTTTCTTCAATAAATCTCTCCTCTTATTAGTAGGCTCCACATCCATTGTCACATTAGATCGCCTTGTTGATGGTCGGGAAGATGAAGATAAAGATGAAGATGTAATGAATTTGGGTGAGTTTAGTTGTTCATACTCTTTAAACATATTAAATGTTGCATCTTTCACCATCAAATATAAATTGTGTCCCCCAAATTCCCCGTAAATTTTCTTAATGGCAAATTCCACAAACCCAAACTTGTGACGGGGATCCAATACCATAGCAATAAAAATCAATAAGTTCATCTTTTCCGGATCTCCCCAATACTTGTCATACTTAGCCCTCATCTTTGTTGCCATAAAACTCATTTCAATATCATTACTAGATTGCATCTCTTTCAACACAGTCAAAACTTCACTAATTTCACTAACGAATGAATTGGATGTGACATATAGAGAGCCCGAGATCCTCAATGTAAGGTGATAAAAGTGTTCTAAAAACCGAACTAAACGCCTTACATTAGCCCAATCTTCTTCACTTGGCACCCCTTTTCCCTCACTAGTCGTTAGATCAGAGTTGTAAGTTGAATCTTGCAAGCTATACCTCTCAAAGGCTCTCTCAAACTTCACCGCACTGTCTAACATTAAATATGTGGAGTTCCACCTAGTGGGAACATCAAGGCATAACAATTTCTTACTCTCAATCTTCTCAAACTCAACACACTCTTTGAATCTTCTTAATCTAGCTGGTGATTGCCTAACAAATCTCACAGCCGCACGAACTCGAGCAACGGACTCACCTACTTCTTTGACACCATCAACAACCACAAGGTTTATAATGTGTGCGGCGCACCTCACATGAAGATGCTTACCACCTAACACATTTGTATCCCAGGTGTCAAACCTCCTCTTCAGGTATGCAATTGCCACATCATTAGAACTAGCATTATCGACAGTAATGGCCAACACTTTATCAATACCCCAATCAAGTAAGCATTTTTCAATTGCAATTCCAATGTCCTCACCTCTATGACTTTTGATTGGACAAAAATTCAAAAAATTTTTTTACAATGTCCAATTGTTATCAATAAAGTGTGCTGTGAGAACCATATAGTTAATTCTTTGCAAAGATGACCACGTATCTGTGGTAAGATAAACCCTCCTATTCGATTCTTTCAACAAGATTTTCAATTTTGACCTCTCTTGCAAATAGAGATCATAACAATCTCTATTGATAGTTCTTCGTGATGGAAGGCGGAATTCAGGGGGTAATGAAATCGAGACAAATTTTTGAAACCCGGGATGCTCAACAAAACTAAATGGAAGCTCATCAGTAATTAACATCTCACCGAGTGCCTTCCTATCAGCCTCACACTCAAATCTCCAAGTGCTTAATGTACTACCCCCTGTTTCACTACCGCCTGATTGAAACCCAGTAAGTTTTGTTTGGCTAAGGTCGTGGTTGTATGGGTTTGCCTTACAACTAACCAAGTGATTTTTTAATGAACCAGTCCCACATGTTTTTGGATCAGCCGCATACGGTTTTGCACAATAGTTACACTTCGCTTTCTTCTTACCTTTCTCATCAGTGTACTTAGTAAAATGACTCCAAATAATAGATCTTGGTTTTATCTCTTTCCTTTTTTTTCTTGGTAACGAATTTACAGTGTCATTTTCATTGTCGTCGTTGTCATTGTCGTTGTCATTGTCGACGTCAATGTCAATGTTTACACTTCCTTTCGACATAGTATAGAAAAGGTTAAATGTTACCTAAGTAAGAGAGAAAATTTCAAAGATGATATAAGTTTAATGCATAATTTAACTCATGCAATATTTGCAAAACTTTATAATTAACAATCATGTATCCAGACTATATATGACTATATAAGAATAAGGCATTTGATAGATGGAAAGAAGAAATTTTCGGTGTTACACTGTTACCAATCATGTATCCAGACTATATAAGAAGAAGGCATCCTGCTCTGCTGAACTATGTGAAAGTAAACAATGCTACAGTATATTCATGTGTTATGCAGGACCACCAAAGGAGATTTTATATATTTAGACCACCATCATTTTAGACAAAACGGTAACAAGAATTTCCATCCAAAACTCGAGCCCAAACATGGAAAATAAATAAACACCTATTCTAATGTCCAAGTGCAACAAATTAAACAACGGATTGTAAACACAAGAGAGGCAATAACCAAGGGAACGTGGGAGTTTATGGCCTGATAATATTTTCCTAAACTAAGAATCCACATTATGCTCTAATGATGTAGTTAGAATTTTTTTTATTGCATCTAGGCATTTATTAAGATTCAAGTTTCTAACCTGCTCTTATCCATTTGAGTTTGTAAGACCCATCAAGTTCAAAGAGGCTTAAACATGCTCTAATTACCCGACAAGGCAAAATGATACCTAATGACTACCTCAATTCTCTTAAAGTTGTAGCTTAGTACACCATTAAAAGACCCATCAGTCCTAGAAAAAAAAAATAATAATAATAACATAAGGAGTGAATGAACCAATAAAGTAAGATGAAGTATAAAAACAATGATCTTGTCAACATGTATAAAAAGACTGATGGGAAAATAGGGATGAAAGTTGCAAGCCCAAACCTTCACAGAATAGTTATCATTGTATTTTAAAGAAAAGAAACCAAAAGGAAAAGAAGAAAAGAAAGTAGTATTGAATTGTAGAGCTATTTAGTTCAGACTGTTCAGTTGTTTCACAAATGGAAGCAAAATAAGCTTTGAGTGAAAGAAATAGATAACCTAAAATTAAATAGAAGAAAATGAATAAATGGAAGGGATTTAATTTACATGTAACCTAACAATAACAACAATTCATCATCAAAAGATTCAAAACTCTAACATCAACTCATCATCAAAACTCTAACAAGTAACAACAATTCATTAAATATATGACATACTCAAACTCTAACATCTAGTATATACATAATACATATATTATATATCTAATATATACAATAATACATAGCTCTATAGGCTATTAACAGTCAACACTCAACAGAGAGAGAGTGTGTGTGAGAGAGAGAGAGAGAGATACCTCTCGGGCCTCGGCTCTCGTGGTCCTCGAGAACCCGTCGCTGGCTCGCCGCTGCCGGGGTGAGTGAGTGAGTTTGGTGAGAGAGACTCAGAGTGAGAGAGAGTTGAGGTGATGATGTCGCGCCGTCGGCGTGGTCGCGGCCTCGCGGGTCTGAGATTGAGAATTGAGATGAGAGAATAAGATTGAGATTTGAAGAGAGGGAATGAGAGATTAATTGAGTTGAGAATCTCACCTGCGTGACTGCGTCGGTCTGAGATTGAGAATTTGAGATGAGAGAATCTGAGATTTGAGACTTGAGAAGTTGAGAGTCTTGACTCTTTGAGACTCTGATCTGAGACTGAGAGAGTGAACTAAAAGTTTAGGGTGTAGCCGTGTAGCCCTAATTCTTGAAACAACATTTATATAGTAATGAAATTTCGGATTTTCGGGTTCAAACCAAACTAATTACACGTACCGAAAACCAAACCAAACTTTGTAAAACAGTTCGGTTTCGAACTGAACAAATTCCAGATCGGTTTTTAACCGACCCGAATTCTGTTGAAATTTCGGGTTCGGATTGAAATTTCGGTTCAACCCGAAGTGTGCCCACCCCTAGTGGTGGTTGGTGTAGAGAGAGAAAGTCTATAGTGTAGAAAGAGAGATAGATCAACTCAAGGCTTGATTCAATTAATATAGAAGCAATACAATTGGAATTTGATTTTTGAAATGCCATGATTTTCGGCTTGATTGTGGGAATATGTGAGGGTAATATTAATATATATATATATATATATAATTGAGGGCAATTTGGTCAATCCATTATTTATGGGACCTATTATTAAAAACTTTTTGGGCTTGGCCCTATTGCACATAAAAACAAGCTAGGATTTAATACTAGTTATCCCACTAAATTTTAACGATTCAGTCAAAATTTGATTAATTTAGCAGATTCAGTCTAATTTTTACCGATTCAATGGCACAAATAATCTAATTAAAGACTCAACCTAGGCTACACCTGTCAATAGTCGGATTTCAACTTGAATCTGTTGCGAATTCAGTATAAATTGTCAGATTTGGATTTCAATTTTACTATCCGAATCTGAATCCGATTAAGAATCAAGTTAACAGTCTAAATATGAATTTAATTAGCATATCTAAATCCGATAACTATCTGAATCCAAATAGCTGTATTGTACTATAACACATAGTACATACATTTTACATATACAATATATTATACAATAAAAAATATATTATGTATACAATATATTAGACAATAAGAATAAATTTTTATACAATGAATGTAGGTTTTATAAAAAATAGTGGGTTGCTTATACATTGAAACAACAAATTCTGATTTGAATTTCATATAAGTCAATTCTATCCGAATTCGAATTCGAATTCAATAAGAACAAATTCAATTTTTTTAGGGCTCGTTTGGTAACGTTGCAGTTTTTTGTTTTTATTTTCAATTTTTTTTCGAAAACGAAAACAGAAAACACGTTTGGTAACATTTCTACTTTTTTTAAAACAAAAACATTTTTAAATTTTGGGGTAAACACAAAAATGACAAAAAGGTGTTTTTAATTTTTAAAAAACCGAAAACCGAAAACCATCTTCCTTGTTCAAGTCGATCACTACTTTCACCTTTTGTTTTGGTGTTGGACTTAGAATCACATCAGAGCCCTATAGATAAGAACTCTCATCTCTCTCTAGCTCAAATCTCCAAAACAATGTATGTACATGTATACACTAACACACACCCTTATATAATGAAATGACACAAAAATCATGCATTCCAATGATCCCATAGGATCCTATATATGCTTAGAGCATCCACAGTGGGAAGGTGAAACTTAACGTAAACTTAGCATAAGTTATTGTACAAGGGAGAAGGTGTTAGCAATGGGGAATACATAGGGCGGCACATCACGTGTCGTGAAGAATGGAGCGACACATCATGTGCCATGAGCAATGGGGGGGCGGTACATCATGTGCCGTTTACTTCATGTGGCTCATCATGTGCCTTGTGTTTCATGCGTCATAATGTGTGCCGTGTGGAGTGGGTGGCTCATGCAGTGTCGTGAGCAATAAGGGCGACACATATTGTGTCGTTTGACATTGGGACGGCACATCATGTGCCGTTTCTACTTGGCCGTCACATCTTGTGTTGGTTTTCCTTACATTAGCAGAAACTTAGTGCTACAACAAAGTTAAGTTTTCCTAAGTTTTACTATCTTATACTTTAAGTGCAACAGTTGCGTTGTTAATGGCTGTAAGATAAAGTTATCCTAAGTTATCTTAGGAAGCTTCTCACTGTTTATGCTCTTAGAAAGATATCAATTTGTTCCCAAATTTGAATTTCAAACGCTTTAAGGGTTATGCTATAAGTTGTGACAATGGTTGCAAGGGCGGAGCTTGGAGAGGGCTGGGTTGGGCTTTAGGCCCCCTCCCTCCCAAAAAAAAAAGATTTTTTTTTACTACATGTGATAGTTTAGTCCAAATGTAGTTTATGTTGGGTTTGTGCTCTCAAACCATTACTTTATGTATTAGACATTGACATTATAACATATGAATATCAGCTTTACATTTCATTATGTATGTTTCTTTCATGAGTTGGTTGTTAATCCTTAAGTATCATAATAAGTAATTCGTGTGTGTATGAGATACATACAAGTGAGATACAAATTACTATTCTTTGATACTTAGAACTTGTCACAGTGGATGATGAGACTGGATATCTCATCAGGTTTACACTGTAGCATGATTAACTACCATTGGATGGAGTGATGAATCTCAATCACCAGAGTTTAGCTCTTAGTTAATATGCTAGTGCTTATAGTGCATTGACGGACCTAAGCTTTCCTATTGACACTCAAGACTGTCAATAATCGATAGGAACTCATAACTTGTATAAGGTACGTGTTCTTAATCTTGGGACGATTATGGACACAAACTGTGGATATGGCTGCTTTGACTTACCAATCAGTTAGGTCTATAAAAGATCAAAACCTGGGTATCTTGGGTATGTCATGTTCATGGGGTTGTGAACATATATTGTCAAGATAGAATCTACCCTCTGATAAAGAGTAGACATTCCCTTAAGAATGCCACCAAGTTGATTACTGAGAACTGCAGCTTCATTGATAAGTAGTTGTCAACATGTTTAGTAATCATGAGAGGTGAATGAGACTCAATGAATACAAGAAGTAATCATGATTCAGGTTGACAGTAACAATTATCTGGCTACTTGAATATAATTACGAATGCTGAAGGTAGAGGGACATTAGTATGCCATACAAGTCTAGTCATCGCTTCAGATTTGTTCTTTTGCGTTGGAGTTCAGTTATCATTTTATAGTGGAGTCAAGGTTAACTGATCAGTTTGTTAGTTTGCTGATCAAAGAGTTTGGTCATGGCAATTAACAACTGATCTGAGCCAACAATAAAAAACCTAGGAGGTCCCAGTCTTAGCTCCACTAGGATGCTTGGAAAGGCACATAAGGATCCTGTCAAGACATGTTTGATCGATTGAAGTAGTCTCAATTGATTAAAATCTAGACAAGTTCAATCGCTCGAATATGGTTCGATCGATCGAAGGTTCGATCAATCGAAGCCACTTCGATCGGTCGAAGGTTAAAGTCGGTTTTGGAAATCTATAAATAAGGCAGCTGCGTATAGGGTTTAATAATCATCGTTTTTCTTATACAAAAGCTGCAGAGACTGTTTAGGGTTTTCCAAGCCTTCTTATCCTCCTCGTTGGAGTTCTCACCAACTCTAGCCTCACCAGCAGCATCAGTAGGAGTCATAAGGTTGAAGATAACCTAGTGTAAACTGTTGCATCATCAAGAAGGCTGGACATTTCAGAATTGGGTTCAAGACACAAAGGTATAACTCTTGTTCCCTCTTGTACGCATCTATGGAATTGACGAGTAGTAAATCCTGGGCTACCAATAAGTTTTTGAAACTTAATCTTTCCGCTGCGCGTTTAAAATTATTTCAAACCTAATTTTTTCCAACAGTTTAAACCCACCCCCCCCCCCCACCCCCAAAGTTTGAGAAATTATTTTAGTACTTGTGATATTTTAGCCCAAATGTAATCTAGTCCATCCTAATAATAATTGTCCATATAATATTTTAGTCCAAACGCACCCTAATATTTGATATCAAACCTTACTATGTCCATTTAATTTCACTGAAACCCAATTTAGTGTTCTAAATTCAAATTATAGTCAAACTCACCTAATATATGACACCATACATTATAGCGCATGTGATATTATAGCCCAAGACCACCCTAATATTTGACACAAAATCTTTTTATGTCCATTTTTATTTCAGTCCAACCCAATTAAGTGTTTCAAACCCAAACACACACATGCCTACTTATGTATAAATAGAACCCCAAAATTTTGTTTGCCGGGGGTGTTACCCCTGAACCCCATATAACTTCGCCAAACTCCCCCTCCCTTCCTTAAAAAAAAAAATATTTCTAGCTTTGCCCTTGAATGATTGGTGACACCACATACCATTGTATGTGGTGCTATTAACAAAGAATTTGACAACCATACATATACAAATAGAAATTAAATTTGACATTGATACCTTTACTAAAAGCATTTATTGTTTTTGTTCATGATCATTTTTAAATCAACAACTCTGCCTGGGTTGTTTCAACACTGCCGGTCCCAAGCCCGGATAAAAGAGGAGGGTTAGTGCGTTAGGTAGATTGACAGCCAGCATGTAAAAAAAACTATCGGATCATTATGATATGAATCCAAATGTGAATACTCGTGTAAATGCTATGGCGTTCCCTTTAAGCGATGCATTGTGCCTGTCTTGGGGTGTTTCGAAATGTGCAAAGGGCACCGCATCGACCCCCGGGTGCGGTGTTAAATAAGCAAGGGTTCCCGCGCTTAACTAAGCCACTGCGGGTAAAGAAGCTAGTCCAGAACTATAGGCTTAGGTTAGCAACTTGGAATATATGATCTTTAACAGGTAAAGCTATGGACCTAGTAGACACTATGATTAGATGGAAGGTCAATGTAGTATGTTTACAACAAACAAAGTGGGTTGGAGAGAAAGCTAAGGAGGTAGAAAATATCGGGAATAAGATCTTCTATACGGGGAAAGATATGCATATAAATGATGTCAGAATCATGGTTGACAAGGACCTTAAGGATAAAGTTGCGACAGTCACAAGAAAAGGAGACAAAATATTGTTTATCAAACTGGTAGTTGGAGTGGATATAATTAATGTGATTACTGCATACACGCCTCAAGTAGGATTGGATGATCACACTAAAAGATAATTCTGGGATGAGTTGGATGCTTTAATGCAAGAAATATCGGGAGGAGAAAAGATGATTGTAGATTTTAATGGCCACGTAGGCAAAGATAGAACTGGATATAAGAGGGTGCATCGGCGCGGGAGGGGGGGCAGGGGGGGTTTGGTTTTGGAGTTCAGAATGAGGTAGGGGTGAGTATTCTAGACTTCGCCGTAGCATATGACCTTGTAGTAGCAAACACCTTTTTCAGAAAAAGGGAAGAACACTTGATAACCTTTAAGAGTGGATCTAATAAAAGCCAGATCGATTTGTTCCTTGTGAGAAAGGCAGACTGCCTAGCATGTAAAGATTGTAAGGTCATCCCAGGGGAGAGTTTAATATCTCAACATAGACTTACTATTTTAGATATCCATATAAAAGGAGAACGTCATACTAGAAAAGACCCTATAAACTCGTGAACTAGGTGGTGGAACCTTAAAGATGAGAAACTAGTAAAATTTCAAGATAGAATGTATACAGAAGCACCTTGGAATTTGGAAGATGGAAGCAATACTGTGTGGGATAGAATGGTAGGGTGCTTCACGAGAATATCGAAGGAAGTCCTTGGAGAGTCGAAGGGAAGAGGGTTAGCATCTAACGATACTTGGTGGTGGAATGAAGAGGTATAAGCTGTAGTAAAAACAAAAAAAGGATTGCTTTAAGAAGTGGCAAAATGATAGAAGTGAGGAAAACTTCAAGAGCTATAAATGTGCAAATAAGGAGGTTAAAAGGACAGTTAGATTTGTTAAAATGAAAGCCTATGATGACTTTTACATCAAGCTAGACACTAGAGAGGGAGAAGAATGTATTTATAAGCGTGCTAAGTTGAGAGAAAGGAAAATAAGAGACATTAATCAGGTTAAGTGTATAGGGTATTAGTGAACGATGAAGAGATTAAGGAAAGGTTGAAGAGCTATTTTGAGACGTTGTTGAATGAAAAACATATGGATAACACAATTGAAGAAGAAACTAGAAGATGCGATGAAATAAGAGAATACAAATTCTATCGGAGAATAAGGAAGTGTGAGGTGGAATTTGCTTTGAAGAAGACAAAACCCAACAATGCCTTAGGACCAGATGGGATCCCATTGAGGTTTGGAAATGCTTGGGAGATGTGGGGGCATTTTGTCTTACAAAAGTTTTTAATAGGATTTTAATGACAAGAAAAAGGCCTGGCGAGTGGAAGAAGAGCATTCTAGTGCCGCTATATAAGAATAGAGGAAATGTACAATAATGCAACAATTATGGAGGTATTAAGTTGATGAGCCATACTATGAAGCTGTAGGAGAGAGTGATGGAGTATCGCTTAAGAGGTGTAACATCAGTGTCAGAAAATCAGTTTGGATTTATGCTTGGGAGATCAACTATGGAAGCAATTTATTTACTTAGGAGACTAATGAAAAAGTATAAAGAGAAGAAAAAAGATCTACATATAGTTTTTATTGATTTAGAGAAAGCTTATGATAGGGTGCCTAGAGATTTAATTTGGTAGGTGCTAGAGAAGAAGGGAGTGACCAAGGGTTATATTAACGTGGTAAATGATATGTATGATGAAACGGTTACTACAATTAGATCACCGGCTGTAGAAACAAGCGATTTTTCAGTAGGCTTGTATCAAGGGTCGGCTTTGAGCCCTTATTTATTCGCCCTAATTATGAATGAATTGACTAAACACACTCAAGATGAAGTCCCATAGTATATGCTGTTCGCAGATGATATTGTTTTGGTTGATGAGACTAAAGGGGGACTCAACACTAAACTGGAAGCTTGGAGAGAAGCATTGGAGACTAAGGGGCTAAAGATAAGTAGGACGAAAACAGAATACGTAGAATACAGTTTTAGCAACAGGGAATGTAGAGACGACGAAGCAGTGAAGATCGAAGATCAGGAGATCCCAAAGAGGGAACACTTTCGCTATCTAGGATCAATGATTAGTAGAGATGGAGAGATTGGTGATGACGTGATCAGTAGAATTAAAGTAGGCTTGCTTAAGTGGAGGATTGCTTCTAGAGTATTATGTGACCGGAGAATACCAGTAAAATTGAACGAAAAATTTTATAGGACAGCTATTAGGCCAGCTATGCTCTATGGGAAAGAGTATTAGGCAACTAAAAAACATCTTAGCAAAAGTGAGCGTAGCTGAGATAAGGATGCTAAGATGGATGTGTGGTAAGACTAGGAAAGATAGAATTAGAATGAGTACATTTGAGAGACTGTAAGAGTGATACAGATTGAGGATAAGTTGAGAAAAAATAGACTTAGATGGTTCGGCCATGTGCAACGAGGACCTGTTGATGCACTTGTGTGAAAGAGTGATAAGATCATAGAGCTTGGAATGGTTAGAGAGAGAGAGAGAGAGGCAAACATAGACTAACCTGAGAGTATGTAGTACAGCAAAATATGAATATATACAATTTAAATAAACATACAACTCTTAATCGTGCAGAATGAGAAAAGTTAATTCATATAGCCGATCACAATTGATTGAGACAAAAGACTTGATTTGTTTGGTTTCATTTTTAAATCAACATTACTACCAAACAAGTTTTCTATTTTCACTTTTGCAAAAAAAAAAAAAAAAAAAAAAACAACAAACCTACTTTTCATTAAAAAAAAATTGAAAAATTAAAAACATTACCGCGTGATCACTTAGGGCTCGCATGGTAACGTTTCCTGTTTTGAGTTTCAGTTTTTTAAAAACGAAAATCAGTTTTGATTTTTTTTTTTTGAAAAAAAAAAACAAAAACTTGTTTGGTAACATTGTTGATTTTTTTTTTTTTAAAACAAAAACAGGAAACTCAAAACGACTTTTTGCTGTTTTCATTTTTTACCCAAAATTTGAAAACGTTTTTTAAAAATAAAAAACAAAAACATTACCAAACGTGTTTTCAATTTTCGTTTTTTAAAAAATGAAAATAAAAACAGAAAACAGAAAACGACAACATTACCAAACGAGCCCTTAATAAATAGATTCAAATTTCATAAATTCCATGTGAATTCGATTCATTAGAGCCTAGAGGGCTCTAATTACCAATTCACACGGTTCCACGATTGAACTAGCAATTCACTACGGCAGTGATGATAAATTGTCATGCCGTGTTAGCACGTAGAATACAAGCGCGTGGAAAAACTATTCAATACAAATTACAATCAAAGTTCGTCACTAATTAATCGAGCTAGCGACAAATAGTGGCAGTAGCGCAATACTTCTAAACAGTATGGGCATTTCGCTAAGATAGCAGTGTATAAATATCCAAAAGATCTACTCCTTGTTACTCCTCTGAGTGACGCATCTTCCGGGTTTTCTCAGCCGAGGAGAGATAAAAGGAAAGGTACTCGCTTTCTCTCTCTCTAGCTTTGGATCCCCAAATCTAGGGTTCTTTAATTCGACCGAACATTTTGACTGATCTAGTTAAATCAATCCCTAATTTCAGTCCTCAGGACTGAAATTGGAGCTTTCAATTCTGCTCAACTGTTGAAATTATCTATACTAGGTTAGTAGAATGTGTGTTTTTTTTTTTTTCGATTACTCCAATTCTCTGACACTGTTCACGTTTTGCATATGTTCTTGTTGATCTTTGGTTAAGTCTGTCTTCATAGCGTTTATAAAACGTGTTGATTGAAACGATTAGTGCATTTTAGATCTGGGTTTGGAGTGATGTTGGTCAATTTTGAGTTGGCTATTGTGAAAATGAGAGAAATGTTGGCTTCGTTCTGAAGGAACAAACTTTTGGAAAAGTTTCAAGGAGGAGGATTGTGTAGGAAATTCTTTTATTTATCAATTTATATACTGGTCTGTAGTTTAGCTATATCCCACTTTTTGCCCGGAAATGTATATTTTTCTCTGCTTAATATTTTCCTTGTGAATTTGTTAGAAGGTTTTGAGGTATGGTATATTTTTACATTTAAATCCTATTATTTTGACTAGTATTGTTTTGCTAAAACATGAGGGATTTATATATATATATATATATATATATATCGCTGGTTTGGGTATATTTATCGAGTTGACATTTTGTCAATGTGCTTTGGTTTACTTATTTGTCTTTTGGATGATTGTTACTAAGATGGAAAATCGTAAGTTCCATCATTTATTGGAGTTATTGGAGGTTTAATAAGATATTTCCAGCACTTGGTGGTATTTCCGTAGACCTTTTGCATGTGCTTGTGTTGTACAATGATGGATTGGTTCAATTACAAGTTTATAATATAATTCCTGAGTATTAATTTGATTTGTGCTCCATCTGGCATGTTGATGGAAATTTTCTGTTGCCTATCAAATTTTTTTCTCCATTTGTTGATCCTTTTTTTTTTTGTAAAACAAATTGCTTGTACTTTTTTTTTTGTAATGAGTATTGGATGGGACACAAAACGTCCGCATAAAATTGCTCACAAAACGTATTGTGTCTATCTCTCTCCTCAATGAACCCCGCAGTGTCTGTGGACCCCACTAGGAGAGATATAGACACAATAAGTTTTTGTGAGCAACTTTATGTGTCCCAAACATTACTCTTTTGTAATTGAGTATATTTTTGACAAAACTTTTGGTAGATGGAGATCGGATCTTGTTCTTATGTTGTGCTGTGTCAAAAACTTCTGGGATTATATTCTATAATTATTCAGTTTGTGCTTGCCCTCTTTTTGGCACCTTGGACTTCAATTGTTACACATGTTTTGGAATAAATATGTACTACACATTATTCTGTTCTTTTTCTGTCTACTTTTTGTATGGAATGATTTCTAATGCATGTGAATGTATTAGATTCGCAACATGGAGAGCATACAAAGCTTTTGGCAATTGGGTGATGAACTCCGAGGACAATCAAAAGTTTCAGAGGATCACAAATGGTTCATGGCTGCTTCTAAGTTGGCTGAGCATACAAGGACAAAGGGTGAGAGGAGGAACAATCTTGATCTTTCAAAGGGCTCAGCTGAAGTGAGGCCAAGGGATAATGTTGGCTTTCAGGAAGATAACAAATTTGAAAGCCTGAACTTCAACATGTTGAATTTGGAACCTAAGATGAGTGAAAATGTGAGCAAAAGTTCATTCAGGAATGGTATCTATAATATTAATGCCGTGTATCAGAAAAGCAATGCCAATGTTATGGGAAATATGACTGTTAGCAAGTATGGTGGCAACAACTATAACAAAGAACCAAATAACAACATCAATAACTTCAATAACAATGAAAGCTGCAATTCAAATAGTGCAGCAGATAAAAGGTTCAAGACCTTGCCTGCAGCCGAGACACTACCAAGGACTGAGGTGCTTGGTGGATATATATTTGTTTGTAACAATGACACAATGCAAGAAGATTTGAAGAGACTGCTATTTGGTAATTGTTTGCTCTCTTCTTCATTAACCTCCTTAACTATCTTTTGTTGTTTTGAGTTGTCTTTGTAGTACATGGTGAACTTAGAAATCGATGGCTTTTGAAAGATACAAGTATACAATGTTGAAGATCACTCATTTTCTCGATTTTGTTTATTGGAAAGTACAAGTAAATGATTTTGGGGTACGATCATTTTGTAGGCTTGCCACCAAGGTATAGAGACTCTGTTCGGGCAATAACTCCAGGCTTACCCCTGTTTCTATACAACTACACTACTCACCAGTTGCATGGTATTTTTGAGGTTAGGAGCTAGCTTTTTTGTAATACATCTGGTGGGATGTCCTGTTATATATGATTTTGCGATTTGTTTTGCTGTTTTGTGTTGTGTTCTTTTTGGAATTCACAATTTACTGAACGCAATTTTTTTTTCCCTTCTCAAAATGGCGTGGACAGGCAGCAAGTTTTGGGGGTTCTAACATCGATCCAACTGCTTGGGAAGATAAAAAATGTAAAGGCGAATCAAGGTTTCCCGCACAGGTAAAAGAAATATGCACACATTTTAATATCTGTTTCTTTAATGCTTTGGAGGATTTCCTTTTGATGGACTGTCAACTGACTCGTGTTCTATTTTCCTTGTTCACACATTAGGTAAGGATCCGTATCAGGAAAATCTGCAAGGCATTGGAGGAAGATGCTTTCAGGCCAGTCTTGCACCACTATGATGGTCCCAAGTTTCGTCTTGAGCTCTCTGTCCCAGAGGTACAATGAAAATTAGTGTGCTTTAATGCCTAATTCTATGTCCATAGTCTTGTTTCGTTATCAATCTGCTCGGTGTGTTTAACTGATCTTTGTTGTTTACGCGTGGCACTGCAGACCCTGGACTTGTTAGATCTCTGTGAACAAGCGGGCGTTTAAAGTTCAGTTACCGACTCAAGGAGTCTCCACTCCAGCATAATCCAATGTTGTTGGTGTATGTGAATCTTGTAACTTTTGTCGTGCGTGTGAGTTGTGTGCATTTCGCAGAATTTTCCATAAAGCGCAAGCTTGGGAGTTGTGTCTGGTTTGAAGAATTTGTCTCAAGAGTGTAGGATGATAAGCCGTGTAGTCGTCAGCTAAATAAATTTTAAAAGTATTGTGAGATCACATTAAGTGGTGGCTATATATATATATATATATATATATAGCATTGTAATCTTGTGGACGAGAAAAACAAAGGCTTTGTTGTAATGGTGAAGGTCCTCTAAAGATGACTATCATGATATATGTTTCTATTTCGTGCCAACTGAACTGAGTTTCCTTCCAATGTTCTTTTGTGTCTGACGTCAATTTTTAGCCCCTCTGTCAAACTTGAACCAGTACTTGAGAAGAGTTAGGGACTCCAATGCTTAGCCTGGTCGAGTTTTGCACCTGCCTTTACAGTCGTGTAAAGTACAGATGAAAATGTACCGATTACTGATCCCCTATGTTGTAAAATCAGGTGGGAATTAGTATTTCTTCTTGTAATGTTTTAGTTTCGTTTGCAGATTCATCATGAAAGGAAAAGAAGAGGGTAAGGAAAGTGAGAAAGAAAACTATTTCACTTGTTAAATAATTTGGGATAATTACCTTGACGTCTCCTGAGTTTAGGTCTAATTACATGGACCTCCCCTATGGTTTTTATAATTACATTGACTTCCCTTGAGTTTTAGCCTTTAGGTAACAATTTGCCCCTTCCGTTAACCGAAAGTGCTTATATTATCAAATAATTACGCTTACTTCCCTTGAGGTTATGTCAAAATAACATAGACCTCCTTTTTTGCTCACCCAAAAAATGGTATACCAATGCTCACCCAAGTATCCCATTTGCCTATGCAGTGGGACTCAAGATTAAATAACATTAACCAACATTTGATTAATCCTGGGTCCCACTGCATTGGCCAATGAGATGTTTGGGTGAGCATTGGTGTATCATATTTTGGATGAGCAAAAGTAATTTTTTTTTAAAGTTAAGCTAGCCCATTTAAAATTTGAAAGATAAAACATAAAATTACCCCTTTTTTTTACTTGCGTAGCTGACAAAAAATAACTAGCATAATGTTATATGTTAACTTTAGACAACCATAACTTACTCATTTTTTTAAAAAACTTTTTTGAGGTTTTTTTTAGGGATCCTCGTTTTACGTTTTTATCTGTCTAAACAAATTGATGAACATATAATATTTGAATTAAAAGAGCATAACTTCTTCAATATTTGGCCTTTTTGGATGATTTTTTTAAAAAAATTATTTCATGTATTTCTTCGAGATTTATGCATTGGACTTGGAAATTTTACAAAAAAAAATAATTTTGCTCACCCAAGAATCCTATTGGGTGAGCATGCGGGACCCACCACTTTACATCGTTTGTTCATCCTCATTTTGACCATAGAAAGAGGTGGGTCTCACATACTCACCCAATTAGGGTGAGAAAAAATGCACTCTTTGTGAGTATAGATAATTTATTATTATTATTATTATTATTATTATTATTATTATTATTATTATTTTTCGATATCTACTCAATTATGAATATTAATTTTACAAGAAGTGTATTTTTATATGATTCATGGAAAAAATCACGTTTCTATTTTTAGCTTAAATTTTAAGACTTTTTTTTTCTCTAGGATTTCATAGTCAATGTTCAGGTTTTGTTTGCGTGTATAAACCTAAATCGAACTACAAGTAATGTGTACATATATATATATATATTATTTAAAATATTTAATTGTAGGTGTAATAAGCATGGCCTTCGGTATTTTGAGAAAATATAACTTAAAAATTATCAATTTTTTTGGTCAACAATCATTGTGGGCTTAAGAAGGAGAGGTGAGTGTTACACAACTATAAACTTTAATGGAGGTTGGTGTAATTAAACAATAGCTCATTGAAGGTGAGTGTAATGTACTAATTGATGACATAAGCACTTTCCGTTAAGGGTTTAACGTTTTCCAAACAGAGGGGGCAAATTGTTACCTTGAAGCTAAACTCAAGGAATATCAGTGTAATTATGAAAACCACAAGGGAGGTCCGTGTAATTAGACCTAAACTCAGGGGATGTTAGAGTAATTATCCCATAAAAATTAACAATTAAAAAATATTCAAAATAAAATTGCAGATGTAACTTAAACAAAGGAAAAAATGAGTCACAAAGTTGAATTTATTTAATTTATATCTCATTATATTCTCATTTTTCTTTGTAACCGAACAAAGAAAGTTTTTTTTAGGGTTATTAGTAATAAGTCTTTTTAAGGGATTTTTTATGGTCATAGATCCCTCATGAAAATATTTCCCTTGAAAAGTTCTTAAAGTAATTGCCTAGACCGATTTACCCTACAACTATTAACATTCAAAAAAGGGAAATCCCTAAAATTTCCTCTCTCTCTCTCTCTCTCTCTCTAACTTGAAAAAAAAATATCAAAAAATTTTAAAATCAATAACTCACAATCAACAAATCTTTTTATGATAAAATTTCTTTTTTTTGGACTCATCTCAACGAGATCTATTAATGGAGTAGCATTGTTGATAGGTGACTCTGAAAGCAAAATTGTCACACCTCAATTCACCTCAGGCAGATTAGGACACGTGTAACAAGGCCATAAACTCTCAATTACACTAATTAGTAAGGAAACATGCAAGAAAAGTATGAGTTACACAACATAAAAGAACTATGTTGAGACAAAACATACCCAAAGGCAAAATGGTCATACATAAAATATGGTTAAATTTTATATTAAAAGATAGCTCTTTTAGTTCCGATTCCAACGCAAAAAATGGCGCGCAAATCTAAGTGGACGGCATAAAATTTCATGAGCGGATCGATTCGTCCTTTAAACCCGGATCGATCCAAAATCGTTATTTCTGGCAGAATGTCCTCAAAAAGGCCTGGATCGATCTGCCCTATATACCCAGATCGATCCGGTTCTGTAGTACTTGCTCCCAGCTGCTAAAAACTCTATTTTTATAAGTTCAAATCATACCAAATCAAAATCAAACCTCATGGAACTTCGAAAAACATTTCAAATTCATTTACAAACACACTTAAACATTCCCAAGATATATCTAAGTGCTTCCAACATTAACCAAACATGTAAAACTTCATTATAACCACAATTGGATTATATTAAACCATTACACCTCAAATGTTGCCAAGCATACTCAAACATAAAAAAGTTTATCGGAAAGTATTCCAAAACTTTGCATATAACCCAGTTACACATGGAACACGTCCAAAACAGTTGTGGCACATATTCGGACTTGCTGTAATGGTCCAACACAAACAACACACATAATCCATAGCTAGTTATAAGGAATTACATAGAATTCTCAAAGAGAAACTCCAACCTTCTAACTACCATATTACAACACTAATTTCAGAATTCCCAAAGCAACAAGTTACATATTCAACAAGACTATAAACATATTAAACAAGTTCTAAGTCCTCCCCGCTCCCAAGCGCTAATCACCTCCTTCCCACGCCATGTTTCGAACCTGCAGTGGTTGTTATGTACCACAACAGAAAAGGAAAATAATTTTCTTAAGCATTACGCTTAGTGAGCAATCTAAATGTGACTGTATGCTTATCATGTGCAAATGCTACAATAACCACATAATTCATATCCATAATTGCTGAACTACCGGTTCAATGATTCATTCAGACCCGAAGACCTTCCCTTAGCCCCGTAGTCACTTCTATTCCTTAGACTTCCGTTTTTGATTGATTCTTCTCCTTCTCCTCCCTTAATACTCTCAACAATGAATCATTTCCCAGGTAGTTCATTGATTATCACATAATCACATAAGCACTTAGACATGGCAATTTCATATATTGACATGTTAATCACAAATATAACATTTCCATAACTACCAAGCATGGATTTACATACTCTATTCATATTTGAAGTATTTAGCACATCAAACCACAAGCAAATTTTAGTTGGAAAACTCACCTTAGTAGAATTCTATCCAAACATGCTTAGAAAAGTTGAAGTCTTTAACAATTCTTGCTCAAATCAAACTCCAGCGTAAATCCTACAAGTTTTTGGCAACCGCGTGTCACCGACTAGAATGAGCTACCAAAATACAATGATTAAAACGTAAAAGAAAGGTATAGAAACGACCGTCTCACCTCCACGAGTCTGAATATGGTTTTAGTTCGCGAATTGGACGACGAACGACAATAAGACACCGTCGGGAACTCGTAATCTCGTCGGCTCTCTTTTCCTTCTCTAATTTTCTATGAATTTCTGAGTTGTTTGAGAGTGAATACTCATTCACATGACACCTACACCCTTTCATGCAATGAGTTGGCATCAAGTTTTCCCTTCTTTCATTTACACCCCCACTAGTTTCTAAGTTCTTATTATGAAATCCCCCAAATATTCCATTAACTACCCAATTATCTAAATGGGTGTTTGTCCAAGTCTCGTATGGGTCCCACACGTGGTCTCAAATATTTTACGAAGTTACTATTGCACCTACTAATTATGCACTTTTTGCAAAAACGCCCTCATTTATAATGACCAAAACTAGCATTTTAATAACTAACATTTTAATCAATGTAATATGAAAGCTATTAAACATATCTCCAATTAATCATAGAAATGCATCTAGTCATTTAAATGCAAATTTTACAATTTGGGCCCTTCGCTGGGTCCCACTTCTATACCTGTCCCACCTCACTGAGGACTTTTCCAACTGTGTTCTTTACTGAACACTTTTCACTGGCGAGTCCAAAGCCTCCCCTTAATCCATTTATACACCAATTATGACAATTAATGCATATTAATATATTAACTTAACCTTTTTTTTTTTTTTTTTTTTTTTTCCGGGTACGAGTGTTACAAAAAATAACATAAATGTTTTGAGGATTTTTCAAATGTCTCAACTATTAGTTTGAGAAATTTCTCGACTAATAATTTGAGGGATTCAGTCTCAACTATTAATTTGAGGAATTTCTCACGATAAAAAAAAATCAAATAAATTTGAGGAATTTCTCAACTTGATAGCTTTTGAGAAAATTCTCAACTATTAGTTTGAGGAATTTCTCAGGTTACATTGACAAATTTCTTAACATATCCTGCTGACATTGTGTTAAACATTGTGAAATTTCTCAACATAACATGGAAAATCTCTATTTGAATTTTACATGATTATATCTCCACAACCAAAATACAACTACTCAAATATTCTACGGGCACGTTTTGAGAAATTTCCAAACATATCGGGTGGAGATAGAAGAAAATGATTATCCACCATTAAACCCCCTTGTTTCATAAATGCCTTTCAGGATACATTGGGAAATTTTTCGACATATCATCGGATGAGAGTTGCAACATATTATATCATAAAAATACCAAGCCTATTTCAAGTGTAAGTGAAAGGTTGACATTCTCAAAGTGTTAGATGATGAAATCGGACAACAAACAAAGCAATATACATTTTGTTCGTCCAACTAAAAATGATCCAAATCGATTTTTATCTTCAACATCTATATTCGGTTCATGCCTTCAAACATCAAGACTTGGAATTTGTAATAACTCTAGATTGACAACTCATGTTAGTCGTGTTATCGTTAACTCGTGTTTATACAAGTTGTTTTTGTTGGTTTGATCACGTTTATCAGAAGTTGGGTATGTTTAATTTGGTTTTGGCTTAGAACTTGTGTTGTTGCAAAATTAACTCTACTGTCAAAAGCAGTCGACTGCACCTTGAACCAGTCGACCGGAATTGTGAATAAAATGAAGTCAGGTTTCTGTTTTTTTTTTAAACCAGTCGATTGGAAATTCCTATATAGTCGACTGGATCTATTTTCAAAATTGGGCATTCTGGAAACACTAATATAGTTGACCGGATTAGTGCTAGTTGATCGAATCTAATACCACCCACTACAAACTTAGTCGACCAGACATGGGTCAGTCGATTGGATTGAATCTCTGAGATTTCAAGCTCTTTTTAGTTTCCAAAACAGTTGACTGGGTCCCTGATCAGTCGACTGGATTTTCCTGATTGAAAGTGAAACATTTCTATAGGTTTCGGAAGCATTATCAACATTATTATTGACTCACACTCATTCATACACACACACACACACACACACACACACACACACACATACACTTTTTTTTTTTCTCTCTCTCTCTCTCTCAGTCAAGCCCTAGTTTTGATCTAGGGCCAATGCCCTAATGCGATCCTGACACTCATCTGGGAAGCTCGGTGGATCGACAGATGCCACTGCAAAACAAAGGGGGTCAGTCAGTATCGCAGCAGCAAGAAATCGCAATCAAATACAAACTTGAGACGCAGCTCACTCCTTAATTTACTCGACCAGGTGGTTCTCAGGGGAATTCCCGGGGTCTCCTTGCTGAGCCCGAGGGTGGATACTTGGAAGAATTTCCTCTTCCACCCCTTGTTGTTTCTCAGAGCATTCTCCAAAATCTTCTTCCCTTTTTGAGCACTTATGGAAAAAAGTTGACCTCTTTGTGCAACGGGGATGGCTAGTAGGTCCACAAAAATTCCTGGAGGGTCAGCTTTGTTAGCCTTGAATTTCTTTAAGGCATTATTGATATTTGTTTTGATGATGACAAATCTATTGATAATATCATGTTTTGTAATTGTTCTACTCTAAGCTATTATCAAGTCATTTTCATTGTGCTAGTGTAACACCCGTACCCGAAAAACGGGTCAATTATCATGTTATATGCATTAATTAATATAATTAGTGTATAAAATGGATTAGGGAAGGCTTTGAACTCGCCCATAAAAAGTGTTCAGAAGAGGGACACTAGTTGGAAAAGTCCCCAGTGAGGAGGGACAAGTATGGAAGTGGGACCCAGTGAAGGGCCTAAATAAAAATTTGCATTTTACGTGATTAGATGCAATTATGTGATTACTTGAATATTTACTTAAACGCTTTTATATTATATGATGATACATGTGTTAGCAACTTATATTAGTTTGGATATCCATACAAGGGTATAAATGAAAAGAATTTATAATTGATAGGTGCGATAACAACTTCACAAAATATATGAGACCCACATTGGGACCCATGCGGAACTTAGACAAATCCTCGTTGGATAATTGGGTAGTTAATGGAATGTTGGGGGATTTCATAATGAGAACTTAAGCAATTCTGGGGATGTAAACGAAAAATGGCTAAATTTGAGGTTAAGGCACCTCATGCTTACATGGGTGTGTATGTGTCAAAATAGAGAGTAAGACTCTCATGTTTTGCTGGGAATTAAACCAAAAGAAGAGGAGAGCTCACCGAGAGAGAAGACGGAACCGTCACCGACGACGTTTTTCGCCGTACCGTCGCCGTTGTTCGCCGGATTCACGATCCGAGACCACTTTTGGACTCGTGGAGGTAAGAGGATCACATGCACGTAATTTGTTTTCATTTTCGGCAACGTTTTTCCGGTAACCGTTCTTGATAAATGATATTTGTTGAACCAAAACCATGTAGGATTTACTTTGGGTAAGAATTGAGCAAGATTTGTGAAGGAATTCTTCATTTCTAGCTTGAATTTGGGTAGATCTTGCTAAGGTGAGTTTTCTACACTAAAGAATGGTTGTGTTTAACTATGTTCAAGGCATCAATGATGTAGAGATGTAGAGAATGATCTTATTGTGTTGATTATTCATGTTTAGAAAGCATGTAGTTACTAAATTGTGAATTGCATGTTAGCTTTATGAAGATTATATGTACCTACATGTTTATGTGCTAATATGTTGATGTGGTATTCAATGAGCATCGGGAAAATGATTCATTAGCTGGGAGTAATAAGGGTGGTGAAGAGGAAGAATTCGAGAAATACGGAAGTCCAAGGAATAGAAGTGGCCACGGGACCAAGGGAGGTCTTCGGGTCTGAATGAATCATTGAACCGGTGACTCGGTGATTACAAATATGGTTTATGTATTAATTGTTGCATTGAACATGTTAGACATTCAGCCATGTTTAGATTACTCACTAAGCATAATGCTTAAGAAAACCGTTTCTGTTTCTGTTGTGGTAAATAACAACCACCGCAGGTACGGATCAATACCCGGAGAGAAGGTGACATGCTCGGGAATGGGGGAGAGAATTAGAACTTATAAATATGTTTTAAACTTGTGTTATAGTGTAACTAGTGACTTGAAGTCCTTGACTTGAGACTTGAAGTCTTGACTTGTGGATGGGAGAGATGGAGGAGATTTGGGACTCTTGTATATTATCTCTCGTTTAACTTGTAAAATGTTGTAATTATTAGTTTCTAAAATGGTGGTTTAGTTCCTAGCTTGTAATCAAGAGGTTTAGCTCTTCTAACTTGATGTTTGGTGATTTTGAAGTTTAACTTGGAAAACTATGTAAATTTTCTATGTTTTGGTTGAGTATGTGGAAGTGGTTAGCTTCGACCATTCCGGAAAGTACGGGTTGTGTCGCAAGTGTTTTGACAAGCTCCATATGTTGATATAATGTTGGTTGTAGTTTGAGCCAAAAATCTACAAGTCTTGTAATGTACTAGTTGGTATGTCTTGTGAATGTTGAATCCTTGTTTTGATTCAAAAAGAGTTGTGTTCATGAGTTAATTGATCCAATTCTAGTTGTGGATATGTGATACACGCTTGATTTATGTTTAAAACATGGTTAGAAATGGATTTGAAATGGTTCCCTAATGTTCCAAGAAGTTTTGGTTTGGTTTGGGCATGAGTTGGATAGGTTTTGACAGTGTTTTTAGAAGCAAAAATAAGTTATGGGAAGCCCGGATCGATTCGGGTTAATGAAGGGATCGATCCGGCCTTTTTCGGGGACATTCTGCTAGAAAAATGAGAAGATGGATTGATCCGCCCTTTTCGCGGATCGATCCGCATGCAATTTCACAGCACGTCCGCTTTTACGGAAACGCGCATAACTCTTTCTAAAAAATTCGGATTCGCGCGCCGTTTTTTGCGTTGGAACTGGGACTCGTAAATCTATATTTTGGTATAAAATTTGATATACTTTATTAATGACCATTTTACCCTTGGGTCTGTTTTTGGCACAGTAAGCTCTTTTCTGATGGTTTAAATCATGTTTTCCTTAATAATTAACAAGGTTTAGTGTTTTTTAGTGTATTTTGGGTGCGTATATTCTTGTTACACGTGTCCTAATCCACCGGGGCGGGTTGGGGTGTGACAGCTAATCTCTTGATAGAGATATTAAATGTTCTAACTTTGTTTGAGTTCATGAGATAGCATATGGTGATGCCCAAGAGTGATGGAGCTCAACAATGATCAAGCTTGAAGATTTGAAGATTTTTCTATCCTTGGTTGAAGACTAGGATTTATATGTAAGCATTTTGATCAATCACTCATAGGGGCTCAAGTAACTTTAATTGGACCTTAGGATCCTTGCTCTCATACTTTAAAACACTTTCAAGGACCTAAACATACTTAGACCACTCAATTAAATTCATTTCACAAAAGCTTTTAAGTGGCTAAGTCAAAACAAAGACCTTTGTGCAGATAGGTCAACTTTAAAGGAAAACCTGATCCAATTGGTAAGGAATTAGATATTGAGTTTTATATGGTTGGAGAGGTATTTGAATCTAGTTTCTGAATCTTCAAACAGATCGCAAAAACAAGTTTTGTAGAGGGAGTTATGGCCGTTTTAGTGAAGAGGTGTCAGTCTGCCAAAAAGCAGCAAAAAACCAGTCGACTGATTTTTGAAGGGTCCAGTCGACCGAAGGTATTGTTCCAGTTGACTGGATTGTAAAAAAGTTGACTGTTTTCAGTTTTTGAAAGGTAGACACTACTACAAATTTTCCAGTCGACTGGGGCATTTTTTCAGTCGACTAGATCGCGCTGAAACACTTAACGACTAGTTTTCTAAACTTTCTGAAAATTGCTTTTACACCCCCTAAACACCCCCAACGGTCATATATGTTGAAAGGCTATATATAGGGTGATTTTAAGGGTTGGGTAATGTAGGAAAATCATTCAAACAACTAGTTTAATCATCATTCACAATTGAGCCCTACTTTAAGTGAAAAATTAATTTGCTCTAGATTTCAATTATAATTCTTGAGAGAGCAAATTGTAGTGAGCTTTCATTTGTATTATCCACTCATTAAGGAGTTGTAGTGTGAGCTTTTAATTGTATTATCTACTTTAGAGAGAGAGATATCATTTATATCCAAATCAACCATTTGTAAAGAGCGAGGGTTAGTAACCCTTGTGTGTAAAGAAGATGCGTTCTTCTTTGGGAGAGATTGAAGGCTCTTGTAACGGTTTGGTCTACTCTTGTGAAGTAGGTCGGATTAAAGGAATCCTCAAGAGGTGTTCTTGAGGAGTGGACGTAGGCCGCAGTGTGTGGATTGCCGAACCACTTGAAAACTCGGTTTGCAAGTGTCTATTATCTTCTCTCTTTACATTATTATTTGTAATTGTGTTTAATTTGCAATTAAGTTTTAAAAATTGTTTAGTTTTTGCTAAACCCTTATTCACCCCCTCTAAGGTTTCACATTTGGGCCAACAAGCTTGTACCCAAAAACTTGGGGCCAAAGGTGAATGGCCCCCATAAAAAAATCTCCAATCGTTCGGGGCAAGCTGCCCGAGAGTAATACCGAGGTAGATCAATAGGTCTCGGGCAAGCGGGTGGAGAGGAAGACTAAGGCCCGCAAGGAGCGCGTCCTCATAAGTGTGGCGTACCCTGACCAACGAACGTGAGCCTTGCCAGTCGGTACTGCAAGGTAGAAGCCTTCGAAATAACCAAACTTCTGCCTGATTCTATCTAAATTTGACCTGAGCAGCCTACTGGAGGTCCCAATGCAAGAAAAGACAACATCTGGATTACTTGAGGTCGACGCATCATTACCCGCTCCCCTCGACTCTGAAACCTCAACATATTCCTGACTCGCTTCCTCATCGGATACTCAGATGGGGATTCTACCCTCGCTGTGGTGGTCTGATAGGGTTAGTGAAGGAGGTGTCAAGCTGGTACTAGAGGTCCTGAACCTCGATTGCTCATCCTCCGACCGGGAAGACAAGTTATGGGACAAGGAAGCAGCTAACGACCTAAGTACGGGTCAAGAACTCCTAATCTAATGTAAAGGGGTGGAAGAACCAAGAGTTTGTATAGTAGGGCGTACACAGTCTTAACGGTCAGGTAACACTCAGACATGACGATCCTAGGGCGCACCGACCGGGCAGACTGTTCTACCAAAGAAAGGGAACCACACAACGTGAGGAAGAAATAGAACTTGAGGCAAAAAAATCCCACTTCCTCACAAAGCCTAAAGGGTTCCTGTTCTCCAGCCTCACCCGGTAATAAAAACAAAAGAAGAAGAGAAGGACAAGCACAATGAATTACAAGGCTGGAGAAACGAAGACTTACAAGGAAGAAATGCGGGGAAGTTACTCCAAAATCTGGACTGGGTGCTTTTCCTCTGAAATCACTCGGTAATTTCTTCCTATGGACAATAGAAGGAATGAAAATGCTCAAATGTCCCTTATATAGATTGCGTGAATGGTCCGGATGGCCTCAGATCCAATGGCTCAGCAAATTTCCCGCCTAAATGCCCGACAACTGGAACCTCAAGCAGCCCAAGCGGTGGCTCAAAAGGCGTGCGCATTTATTACATGATGTGACGGTTCGGTTAGGTTGCGACTGTTCGGTTATACTTGCACTAACTTGGTTGGATCCTGACTAGACTAACCCATTCTTGACACGTGGCAGGTCGGACTTCGAGCTCCTGAGTCATCAGACCGGGTTCGTAACCTGAGTTGTCAAGAAGATCGATCCCACCCTGGGTATTTGTACCGGCAATCCTCCCGTGCTATGCCAGTTTCCAAGCCTCAACCGATGCATCACTAGTTTAGCCTTGGAAATGGGGGGCAGTTGATACACACAAAAATGTTCAATGAAAGCGAAGCACATACACCACACCAGGGATCGCTTGGTTCACCTAGGGATTGATCGTGTCATCTCCAACATTATCCCGAGCGGTAGACCAAGTGTCACAAGGCCCGACCAACAGGTCGGGATTGCAACGCGGCTCGACCATCATGGGTACGATGCGGCCCAGCCCCAGGATGTGATCCAGAATGCATCAAATGATTTCCTACGCCAGCTAGAAGACTAAATTGGGTGTTTAGAAAGTTTTTTTTAAAATACAATTAGGAAACTCACGTGATTTATGCTAATCAATCCCAATCTGATTGCATTGCCTTATCAGTATACTTGCCATGTACGAGGAGGTTTCTTAAACTATAAAAGGAACCCCTCATTCCCATAGACAGGGATCGTAATTTTACCTGACACGCACGTACATACTGCGCGTCCGGCCTCTGGTATTTCCATCCCTTTGTTGGTTCACCAAAGGCCACTAGTGATTTCATATCATAGTGCAAGTGCTCTGATACACACGTGGACGTAGGTCTCTTCATTAACAGGGCCGAACCACATACAATTTCTCTTATCTTTTTCTTCTTATCTCTAGCCCAAATTTTGGCATCATTAGTTATGATTTTCATGAGAGAGCATTTATACTCATTTGAATTTGGTTGTTGGATACTTAATCAATTCCATGCAATACTCATTCATTGCAATCAAAGATTCAAGCCCTAGTTTTGTGAGGTCCATTATACTTGCTCTAGTTATTCATTGTAATTCCTTGAGAGCATTAAAGAGAGCTATTTATTGTTTCCATCTACTCTAAAAGAGAGTTTTCTCAGTTGTATTTCAAACACACAATCATTCATAAAAGTTGTAAAGAAGGGTTGGTGCAACCGTTACTCTAAGTGAAGGTGTTCTTCATTGGAGAGGTAAAGAAGTTCAAGAAGAACTTGTAAAAGTGGTTTGATCTTCACCCGAAGATGATTGTTTTAGTGGAATCCTCAAGAGGTGTTATTGAGAGGTGGACGTAGGCCGCGGTTTGCGGATTGTCGAACCACTTGAAAACTCGGTTTGCAAGTCTCTCTCTCTCTCTCTCTCTCTCACTTTACTTAATGTTTTTATTGGTTATTGCTGTTGCTTAACCTTTAATTTGCCATTAGTCGTTAGTAATCTTATTCACCCCCCCTTCTAAGGATTACTTTTGGGCCAACAAAAAGGTTTCAAGTGAGAAGGAGAAATTAAGAAAGAATGAATTAGTGAGATGTTTCAAGTGAAAAAAAAACTATAGTCGACTCTCTTGATTTTTGTTTTCAAAGTTTGATTTAAGGATCCGTTTGGGTTTTTGTTAGAACAAGAGTTTCATATTTAAGACACTCTCCTACAAAAATATTTTTCTGTAGAAATTATCAAAAAAATATTAATGTTTCATATTACAACATAAATTAAAGATTTTGCAAGTTTCTTTTTTTAAAAAAATACTTTCATTTGCTCCTAATTAATTTTTTTAGCTGCTTTAAAGTTAATTTGAATTTTGAAAATATTTTAAAAAATTAATTGTCAAACAGACTCAAATATTGGAATAATGGGGGAAAATATTGGAATAATGTGGGGTGGGGAGGGAGGGAAAATTATAGCATTCATTTTTTTTTTTAAATTTCATATTTAGGAGATTGTACTTTTGGCTATGATTCACTACTCCAAGTTTTCCAAAAACAGATAGAGAGACATAGTTTTTTTTGGTTGAGTTCCCCGTGAGAAAATATAGCTGATATTACAGAGAAAAGGACGTAATAACTATGAGAGAGGTGGGCATTGTTTATTTGTGAGAGTGGAGAGAGAAAGGGTGAGAGAAAGTTTAGAGAGAGAGAGAGAGAGAGAGAGAGAGAGAGAGAGAGAGAGAGAGAGAGAGAATTCAGTAAGATCATAATACATTTCACTTTTATTTATCTCAATCATCGTTTTTGGACTGAGAGGTTTGGGTTTTATATGGGATTAGGGTTTAGAAATGGGACAAGCAAAATGCTAGCCAAGCTCCATTTGATCACATTTGAACGCAAATATGAATTAAATTATTACCAAACTTCATATTTCGAATCATTTCTCTCTCACACACTCTCTATCTATCTTTATGGCCCTAGTTTAATTTATCAGTCAAATCCTATGTTGGAACGAAAAGCCCTAGTTTTTTTAGACAATCGAGGAGAGGAAGTATGGCAAATTACTGTCTATCAATCAATTGGCACCCATCTTTTCCATAAGATCATAATACATCTCACTTTTGCAATTCATATGTTATATTATATTATATATATATATATATATAATAGGTTACCGGTAGGTGCATATCCCCTCGTATTAGTTTTATGGACTTTGTTTTCCTTTCTTTTGTTTTTTATTGCAATTTTTAATCTTATTATCAATTGTGTAATAATTTAATAAATTAATGAAAGCCATTATCTTCTCTCGAATTATCTTCATTGACTTTTACAATGCAACCACTTCTATATTATTGGAGTTTTTTCTCCTTTGGATTGTGTTCTGGCAACCAATCAAAATCTAGGGGCCCACTGCCACATCATTTAAGATCGATTTTTGGATTAGGATTTAACATTACTCATTAATTTAAGGTTAGCATTATCAACAAAAAGTAATGGTTTGGGAAGCATTATCAACATTATTACTTACTCACACTCATTCACTCACTCACACACACACACACACACACACACACACACACACACACACACACATGCGTGTGAGTGTGTCAGTCAAACACTAGTTTTTCATCGAAAAGCCCTAGTTTTTGAGATGATTGAGGAGATGAAGACTTCATGGCAACATTACTGTCTATCAATCAATTGGCAGCCATATTTTCGGTAAGATCATAATACATCTCACTTTTTCTTTCTCTCAATTGTTGTTTTTGGACTGAGAAGTTTGGGTTTTATGTGGGTGGGTCAAGCGAAATGCTAATGAAGCTCTATTATTTATCAGATTTGAACTCAAATATGAATGAAATTGTTACCAAGTTTCACATTTCGAATCATCTCTCTCTCTCTCTCTCTCTCTCTAGGGCCCTAGTTAATTTTATCAGTCGAACCCTAGGTTGGAATGAAAGGCCCTAGTTTTTTAGATAAACGAGGAGAGGAAGTACGACAAATTACTGTCTATCAATCAATTGGCAGTCATCTTTTCGTTAAGATCATAATGCATCTCACTTTTGCTATTCATATGTTTACATATATCTATACACACACACACACACACACACACACACACTAGGTTACCGACACGTGCTTTGCACATGTCTATCCCCTCGTATTAGCTCTATGGGAGAATTATTGAAAATGACAATTATGGACACTTGTTAAGTTTAAAGCCGATTTAAAAGTACATTTAACAAAAATGACAAAAAGTTGACAGTTGGTGCTCGCACGGTATAAGTGCGTGCACCATAATATCTCCCACCACAACCCCCTCAAACCCCAAAGCGCTCCCACATCCGCGCTTCCTTTGCCAGTCTGCTCGCACCGTGCGAGCAGTGTACCGTATCATTTCCAATTTCAAAAAATATTTTTAAATTTTAAACGTCCATAACTTTTGACCTACAACTCCATTTTTCGCAAATTTCATACCGTTGGAATCGTGTCGACGAGAGCTACAAAACTAGTACGATTGTTGATATGTTTTGAGAAAAAAAAATTCATATATTTATATACATGAATAATAAGTGAAATTTCACTTGATATACATAAAATATTAAGTAAAATTTCACTCAATTCTAGAGCTTTTAAAAGCTCTCCCAAAAAAACCTTAAGTTCAATTTTTGCAAAGCTCATAAACTAGTTAGCAAATGAATTAACATGAAATTGTGCTTTAAAAAAGGAGAACCACCAAAATGGGGGACAAACTAAGCCTTAATGTTCATGTACGAGTTAAGTGAAATTTTATTAAATATTCATGTAGGCATGGTGATTTGTTTTTTTTTTTTTTTTTTTAAACAATGCATATTTTGTTAAAATAAGCAAATTTCAGAATTAATTATAAAACACAATTTTTCAACCAAAACAAATGCAGAAGTTCTTGTTAAAATTCGTCTTTTTAAAAATTTTTTACTCAAAACATATAAATTTGGCATACATAAATATTAAGTGAAAATTCACTGAACCCGTACATGCCTTCTTCCTGAAAAACTTGAAGTTAAACTTAATATTCATGTACTCGTTCAGTGAGATTTCACTTAGTATGTCAAGTAAAATTTCACTAACTATTCTAAAAGTAGCTAAAAGTAACTCTCTAGAGTTTAAGATTTAATTTGATACTTACTTTGTTAAAAAGTCCCTCAAATGTCAATTTAAGTGAAATTTCACTTAATATTCATGTATGCCAAGTGAAATTTTACTTTTTTTTTTCATATTAAACAGTGCATATTTCATTTAAAAAAAAATCAAATTTCACAAATCAATTATAAAACATAGTTTTTCAACCCAAACAATTGCAAAATTCTTGTGAAATTTCACTAAAAATCTCCTTAAAAACAAAGTGAACATTCGGTTTTTTTTTCCCTCACAACATATGAACTTGACATACGTGAATATTACGTGAAAATTCAATGATCCATACACGAATATTATGTGAAAATTCTATTAGGTTCGTCTGGAACATGACATGTCAAAATAAGAGTTTTTTTTTCTTTTGCGCAAAAGGTATCAACAATGGTATTAGTTTTGTAGCTCTCGTCGACACGGTTCCAGCGGTATTAAATTTATAAAAAACAGAGTTGTAGATCAAAAGTTATGGAGGTTTAAAATTTAAAAAAATATTTTCGAAATAGATATTATATGGTACAGCCACTCACACGGTGTGAATGACTAAAACCAAGAACGCGTGAGGGCTGATGGTGACATGGGATCTTCTATGGTGTGTGCACTTATACCGTGTGAACACTGTATAAGATTCCTTTTGTTCTTTTTAGAAAATGGTCAAACCAATTGGAATTTTAAACTTTTGAGGGTTACTTGTAGGGATTTTCCAATAATTTTCTATAGCTTTATTGACTTTTCATTTTGCAAATTTTAATCTAATTATCAATTGTGTAATAATTTAATAAATTAATGAAAGCCATTATCTTCTCTCGAATTATCTTAATTGACTTTTACAATGTGACCACTTCTATATTATTTGAGTTTTTTTCCCTTTGGATTGTGTTTTGGCATCTAATCAAAATCCAGGGACCCACTGCCACATCATTTAAGATTGATTTTTGGATTATGATTTAACATTACTCATTAATTTACGGTCAGTATTTTCAACAAGGGTAATACTTGGGACACACCCAAACACACAACTTTTGAGACACAACCCAATTAATGTGTCTATCTCTCTCCTGTGTCACTGTGGGGTCTAGTGACATCAGAAGAGAGATAAATACATTAATTTAATTGTATCTCAAAAATTGTGTGTTTGAGTGTGTCCCAATCTTTACATTATTATTACTATAAGGATTTGGGAAGCATTATCAGCGTTATTACTGGCTCACACTCATTCTCTCTCTCTCTCTCTCTCTCTCTCTCTCTCTCTCTATATATATATATATATATATCATAACCTTATAATATAAGAATGCAGCAGCTCAAAACTGACTTAGTCAAATACCATTTTGCCCCTCTCCAAAACTTATATACATACTCCTCATAAGAATATATTGATTTGTGTGAGGGCAATTTTGTCATTTCAGCCCACCAAGAATCTTTAGGAAAACTTGTAATTACAAGTGCACCCTTTTAGTATACATAATGACTCATACATCTCGATACTCATCATAATGATATATTGATTTGTGCGAGGGTAATTATGTCATTTCAAATGAATTATTACATTCAGGTCAACTTTTAAAATTTTATTTAATATAATAATGAGGATTCAATCAATAATATTATGCCTAATTACATATGGCTCAACAATTTTTGGAATATTTATTATTCACTTAAAAAAAAGTCAACAAATGCGGCTATTTTGGCGACTATTTACGAATTGGTCACTAATATTTATAATTTGGTCAACTTCTTCTGTCAAATTTAGTATTCATATATTGTAATATGTGTAATTGCATTTGGATGAGCACGTTTTGGGATATTTATTATTCATTTCAAAAAAAGTCAACAAAAATGATTATTTTAATGGCTATTTACGAATCGATCACTAATACTTACTTTTTGGTCAACTTCTTCTCTAAAATTAATATATTTACGAATTGGTCATTAATATACCAAAATTCACTTATATTCAAATCTCATACCAAATTTATATCTTATACTCAAATGCATAAGAGGGGATTGACACGTGCATTGCACGTGCCGAGAACCTAGTATATATATATATATATATATCAGTCAAACCCTAGTTTTTCACCAAAAAGCCCTAGTTTTTTGAGACGATCGATGAGAGAGCCTTTATGGCACATTACTGTCTATTAATGAATTGTCAGCCATCTTTTTGGCAAGATCAGAATACATATCACTTTTCTTTATCTCAATTGTTGTTTTTGGACTGAGAGGTTTGGGTTTTATATGGGTTTAGGGTTTAGAAATGGGTCAAACGAAATGCTAACCAAGCTCCATTTTTTATTAGACTTAAAACTCAAATATGAATGAAATTGTTACCAAGCTTCATATTTATAATCATTTCTCCATCTCTCTCTCTCCGGGGTCCTAGTTTTATAAGTCAAACCCTAGGTTGGAACGAAAGGCCCTAGTTTGTTTAGACCATCGACAAAAAGTAAGGGTAAGATCATAATACATATCACTTTTTCACGCTCAAAACCACCTGAATTTTCATTGTAAGTTCTCCACTGCAGTGAAACTACCTGAATTCTATTGTATGTTCATTAGAAGAAGTACTGAATTGTCCCCCAACCATATCATTGTTTATTCGTAAAAGATGGTTATTGCTCCTCAAATGGGGGAACATTTCCCTTTTCAGTCAGAATAGAACCATCATAATAAAAGACTCTTGTTAAAAATAGCTCATCGGTGGCCATGTAACGGGGTGCTAAACGACTCTAATCATGACCTGAATATAGAGAATGCTAAAACTACCACAATCTATAGGAGTAGAAAGAGCCAAGCATGTAGACAGCAGATTAACGGACAAGAGATTAACTTCCAAGTCCATATGTTTATAAGCATTAAATTGTTCCTCAAACTTATGTAACATAGCTGTTACAGAATGTAGACTTTCTTGAAATTGTGCCACGGAACATTTCATTTCCTCGGACCTGCTACACGCTGCTACTTGAACTTGTATAAACTCCAAACAATGTCGAAGAAGTCTTCCAAAACTTTAGGCGGGGTGCGTTACTAAGTTCATATAGTAGTAAATCAAAGTGCAGCTGAAACAAGAAGGGTACGGATTCTTTGCAATAGCTCACCCTTCACGGAATCAGGAATGGAAGCTGCACGGATAGAAGGATAACAGGTCATCAAGAAAAATGAATAAATAAATAAGTAGAGCTAAAACATATCAATATATGCATTTGTGTGTGTGTGCGGGGGGCGCGTGAAGGAGATGAAATACTCAATATGGTATATCAGCCCCCATTAAACTGAACCAACTGCATTAATGGACAATCAGGGAGTTGGAAACTGAATTACAAAACAAGAACAAACACATATTGCCTAATAAATTTCGGCAACCAATTTATGTTAATATAAAATAGTCTTCTAACGCATTTGAGGGAGACTATAAAACCAATCAGGATAAATGGAACTAACGCAGTGTTTGTTTCGACGTAAAATATTTTACATGGAAAAAAAATTTCCATGTAAAACATTCTCATGTACAGAAATTTTGTTTTTTCTTATGTTTTCCGGTGTTTTGGCTAAAATGCTAAAAACATTTCCGGAACAACTAAATGAGTTTATATTGTGTTTTGGGCGGACAATTTTTTATTTTTATTTTTATTTTTTTATTTTTGAATCTGTTACATTTAGTTCTCTCTCCAAAAATACATGACCAAATAGTACTCCAAAGACAAGGAGCCATATGTATATAACTACATTGATATATATATATATATATATAGGGAGAGGATCTTAAGTGCACTGACCCAGTGCACTGGCTTTTAAGCCTAAAAAATCCGCGGGTCAGCAAGGCGGCAGGATGGGGCGTGAGTCAGCGAGGCAGCACGCGGATTTTTTTAGGCTTAATAGCCAGTGCACTCTGCCCACTGCACTTAAGATCCTCTCCCTATAGACACACACAGGTTACAGAGATACAAAGATACATAGACAAACACTTATGAATGACATAGTTTATGGTCCAAAGAAATTAACAAGTGTCAAAAATGCAGAGTTGCAAACTAACAATAAAGTATATGAAAATATATAATCGTATATATATAAACAAACACACACACACACATATGTATATATATATATATATATATAGAGAGAGAGAGAGAGAGAGAGAGAGAGAGAGAGAGAGAGAGAGAGAGAGAGAGAGAGAGAGAGAGAGAGAAGGAGAATGTTATATGCCAAGTCACAAACTGGAGTCTTCTCAGCAGAGTATTCATTGAACTTTGAAGCCATAAAGTTACGGGCTTTCTCATAAGCTATGGATGGGACTACTTACGGGATTGAAGAACAAAAATGTTTGCGGGAAAATGACTTACGGGCATTTCAGTCGGAAGTTGTTTTTTCATCCAAATGGTGTAAAATGTTTTTTTGGTAAAACAATTTACAACATTATTAATGCAACCAAACACCGGAAAATGGAAAAATATTTTCCGGAAAATGTTTTACATCGAAACAAACGGAGAGCAAAATTTCAACATCTGAGATGTAACTCAGAACAAGTGGAATGGATTTGGTCAAGGTTGATTTGTTTATAACTGCAAGATTGTTTTGTATATTGAAAAATTAACTAATATAGTCACGAAGGAAGCTATATGTCAAAACTGAGGGCAATGCAGATCTTAGAGCAGAATTATATTCTTAAAAATGAACTACTCCCTGGAGCAGGTCTCATGCTGTTCCCTGAAATTCATAGGCAAAGAACACCGAATCGCTCTTGAATCAGGCTCTATGATGATAATATCTTACAATGTCAAGTTGTCAAATGAAAGTAGAGAGATTGCCAACGCCACTGTGATAGAGGTCGCCAAGCAAGTCTTCGGTCACAAATATGCGCCAACACAGCCACATCACAACCACAACCACCATCACCAAAACATCTGCATTAAATAATCGCTTCCTTACCCTATTCCCAGTCCCCACCATTTCCATGAGAGTCCCAACTGTCCCATCATCACAACTCTGCACTATCAACATCCTTCCTACCACCAAGATTGCATAGTGTTTGCAGTTCACAATTTTCAACAGTAGAAATGGCATTTCAAATATCACACCCCAAGTACATTTTGACATTACACAATAAAAACAAAGCAATCCATTGGGACGACAGCTAAAGAATTATCTACAGATAAGTTGAAAGAAGGAAAAAATCTCACCTCTGCCTTTAGGTGTTATCAAGTGTACAAGGTCATCCACAGTAACATTGTTCCTTCCTGTCTTCTTTATATATGCCCTAGGGTAACACAAAGTTAAGACAGATATACGATTGTCGCAATAAATCCATAAATCCTGTTCATCCAAGTTAGATCGAGTTGAAAAATCTTTTTGAGAAGTGTAGTAGTGAACCAACATGGATTGCTGGGAGACTGATGACAACAGTACAGAAAACCCACGAACCCAAATTTTTAGGTTTTGTGACGTCGCGTGTCCTTATCCGTGCTACATACTCAATGCTATTATTAGTCTAGTTTGATTGTCATCAAAATATATGATACAACCAAATTTGAGTTCAAAAGCGATTCAAGAATTCTAGAGATAAAATAGTGAACTCCCCCGTTCCCTGATGACAAAGAATAAAGTGCCTCAACTGATAAATCCTCAGCTAAACAATGCGAAATGCTCTTTCTGGATGAACCGATACGTCCAGTGAAGAGGCATTTCCTAGTTGTAGACTAAGGATTTCTAGCACCGAAGGTTTAATCATTTGGGAAAAGAACCATCATCTTTGGGGAGTAGTTGATCTATTCATAAGTACCCTAATGTGTGTGTGTGTGTGTGAGGGGGAGAGAGAGAGAGAGAGAGAGAGAGAGAGAGAGAGAGAGAGAGAGAGAGAGAGTCTTATACCCATTGCTTGAGAGACTGTCCGAATCCAACTTATGTTTTGTACCCTCCAGGCTCCAACTCATAGGAGGATAGGAAAATATTCACCAAACTGGCTTTCCTGTTCGTTCTTTAAAATAACTCTCATTATCACTCTCTAATTACTAAAGGTCAAAACTCTCTTCTGCCTAGTCTCTACACTAACACATGGCCGTGCCACTCCTAGTTTTGAACTCAAATACAAATCTCGGATGTCTTATTTTATAGTCTTTCAACTTGTTAAAGGCTAAATATTGTTGTTGATAATGGGCAGATAAATATCAGTTTTCAGCATTGATCTAGGCTTAGTTTGGCCCCCATGTGGCTTTTTAAAAGGAGCTTATGAAATTTATTACTAAATTGTTTGATAATTTTATACAAGTGACACACTACTCTTCAAAAAGACATATTGAAACCAAAAAGCAACCTTGAGCTTTTAAAAGCTCCATTCTAGAGCTTTTAAAAGCTCCCCCCAAAAAGCCCCAAGTTCAATTTTTGCAAAGCTCATACACTAGTTACCAAATGAATTAACATAAAATTGTGCTTCAAAAAAGGAGCACCAAAATGGGGGCCAAACTAAGCCCTAGTATAATTGACTTAGTGGTTCATGTCAAAAGAATGTCGACGGTTGTAGCGTTTCCTACTGATTTGTCCATGGGACGTAAAAAGAGAGCTTTCTCGCGAGTATTGACAATACAGTATGCTATCAGTAATTTCTAAATAAAATCCATATTATTAAGGAAAATGAAAAAATAACTACCTAGTACCTAACCAACATACACATAAACACACATGTAATTATGGAAGTAGCTAAAAAGGAAAAAAGATGGACAAAAACCTGCAAAGAGATTTCATTTCATCCTTCCACCCGCATTCTATGAGCCTTTCCCTCAAAAGTTCCATCAATCTCTCTTTTTCCCCACTCTCAATCAACTGTAGGTTCAACCAATTGAAAGATTCATTAACAACCCACAAGTTATATAATCCATCTATAAAATAATTCCAATCAACAACTTATTAAATGTAGTTAAATAATCAATTTGAAATCTCACATCTAGGAGACTTCACAGTTCATGCTGTCAAATATCTTATTAGTATCTGACATGGTCCAATTGAAGCCCAACAAAATCGAGTTAACCACATCGCAAAACTAGTTATTTTATTTCTGAAAGAATTTTTCTACAAATTAAAGCTCAAAAAGTGAATAAAGTAGAAATCAACAAAAAATGTGGACTGTCTAACAATTCAGCACAGAAAATAGGAAGAAAAAAAAAAAGAGCATTTAAAAAAAAAAAAAAAAAAAAAAAAAGAAACAGTATGAGTGGTTTGTGTGTGAGATTGAGGAGAGAAAGGGACCTTGATGTTGATAATTTCTTGAAGGGAAGGCTCTTTTTCTTGATCATCCCTAGCGTCTGGTGTTGGGGGCCGATTCACCGAGTGCCTCCTATTTTTAACACCATATATCCACACAAAATTTCAAGCTAAGAAAACAACAAAAAACATGTATGTGCGTATCAGATACACTGAGAGAGAGAGAGAGAGAGAGAGAGAGAGAGAGCACATGAGCTAGCTTGACAAGGGGATATAAATCTGGTACAACCCGATCGAGCCTGTGGTGTCTCCTCCGCTCTGAATCTCTTCGAGTTTTTTGCAGTATTAGTGGCGTGTTTGTCTAAACCATTAACGAGACTGGGCTAAATATCTTTTGGACCTTTTTGCCCCTATTGTCGACCGAAATTTACATCTTCCCTAAAGTCAATCCGAAAACGAAATGGTGGTGAATGGTCACCCCGAGTACGGCTGTGGACACAAACATACCTTCAAAATCAAACAAAAATGGTGAGTCGTGTCGTGTGCGACACCAATACACAAACACAACCATTACAGCGTAGTTCTAATTTACTCTCTCTCTCTCTCTCTCTCTCTCTCTCTCTCTGCTTCCATGGCCTCTGTTCTTCATTCTTCGTTAAATCTCTCTCAATCGACGCTTTGTTTAGGTTTGAATTCTGCTAGTAAATCGAGGCTACGTTTTTCATCAGTTGGATTGACGCCGCCGAGCAATAAAAATCGAAGAACTACGATAACTGTTTGCAAAGCTGCGTCTGTTATTTTTCGCAATCTGGATGCCGATGATTTCAGACATCCTCTTGATAAACAGGTGTGTTTTGGTACACTTCCTTGTTTGGTTCTCCCCAATTTTCGCCTTTTTCTTCTTGTTATTGCGGTTCATATCCCCTTTTTTGATGATTAAATTTGGTACTATTTTCTTTGTGCAGAATACTCTGATTTTGAGGGCAATTCCGGGGTTAAACGAGCTTGGAAAGGCTTTATTAGGTACTAATAATTCAGTTTTTATGGGGAAAAAGAAAAAATCTATGATACATCTTCTAAGGGGGTACGTTGTGGCTTTTGATTTTCAATTTTGGTTTGAATTAGAGGCAAACTTCAATACAAAAATGAAAACAAAAACTGAAAACCAAAATACACAAAGTTACCATGCTAGCCATAAGTATTTATGTTGAATTCTCGATTATGGACCAAACTTTTTAATTGCTTAGAAAGTTGTAAAAATTATTTTTACTGGCATGTGTGTTAGTTTTAAGCCTTGGAAGCTTAGTTGATGGCAAACAGATAGTGGTCCAAGTTTAAGGTTTGGGATCACACAGATGATGCCTGTTACCAAGTAACAATATTTAAACTGCGTGCGTGGTATGCTAAATGAAGACGACTAGTAGTCCATTATTGATGGAAAGTAATCAACTATGACTTAACTACTCACTTGGCGGAAAGAATTAAGTTTGACTTCACATCAGTATGTATAGTTTGAGTATTAATGCTCATATGTTTTTTCTTATATATAGTTTCAAACGGAAGATGGGCCGATGCATTTATAAGTCAATGAATTTATTTATATATCAGAAATATGCTAAAAAATAGTAAACTGGATTAAAAACCAAGCCTATTTCCTCAGCTAAGTTTAGATCAAAATTCTGGTATCAAAGTAATTTTAATGTTGGGTTCCTTGAAGTTTTTCTTGGCTCATTGAGTTTTGGATGGAACTATGGTTGATGCCATCATGCCGGAATTTAGCTAGGAGTATTTAAAATGATAAAAGTTCAATGGATATTTGTGCTAAACCTTTGATCAGAGAGCCAAACAAGAAAAAAGAACAAAGGGAAACACATGTTGAAGCTCACTTTCAACAAGGAGAGCACATGTTAGCATATGAGGCTTATGTTTTACGCTCCATGGAAACTTCAATGTTTGAGGCGAATATCTGGTTAGTTCTAAACCAAAGGCATGAGCGTTATGGACTGCTGAAGCCTGAGATAGTGGAAATATTTCTCTCTGGCCTCTCTTAGATTTGAGCATCGCGTCTCAAACCTTAAAGTCATAAAAAAGTATGGCACCCACTAGGTCTTCAATTCTGACACAGGTGAGCACCTAGTTTTGTGAAATTTCATCTCCATGGACACTGTACTCAGATAAGGTCCATATGTCATTGAGTTTTTTCATCTTGATGCTGTTGTTTCATTTCATTTATTTCTAAAACATTCTCTGTTTCCTCGTGAAGTGTGGGGTGCTCTTTTAATACGTAGATCATTTGAACATCTGATTGCAGGAACGATTGCAGAGCAAGTTATGGTTCTTGAGAATATTGGGACATCTGTTCTTGTTTCTGAAAATCAGGTTATTTGAATTTTGACCCTCTGTAAAGAATAATACGGAAACTGACAACTCTTAATATTAGTTGACATAAATTTTTTGTTGGTAAAATATGTTTGCTGAAACTTACTGGCATACCAGTTTTAAATTACCATATAAGATCTTCCAAACCGTGCTTTATATGTTCTCACTCATGTTGCAAAATTTGGTGATTATTTTGTTTACAATCTAGCATGCTGAACAATATGTGATTTTACATAAAAGGTGACAGGGATTCTTTTGGCAAGTCTTTTTATTATCATTGTTGATTGAACACTCAAATACTCTAGTTTCCTTGCAACAAGTGTGAAGTTGGCCAGTTCTGACTATATCATCTACTTCTTGTTTATACATTTTCTCTTTCCTGATACTTCATTGAATTGACCATATGGTTCCAGAATTTCTTATAGTTATGTCATGCTCTCTTTCAGCGTCTTTCCTAGCTTCTTTTCGCTTCTATGTCAATCAACTAATGTTGACTTTGCCAGGATATCCTAATCTTCTTTTGGCGACTTGGGCATCTTACATTTAGATTCTTCAAAGTAGAGTCAATTTACTTTCTTGGAGGATCTTAGAGGAATTCCTACTTCATTAGGAAAATGCAATCTCTTTTGTGTGGAGACGAGGGGATGAAGAGAAGAGGAAGATGATGGGTTTTATGCAAACACCATTTGAATTTTAAAAAATTAGGAATTCGTTTTTTACCCAAATTGAAAGCAAAAGTGTTGTTTTTTGACAAACAGATTGTCTATGGAGCTAATTGATTTGACTTTGTGCTGAACTTAAAGGAATACCCTAAAAATTTGTAATTGTTGACCACTGTTTAAGTGCCTATTCCGATCGGTACTCAAATCCATGTACAAAGTTTAATTGTGCATAGGTGAATAGTCCTATAGCTGTTTTGACATTGTGTACTTGTTTCAGCTTTCTGAGCTACATCAACTGGTGGTCGAGGCTGCGGAAATACTGAATATTGAGGCTCCTGACCTGTACGTGCGTCAAAGTCCAGTACCAAATGCATATACTCTAGCTATCAGTGGTAAAAAGCCATTTGTAGTTGTTCATACAAGTCTTGTGGAGCTTCTGACACGAAAGGAGTTGCAGGTTCTCAGTTTTGTCTCTTCGTTATAAACATTCTTGTGATCTTTCATTTCAATATGTTTTCAGTCCATCCTGCTCATTATTGAAACACGCACTTTGAATGAAGCAGTGTTTCCAACATTCATATTCATTTTATTAATATTAAGCAACTCTTATAACTTTTTATTTTTATTTTATTTTAATTTTTTTAAGGTTCTAATTTGGCTGTATTTGGCTGTCTACAAATTTATGATACAACGGAATGCTACTAACATTCTGTTATTTGATGATGATTAGGCTGTTTTGGCTCATGAGTTGGGGCACTTGAAATGTGACCATGGTGTTTGGCTGACGGTTGCAAATGTTCTCACTCTTGGGGCCTATACTATACCTGGTAAGGTTGTTATATTAGAACTATGTTATTTCACAGTATTAAATTTTTTAGAAACTTTACTCCAACCGGGGCCCTGGTTCCACGTAGTTGGGTCTTGCACAAAAAGATGCATAACTTGCAAAAAAATGCTCGAGTTCCAAACCTCTTACACTGCAAATGTCTCTGCGTTATGCGCTTGCCCGTCAACGATGGTTTGTTTTTACCTCCCTAATATGGAAAATGCTGCATTGTTTAATGATGAATAGCAATTTTCTGGTTCCATGTAATTTTGCATAAACTAAATGGTGGATTCTCTCTCTGCTGATCTCTTCGAACGGATACAAATTCTGCATTTAGAGGAGACACACTTAGGACTCCATTCATTGGAAGTTCTAACCGAGTTTATAGCTGATATTATTACTATACTCCAAAAGTATGCATAATTGGATATTGATTACCTCATTATTGACAGGGCTCGGTGGTTTTATAGCTCAGAGCTTGGAAGAACAACTCTTTCGTTGGCTCCGAGCGGCAGAACTTACCTGTGACCGTGCAGCTCTACTTGTTGCTCAGGACCCAAAGGTTTCTGATTTTGAAACTCAGAAATAGGAAACATGTGATTAATTCCTATGTTGTGTACAATTATTTGATAAGTTGTTTTCATGTGATGCTCCTACAAGAGGTCGTTGTCTCTGTCCTTATGAAATTAGCGGGGGGCTGCCCGTCTATGGCTGATCAACTAAACGTGGATGCATTCTTGGAGCAAGCTCGATCTTATGACAAAGCTGCTTCGAGCCCATTGGGCTGGTATATAAGGTAATCTGCAGCGTGTGAAGAGAAACAGAGTTCTTCGGACATTATCTATGTAGCTTCAGGTTTTTAAATTCACTTATTGTGTTCAGAAATGCTCAAACGAGGCAACTTTCACATCCTCTTCCTGTTCTGCGTGCTCGTGAAATTGATGAGTGGTCAAGAAGTCAGGATTATAAAAGCCTTATGAATCGTGCAATACAGATCAACTCTCTTAAAAAGGCTTAGCGTTTCGGTGAAGATAGGGTTTTAAAATCAATTACAGCATGAATACTCAGTAAGTTCAATTGTTAATTTCAAATTTTGGTGTACAACACCAACTTTGTTTGGTCTCTAATTTTATTTCACTTCCACACATGACACTGTGAATGAGTTTTGATTCGACTATTTGGTAAAAAGTGCCCCTTTGTGGTTGAAGGTGAATGCTGAACTGTTATTCTTTTTCTCAAAACTTGAACTTTTTAACATGTATTTTACTGTGTTTCAGATACATTGAGACAGAGGATGAGATGATGTGGATTGGAGATTCAACTCTGTGCTATCCAAAGTATTGTAAATATACGACATGAAAATATTACTTGTTTGCGTCGGATTTGTTGGTTTATCTTGCGTTCCTCAAAACCAAGGCAGGCATTACAATGATGTATAATAGTACATAGAACTTGGATTTTTGTACAAATGCTTCTTTTTACCTGTTCTCACGTGTTCAGTGTATGAAAGTTATATACAAATTATACAGTTCCATGTGGTTTAAACAAAAGTAGTTTAACGGTTAAGAATACAGTTGAAATAGAGAGTTTTTACATTTTGCCTGTCCAATTATATGTAGGAATAACTAAATTGATCTTATTTCAAAGCCATATCATAGTAAATTCAGCCATACACATAACAGGAAGAGTAATATTCGGGGCACTAACAAATTTCACTAACATTCACACCCTCTCTCATGGGTGTGAGTGTTAGTGAGATTTGTTAGTGCCCCTAGCATTGTTATATCAGGAAAAAGAGAAAAGCTGAGGTGGGGGTATGGAAAGTGGTCAATAATTTAGGTAAGGGAGAACGGATCAATGCAGAGTTCTCTCATAATTCCCAAGTTAAGGTCCCTCAGCCAGCGTCCAAGGAGATGGGCAATAGGTTCTCAGTTCTGTCCCAAGAAGAAGAACCTAAAGAGGTTGTGCATAGGTTAGAGAAGAAAGAAGTGCTAATCCTCCTTTCAGCAAGGATTGCATGTTCTGAGGTTAGTTCTTCTAGCCATACATCTGATGTGCATGAACCAGTTGGAGAGGTTGGAAATTACTTCCATGAAGTGGAGGAGGATGAGTTTGAGGAGGAGTTTAATACGAATTATGAGGATGAGTCCTTCAATATAGAAAACTCCATGTCATCCAAACAGAAAGAAAAAAAAGCAGCTAAGGTGAACTTCAGAGGTAGCCGCCATAAGGGTCGCCTACAACAATAGATTTTCTTTGATTTGAGCATGGTTGATAGACTTTTGGCTAATGGTAGCTTCGTTTGATAGTTTTTTTTTTTTTTTTTTTCATTCTTGGTGCCTTGCATTCGTAGCATGTTTTTGATCTTATTGTAACATCCTGGGGTATGACCCCTTTTTTGGATTGAATTAACCTTTTTCCGGAAAAAAAAAAATTGATAATGAATGCAACAATATCTTTCAGAACTAGATTGAAATTTTAATAAAATTATATTTCCATTATGCCTTATTTTTTAAGTCCTAGAGAAATTAATGTTTTTTGAGTCGATGAAATAGGATCATCTTTATTCCTGTAATCTGCTCTCGTTTCTGTATTTGTTCTTTTTAATGAAGATCAATGTTATGGACCTAATGTGGTTGGACAAAGCTATAACATTTCATTTCTCGAAAACACTTTTCATTTTCATAGTCCAAACATGTTTTTTTGATTGTTGCAAATGGAAACTGAAAATTGTTTTTGAAAACTTTACGTTGAAAACAAAAAATAGAAAAGGTTTTCATGAACCAAACAGGGCCTTAGTCTTTCTTCACCTTCAGTTTCTAAATTAACACTATCCCAAGCTTGAGGACGTAGTATATTCATGGAGAAACTTCAGATCAGCAGAATCTATGGTTGATATTTAAATATTGCGAAATGATGAACTATCATCCAATAAGCATGATCAGCATGAGCCAGAACAACAGCAAGAAAATGCTTAAACTGGCTACAAAGCAAATTTTCTTCTTTTATCATACAACTTTCCTCCTCAACTAACAACGGAAACATCAAATATAATAACGAAGAAACAATCCCCTAATTCCCAACTGCAGCTCCGTAATCCCTTATTCAAGTACTTCCAGGACCATCTGCAGCTGGCTTGCGGTTCAGATAACAAATAGCAGCATCTTCAACCCTATTAAAATACCAAAAGAGAATTAATTCAACAGTGATGGCGTTGGCAATCACACACTAAACCATGTTAACACTGAACCGCACAAAAACATAGTAGTATCATTTGTTTAACAAAACATTATTGAACTAAGTTTGGATTCTACCAAATAACGATGCTGTTGAATGTATGAACCATTTACGACTCAAAACCAAAGAATATACATGGCAGAGGTGAAAACTAAAGCAGGGAGCAAGGAATATGAGTTAGAAAAAGAATCCGTCTTATGATCTTAATATATTCACATTAAGGGAGGCCCTTCCCGAAACAATAAGGTTTTTCCCTCGTGAACTGGGTTTCCTCTCTGCATCATTACGGTTAAACTGGATATGTATAACCCTCCTGAGTCCCAAGGCCTGCATTTTTACTCTTTCAGTAAAACCACATCATAGCTTTAGATTATTTGCTTATCAGTACTCCCCTCCACTATAGTAATTGTTTGATTTACAAAATAGCAAAACCTTTTAACAGGCTTAATAATATAAATATGACACACTCAAGCCTCCGAAGAAAGCTTGAGCTTTCCCTTACATTTATTGCAGGTTTGAAAAAAGGGGCTTCTTCAAATATTCCCTGAACAAAGTAGGGCATAAAACAAAGCTTCTAGTTTAGGTGTGCGCAAATTTGGCACCCCCTACAAGAAACATACTGTTCTGGACCCAAAAGCAGGCGTCACTGCAATCTTCTTAATAGAATTATATTACCAATTTAAGAAACATATTCTCAATGGTGATACAGTGATACTCATTAAAATACAAAGGTTAAGTCCTATAATGGGTAATCATCAAGATAACAGTGGAAGTGGTGCAGAGCTTACCATGGTTGGTTGAAGAAATCCGACCGACGCTCTTTTTCGGCGCTACGACTTGCTTCCCCAGCAACAAGCTTCAGATCTCTGCTTTGAGATTCAATTAGACCATTGATAAACTCCACCGGTGATTGACTGAACCCAAGAAAGAATGCCCGCCTCCTACGATGCTCATGGATTTTCCTTATTGCAGCACCAATCGCTTCATCACAGGCTTCAATTTCTTTAGTTTTCTCCGTGTTGGCCAACAGAACATTCAATTCCTTCTGTATGGGAATAGGCACATCCACCAATATGTCATAACATGCATTTCCAACTGGACTGTTCCCCGAAAGCTTTATCTTATGCTCCAAATGAATAGGCTGTGGAGGCGATAAATGGTGTGATATCTTCTGTGAAACCATGGTGAATTTCATCTTTTCTTCCCCGAAGACTTTCTGAAGCGGTGGATCACAATTGAAATAAGAAGGGTCATTTGGGTTCTGCAATTTTCTAGCTTTCACATAATGCCAGATTGCAGCTATAATTCTGGGCCGTGTATCAACCTCAATACCAAGGACTTCCATTAGAGCTGGTGAAAGCTTATACTTCTCCGGTGTATAATTCATTTCTAATCTTATATTCACACTGAATTCTTTATCCCCTTTCCTTTTCACCTCAAAGCCCTCCTGAGGTGCCGGCGTTCGAGCACTATCCCAAGTAATAATATGGTTTTCAGGATATAGTCTCTGGTCCAAGGAAATAGTAACTCTTTTGAAGAAAGACGAGAATTTTGGGTACAAGGAGCTCGATTTCTGGATCAAGGCAGCCTGGTCTGGATCTACCCCCTCTTCCAGTATTCTCCCAATTATCGTAAGGGTCCATGAAGGTGGCTCAGCATTCGGCTTTTTCGTAATAGTGCGCAGCTGGTTAGAAAAGGTGTTGAATACATATATCCGAAGGGTTTTCTGGATACATGGAGGGTTCTTAATAGCCTCCTGAATGTCAACTTTCTTTCTTCCCAGAGCAGAATCGACTCGGGACTCAAACTCAAGAAGCTGAGTGTAAAGAGCCGATTCGGGTAAAATGGCCGCCGCTTTATCCTGTAACTGCTTCTCGGGAAGCTTCTGTTTTTTCCTACGAGCAGAAGCTGTAAGCTCCATGGTTCTCAAAGGAGAAATAGTGTTGGAGCCAGACAGGCCAGGTGGCCGTGCCGGTGGCTTCTGCATAGCACGTTTCGCGCTTGCATTGCCTAGTAAAGTACCGGAGGGTGAAGATGAACCTACATTGCCAAACCCAGTTGTGTGGGATTGGTTTAGTGACAGCCCTTGAGCCTGTAACTGAGCTTGAAAGTGGGCATGTGCGGCTTGTGCTTGGGCATGAGCTTGAGCCTTTTGGGCTTGCGCTATTGCCTGGGCATGAGCTGCCGATAACTGGGACAGATGAAACTGGCTTGGAAATCCAGACCCACCTTGTTGTTGAGCATTAGGGTTTGAAGGCATATTAGGAGAGACCATTCCTGCATTGTCGAAGGGAGACGAAGCCCCAATATTCTTCGATGGAGTGTTGTTATTCATAGACATGGCTATTTCTAAACAATTACCCTATAAAATCTTCAAATGCGGATAACCCAGGTAGCCCAATTTAGCATAGCCTCTGAAGAACTGTTTTAGATACTAAAAGCAGCAAAAACCTAAATCTTCAACTCCATAGCCTCTAAGAACAGCAGCTGTACCAAAGACGAATCAAAAACTTAAAGCATTTTTGGTGTAATTAAGCTCAATTCAATATTACCCCTAACATAATTTGTAACGCACCCAAAATATCGAAGCGAATTTCACAACCAAAAAAAAAAAAAACCCTAAATTGGGAATTCGAATTGGGTCAGTTAAAAATGGTGAAAAACGCTAATAACAACAAGAGAGAGAAGATATGCATATAAAATTTTAACAGTAGATGGAAACTAAATACAATGACAATAGTAACAATGGACAGAACTTAAAAGAGCTTAGATCGAAGAAAGTGAGTAATCTTACACCATGATTGGCCTTGTCTGCCTCTTCTAGTTCTTCGTTCTTGCTTCTCTCCAGCGAGAGACGGACTGAGACGACTTGCAGTACGATTCGCTCTCTCTCTCTCTCTCTCTCTCTCTCCGTGAAGGAACTTCTGGAAATGCAATTTAGGCCCAGTTTGAAGAGAGGGCTTCAAGTTGGACATTTGCAGACCCTCGTATATCTTCTTTGGGCCGGCCTGCCAAAATATACAATAAAGCTTTGGACACAAACATTCACTAACAAAATTCACACGATTGTCTAGTTGGCATTAGGAGACCTACCAAACTTAACCATCCACTAACCTAAGGGCATCTCAGCTAATATTTAAAACTTGTGTAGGAGCCCACATACATAAAACTCTACCTCTCTCTTATCTCTCTCTCTTTACATTATGTGAAAATCAAAATCCCCAAGTTTTAGAACCTCATAGCATCGTCATCTCCCACACCCGAAACCACCTCCCGACCAAACTGAGTCACGGCCCGACAGAGACAGCGAAGGCGAAAGGCGGCGATTGCTCTCTGTTTTTCTCTCGGTATTCTCTTCCTTTCTCTCTCAATGTATGTATCTATGTCTGTAAATTCATCTCTCCCCCTCTCTCTCTCTCTATCTCTCTCCCTCTCTCTCATGTCTTCTTCATTTACATCTCTATCCCTTCCATCTTCCTCTCTCTCTCTCTCACTCTTCCATTCCAATTGCTTTACTCAGAAACCTTTTCTTCTTCGGCCACCAGGATTTTTACAGGGGAAGACAACCTTGATTTTTACAGGGGAAGCAGTAGATATCAAGTTCATGACTTAGCCCAAAAAATTAAATCATTACTGTCACACCCCAACCCGCCCCAGGCGGATTTGGACACGTGTAACAAAGCCACACACAAAACCATACACTAATCATGAAGAATAACATGTTTTAGACTCCATAAAAAGAGCTTTCTTGGCACAAATCAGATCCAAGGGCAAAATGGTCATTAATAAGGTATATCAAATTTTATACCAAAAGATAAGTCTTTGAGTCCCGGTTCCAACGCAAAAAAGGCGCGCGAATCCGATTTTCCTAGTCATACCCCAACCCACCCCAGGCTGATTAGGACACATGTAACAAAGCCACACACTAAACCATACACTAATCATGAAGAAAAACATGTTTTAGACTCCATAAAAGAGCTTTCTTGGCACAAATCAGATCCAAGGGCAAAACGGTCATTAATAAGGTATATCAAATTTTATACCAAAAGATAGGTCTTTGAGTCCCGATTCCAACGCAAAAAACAGCGCACGAATCTGATTTTTCTAGAAAGAGTTATGCATGTTTCCGTAAAAGTGGATAGTCAAAATTTATAGGGGCAGATCAATCTGCGAAAAGGGTGGATCGATCCATTTTCCAAAATTTCTAGCAAAATGTCCTCGAAAAGGGGTGGATCAATTCGCGGGCCTTGGCAGAACAGCTCCCTGCTGCTAAAAACTTCAGTTTTCAAGCCCTAAACATTACCAAACATAATCAAACTTTGTGAAAACATAAAAGATCATTCCAAAACCATTTCTAAGTGTTCCCAATCATCAACACAAGTTAAATCAAGTGTGATCCAACAATTAAAACACACAACCTTCTCACATGGATCATTATTTGCATCAAAATCCTATTTCTCCCAACATATACATGAGTATCCAACATAAGGAACCAAATTAAGGTTTACAACTCCAAATTTCCTCCACAAATTCAAGCTCCTCCCCCACCCTTACACATGACTCATGACATGTAAATACAACTTACACTTTGGTGCAAAATTCACATTAACACCCAACTTAATATTTTACAAGACTTCCAAAACTCAAAGTATTTATACTTTGCCAACAAGAAAGTACATTTTAGACATAAACTAATTAGTCATAGGAACATATTCACAAGGACATAACTCCCACACCCACTCCGTCACGTGGATCACTTTCTCTCCTCTTCCCGTGCCGTACCTGCGATGGTTATTCAATAACCACAACAGAAAATATATTTTCGTTTAAGCTTTCGCTTAGTGAGGGAACTAATCATGCTATTGGAATGCTCAATATGCAAATGCAACAATCATTATAAACAACAACCAATTGACCTCCGGAAAGTCAAGTAATTCAAACCACTACCCCCGGGTCCTTCTCACCCCGGAATTTCTCACTCTTTTGGCGCATATAGCATAACACACACTCTTTTGTGACCCCGAAGGCGTCACCGACATTTCATTGTGGTCGTCACCACGTCCTACTCATTGAGGACTTCCTATCCCTTACATATGGGACCTATAAATGGTGGTCAGTACTTGACTTCCCTATGATCCACATAAACATTTAAGCAACTTAGCATATAAGCATTTAAGCATAGCAATTTCATAACTTTGACATGCCTTTTACATCAATTCAACAACACATATAAACATAAACATGGATTAAGCATTCTAAGCTAACAATTATCACATCAACATATTTAAACACCCAATTTTGGGACTAGAACACTCACCTCTTCGAATTTATACGCAACTAAGCTTAGAATTTCCCCAATTCTTTCCCAAGTTTAGCTTAATTTCTAGTTGGTTATAATCCTACACAAGTTTGGTACCAAGAACATCGTTTATCAAAAACGGTTACCGTAAAAACATTGCCGAAAATGAAAATAAATTACACGCATGTGATCCTCTTACCTCCACGAGTCCAAAAGTGGTCTCGGATCGTAAATCCGGTGTCGGACGACGAAGAAACGACAAAGAACGTCGTCGAGAATTTCCGTCACCGACTTGGAGCTCTCGTTCTCTCCAAAATTCTAATTCCCAGTTGCGTTTAACAATGGAGAGACACATATATGTGTTGTCACCATTTCTTATTATTCTCATTTACCTCCCCCGACTTTCTTTGAGCTTTATTATGAAATCCCCATGTTAATTACGTTAACTACTCATCTTTTCTAAAAGGATTTAATCTAAGTCTCGCGTGGGTCCCAAACGTGGTCCTACATAATTCATGAGGTTGCTATTAAACCTACCAATTATTAATTATTTTTAATTACGCCCTCACATGGGTACCCATACTGGTCCCCTTACCTATCATAAGACATAATAATATCTTTAAACTTTTAAACAAGTAATCATATAAACATATAATGACATAAAAATGAAAATTATTTAATTAGACCCTCGTTGGGCCCCACATTCATACCAGTCTCGCCTTTCACAGGACTTTTATCTGTGCCCGCATTTGAGCACCTTTTCACATATGGGTTCATAACCCCACCTTAAATCATCTCATGCATTAATTATCTTCAATTAACACATATTATTATCACATTAATCTTCTCGTCTAGGTACGGGTGTTACATTTCTCCCTCCCTTTTAAGAAGTTTGTCCCCAAACTTATTCTTACCTCATCAGTCGAACAATTGTGAGTACTTCTCCCTGATCTCATCTTCTCGCTCCCAAGTTGCCTCTTCAACGCTATGATTACGCCAGAGGACCATGACCAACGGAATTGTCTTTGTTCTCAACACTTGATCTTTCCTATCCAGAATCCGTACCGTATGTTCAACATACGTCATATCTTCTCGGACTTCCAACGGTTCTGGTTCAAGGATATGACTCGAATCTGACACATAACGTCTGAGCATAGACACGTGGAACACATTATGAACATGTGACAACTCTTGTGGTAACTCTAACCTGTAAGCTACCGGTCCTACTTTATTCAAAATCAAAAAAGGTCCAACATATCTTAGACTCAACTTACCTTTCTTACCAAACCGTGTAATGCCCTTCGAAGGTGAAACTTTCAAGAACACATAATCACCAACCTCGAACTCCAACGGTCTTCTACCCGTATGAGCATAACTTTTGTAGCGACTTTGTGTCACTTGCAACCGTTGCTTAATTAATTTAACTTTGTCGGTGGTAATTTGAACAATTTTCGGCCCTAGTAGTTGCTTTTCCCCAACCTCTGTCCAACACACGGGCGATCTACACTTTCGACCATACAATGCCTCAAAAGGCGTCATTCCAATGCTTGTCTGGAAACTATTATTATAAGAAAACTCAATTAACGGCAAGTGAGTTTCCCAGTTAGCCTTGAAATCCATAACATAGACTCTAAGCATATCCTCGAGAATCTGAATAACTCGTTCCGACTGTCCATCAGTTTGCGGGTGAAAAGCTGTGCTAAAATGCAAAGCTGTCCCCATTGCTCTTTGTAGCCCTTCCCAAAATTTGGACACAAAACGTGTATCCCGATCTGAAACAATTGATACCGGTGCTCCGTGCAATCTCACAATCTCTTTAACATAGAGTTCTGCTAACTTCATCGGGTCAGTAGTCTTAATCGGCAAAAAGTGGGCTGACTTAATCAACCGATCAACGATCACCCAAATACTATCATTTGATCTAGGAGACCTCAGCAATCCCGACACAAAATCCATCGTACTGTGCTCCCATTTCCATTTCGGTATTTTCAATGGTTGTATCTCTCCCGCGGGTCGTTGATGCTCAAGCTTTACTAATTGACATGTCATGCATTTAGCTACATATTTCGCAATCTCACTAACACGACTAAATAGTTATGCGCTCTTGTGCAACACCCAAGTGCAGGTGATTGTGCAAGTAGTATTCTGGTTAAGTCCAGGTCGATCGCACAGGGAAGGTGTTAAACTAATTACTTAGATTAATCTCACACAAGAAAATAAAAATCAATATTATAACTAATGCAGAACACAAAGTCCCACAACTAATCAACTACTAAAGGTAAAACAATACAACTAGATTAAACTAATTACCAACTAGTTAATTAAAGCAATGATTTAAAACGTGTTTTTCTCACTAAAAGGAAATGTTGGGATTACACAAATCCACCTGGACCTAGCCATCTACCATGCAGTTACGTTGAAGCTCAATGGAGTACACTATCTGATGATGCCAAAAATTGGTAAGCAAGATTTATGCAAGAAGGCAAAGCAAAGAAAAGTTTGTGTGTGGTTCGGCCCCGTTAATGAGATGACCTACGTCCACGTGTGCATCTAAGCGCTTCTCACTAGCAGATCACCGGCGGGCCTGGTGAGCCAGCAAAGATGGGCGACACTACCAGTAATACCGGCCGGGTGTATGCGTGTAAGTGGTGAGTTCTCTTCGTAAGTGCTTGTGTACTCCGAGAGATTATTTTCGGATCCCTCTAAGGAGGATAGGTGGGCTCTTTTATAGATGTAAGAGTCCACCCTTACATGGTAAGTTTATTAGATTAGGAAGCCTAATCTAATCGCAATAGATTTGTACAATGTTAGGAGAGTTTCCTAAGTGGTTTAGGCAACCACTGATTCTTTCTTGATAGAGTCATGGCCGTATAAGGAAACGATGAGAGACGCCATATACTCCGCGCCTACCGGGGAGTCACTGTGCCTCGTTCCCGAGCTGCCGAGTATCCCGGACGGTTATAGCCGAACACCTCGGAAGTGTGGGCTCCATGCTCCCACTCCGGACTAACCGGGCTATCCGCTGACTACATGGCGGTGGGACAGTTACAGAATATTTCTGGACGTATCAGCTGCTCCCCATTTTCAAAGTTGAGATGACGCCTTGCCAGATGAAATTTGAAAATTAAGAATGTCTTCCAGATATCGACCGGGAAAGGACTGGGACCCCCATCGAAACTGGGCCGGTTTGTAATGACTCGTCTGTATATCGACCGAGCGGTGGCCCTGCAGGACCGGGACCCCGGCGCCACGTGTCCACTAGTTACTGGTCTGGTTTGGATCCAAAGCTGCCAGTTTAGAAGTAACCAAACCGTCCAGGTGGCAACCGAACCATCACGTCGTGCATTCAATGTTCATGCTTTTTGAGACGACGCCCCACGTGCCCGAAACGACAGTTTCGGCGGGAGAGCATGTCAGCCATCCGATCAAATTTGATCCTAACCGTTCGCGGCGCTTATATAAGGAGCACTTTGTTCAATCTATTTCTCACTATAAATTATCAACTGAATCGCCCGAGCAAACACTCCGAGCTCCTTCTCCTCTGCTATTCTTAACCTTCAAGCTTTCATCTCCGTCAAATGGCTTCCCATATCAATCTGTCGTCTGATGAAGGGCTTAGAGCCTTCCGAGAGGAGTGTCAAATTCCGGACGATGTCGTGGTCCGTCCGTATGCTGAGGGGAAGGAAGTACCCTTCCCATTCGTCCTCATCAGTAGCTACGTGCTGCTTATTATGGGATTACGCTTCCCCCTTCCGGTCTCCTTCTGCGACCTGCTTCAGGGGTTGTGCATTCCACTCTCCGAGTGCCGCCCAAATGTTGCCCGCCTCCTTTGGGGAATATCAGTGATGAACGAGTGGCTTATGTTGCTCCTTCGTCCCGTCGACGTCGTCAGGTGTTACATCCTGGGCATCGACCACGGGGGTCCTTACTTCCGCCCCAGGACCGAGGGGAGGGACCTTGTCCAAGGTTTGGACTTCTCGAACAAGAACTGGCGGCGGTACCCTTGGGTAGTTGTCGCCGGTAACTGGCTGGAGGATGCCGCTCTCTGCCCTCCGGCAACTTTTGATCCCAACCTCTGCAAACAAGCTTTTGCCGCCTTCCGCAGCGTCGCCCCTACTGCTGATGAAACGGAGGCGATTGACCGAGCCATCAAGGTCGGCCTGTCGTTCTCTGATCTGGTCGGGAGACTTGCTGATAGTGCGGGCGCCGGGCCCTCCTCCGCTGCTCCTGCCGCTGCGGCTTCGGTGTCACGCCGCTATACTCGGTCCATGGCCGCCGGCCCGCGTGCCACAAGCAGGGCTGGCCCTCCTGAGGGACCGGTCTCCCTGTCCGCCAGCAGCAACTCATCCTCCTTCGGGAATGCGAGTCCGCCACCGGGCCCATCCCGGAAGGGAAAAGAAAAAGAAGTCGGGGAAGAATCTCAACCCCCACCAAAAAGGGGCCGGACGGAATCCCCGTCCGGTCTTCATATGCCGAGCTCTTGGACGAGCCTAGCCTTCGATAACCTGGAGGGTCGGCTTCAAGAGGTGGAGAAACAGACTGCCCTCCTGCAGACTAACTCTGTCATGCAGGAGGTGGATGTTCACGCCACGGAGCTTATCGTCAAGGATTTAGTGGCGAGGATTACGGCCCTAGAAGAGGAGGTAAAAGCTCTAAAGGGCGAAGGACCTTGAAGACTCCTAGCTTTTTCCTTCTTTTTTTTTTTTTTTACCGGGGAGCTACTATAACTGCCCTCGATCTCTGTACAGTTTTGCTTTTCACTGCAATAAAAAGGTCCTTGAGGCCACGTTTTACCTTTCAATATGCTTCTTCAACTGTTTACTAATTCTGTGCTACGCTGGGCAGCTAATGCCCGACCGGTGCATGAATGTGCCCGGGTTGCGGCAACCTAGGCCCGGATCACCGCCGCTCTGTACCAACCAATCATTAGTCAAGTTAGGACCTAACAATGGTGATGCGATCGTAATCGAACCGATTGTGGGCTGACTGAACTGTCGCGTCACACAATTAATGCGCGCGCCTTTTGAGGCGACTCTTCGTGTGACCGAAGCGACAGTTTGGGCGGGAAATCTCCTGGACTGCTGGATCCGATCTGATCTTGGCCGTTCAGGGTCCCTATATAAGGAGTAGTTGCCTTATTTCTTGCATCCCTTATCTTCTTCCCCCTGCCCTTTTTCACTTCAGAGTGAGGCTGGAGAGAACGAATCTGGTGAGGTTCGAGCGGGAGTGAGATTTCTTTCTCCTTAGATTTTGTGCGTTCTTTGAGTCGGGTGGAACTTTGACCCATCTAAGCCGAGCAGGTGTTCCTTGCGCTGTCTTGGGAGAGTGTTACCTGGTGTTGAGGAGTGTCTACTCATTACCATTTAGGTTAGTGACTCTGCCCCCCTGTATATCAGGCTTGGGGTTCCCGATCCATACGCAGGTCGTAGTTTGCGTCCGTTCCTTCCCGTCGGAGTGCCAGAGATGGAACACTCCGGCTTCAACTCTGCGTCGAGATCGAAGAGTGAACAGTATCAGTCAGAATCCCCCGGTGCTAGTCGGGACTGGCTTTCTGAGTCCCTGACCGATCATCAAAGCGGGGACAGTGAGTCTACTCAGGAGGCCCCTGTTGCCTCCGTCTCGAGGGGTTCGGGCGACGAGTTGCGCAGGGGAACTGATCGTATAGTGTTTGCCTGTGAGTCCACCCTTTCTACGCTGCGTTCCCAAGACCTTCTCCGGATCAGAGAGAGGTACTCTCTTCCTGACGGTTGCGCCCTAGCCGTAATCCCTGGCGGCGCGCACCTTTATCAGCCTGGGTTCGTCACCCTGTTTGAGGATGCCCTGATGGCGGGCCTCCGACTACCCCTCCACCGCGTTGCCCGGGATGTCCTGATCTATCTCGATATCGCTCCCGGGCAATTGGCCCCCAACGGATGGAGATTCCTGATGGGGTGTATATCGTTGTGGCCTCAGGTGTTCGGGTACGAGCTTACCCTCCACGAGTTTCTTTGGGCCCACCGACCATTCCCTGTGCACCGGGAAGTGGGGTTTTTCTCATTTTCTGCCCATCCGGGCAGGAAAATTATCGATAGATGCCCTAGCAACAACAAGGGGTGGAAGGGCAAGTTCTTCCAAGTGTCCACCCTTCGCCTTTGTGACATGGCCCCAGGGACCCAGCTGAGGACATCCTGGGCTGGGGAGTTGAGGGGTAAGACCACCCTTCCGTGTTCGTCCGTTCTTTCGGTTTTTAGGAATGCAATGGCTTGCTAACTGACTTCATTTCTCTATGCACAGCTGGCTCGACAGAACCTCCCGAAATCTCCGAACGGTGCCAGGCCAGGATCTGGAACCTAGCAGAGTTGCCCACTAGTGTTTGGAACGTATTATCCCGAACAGGGGACTTTGTTGAGACCTACTCCCCTGAGGAATCCGTTCCAGCCCCCAGCTTTTCGCCCATCATTCTTGGTGAGTATCCTGGCTACATTATGCGTTAACCATGCATTTTTTCTTTTCTTGCACTTCTGACCGTGCGACCTTGGTTTCTGCAGAAATGGCCCCCAAGCGCAATTTGGACCAGCTGCGGGAGAGACAGGCTACCGCCGCCGCCACTACGACCGCTCGGGCGGCAATCGCCCAAGGAAAGAGGCCAGCCACCGAGGCCCTGGGCGGCGAGCGCCCGCTCAGGCGTATTCGCCACGGGACGACTAACCGTCCCGACCCTGTGGGGACGTCGGCTCCCCATAGGCCGACTGCTGACGAGCCCGTGCCCAGGGCTGATATTCTGTCAGGTCTGCCCCTGGGCGGGCCTGATGAGGTCCGGGAAAGGCTGAAATCCGTCCTTGTCCCAAGCCAGGTGGAAGTATGCGCCGGGCTATCTCCCCAAGGCTTTCAAGGGTGGCTGTATAGTATATCCCATCTGGTAAGTATTCTTTCCTCCTTCGAACATTGGCCTGTTCCCCTTTTTACTTGCCTAACTAATTTTCATCCTCTTGCCATAGGTTGGCTGCATGGCCGCGGGATCCGAGTCCGTCCTGTCCTCTCTGGCCGAGAAAGTCAGCGCTGCTGAAGCCGCCCTTTCGAAGGAGCGGAAAGAGCTGCAAGTAGCGAAAGCCGCCTTAGCCGTGGAGACAAGCAAGGCGAAGTCATTGGCCTTGAGCTTGGGGGCGGCTCAGGCGGACCTGGCGGCGACTTTGGCCTAATTGGAGGTTTCTCGGGCCCTCACTGCGGCAGCTGAAGCCCGGGTGAAGGCGGCGGCCGAGACACCAGCTGTAGGGGCCTTGGAGGGCGCGTTTGATGACGGCTTCTTCCAAGGTTATGACGATTTGAAGCGGCGGGTAGCCCGGGATCACTCCGAATGGGTCCTTTCGGCCTACGAGGGGATTGACTCGGATTACTGGGATGTCGGTGAAGATCCCATAGCTGGTGATGCTCCTACGGTTGGTGAAGACCCTGAGGCCATTACTGAAGCCACAGAACTCGCCCCGGGCGGGGACATGGGGGACGAAGGACTTGCCGTGCCAAGGGAGCAGACCGGGGAGACCGAGGATGTGGTCAATGTGGAAGACTGACTCCCCGGTCTCTTCTTGTTGTTTTTACTTTATTGCTTGTAGTTTTTGCTTTGTTTGTTTTCATTGCAGTTCTTTTTGTATTTTTCGGGGAGGCCACTACAACTGCCCCCCAAGCTTTGTACATTTGTTTTAATTAATGAAAAGGCCCCTGAGGTCATTCTTCCATTAATTTTGTTGTACTGTGCTTTAACTTTTGCTAGTATCCGTATGGCTTTGGCCAACCTAACATCTGCCTTAGCAAATGCTTTAGGACCGTAACCCACAGAACACCTAATCGAACGATACAATTCCCTGTTTTAGCCTCAATTCCCTTTACCCCCTGCCCCCCAAGCATTTTGCTAAGGCAGGAGTATGGGAGTGCGGGAGTAAGTAGCCGTAGGGAACCGACCTGGAACATGGGTGGTTGCAGGAGCTTTTGAATCTTGCCATCGTCGGCCGCCTAGGGGCTTGGCCCCGTCGTCGGCTGGACCTAGGCAAAACTTAATTAATTTCCTATTTGTAGGTCTAGTACCCTTTTGTCCCCGACTTTCTTGCGAAGGCGGGGGCATGCAGAGGGGCGACCATAGGAAACCGACCTGGAACATGGGTGGTTGCAGGAGCTTTTGAAGCTTGCCATCGTCGGCCACCTAGGGGCTTGGCCCCGTCGTCGGCTAGACCTAGGCAAAACTTAATTAATTTCCTGTTTGTAGGTTTAGTACCCTTTTGTCCCCGACTTTCTTGCGAAGGCGGGGGCATGCAGAGGGGCGACCATAGGAAACCGACCTGGAACATGGGTGGTTGCAGGAGCTTTTGAAGCTTGCCATCGTCGGCCACCTAGGGGCTTGGCCCCGTTGTCGGCTGGACCTAGGCAAAACTTAATTAATTTCCTGTTTGTAGGTCTAGTACCCTTTTGTCCCCGACTTTCTTGCGAAGGCGGGGGCATGCAGAGGGGCGACCATAGGAAACCGACCTGGAACATGGGTGGTTGCAGGGTCCTTTAGCGCCTGGGTTCGGAGCCCGAGGTCTTTTTAGTGCCTCGGGGTTAGGCCCGAGGTCTTTTTTTTTTCTTTTTTGTGCACGGCGTAAATTTTTGAAATAAACTTTATCCTCTTTATTTAGAATATGCCAATCTGTAATAGTTGCCCAATCGGGGCTACACAAAAAGAACTCGTCCTATAGTACTAGATACCCGTAGTCAGATGCTACTGATAATACTTGCGGAGGTGTTGGACGTTCCAGGGGTGACTGAGATCGTGCCCGTCCATGTTTTGTAGCCAATAGGTTCCCGGTCGGTTGACCCGAGTCACGATATACGGTCCTTCCCAGTTTGCTCCCAACTTCCCATGGCTTGGAACTCGGGTAGACTGGTTCACTGCCTTAATGACAAGGTCCCCGATTTGAAAGCTACGATGCTTCACCTTGCTATTATAATACCTCGAGACCCTTTGCTTGTAAGCTGCGACCCTGAGATAGGCCTGGTCTCTTCTTTCCTCGACCAGGTCTAGTTCCGTCCTGAGGGCTTCTCCATTGTCTTGGTCATTAAAGGTAGCCACCCGGTATGATGGCAGCCCAAGCTCGATGGGGACTACCGCCTCAAAACCATAAGTTAAAGAAAATGGGGTTTCGCCCGTAGCTGCCCGGGGTGTGGTGCGGTAGGCTCACAGGAGGGCTGGGAGTTCTTCAGCCCACAAGCCTTTGGTACCTTCAAGCCTTGTCTTAATCGACTGCAGGATCGTGCGATTGGTCACCTCGGCCTGACCATTAGCTTGTGGATGCTCGGGAGAAGAGTAAGGATTCAGTATCCCATAGCCTGAGCAGAACTGTCTAAAGATGGGTGTATCAAATTGTCTTCCATTGTCGCTGATCAGGACTTGTGGAATACCGAACCTGCTAAGGATATTTCTCTCCACAAAATGTTCCATTTTTCGCTCGGTTATCATTGCCAAGGGCTCGGCCTCTGCCCACTTGGTGAAGTAGTCAACGGCTATCACAGCAAACTTAACCTGCCCTTTTCCCGTTGGTAAGGGACCAACGATGTCGATCCTCCATTGGGCGAATGGCCAAGGACTATGGACCGGGGTCTGAAGTTCTCCCGGTTGGTTCATCATGGGAGAGTACCGTTGGCACTTGTCACACCTTCGAACGTACTCCTGCGAATCCCGGGCCATGGTTGGCCAATAGTATCCTTGTAGTAGGGCCTTTCTCGAGAGTACTCGACCCCCTACGTGGTTCCCGCACACGCCTTCATGAATTTCGTACAGTATTGCTTGAACTTACGTAGGATGAACACAGCGGAGGTATGGAATGGTGAACCCCCTCTTATAAAGGACACCATCGAGAACATGGTATCGTGCCGCCCGGTATTTGACCCGCCTTGCTTCCTCTTTCTCATCCGACAACCTTCCTATTGTCAAGAAAGTCACGATTGGATCTATCCAACTGGGTCCCAGAGTGACCGGGTCAACCTCCATGCCCTCTGAGTTGATCACACTTGGTTCGGGTAAGAATTGTATCCTTATCCCGGGTAAGTCTGACTCAGCCGATGAAGCGAGCGAGCTAGCCTGTCAGCTCGAGTGTTTTCCTCTCTAGGTATCCGATTGATGGAGAATCCTCAGAGCTGATTGGAAATGGCCCGGACTAGGGCCAAGTAGGCGACCATGCTGTCTTCCCGTGCTTCGTATTCTTGGTTTACTTGATTGACCACGAGCTGGGAGTCGCTGTAGCCCTGGACCTGCTGTGTACTCATTGAGACGACCAACTGTAACCCGACCAAGAGGGCTTCGTACTCGGCCTCGTTGTTGGAGGCGCGAAACCCAAACCTTAAAGCATATTCGAGCTGGATGCCATCGGGGGTAGTCAGGATGATTCCGGCTCCACTACCTTGCTGGTTTAAAGAGCCATCGACATGTAATACCCAAGTGGGGATGCCGGCGAGCAATCCGGGCGGTAATGCCGGAGGCTCAGGTTCCTCGATCGGATCTTCTGGATACGTTAACTCGACCAGAAAGTCCGCGACGGCTTGTCCCTTGATTGCCGTCCGGGGTCGATAAGTTACCTCAAACTCTTCCAGTTCCAAAGCCCACTTGACGAGCCTCCCGGATGTGTCTGGCCGAGAGAGAATTTTGCAGAGAGGCTGATCGGTCAGTACTACAATGGCGTGGGCCTGGAAGTATGGTCGGAGCCTTCGGGCTGAGGTAATGAGGGCGAAGGCCAACTTCTCGATACGGGAATATCGACTTTCCGTACCTTACAACGCCCGGCTTGTGTAGTACACTGGAAACTGTATCCCGTTCTCCTCCCGGATGAGTGCCGAGCTAACCGCCGATGGTGACACCGCTAGGTACAGGAAAAGTTCCTCTCCGGCTGTAGGTGTCGACAATAGAGGAGGAGAGGCCAGGTATTTCTTGAGTTCCTGGAATGCCTCCTCGCACTCCTCCGACCATTGAAAAGCTTTGCGGAGAATTTTGAAGAACGGCAGGCACCGATCAGTTGCTCTGGACACGAATCTATTCAGTGCGGCCACCCGTCCGGCTAAGCTCTGAACTTCTTTTGTTGATTTAGGTGACCGCATGTTGATGATAGCTTGGATTTTGTCGGGGTTTGCTTCGATTCCCCGTCTACTGACTAGATGACCGAGGAATTTCCCGGACGAGACCCCAAAGGTGCATTTGGCCGGGTTCAACCTCATCCTGAATTTTCTCAAAATGCTGAAGGCCCCGGCCAGATGCTCAAGGTGATCGGGTTCATCCCGGCTCTTGACCAGGAGATCGTCCACGTACACTTCCATGGACTTTCCGATGAGGTCTATGAACATGAAGTTGACCAGGCACTGGTATGTAGCCCCGGCATTCTTGAGGTCGAAAGGCATAACTCTGTAATAGTACTTGCCTTGGTCGGTGATGAACGACGTCTTCTCTTCATCCCCGGGGTACATGCTGATCTGATTATACCCCGAGTAGGCGTCCATGAACGAGAGGAGTGAGTGGCCTGCCATCGAGTCGACAAGGAGGTCTATCCTAGGCAACGGATAATAGTCCTTGGGACAGGCCCTGTTGAGGTCGGTGAAGTCCACGCACATCCTCCACTTGCCATTGCTCTTCTTGACCAGGACAACATTGGCCAGCCAATCGGGGTAGTGGACTTCCCGGATGGAGTTAGCTTTTAGGAGCTTCTCGACCTCCTTGCTTACTGCCGCTTGTCACTCGGAGGCCATGCCCCTCCGTTTCTGCTTCACCGGGCGGCAGTCCGGGCTGACGTTGAGATGATGGGACATCACTCGGGGATCAATCCCGGGCATGTCCTCATGACTCTAAGCGAAAACGTCCTGGTTTTGCCTCAGGAATTGGGTCAACTTTTCCTTCAAGGTAGGCTCCAGTAGTGCGCCTATATTGACCGTACGATCTGGGTGTTCTGGATCCAGCACAACCTGCTCCAATTCTTCCATAGGCCCTATCACATCCCTCTGGTCCTGGGGGTCCATTTCTTGGATGTTCAGCGTTTCGGTGACTGCCCACCGGCGTAACGAGCTAACATAACAACTTCGAGCCGTGGTCTGGTCTCCTCGCAAGCATCCGGGTCCCTGGGCAGTTGGGAACTTTACAGTTAAGCTGTATGTGGAGACAACTGCTCGGGCCCTGTTGAGGGTCGGCCTTCCGAGGATGACGTTGTAGGCCGAGGGAGCCTCCACTATCACAAAATTAGTCAGTATGGAAACCTGCTGCGGGTAGGTCCCCATGAGAACTGGGAGCTCGATCGTACCGAGCGGTTGAGTGCTGGAGCCATTGAATCCGACCAGGGGAGTAGCAATCGGCCGGAGCCGATCCCGGGAGATCCCGAGTTGGTCGAATGCCGCTGTAAACATTATGTCGGACGAGCTGCCTGTGTCAACCAGTACCCTCTGGACCATATAGTTAGCTATAGAAAGCGTTACTACTAGCGGGTCATCATGGGGGCAGTGGAGGCCCTGTACATCGTTGGACGAGAACGTCAGAACATCGGTTGGTGAGGAGCCGGTGGATTGGACCTGCCATACATCCGCTCGGGATGCTCGGGCATGCCTCTTCCGTGTCGACTGAGAATCACCTCCGCCAAATGTTCCTCCGGAGATCACGTTAATGTGGCCGAGTGGTGGAGGGGGCTAACCGGGAGCTTGGGCTTCCTGTCGGGGCCGTCTGTCCGTTGTGACAAACTCGGCAAGATGCCCCTGCTCGATCAGCTTCTCGATTGCTATCTTTAACTTGAAGCAATCCTCCATTTCGTGGCCGTGATCCCTGTGATAACGGCAAAACTTCTCCCGGTTTCTCTTACCGGGTGGGGCTCTAAGTTTAGCTGGCTGTGGAAGCAGCCTCTGTGCCTCTGCGGCGACCATCACCTCATGTATAGGTTGGGAAAGGGGTGTAAAAGCCATTAGGGGCTGATCTCTAGCACTTCTTTGATCTTGCTTCGGCTTCTTTCCCGGACCCTTCTCTGATCCCTCGCGCTTGCGCTTGGCTTTTGGGGATTCATCTCCCGCCTGGCTGGCGCGTTTTGCCTTCAAAAACTCTTCGGTGTCTATATACTTTCCAACTCTTTCCGAGAGTTCCACCAGGGTCGCCGGTCGGTTGCGATGAAAAGACGTGGCCACCTTGGTGTGTTGAACTCCTGAACAGAAGGCCATGATTGCGGCCGTCTCGTTGAGGTTGCGGATCAGGAGCCTCTGCTGGTTGAAACGATCCACATACTCCCTTAAAGATTCACCCTTTTGCTGCTTGACGGCTAGCAGCTGGGTGTCTGGTTGGGATCGGTCTAGCATCCCGACAAACTGGCTGATGAAGAGTTTACTGAGGGCTTTGAAGTTGTCAACCGTCCGGGGCTTCAGGGCATGGAACCACTGTGCGGCTGATCCCTTGAGAGTACTAGGGAAGGCCAGACACAGCAGCTCGTCTATCGTAGTGACCAGCGCCATCTGCGCCTTATAAGTGCGGATGTGGTCCACCGGACTCCCCGTGCCGTCATATGAGCTGAGGTGAGGGGGTTTGAACTTCCGCGGAATTAAAAATTGCGTCACCCGGGTAGTGTAGGGCGACTCTGTTTCTGTATTTGTGAGGTCGTGGCCGGATTTGCGGTTCAGCCTCTCGATCTGCTGCTGCAACTCCTCGACCTGGGCTTTGACGTCAGTGTGCCCGGTCCTCCTTTCTATGTCAGAGTGGTAGGTAGGGTCGGATGATGAGGCCTCATCCTCAAAGCGCGTCGACCTCGGGGATAACACTCGGCTGTGGGTCCAGGATAGTCTATGCTTAAGATCCCCCCGGGCTTTGACGTCAGTGTGCCCGGTCCTCCTTTCTATGTCAGAGTGGTAGGTAGGGTCGGATGATGAGGCCTCATCCTCAAAGCACGTCGACCTCGGGGATAACACTCGGCTGTGGGTCCAGGATAGTCTATGCCTAAGATCCCCCCGGCTCAGGACGGGTGGATCATCGACCGACTCCCGGGCTTTACGTCCGGGTGCTTCTCCCCTCGCAGCTCGCCGCCGTTCAATGAGGATCCTGGCGTCCTCCACTCGGCACGCTCGGCGAGGAATGTACCGAGGTCCTCTCTGCGGGCGCTTGGTATCCTGGCTACGTTCTCCCTCCGGATAACGGTCGCGATCTGGTTGGGACACTGGAGCAGATCGGGTTTTTCCGCGTGTTCGAGCGGGCCCTTGGCTGGGAGCGCTCTTTTCAGGCCGCTTCTCCGACGAAAGGCCTTTCTCATAGTCCCCAACCGGCTTTTCGTGCTGGGCCATAAGCGCCTCTATTTGCTGTTGTGTCCGAATCTGACCTTCCAAGAGCTGTTCCAGCGCCGCTGTAACCTGTTCGGTGGTCATGGAGGTTGCCTGAGGCTCGATCTGCAGGTCCTCCTGACCGGCTGAATCGGCGGTCTTCTTGCCCTTCTTCGACGGCATGTCGATCAGTCAAAGATTTTTGTTGGTGAGAAGACTGTGTCTTTCCCACAGACGGCGCCAAACTGATGATGCCGAAAATTGGTAAGCAAGATTTATGCAAGAAGGCAAAGCAAAGAAAAGTTTGTGTGTGGTTCGGCCCCGTTAATGAGATGACCTACGTCCACGTGTGCATCTAAGCGCTTCTCACTAGCAGATCACCGGCGGGCCTGGTGAGCCAACAAAGATGGGCGACACTACCAGTAATACCGGCCGGGTGTATGCGTGTAAGTGGTGAGTTCTCTTCGTAAGTGCTTGTGTACTCCGAGAGATTATTTTCGGATCCCTCTAAGGAGGATAGGTAGGCTCTTTTATAGATGTAAGAGTCCACCCTTACATGGTAAGTTTATTAGATTAGGAAGCCTAATCTAATCGCAATAGATTTGTACAATATTAGGAGAGTTTCCTAAGTGGTTTAGGCAACCACTGATTCTTTCTTGATAGAGTCATGGCCGTATAAGGAAACGATGAGAGACGCCATATACTCCGCGCCTACCGGGGAGTCACTGCGCCTCGTTCCCGAGCTGCCGAGTATCCCGGACGGTTATAGCCGAACACCTCGGAAGTGTGGGCTCTATGCTCCCACTCCGGACTAACCGGGCTATCCGCTGACCACGTGGCGGTGGGACAGTTACAGAATATTTCTGGACGTATCACTCTCTATAGTATTCCGTATTTCTCTTAGGATAAAGAATCTATAGTTCTTTCATGACCGGGACCATATCATCACAATTAAGTTTGAAATACACAAAAGCAGTTTAAAACAATAGTTTAGACTCTCACCTACAATGGTGTTAGCATTGAGGGTGGTTTGCAAAATATATTGAAGAAAAACACCTCAAGGCTTAAAGTTTACAGACTGTTTTGACAAACTGAGCGTTTGGGGATAATTTGATAACAAATCAGTAAAGTAGAAAGTCTAGGAATACTGCATAGAATGTCCTCAAGAATCAGAAGGTTCGATTGATCGACGCGCTTTCGATCGATCGAATATCTTCATCCCTCGATCGATCGAACTGAATTCGATCGCTCGACTGTATCTCTATTTCGATCGATCGAGATTTCTCGATCGATCAAACACAGGAATTATTCTGCTGCATGGCAGAGGCTTGAGATCACGGTTTCATTGTGATCTCCCAACCTGGGGACTACTCAAACATCGTCTGAAGTGTCTCAGATTCGTTTTTAACGTAAAGTTCCATTAAAGGTGTGTTTGTTTGTGATTTTCACAATGAATCTATGAAAACTAATTAAATCACTATAACTAACATGCAATACTATGGAATAACAGATTATATTACTATAGACTAAGTGGAGAAAGTAAACAAAGTAACCTGTAATGAAAACTTGTATTGAACACAGGGAAATCCTAACCAAAACAATGTAAAACCTTGATTAAACCTACAAAATAAACAAAGGAAAGCTCTCTACTCTCTATAAACTGATGAAAAATGAAAGTGGGCGTCCTATTTGACGTAAATAATACAAGTATTTATACTAAAACACCAATGCTAGGGTTAAAATTCTGCTTCTGCTGCATGCGCGTATAATCTGATAAAAACCATGTTCGATCGATCGAACATCTTTCGATCGATTGAACTTCTGGGGTCTTCAAGCACTAGAGCTTCTTTCGATCGATCGAATCCTCGATCGATCGAATAGTCTTCAATCGATCGAGGTTTACTTTTCATCCTTTACTTGTCTTCATTAAAATTCAGCACTCCCTTTTATCTTTCTCATCCAATTCTTTACACAGCAACAGTAATCTGCACAAACTACAGCTAAAACAAACAACTTATCATAGTTTAATCAAATTGTGTACAAACTAGCATTGTAATTCAAATTGCAGATAAATGAAGGAATTGTGAAGTAATTTAACACATTTTCTTCTTTTAACGCGGATGTATTTTACAAATACCCCCGCTTGTCACAACCCCCAACTAGCGATTTGCTAGTCCCTAGCAATAGAGCGAAAATAAAAACAAGCTAAACTACAATTATAATAAAAAAACTAAAAATAGACTAGACTCAGATTAAGTAAATTAAAATAACATGAAAGAAACTACCTAACTCACTTTCGCAGGAATCGCGGTTGCATTTAGCAAATGCAACATGCCGTTAAACCCCTAGGTTCCCCTAGTGGACGAGTGTTGTCTCGTGAGGGTTTGCAGTGAATGTACCCACAAAATTCTCTGATTATAAACTCAAAAAGATATAGAATAACTTTTTAAACACTCCCCTTTTATTCAACTATTGATTTAGCTCTACAAAACACATCATCCTCATTCAAACCATGAAAGAAATGCACATGTTCCTCATGTCACCAAGATAACAACAACATATGCATCACATCCCTGCATCCGTGTGTGTGTGAAATTAACAGCTATACATCGACTTTATTTAGAGTTATTTAAACTATCATACTCTCAGAATTTGTAGTTTCAACTCAATCCTCACACAGTTATTACACTCAAAAATGAACATCCTACAGAAACTTGGCTAATAATGATCGCACATGGTATGAAAGCTTTGATAGGAGTGATTTTTTTGGATACTAATGCTTTCATACTCGAATCTATAAAAGACGAACATTTAGGGTGTATAGTCTCATGAAATGAATACTACTTACTAGAGGAGCGAAATACCGTGGATAACTCAAGTTACACTTTCATGTTTAAATTAAGTTGTTGTGAATCATTAAGGCTTTGACTTTTCGGTTTTTATTTAGTAGGGTAGAGATTAAAGGGGTAAGAAATTGCACATTTCCAGCATATGACTGAGTTCAGTAATTTCTTCACTTTATTCCAACCATTCTCTCCATACGTATACGTATACATATCATCATTTTTCATTTTTTTTTATACATCCCTTCCCACCACTATTCCTTCCTCATACATCAACAATTTAATCACATTGGGTGTGCAATGAGGTATATTGAGGTCAAAGTATGAAATTAGGGATTTAGAATTTCATAATGGATTCCGCATTATTTGTTAGGTGTGGGGTTAAGAACAATGCATATTCAGAGATGTCGATATAGGTAAATGGAGAAAGTAAGGAGCAAATACGATGGCTTAAATCATTTTTTCAACTTCTCAACTTTTACACGTCAATGTTCATTGAGTTTAGTTGGTAAATCCTGAACGTTCTCCTCTACTAAGAAGCCAAAATGGAAGAATTAGAGACTATTCAACGAATTTAATCGGCATATTCAAGAAAAACAATTCGAATTTTAATGTGATAATTCCCTCAGAATTGAAGATTGGATTCAAAAGCTCACTAAGGGTAGCTAGCTTTCACTACTTCATTCTTTAAAGTACAAAAGTCGTATTAACTTTTATTTTAAGTTTTCTGCATAGCTATTAACACGTGCAAATGATTTGGATACAAGAATAATCAACATATGCATTCATCCTAGCGAAACTAGAAAAACGTGTGAGCTTAATTCATAAAAGGATGAGAATAAAATGGTTGTGTCATTGCTTGACAATAGGTAAATAAAAGTGAATATTCAAAATTATTCTACCAATTTAATTCAAAAACTTACTTAATTGTTAGAAAATTTTGCAAGGTTGTTGAATATGAAATTGTCGTAATTTACTTTAGTTGCTAATGGAAATTGAAGAAATTGTGTGACATACGCAATAGATAGAATGGTCCAGATTGCTACGAACTAATGTGCACAGGTGATTATCTATCTACATCCCACCCCCAACTGAAAATTGCAATGTCCTCAGCAGGCGATTTTCAAAAATAGATAGAGAGATATCACCTGATATATATCATCATAAGAATGGCAAGTGTAACAACCTGTACAGAAAGCATACAAACTCCAAGCACCAGAGATCAAAAGAATATGAAATATAGGGCATTGGATCCATGCATAAAATGGAACTAATCACTGAGAATAAAATAACAGAATAGAACAGTGATAATATGCACCATGCAACTAAAATACAAAATATACAGAGTATCCAACAATACAAAATATCCCAACAGTATCCAAAAATATAACCAACAACCAACCAACACATCCAAATCCAACCACATCTAAATAATCCAAGAACAAAAAACAATCAACAACACCCATCCCCCAGAAACTAGACATCATCAGCTACGTCCGATAATATCTCAATAAAAACATCAGGAGCATCCCCACCGTCACCCTCAGCAATAGTCGGTGCCGCTGGGTCACTCGTGATCGTGGCAGCTGGAATAGATAAGGGTGTGTCGGCCACGACAAGAGGAGGTGGAAGTGGTATCTCCGTAGCAGGCGGTGTCGCCGATGATGTAGAAGCTGTAGGATCAATCTGGGAAGGTGGAGCGGCAGATGATAGATCGGTGGTGGATGGTGGAACTATAGCAGTGGTAGGTGGGTCGGTGGGTACGGTAGGAGCAGCTGTAGGTGGATCGCTGGGTAGTGGTGCAGAAGCTGCATGAACTACCTGGTTGACTTCGATCTGTATCAAGATCGCCTCCAGCGGAGTAGTCATCTAATCCACCTTACCCTCAAGTCTAATCCTGGCCTCGCTCTCCTCCAAAAGCAACTCATGAATAGTCGGGAGAGGCGCAGAAGAAGACTCTCCCTGAGTACGAGCCTGAGACCTCTGTCTCAACTCAAATCTAGCAACTTCCTCCACGGGATCATCCTCCTCATCAGAATCACGCTCCTCAGCCTCTTTGGGCGTCCCAGAAGCAGCACCCTCCGTATCGGTGCCTTCTCCTCTCCTCCTCTTCTCTCCAACCTTCGCCTTGCCTTTACCCCGCCTCTTTCTCTTTTGTGCCTCAGACCGACGGGAAGCAGTCTCGCCAAAATGGCTGCGAGACTGGGCAGTCACATCCCCCGCCAATGGAAGTAGACCCGCCTGCTCAATAACCCTGTGAATGGCCCAAGCACCCTTCAGGTGCTTCTTGGCCTGAATATATCGAGTAGGGTGCCTCATGAAATCAATGTAGAGGCGAGGCAAACAGACAGGCTGCTGTGTCCCGATCGCATATAATACACGGGCGTTCCACGCTGCAATCTTCTCCCGATAGGATGCCACTAGGAGGTAGTTGCTGAGGGCGAGGTGCAGCATATGATAATTATCGGTGAGATAGACGTCAGGAATAAGAGCCTCGCCATCCCAGCCCAGAAGAGCAACCCCAGTGATCTCTCTGATAATAATAGTCGGGGAAAGCAGCGGTGTATCGGGGCGATGCGGACAAACACAATCAGGTACCTCGGGTACCCCAATAGCAACAGAGACAGTGGCCGGACTAAAAACGATCTCCCGGCCACGGAAGAATGAGCGGAGTGTGAACGGAGCAATTGGATCCCTGATCATCGTCGCACACGCCTCCCGGATCCAGTACAGATTAACGAGCTTAGGCTGGGAGAAGAGCGTGTACCACTATGGCATGGCGCGTATCCGGGCAAGATACTAAGGAGTAGCCAGCCATGCTATCTCGAGGGGCCGCTCAAGCATGACCTTGCGCGACTGGAAATATCTGGTGAACCATACCCGGTCTTCATCGTTTCTGAACCCGTGATCGGGTATAGGGTCGGGTATGGTTAGGTCAAATGGCTTGGCTTTGTGATACCCAGTGATAGGGTTCATTGTTGAGCCCTAAAACATAAGAAACAAACAAAGAAACATTAAAAACAGGGAAAACAGAAAAGGAAATGAAACTGTCATACATCGATCGATTGAAGCATGTTCGATCAATTGAGAAAATTACAGGTTCAATCGCTCGAGACTTGTTCGATCGATTGAAAGGATTCTGGGTTCGATCGCTTAAAACCAGTTCGATCGATCGAACACAGCGAAGTGGCAGTCTCGCGCGATGAGAACGGAAAAGGCCCGCAAACATGAAATATAACAAAACAAAGAGAAAACGAGTAAAATAACCAATGGGGGGGCACCCCCACACGAATTAGAAATGGAAAGAACACGACGGGTTCTCAGGGCCTCACCTCGAGAGATGCACCGCGAAGAAGATGAGGGTGATGATGATGATGATTAGCGTGCCCAGTTGCTCCTCAATTGATGTTGGCGTATAAGGGGGGGCCAAGAATTACGTGAGTCCTCTTCTGTCTTTAATCGCTCGAGATGGAGAAGAAGATAGACTGAAGAAGATACTGAACGACGCCTCGTTTAAATACAGGTCTCGATCGCTCGAGATGGTTTGATCGATCGAACCTTCGATCGATTGAGCCCTGCTGAAGCGATTGAGGTCATGATACTCTCGTTCGATCAAGAAACATTCGATCGATTGAACTCGAAAAGTCTACAAGATCATAACATGGATAAATTAAACACCCCAACTAACCAACATTAATCTGGACATACAGAATAGTGATGAAACAGCTCATTGGTAAGATATGGAAGCCAAAAACATCATCCTCATAGTAGAAAATTGCAAATTTATATAAATAAATCTGTATAATAGCATCCACTTGCAATATTATTGCCCTCAACATGGTCTTTAAAACCTTAGTGAAAAAGAAAAACTAAAATAAGTCTGAAATTAACAAGACTTTGTCTAAGAATACACTCCAATTGATGAAAGAAATATGAAATGACATAAAACAATTGGAATGAAACACTATTCTTCAAGCAGAAAGATTCCTTCTTCCACAACCTCCTTCTCTGCCGGAACTTCAAATGTAGAGTCTGAACTTGATGATTCCCTTTCCCAGAACCAGCGGAAAGCAGCGAGGACATCATCGAGCAAGTCTGAACTTTCTAAAGAATTGATTTCACCGACAATAGGGGATCCGGATGGAGACAAGGATAACGGAGTAAAATGACGCATCGGACGTTCCTCTTACGGCGGAGTACCCGGGGACCTTATGTATGGTCCAAATCCATGAAAGAGTTGATGTGGAAGGTACAACGGTGGAAATGGTGGATTCATAGTGATATTCCTGACAAAGGGAAACAAAAAGGAGAGGAAGAAAATAAATTAACTAGAGCAAAAGGAAGATCAAACAGGAAGAATTAAATAAAGCAAAACGAAAAGAAAAAGAAAGGAATGTGACCCAGAGTTAACCTCACTATTGGCCTGATATCCCCAGGTGCACTAGCAGGTAGAGGGCATTGAAGCCTGAACAACAAGTAACTCAAATACTCATAAATGTATGGAACCACATGAATGACCAGGAAGTCGTCAACATAGGTGAATACGACATTATGGCGTTCGGGCACCACATCCTGTAAGTCCTCTTCTTCCCATGGCTCCCACATTAAGTCATTTTCCCACTATTCCATCAAAGCGTCATCGACTTCCCACACAGCATATCCCTCTGGTTCTCCTTCCTCTTCAGGGAGTTCCATGTCCTCAAATGGGTTGATCTGAAGGAGAGCAGGATCGTATGGGATGTATCTGTGGGTTAGGTCAACGACGTCTTCGGCTCCTGGCCCTTGGTATGGAGATAAGAAGAATGCTATTTCATCAGCAGTCCATGGTGGGTTCTGATATTCTGAATCAGCCCATGACCCAATCAAGTGAACATCGTCATCTCTTATGTTAGATTGCCTGCACGAGATAGAATTGGAATAGCAGATTACGATCAAGGTCACACTCAGAAAGATACAAATAAACAAAAAGAACAAAACAAAACGAGAAACAACAAAAGAAAAAGTACAACAACATTGTTACAAATGCACTTGAGCGTTCTAGGTTGAGGTATAGTCGGGCTCATCCAGTGGGATGTGCTCGACCTTTGGTTGGAAATCTTCTAAGAACGGTTTTACCCTTTGGCCATTGACCTTGAAACTTCCATCGTTCTTAAGATTAAATAACTCGACAGCCCCATGTGGAAAAACATATTTGTCTGTGAAGGGTCCTGTCCACCGAAATCGGAGTTTTCCTAGGTAGAGATGAAGGCGCGAATCGTGTAGTAAAACTTTCTGCCCAGTCTCGAAAGATTTTCAAAAAATTGTTCTATCATGGCGAGCCTTCAACCGTTCCTTGTGGAGTTTAGCATTATCATATGCGTCTCGTCGGATTTCTTCCAGTTCTGCCAACTGGAGTTTCCGGAGATGTCCTCCCTCTTTAATATCGAAATTTAATGAGCGTGTCGCCCAATATGCTTTGTGCTCAATTTCAACGGGGAGATGACATGCCTTACCGTACACCAGCCTATATGGGGACATTCCCAGATTTGTCTTTTAGGCAGTACGGTATGCCCAAAGAGTATCAGTCAGTTTATAAGCCCAGTCTTTTCTGTTGAAACTAACCGTCTTTTCTAATATGTGCTTGATTTCACGGTTAGCCAACTCTGCCTGCCCGTTTGTTTGTGGGTGGTAGGCTAGAGCGATCTTGTGATTCACCCCGTATTTCTTGAGTAGTGATTCCAAAGGCCTATTGCAAAAGTACTTGCCTTGGTAACTTATTAGGGCTTTTGGGGTTCCAAAACGCGATAAAATATTGTCCTTAAGAAAGGACATTACTGTTTTATGGTCATTGCGTCTTGACGGTATCGCTTCAACCCATTTTGATATATATTCCACAGTAAGGAGTATGTATTCACAATTGTTAGATTTAGGAAATGGGCCCATGAAGTCTATGCCCCAATAATCGAATATTTCTATTGTAATGATGGGAGTTAAGGGCATTGAATTCCTTTTCGAAAGTGTGCCAAGCTTTTGACATCGCTGACACGATTTACAAAAAGTGTAGGCATCTTTGAACACGGTGGGCCAATAGAAACCGCTGTGCAATACTTTGTGTGCGGTCTTTTGGGAGGCAAAATGGCCACCGCAGGCTTCAGAATGACAGGAGGCTAAAATTACAGTTATGTCCTCATTTGGAATGCAACGTCTGATGACCTGATCAATACAATACTTAAGGGTCATCAAAGAAGAAATGGCGTGCGAACGAAAGGAACCTTTTCTTGTCCTAATTTGACCAATGGCTCGGGGTCTCTCCTGTAACAAGGTAATTTATTATATCTGCGTACCACGGCAAATTGGAGACAGCCATCAGTTGCTCATCTGGGAATTCATCTTTTATAGGTACCGGCTCAGTGTTGTCAGTGAATGTCAACCGAGATAAATGATCGGTGACCACATTCTCTACTCCCTTTTTATCCTTGATAGTAATATCAAATTCCTGGAGTAGGAGTATCCAGCGGATAAGCCTCTGTTTCGCGTCTTTCTTAGATAACAGGTACTTGAGGGCCGAGTGGTCTGTAAAACAAACTATTGGGGACCCTATTAGATAAGACCTGAATTTGTCTAGAGTGAATACTATTGCCAGTAACTCTTTCTTAGTAGTAGTATAATTCATTTGAGTTTCGGTAAGTGTTCGGCTGGCATAGTAGATTACATATGGCTTGTTGTCCTTCCTCTGTCCTAGAACTGTGCCAATGGTATAGTCGCTAGCATCGCACATTAACTCAAACGACAAACTCCAATCGGGTGCCTGTATTATCGGTGCGGAGGTAAGGTGTTCTTTTAGTGAATCAAAAGATATTTGACAGTTTTCCGACCATTCAAAAGGTGCATCTTTGACTAGGAGTTGGCATAGTGGTCGTGAGATTGCACTAAAATTTTGGATAAAGCATCGATAAAATCCAGCATGTCCAAGAAAAGATCAGATGTCTCGGACTATACGAGGAACCGGTAAGTTTGAGATAATATCAATTTTTGCTTTATCGACTTGGATACCCTTATCGGAGATAATGTGGCCGAGGACAATTCCCTTGGTCACCATGAAGTAACACTTCTCCCAGTTTAATACTAAGTGTTTGTCCTTGCATCTCGCTAACACATTCTCAAGGTTTTCTAGATAGTTATCAAAACTATGGCCAAACACTGAGAAGTCGTCCATGAAGACCTCGAGTGTCTGTTCAACCATATCACTGAATATGCTTAACATGCACCGCCGAAAGGTGGCAGGTGCATTGCATAAGCCAAAATGCATACGATGGTAGGCGAATGTACCGAACGGACAAGTGAAAGTCGTTTTCTCCTGATCTTCAGGAGCTATTTCGATTTGGTTATAGCCACTATATCCGTCCAAGAAGCAATAAAATTTATGACCCGCCACTCTTTCGAGCATTTGATCCATGAAGGGCAATGGGAAATGGTCTTTCCGGGTCACAATATTTAACTTTCGGTAATCAATACACATCCGCCATCCAGTGGGGACGCGTGTTGGTACTAACTTGCCATCTTTGTTTGGGATAACTGTTATACCAGCCTTTTTGGGCACCACCTGAGTTGGACTAACCCAAGAGCTGTCAGAGATAGGGTATATTATCCCAATGTCTAGAAGTTTTAAAACTTCCTTTTTCACTACTTCTTGCATATTGGGATTCAGACGCCTCTGCATTTGTTGCGAAGGTTTAGCGTCTTCCTCCAGATATATCTTATGGGTGCAAATAGATGGGCTTATACCTTTTAGGTCAGCAATAGTCCATCCCAATGCTCCCTTGTGTAGTTTGAGCATTTGAATCAACTTATCCTCTTGTTCAGAATTCAATGTAGATGAGATTATCACAGGATAAATCTTTTCAGTCCCTAGAAAAGCGTATTTGAGCTCTTTTGGAAGCTCCTTTAATTCCAAATCAAGAAACTGAAAGTTTGAAGGCATGGTTAACTTCGTTTTCGGAGGCAAGGGTTCATATGGTGTAACCCACATGCATCCATCTCTATCTTCCTCCTTAGTTTCCATCATGAGGCATGCATGATTTAGGGCAACGTCCAATGGGTTAGAATTGTTAGGCTGATAAGTGGCATCAAATTGTGACACAACTACCTCCAAAGGATCTTTGTATTCTACAAGGTCAGCCTCTTCCTCGATGATTGTTTCGATGAAGTTAACTTCTTCTTCATCCTCGTATTCTTCGGGTCTGGGATTTGAGAAAATCTTGACATTTAAAGTCATATTCCCGAATACGATGGTCATGATACCACTCCTTATTTTGATTGTGGCATCAATGGTGTTGAGGAACGGACGTCCAAAAATCACCGGGATTTGCGAACATGGATTAGACACAGGTTCAGTATCCAGAATCACAAAATCGACCGGAAAGACAAATATATCTATCTGTACCAGAACGTCTTCTAGTATTCCTCTAGGATATTTAACTGACCTATCTGCCAATTGCAATGCAACTCGGGTGGGTTTGAGTTCACCCAACCCTAGTTGTTTATATACTAAATATGGTAGTAAGTTTACGCTAGCTCCTAAATCAAGGAGTGCGTTGTCTATCCTTTGATTCCCAATTCTACACGAGACAGTTGGGGTGCCAGGGTCTTTAAGCTTTGGGGGTAACTCATTTTGAATGATTGTGCTTGCTTGGCAGGCAACATAGGCATGTTTCTTTACACTTTACCTTCTCTTGACCGTGCATAAGTCCTTTAAATACTTAGCGTAGGCTGGCACTTGTTTGATTGCATCAAGGAACATGAGATTAATTTTAACTTGCTTGAATAATTCCAAGAACTTCTGATTCTTTGCCTCGTGTTGGGACTTCTTGAGCCTTTGAGGGTAAGGCGCAGGAAAAGGGCATTTAGGTAATTCGTCCTTGATGGGCTCCTTTCTAGGCCTTCTCTCAACTTCTACTTATTTAGGAGCATCCTCGTTTGATTCTAATGGATTATCATCAGTGGACGACTCCTCTTCTTGAGTAGATGGGTTATTTTTAGTTACCACTTCTTCCTCTTCATACTCCACGGGAGTAGAGTGAGGCATGTTTTTCCCTATGACTTTGCCGCTTCTCAGAGTCGTCACGGCTTTTGCCTGTTCATGATTAGGGGGACCATTATTGTATCCCTTAGGGTTTTGAAGTGGTTGAGCAGGAAATGTTCCACTCGAACCCTCTTGACGTGCATCCATCCTCTCTAATGTCGCAGACATTTTACTCATCATTTGAATTAACTGTTGTGTTAAATTCGCATTAGAGAGTGGATCTTCCTCTTGCACCTTTTTGTGAGGTGGCACATAAACATTTGCTTGTTGGTTATTAGGGGGTTGAGCGTTGTTGAAGTTATTTGCTCTATTTTGATGGAATGGCTGGGACTGCCTGTTGTATTGCCCTTGATATTGATTATTGTTATTGTAGGGCTGTGGTTGTTGATATTGGTTTTGAGTCCCAGCATTGTTTTTCCAATTGAACCCAGGGTGATTCCATCTATTGTTATTTTGTGAATTGTAATTATTGTAGGAATTCCCCGCCCCCCTATACCCTTGCATGGCATTCATTTCCATGGGGGGTTGTTCTTGAAAATACGGCACATTTGGACAGTATTGGGTAGTGTGTCCCAGCATGTTGCATGTGCCGCATGGTTCTTCAGGCAAAAACTACCTAGAACTCTCTCCTTTCATTCCCAATTCTTCCACTTTCTTAGCTAGTTCTTCATATTTATTCATCAGATGGTCCTCACTTTTTAGTTGATACAAACTTTTCTCTTCCACACAGGATATCTGTGAGCGTGGGACATCGTCTGAATTTGACCACTCATGGGCGTGTTCAGCTAACCACTCAAAATGAGCTTCAGCTTCCTCCGTATTTTTGCAAAGAAATGGCCCTGAACTCATGGTCTCGACCAATTTCTTAGTTTCACCATTTAATCCTTCATAAAAGTAGCTGATGGTTCGCCATTTCTCGTACCCGTGATGTGGGTATGAGAGTAACAAATCCTTGAAACGTTCCCATGTTTGGGTGAATGTTTCATCGCTCTTTTGTTTGTAAGAATTTATTTGTCGTTTAAGCTCGGTAGTCATGCGAGGTGGAAATTTTTTTTTAGGAAAGCAGTGTTCATCGCATGCCAGGTGTAGATGGAGTTTGGCTTCAAGGTAAGTAACCACGCTTTTGCTTTATCCTTCAGAGTGAAAGGAAATAGCATTAGACGTGTCACGTCTACAGGACAATTCTGTGAGAAAGTTTTACAAACATCCTCAAAGTCATTGACATGTAGATACGCTTTCTCGCTCTCCATTCCATGAAAGGTAGGAAGAAGTTGAATCATTCTATTGCGAAATTGAAATTCGCCTGCACGAGGTGGAATGAGAATACAAGATGGCGTAGGCGCGTGTTCGGGTGTCATGAGATCGCACAAAGGACGCAGTGAATCGTCAATTGGTACAACCACATTATCACCGTTTTCACTTTGATTATCAGCCATTGAATCGATCGGTGTAACTATAGGGTTGATAGAACTAGATGAACTGGATGAATGGAATGGGTGTTCATAAATTCCTTCTATGGAATTATCGGACATAAAGGGAAAGACCCTAAGTAGTTTTTTTTTAAGAACGACAGAAAAAGAAAAACAGAAAGAGATAAGGATAGATTGAGGTAATCGAAGCGTTAGCTTGTCGCCTTCCCCGGCAACGGCGCCAAAAACTTGACACGACTAAATAGTTGTGCGCTCTTGTGCAACACCCAAGTGCAGGTGATCGTGCAAGTAGTATTCTGGTTAAGTCCAGGTCGATCCCACAGGGAAGGTGTTAAACTAATTACTTAGATTTATCTCACACAAGAAAATAAAAATCAATATTATAACTAATGTAGAACACAAAGTCCCACAACTAATCAACTACTAAAGGTAAAACAATACAACTAGATTAAACTAATTACCAACTAGTTAATTAAAGCAATGATTTAAAACGTGTTTTTCTTACTAAAAGGAAATGTTGGGATTACACAAATCCACCTGGACCTAGCCATCTACCATGCAGTTACGTTGAAGCTCAATGGAGTACACTCTCTACAGTATTCCGTATTTTTCTTAGGATAAAGAATCTATAGTCCTTTCATGACCGGGACCATATCATCACAATTAAGTTTGAAATACACAAAAGCAGTTTAAAACAATAGTTTAGACTCTCACCTACAATGGTGTTAGCATTGAGGGTGGTTTGCAAAATATATTGAAGAAAAACACCTCAAGGCTTAAAGTTTACAGACTGTTTTGACAAACTGAGCGTTTGGGGACAATTTGATAACAAATCAGTAAAGTAGAAAGTCTAGGAATACTGCATAGAATGTCCTCAAGAATCAGAAGGTTCGATCGATCGACGCGCTTTCGATCGATCGAATATCTTCATCCCTCGATCGATCGAACTGAATTTGATCGCTCGACTGTATCTCTATTTCGATCGATCGAGATTTCTCGATCGATCGAACACAGGAATTATTCTGCTGCATGGCAGAGGCTTGAGATCACGGTTTCATTATGATCTCCCAACCTGGGGACTACTCAGACATCGTCTGAAGTGTCTCAGATTCGTTTTTAACGTAAAGTTCCATTAAAGGTGTGTTTGTTTGTGATTTTCACAATGAATCTATGAAAACTAATTAAATCACTATAACTAACATGCAATACTATGGAATAACAGATCATATTACTATAGACTAAGTGCAGAAAGTAAACAAAGTAACCTGTAACGAAAACTTGTATTGAACACAGGGAAATCCTAACCAAAACATTGTAAAACCTTGATTAAACCTACAAAATAAACAAAGGAAAGCTCTCTACTCTCTATAAACTGATGAAAAATGAAAGTGGGCGTCCTATTTGACGTAAATAACACAAGTATTTATACTAAAACACCAATGCTAGGGTTAAAATTCTGCTTCTGCTGCGTGCGCGTATAATCTGATAAAAACCATGTTCGATCGATCGAACATCTTTCGATCGATTAAACTTCTGGGGTCTTCGAGCGCTTGAGCTTATTTCGATCGATCGAATCCTCGATCGATCGAATAGTCTTCAATCGATCGAGGTTTACTTTTCATCCTTTACTTGTCTTCATTAAAATTCAGCACTCCCTTTTATCTTTCTCATCCAATTCTTTACACAGCAACAGTGATCTGCACAAACTATAGCTAAAACAAACAACTTATCATAGTTTAATCAAATTGTGTACAAACTAGCATTGTAATTCAAATTGCAGATAAATGAAGAAATTGTGAAGTAATTTAACACATTTTCTTCTTTTAACGCGGTTGTATTTTACAAATACCTCCGCTTGTCACTCACGTTTCATACCACTCCACCAATAGACCTCCCTCAAATCTCTATACATCTTTGTACTACCCAGATGCACGGGATACCGAGTACTATGAGATTCTTCCATAATTCTTTCTTTTAAATTGCCAAACATTGGGCACACACAACTGATTAATGTACCATAATATCCCGTCATGCAAACTAAACTCTGATCGCTTACCCTCAGGTAGTTCATCTACAATTTTCTTCAAGTTTGAATCCAATAGTTGATTTGTTTTAATCTCTCCAATCAAGTCAGGTTGTGCTATAATCGCTGCCATTAATCCACCTTCAACTCTAGGAATAACTTCCAATTCCAGTCGTTCAAAATCTCTCACCAACCTTTCTTGTGCCATTAAAACACATGCCAAACTTTTGGTTGATTTTCGACCCAAAGCATCGGCCACCACATTTGTTTTATCCGGATGATATTGAATTTTTAGGTCGTAGTCCTTCATTAACTCCAACCATCTTCGTTGTCACATATTTAAATCCCTCTGAGTAAACAAATACTTTAAGCTCTTGTGGTCAGTGAAAATTTTACAAGTTTTCCCATACAAATAATGTCGCCAAATCTTTAAGGCAAAAATTACTGCAGCAAGTTCCAAATCGTGGGTTGAATAATTCTTCTCATGAATCCTCAATTGCCTTGAAGCATATGCTATCACTTTGTCCCTTTGCATAAGAACACATCCCAAGCCTTGATGGGAAGCATCACTGTAAATACTAAATCCCCCAGTACTTGTCGGAATCACAAGTATTGGAGAAGAAGTTAATTTACTCTTCAATGTTTGAAAACATTCCTCACATTCTTTCCCCCATTCAAACGGAATATCCTTTCTCATTAATGTCGTCATCGGAGTAGCAATCTTGGAGAAATCCCGAACAAACCTTCTATAATACCCCAGCCAATCCCAGAAAGCTACGAATTTATGATACATTGGTTGGTCTTACCCAATTCATAACAGAATCTATTTCCTGCGGATCAACTGACACGCCATCCTTGGAAATCATATGGCCAAGGAATGTAACACTTGTTAACCAAAACTCACTTTTCTTCAGTTTTTTTGAATAATTGCTTTTCTCGAAGTCTTTGTAACACCAATCTCAAATGCCTATCATGCTCTTCCGGACTCTTTGAATAAATAAGAATACCATCAATAAAAATTATAACAAATTCACCTAAATACGTTTTAAAGACTCGATTCATTAAATCCATGAACGCAGCCGGTGCATTGGTTACTCCAAATGGCATTACAAGAAATTCATAATGACCGTACCGAGTTCTAAAGGCTGTCTTCTCAACATCCTCACCTTTTACCTTCAATTGATGATACCCCGACCTCAAATCGATCTTTGAAAACACTTGAGCTCCTTATAACTGGTCAAATAAATCATCAATCCGTGGCAATGGGTACTTGTTTTTGATAGTTACTGTTGATCTCACGATAATCTATACACATCTGCATCGTCCCATCTTTCCTTTTCACAAAAAGAACCGGTGCACCCCAGGGTGATACACTTGGCTGTATGAACCCCTTATCCAATAACTCCTATAACTGAGTCTTCAACTCTTTCAATTCTATCGGAGCCATTCTATATGGTGTCCGCGAGATGGGTTGTGTTCATGATATTACATCTATACCAAATTTAACTTCCCTCTCAATTAACGCACTCGACAAATCTTCTGGGAATACATCAGGAAATTCCCTAACCACTAGTATATCTTCTAACTTCAGTTCCGTACTTCTAGTATCCAATATGCTACAAAGGAAACCTCTACCTCCCTTTCTCAATAAATGACAAGCCTTGGCAGCGGACACAAGATAAGGTGGTGACACAACACCTACCCCTTGGAAAGAGAAGATTCTATGAGTCGGTGCCTGAAATTCTACCCTTTTATTCTCACAATCGATAACCGCGTGATTTATTGATAACCAATCCATCCCCAATATGACATCAAAATGCTGAATTACTAACAGTACTAGATTAGCAGTTAATATTTCACCATTTATTTTAACTTCACAATTTCTATAAACTCCCGAACTCACCAATGATCTTCCCAGCGGAACATTAACAGATAGATCATATTCTAGAAGTTCTAAGGGTATATTCATATTCCTAGCGAATTAGTGTGATACAAACGAGTGTGTAGAACCAGAATCCATTAACACATTAGCAGGTGTTGAGCAAATAAGAACTTTACCTGACACAACTGTATTAGCGACGGTGGTCTCCCCTGGGTTAAGTTGGAAATAACGGCCCTAGCGTTACTCCTTTCTTTGTGGTTGTTGTTGTTGAGGTGGTCGCGGTGTTGGTGCACTACTTGCGGTTGCACTAAAACCTCCTTGCCTCGACTTAGGACAATTCCGCATTCGGTGTCCAAGCTCCCCACAATTATGACAAACCATTCCACTATCATCGGTACGTCTCATCGGAGCATAAGTATTTGGCCTCACCCCGGACAATTCTTTGCCACATGACCCATTTGTCGGCAATTATTACACACCGTTGTCGGTAGATTGCATACACCCCAATGAAATTTCCCGCATGTGTTACATCGTGGCTTGTTACCTCCACCACCCGAAGAACCCCAAAAACTTTGTCGTTTTGAACTCCCTTGACCGCTATATTGACTTGAACTCGGCCTTTTGTATTGTTGAGTTGTTGGTGGTTGGGAACTTTGTTGATACTCCATATCTCTCTCGGCGATTGAAGCCACATCCAATGCCTCCGCAACTTTATCCAACTGCTGCACGGATACCTGGCGTCGAATCTCATACCTTAACCCCATCACAAACTTTCTAGTTCGATCCCCTTCATTCGGTACTACATTTTTAGCAAATCGTTCCAAACTTGTGAATTTGGTAGAAAACTCCCGAACTGTCATTCCCCCTTGCTTTGGTTCCATAAACTCTTGAGCCTTCGAATCTTCGAACGACTTTGGAAAATACTGCTTCTTGAGGAGTACCACAAACTCTTTCCAAGTATTCGGCCTTTTCTGTCCCAACTTTGTACGCCACCAGTACTATGCTTCTTCTTTTAAAGTATCGACAGCAAATAAAACCTGCTGAACTTCGGAACATGGAAGAACCCTGAATATCCTCTCCATATCAGACAACCATAAATTGGCTCTCATTGGATCAGTTTTCCCCTTGAATAGTGTCGGTTTCTACTTGTAAAATTGTGAAATAGTGGTCACCTCCTCCCTCGGATTAGGATTCGGTTGTTCACGTCTTCCCTCTATTGCATGAGTTTCAACTACTTGCACCAAACCAGCTACAACCCTTTCTATTCTCTCCATTTGCGTAGGCGGTGTTGAACCAGACATTTTTTCTCTGGCATTCACAACACATTTTCACACACACATTATGTTTGTACTTTTCAAAGCATGCTCAATATCATTCAACATGCTAAGTAAACGTGTATGCATGATTTATACATTCATTAATCATTTATGCTTATTACGCGTTGTAATCGTCACTCGTCCCCAAAGGCTCTAACCTATTGCTTTGATACCAAAAATTGTCATACTCCAACCCGCCCTAGGTGGATTAGGACACGTGTAACAAAGCCACACACCAAACCATACACTAATCATGAAGAAAAACATGTTTTAGACTCCATAAAAGAGCTTTCTTGGCACAAATCAGATTCAAGGGAAAAATGGTCATTAATAAGGTATATCAAATTTTATACCAAAAGATAGGTCTTTGAGTCCCGGTTTCAACGCGAAAAATAGTGCGCAAATTCGATCTTTCTAGAAAGAGTTATGCTTGTTTCTGTAAAAGTGGACAGTCAAAATTTATAAGGGCAGATCGATCCGCGAAAAGGGCGGATCGATCCATTTTCCAAAATTTCTAGCAGAATGTCCCCGAAAAGGGGTGGATCAATCCGCGGGAAGGCCGGATCAATCCAGCCTTGGCAGAACAGCTCCCTGCTGCTAAAAACTTCAGTTTTCAAGCCCCAAAACATTACCAAACATAATCAAACTTTTTGAAAACATAAAATATCATTCCAAATCCATTTCTAAGTGTTCCCAATCATCAACACAAGTTAAATCAAGTGTGATCCAACAATTAAAACACACAACCTTCTCACATGGATCATAATTTGCATCAAAATCCTATTTCTCCTAACATATACATGAGTATCCAACATAAGGAACCAAATTAAGGTTTACAACTCCAAATTTCCTCCACAAATTCAAGCTCCTCCCCCACCCTTACACAAGACTCATGACATGTAAATACAACTTACACTTTGGTGTAAAATTCACATTAACACCCAACTTAATATTTTACAAGACTTCCAAAACTCAAAGTATTTATACTTTGCCAACAAGAAAGTACATTTTAGACATAAACTAATTAGTCATAGGAACATATTCACAAGGACACAACTCCCATACCCACTCTGTCATGTGGATCACTTTCTCTCCTCTTCCCGTGCCGTACCTGCGATGGTTATTCAATAACCACAATAGAAAATATATTTTCGTTTAAGCTTTCGCTTAGTGAGGGAACTAATCATGCTATTGGAATGCTCAATATGCAAATGCAACAATCATTATAAATAACAACCAATTGACCTCCGAAAAGTCAAGTAATTCAAACCACTACCCCCGGGTCCTTCTCACCCCAGAATTTCTCACTCTTTTGGCGCATATAGCACAACACACACTCTCTTGTGACCCCGAAGGCGTCACCGACATTTCATTATGGTCGTCACCACGTCCTACTCATTGAGGACTTCCTATCCCTTACATATGGGACCTATAAGTGGTGGTCACTACTTGACTTCCCTTTGATCCACATAAGCATTTAAGCAACTTAGCATATAAGCATATAAGCATAGCAATTCATAACTTTGACATGCTTTTTACATAAATTCAACAACACATATAAACATAAACATGGATTAAGCATTCTAAGCTAACAATTATCACATCAACAAATTTAAACACCCAATTTTGGGACTAGAACACTCACCTCTTCGATTTATACGCAACTAAGCTTAGAATTTCCCCAATTCCTTCCCAAGTTTAGCTCAATTTCTAGTTGGTGATAATCCTACACAAGTTTGGTACCAAGAACATCGTTTATAAAAAACGGTTGCCGTAAAAATGTTGACAAAAATGAAAATGAATTACATGCATGTGATCCTCTTACCTCCACGAGTCCAAAAGTGGTCTCGGATCGTAAATTCGGTGTCGGACGGCAAAGAAACAACAAAGAACGTCGTCGAGAATTTCCGTCGCCTACTTGGAGCTCTTGTTCTCTCCAAAATTCTAATTCCCAGCTGTGTTTAACAATGGAGAGACACATATGCTACCATGCATATGTGTTGTCACCATTTCTTCTTATTCTCATTTACCTCCCCCGACTTTCTTTGAGCTTTATTATGAAATCCCCATGTTAATTACGTTAACTACCCATCTTTTCTAAAAGGATTTAATCTAAGTCTCGCATGGGTCCCAAACGTGATCCTACATAATTCATGAGGTTGCTATTAAACCTACCAATTATTAATTATTTTCAATTACGTCCTCACATGGGTACCCATACTGGTCCCCTTACCTATCATAAGACATAATAATATCTTTAAACTTTTAAACAAGTAATCATATAAACATATAATGACATAAAAAATGAAAATTATTTAATTAGACCCTCATTGAGCCCCACATTCATATCAGTCTCACCTTTCATAGGACTTTCATATGTGCCCGCATTTGAGCACCTTTTCACATGTGGGTTCATAATCCCACCTTAAATCATCTCATGCATTAATTATCTTTAATTAACACATATTATTATCACAATAATCTTCTCGTCCGGGTACGGGTGTTACAATTATCCACTACAAAATAATTAAAATCATCGAAATTGTTCTGCAAGATGGTAAATTTGAAACAATTTTGGAGTTCAATGATCTACTTTTGGAATTGATGATTGAAAATGGGTTCCAACCCAATGTAAAAACATTCACTATTTTGATCAGTTCACTCTGCAAAGGGGGAAGATTAAAGAAAGCCTTTGAGGTTTTCAGGTCCATGAACCATATGGGATGTGAACCTACAATTCAGACATACAATTGCTTCCTTTCCTATTAGTGTAATGGGCAGCTCATTCTTCTTTTGATGGGCCTATTCCATTTGATTCCTTTCCTCCCTTGTTTGAGGAAGGAACTCAATAGGTTTTATGTGCCTTTTGGTTGTATTCTGTTTGTGTTTCAATATGATTGTTCTTTCCTAGCCAAAAAATAAATAAAATAAAATAAACAATTGCTTGTTAAAGAGGCACGACTCATGTATTGCCCAGTTCTAGTGTCCACCAATATTTCTTGGCCCCTTTCTGTGACCAATGCAACATTAACAATAGCAACATATATATATATATATATAGAGAGAGAGAGAGAGAGGTCGTGTGGAGAGGGGAGGGGTGCTTGAACCTTGCTCCTGGAGCTTTGGTCAGCGGGTGGAGCTTACGGCTGGAATTTTTTTTCTCTTCTTCCTCTTCATTCTCCTAATAGAACAGAACATAAGGGGAGTGTATTGATAGAGAGAGAGAGAGAGAGAGAGCTCTGAGGGGGAAGAGATCTGTATAAGGGTTAAAATGTAAACTTAGCGTGGGTTAGTTCAGGGGTTAAGTTTGGTGGGTCCCTTAGTGCTAACTAGATTATCCACTGTGGGTGTGGATTTTGTTAGTGAATGGGTGTGCCTGAAGCTTTATTGCAAAATATATTCAAACCTTACGAACCAAGGCATATTCATTTTTCATTATTTATCTAGGTAATGTTTTTATTTTTAATTTTTTGGCGATTTAGTGATAAGTTCAATACGTCAACTTAGGGTCCGTTTGATAAAAATCAAAATTAAGTGCTGAATTTTAAGTACTGAAAATTTTAAGTAATTGGATTTGAAATAATGAAAATAGTGTTTCAAGCACTAAAAATGGAATGCATTCAGTGATTATTTTCACTAGAAATTTTTTACCTAAACTTTTAATCAGGTTTTTGGTTAGTTTTTTTTTTTTTTTTTTTCCTTAAGTGGTATGTTATCAAACGCACTGAAAATAAATGAGTGCTGTAAATTTTCATTTTCACCACTTAATTAGATTATCAAATTGCAATTCATAATTAGGGAAATGTACTTCGTACACGCATATCATGCCCAGCCCCGAGGCCAAGCAGTCCAAGCAAAAACTTCAGTTCCTTAATCCCAAAGGGCCCCCAAAATATATAAGCCCTATATATGTATAAGTATAAGGCCCAATTATATTTTGAAAACTAGCTCAATAAACATTCCATTATAAAATAAAAAGCCCAATAGTTCTTTGTTCAAAGTTCAAACATAAAGCCAAATTGATCAAATGTAAACAAAAAACAGAATAGATAAAGATTTTATAATCAAACTTGATTAAAAAAAGTGTATCGCAACGTATTCAGTCCAATCTTCCTTTGCACTATTTATGTCAATTGTTCTCTCTAATTTTAATTTCAGTGTAATTGTTCTATCTCCTTTGGTTTTATTTGTTGGTTTGTGCATTTGATTCTTGAATTTTTGAGTTGTTGCTTTTATGATTTTGGAGCTGATTTTTGCTTAATGTTTTATTAATTTTGGATCGTTGTCAAGTGTACACCTCAAGTATTTGTTCTAATGTCTAGGTTATGGAGTTTGGTTTGGACCTAAGTTCAAAATTCACTACATGCGCTAAGGATTACATTCACTGAACTTTCAATTTTTAAAAATATGTCTTAAAAGGCGTAAAAAAAATTCTTCGAGGGGTGCTGCCCCCGAACCCCCGTTAGGGCCCCGTCTTTCAATCTCACTTTGGGCCCCCTAATTGTTAGGACTGGCCTTGATGAATATTGAATAAAATTTCAACTTTTGGAGAATTTTTAACAAACTAAAAATTAAATTGGCTTTTAAACTCTTAGTAGTAGCTTCTAGGGACTTTTGCCTAAATTATTATTGATTACAATTTTTTTTAAGGAATTCATCAAGGTAAAGTTAAGTTGTTCTGTTGTCTACGTCACATTCTACTAGGATCAGTAATTTTGAATTTTATGTGGTTTTTCAAGAATAATCGGATCCAATTATTCGTTGTACGGGTAAATATTATACGTATGAGTTATTGAAGGGTCCGAATCTTTGGCAATGAGGAGCTCGATAGTACCACACACATATATATCGAGGCAGGAGGACAGTTCGTTTACAGACCAAGCTTTTAGCGACGAATTTTTCTTCGCTAATTGTCATTTTTTCATTGCTAAAAGCCTGGTACGTAAACTGACGTATGCTCTTGAGCCTTGCCGCATATATATATACACATAGTTTCCTTTTTATATTAAAAAAAAATGTGGTCCTGCAAGCACCACGTAAGGTACTGCTGAGGAGTAGCCGCTGCTGAAGATCCAAAATCGTTATCGGCAATGAGGAGCTCGATAGTACCACACACACACACACACGCACACACACGCACACACACATATAAATATATATATATCTATAGAGGCAGGCTTTGGAGCGAACGGTTCGTTTACATACCAGGCTTTTAGCGATGAAATTTTTGTCGTTGAATTTTTCTTCGCTAATTGTCATTTTTTCATCGCTAATAGCCTGGTACGCAAATGGATGTATGCTCTTGAGCCTTGTCACATATAAATAAATAAATATATATATACATATAGTTTCCTTTTTTTATAAATAAAAAAAATATAGGTGGTCCTACAAGCACCACATAAGGTGCTACCAAGGAGCAGCTGCTGCCCACGATCCAAAATCATTATTGAAAGGTGTTGATCGTGAGTTGATAGAGAGTAACTTTTTTTTTACTTTATTTCTTATTTTATAACTTATTTTTATTATATATCCTTTTATGTAATTTTATATAGATTTATAACTACAATTAAAAAAATCATAAAATGGTAGGTGTAAAAAATAAAATAGGTATGTATATTTAATTTCCCTTGCATAGATTGAGCGTGAAAAATAAGAAATTGATTGATGGTAAAAGTCTAAATCACATATTTTCTGTGCCATAAAGACTTGTTTTTAGTTGAAAGATATGAATCTTCGCGGTTAGAACTTAAAACAGAGAAGGCCAGAGACTTCTGTGAACAGGCCTCTCCTAAGTTATTGGTTTGACCCATTAGAGTAGCATAATGATTGCTCTTCTCTACCTTGGGTACGTAGCCTGTACATGATCTCCATCTCATGTTAAGTTTCTCAGAGATAAGAAAAAAACAAACAAGTTAGATTACAAAAGTATTATGGATTCATGAAAGGTTAAAACTAGAAGAAACCAAGTTCAAAGTGGTTCCTTGAAATGACCATCTCATAAATGACAAAGTTTGGTTCAATTAAACATTTGCTGGTCAAATGTGTCAAGCATCACACAACTTGAACATTTGTGAGCGCAAAAATGAACCATGAAAATAGTAGTGGCTGTGGTTACATTATACCATCTTTCATTGTAGATAACAATAGTTCATACAATATACATTACATTACTGAGAAATTACCTCATGTTTCTATAACTCCATAACCAAATCTACAAGGGTGAAACAAGAAACACTATGAAAATCCACACAAGCATGAATTAAAAGCTACAAAGAAACACCATGAAAATCTTCACAAGCATTAATTAAAAGCTAAAAAGAAACTAAAAGACTATATCACTTTTGTGCTTATTTAGGTAATCTAATCTCACACCACTAGAGAAGCCTCAAAGGGTTCTGTTTCAAGCCATCATAACAGAACAATTTAGAATGAAGTGACTCCGGTGATTTTTTCCACTGTCGTGAGCTCTCCACTATAACTCCTTGGCAATGGGGTCCGGACAACAAGTATATATAGCCATGGAATTACCCGAAGACGAAGAAGAAGAAGAAAAAACCGAGGATGCACCAATCACAAGCAACTTGTTACCCAGAGACTTGAAAGCAACACCCCAACCACCAGTAGAATCAGCTCTTATCAGGACTAGCCCCAAAGGCTTCCAAGTATTGGTCATCTTCATATACACCTTAAGCTGATTAGAAGCAGCTTCAAGCGAGTAAAGCACATTATTCACCACAGCAATAGAGGTGGTGAATGAGAAGTTAAAACCGAATCATCTTTCAACATGTCGGGTATTAACACCCATATGTTTCTAGCCTTGTCGAAGAACTCCCCACAAGTGAGCGCTCCATTTTCATTTCGTCCTCCAATTACGTAGAAATTATTGTCCATGTAGTACCCCGAGCAAAGCTTCCTTTGTTTCATCCTAGGTAGGAGTTCCCATGATTTAGTATATGGATTATATTTCTTAGCAGTGTCATGTATTTGGTTATCTGCATCTGTCCCTATCCCACCAGCTATAAATGCATACGTACCGGATGTGACGGAAGCAAATGAGCACCTTGGCTTGATCATTGAGGGGCCTTTGAACCACCTATCCATAACCAACTCATATCTCCATATAATAAGACCATTGACTTCCCTACCCGAAACAAGCAAATTATTTCCTGCACAAAGTGATACTTTATCTCCAAATGTGAAACAATTGTCTGATGGTATAATTGGGAGCTTCCTAGTCCATGCGCCCTAGTTGCCAACATGAAAACCGATGGTTCTTTAACCCTTGTCTCTCCCCTAATCTTAAATAGATCACCGGTCTTCAAAAGATTTAAACATCCCTTGTTTACCAAAGATAATTTCCAATGCTCTAATCTCAGAAATCTTGCAAAAATTAGACTCTCTAACTCAAAACTAAGGGAGGGACTATTGTAATTAGTGTAATCCTGAGGCTGTTCACCAGATGAACTATCCACCGTGCTATTTTTGAACAAATTTCCAAGCCAATTGTGATACAAATTACAGTGAGTCTTGTGATTCTTAATCTTTTCTGGTGGAGGGCTGCCGAGACTGAGCCAACAGTAGTAACAAAACTCCCTATCAAGCCCACTTTTCCTATTTAGACAATAAAAATAATTACCTATTCCCTTCCGTTCTCTCATAGTTTCTCTTTCTTTTCCTTTGAACATTGTCAATATGTCTTCAAAGCTTTTCAAAGTTATGAAATATCACCAAACAGAAAAAATCCAAAAAATATTATCAATAGGAATCAATTAAAGCATACACATATTCCACTTAAGTGAGAATTTACCAGGAGGTTGTAAGATAAATGAAAAAGAGTAAGCAAGGATTACTTAAAAAAGTAAGAGACAAGCTAAATAATAGAAACTCTGATCACCTATTAGACCAAAACCAGGATAAAATTCAATACACAGAAGCAAAGTGACATCACAAACGAAGAATTTTTAATGAGTTCTAATAGATATAAAGCCAGCAAAATTTTATGAACAACCATATCACTACTGACACCAACAACTACAAGCAACTGTTTTATGTTTTATATGGATCTCAAGTCCATATGAATATAAATAAATCTAAAAAGGTTAATGTGTACTTGGATTGGAGACTGCCATCGAGTAGTAGCTCTTATGTGTGTTTGTCAAACATTCGGAGAAAACTTTGGTACATTTGGTGGTTTTGGGTGTATATACCTCAAACCACTTTACCACTTGTCAAGCTTGGAATGGAGGAGAAAGAAAAAGCTGGGATGAAGTGATGGCTGATTGACGCGTAGTGATGGCTGTCTGATGCGCAATATATGTGAGGGAAACCTGCTATGGCCGGTTCTCAACTGATGGTTGTTCCTTGATCATGAACGATTGTTTTATCCCATAAAATGGTGTTCCATTTTATATATTTGTTCTGTAGAGGGAAACAAATGTCCCATGTTACAAATAGTTGTTTTTCGTGGATTGATTTGTGTGCCAATCATGTAAGAGATTTACATTTATGTATAAAATATTGCACACTACATAAAATTTGATTTTTGATGTATAAGTATGAGTGATTTATTACGGGTATGTAGTTGCATTAATTATTTTAATCGCTACCATATTAACTCCCTAACACAACTTTGTTTCAAAGACCATAAAAAGTTGTTCCAAAAGGATGTTAAGTTTGTTCCACTAATAAAGAAACTTGCTCCTCCACAAAATTAATGTTGGGAGCTTTCAGTTGGTTTACCTACTTCAAAGAGATGTGGTCACTATCGGTACAACCAAAATACATATTACATCGCATTCATGAAATATAATCAACTTATCAAAATTCAACTACATTGACCAGGAAAGTCGGACACTCAAAACCTACGTGCCCAACCTTACAACCAGATTTATCAACCCCGAGTAAAGGGAAGACAGCTCGAAAAAGAAATTCATCAAATGCAACGAGCTCTACATATTCACCTGTGTACAATACAACACCTGCAACAAATGCGAATGCTAGTAGCTCGTCGCAAGCGTTCACAAATCTTGGTGGTTCTACTGCCATGCTCCCACTAACTCAAAACCAATTCGACTTAAATATCACCGATGGTGTATGCATGTGACAAACTAGTGAGACAGTTTCAAATGTGAATGAGGTACTTTATTCCCATACATTGCCAATATTTCTTAGCAATGTTAGCATGTATATTAATGTCCAAGCGTATGTACATTGTAGGTGAGCATGGGTAATGCGTGGCACTTCAACAACAACTAGAATTTTAATTAGTAAAATTAGTGTATTATTTTTGTCGGGAATTTTATGTATTCATGGAACAATATTTGATTTGCACGGAACAACATTTGATGATCACGGAACAACATTTGGCGATCCATGGAACAACATTTGATGAAAATAAAACAACATTTCTTGATCATGGAACAACATTTGATTTGCACGGAACAACATTTGTTGAAAATAGAACAACATTTTCTGATCATGGAACAACATTTGATGATCCATGGAACAACATTTGATTTGCACAGAACAATATTTGATGAAAATAGAACAACATTTCCTGATCATGGACCAACATTTGATTTGTACGGAACAACATTTTTTGAAAATAGAACAACATTTCCTGATCATGGAACAACATTTGATTTACACTGAACAACATTTGATGATCACGGAACAACATTTGGCGATCCATGGAACAACATTTGATTTGCACGGAACAACATTTAATGAAAATAGAACAATATTTCCTAATCATGGAACAACATTTGATTTGCACGGAACAACATTTGTTGAAAATAGAACAACATTTACTGATCATGGAATAATATTTGATTTGCACGGAACAACATTTGACGATCTATAGAACAACATTTGATTTGCACGGAACAACATTTGTTGAAAATAAAACAACATTTTCTGATCATGGAACAACATTTGATTTGCACGGAACAACATTTGTTGGAAATATAACAACATTTCCTGATCATGGAACAACATTTGATTTGCATGGAACAAGACCATCGTCAATTTCAGAAAAAAAAATGCAAGATTGAGAGAGAGAGAGAGAGAGAGAGAGAGAGAGAGAGGGGGGGGGGGACTGTGTTTAGGGGTAGACACAAGCCAAGTCGAGCTTTTTTATGAGCTCGTGAAATGAGTTGAGCTTTTAAGTGATCACAAGCTTTCTCGCGAGCTTTTTAATGAGTTTTTTCGCATGCCCTTTAAAACTATATAATTTAATAATAAATTAGTCATTTATCAAGCCTATTTACGAGTTTTGTCATATTTTTTGTAAAATTATATAGTTTTATAATAAATATATATACAAAAGTCATTATACAAGCTCTTTATCAAACCTATTAACGAGCTTTTTCACGAGCTTGCTCGCGAGCCTTAATCTATCGTGTTCACGAGCTCAAATGAGCAAACTGAGCTTAGCCTTTATCGAGCCAAGCTTCGAGCCCTTGTTGAGCGGCTCTGCTCGTGTCCACCCCTAACTGTGTTGCAACGTTTTCTTATGCAAACTGTTTTGCCATATATGTATACATATAATTTTTAGGAGTGCAGTACTTTTGTTCACCCTTGCCATGTATACACATGTTTCCCATTCCTATAATTATGCTGATATACATGGGCAAAATGAAAATAGAATAAGGCACGTATCACCCAGTGGAGGCTTGAGTGAGTAAAAATGGGGTGGGCAAAAATGTATTCAATTTTTAGAGAGTATTTTGCTCACCCTGTTTTCTTGCCCTAGTTTTTAGTTTGTGACACATGTCCTGTTTCATTTCCATTTTATAGCTATATTATCAATATAATTACTGGAATGTGACACATGTCACCTACACAAGGTCTGCATGACCAAAAATGGGTAAAAAAAAAATATTGAAGGACAAGACTTGTATCCTATTATGAGATGCTATTCGTTCATCCGTATGCTACATCTGTGGTCTTGATACCCAATTTTGTACACATGGACTAATCAAATTTCTTATTTGTTTTTTTTTTCTTTTTTCCTTTTATTTTATGGGAGGGCCATTCACATTTCGAAGGAGTATGAAAAGTACCTTAAAAGATGTTATGCTTCTCAAAATTTGTATCGCAAATGTAATTCCAATATATGTGGTAATATATGTGATCACACTTCACACCCTCCAATAAACTTTCTTGCGTCCTTTGCCACATATATAAATTTAAGAATTAAAGCATTACTCTATTTTTTTTTAGGAAAAATTGGTAAAAAGGTTATTAAGAGGAGCTTTATTGGAATTAAGGACAACTTGAAATACACATTGAGGATAAGTCCTCCTATAGACCAAAATACCCTCACCTCTCTCTACTTTATTTCTCATGGAGAACGAACAACATTACCACATCACTTTACCCTCCTTGAAACACAAGCTCAAGAAAACCCTATGCCTTTCATGCTCTCTCAACAAAAATCGCCGCAAAATTGCCGAGTCACCGCCACCGTTCGACAACAAGCCAAGGCTGATGAGAGCGTCGTTGATATGGCTGAAATCAAGAGCGAACGAGTTACCGAAGATCAGAGACAAGTGCAAGCACCTTATCAATCGAATTGGACAGACCTAGCGTCACGCTTAGACGGATTTCAAGTACGATCTGTTTAGCTACACTTTGAATTTTGACGATAACGAAAGATGATAATCTCAAGGACTTCCCTTCCAGATCGCCGGCGTTGCCACCTCCGCCGCCGAGAAAGGTCGAGATCGATGATGCATCATCGCCATCGCCGGTGATGCTTCCATTGGAGATTAAGGTGTGTAGTTGAATAGGTTTTAGGTTTTGGAGTTTTTGCGATGATGAACTGTACAAATCTACTGATCAATTGACAATTAGGTTTAGCAATTTGGATTTAGAGAGAGAGAGAGAGAGAGAGAGAGAGAGAGAGAGAGAGAGAGAGAGAGAATATGATTCTTCATTGTAGATTCAGCTTTTAGGTTTTGGCATTTTGTGATGATGAATTTTTTTTGGATCAAATTTTGTGACGATGATTAAGTGTATAGAGAATCTTTTTTTTTTGGAAGGTTGAATAGTGATTGAAAATGGTGATCAATTGATATGTGTATGTATACAATATTGTGTAATCCTAAGTGAAATTAGAAATCAGATATCATAAGTCAAATTTGAATATAAGAAATCATAAGTCAAATTTGACTTAGGATTAATCCTAAGTGAAATTTGATTTACGATATCTGAATATGGTCTGAGGAACTGAACTTAGCAATTACGTAGTTCCAGATGGGCCTAACATGAGAATTATGAAACTTAGAGAGAGAGAAGAGAGATGGTGGTGGTGGTGGCTATGGAGTGAGGAGGAGAGAGAAAGTTACCGAGAGAGAAGATAGATGGCTATGGAAGGAGGAGGGAGAAAGTTAGAGAGGGAGAAGAGAGATGGTGGTGGTGGCTATGGCAAAAATAAGGAGAGAGAAAGTTAGAGATGTTGGTGGTGGCCATGGGAGGAGGAGAGAGAGTGGTCTCTATTTTTTTATGTTGGAAAGATGAAGCGAGGGTTAGTTTGGTAAGATGAAAATAGTGAAATAGACTTGAAGAGTGAATTGTTAGTGGTATAGACGGGGTGAAAACATGGACTTGGACTTTTGTCCTTGTGGAAGTTATTGTTAATGGACTGTCCTTTAAACTAATAATGACCAACCTTAAGGACCTTAGACCAAACCTCTCCCAATTTTTTTTAAAGCATAGCATTATTCATATTTGAGTGTAAGTACCTTGAAGGAAGTTGTGAGTGTTAGAATTAGTTTTATTAGCTTTAGGGTAGTTTAGTCTTTTCTTTTATATTAGGGTAATACTGTATACCTAGATATTCTATTATTATTACCTCTTCTTTTCCATTGTATTCATTCATTCAGTTTTAGTGTTATGAAAAACTCTAGCTCTCTTTTCTCTTTCCCTTTGTTGTTTTCTTGATTATTTAATATATTCACATGGTATCAGAGCAGGTTTGAATCTCATCCACGATTTTCGCAGATCCAACTTCTTTGCGCTCATTTTCGGATGATTTTGGTTCGTTGTTGGATTTCTCACTGATTCGGATTCGGATTCGTATTTAGATCTTGCACTGCTTTGCGCTCGTTTTTGGATCTGTCTGTCACTGATTCTGGTTCGTTTGTTTTGTGTTTTTGGATCTGTCTTTGATTTTGGGTTCGCTTGTTTTGTGTTCTTTAATTGCTTCATTTTCGTAATGGCTAATGAACGTGATGATTCGCTTCAAGCGATTAGTGTTAAACTCGATGGCAAGAATTTTGCATATTGGAATTATGTGATGAAAAATTTTCTGAAGGGGAAGAAGATGTGGGGTTATATTAATGGGGATTTTAGTAAACCTACGAATGAAAATGCTGATAAATTTGCAGAGTTGCTAGATGTTTGGGACGCAAATAATTCAAAAATCATTACTTGGATCAACAACTCCGTTGCTCCCTCAATAGGTATGCAGTTGGCAAAGTTTGAATATGCAAAGGAGGTGTGGGATCATTTGGCTAAATTATTTACACAGTCCAATTTTGCGAAAAGGTACCAATTAGAGTGTGATATTCGTGCTCTTGAACAAAAAAATTTGAGTATTCAGGAGTTCTATTCTACAATGACAGATCTTTGGGATCAGTTAGCTCTCATGGAGTCGCCCGAATTGCGGGCCTTTGCACCATATATCGCTAGTAGGGAGGAACAACGTCTGGTTCAGTTTTTGATGGCTCTACGTGAAGATTTTGAGGGCCTTCGTGGGTCCATTCTCCATCGTAGCCCACTTCTGTCCGTTGATTCTGTTGTTCATGAGTTAGTAGCTGAGGAAATACGTCTCAAGACACAGTCTGGAAAGGGAATTCTCCCCGACTCTACTCCGTCTGTTTTAGCAGCCCCTTTTCGACCACAGTCCAACAATCAGAATAAGCCTTACTCGAGAGTTGGTAGTGATGTATGCAGCTACTGTAAGGAGAAGGGTCATTGGAAGGCTCAGTGTCCTAGGTTGGGTCGTGCAAACCAGCCCAATAGCAGCAACCATCCCTCACATGGTCGACCACCACAACAACAACAACCTCAATCTTCTCATTGGAAATCTGATAACCAATCTCAGCAGCGTTCATATAGGCCTCCACAGCCTAACACTGCAGCAGTTGTACCACCATCAGAATCATTTGGACCCGGTTCCCCTTCCCCATCCACTCTGTCCATGACCTCCCTTGCTGAGCAATTTCAGAAGTTCCTTGCCACACAGCCACATGCTATGGCCACCTCTTCACTAGGTATGTCTTTAGGTATGTCCTCAGGTATGTCCTCAGGTATTTGGGTTTTAGACTCTAGAGCTTCTAATCATATGTCACCTGACTTGTCGTGTTTTGCTTCCTTATGTCCTGCTTCCTCTTTGCCTGTTATGATTGCTGATGGTACTCCCATGCCATTAGCAGGTGTTGGGTCTGTTGTCACACCTCATGTATCTCTCCCTAGTGTTTACCACATTCCTAAACTTACTATGAATCTTGTTTCTGTTGGTCAGCTTTGTGATGCAGGTTATTTAGTCTCTTTTTTTTCTACTTTTTGTCATGTGCAGGATCCGCAGTCTCAGACGCTGATTGGGACAGGCCGTAGGCAAGGGAGATTATACATCTTGGACAAGCTCAATGTACCAGTGGTTGCAGCTTCTAGTGTTGACTTGTCATCCTTTCGTTTGAGTTCATATTCGTCTAGTTTTTATTTATGGCATTCTCGCCTTGGTCATGTTTCGGCCTCTCGTTTAAAATATTTAGCTTCTACAGGAAAATTAGGAGATTTACAAACTCATGACATTTCTGATTGTAGTGGTTGTAAACTGGCAAAATTTTCCGCATTACCATTTAATAGAAGTATTTCTTATTCTCTTGCACCATTTGATTTAGTTCATTCTGATGTGTGGGGACCCTCTCCTGTTACTACAAGAGGGGGGTCTCGATATTATGTATCATTTATTGATGATTGCACTCGTTACTGTTGGGTTTATCTTATGAAACGCCGTTCATACTTCTTTGATATTTACAATACCTTTCGTGCTTTTGTTAAAACTCAACATTCTGCTGTCATAAAATGTTTTAGATGTGATTTAGGTGGAGAGTATACCTATCATAAATTTCGTGAGTTGCTTGCTTTAAATGGAACTATTCACCAGTCCTCTTGTACAGACACTCCTGAGCAAAATGGTGTTGCTGAAAGGAAACATCGGCATATTCTTGAAACTGCTCGCTCTATTTTATTATCTGCATATGTCCCTAGTGATTTTTGGGGAGAGGTTGTCCTTACTGCTGTCAATCTAATTAATAAAATCCCGTCCTCTCACTGCTCAGGTCTGTCACCTTTTGAAAAATTGTATGGGCATGCTCCTGATTATTCTTCCTTAAAGGTGTTTGGTTGTACTTGTTTTGTCCTTCGACCTCATGTAGAGCGTACCAAATTGTCACCTAAGTCTGCTATTTGTGTTTTTCTAGGTTATGGTGAGGGTCAGAAGGGATATCGTTGCTTTGACCCACTTACTAAGAAACTATATGTCACTCGTCATGTTGTGTTTCTCGAGCACATACCCTTCTTTTCTATTCCTGATAATCATCATGAGTTGACTAAATCTGATCTCATCCATCTTGACCCATTCTCTGATGATACCGATTGTGTGCCCTCTCAAGCCCCATGCACCACTGATATTGTCTCACCTCATGGTTCTACTTTTGCTGATACTGGTACCTTGCCGCTTGATGCTACCTCCCTTTCAGAGGCCACCCAAGCACCTACTGAGACTGTGGAACCTCCTCGCTATCCTACTCGTACTCGTAAGTCTACTCAATCACCTGATTTTGTTTATTCTTGTTATTCGGATTCTTTTGCTTCATTTTTAGCTTCAGTTCATGATCTCTCCGAGCCTCTGTCCTATAAAGAGGCAGCTCTTGATCCTCTTTGGCAACAAGCTATGGCAGAGGAACTCTCAGCATTGTATAAGACAGACACTTGGAGTTTGGTTCCCTTACCTTCTGGTAAGAGCGGTTTGGTTCTCGTTGGGTTTATAAAATCAAAACCAAGTCAGATGGGTCTGTTGAGCGGTACAAAGCAAGATTGGTTGCCAAGGGTTTTTCCCAGCAGTATGGTATGGATTACGAGGAGACTTTTGCTCCTGTTGCTAAAATGACTACTGTTCGTACTCTTATTGTAGTTGCTTCTATTCGTCAGTGGCATATAACTCAGATGGATGTTAAAAATGCTTTCTTGAATGGAGACCTCTAAGAGGAGGTTTATATGGTTCCTCCTCCGGGTGTTCTTCATGGTCCTGGTGAAGTTTGCAGGCTTAAAAAAGCTTTATATGGTCTTAAACAAGCTCCTCGAGCTTGGTTTGAGAAGTTTTCCACAATGATTACCTCATTTGGGTTTTCCTCGAGTGAGTATGATTCAGCTCTCTTTATTAGGTGTACCACTGCTGGTCGTATTATGCTTTCTTTGTATGTTGATGATATGATTATTACTGGTGATGATGTTGATGGGATTGCAGTGTTGAAGTCTGAATTAGCTCGTTGTTTTGAAATGAAGGACTTAGGTCCACTACGTTATTTTTTGGGGATTGAAGTAGCCTATTCTCCAAAAGGTTATCTTCTTTCTCAGTCTAAGTATACAGGTGACATTCTTGAGCGTGCTCGCCTCACTGATAATAAGATTGTTGATACCCCTTTGGAGCTTAATGTTCGTCTTTCCCCTTCTGATGGCGTTCCTTTGCCTGATCCTACCTTATATCGCACTATTGTTGGTAGCTTGGTTTATCTTACTATTACTCGTCCGGATATTGCTCATGATGTTCATGTTGTTAGTCAGTTTGTTACTTCCCTTACTACAGTTCATTGGGCTGCTGTTCATCGTATTTTGAGGTACTTGAGGGGCACTAGGTTTCAAAGTCTTTTACTTTCTTCATCATCTTCCTTGGAGCTGCGTGCGTACTCTGATGCTGATTGGGCCGGTGATCCTACAGATCTCAAGTCTGTTACTGAGTTTTGTATATTTTTGGGTGATTCTCTCATTTCTTGGAAGAGCAAGAAGCAAGATGTTGTTGCTGTGTCTTCCACAGAAGCTGAGTATCGTGCTATGACTTCGACTACCCGTGAGCTTATTTGGTTACGCCGACTACTTACAGATATGGGTGTCTCCCTTCCTCGCCCTTCACCTATGTATTGTGATAATAAGAGTGCTATTCAGATTGCTCACAATTCCATTTTCCATGAGAGGACTAAGCATATAGAGATTGATTGTCACATTACTCGTCATCACCTTAAGCATGGAGCTATCACTTTGCCTTTTGTTTCTTCTTCCGCACAGATTGCTGATTTGTTTACAAAGTCATATCCGATTCAGCGTTTTCATTTTTTAGTTGGCAAACTCTCTACGCTTTTAGCTGCAGCATCGTGAGTTTGAGGAGGGGTGTTAGAATTAGTTTTATTAGCTTTAGGGTAGTTTAGTCTTTTCTTTTATATTAGGGTAATACTGTATACCTAGATATTCTATTATTATTGCCTCTTCTTTTCCATTGTATTCATTCATTCAGTTTTAGTGTTATGAAAAACTCTAGCTCTCTTTTCTCTTTCCCTTTGTTGTTTTCTTGATTATTTAATATATTCACAGTGAGTACATTTGGAGTATATGTAAAAAATGGACCAATGGTAACAACACAAAGGGGGCGTAGTTGGTCCAAATCGATGCACAAGAGTGAATAAGATGGACGGACACTAACCTAAGAAGAAACATTTAATACAATATTTTTGGGGAATTGTTATGTACATCGCTAATTTTTTTATGTACACTGCTCAATTTTATAAAAGTGAGAATTTTTAGAAAAAAATAACTAGAATAAAGAAATTTAGGTACATAACAAATACACGGATGTACATAGCAATTCTCTATTTCTATATTGGATATATATGTGTAAGGATTTCTATATTGGTTACACAGTAGTAATAACTAATAAAGCCATCATATCTATCTTATTCAAATTATATTAATCAAGAATATTATATAGTTAATAAAAAAAATCCCACCTTGATTAGTTTAATCACGATTCACGACCAATGCTGACAAAATGCCACGCGATAACCCTACAAAGTGGAAGACCATTGGATATGAGCCCTTCTTTTGTTGTGTGCCCTTGCCCCTAATTATTCTTTATTCAATGGTTATATGCTGTCTCTCCACTGATTATCGCAGAAGATTTGGCTTTTGGCTTTCATTCTTGTATATATTACGTAGGTAAATATTGAGAAACACTCCTTCGCACAATTTTTTAGATATAAATTAAAAGATGTGTTTATCTCTCTCCTATGATATCACTAAACCCTATAGTGACACATGAAAGAGATAGACACATCTTTTAGGTTGTGTCACAAAAATTATATGTATAAGTGTGTTCCAAGTATTACCCATATTCAATATATGTTTTATGTTTTATAATCCAAGTTTCACTGTCATGATGTGTAGGCTTAGCATTTGTAACAGATAAGTGCGTTCTTTTTAGTTTTAAAACATGAACACGATAGATTGGTTTCTGACATGTCTCAAAAATAGGAATTTGCATTTAATAATAATAAAAAAAAAATTTAAAATAAAATTTTAATATAATTATATGATACTCCGTTAAAAAGGCTTTATTTATTTGCCGGATAATTAAGCGGGATTGGACTATGTTAGTCCAATACGGGTCAATATCTTGTTAGTTTTGCCATATTCAGTATGAGTTAACACGGAGGCAAACACATGGGTTTAATTTTCCCTTTTAAGATATTTTAGCATTGTTAGAGCCCCACCCTCGTGCTCACTCACCACCAATATTTTTGTTTGGCGCTTAGAGACAAGGTTTACTGCATTTGTGGGTCCAAACTTTAGTTCAACAAATAGCAATCCAAAAACATTCGGTTAAACTTGACCTTTTGAATTGTGAAAGTTAACACATCTGCTAATTATGTACGCCGTCCCATATTTAGGATATGCTATTCTATGGTCTTGGATCATATGTCACGTGGTGTCTCAACCAGTTAGAAGTTATTTTGTGAATAAGTGTAGAGTTTTTGTTTGCAAAAAATTAGACAATTTTACCACATGGTAGCCTTTATTAATTGGGACCACCACGTGACAATAGTCCAGGACCATGGAGCAATATCTCCGTATTTAGAGACCATCTTTGGAACTCAACATTATCATTACATTAAAAAAAATAATAAAATTTGGTGATAGACCCCTCAATATTAGGTGGATTAGCCATAAATTTACATAATTTGGCAGTTTTTTAAGAAGTCCCTCACCACTTTTTTAATTTAGCGAAAATCCCCTCGTTAGAAGTTTTTCTGAGAAAAAAATGACTAACTTAATATTATCTGTCAACTTTAAACCACCACAACTTACTCATTTTTTTAGCCTTTTCGGGTGATTTCTTTTTTTTTTTTTTTTGGGTTTCATGTATTTGGTTGAGATCTACACATTGGATTTGAAAATTGTACAAAAAAAAAAATTGTAATTTGGAATCTCATTTTTCAATTTTATCAGTTAAAATAGACAATATTATCTGTTAGTCAACAGATAATATTGAAGAAAACAACCACAATTTCCTCATTTTCGGCCTTTTTGAATGATTTTTTTTCTTTGCATTTCTTGTATTTCATGTAAATCTTTGCGATCTACGCATTGGATTTGAAAATTTTACAAAAAAAAATAAGTTGCAGCCTAATTTTGAGATTTTATCTAACTGCAACAAGTAATATTATCTGTTTATATTAACAACGATAACTTTCTCAATTCTTGAGATTTTTGGTTAATTTGTTTGATTTCATTTTTTTTTCGAGATCTACGCATTAGACTTGTAAACGTTATAAAAACGGATAATTTGCAGCCTCATTTTTGTATTTTACCTATCTGCAAATAGATTTATTTTTAATAAGAGTCCGCAAATAGATAATTTAATTATTTTTTGGACCTTTTGTTTGTTTATTTATTTATTTTTAATCTGTATATTGTTTTCAAGATACTAGGTGGTATATGGCACGTGCAAGGCAAATGCCAGTTGGAGTTAAATTGATAAATAATTATGAAATTTAGGATTTTCACATTTGATTTCTAGAATGAATTAATGTAGGAAAGTGATGGATCCCACTTGTTCAACCAATTTAGGTGATTGGGTGAGCAAAATTGTTCTCCATAGTTTTGTCATTAGGATGCGAAATATGCAATTTCACCATTTAATTTATTAATTTTATAAATTAATTTACTAATTTAATAAATTTTGTGCAACCAATTTAGGTGCTTGGGTGAGCAAAATTGTTCTTCATAAAAAGTAATTTTTTTAAAAATCTAATCACAATTAATCTTCCTTTTAATTGTGTAATGATTTAACTAAACTAACAACACAATCTATCTTTCCATTCAATGGACTTTTACAATTTGACAACTGTCATACTTTTTGCCATTTTTTTTTCCTTTGATTGTCTATTATTGTGTCTCGAGTAATACTATGGTTCCCCAATTTTGTATCTCAAATGTGGTTCCCAATACATGTGGTAGTGCAACAACCTTTAAGGATGGTGTAATCATTTCAACAGAGTCCAATTAAAATTCAGTAAATCCACTGTCACATATTTGAGAATCACATAACATGCTCTTTTAATAATTACAGTATTTCCAAATTTCTTATCCATAATTTGAACACTTTTATTGCTTTATATACAATTTTTTATGTACATCATCTAACTCCACCTTTTTGAATGACCAAAAGATATTAGACAAATTCGAAAATGTCGAATTAGGTAAAATCAATTTGCACTTTTAATAATTATTTGTAAATTGTTTCCTTCTCGTTAATTTTAAAAGTTGTCTTTGACCTATTCATAATTTAAATATAATTTAAACACTTTTATTGACCTATATGTAATTTTAGGACTTTTGTTGCCTCAGTCGCCATTACAAGTTGCTAAAATCCAGAATTTTAATGGTAAATTACTAAACTGTTCAAAGAAATTGATCAAATGGCTAATATTGCCAAATCAATTGATCAAATGCCTCCCCATACATTCCCTCTTTTATATATGTTAATAGATATGCACCTATATATGGTGCCAATTTTACAAAAGGAATATATTTTTATTATAGAAATTTAATATTTTTTAGGCATAAAAATGCATTTTCGACCAAAACAATGAGCTAAAAAAAAAAAAAGAAAGAAAAAAGGAAAAAATTACTTGAATTTTAGTTTGGACGTGTTTTATTTGAGGGGACTGTGAGTGAAGCCTCCTAAAAAGAATGCACATTTGATGATGTCAAAATCAAGTTCTCATTTAACCCTATTAAAAACGTAGTATGTTGGAAGTAGGGTATCGAGTCCACATGAATTGATACAAGAACAACATTTGGAAAGTTTAGTAACTAATTAAAATGCTCAAAAGAAAGAAATAAGAAAAGATGATGAAAAGGAATAAAAATGACTTTGCGTCTTGCGGCTTTTTGTTTGGTTTTTGGAGGAGAAAAGGATAAATAAATACTAATCTAAAAAGCAATAAGTTGGGATCATTCCCCCCATCTTGGGTCACAACAAGATGAAATGAACTAGTGTTTCAAGCACATTCTAAGGTAGCATTTCATTGTGGCATATTAATTATCAAACACAAGTAGTGCATCTATGTGAAGATGAAAGAAGCGTTGAGATTACATAGAAACGGATTTGAAGCTAACGTTTGACTATCAAGGATGCATGACATACAAGATGAAGCCTCTATGGTTTCTAATCTGAATGATTTGTCCACCCTACACTAACTAATCTACTTGGTGGACAAATCACCTATGAAGCCTTCAAAAGATAGTATTTAAAACCCAAGAGTTTGAACAATCAAAGATGCTTGACATCAAAGATGAAGATCCCAAGTTTTAAATCCCACACACAACATTTAGCAAACACATGGAGTGCAAAACACTAGGTTACATAATATTCCATATGAAATACATAGGGTAGGATTCAAAGTCTAAGTTTTGACAATCAAAAATGCAATACAAATAAGATGAAGCCCTTAGTTTTGAATCCTACACAAATGAACCCTAGAAATGCTACAACATTAAATCCAAGAGCTCATGATCCACAACCTAAGTAAATCTAACTAATAATGAAAAACATAGCAATATTATCAAAAGAGAAGAGATAGAAAATATACCTAGCTATTAAAACTTCAATCCAAGCTTCAAGTTTATACAAATGAAGAAGAAATGGAAGGGAACCCAAGTGGGTTCCCAAAAATTAGAGAAGAAGAAGAAGAAGGTTGGGAGCAAAATGATAGATACAAAAATAAAATGCAAGCCCTCTACAAAAATCCTATCTCTTTCTATTTATACAAAATTCACACAATGGCAAACTTGTAAATACAAAAGAGGAAAAAATTGGAGGAGCGGATCGATCCCTTCATAACTGGTGGATCGATCCACCTTTCATCTGGGCTGTTGGAATCTGCTCGGGAAGTCGCGGATCGATCCCTTCTAAAGGCCGGATCGATCCATTTACGGATCCTTATCGCAAAATGTCTCTCCAAAATCGCGGATCGATCCACTCAAAGGGCCGGATCGATCCACCTTTGTTGGGATGGATTTCCTCCTCTTCTTACAAGATAAGAACCAACAGGGTTAGTTTCCACTTTGAACAAGTCGCCAAAACCTACAAGAAAGCGATTTTATTAACAAAAAGTGCGCAACAACAAGAACAACAAAAGTACAATTTATTCATTAAATCTCCTAATATAAGTGATAATTCGTGTCCAATAAGGGCAAAATCATGAAGTTAAGAATGCAATATTGGACACGAATCAACATTCTTTCAAAATTTGCCCTATTATATCTTTCTTTCCTCATTTGAACTTTAATAGTGTAATATCATGTATTTTCATTTATACTTTTATACCCTTTTTGATATTAATAAGATTCAATGTGCTTGTCTTTTCTTTTCCTGGAATTTCATCTTCGAGCGATCGAACCTCCTTCGATCGATCGACCAATTCTTTTTTTCGATCAATAGATCCCCCTTCAAGCGATCGACCTCTGCCGACTTGAATTGATGACATGTCCTTTTCCTCAAGCGATTGAACTGCTCTCAATCGATCGAACGCTAATCAACTTGTTCTCAATGAATCAAATCGATCGATCGAACCCTGTAATTTCAGTATATGTCTTTCTGCCACATTCCCTTTCTATTTCCCTATATATATATGTTATGTTTGTGTGTGTGTGAGGGTTGCTGAATCTTGAGAGAGTTTAGAGAGGGAGAGAATATATATATACACACACACTTATATATACACGCACACCCGGTTATATATATACAAACACTCACACACACACTCAAGGAAGAAGAAGAAGCCAAAGGAGAGGAAGGAGAAGAAGAAGAAGACAGAGGAGCAGAAGAGAGAAGACATAGAAGGAGAAGAGAAAGAGGAGACCACCCGTGACCACCCCAAGCTCGCCGGCGTCGTCGACGTTAACGGTGAGTGCCTATACTCACTTAGTAGCGTAGATATGTATGTATATATGTGTTTCGGCAAGATAGAATGGACCTTGAACATGCGTGAATGGTCCAGTTCAAACTCTGGAATAATACTGCGTTCAATCGATCGAACAATGTTCGAGCGATCGAACACAGCTCGTTCTCAATCGATCAAAGTAACTTCAATCGATCGAATTTAGCTTTTCCTCAATCGATCTAAATGACTTCGATTGATTGAACGTTACTTTTCTCAATCGATTGAAATGACTTCAATCGATCGAACATATCAGAATGTTAAATGTTTAGTTGTTTTATACCTGTTGAACTGTTAACCTGTTTATTATCATATGTTGATGTTGGAAAGCTGTATTGAAATAATATACACATGGAATAATGGATTAATGCATTAAACAGTAGAACCATTTGGTTAATGTGGAGATAATAATGAGAAGCCGACGTGCATAATAGTGGGTCTATCGATCGTAGAGGTCGATATTATTTATGTTGGTGCGTATGATTGCGGTCGCTAAGATCGTATAATATCAGGTGTGAGATCCCCAGGGTGCTGGGATAGGATTAGGACTTTGTGTCAGGTTTGACGTATGATAAAGTTGGACTGCGTGTCGGGTTTGGGAGGTTGTGCGATATAGGACTTCATGTCAAGGTTAATATATCCGGGCTGATGGCCATAACGTTTTGGGGCTGGAGTGCCGTAGTAGTATATTAAGGTTACGTGTTGTCATAGTATTGCAGAGCTATGTGCGGATGTATTGCTATGTGCTATAGTATTGCTGAGTGAGGTGGTAGTAAATTTGTGTGTGATAGTAAAGCTGTATGCGGTAGTAAAGCTGTGTGCGATGGTATAGTTGTGTGCTGTAGTATTGCTAACTGCTGTGATATTTTCGAGCTGAGTGCTGTGATATTTTAGAACTGAGTGCTGTAGAGCTAAGTGTTGTGGTGTAACGGAGCTGAGTGTTGTATTATATTTGGGCTGCGTGCCGTATTGCATCAAGGCTGTTGGCCGTATTATACCAGGGCGGATTGGGCGAAATAGTAGGATTGTGTGTCGGGATTATATAGCTTGTATGGTATGGGACTACGTGTTTGATTTATGTGATAGGACGTGGGACTTCGTGTCGAGTGTCACAGACCGTAGATATCGGACTAGGTGTCTGATTAATTTGGACCCAAGAGTCTATGTTGTGTGTGAGATTTGATTGGGATGACATCCGTTGTTATATTGAGTTAGTGCATACATACATACGAATGATGAGATGATCCTTTTATTGATACTGTTGTTTTATATGCTGCTTATCTATAGATACTCTGTTAGTATTTGCTTTCACTCGGCTTTCGTAGCTGACGACGATTATGCTGTTGGATATTCGACATCCAGCTGGCCAGAGTTATGAGTATGCAGGAGAGGCATACATGGATAGAGGATACGAGGATGAGGCCTACGATGATGGAGGCTACGCTAGTGTTAACTACTACGCAAGCTGAAGACTGGGAGCTGTGTCGTAGTTAATTTATGTCTATGTTTTAGAGACTTCTATTTTAGTTATGTTTGTATTGTCGTATGTTGCGTAATGTTTTATTTACGTTTCTGTAAACACTAGTGGCTTTGTAATAGTTTAGTATTACACTTTGACTTTATATATCGAACTTAGAATTTCCCAATGTGTGGTTTAGTCCATTACACTGATGGTTTGACTTTGGTTGTGGACAATGTGGTAACTTTAAACTGTCATGGCCTACGGGTCCAAAAAGGAATTTAATTTCTCTATTTTTGCTACTGCGGGGCATGACATAATTTTTGGTATCAGAGCCTAGGTTTTGTTAGTCGCATTCACCAATTGTCCAATAATTCTTGCGTTCTGAACCTTAAGATTCCGTGAGATAGGGGCTGACTTTAAGTTTGTGTTTTGGAAATCGTCCTTATGAAGTTCTCTGTGCTATTAATGTGATAATATTTATAACTATTATGTTTAGTTTTGAATTACTTTCTATATTTATATTTGGGGTTGATGACTAACCGAGAGATATCTGTATAGGTACCCAACCTTATTGCATCAATGGCAGGAATGCCTACTTGGAATCGTCCCGCTCAAATTGAAGATGTCCCCCAGGCACCCCAAGTTGCTGATCCAACTGGACTGTTCGAGGCATTTGTGCATAGGATGGAACGGATCAACAATCCTAACGGGAACAATGGAAATAATCATGGACCACTTCCAAGGCCAGTTGAGGATCGCATAGTAGAGCGTTTTCGTCATTTTCGTCCAGAGAAGTTTGACGGAAGTACTGAGCCTTGGCAGGCAGAACAGTGGCTCCAAGAGATGGAAGCGATCTTTGACACCCTAGGATGTAATGAGATCGAGAAGCGTCGACTGGCGACATTCCAGTTGACTTATGCGGCGGCAGATTGGTGGGAATTGGAGAAAGCAACTATAGGAGAAGATGTAGCAGGATGGATGCCCTGGATCACGTTCAAGGGGCTGTTTTTGGAAAATTACTTTCCTCAAACGGAGAGGAATAAGAAGGAGAGAGAATTCATTGAGCTAAGGCAAGGGAACCTTACCGTGAGGGAGTATATGGTGTCGTTCGAATGATTATCCCGTTTTGCTCTGCATATGATCGATACCCCGGAGAAGAAGAACATGCAGTATCACCAAGGTCTTTCGCTGCCACTACAACGGATGACTCTGAACCATTAAGGTCAAACATCCAAAGCTATGGTAGGGATGGCAGTCGGTCATGAGGATATTAATGGTCGGGAGCAAGGACGTTTTGGGAATCGACCACCACCCAGGGATAACCAAGGTAATGTCTAACTTATGGAGTTTGGACCTAAGTTCAAAATTCACTACATGCGCTAAGGATTACATTTACTGAACTTTCGATTTTCAAAAATTTGTGTAAAAAGGCGTAAAAAAATTTCTTCGAGGGGTGTTACCCCCGAACCCCCGTTAGTGCCCCGTCTTTCAATATTACTTTGAGCCCCCAAATTGTCAGGACTGGCCCTAATGAATATTTAATAAAATTTCAACTATTGGAGAATTTTTAACAAACTAAGAATTAAATTGGCTTTTAAACTCTGAGTAGTTGCTTCTAGGGACTTTTGCCTAAATTGTGATTTAAATTTTTTTTTTGAAGGAATTCATCAAGGTAAAGTTAAGTTGTTCTGTTGTCCACGTCACATTCTACTAGGATCAATAATTTTGAATTTTATGTGGTTTTTAAAAAATTATCGGATCCAATTATTCGTTGTACGGGTAAATATTATACATATGAGTTATTGAAGGGTCTGAATCCTTGACAATGAGGAGCTCGATAGTACCACACACACACATACATATATATATATATATATATAGCTATAGAGGCAGGCTCTGGAGCGAACGGTACGTTTACATACCAGGCTTTTAGCGATGAAATTTTCGTCGTTGAAGGTGCAGTACACTTTCAGCGACGAATTTTTCTTCGCTAATTGTCATTTTTTCGTCGCTAAAAGCCTGGTACATAAATGGATGTATGCTCTTGAGCCTTGTCGCATATAAATATATATATATAGTTCCTTTTTATATAAATAAAAAAAATATAGGTGGTCCTACAAGCACCACATAAGGTGCTGCCGACGAGCAGTCGCTGCCCACGATCCAAAATCGTTATTGAAAGGTGTTGATCGTGAGTTGATAGAGAGTAACCTTTTTTACCTTATTTCTTATTTTGTAACTTATTTTTATTATATATCCTTTTATGTAATTTTATATAGATTTATAACTATAATTAAAAAAAAAATCATAAAATGGTAGGTGTAAAAAATAAAATAGGTATGTATATTTAATTTCCCTTGCATAGATTGAGCATGAAAAATAAGAAGTTGATAAATGATAGATGGTAAAAGTCTAAATCACATCTTTTCTGTGCCATAATGACTTGTTTTTAGTTGAAAGATATGAATCTTCGTGGTTAAAACAGAGAAGGCCAGAGACTAATTATGTGAACAGGCCTCTCCTAAGTTATTGGTTTGACCCATTAGATTAGCATAATGATTGCTCTTCTCTTCCTTGAGCAGCCTGTACATGATCTCCATCTCATGTTAAGTTTCTCTAAGATAAGAAAAAAAACAAACAAGTTAGCTTACACAAGTAATATGGATTCATGAAAGGTTAAAACTAGAAGAAACCAAGTTCAAAATGGTTCCTTGAAATAACCATCTCATAAATGACAAAGTTTGGTTCAATTAAACAATTGTTTGTCAATGTGTCAAGCATCTCACGACTTGAACATTTGTGAGCACAAAAATGAACCATGAAAATATTAGTGGCTGTGGTTACATTGTACCTTCTTTCATTGTAGATAACAATAGTTCATACAATATACTTACATTATTGAGAAATTACCTCATGTTTCTATAATTCCATAACCAAATCTACAAGGGTGAAACAAGAAACACAATGAAATCCTCACAAGCATTAATTAAAAGCTAAAAAGAAACTAAAAAGACTATATCACTTTTGTGCTTATTTAGGTAATTTGATCTCACACCACTAGAGAAGCCTCAAAGGATTCTGTTTCAAGTCATCATAACAGAACAATTTAGAATGAAGTGACTCCGGTGATTTTTTCCACTGTCGTAAGCTCTCCACTGTAATTCCTTGGCAATGGGGTCCGGACAACAAGTATATATAGCCATGGAATTACCCGAAGAAAAAGAAGAAGAAGAAACCAAGGATGCACCAATCACAAGCAACTTATTACCCAGAGACTTGAAAGCAACACCCCAACCTCCATTAGAATCAGCTCTTACCGGGACTAGCCCCAAAGGCTTCCAAGTATTGGTCCTCTTCATATACACCTTAAGCTGATTAGAAGCAGCTTCTAGCGAGTAAAGCACGTTATTCACCACAGCAATGAGAGGTGGTGAATGAGAAGTTAAAACCGGATCATCTTTCAACATGTCTGGTATTAACACCCACATGTTTCTAGCCTCGTCGAAGAACTCCCCACAAGTGAGCGCTCCATTTTCATTTCGGCCTCCAATTACATAGAACTTATTGTCCATGTAAAACCCCGAGCAAAGCTTCCTCTTTTGTTTCATCCTAGGTAGAAGTTCCCATGATTTAGTATATGGATTATATTTCTCAGCAGTGTCATGTATTTGGTTATCTGTATCTGTATCTGTCTCTATCCCACCGGCAACAAATGCATACGTACCGGATGTGGCAGAAGCAAATAAGCACCTTGGCTTGATCATTGAAGGACCTTTGAACCATCTGTCCATAACCAACTCATACCTCCATATAACAAGACCATCGACTTCCCTACCTGAAACAAGCAAATTATTTCCCGCACAAAGTGATTCTTTATCTCCAAATGTGAAACAATAGTCTGATGGTATAATTGGGAGCTTCCTAGAAGACTTGAATTCGCAATCAAATTCCCACCAACTATGCACCCCAGTTGCCAACATGAAAACAGATGGTTCTTTAACCCCCGTCTCTCTCCTAATCTTAAATAGCTCACCCGTCTTCAAAAGATTTAAACATCCCTTGTTTACCAAAGATAATTTCCAATGTTCTGATCTCGGAAATCTTGCAAAAATTAGACTCTCTAACTCAAAACTAAGAGAGGGACTACTGTAGTTAGTGTAATCTGCATCCTGAGGTTCTTCACCAGACGAACTATCCACCGTGCTGCTGTTGAACAAATTTCCAAGCCAATTGTGAAACGAATTACAGTGAGTTTTGCGACTCCTAATCTTTTCTGGTGGAGGGCTGCCGAGACTGAGCCAACAGCAGTAACAAAACTCGCCATCAAGCCCACTTTTCCTATTCAGACAGCAAAAATAATTATCTATTCCCTTCCGTTCTCTCATAGTTTCTCTTTCTTTTCCTTTGAACATTGTCAAAATGTCTTCAAAGCCTTCTGAATTTCTGAAATATCACCAAATAGAAAAAACCCAGAAATATTGTCAACTGGAATCAATTAAAACACAAATATTCCACATAAGTAAGAAATTACGAGGAGGTTGTAAAGCAACGATTACTTAAAAAAAGTAAGAGACAAGCTAAAGCTAATACAAACTCTGATCACCTATTAGACCAAAACAAGGATAAAATTCAATATACAGAAGCAAAGTCATGACACCACAAAAGAAGAATTTTTATTGAGTCCTAGTAGTTATAAAGCCAGCAATTTTTTTTTGAACAACCATATGATCACTATTAACACCAACAACTAAAAGCAACTGTTTTATGGTTTATATGAATCTCAAGCTTAAAAGAACACAAGTACATATGAATATAAATAAATCTAAAAAGGTTAATATATACTTGGATTAGAGACTTCCATCGAGTAACAGCTCTTTAATTAAGTCTGTGTGTTTGTCAAACATTCAGTGGAACAGTGAATACAGTAATTTAAGAGATTCTAGGAAAACTAGAAATTTACAGCAAAAGACAATTCTAATCTTATTGGTAAATCAAAATCGTTACCACACAAAAGGATGAGACCAAAGAACCCAGATGAGAAACGAAGACCAATATCAATTATTAAATTTAATTTTTTTTTACTGTGCCATGCTTGGTGAAGATTCAATAGATGAATGAATAAGCACAAAAGCATTCCAGACAAGTCAAAGAGAGGCGTTATAACTCAAAAGTTGATGAAGATACACAATTACGAAGTACACAAAGAGGGAGGGAACTACCAGAGAAGTTAGAGAAGAAGCAATATTGAAGTTGAAGTAAGAAAGGGGTGTAATAAGTTACAAGGTTTTGAAAAGGAATAGAGAGAAAGGTTCACACACATAATATATATATATATATGTAGATACAGAGAGAGAAAGAGAATGGGAGGTGCGGCCGTTAGGCTGCAGAGATGAGAGCATATTATAATGAGAGAGTTCTTCGCATCTTCCCATTTGCTGGAGTTTTAAAGCATAAATTAGTGGGCGAGTAGCGATTAAAATACATTAAAATCAACAATGACCGCAACAAGAGCGTCGTCAATTTCGGGAAAAAGGCAAGTTTGAGAGAGAGAAAGAACTGTGTTTAGGGGTGTACACGGGCCAAGCCGAACTTCTTTGCGAGTTTTTTTAGGAGCTCGTGAAATGATCCGAGCTTTCAAGTGATCGCAAGTTTTTTTTCGTGAGCTTTTTAACGAATTTTTTCGCACGCCTTCTAAAACTATATAGTTTAATAATAATCAGTCATTTATTAAGCCTATTTACGAGGTTTGTCATATTTTTTTTAAAATTATATAATTTTATAATAAATGTATATATATATATATGTATATATAAGTCACTATACAAACTCTTTATCAAACCTATTAACGAGCTTTTTCACGAGCTTACTCGCGAGCCTTAATCGATAGTGTTCACAAGCTCAAATGAGCGAGCCGAATTTAGTCTTTATTGAGCCGAACTTCGAGCCCTTGTTGAGTGACCCTGCTCGTGTCCAACCAACCCTAACTGTGTTGTAGCGTTTTCTTATGCAAACTGTTTTGACATATATGTATACACGTAATTTTCAGGAGTGCACTTTTGGTCACCCTTGCCATGTATACAAATGTGTCCCGTTCCTATAATTTTGCTGATATACAGGGACAAAATGAAAATAGAATAGGGCACGTATCATCCAGTGTAGGACTGAGTGAGTAAAAATAAATGGGGTAGGCAAAAATGCATTCAATTTTTAGAGAGTATTTTTGCTCACCATTTTTTCTTACCCTGGTTTTTAGTTTGTGACACATGTCCTATTTCATTCCCATTTTGTAGCTGTATTATTAATATAATTACTGGAATGGAATGTGACACATGTCACCTACACAAGGTCTGTGTGACCAAAAATAGGTGAGAAAAAATTATTGAAGGACAAGACTTAGTATCCTATTATGAGATGCTATTCGTTCATTTAGTATCCTATTATGAGATGCTATTCGTTCATATGTATGCTACATCTGTGGTTCACATACACAATTTTGTACACATAGACGAATCAAATTTCTTATTTTTTTTTCTTTTTCATTTTATTTTATGGGAAGACTATTTACATTTCTAAGGAGGAAGAAAAGTACCTTCAAAAATATTATGATTCTCAAAATTTGTATCATAAATTTAATTCCTAATATATGTGACAATATATGTGATCACACTTAACACTCTCTAATACAAATTCTTGCGTCCTCTGTTACATGAATTAAGAACCATATTTGGATACAAGTTTAAGAATTAAAGCATTACTCTACTTTTTTAAAGCATAGCATTATTCATATTTGAGTGTAAGTACCTTGAAGGAAGTTATGAGTACATTTGGAGTATATGTCAAAATGAACCAATACTAACAACACAAAGTGGGCGTAGTTGGTCCAAATCAATGCACAAGAGTGAATAAGATGGACGGACACTAACCTAAGAAGAAATATTTAATACAATATTTCTATATTGGATATAATATATATATATATATATTTATGTAAGGATTTCTATATTGGTTACACTTTCACTTACACAGTAGCAATAACTAATAAAGCCATCATATCTATTTTATTCAAATTATATTAATCAAGAATATTATATAGTTAATCAAAAAAATCCCACCTTGATTAGTTTAATCACGATTCACGTACGACCAATGCAGACAAAATGCCACGCGATAACCCTACAAAGTGGAAGACCATTGGATATGAGCCCTTCTTTTCTAGTGTGCCTTTGCCCCTAATTATTCTTTTATTCAATTGTTATGTGCTGTCTCTCCACTGATTAGTGCAGAAGATTTGGCTTTTGGCTTTCATTCTTGTATATATTCAATATGTGTTTTATGTATTATAATCCAAGTTTCACTGTCATGATGTGTAGGCTTAGCATTTGTAACAGATAAGTGCGTTCTTTTAGTTTTAAAACATGAATACGATAAGATTGGTTTTTGACATGTCTCAAAAATACGAATTTGCATTCAACAATAAAAACAATTTTAAATAAAATTTTGGGTTAATTACACTTTACCCCTTTATGTTTTGGTCCGATGTCACTTTACCCTAATTTAAAATTGACCACTTAATCCCTATGCTTTCGAATAAAGTGTCACCGCTAAAAAAAGTGTTAACTTGGCACTTTACTCCGGAAGCACATTGGGTTGAAGTGTTATCGGGCCAAATCATAGGGGGGTAAAGTGTCATCAGACCAAACCACAAGGGGGTAAAGTACTGGTCACTAATTTTAGCGGTGACACTTTAGTTATGAGTTAATGTTGTTGAATCATTAATTTTGCTAGCAGTCATTGAGTTGCACGCAAACCCTTTTGGTGATTCAGATTATTGATCACTTTGGCAAATTGGTCAACTTGCTCTTCCATCAAAACTACCTCACCCTGTTGATTAGTTGTATCATGTATGATTAGAAACTGATTAGAGGCAGAATTTTGTTAGAAAAGGGAAAGAAACAAGTTAAGGAGAACAAGAATGAAAATTGTTTCCATTCAATATATATGTTTAGTTTATTTTTCAACTAATTCTTTTTTCTTTGCTATTTTCTTGATATTTTTTCTTATTAACCAAATAAAAGAAAATGTTATCTGCTATATATGTTTTCTTTACTTTTCGCTCTCAAGCCTAAGGAAAACACCTTCCATGCCATTATTTAGTTACTGTGAAAAATAGTGAGTAGCAAGATATTGTTTGGTTATAAGGAGTAAAATTTACCAGAATCAATCCAGTGTTGTTGAGTATCCCAACCCCATCAGATGCAAAGTTTACTCCCCTTGAAATTTGCTTTTTGAAGGTGGCATTCCTTGTAAGTAGTGAGTAGCAAGATATAGTGAACATTATCAACCCATTGATTTTTACCCTATTGCACCTTTTTTCTCCCTCGCGGGCATAAATTAAAGTAGTAAATGTTCATTTTCAAGTGTTGAATAGCTTTTAATTACCGGTTCATTTTCATATGTATTTTGTAGTTAATGTTATAAAAAAAAATGCTTTATGGAAAGTTACAGATTAATCCAGACTAATACCATGGTCTTCGAAATACAGTATTGGACTAATTGAATTTTATCTGTAGTATAATCCGGCACGAACCAAACATAGTATAAAAACAATATTACTGCACTGTTTTATCATTTGGTTAGTTATCCCAAGATAACTAACTACACTTTGGCCTCGTTTGTTTCGCAGGACTAAGGGTGTGATAGAGGGGGATTGGACTAATAGTCCATTTTAATTGAATAGTCTGGCGTTTAGCGCGACTATTCTGCCCGAGACTAATTGTACATTTTAATAGAAAAGTCCCCCATATGAGGGACTAAGTTATACCATAAGGCCACGTTTGGATAACGGAGCCGGGATTGGACAATTAGTCCTTTTTAAAAAAAAGTCCTGGGACTACTAATACCACCTCCCCTACGGTATAACTTAGTCCCCCATATGGGGGACTATTCTTTTAAAATGGACAATTAGTCCCGCGCTCCATAGCAATGCCAAACACCGGACTATTCGATTAAAATGGACTATTAGTCCAATCCCCCTCTGTCCCCCTTTTAGTCCTGCGAAACAAACGAGGCCTTTATACAATACCCCTTTATCCTATCCAGTAAACAAATGAGGCCTTTATGTTTAGTCTTATTTTTTTAGGCACATGCCCAGGCCGTCCCTAGTATATAAAATTGTAGGCCCTCGCCTATAACTCCCAATATTTTGGATAATTTTAGGCCGTCAATCACAAACACTGAATAATAATTGTTAAGCCTAAAAGCTCCAAATGCAACCTAAAAACCCAAGAGACCCAAGGAAGTCAACTACTGTGTGATGGACTTATCCTGTAGTAACCCGTGTTTTCATGTTTAAATTGACGATTTAGACTTCGTGTGCGATTTTAGCGAAAATTGGTCACAGGGGTATTTTGGTCATTTTTTCAATTTTATAAGTCATGAACTAAAAATATATTTTTGGAAAAAGTTGCGTGAGATTAAATGATTTGGTATTCGTGTTGGAAGTTAAGATTTTTCGAGTCATATTTAAAATTAAATCTAATATTTTCTCTTTTAATTTTAACAGTAGCAGAATTTTGTTTTCAGATTTTTATTAGGAAAACGAAGGAAATGTAAGATTCTGTCCGCGTTGTCCCAAGCAAAACTCGATTCTGCACACTTTTCGTCTAATGCAATTTTCTCAGATTCTGCACCGTTTGGGCAGAAAATGAGGATTACAGTAGCAGTTTTAGTGTATGTTACATCATATTCCTTATAAACTACCAATTAATTAGAAGTTAGTGGATTGTTAGGCCATTGTCTCCAAGTGGAAGCTTGGCTATTTATACACTCACATACTCTCTCAAACACACACATTCTACACTTCTAGCATAGAGAGCTTGAGAGAGTCACATAGAGAGAGATTTATATATATACACAATTATAGATATACATACACCTCGAGTTAGAAGAAGAAGAAGAAGAAGAAGAGAAGTGTTTGGGAGTTGCTCAACATCATTTATAGGTACCGGGTTGTGTACAATATGCTTTCTAAATTCTCCGGAGTATTTCTTTGTTATCTCTACTTGTACTCTTTTTGCAGTTATGTTATGTTTTCATTTGGAATCAATGAGTATGTGTTTATTGCTAAGTGCTATGGGACTAAAGGGTCATGAGCAAGGAGCACCTACCAACAGTCCAACATGCCTCAGGGACCGACGTACTGGAGACGGGTGAGGTGAGGTGAGGTGTCTCTTGCTATGTGATCAAGAGGAACCTGGTATGATGCTATTGGTATGAGCGTTTGGGTAGTGTGAGCAGTTGGGTTGTGAGACTGGTCAATTGATTTGATGTCATTCTATGTATTTGATTGTCATTATCATTTTGAGCCTTTATTATTCATGTCATATTGTATACTTCCCGGTATGGTTTTTAGATGCAGGCAGTGCCGGTAACCGAAGCCTAGAAGGGAGATAAGGTTAAGGATGATATAGGAGATCCGTGGAGAATATGGACCTGCTGGGAGTTTTAAAGAAATTTTGTATTTTTATTTTAAAGAATCAAGTGTGATTTATTTAATTTTTCAATGGAAATACGCTTATTTTTGCGGGGCGTCACAAATGGTATCAAAGCCTGTCCCCAGCCGGAAATGTAGGACTAAGTCAAGGTTAGATAGTCTACATCGCCTGGGAGGAGTCAGAGAAGGTTGAAAAAAAAAAAAAAAAAAAATTTTTGTTATTTTATAAAACAAAATATGCTATATTTGTTTTAAACATTATTTTAAGAAATTTATGAAGTTATTTACCAAATGCTTTTATCTCTAGATTTCGGGACGAAATCTCTATTAAGGAGGGTAGATTGTAGTAACCCGTGTTTTCATGTTTAAATTGACGATTTAGACTTCGTGTGCGATTTTAGCGAAAATTGGTCACAGGGGTATTTTGGTCATTTTTTCAATTTTATAAGTCATGAACTAAAAATATATTTTTGGAAAAAGTTGCGTGAGATTAAATGATTTGGTATTCGTGTTGGAAGTTAAGATTTTTCGAGTCATATTTAAAATTAAATCTAATATTTTCTCTTTTAATTTTAACAGTAGCAGAATTTTGTTTTCAGATTTTTATTAGGAAAACGAAGGAAATGTAAGATTCTGTCCGCGTTGTCCCAAGCAAAACTCGATTCTGCACACTTTTCGTCTAATGCAATTTTCTCAGATTCTGCACCGTTTGGGCAGAAAATGAGGATTACAGTAGCAGTTTTAGTGTATGTTACATCATATTCCTTATAAACTACCAATTAATTAGAAGTTAGTGGATTGTTAGGCCATTGTCTCCAAGTGGAAGCTTGGCTATTTATACACTCACATACTCTCTCAAACACACACATTCTACACTTCTAGCATAGAGAGCTTGAGAGAGTCACATAGAGAGAGATTTATATATATACACAATTATAGATATACATACACCTCGAGTTAGAAGAAGAAGAAGAAGAAGAAGAGAAGTGTTTGGGAGTTGCTCAACATCATTTATAGGTACCGGGTTGTGTACAATATGCTTTCTAAATTCTCCGGAGTATTTCTTTGTTATCTCTACTTGTACTCTTTTTGCAGTTATGTTATGTTTTCATTTGGAATCAATGAGTATGTGTTTATTGCTAAGTGCTATGGGACTAAAGGGTCATGAGCAAGGAGCACCTACCAACAGTCCAACAGGCCTCAGGGACCGACGTACTGGAGACGGGTGAGGTGAGGTGAGGTGTCTCTTGCTATGTGATCAAGAGGAACCTGGTATGATGCTATTGGTATGAGCGTTTGGGTAGTGTGAGCAGTTGGGTTGTGAGACTGGTCAATTGATTTGATGTCATTCTATGTATTTGATTGTCATTATCATTTTGAGCCTTTATTATTCATGTCATATTGTATACTTCCCGGTATGGTTTTTAGATGCAGGCAGTGCCGGTAACCGAAGCCTAGAAGGGAGATAAGGTTAAGGATGATATAGGAGATCCGTGGAGAATATGGACCTGCTGGGAGTTTTAAAGAAATTTTGTATTTTTATTTTAAAGAATCAAGTGTGATTTATTTAATTTTTCAATGGAAATACGCTTATTTTTGCGGGGCGTCACATATCCACTTTTAGGGACTTGTTTGGGGGAAAAAAAAAACTACTCATTAGGTGCACAAAATTGGTGCACTTATATAGCATTTTTCCTATAAAAAAAAATTTCTTCTCAAGTTTCTTAAATATAAGACTTTTCAATATTTTTGGTCACTTTCATTATATTTTATTAATAGAATTGAATCTCTGAAATTTATTGAGCTTACTTGCAGTTTTTTTGGGGTATCTTTGTACTAAAATATTACTCAAATTCTTAGGGTCGTCTCCTTCCTAAAAAAATAAAATAAAAGTTAGATTTCCCTAATAGACCCAAATAATAACCAAATTGAACCAAATGGCTTTTAGGAAGTATATTTTTTGAATTTGATAAGAGTAAGCTAGATGCACTCTCAAATGCACAACCAAATGCACAACCCTGCTTAAAAATATTGGACCTTATGCTGAAAAGCCTACACACCCTGTACACCCCTTTTTTTGTGTACATGCTTTTCAGCACGAGGTCCTATATTTTTAAACAGGATTGTGCATTTGGGAGTGCATCTAGCATTACTCATTTGATGATAATTGGTTCATGCTTAGGATAACTTTTGGGGCACATAAGAATCTCACGTAAATAAGATACATAAACTTTATGTGTTTATCTTTCTCTTCTGTGGACCCCATAGATAGTGTGGACCCCACAGTATCAGTGGACTCCGTTAGGAGAGATAGACACATTGTGGTTTATGTATCTTGTTTATGTAAGATTCTTATATGACCCAAGAATTATCCTCATACTTATATACATACGGAGGACATCATTTTAAAAGTTTGCCTGAAGACCCCAAAACCTGAGAGCCGACCTGCACATGCCCATTGCTTGGTCTCTTCCGAAGATCACAAGCTATGAAACTAAGGCTTAGTTTGGCCCCCCTTTTGGTGCTTCTCCTTTTTTAAAGCACAATTTCATGTTAATTCATTTGGTAAGTAGTTTATGCGCTTGTAAAAATTGAACTTAGGGCTTTTTTGGGGGAGCTTTTAAAAGCTCTAGAATGGAGCTTTTAAAAGCTCAAGGAGGCTTTTTGGTTTCATGATATATTTTTGAAGAGTAGTGTGTCACTTGTACAAAATTATCAAACAACTTAGGCTTAGTTTGGCCCCCACGTGGCTTTTTAAAAGGAGCTTATGAAATTTATTACTAAGTTCTTTGATAATTTTGTACAAGTGACACACTACTCTTCAAAAAGACATCATGAAACTAAAAAGCAACCTTGAGCTTTTAAAAGCTCCATTCTAGAGCTTTTAAAAGCTCCCTCCAAAAAAGCCACAAGTTCAATTTTTACAAAGCTCATAAATTAGTTACCAAATGAATTAACATGAAATTGAACTTTAAAAAAGGAGAAGCACCATGTGGGGGCCAAACTAAGCCTTAGTAGTAAATTTCATAAGCTCCTTTTAAAAAGCCACATGGGGGCCAAGCCTAAGAAATGAGATTGACATCTTATGGGGGATTTATCTACCTTCGATAATTGCTAGTAGTGGAATGGTTGTGTGTAGCGGTTTTTGATGACGTGGTAATTAGCAGTAGGTCAGTGCTTGATATATTTGCCTGATCACATCACACCGTTGATTCTTTGATAGTTTAATCAATCATCTTTTCGGAAGTTTTGAATTCCTTGTTATCTTTCTTAGAGGTTTTTGTATTTGAAATACAAAAGCTCTTTCCCTCTTGGTTTGTAGAATGTCGTTTTCACTGTCTTTGTGCTCCGATAAATTCTATAATGTGGTTCGATCTTCTACATCGAATTGTCCTAATACTAGCTTGAGTTTTTAAAAGAGTTGTCATTATACTGGCGTGGTCCAAAATTCCTAGTCCTTCCAACCTTTGGAGTAAAATTTGAATACAACGAGGATATCATGTCATCATATATTTTCCCTCTCACATATTATGAAAATGTACTGACGTGGAGGGATGATTCTCATAGAAATAAGGGGTCAAATGTATAAATGAAGGAATTTTATTAGTTAATTGTACCACGTCACTAAATACAACCATTGCATTGAATATTTAGCTCAACCTTTGAGGTATGCTCGAGAAGTAAGCCTTCATTGGTTATCTATTCATCTCTCCCTTCCTGCGTGGTTTCTCGATCTTGATGATTTTATTTATCTCCAACTTAGCTATTTTACAATGTAACATTAAGATGGATTTGTTGGATTATTTGTGGATTATTATTTTAATTGGGTTATAACATTTTTTGTTTGGTAGCTGGTAAGGGCAGGTGCATTTTTTAATTTGGGCACCTCTTTTTAAGTTAAAAAATCAAATTTTTATCTTTTACTGTAATTAGTAAGAGCACTTCACTTATTGTACTATATATATATATATATATATATGGGTAAATTGCAAATTACACTCCAATAGTTTAAGGGTTGTGACAGTTTGGTCTCTATAGTTTCAATTTTGGCAATTTACTCCCTTTCCAGTCCTCAAATTATGCAAAATCCACCCAATTACAAAATAAGCAAGGGTACAATGAGAATATCACATTATTTCTGGCCCAAAATGACCCCATAATCTATCTCATAATTTTTTCACGGAAGTTTTGTATTATAAGCTTAATTTTTTATTTATTTTTATCAATTTCACTTTGATATTAGTGTACAAGTGCGTGTCCAGCTTTAAATGTATCAGATTATTTAAAAGATTACAAGATATTATCATGTGGTTTAAAAGATTATAAGATATTATCAGATTATTATAAATTTTAAGTGTATCAAATTGTTTAAAAGATTATAAGTTATTTATGGGATAGTGATGGTAATAGTGATGGCGATCCACGGTTGTGGTGGAGACGCGATGGCAATAGTGATAGTGGTGGTGGTGGCAACGACGACGATGGTGGTGTTGGCCGGCGATCATCGCCGATGGTGATGGCAATGGCGATCTCTGTCTCTCTCTCTTTCTCTCTCTATACACGTGTTCCTTAAAAAAAAAAAAAAACCTAACTATACACGTGGCATGTGCATGTCCATATGCGTTCCTTTTGAATGCAGAATGTCGGATAGTGCATGTGCGCGTGCTAACAATACACAAAAGACTATTTTGGTCAACTAAATTTCATTGGGCATTTCATTAAACTAGTTCACGGGTTAGCCCAATCACGTAAAAAGTATCTAATGTGGCACCTAATCCTAATTAACCCAAAAAAAAAAAAGAAAAAAAAAGAGGACTAAAACTTATAATAAGCTGAAGAAGGAAGAAATTAAGAAAGAAACAAAATAGGAATAAATAAATAAATACAAAACTACACTGATTTACGAAACTAGTGGAGTGTAATTTGCAATTTACCCATATATATATATATAGTACAATAAGTGAGGTGCCCTTATTAATTACAGTAAAAGATAAAAATTTGATTTTTTAACTTAAAAAGAGGTGCCCAAATTAAAAAATGCACCTGCCCTTACCAGCTACCTTTTTGTTTGGCTCTTTTAATATAAAAACCAAACAAAGCTATAAAAACCAAACAAAGCATGTTTGGGCTATGCACTATATTTGTGTTATATGGCAATGGAAAGGCACTGGTCCATTAAAAATTGTCCTCAATTAGCAGTTGGGCCCATCGCAAGCAAATGGAGCCATTAAACCATGCTGTCAAGCTTCGAAAGTATATATATATATATATATATATATGTGAGTTAAGATGCAAGGAATCAAAATACTAACCAGAGCCTAAAATAAATTGCAATTGGAAAGCAAGTACCCAAATCAATATCAACAAACCCATCACCATTACTATGATCAAAAAAAGAAAAAAAAATTGCCATACATATGTGAGTGATGAAGACCACCTAGGCTTTGTTTGGCCTCACATGACTTTTTAAAAGGAATTTATAAAATTTATTAAGTGAATGAGCTGCACAAAAGCAATTTTGTGTAACCCATCAAATTCTTACACAAAATTGTGATGGGCTATAAATAAGTTGTATCAAAACCATTTAGCAACCTAAAAAGAAAGGGTAAAACATGAATCACTAATTTACTGGTGCAGAAAAGTAGCTTATGTAAGTTGAAGTTCACAAAAGCTATAACATTCGTTTTCTTGTGGATTATTCTATTAGGGCTCGAAGGAGACTGGTATTAATAATCTGGCTGGACTAGCCACTGGAGGGCACTGACATGGGTAAAACTTGCTAAGTTGATAAGTTAGTGCTTTTATTTGTATGGGTATTTGAGTAATTTTGCATGCACCATTAACGTACTTGTTAGGTTTTTATCTCAGACAGAGGAGGTCAATAGATTCTTGTATTTTGATATTACCTCAGAGGAGTTTAGTGCTATTTACCATAATTTATTTTCATTACTTTCACGGATAACTGCAAGAATTGGATTTTGTTAATGAAAGACTAAAATATTTTTGCCTATTTTTCGAACTGGTTCTTAGAAAAACCAAATAGAAAGTGAGACTTGAATTTACTTTTTAATACATAATAGACCCCCAACAGATCCAAAATACTATTGAAACAGATACTGTGTTAACCAACATGATACTTTTCTTCATAATTATCGAATTAAAAAATGATTAACAAAATTGAACTTGATCTTGCTTTATGTGTTTGGCTTTGGAACTTGTGGCTTCATAAAATCGTAATTTTGGAATTAAGAAGCCAAGTAAAACCAAACTTGAGCTGAGTAATGCTATGATTCCCTGATTTTCAGATACTTAACATTATATAGGAGTACTAAATATTGTGACAGAGGTTAACAATAACACATATTAGTACATGTGATGTATATTTAAGAACCACATGATGTGTTGGGTGTGCAATTGTGTGTGGCCACAGTGATTCAAATTTACTACTCATAGTTTTATCCCTAGTTTAATGTAACATTTAAAAAAAAAAGAAAAAAAAGGAGGGTAAATTATAGTAACACCCCCTAAACTAAGACTATTTTTCACTTACACCCCACCCCTTACACTTTAAAACTGAACAAACTCACCCCTAGATTATCCCTTGTTGACACTAAAACCCCTTCTTTAGGGGTGAGTTTGTTCATTTTTGGCTAGGTCAGAAGGTGAGTCTGTTCAGTTTCAAAGTTTAGGAGATATTAGTTAAAAACAGTCATATTCAGGGGGGTGGAGTTGTAATTTATCCAAAAAAAAAAAAAACACATAAATCAGACCCAGCACCAGCACCAGCTGGTGGATCCATGATCCGACCCTTTAAAGTCTAACCCATACCCATTCACTTTCCACTTGACTCAAACTCTCACCTATATCCAAAGAAGCCAAAAAACTTTTACAACCCCAAATTCCTCCAATGGCTTCCTCATCCCTCTTCAACTTCCTCTCCTTCTTCACCCCATCAAAACCCCCACCACCCAAAACCCCACCACCGCCCCACCATCTCTCCCTCTTTACCGATACTGACTCTCTCTCATCACCCTCTGCTTCTTCGTCGAGAAACAGAGATGGGGGTTTTGTCCCACTGGTCATGTCGAAAAACGAGATGGGCACCACAAACTCACTATCAATATCGTCTTCTTCCGCTGATCTAATGTCCGTGGTGTGCCCATCACTCGCGTACTCCAACACCCTTTTCTTCAGATCGGCGTACAATGTTCAGGTCATAGTCGACGATAACGAGCCGGAAGAGAAGTTACTGAATCGGTTCAGGAGAGAGGTGATGAGGGCTGGTGTTATTCAGGAGTGCAAGAGAAGGAGGTTCTTTGAGAACAAGCAGGAGGAGAAGAAGCGCAAGACTCGCGAGGCCGCCAAGCGCAATAAGAGAAGGTCCCTCTCCCCCTCTCTCTCTCTCTCTCTCTGTCTCTCTCTACTGTACTCCACTCTCTTTATTGTCTCATATGCTTAATGATTTTGCTCCGGATGGTCACTAGTTGATTGCTTATGGGTCTGAATTTGATTGAATTAAATTTTGGTTTCTGGGTGTTCTAATAATGTTTTTATTCTGTTTAGACGATTACTTAATATGGATGATCCTTACATCAATATAAACTTGGGTTAAAATCCACAATAACCTCCTCGATTCATCGACTCAAACTTATGCCAAATTGTATTTTGACCCAAACTTAAATCTACATATACAAAATATTATGCACATTCTCAAGTTTGGTATGAGTTTGAATAAAGGGTTGGAGGGTTTTTAAAAGATTTTAAGCTAAATTTGAATTTGGTATGGTTTTGATGTTAGGATTGGTTACACTTTCTCAAATTTCATAGGAAGTAAAAAAAGAATCAAATTTTAGAAGGTAGGTTTGGGTAAAATTTGAAGTGAGCATTTGAGAGTTTCATATCCAATGAAGCTTGTACTCGACTACTTGTAATTTTATTTCGAACTTAAGTGAAAACTAAAGGTTGAAGATGGCCTATGAGCATTTCCATGTGCATAAACTTGACAAGTGTTGAGATTTCCGGTTGATAGATTTTTACATAACGGCTCCATTTGGTTTGCGGATTTAGAGAAGGAAAAGAAAAGGGAAAGGAAAACTAGCTCCCTCGTGTTTCTCTTTTGTTTTTCTTCATGCTTTAGGACCATTAAAAAGACCATTAAAAATAAGAACATTGTAAAAAAGAATGGAAACTATTAATAACATTCAAAATGGTTAGTTTATTTTCTCAACTTATTCTCTTTTCTGACCTATTTCCCTCATCGTTTTTCTTATTAACCAAAGGAATATGTTATCTTTTCTTTTCCTTCACCAAATCCAAGAACGAAACAAAGCCAAAGTTACCCTGTATGAAGCCAAATGGACCAATTTAATTTCCATGGACAATCCAAGCGATGTGTTGATATTTCTTCTGTGTTACTTCTAGTTAGCAATCTTTGTTTTGGAGCTCAATTTTGCATTTGTTTTTGAGAATTGGAAAATAGATTGTTGGTTGTGCTTAATCTCTAGAGAGTTACTATCGTGCTTAAGAATATTTTGATGTATTTTGATCTCCAAAGTTTGTTTTCCAACGGTTAGAGGTACACTGATATTTCATTTCCACTAAAATTTGGTGACTCTCTCTCTCTCTCCTCCCATTGTCTGTATTTTTTATTATCCTATTTACCATTATGTATTTTGGTTACCGGTTTGATTACCCTGTTGAAGTGCAATTTTGAGGATTTGGGTAATCAAATTGGTAGTTATTGCATTTGGTTACCAATTTGATTACCATGTTCGAGATGCTCTAAGTAAAAAATTGAGTAAGGGTTGGAGATGGCATGTCAGCATTCCCACATGTATATTGTGACTAGTATTGAGATTGCTGGTTGATATATTTGTACATAAAGTTTCCGTGTCTGAAGCCAAATGGTCCAATTTGATTTCGATGGAAATCCAATCGATCCCTAGATATTTCTGCTATTAATATATACTTCTGGTTAGCAGTCTTTGTTTTCGAGTGCAATTTTGCATTTGTTCTTAAGAGTTGGAAAAAAAAATTATGTTGGTTGTGCTTAAACACTATGGTGTTACTATTGTACATTGCAGTGTAATGCCTTTTCATTCATAGTGAGAATTGCTCCATTCAAATGCAATATATTTTTTGTATATTTATCCAACACCACGTCTCCGTTAGTAGTTTCAAAGGACTTTTGTATGTAATATTTCCCTGTGACAACGATTCTTTACTGATTTTGTGCATATTTATAATCAGACGGACTCCATTTAGAGGTCAACCACAGGATAAGCAGGAGGAGTCTAAGAGCAAGAAGGAAGAAGATGAGGAAGACAATTGGGAACTTCCTGCAGGAGGCCTTCCCTATTGATATTGCAGCTCTCTCTCTCTCTCTCTCTCTCTCTCTCCAGTTTAGGAATTCGCTCTTTTGTGTATGAGAGGCTATAACTGCGTTTAAGTTCCCTTGAGAATTGTGTTCTTTAATGTACCCAGTACATTGTTCCTCTCTCTTTTCACTTGAGATCCAGTGGTGTACATTTTGATTTTCATCCCTTGATTCAAATACTATAGTTTGCTGTAGATTAATTCCAACATTAAATCTATTTTTCTGACTGAAGTTGAAAAAGAAAACCCCATAGGTAGACCAGGGTGGGGCAGGAGCTGGGTCTCACTGGGGTCTGTGAGGTCAGCTGGTCGGATCATCGTGGCTCAACCCTTTGCGAGACAGAATGTGTCATCACTGTATAGTCTTCCCTATTTTTTCAAAAGGATTTTTGTGTAGGATACAGATTTTGAACTGTTGGGAGATGTCACTGATCTGAATGTACAAGTTGGTTGTCTAGTCCACAAGTTAAGTGGACTAATTATATTTTAGAACAGTTAAAAATCCACAAAATCTACCAAGAAAAATGTGCTGAGGTAGTGTAGAATCATGAAAATCACACCATATTGGTTTGACAAAAAAATGTTTTTAAGGATATGTTAGATTAACATTAGATCAGGCATGATCTCTTGTACAATAATTAATGCTATGGTTCTCAAATTTTCCATTCCAAATGTTCGAGAGTATTTTTGTTCACCCATTTTTCTTCAATTGCTCTCTCAGGTTTCCACTGGGTGACATGTATCTTATTTCAATAATTATGTTGATAGTACATAGACAAAATGATAATACAATGTGGTGCATGTCACCCAGTGGAGGCCTTGGTGAGCAATGGATGAGCAAAAATGCTCTCCAAATACTTTCCAACTACATGTGGTAGTGGGTCCATTGGATTTGGATTGGAGGACGTTGAAGTGAGTTCGCTATTAATGATGGTGGTTCTACTGCCACATGTATTTGGGAAATATTTTGGATAAAAAATTTGAGAAGCATAACATTACACTTCAATTCAACAAACAATAAGAGTTGCTTCACTTGTCAACCAACAAAGTTGGATTTTAGTCTTCGCTGACGACCCAAAGGATCTATTTGGTTAGGAACTGAATGGTTCTAAGATTCACTAGTGAACTGGCTCTATATATTGAAGTACTGATTGAATATCATTTTATTGCAAAAAAAGAAAAAAAAAAAAAAAAAAAAAAAGGAATATCATTTTATTGCGTGTAAATCTGGGATTTTCTAAAAACAAGCTTCCAACATTCATTAAGAAGTTTGAAAATGAGAATGAGATTGATCAAATCCATATGAAAGGACAAATGAAACCACAAATGAACATACATGAAAAACTAGTCGAGTAATCAAGAGTTTCAGAAGATTATTTTATGAGTAATGCTAGACATACACACTTTTTGACACACAGCTTTAAATGCATGTACCTTGTGTTGTGTAAATGGTGCACAGAAAAGTGTGAAAATTTCAAACAGCACAAGGTACATTCATTTAAAGCATAGTGTGTCAAAAAGTGGGTAGAAAAGTGTGTATACCTAGCATTATTGTTATTTTATTGTATTATAGGACGGTTAACAGAGGGGAAGAATAATTCCTATTGATCTAAAGAAACAAATTTTTTTTTTGTTTCCTTGTAACATGTTCAACAGTTTTCTGACGCAGCTACTTTCAAGCTCTGAAAACTTTCCTCTGCAGAAAAAGCAACAATCCATCTTTTATTCGCTCAAGAAAATGGAAATATGCATTTTGCCAATGTTTCTTGATTATCAAACTGCCACAAACTCCCCAGAACCCCATGAAGAATCCCGCTCCAATGTTAATGAAGAACCATAGCTTTTGAATATCATCGTCATTGTCATCTGTCTCTTCGTTATGTCCACCAGGAGATTTATCATCACTCTCATTGTTGTCATTGCACATAGTTGATAATGGAAGGCCACAAAGTGCAAGATTACCCTCGTAAATGGACGGATCATTGAGAGACTGAAATTGGTTGCTTGTTGGAATTGGACCTGACAAATCGTTATACGACAAGTTCAAGTAATTCAAGAAAGTTAAAGACCCCATGCTCGGTGGAATGTGGCCCGAAAGCTTGTTCTTTGACAGGTCAAGTGTTTCTATCCATTCCAAGTTTCCAATTCTCATCGGTATATTTCCTGTCAACAAATTCATGGATAAATTCAACGTACGCAATTTGAGAAGTTTGGTTACTTCATCAGGAATCTCCCCAGATAACTCATTCCTGGAAAGATCTAGACTATTCATGAGGTAAAGGGTGCTTGAAGTATATTGAAGTATTCTCCCTTTCGCGACCACCTGTAAACGCCCCTCGTATCTCTCTGTGTCTTTAGATGTGAACTCAGTTTTAAACCCACTCAGATTCCCAAAGCACGAAGGAATAAATCCCGACAGGTTATTCTTAGAAAGGTCTAAAATGTGAAGATTAGAGAGGGTACAAATTTCTCGAGGAATAGTTCCTACGAAGGAATTGTTCCTCAAACGGAGGATCAATAAAGATGGCAGGCTTTCTCCGATCCATGTTGGGATTTCTCCGGATAACATATTATCACCAAGATCGAGACTATCCATGTTCGTGCAATTTTTCAATGCGGAAGGGATTTCACCCGAAAGATTATTGCTATAGAGTACTAAGAACCTTAGAAACTTTAAAGAACCTAGTGATTTTGGTAACACACCAGAAAAGCTATTGTTCGCCAAGTCTAAAAAGTACAAGGATGGTATATTGTTCCAAAAATCGGGTATTTCTCCAGATAGGTCGTTATTTGAGATTGCTAGGTTTGTCATGTCCTGCAGATTACCTATAGACAAGGGTATTGTTCCTGTTAAGAAGTTCATAGAGATATCCAAGTCTGTCAAAAGGGGTATTTCATCACCTATATGTGGAGGAATTGGTCCTGAGAACAAGTTATCTCTTAGATATAAAGCACTCACATTAGAAGACCATAGGGGCAGAGGACCCGCAAAGTGATTTGAACTAAGATCAACAGTTGATTTGTAGAGAAAACGTACGGAGTTTGGGATTTTTCCGCTTAACTGATTATAAGCGACATCTAGTTCATTTATCTGCAAATTCAACTTCCAAAACCAATCTGGTATGGTGCCTGAAATCCTAGCATTGTTGAGCACCAGAGTAGTCAGCTCATTTTGGTTTCTGAGCCAGGTTGGAAATGCGGGACCCAATTGGCATGATCTGGTGTTAAGGTATATGAGTTTAAACGGAGGAAGCCAATCAGAACTAATGTTGAAAACCAAGGTAATATTTGGAGATCCTTTGGTGAGTGATATGTCTGTTAAACTCGAGAGGTTTGCAAAATGAGCCTCTGTTATGACACCTTCCCATGAATTCTCAGAGAGCTCCAACACAGCCAACGATGAGAGTTGGCCCAGACTTTCTGTGATATTGCCACTCATTTGATTGTACGAGAGGTACAATTCCTCTAAAGAAGATAAGTTGCCAATCGTTTGTGGGATTGATCCTCTGATTGAGTTGTGCCACAGTTGAAGATATCTCAGATTCTTAAGTTTGCCCAATGAATCAGGAAGATAGCCGGTCAACTCATTGTAACCCAAATCCAGTGCCTCTAAGCTGCTGTTGGTGCATCCGGCTAAGCCATCGATGAACTCGGTTAGCTCACCGGAGATATTGTTGACAGAGAGCTTCAATGTCTTCAAATTACAAAGATTTCCCAAACTTCTTGATAACTTACCTTCGATGTAAGAATTCTCAGACAAATCAAGTTTCTGGAGGGAAGTTAATAATGAAAAGTCATCTGAAAGCCCACCTTGGAGATTGTTGGAATTGAGATCAAGCTGTGAAAGGCTACTGAGATTGAATACCCAGTTGGGTATTGAGGTGTTGAAACCATTGTTTGTGAGGTCAAGTACCAGAAGAGAAGTAAGATTAACAAAGGGCAGAGAAAGTGGAAGTTGGGAAAGATGACATTGGGCCAAGTGCAACTCCAGAAGAGAAGGAATCATATTGACAGTTTGAAGCCAATGGTCAGCTGTATTGTGAAGGTCCACACCTTCCAAATTAAGGTACTTCAAAGATTTGAGATTTGATATCCATTGAAGGTCTCTCTCACTTGCCTCATTTGAATAAGATTTGAGATCAAGGTAAAGCAAGTTTGAAAGGTTTCCAAGATTTTTGGGGATTGTCCCGCCAAAGGAAGCACCAGAAAGATTGAGATATCTCAACTTTGTAAATGACCCAATGAAGTTTGGGATTTGGATTCCTCCAAAGTTGTTCATGCTCAAATCTAAGTAATTCAAATCTTTCAAATCAAGAAGAGAAGGATTAATCTCACCTCCCAATGCGTACACCGTTCCATCGCCAGAAAAAGTATTATCCGGAAATGGGTTGCGAAGTTGGAGCTTGGTAACACGTTGGGTTCTATTGTTGCAGCTAATGCCTCTCCAGTGGCAACATTCATCTCCAACCCAGGAAGAGAGTCGCCCCGACGTGTCCACGAGACCCTCTTTGAACTTGAGCAGTGCTTTCTTCTCTGTTTCTACGCAGCGCGTATTGAGATCACCATGGCTGGAACAAAATCTAATGGTCTCAAGGTACAAAAACTGTGACAAAAGGATGAGAAAGAGAAGTTGAAGGGAGCCACTATGTATACCCATGCTTTAACAATTTACTGCAATTTTATTCAAGTTGTATGCTATAGCTTAGCTTATATTAGGGGCATATCATGACCACGTTAGAAGTCAGATTGGGCCCCACACATGGTGGGCCTAAGTGATGGCGTGGCAAGCCATAGATGGCATATTGTATGGAATAATGGGGGTAGTCATGTATATAATAATTGGGGTCATGATCAGTTTTATGAATCCTTTTAAAGGATTGAAGAAATTTGGAAAGCTTGGCGCTTCTCGCACGCCAAGATGTTTACCGTCAGTACTACAAAGTCATTCGACAAACTACATATTCAAAGAAGAAATTTCATAACTAATTTTATAATTGACTGGTTTATTCTTCTTTTGATAGCAAGCACACTGGCTTGGATCCAACTTGGAATTTGAAGACTAGGATGGGGTTAGGAGGCGTTATTGGACCATGGTTAAGGGGCTTCCAAGTGGTTAAGTTGTTAGCTAATGGGGTACAATTTTACCTCATAGGCAGTTCACTGATCTAAAAGATCATCTCCAAAGGTAGGTACCTAGACAAAAACAGCTCCAAAGAAGCTGCAAATTCAATCCAAATGTATCAAATTGAAGACAAATAAATAAGAAAGGCAGCAAAAAATATTTTAATGACATTGACCAACAGCAAGTGAAGGAATTGCACATTTAGCACCAATAGTGGGATATGTAAAATAGACAAATGTTAAAATATGATTAAAAAATACTAAAAATTTTGATACATCCTTTGGGGTGTAGAAGTTTTTTGCAGCAAATTGAACTTTATTGCAACAAATTGACATTTGGTGTGTGAAATTTGGCACTTCCCTTGGAGATGGTGTAAGAAGGCTTTCGGGAGCATATTGCCGCAAAACCCCCCCCCGTGTACACACACACACACACTCAACTTTCTAAAATTATCTTTTCACCCTATATATATATATATATATATTAATTTGTGCCCCTCAAATTTCAATTTGCCCCTTTTAAACTCAAAATTTCTCGATTTGGTTCTTAATTTTTTTGAAGTTTTACCAAAAACTAGTTACGTAATGTACTCAATTAGCCCGAGTATTTAAGGACATAGATAACCATTTTGAGCATGTTAAGAATTCTTTGTTTTATAATGGAAACTAGCTCTTCAACCCGTGCAATGCACGGGAGAAATTTTTATGGATGAATTGAAAATTGAGTTGAGTGGTATTATAATTGAGAAGGAGAGAAAATGTATTACGGACCTAATTAACGGTGAAATTAAGAATAAATAAAATGGATACAATAAATTTGGGAAACATTAATATACATTTGTCTTGGTTGTCCATTAGTTTGACATGTGACATTTTGAGGCTTCCATATTATAATAATATAATAAGATTAGTACATAAAGAAACAAGATATTAGTCACATTCACCAAACATTTTATTTTATTTTATTATATATATATATATATATATGAAAATATTCACTTTCTTTGAACAAAGATATTTTAACTCGTAACGCATTTTATACGAAACGCATTTAACTACCACCCTGAAGTAAAGCCGTGTCCTAGCTGCGCTCCAGACTATTGATTGAGACCATCACATGACATCTGCTCCACAAGCATGCAATATTTTTTTCCGGAGTTAAAAAATATCATAGTTGAAAATTCTTAAAAAGAAGCTAAAAAAGTGGTGTCATTCTTATGAGGCATTTACACAAATCTTGACTTACGAGTTGAGTGACCCAAGAGAGTAGGCTTAGAAAAAGAAAAAAAAGGAAAAAAAGAAAAAAGAAGAGTTGACCCAAGTCATTGTACTAATTTGTTTTAGTTCCAAGGACAATGCGAACACAAATTCTCAATGGAAGATGCTTTGCCAAAGTTTGCCTTGCAGAGTAATATAGGCAAACAACAAATTACATAAATGTGTAGTATATGGTTGGACCTTGTACTAAAAAGTTTACACACATCTTTTTATGTGTACAGATTTTTTAACACAAGGTCTAACCATGTACTGCACATTTGTACAATTCGTTATGTGCCTATCATTATTCTTGCCTAAAAGATCAGTTTTGGTCTCCGTGGGTTTCACGTAATTGATGGAGGAAAGTTCATTGATAAACTTAAAAACGAATTTTATATGGTTCTCTCTTTTACGTGAAACTACAAACATGATATTTATTAACCCTGAGATTTCATTAATATAACTGCCAGTTGTAAAAAAATATAGTACTCCTTCCGTCCCATAATACGTGTTAACATTTCTTTTTTTGGATGTCCCAAAATAAGTGTCTACTTTCTTAAATTGGCATATAATTTTTACTTACTTTCCAAAACTATCCTTACAATAAAGACAAAGTAGCATTTATGTGTGGTCTCAAAACAAGCAAAAAATCAAACACCCATCACATCTAATGGTAAAATTGGAAAGTGACTCTTTAATGAATCAAAATAATTAATATAATACAACTTTCTTAAACAATGTGCAAAGTAGAAATGGACACTTATTATAAGACGGAGGGAGTAATAAGTATTAAGATTGTCCCTTCTTGCTCTCAACACCATAATGAAATTAAAATAAAATTAAATAAAATAAAAAGAAAGAAAGAGAGAGAGAGAGAGAGAGAGAGAGAGAACTTCCTTCAGAATTCTGTTCATTTGTAGAGAGAGAGAGAGACAACTTCCTTCAGAATTCTGTTCATTTGTATATTCTGTTCAAATCTATGTAGAAAATACTTACATAAACTACCTAAATAAAACAAAAAACGAGTAATGCTAGATATAAACACTTTTCTACACACTTTTTGATACCTAGCTTTAAATGCATGTACCTTGTGTTGTGTAAGTGGTGTTCAGAAAAATGTGAAAATTTCAAATAGCATAAGTTACATGCATTTAAAGTATAGTGTGTCAAAAAGTGTATAAAAAAGTGTGTATACTTATCATTATTGAACAAAAAACACACTGCTCGATCAGACAACTTGCAGTAGGAAAATTTTATAATACATCCCCATGTATGATACAACTATTTGGCACGTGCTAAATGATTGCGATAAATTGACTTCTTGTAGTTTAGAGCTATTACTAGTACTTTTTAGGGTGTTGGCAGTAACTCTTTCAATGTGCTATTTAGTAATAACAAATGTTAACACTATAAATGTTTTAATGTAAGTGTGAGGAAAATTTTCTAATGGTACCCTGCATTTCTCTTGCTATATTAGATATATAATCGATTACTTGGTTGTATAATAAAAAAATATGGTAAAGCTCCCAAGGGTGTAGCCTCAGAAACACAGTACAAACAACAACCAACATAGGATCATGTCAAGGCCAAAGAAAATATAAATATAGGTTCATGTGAATCTTTTCTGATTCGGATGGAATGGTTTTAAGACCTCAAACGTCAAAACACCAGACCAATGCAAAGTCGCGGAGAAATTTACAGGAACATATATACAATACGTTCAAGGGCGTATCCATGATTTCAATTTAGTGGGGGCACGCTTACATACCCGCCAATTTTTTTTTGGAATAAGTAATATGGTTTCAAGTTTTAAAAATTACATGATTATTATATGAGATTCACGTGTAGTTGATTAAGTGTTAAAGTGAGATTTTTGAGTTTAAAGGGGTAAATTTAGACACATTCAAATATCAAAGTGAGATTTGAGTAAAAATTAGACAAATTCAAAGATCAAAGAGAGATTTTTGAGTTTAAAAAGGATAAATTTAACAATTCAAGAGGGACAAAAATACATATAGTATCAAATATATAAGATAAAAAGATAAATTCCAAAAACTTCAGTAGGGGCACATGCCCCCCACTGTCCCCCACATCCCTCTACCAGTGAACATGTTTATGACCCAATTAACCTTGTTTGACCAACAATATAACTAAAATGAAAGAATTAAAGTAAATTTTCATTGGAATCAAATTCGAATAACACACAAAATTTATTCTACGGATTGATCTTATTCAAATTAAGAAGCTCAACCCAATACTATTCCAACAATCTCCACCGAGGCTCGCTCGAGCGGAAATGTCTTCCAACGATTCCCTTTCCCAAAAAAACTTCAAATTAAGCCACTATTCCAACAATCTCCACCTTGGTGAAAATTTGTAGGCTACAAACTTCCCCAACCAAATCCAATATCACCACCATCTCCAACATAGCATGAGCACCATGCTAATCCAACACATCAATCTCCTTGCTCCGAGCAACACACACATTTTAAGTGTGTACAATATTGGTCAAGTTTAAATAATGTTGAAACTTGACCCCACTTATCACCCTGGTTAACATATCCGCCAGATTGTCAACCGTTCCATCTTTTGGAGTAAAATACTCCCTTCATCAATGATCTCTCGTACAAAATGAAAACAGACATCAATATGCTTGGTCCTAGCTTGATGAGCTTGGTTCTTCGCTAAATGTATGGTACTTTGACAATTGCAAAATATCTCCACCTTCTCCCGATCAATCCCCAAGTCTTCAATCAATCCATGCAACCAATTAGCCTCTTTCATAGCCTCTGCAACTGCCATGTATTCGGCTTCCGTGGTAGACAACACTACCGTGGATTGCAATGTCGACCTCCAACTGACTAGACCACTACCCATAGTAAACAAACACCCCGTAGCAGACCATCTTCTATCCAAATCACCCGCATAGTCTGAATCTACATATCCCAAGAGAAATCTTCCAACATCTTTATTTTTTTCAAATCTCAACCCCACATCCTCTGTACCCTTGATATACCTCAATACCCATTTTGCAGCTTCCCAATGCTTTTTCCCTAGATCATGCATATGATGACCTACCGTACTAACTTGAGAAATATCGGGTCTAGTACACACCATAGCATACATGAGGCTTCCAACTAAGCTTGCATATGGCACTTGGTCAATATACCTATTTTCTTCTTTGGTACTCAGAGATAACTTCTCACTTAACTTGAAGTGGGAAGCCAATGGTGTAGTAACCAGTTTTGTGTTCTTTTCAATACCAAAACGTTGCAACACCTTCTTCAAATATTGTTTTGTGTCAACCACACTATTCTAGTAGCCTTGTCTCGAGTAATCTCCATGCCCAAAATCTTCTTGGCTTTACCAAGATCCTTCATCTCAAATTCACTATTCAATTGAGCTTTCAACTTAGCAATCTCCTCAACACTCTTAGATGTAATCAACATATCATCCACATAGAAGAGTGAGTAAATTAAGTCACCATCCTGTAGTTTACGAAAGTACACACAATGATCAAATTGACTTTTAGCAAACTTTTGAACGTTTATGAACTTGTCGAATCGCAAATATCATTGCCTCGGAGATTGCTTCAAACAATATAGGGACCTTTACAACTTGCATACCATATCCTCCTTGCCAGCAGCCTTGAACACATCCGGTTGTATTATATAAATTTCCTCATCCAAATCCCTATGTAAAAAAGCAGTTTTAACATCGAGTTGTGTCAGCTCTAAATCAAATTATGCAACCAAAGCTAGTAAAACACGAATAGAGGAATGCTTCACAAATGGCGAGAACACCTCATTGTAGTCAATACCTTCTTTTTGAGCATACCCCCTTGCAACTAACATAGCCGTGAATCACACACTGTTTTTTCCCATGAGCACCTTCATTCTTTGTATACACCCATTTACACCCATTTACACCCAATTGTTTTCTTTCCCTTTGGTAACCCAACGAGCTCCCATGTTTCATTCTTATGGAAATAATCCATCTCTTCACCCATGGCCTTGTTCCACTCCACCTTTTCCAAACTACGCACAACTACTTTATATGTGGAGGGAATTTCTTCATCAACAATCGGTAGGGCATAAGCAACCATATCCACAGAAAACAGGGTAACCAAATATTAGTAAAGATACATAATCATTAGCAGGTTTACCAGTCCATACCTCAATGGGTGCCTTACCTCCAATCACAACAGAAGGAAGTCTGTTAATTAGATGACTCACATAAGTAACAGCTTCCACCCAAAATTTATTCGTCAAACCAGCATTGGACAACATACATCTCAACAATTTTGAAGTTACAACATGAAAAGTTGTGATCTTACACAAAACTAGGTCCGGTCGAACGAAGTCAGTTTACTAGTCGAATGCCCCTCTGCCAGAAACTTGTTTAAAACTTCATATAGCCGTTGACCCAGTCGACTGGTTGAAGGGACCCGGTCGAAAAACCCCTTTGGCAAGAAACTTGAAACTTAGAGTTTCAAGCCTTTCCCTGATCATTGAGCTGGTCCATAGCAATCCTAATAATCCCCTTGAGCTACCATAAGCTCCCATTCACACCCCAAATCTAACAATCCCCCACATGTGAATGATTATGGCTAACTAAACAAAAATGAAATAAAACAAAACTATGAGAGTAATTCACGAACTTGAGATGCATTAGGAGAGTGTCTTTTGGACTTGAACTTTCCCTTAGTGAATATCTACTGGATTTACTCTATGAAGCAGTGTACATTAAGTATTGACAGTTCAACCTTTTAGTGTAAACCAACACTAGATAACACACACCACATATCCTTATATTCATTAATTCATTCGGCTGTGTTCATTTTGGTCTTGAGCATGATCCTTATTCATGAGAAATCTTAGAGAACCAAGCCATTTAAGTTCTCACAAAAGCGACCCCACTTCCATTCCTATATAGGTAATACCAATTTATAGTACTACCAATTACTCATCAATATCATTAAATATAAAATATAACCTCAAAAAAAGTTATTACACACTTAAATAATATACATGAATAAAGCCACATTCTATGTGTGTTTACAACATGAACTTCCCCAACTAGTTTGCCTATTGAACCTAGATCTCCGGATCTCCAATCAACTTGGTTAGGTTTCTGCCCGGGTTGTTCAAAGTATTGACTTTAGGCCTATTCCTTTCGTCGTATATTGAACTTGATCTCTAGGCATCCTTTCGTGAGAGGATCTGCAATGTTTTCCTTTGATTACACATAATCAATTGTGATAACACCACTAGAGAGAAATTGCTTGATTATATTGTGCCTCCTTCTTATGTTCTTTAACTTGCCATTATACACGGCATTCTTAGCTACGGAAGATGCCGCATTGCAATCAAAATGCACAACTATGGTCATTACCGATTTCGGCCATAACGGAATACCTTCTAGGAAGTTTCGAAGCCTTTCGACTTCCTCACCCGCCTTGTCTAAGGCTATAAACTCTGATTCCATCCTCGAACGTGCTATACATGTTTGCTTAATTGATTTCCAAGAAATCGCAACTCCACCTAAAGTGAATATATATCCACTTGTGGACTTAGTTTCTTGATTATCCAAAATTCAATTTGCATCGGAATATCCCTCTACCATGGATGGGTATCGTGTGTTGTGCAAAGCATAGCTCATGGTGTGCTTTGGATATCTTAACACTTTCACAAGAGCGTCCTAATGATCTCTTCCCAGATTGCTAGTATATCTAGCAAGTATTTCCACCGAATATGCAATATCCGAATGTGTACAATTCATAATGTACATCAAACTCCCGATTACTTGTGAAAATTCAAGTTGAGATATGCTTTTACCCATATTCTTCCTCAACCTACAATTGGCATCAAACGGAGTTACGACAGATTTGCTCTCCAATTGTCCAAACTTCTTTAATATTTTCTCAACATAATGTGATTGTGTGAAAAGATGTCCTTCGGAAGTTTTCCTCACTTGTATATCAAGAATAACATCGGCTTTACCCATGTCCTTTATGTCAAAGCTTGAGCTTAACATTTTCTTGGTTTCGTTGATTACTTTCTTATTCGTTCCTGTAATAAGTAAGTCATCAACATACAAATGAACAATAACATACGAATCTTTAAATTCCTTGACATACACACACTTATCACAATCATTGATCTTAAAACCATTTGCGATCATGGTGTGGTCAAACTTCTCGTGCCATTGCTTTGGAGCTTGTTTCAAACCGTAAAAGACTTAACAAGTCGACACACTTTATGTTCTTGTCTCTTTACAACAAACCGTCCCACTTGTTCCATATAGATCTCATCATCTAGATCTCTATTCATGAATGCAGTTTTTATATCCATTTGGTGTAACTCTAAGTTATAGATGGCAACTATAGCGATTACCATCCTAATGGATGTAATCCTAGTAACCGAGGAATATGTATCAAAGAAATCTATTCCCACTTTTTGTCGATAACCTTTAGCTACCAATCAAGTCTTGTAGTTGTCAATAGTACCATTAGCTTTTAGCTTTCTCTTAAATATCCATTTGCAACCAATTGGTTTACTACCCGGAGGTAAAATAACCAACTCCTACGTGTGATTTTGCATAATGGAATCCAACTCACTATTTATGGATTCTTACCAATAAGGTGCCTCATGTGTACTCATAGCCTCGTTAAAGGTTTGAGGTCCACCTTCGGTAACTAGTGTCACAAAGTCCAGTCCAAAAGAAGTAGCTTTTCTAGCTCTTTTGCTCTTTCTTGGAGCAACATCGATTTCTTCATCATTCCTAGAATTAGATGAAACCTCTTCAACACTTCTTTAAAGAGTTGGATTTTGACTTCCTTCTTTAAAAGGAAATATGTCCTCAAAGAATTTGACATCTACTGATTCCATAAATATATTAACACGAATGTCAACATTTTTTAACTTAACCACTAGGAATCTATATGCGGCACTATTAGCGGCATATCTAATAAAAACACAATCCACGATCTTAGGTCCAAGCTTATTCTGTTTTGGAAGCGGAACTTGAGCCTTTACTAGGCACCCCCATACTTTCAACTTTTTTATGAGGGCACTCTACCTTTCCACACTTCATAAGGACACTTGTTAGTCTTTTTATGTGGAATTCGATTAAGGATTACATTTGCCGTGAGAATGGCACCCCCCCACAAGTTGTGTGGTACTCTTGAGCTAATTAACATAGCATTTTCCATTTCCTCGAGGGTTCGATTTTTCCTCTCCGCAACACCATTTTCTTGTGGTGTATACGGTGCCTCTTCCACCTCTTGTTGGAGTTAACTTTAAATCACATAAATTCGTATGAATTAAATCTAATAGTTCACTTGTTCAATCTATGGATTTAAATGGTTTTCTTGCAAACTTAGATTCAACACATATTTCACATTTATGAGTCTTGTCAACTTCAAATTTTGGCAATAATCCTAAATTCATCATTTTATGAAAGATTTTAAATTAACATGTCCAAGTCTAGTTGCCATAAGCTACATAACTCAACAATATATGGAAAATCTATTTTATTATCATTCATAATAATTTTAGGGGTACAATTGATTTTGAAGAGCCCATCACTAATATAGCCCTTTTCTACATACATTCCACCCTTAGTCAAAACAAATTTATCGGATTCGAAGACTGGCATGAATCCTTTCTTGCTTAGCATAGGTCTGGACACCATATTCTTGCGAATTTTTAGAACATGTAGCACATCTAGCTAGGAGGGTCATCTCTTTTTCGGAAGTGAACTTAATAATCACATTACCTTTTCCTTTAATGGTTGATGCCGCGACATTTCTCACAAAAAGCTTGCCACCACTATCCGCCTTTGTGTAGGTAGAAAACATGGTTTTATCTCCATAAATGTGCTTAGTGGCCCCGGTGTCTATCCATCAACCCTTAGAGTCGGTTACTATACAAGTTTCCATGACCACTGCCACAAGATCGTTGGTATCTATCATATTTGCTTGATTGGGCTTCTTGTTTCCTCCATTAGATCCTTTCTTGTTTCGATAATCACTTACACGATGTCCGGGTATTCCACATACCCAAAAATCCCCTTTTATCATCTTGGAATTGCGGTCCTTAGACCCGTTGTATGTAGACTTCCTCTTGCCTCCCTTAGAACTTGATTTAGACTTAGATTTTGAAGACTCACCTTCAATGAGATTGGCTTTCAACTCTATAGATCCTTACTGTCCATTCTTATCTCCTTTCTGGTTATCTTCCTCAATCCTTAGGCGCACCACAAGATCTTCTATTGATAACTCCTTGCGCTTGTGCTTGAGATAACTCTTGAATTCCTTCCATAATGGTGGCAATTTCTCAATGATTGACGCCACTTGGAATGGTTCACTAATTTCCATTCTTTCCATATGTATTTGGTTGATGATGACTTGAATCTCTTCTAATTGCTTTACTACGGGAATAGAATCTACCATCTTGAAATCTAGACATCTTCCAACAATGAACTTCTTAGTCCCTACATCTTCATCTTTGTACTTCTTTTTAAGAGACTCCCAACGTTCCTTTGCACTTGTAAAAGTTGCATAGACATTGTAGAAAACATCTTCCAAACCTTTGAGAATGTAATTCCTACATAGAAAATCAGAATGATTCCATGCTTCTAGTGTGGCTTCGGCTTCTTTGGTAGGATTTTCTGTAGGAACCAGTAGTTTGGTTTCCCGTAGGATGTGTGCAAGGTTGAGAATAGTGAGATAAAACATCATCTTCATTTGCCATCTCTTGAAGTCTTCTCCATTGAACTTTTCGGCTTCTCGGCATGTGAATTCTTGATAGTGGTTGTAGTCTCAATGGCCATACTTCCAACAAATTTAAATTTGTTTTTTGATTGTTGGATATTATGGATATGAGACTAAATAAAAGCAGTGACTAGATTGAGCACGCAAGGCGTTGTCCGAAAAATGAATTTACCCCCCACACTTGGTTGCTTGTGGACTATGACGTATCGTTCTTGAGGATACTAAAATCTAATATAGTTGAGGCAACAAACTCAACTATATTATGCAGAATTTGGTGTATATGAAAAGCTCTCAAAGACTCTAGAAATGGTAAAGAATGAGAGATTAATTTTTGTAAAAGTATTTTTCAAAATAACTAACTATATATTGTATATATAGAGGTGCCTATTGGGTAAGAGATGCTTCTCTACACAAAGGGTTGTGTCCCAACATCCATAGACTAAGTACATATCTGTATATACATATTTAGAAGCAATTAGAACATATGAAGTTCAAACATTTCGAAGTTACAATATGAAAGTTGTGACCTTACACAAAACTGGGTCTAGTCGACCGGTCGAATGCACCTCTTCCAAAAACTTATTTAAAACTTCATATAATCGTTGACCCGGTCGACCGAGCGAAGGGACCCGATCGACTGGTCGAAACCCCTCTACCAGAAACTTGAAACTTAGAGTTCCAAGCCTTTTCCTAAGCATTAAGTTGGTCCATAGCGATCCTAATGATCCCCTTAAGCTACCATAAGATTCCATTCACACCCCGAATCTAACAGCCACAACACCTTAAGCCATATTGATGGGTGACCTTTTGATACATGTTCACACAAGGGTAAAAGTGCTAAAATGTTATTATTTAATCTATACTGTTAGATCATCGTAAACTTAAGGACCCATGGATTCTACCATATTAAGAGTAAAAACATCATGATGTCATAAGAGTAGCCACAACATCTTAAGTCATCATGATGTGTGATCTTTTCGGTATTATGATCGCATTAAGTTTAATAATTACAATCATATAATGGTATTCTGTATTGCAGTTAGGTTCCTATAAGTGTTGCCACTTGAAATGACTTAGTTGGGATAAGATAGTGGAATGGACATTTAGAAGTTTGGATTCCCTAGACCCACAGGTATGGGTTCCTTTCTTCTTTACATCAGAAAAATCTACTAGTCTTATTATAAATTAGTAAGTCTAGTGCATGTTGCAACTTCTACCCATAGGAAGGTTTAGACTTGCTACTGAATTATTATTGGTCAAATCAGACTAAGTTTGTTGCTTCATTGCTTGAATGTATATTCTTGGTTACTATAGCTATTAGTCTCTTATTTGAATGGTGAGTTTTCGTAAACTAAGTTAGTAGTAATTTTATATACGTTTGGACAAAATCCTTTAATATTAGGGTGTGTGGAACTCAATCAATCTGGTACTCTGTGTGGAACCGCCTGTACCTACATAATTGAGTTCCATGTAAGTGTAGAATGCCTACAAATAGTGGGAGCAATGTAATCGCTTAAGTCAAATGTTCATCAAGCCACATATATATATATATATATATAAGTGATAACATTTAATGCTTTGGCCCATAATAGAGTATAGGACTACATAAGGGCTATAAAGGCAATTTGTTAGTTCTAATAAAGCATTAACAAACGCATTAATAAACTATCTATCAAGCATGAAGTACAATAGTTCTAGGACTGTGTTATGATTCTACATTGCTTGATGCTCATCTCAATATATTGTGAATTGATTCAGGAACTACAATTCATATTGCCAATATTACATTTTATTTTTTCTGCTTAAAGAAGCCAATAGAAAGTGAACACAATATTGATTTAGAACAATAGGATGTGTTCGCTAACCAACAAATTTTGAAAATAATTTTGGGCTTGAAACATTTTTTGAAATTTGGTTTCTTTCAAAAATTGACAATTTTGGATTTTGGGTTGCTTTTGTAAGTCCAAAAAGATTTTTCTATCACTGGTTTTGGGATCTTTGTCACTAATTTACATTAGTGTTGGATCCTATCTTTAAATGGTTTTTTTTTCTAAACTTACAAGATGATATTGGCACTAAGATAGAATGATTGATAAGTTCTCCTCTACACCGTAGAATTGGAGATTGGGACAATCTCCTTAAAGGAAATAAAAAAGTTGGTTAATGATGAAGCCTTCCGACCTTGGCACTTGTGCAAACTGCATGCAGAAAAGGCAGACCAACAAGTCCAATAAAGGTGTAAGGAATAAAGGAATTCTCGAAACCATACACTTAATATCTGTGAACATTCCTATCTTTGCCTAAATGATCAAAGATATTTTTATCTCATTCATTGACAGTCTTCCTAGTTATGTATCTCTACCTCCTTTCGGTAATTGCGAGATAATGGATGCCTTTAAAAATGTATAAAAAGGAAGTGAATATAAAGATCTATGGATGAAAAGATTTTAGTAAGGACACATATATAGGATAAAGAGCGGGTCTGTCTGTAAAGGAAGAGGGTATTATTGCTTAGTATACTATGTCTCACAAAGTGAGTAACAGAAAAGGTGAAAACCATACCCTTATGGAAATGGAAATGAGTATACTTAGTAAGCATATGAGTCTTCCTTAGCCTTGTGGAATAAGTCTTTAAGGGCACAAGTGTAAGTCCTAAACATAGTTCCATATGAGGTCATTCCTTAAATGTTATTTGAGTCAAGGTAATGATGGAACCTAGTTTAATTTAGTTACACATAAAGACTTGTCATGTTAACCCACAAACTAAAGTAATTGGGCCCAAAGGCAGTTAATGGATATTCTATTGGCTATAGGGTAAGCTCTTTTTGCACACCTAAAATTGTTGATATTAATAATGCTTAATTTACTAAAGATGATGACTTTAGTGGGAGGATCATGAGATTTAGATACGATACTCGTGAATAAAGATGAATTGTTAATCAATTCAAGAGCCACCACAGAGGAAAGTCAACATATGGTCTATATATCTTGTAAAATTTGGCATTTCTATTGATTTCCTTGTATGCTCGATAATCTGACTTTGATGTAAAATTTTACACTGATCTCATCTAGTTTTCTATGCTATGACTAAGGAGGCTTCTAAATATTTGGTATGCTATCATTTAGAAGGCATTGTCTACTATAGTACCGTTTATCTGCTTTATATCAAGGACTGTAATTTAGAAATTCATGGTAATGTTGCTCTTTTAGAGCTACATCCAGCGAAAGCAAATGAGATCTTATATACACCCAAAAATGCATAAATCTAGAGAGCACGATGAACGAGGATGAAGGGACCAGGGAAAGCCTGCTCATTGTGCTGCCTATTCATCGTGCTGCCTACTCATCATGTTGCCTGCCCATCGTGTTGCTTACTCATTGTGCTGCTTATCAGTTGCTTCTTCTATCGGTTCGATGAAAGCTTCCTGAAGAAGTTTTGCACAAGTTCCGAGTAAATAGATAACTCCAGAGGATGAGAGAGATCTCCAAAATGTGTTAGAACCCATGATGAAAACGCAAGATGAGAGAGCAGATGAAGTGAAGCTCCGACCAATGATAAAGTTTGGAAGTTCCAAGAACCACTAGTGTGGCCGAAGATCATTGGACATTGCTCCCCAAGCTCTTTCGGCCCAACCGCCAGAAGTTGGGGATCCTCCCCTATAAATACAAGACATGGTCCAAGAGGAAGAAGGACCCTACATCTCAAATAAAATCCCAAAAAGCGTACCAAAATACTACACCTTTTACAAAACATTCCTTTTTCATCTTTGTATAACTTTAGTTCAACTCATAATCTGTTCTCAAGTTTTACATTAATATTAGTCCAAGTTTTGATCAACAGAATGTCTTTCCTCTTCAAGGTAGTCTGATCATCCTTTAAAACTTGTTGATTTATTTTCGCTGCTTCCCATATCTTTATGACATAAATTGACTTGTGTGCTTCAATACTATCAGAGAACTTTAACTAGGGTACTTTTCTACTAGTTTTTAACAATCACCATTACGATAGAAGTCAGATCGTGCACCACTCGCACAAAGTATTAGGAAAAATCATGTTTGCCTTCACACACACACACACACACACACACACACACACACACACACACACACACACATACACATACACACACACACACACTCGTGCTTTAAACGGCTCTGGCACGCCCGAAGTAAAATAATAAGAGCGTACAGATCTTAAGGGAAACATAGACACACGAATTGGGATGTTGTTCTCATATAGATAGTCATTTAGTTTGCTAGCTAGTTACATACCTATATGGATCTCTTCAATAATATTTAAGGTTTCACGATTTCATAAAGTTTGACAAAAGGATGTTGTGAATACTTTTATATACTTTGAGGTTAGTGGGAGTACTTAGATATGGATAAACCAACCACTGACTTAAGTTTGCTACAGAAGAATTTATCACATATTTTCTTAAATCTTGAAATGAAGGATTTGGTAAAATCTCCTAGTCATTGGACATGGAGATCACATGAAGACATGCCTTAAATGACATTAGGATTGTCTCGTAAACCTTATATTAAAGGATTTTAGAGAAACTCAATATGAATATAGGATAATTAATTAACAGTCCTTGTGTAGGACTGAATTAGGAGATTAGTCCAGCCCCGTTTTTTTTTTCAAGTTATAAGGACATAAGTTTTTTAATTGTTTGGCATTAAGTCTATTTTAAAACTGAAAATAAGGTAATTGACAAATTTATTCTCATTTTCACACATAGAACATGCTGGTAAACTAATGCCACCTTAGCACGCATCCCAAAATAGCTTTTTTTTTATTTTTTTTATTTTTTTATTTTTCAAACTTTAAAATGTCATAACTTTCAAACCACGACTCCATTTTGAATAAAATTTATATATTTGTAATCTAGATGGAAAGATCTATCAAACAAGATCCATGGTGAATATGAAAATATGAAGAAGAAAAAAAAAATTAATGTTACTGTCGGATCACTATAATGTAATGTCACTATCTTTTGCGACAGTGACATGATACTACCTTCAATTTATTTTATTATTTTATTAAATTTTTTTTTTTTTTTTTTTGCATTTGATGATATGTTATTGTCTTTAACTGGATAGTAACATCTGAAAATTGGCCATAATTTTACGATTATTAGGTCAATTTGAAGAAATGTTACTGCCGACAACATGTTATTGTTTCTTTGTTCAATACCATATTGCTAATATTTAATGGTATGTTAGTGTTTTTTGCATGGGGATAGTTTTTGAAGACAGTAACATGTACTAAATGACCCTAATTTTATAACTTTTTGCAACAATGATGGTACTATCTTTGTAAAAACGTTTTTACAAAGACAGTAACATCATTGTTGCAAAAAGTTAGGGTTGTTTTGGTTCATGATTCATATATTATGCCCCTCAAATACAGTTTGGGTTGTTTTGGTTCATTAAGTGTTAACTTATCACCAAGAGATCATAAAGTGTGTCATGTATGCCAAGTGGGAGAATGTAAAAAGTAAAAGTATTTTTATATGGCGCACATATTTTATATTGATAAAATAATCTTATTTAAATATTATATGTTATCCTAGTTTGATATGGTCAATATCCTTGGTAATGAGATATGGTATAACAACCCAATCTCTACAGAATATATTTGAGTGGTATTTGGGATTGCGCCAGCTTCCTTGATGGTAGTAAGTTGTTGTGCATTTAAACACATGGGTAAGGGTTCCAATCTATCTATAAATAAATAAGGTCTGTGACAACCATCGTTATAGAATTTTTTAGAGAACGATAGACTGGATGCCTATATCCATCCCTCACCGTACAGTAAACCAAATTGTGTGTGAGGGTCGTGGAGGTTCTTTCATGATCAAGCAGTGTTCATTCGTATCAACTGTACTATAACCACATGGCTGGAGGTAAGTATCTTGGGCACTTTAATTTGCCATTTGGTTAAATGCTTACAATAGAGTCACTTCACAGAAAAAGAGAGACTTGGTCAATTAATCAAGCAGCCAATGGTGGTGGATATTGTAAGAGCCTATTTGGGTTAGCTGAATTATGAAGTGATGGAACATTAAGTGCTGAAATTTTAAGTGACGAAATATTAAGCTGTTCGGTGTTGGGGTTAGCTAAATATTCATCACTTAAAAAACAAGAGTGTTTGGTAAACAAGCCAAAAAAAATTATTGTTTCTATAAAATGGCAAAAAAAAGGCAACATGTAAATATTATTCAATTCTTTTGTTTTCAGGCATTTTTGTCTTTTAACAACTTAAAAGTTAAATTAAGTGATTGTTTGAAAAAATAAGCTACTTTTTTTTAGTTTAATTTTTTAGCTAGTTTTTAGCTTAATATTTCAGCTAGTTTGTTTAAGTGCTGAAATAATAAGCTAACCCAAATACTTCCATTTTACAAAACATTAACTTTTTTTTTTTTTTGCCGAAATCCAAAATTCATCACTTAATTTCCATTTTTCAGCTAACCCAAACGGACTCTAAGTTGTAACAAAAGATGCTTGTCAAGTATCTCATCAGTTCAACACAAAGTAGGAATCCGTACAACAGGGGTGAAAGTTGAGTATCACACTCTGTTCGTTTGCGGTGGCCTGTTGACTCCCAGAAAAAAAAAATTAGTTCTATTTCTTATATCAAAAAGCAAACAAAAACTTGAGATTCGGATTATAATGAAATACAACCTTGAAATCAAACTGCGCATCATTGTTTAGAACCACACCCATAGCATCTCATGTCTTTCAGCTCGGGTGAAGAGACGATGAGCCTTGTACATAGTCGCTTTATAGGCACAATGCCAATGTGACTACATGTAAGTCTTTGGGTGTGTTTGATAAAATTGAAAATTAAGTACCAAAAATCAAGTGCTGAATTTTAAGTACTGAAAATTAATTGAATTTACAGTACTGAAAACTGTTTTCCAAATACTTAAATAGACTGTATTCAATGATTCTTTTCAATAGAAATTTTTCACTTAAAGTTTTCAGTGGTTTTTTGACTGTTTTTTCAATTAAGTGGTACGTTATGAAACGCACTGAAAAAAAAAAGTGCTAAAAATTTTCATTTTCACCACTTTATTGTGTTAGTGGGGTTGCATACAAGAGATGGTTCTTCACAAGTGTTTGGATAAGGAATACCCTTGCACTCTTTATTTCATGCCGAGGATTTTCTCTGGTGCGCTTTGTGCTTTCCCTCTTCTTGGATGGATTTTCTAAGTAAATCTGTTTCTTGATTGTGTTTTTGTTGTTTGCTATTACTTGTTAAATTCATAGCTTGCCTGAGAACTGTGGGGAGGGAGGAAATGGCTCGTGCATTATTCTATATTCATCTACTTGGATTGGCCCACTAATTCAAGGTCTCTTTACTACTGATCAATGGACAACATATGAACAACAAAAATATTGAATGGAAATTTTCATTATGCGACTGAAACAATGCTTCATTTTTGGGATACTTTGCTTTTTGCAATGGGGCTTGACGTAGTCTCTGAAATTCCTCAAATTGAGGAGTATCAATTTGGGTGCCAAATTTCGGATTTCCTGTTTTGTTTTGATTTCCTGGGACTATTTTTCTTTCGTGATGGGATGTATTTTTGTCTGTCGTTCCCAAATCTTATCCCAGGGGCTTCTTTGTAACAGTATGCTTTCAGCGTACATAAATCCTGAAATCCTGTCCATATCAATGAATCTTGCCTTTCAAAATAAATTGTTGCTGAAAAGAAAGGCTTATTGCCTCCACATTGAATGGGACACACTGTTACAAATAGGAAAGACGCAGGACAGGGAAGTAGTAATTTCCCTTGCCACACGCAAGTGCATGGCTTCTACGCTAATGTCTAAAGGTGAGATTGTAAATTCATTACGGTCGTTCATAGAATTTAGTTTAGATTTAAGTCAAAGAAACTATAATAATGGATCAAGTATTCACCCATCTTCTTTAAAAATGCGAAAGTTCACCGGATGGATTTTGGAATATAAATGATCCAACTGCTAAACTGCAAATTTCAGGTTTATTTGTTTCTGTTTTGATATGGTGACAGGAAATCATTTATCTACTACTCTATCAAGAAAGAAATTTTCTCCTTTATTTCATTAATGTTCCTTGACTTATATCTTAAGTAATTCATAGATTTCAATGAAATCCATATGAAACCATAAATTAACATAAAAGAAAATCTAGTGGAGCCATCAAGAGTTACAAAAGATTGATTTGTTATACTATAAGACGGTTAACAGAGTAAAAGGCTACTCCCTGTTGATCTCTTCATACATAGTAACAGGTTCACCGATTTTCTTAGGTAGCTTCTTTCAAGCTCTGAAAACTTTTCTTTGCAGAAAAAGCATCAATCCATCTATCAATCCCTCAAGGAAACAAAAATAAGCCTACCGCCAGTGTTTCTTGATTATCAAACTACCAAAAACTCCCCAGAACCCCACGAAGAATCATGCTCCAATGGTAATGTAAAACCATAGCTTCTCAAAATCATCATCATCTTTCTCTTCTTTATGTCCACCGGGAAATTTATCATCTCTCTCATTATTGTTAGTGCACAAAGTTGGTAATGGAAACCCGCAAAGTGCAAGATTACCCTTGTAAATGGATGGATCAGTCAGAGATTGAAATTGGTTGCTTGAGGGAATTTTAGAAGACAAATTGTTATACGACAAGTTCAAGTGATTCAAGAAAGTTAAGGATACCATGCTCAACGGGATGTGGCCTGAAAGCTTATTCTTTGAGAGGTCAAGTGTTTCTAACCTTACCAAGTTTTCAATCTTCATTGGTATATTTCCTGTCAACAAGTTCATGGACAGATTCAAGATACCCAATTCAAAAAGGTTGGTTAGTTCTTCAGGAATTCCCCCAGACAGCTCATTCCTGGAAAAATCTAGACTATTCATGAGGTAAAGCGTACTCTCAGTATACTGAAGCATTCTTCATTTCGTGACAACCTGTAAAGTACACCCCTCGTATCTCTTTGCATCATCAGATGTGAACTTAGTTTTAAAACCACTCAGATTCCCAAAACATGGAGGAATAAAACCCAACACCTTAGTTATAGAAAGGTCTAAAATATGAAGAGTAGAGAGGGTACAAATTTTTCGTGGAATAGTCCCTTCAAAGGAATTTTTTCTCAACCTGAGGATCAATAAAGATGGCATGCTTTCTCCGATCCATGTTGGGATTTCTCCTGATAACAGATTATCACCAAGGTAGAGAGTATCCATGTTCGTGCAATTTTTCAATGCCGAAGGGATTTCACCATAAAGATTGTTGCTATAGAGTACTAAGAACCTAAGGGAACTAAGAGAACCTAAGTGATTTTGGTACGACACCTGAAAATTTATTGTTTGCCAAAGTTAAAAAGTACAAGAATGGTATATTGCTCCAGAAATCGGGCATTTCTCCAGATAAGTCATTATCTGAGATTGCTAGGTTTGTCATGTCCTTAAGATTACCTAAAGACAAGGGAATGGTTGCTGTTAAAAAGTTCCTAGAGATATCTAAGTGTCACAGCCCGGTCCCACAATAGCGGAACCGGAGCCCGTGGCACGCCACCGAGGCTAAACCAATTCATTAACGTTCCCAAAAATTAGGTTTGAAGAACACACGCAGCGGAAAACAAAACACATTTTAAAACCAGAGGTTCAGTCGACTGCTCAGTCGACTGCTCAGTCGACGGTGTTAGGCAGGGATTTAAATGTCAATTCCAGTCGACTGATACTGGGGGTCCAGTCGACTGCTCAGTCGACTGCTCAGTCGACGGAGTTAGGCAGGGATTTAAATGTCAATTCCAGTCGACTGATACTGGTGGTCCAGTCGACTGCTGAGGGGTCCAGTCGACTGCTTTTGTTAAAATAAGAAGCAGTAGCTAACAGACACAGGGGTTCAGTCGACTGCTCAGTCGACTGCTCCCCTGGCAGTAGCCCAATCTGCAGAAATTCAAGTTTTAAAAGCTTTCTAACCAACACCAATGATCAACCATTCAATCCAAACTCAAGCCAAAGTAATCCTAGCTGTATTAAAACATTATCAAACATAATTACAACAGTTTAAAATCCATCCTAACATACCAAATTAAACATGGTTTAAAACAACCAAAATCTTATTACAACATTTCTATTATCCCAAAACTACAAGATTATCTTTCAAGTTGCCTTCTAAAAGAACTCCCAACCCACGTACTCACTTCTGCGATTCCTCGCCAGCATTAACACCTGAAATGGTTATTTGAATAACCACACATATTTCGATTTGTTTAAGCTAATGCTTAGTGAATAAATCAACATATGTACATGAATGATAAACATGTCCGCATTCACATCTCTACAATTCATACTAGTCGCCGGAGACTCACGTGCCCGTCCATATTCCCAATCCGCGACTCCTCGCCAATAAGTCCACGCGAAAGGGTAAGACCCACGATTCTACAAACAATCGTGCGACCTTAATGCCCTAAACTGGCTCCACAAAATGGTACGGTGACCACGTGCTCCTTCTGACCCAATTAAGCAACTTAACATGCTCAAATACATATCACCATGCTCGCGGTAATTAAAACATATCACCGTGCTATTGAGCCTACTTATCAATATGAATGCCCAATATGAACTACACAATATATCTCTAGGAATTAATACATGCTATTCAAACATAACATGAATACATGCCAAGAAATCATTCCAAAACATAGTTGAATCACTCACCTCCGAATAACGCTCCTATAATTCAATCTGAAGAAAACCTGTGCACAAGGAACGTGCAGAAGTCCGTCTAGTAAAATTCCTATGGATCAAAATTCCATTTATCAACTTTTATGAAAAATTCTAGAAAATAACTTTTCGGAAAACTTAGCCAAACAGGCCCTAATAGGTATCAAAACGAAGCTCTTACCTCGAGGAGCTCGAATATGCAATCTGGGAGAAACCAGACTGACGGAAGGTCGTCGTTTGGCGTCGCAAAGCTTAAAGCAACAAAATCTCCCTTTGGCCTCCCTTTTGGCCTCCTCTTTGGAATTAGGTTAGAAGTTATGAAAAACCTAAAGTCATCACTTCCTATATATAGGCAACACTCTTCGGGAATTACGTTTACCTCCCCACGAGTTTTCTAAACTCCTAATCAGTCTCTGAAACTTTCTATACAGCTTATTCTTAGCTTTATAAGTAAAACTTCAAAATTATAAAAGTTTTCGACTAAGTTTCGTTTGGTCGCTAAAACGCGAATTTCTATATGACGTTTCCGAAGTTGCTAATTAGCCTACAAAATTAATAACGTGTTCATTCGTTCTCACCAGGATACTAAATCTAACAACAGAAATAAATTCTACAACAGAAAATAATACAGATATTGAAATACACAGGTAAACATTTATTTTCAGATAAACATTTAAAGTGTTCCACAGTGACCGTCTCATACTCGGAGAGACTTCACAAACAATAAATCCTCAATCACAACAGTTTCAAAGGGTTCTCTAATACAGACACCCAAATCAACTCGTGAGTCAAAACTCACTCAACAACGTGCCAAAATGCACAACACCTCACATCATCATGCATGACAAATGCAATGAAATGAAATAACACAAATGTGGGTGTTATAATACTCTCCCCCTTAAAAGAAGTTTGTCCCCAAACTTGTACCTCAAGTCTCAAAAGGTGCGGATACTAAGTACGCATCTCATCTTCTCAAGTCACTAAGACTTCACGCAAGTACTTCCAACATTTACCACATACACAATCCCCTTCACTGAGATGACACAATCTCATGAGGAAAATAAATCCTCAGGCTTTTAAGGAAAATAAATCCTTAAAGTCCCCGCCTCAATCTGATAGAAGATTCAAACAGAACCCTAGCAATACCCCGAAGCATCTCGATAAATGAGAACATCGATACCTGAGTAGAACTTACTCAATAGTCAAACCTGACACTAAATCACATCACGACGTCACCACGTCCACTCACATATCCTTTTATCGTACTTATCACATATGCTGTTCGAAACCTAAAGGTTATATCCCAATCACCAAAACGAAGGAAGTAACTCATCTCTCTTCACCTATCTTTCTTGTTGACTAAAAGTCGTTTCCAACACGTCTCAACTGGGTAACCACCATACCTGATTCTTCATCTCGAAGTGAACCAAACTGACTACTTTCATGCATATATACTATGTCGATAAGTCAATGCCTCAACCAACTATTTCATATACCATAGATTCAATCCCTTATCCTGCTAATCGCGGAATACTTGTAGAACGATAACACGTTTTCAAAGGACTTTCATTCCTTTTCAAATTCCATTCGGTTTAATCCAACCTCGTATTATTCTTCCAATCATACATACCTCGTAAGATACTATCCAGATTCTTAACTGAAAATTTTATATCACTCTACTTCTTCGAGCCCAACTGATGTCTCGAATAGTTAAACACACTTGCCCCTTTATCTCTCGCATTCTGTACTCAAACTATCGTCGATTAATTGTAGAAGATTAAATGTTATACCCTCAATTTAAAACTTGTAACAAAGTCAATTACATATTCTCCCTTTGTTTTTAAATTAAAACATTTTAAAATTTTTCATAATATTTTCACATATAGTTACCCCAATATCCGTCGCAACAAATAACGATGTGAACCCAAACTTGACTTAGTCAATCATACACATACCATAGAGTTTATAAAATGTACTCCCATGTTCATAACATACCCCGTTCACGCCTTAAACCCTTGGTCATTCACAATCCATTCTTATTTACGTAGTGTACACACACCCAGAGCCAATTATTTTTCTATCGAAAATCTCAACAACAATGTACTCTATTCCCATCTCATACCTCACTCGTATACTATCCCTTGGTCTATCAGTCCATGTAGATCTACCACCATTTACGTAGTTATACGACTCCATGAGTCTCTAGTGTTTCACTTCCACCCTCACACAAGCTCATACCAAGCATACTCATGTATCGCAACTCTTACTGAATTTCTGACTGCCCTTTTACACTGAACATATATTCCTTGTATAACATCTCAAGGTTTCATACCTTATTTAACGATTTAGTATTTCATAACTCTAGTCAATCTGACTTAACTCCAATTCAGATTCTCTAACCTTCTATATTCGCCATTCTGATCTCAATTTCATTGTTCACGAAGAACTTGCTGTCCTAAGTATTTCATATTATTCCCGTAACCATCTGAAAATAATTCAATAATTTGGTGTTCCCAATCAAGTACTATAGTCTCATTGTGTTTGATAAATTTCTTATCGGCTTTCAATTCACATACCTTTCTTGACAATACTCAAGTCAACTCGTTTAACAGCACTACTTCCAACTTACTAATTCCAAGTGTACAACATTTCACTAGCCCCTTTTCCTTTAGAATTTCCAAGTTGATAATCTACTCACGTAGAACCCATTCGTTTGACGACCACCGTTTTGTCTCAAGCACTAAGCATACCATGTCCCACCACGATCCTCGTCTTCCAAAGTCCTCTTGATACCTTATTACAAGTATTTAACAAAATTTTCTTACTCAACGAAAGTTTTAAAATATTTTAAACACTTTAAAATTTTCTTAGGGTGGACTTCGACAGTCTCAAAACTCTCTAACCTTGTTGGAATCCAGGACACTTAGATCGTATTTCATTGCATCCACCATTATCCTCCAACCATTTTGCATTTCTACTATCATATTCGATAATGTACTCAACGTAATACCATGTCTTCCTCCCATTCTTACCGGTTCTGTTCACTTACTCATCAAAGATTCATCTTCCCATTTTACATTTTCATTTCTCTAACTTGACTTGTCCAAAGTCTCTTTACTCTATCCACTTTCACAATTGCTCTTGTTCAGTATCGTAATAATTATCGTACTCCAACTTTCAGTTGACAACCACTTGCTTCAGAAACCCAAAGATGTTTTAAAAGCATTAGAAGAAAAGGTTTTCGTTTTATTTTTGAAAATACATTCAAAATCCAGGTTCGAGGTCGCCCGTACTACAACTTTCTGTGATAACAATCTTTGCTACAATCTCCCTATCAAGGTCCTCCCATCTTCATGTTATCCAAATTTTCACTCGATTCCTCTGAATCTCTTATCACGTTCCATAATTCACACTTATCTTTTACTCCCAGTCTCCTATTCCTACTTCCTTTATTCTATTTCTTCTAACAAACCACTACAAAACACTAGGGAACCTTATTACTCTTCATTTCTGTCCATTTCCCTTCATCAAGAAATTCTACAGTTCCTCCTTCAACCCATATCGTCCTTATCGTTACATCTATACGCACATAATCATCAAGTCTAAGTAACCACTCCCGAAGTATGTCATCAATTAAACTTCTACCAACTGTAGTTTCAAACCGTCAAAGTATACTCTATCATTCCCGTTCTTAACTCCTCCTCTTAGGTCAGTCCTCCAATCCCAACATTTTCACACATACAATCGATCAAGTAGCATTCACTTCTAATCCTCATACCACATCTAAATCTACCTTGGTGCCATAACCACTCGGAATCAGGTTCAGTTGAGAGATTCCTCAATAACCACAATACTCATAGCTCGTTAAGATATTTCTCAATTACCAATACATAACACAAGATAGGTTGAGAGATTCCTCAACCGTCCAATACATACCGTAAGATAGGTTGAGAGATTCCTCAACCATCCAATCGTCTCAATGACGTACAATAAGTCGAAAAATTCTTCAACTACCTGACATACACCGTATATACCGTAAGATACATCATAAGATAACCTCGTACGATTGTACCGTAGGTTAACACCGTAAGATAAGGTGAGAGATTCCTCACCTATCCCATACACGAGCAATACATGGTGCTGGACTATCTCGCTACCATAATACCCAACTGCACATCTCTATTCTCTCGCTTCACAGCATCTAACCCATGTCTGAAGAACTATAAAGAAATCTCATCTGACGTTCACTGCTCAAACTCTGTTCTTGGTTAGATCCCCCAAAGGACACTCATCACTATCGTTGAAAACATCCACTGATTCGATCAAAAATTATTTTCTTTTAGCTTAGCAATTCCACTGTTCATCACTACCAAAATATCATCTTTCCCTCTTGTCACAACACGCGGTCTATTATAACTCATGATAACGTCATCTCATCATACAGTTCCACATCCGTATGATTTAACCGATTCACAAATGCATAATTACTATGTATGTATGGCAATAACATAATCATGTATGTATAACAACATACCATATGCATCAAACATCTCTAATATGTATGGATGAAATTTAGAACAGGTGACAATTTACTCAACACTCCACTCGTCGTCACTCAGCATATATATAACGTCACTCGTTCCCAAGGCTCTAAACTTATGCTCTGATACCACTAAATGTCACAGCCCGGTCCCACAATAGCGGAACCGAAGCCCGTGGCACGCCACCGAGGCTAAACCAATTCATTAACGTTCCCAAAAATTAGGTTTGAAGAACACACGCAGCGGAAAACAAAACACATTTTAAAACCAGAGGTTCAGTCGACTGCTCAGTCGACGGAGTTAGGCAGGGATTTAAATGTCAATTCCAGTCGACTGATACTGGGGGTCCAGTCGACTGCTCAGTCGACTGCTCAGTCGACGGAGTTAGGCAGGGATTTAAATGTCAATTCCAGTCGACTGATACTGGTGGTCCAGTCGACTGCTGAGGGGTCCAGTCGACTGCTTTTGTTAAAATAAGAAGCAGTAGCTAACAGACACAGGGGTTCAGTCGACTGCTCAGTCGACTGCTCCCCTGGCAGCAGCCCAATCTGCAGAAATTCAAGTTTTAAAAGCTTTCTAACCAACACCAATGATCAACCATTCAATCCAAACTCAAGCCAAAGTAATCCTAGCTGTATTAAAACATTATCAAACATAATTACAACAGTTTAAAATCCATCCTAACATACCAAATTAAACATGGTTTAAAACAACCAAAATCTTATTACAACATTTCTATTATCCCAAAACTACAAGATTATCTTTCAAGTTGCCTTCTAAAAGAACTCCCAACCCACGTACTCACTTCTGCGATTCCTCGCCAGCATTAACACCTGAAATGGTTATTTGAATAACCACACATATTTCGATTTGTTTAAGCTAATGCTTAGTGAATAAATCAACATATGTACATGAATGATAAACATGTCCGCATTCACATCTCTACAATTCATACTAGTCGCCGGAGACTCACGTGCCCGTCCATATTCCCAATCCGCGACTCCTCGCCAATAAGTCCACGCGAAAGGGTAAGACCCACGATTCTACAAACAATCGTGCGACCTTAATGCCCTAAACTGGCTCCACAAAATGGTACGGTGACCACGTGCTCCTTCTGACCCAATTAAGCAACTTAACATGCTCAAATACATATCACCATGCTCGCGGTAATTAAAACATATCACCGTGCTATTGAGCCTACTTATCAATATGAATGCCCAATATGAACTACACAATATATCTCTAGGAATTAATACATGCTATTCAAATATAACATGAATACATGCCAAGAAATCATTCCAAAACATAGTTGAATCACTCACCTCCGAATAACGCTCCTATAATTCAATCTGAAGAAAACCTGTGCACAAGGAACGTGCAGAAGTCCGTCTAGTAAAATTCCTATGGATTAAAATTCCATTTATCAACTTTTATGAAAAATTCTAGAAAATAACTTTTCGGAAAACTTAGCCAAACAGGCCCTAATAGGTATCAAAACGAAGCTCTTACCTCGAGGAGCTCGAATATGCAATCTGGGAGAAACCAGACTGACGGAAGGTCGTCATTTGGCGTCGCAAAGCTTAAAGCAACAAAATCTCCCTTTGGCCTCCCTTTTGGCCTCCTCTTTGGAATTAGGTTAGAAGTTATGAAAAACCTAAAGTCATCACTTCCTATATATAGGCAACACTCTTCGGGAATTACGTTTACCTCCCCACGAGTTTTCCAAACTCCTAATCAGTCTCTGAAACTTTCTATACAGCTTATTCTTAGCTTTATAAGTAAAACTTCAAAATTATAAAAGTTTTCGACTAAGTTTCGTTTGGTCGCTAAAACGCGAATTTCTATATGACGTTTCCGAAGTTGCTAATTAGCCTACAAAATTAATAACGTGTTCATTCGTTCTCACCAGGATACTAAATCTAACAACAGAAATAAATTCTACAACAGAAAATAATACAGATATTGAAATACACAGGTAAACATTTATTTTCAGATAAACATTTAAAGTGTTCCACAGTGACCGTCTCATACTCGGAGAGACTTCACAAACAATAAATCCTCAATCACAACAGTTTCAAAGGGTTCTCTAATACAGACACCCAAATCAACTCGTGAGTCAAAACTCACTCAACAACGTGCCAAAATGCACAACACCTCACATCATCATGCATGACAAATGCAATGAAATGAAATAACACAAATGTGGGTGTTATACTAAGTCTATCAAAAGGGGCATTTTATCACCAATATATGGAGGAATTGGTCTTGAGAAAAAGTTATCTCCTAGACATAAAGCACTCACATTAGAAGACCATAGTGGCACAGGACCCTCAAAGCGATTTGAACCAATATCAGCGGTTGATTTGTAGAGAAAATGTACTAAGTTTGGGACTTTTCTGCTTAATTGGCTATAAGCGAAATCTAGTTTATTCACCTGCAAATTCAACTTCCAAAACTAATCTGGTATGGTGCCTGAAATCCTAGCATTGTTGAGGACCTGAGTGGTCATCTCATTTTGGTTTCTGAGCTAAGTTGGAAATGCGAGACCCAATTGACATGATCTGGTGTTAAGGTATACGAGTTTAAACGGAGGAAGCCAATAAGAACTAATGTTGAAAACCAATGAAATATTTGGAGATCCTTTGGTGATTGATATATCCGCTAAACTTGAGAGGTTTATAAAATGAGCCTCCGTTATGACTCCTTCCCATGAATTCTTAAAGAGCTCCAACATAGCCAACAATGAGAATTGGCCCACACTTTCTATGATATTGCCACTCATTTGATTGTATGAGAGGTACAATTCCTCTAAAGAAGATAAGTTGCCAATCGTTTGTGGGATTGATCCTCTGATTGAGTTGTGCCATTTAAGATTGCCTAATGAATCAGGAAGATAGCTGATCAACTTATTGTAACCCAAATCCAGCATCGGGAAGCTGTTGTTGGTGCATCCGACTAAGCTATCGATGAACTTGGTTAGCTCACCTATGATATTGTTGACGGAAAGCCTCAATGTCTTCAAGTTACAGAGATTTCCCAAACTTCTTGATAACTTACCTTCAATGTAAGAATTCTCCGACAAATCAAGTTTATGGAGGGAAGTTAATAATGAAAAGTCATCTAGAAGCCCACCTTGGAGATTGTTGGAATTGAGAACAAGCCGTGAAAGGCTACTGAGATTGAATACCCAGTTGGGTATTGAGGTGTTGAAGCCATTGTTTGAGAAGTCAAGTACCAAAAGAGAAGTAAGATTAACAAAGGGCAGAGATAGTGGAAGTTGGGAAAGCTGGCATTGGGACAAGTGTAACTCCAAAAGAGAAGGAACCATATTGACAGTTTGAAGCCAATGGTTAGATGTCATGTGAAGGTCCACACCTTCCAAATTAAGGTACTGCAAATATGTCACACCCCAACCCACCCCGGCAGATTAGGACAAGTGTAACAAGCCCACACGTCAAAACACCCTTAACTTACTAACAAAATCATGGATTAGAGTTTGTACAACAGCTTTGTTGACACAAAATAGACCCAAGGGTAAAATGGAAATTAATAAAGTATAGCAAATTTTATACCAAAATCTCTGAGTCCCGGTTCCAACGCAAAAAACGGTGCGCGAATCCGAATCTTCTAGAGAGAGTTATGCCCATTTCGGTAAAAGTCGACAGTGTAGTAAAATGACCTGCGGATCAATCCGCCCCAAAACCGGATCGATCCGGTTTAATAGAACCTCATTTTTGGCCCTCCAGATACACCGAATCGATCCACTCAAGACCCGGATCGATCCGGATTCTGCAGCACTCATTTTCACAGTAGTTATCCCTGTTCTGCAGATCCAAAACACATCCAAACACTTCCAAAACCAAACCAAACTTTATGGAACTCTCTAAAATCATTTCAAAACCATTCTAAAATCATTCCAAAAACCATCTCCAAGATATATTGAAATGATTTTAAACATAACCCAACCCTCAATCAAATGAAGAACTAGTCATAAACACTCCAATTTCACACAAGTGGTAGAGAAGTGGAAATCTCTTTATCAAAATAAATTCAAAAGCCTTTAATAACTTGTTTTAACCAAAATCCATCACACGAAGTTCCATAATCTCATTTCTAAATATTTGAAAGTTCACTTAATCATCAAAGTCCATGAATGTTCATTTGAAAGAAAAAACTTGCATTCTTTTATCAAAGCTATACTCAACATGAGTCCAAAGGCTCAAACACAACTCCATATCTTAAAACATGAGTTCAAATGTCCAACAACCTAAACTCAAGGATAGAACACCCAACATATTACAAGTTTCAACCCACATCTTAAAGCATTAGAAGGTGGTGCTTAATATCTTCAACTTACAAAAGAGTTTGCAAATATAACTTGTTCTCCAACAAAAACCATTTATAACTACAACATTATAAGCAAGAGTCTCAACTCCACCAAGATTAACATAATTACAAGTCTATGAACATATAAACAAAATGACCCTTCACCCGGACCTCCGATCACTTCCTTCCCTCGTCACGATCCGCACATGCGGTGGTTATTCAATAATCACATAGAAAATAGTTTTATTTTAAGCTTACGCTTAGTGAATACTTTAATCGTGCCATGGAGTATGAAATATGCATATGTAATATATAAGCAACACAACAATAAAACTAGTCACCGGTATGCCAAGTAACTAATCACCATCGCAACGGACCCGAGATTTCGGGCCTTCTCTCACTTTAACGTCGCATATAGCGAAAGCACACACTCTCACGTGACCATAGTCAAATCGTTGTGGTCGTCACCACCGTCCCCTTTTTCTTGAGGAAAACATCGTCCCGTTACTACGGGCTAAATAATGGTGATTATCACTTGACATCCATTGACCCAATTAAGCACATAAGCACGTCAAACATATCACATAGCAATTTTCCATAAAAATTGACATGTTAAGCTCCAATTAACACATGCTTTAACTATTACTCCAAGAACTAAGCATATAATCATACTCAATATTACATAAGCATCATTTAACACCCAATTTAGGATTAGGGTACTCACCTCACAAATTGCTCCAATTAAAGCCTAGAAACCCCAAATTCCTTGTAAATTTTAGCTCTAATTAACTCCAATGATAATCCTACATACAAATATCACATATATGTATCGTCACCTCAAAGAGGGTCACAGAAAAACATTAACGAAACTGAAAAAGAAAGGTATAGAGACGATCCTCTCACCTCCACGAGTCTGAATACGGTCTCAGTTCGCGAAACGGAGTACCGACGGCGACGAAACGGCAAAGAAACGGCGTAGTCGGCGGAGCTTCCGTCAATGGCCGAATTTCTTCTTCTCCTGTATCTATGTTTTGCTTCTTTAACAATGAAGAAGATGAGCCATGCTCAAGAGGTGTCAACCTCTTGAGCTTCCTAGTCAAATTTTTGTTTATTTTCATTTACACCCCTAACATTTCTTTAGACCTTATTATGAAATCCCCTAAACAATTGTATTAGCTACCCAATATCTAAGTGGGTATTTGTCTATGTCATGCGTGGGTCCCAAACATGGTCCCACATATTTTGTGAAGTTGCTAGTTAACCTACTAGTTATGAATCTGGTTCCAATTTACTCTCACACGGGTACCCAAACTGGCATCATAAAAGATCGCAACTAAACAATAAAATATCAAAGCAAGTAAACAAATATTCATTTAATCATATAAATGCAACTAAATGCAATTTATTTAATCTGGACCTCCCATGGGTTCCACTTCATATTTGTCCAACTGTGCCCTTTTATTAAGCATTTAACACGTCGGGATAACTAGAACTTACCCAAATTATCACACGCTATTAATTATATTAATTAATGCATGCTAAGCAGATATTACCCCATTTCTCCAGGTACGGGTATTACAAAAGATTTGAGATTTGATATCCATTGAAGGTCTCTCTCACTTGCCTCATTTGAGTAAGATTTGAGATCAAGGTTAAGCAAGTTTGAAAGGTTTCCAAGATTTTTGGGGATTGTCCCGCCCAAGGAAGCACCAGAAAGATTGAGATATCTCAACTTGTAAGTGACCCAATGAAGTTTGGCATTTGGATTCCTCCAAAGTTGTTCATGCTCAAATCTAAGTAATTCAAATCTTTCAAATCAAGAAGAGAAGGATTAATCTCACCACCCAATTCGTAAACCGTTCCATCGCTAGAAAAAGTACTATCTAGAAATGGGTTGCGTAGTCGGAGTTTCACAACGTGGCTGGTTCTATTGTTGCAGCCGATGCCTCTCCAGTGGCAGCAGTTATCTCCAACCCAGGAAGAGAGTTGCCCCAAAGGGTCCACGAAACCATCTTTGAACTTGAGCTGTGCTTTCTTCTCTGTTTCTATGCAACGCGTACCAGAACAAATCTAATGGTCTCAAGGTACAAAAACTGTGACAAAAGGATGAGAAAGAGAAGTTGAATGAAGCCACTATGTATACCCATGCCTTAAACAATTTACTATTTTATTCAAGTTGTATGCTAGCTACTAGCTAGCCTTATATATAGGGGCATATGACCACCTTGGAAGTCAGCTTGGGCTTCTGCCCAAAAAAAAAGGGTAATACTTGGGACACATCCAAAGACACAACTTTTGGGACACAACTCAAGAAATGTGTCTATCTCTCTCCTGTGTCACTGTGGGGTCTAGTGACATCACAGGAAAGATATAGACACATCTTTTGGGTTGTCCCAAAAATTGTGTCTTTAGGTGTGTCCCAATCTTTACTCAAAAAAGAAAAAATAAAAAAACGAGGAAGTCAGATTGGGCCCTAGACTTGGTGGAGCCTAAGTGCTGACTTGGATGGATGGGACACAGCATGCAACTACTTTAAATTGCCATAATTTTGACCTATAATTTTTTTTTGTTAAATTTATATTGTTGGAATCGTGTCGACGAGAACTACAAAATTAGTTATGTTTGAGGAAAAAAAAGGTAAATTTTTTACATGCCTTGACAGGCTTCACTACACCAAAAGACCCATTTTCTAACGGCTGAAATTTGACATTTCTAACGGATATTTCCGTTACAAAATTGTAACGGAAATATCCGTTAGAAATGTCAAATTTCCGTTAGTATTTTTTTGATAAGTGAAGTTTTAAAATCAAAATGAAAATACAATGGCATTTTTGTAAATAAGACCATCCCAAAAAAATTATACGGTGGCAATTTTGTAATAACATTAAAAGAAAATTTCCCCAAAACTTTTCCCCCAAATTTCCCCCCTAAAAATTAACTCTTTATTATTTGACATTTCAGAAAGGAGAAAAAGGAGAGAGTGAAAGCAGAGGAAGGCATGGGGACTCCATCCGCAGCCGCCGCCGCCCCCGTCCACCACCATTCCACAGCCATCGCCGTCCACCACCAGATCTTGGTGGTGTTTGTTGTTCCTCCAGTGTGAGGGTATGGGTTCGATCGTGAGAGAGAGAGAGAGAGAGAGAGAGAGAGAGAGAGAGAGAGAGAGAGAGAGAGAGAGCTGCGATTTTGGATCTGAAGTTCTCGTTGATGTCAAAGCTCCGTCAGATCCAAGCTATGACCGACCTCGCGACCTGTTCCTGCTTGAAGGATCCGATTTGTTTCTTTCAGATTTGAGATCTGTCTCTTTCTCATCTCTTGGTAACTTTCTAACCCTAAACCTAACCTTAACGCATCTATACACACTGAGTTCATGTGATTTTGCTGGGTAATGCTATGTTTCTCATTCAATTAATTTTTTTTGTATTGCCTTATCCAATATATAATTGGGGTCATTCAATTAATTTTTTTTTGTATTGCCTTATCCAATATATAATTGGGGGTGTATCTCATTTGGAGATTGAACACGAGAAAGAACTCAACTTAAGGATGGCTAATCTTATAGGATTCAATCTCGACCCTAAGATTGAGAGTAGAGAAGTGGTAATATCAACTTTTTTATTCTATTTTCCGTAGCTGAGGTTAAAATCGCAGTCTCGTTATTCTGACTTGCATTATCTTTTACTCCCCAGCTTTCAAGGTCGTCTCTTCTCACTGAATTGGTAAGATCTTAAGTTTTCTTATTTATCTTTCCTTTTTTTGGGTTAGGATGTGAATTTTTTTTTGTTGCTTCTGCTATGTTAATGGCCTGTTTGTTGCTAGATATTGCAAGTTTTAGAATGAGATGTAGGACATGTATGTTCATCTGTCTATGGATATTTCAATTACTAGAGTCTGCATCTTGAACTATTTGTAACCCATCCATATTGGCCCTTTTGTGGTACGTTGACAGTTATTACTATTGGGTGGACAGTTTGAATGCACACTTTTCTGCATGAAGTTCAGGAAAAGATTTATTTAAAAAAAAAAAAACACTATCAAAAAAGAAAATGTTAAAAGAAGAGAACCAGCAATTAACTTGGTATCTTCTTGTTTACTTTCTGGCCCTAGAACTGCCTCTCTTATCTTTCGTAGACTTATGGTTTTCTTGTATGCCAGTTTACTGTACTAATCTCCTTGCTTGTCATAAGTTGCTATATTAAGCATGGTTGAACATCGATAATCACAAGTATTTATTGACGTCTTTGCACGCCTTCAGTGTAGAAGCTAGAAGGATTTGCTAAATGTTATCGATGATATGAGCCCATGCGCTAGTTGAACCAAAACATAGGCCGGTATATCAATGGACAATCTTTATTACTCCCTCTGTCTCATTTTATATGATCACTATTCCTTTTTGGGCAGTCCCAAAAGTATTGATCACTTTGAGCACCTAATGAAAACATTTTATTCACTTTCCACAACTGTCCTCCATTTGGAAACATCAAAAGAATATTAGAGGGCTTCCAAAAGAAAAGAAAAGAAGATTAGAGGAACAAAAAAAGAAAACATTAAAAGTAAGGGACAAATGTGTAAGAATACAAAATTTTAATTCCGGTTGATTCATTTACTGATGTTTCCTTAATAAGTTGATTTACGTAGATGATCAAATAAATGAGACAAAAGGAGTACTGATTTCTCAGCAAATGGTTGGGCTCTGTTTGAGAAATCCCTACATGGTCTAATTTTGGCTTGGGCTTGGGTTGAGACTGTGGCTACCAGATTCAATGCATATCTGATTGGTATTCTGATAAAAAAAAATGTGTCGAAAACGTACTAGTAGTTAAAAAAAATGGTGTTGTAAAGGTTAATGAACAAGGAAAGTCGCGCTAGAGATTGCAAATTCACTTTAAATTTCTAATTTTTAGTTTTGTGCAATTGTTGGTTCTCATCAGTTCTATGTTATGTGTTGGCCTTCTGTGGAATTAAATTTGGGAAGGATACCATTACTCAAAATGGAAGTTTTGATGGCCTTAATTCTTACACAGCCTTATGATAATGGTTTTGTTACCTCTGTGATAATGGTTTTGTTACCTCAGGTTCAAAGTGACTGAGTGTAAGAACATCTCTGTCTCTCCATCAAAACAGGTCAGTCTCTTCTCTCTTCTCTACTTCCTTCTCTTCTATGAATCAAAGGATTGCAGCTTTGGTAAGTTGAGCCATTAATACAAAGTCGCGCTGAGGTATTATTGGAAGTGAAAGATCTTGAAAGGATTGCAGTTTTGGTAAGTTGAGCCATTAATACAAAGTTCACTTTCCTGTGTTGTCATTGTAAGGAAACTAATGCTTTTTTGGTAATGGGAATAGAAACATCGAGCAGGGAAGTGTTATCAATAATGATTAAAATGTTCGCAGTGAAAGATGTTTGGAAGAAACTTCCCTTATTGTATTGTTTTAATTTTGTGTAGTCTACATGAATAGTCAGTTTAGGTGCTGTTTACTACTAGGAGACCAGATTTTTTTTTCTAGAATGTATTCAAGTGAAGAAATCGAAACTACAAGCTAATTAAGAAAATAGGTGTACTAAAAAGCTTAGGTGTATAGAATCATTCACTAAATAGGTAAGCTAATTTGGGATTTTTAGATTACAATATAACATTGCTAATTAATATGAAATTTTAATAGATATAATTACAACTAAAGTTAGGAGTAGCAATTACAGACTGTGGATTGATCACTTTGATGGATTGATGGGTGGCTTTTCTTTTGCTAATTCTTCTGTTTTGAATTAGGTTTAGCCTAGACAGACTTGTGGTTGAAGCTGAGGTAAACCAGGACTAGCAACAATTTAGGAGAATTTTCCAAAGAATACTTTTGGACAAGTTTAAACTTTAACATGCTTATTTTATTCAAAACCAACTGTTAGGGGTGTTACCACTTACCATTCAAAGTACTTGAGTTGGGCCTTTAGCTTCTGCACCTCAAACCTACGCTATTTATGTTATTGCATATATGGCAAAACCGTATAGTTCTGTAAGTTGAGCCATGACTTGAGGTTTGTGCAATTTGTGAACAAAGGAATCCATCTTGTGATTGTTTTACAGTTGAGGGTTAAATGTTTTTTCTTTTTTATCTAATGATTGTAGAGAAATGAAAATGTTGTCTTGGATATGTGGTAAAAACCAGAAAGGCAGAATTCCAAATGAACCCATCCGTAAGATGGCAAGTAACACCTGTTTCAGGTCAAATAATAGATAATCGATTAAGATTAAGATGGTTTGAACATGTATAAAGAAGACCAATAATTGCACCCGTCACAAAGAGCGATAGTGTTTTCATTGAGGTTAATGCTATGGGAAGGGAAAGTAAAAGAATTGATATGGGTAGAGGTTGTTAGAACAGTTATGATAGTGTCTACCTTGAATGAGACTATGACTCTGGACTGAGCAAAATGGATGAATTTCATGTAGCTTAAGCTGACCCCAAATAGTTTGGTATGAGGCTTTATTATTTTGAGTTGGGATAACTATCTCCACAGTGATATTTGTGTTTCTGCAACTATTATCTCTAACTCTGGGTTCGAATATGATTGCATTTGGAAGAGCAGACCGACTCAAATCACAATATCATTGAATCATTCCTTAATTTTTCTTGGAAATAACATTTAGAAGAACATTGACTTTAGGTTTTAGCCTTAGATTTCTCTGTAAGTAGTCAATTCCTTAGGTGTTATGCAAGTTTCTTCAGCGTTTGTTTCATAATCCTTACAATGCTAAGGTGTACTTTATTGGATAGAGTACTGTCTCTGGAATTTACCAACAAACATAGATGAAAAGCAGTTCCAGTTTCAATATCTTTTAGGTTTCAAAACGTACTAACTTCTTCATTTTCCTCTGCAGAAATCCTTCTCTTTTTTTTAAGGTATTGACTGCGATTGCTACATTTTCTTATCCCATTTTTGTGACCATTTTTTTATTCTCATTTAATTTAATCTCTGACCTCGATTGTTGAAGTATTTGCTTCCATGTCCCATTTGACTGGATTTTGGGCCAAATGCTGAGTTGCTAGCTTTCTGTCAACACCAAGTTTTAGGTCTATCTAACATAGCAAGTGACCCCCCCACCCAAGTTTTAGATCTATATATCATCTATGAAACGAGAGGTTATAATGTTTTGTTTCCTCTATTTTGAGTTCATATATTGCTACTCTTTTCCAGTTTATTATTGGTGACAGTTGAAAAAAGTGATAAATATTTCACATGCTCGAAAAGCAATTGAGGAATTAAGCTAAGCAACAAAGAAAGGGGTGCTCAGCTTCTTTTTCTTCTTCCTGTAATTAATTATGAGTTCAGAATTTAAAAATATCACTTGGGGATTTTCAGTATTAGAGGTGACCAGTTTCTCCATGTTCTTTCTTTCTTTCTATTTTTATTTATATTGAACAATAGATAGCTTGTCTAATAGATTAATATCTTTCCTATGCTTCATCTCAAGACCCAGTATCCCTTAGAATCCATTAATCCGTGCACATTGAAGGCTTATTGACATGTCTTGCTTCCTAGAAGTAATCCAGGTAGGATAGAAATTGTCTTTTTTGGTCCCAAAATCACATTTTTGCAATGTTACTACATAGCCTCAATCAATTTGACCTATCTGAGGAAAAATCCAAATACATTTTTTAGGCTCTTTATATTTAGGTTCCCACTGAGACAAAATCCTAGCTCTTCCCCTATTGACATACATATGTATATCAAACTGAAAGTGTAAGTTGGCACTTGACTCAAGTTAGATATGGTACAAAAGTCGAGTACAATGACACATGATTATACTCATTTATCAAGCACTATAGATTGACTGGAGACCTTCTCAATATATTTGTTTCAAATTAGTTTCAGCAAAAATATGCTAGTTTCAAATTAAGGGATAAAATTCCTTCCAATCTGAATTCTGTTTATAATCAGGAAACCCTCACCCCACACACAACACAATACAACACAACACAACGCAACACAACACAACACATTATAACCTCTCGCATTACAGGAGTCTCGTAATTTAATTCATTGAATGGATAAAGAATAAAAAAACAAAAAAAGTTTCATAAACTGATGTGTTCTCACAAATGATACGACAAGATAATGTTTATTCTCTGCAGATTAGTAAGCCTCGATTGTTTATTCTCACAAAGACGGCAAACTAATGTTTATTCTCACAAATGATACGACAAAAAAGTTTCATAAACCCTCGATTGTTGAGGTAGTCATCCTTTTCTTGCTGCTTTTGCTTATTTAAGTAGGCATTTGCCGTCTTTCTGTTGGTAGTAGTCTTTTCTTTTTGCCAGATTTTCCTAAGGCATGTTCATGTTTTAATTCAACATTCCCAAAATACGTTGTAGTCAACCCAGTAGTTAGTAGTTTTGTGAAGTAGCATACTAGATGTGCTCGGTAGACAAAATTTACATGACTATTTAAGAAGGGTTTGCTGGGTACCTTTAGCCTCTGGGATGCATTTGCACTTCTGTCCACATCCAGTTTTATATTCTTACACTGCCATTACATTAGGACTTCTATAGACAATACTATCTTCTGTGTTGATTTATCTTCTATAGTAGCTTGTTTTGGCAGGAAATCAAAGCTAGCTGAGGATGGATACTCTGGAGTCCAGGTCAGAGTCATTTCCATGAGTACTGGGATCATCATTAGGGCCACTCGAACTCAGAACGATCTCGATGATACCTCTGTTTTTTTATTTTTCACTTTGTGATTTGTCAGAGTAGTTTGATTGATTTTGATTTTGATTTTGATTTTTAGGGTTTTTCTATTAATTGGTTTTGGATTACTTGATTGAGAGTTTAGGTGAGAAGGGTAGGAGGATTAGAGAACTGACTTCGGTAGTACAGAAACAGTTCAAGTTCCCAGTGAACAATGTAGAGTTGTACGCTGCGAAAGTTAACAACAGAGGGCTCTGTGCCATTGATCAGGCCGAGTCTCTGTGATACAAGCTCCTTGGTGGCCTTGCTGTTCGGAGGTACCTTTTCGATTACCTTCCGTTGTATTTTGCTTCATCTTAGATTTAACATTTCTCATTCAGCATTCAGCTTGCTGATGATGTTTCATATGTTTAAATTCGCATTTCTATTGTATAATTATTTGATGAAATAAAGTTGCTTGCTTTTTTTCGTCAAAAGTTCTATTAAATAGTCTTCATTTTCGGTCTTAGGTCCAGCCCATTTTTTATTTTAGTAGAAAATCCCTCAGTAGAAGCATTTGATTTGATTTGATTTGATTTGATTTAGTTTCACTAATACGCATGGGTTGGTTTTTTGGCATTTACCTCCAGACGATTTTGTGGCTGTTGGGCACACTTCCATTGTTAGGGCTTGTGTCTAATTTTCAAACTTTTAATTATCATATTCATAACAAGGTCCTTAACAAGGTATGATGATAGACAAAATACATTGCGTTAATACTATCAGAAGTTTAAGAAATTCCCTGGACAATTGTAAAATTTAATTCATGTTGCCTTTCAGTGACACTGGGGAAAAATCAAAAATAAAAAACAGTGTTAGCGCTAGAATGTTCAATGTAATTGAAATATTGTTATATGACTAAACTAGGTTTGTTAAGGATCTTTTCCTATAATTACTTGTAAGTAACCATTTGTTTTCCTATGTTTGGTCAAAGTTAGCTTTGCTCAGCTGCTCGCAACTTGTGACAGCTGTGTATGTGCGCATTTGTGGGTAAAACATTATTTTTCCTCGTTTAAGGATTGACGATGTTACAGAAAGGCGTTTGTTCTGAAGAGCTCCTTTGTAAACTACGTTAAACTATGTGTCTTGTGTTGCTATTGTTCTTTGAATGCTCTTATGCATATTAGTATGATCATATGAAACTTGTTGAACATATAAGTAAGTTAATTTCCCTAAATTTCTTGAGATGGTGCAATTCCCAATTGAAAGAGCTTGCTATTAGATTTTTTTCTCCAACTTTTCTCCAGTCATTTGTGTTACGCTTGATCTCTTTAGGCTTTCTATATTTCGTTCATTTTTTGAATTTTCCATTGAACGTTACTCTAAATTCACACATATGCGTGCAGGTACTTTGTCACGTTGTTCCTTAGTGAAGTTTCGGAAAGAAAGCTTAGATGGTCATGAGAAGATTAAGAGTTATATGTATGTTTAGTTATCTTTTTGAAGCTGTGAGACGAGTCCTTTCTATTTAGTTTTATAATCTATTTTGTAATTGATCACAGTGTATTGAATGTTGCAATGCAAGCCCAATGGATTATTTTTGTTGTGTTGGACATGAATGAACACTTTACTTGTTATGATTACTTTTGATTATTTTTGTTGTGTTGGACATAGATTAATCTTCTTATTTTGTGTGTTTGGTATAAATTAATATGCTTGTTAATTAGGTGCAAAAAAAAAAAAAAATGGGAAGCATATAAATAATAATTTTTTTTAGATTTATGCATATTTCTAACGGATATATCCGTAAGTATTTTTTTTTTTAATTTTTTTAGAAATTACTAACGGATATATCCGTTAGTAATAGTTGACAAACCGTTAGTAATCATTAACAATCTTTTAAAATTGGTTGGAAAAAACCGTTAGTAAGTAGTTTTCTAACGGATATATCCGTTAGAAATCTTTTGATTTACTAACGCTAAAATACTAACGGATATAACCGTTAGTAACATTTATTCTAACGGATATATCCGTTAGTAATGAGGCCATATGGTGTTGTGCTTGCTCTTGAAAAGTGGTGAAATTTCACCACATTTCAAAAGTGGTGAAATTTCACCAATGTTTTGAGAACATTTTAAGACAATGATGAAATTTCACCACTATTTCACCATATTTCAAAAGTGGTGAAAATTCACAAATGTTTCACCATTGTTTTTAGTACATTTTAAAACAGTGGTGACATATCATCACTTTTAATTCTAGGTGTCAAAACTTGTAATTTTTTTGAAATTTCTCCACATTCAAAGTAGTAAAATTTTACCAGTGTTTTGAGGAACAAGGCATGTAACAAATTCGAGTTTTTTTTGCTCAAAACATATCAACAATGGTATTATTTTTGTAACTCTCGTCGGCATGATTCCAACGGTATAAATTTGTAAAAATTGGAGTTGTAGATCAAGAGTTATGGATGTTTAAAGTTTGAAAAAAAATTTCAAAATGGGGGCTACACTACTGTGTGTGCACTCACACGATGCAAACAGGCTTGGGGAATGAGGCGCGCATGAAGCGTGTGTGTGCAGCTGAGATTCCATTTGGGACATACTATTGTGTGTGCAATCACACAGTGCAAGCAGGGGCGGACTCAGGAGTTTTGTCCGGGGGAGCAGAACTTATACAGGGGGGTAGCGCCCCCGACCCAATTTTTTAAAGCTTAAAAGCATTTTTGGAAAAGTTGAGGGGTAATTAAGGGGCAAAAAATGAATAAAGTATGAAATATGTAAGGTGAAGAATTATTTTGAAAAGTTGAGGGGGCAATTGGGGAGCAAAAATGATTAAAGTATGAAATATATAAGGTAAAAGAAATATTTTGAAAAGTTGGAGGGGCAATTAAGAGGCAAAATGACTAATGTATGAAATATACAAGGTGAAAGAATGATTTTGAAAAGTTGAGGGGGGCACTTAAGGGGCAAAAATGAATAATGCTTGAAATTTATAGGGTAAAATAGTGATTTTGAAAAGTTGAGGAAGGGGGGTATAAGGTAAAAGAATGATTTTGAAAAGTTGAGGGGGGGCAATTAAGGGGCAAAAATGAATAATGCTTAAAATTTATAGGGTAAAATAGTGATTTTGAAAAGTTGAGGGGGGGGGGGGGGGGTGGGCTCTTGCCCCTATGTGCATCCGCCCCTGAGTGCAAGCGGCTGGGAAGCCTTCCCCACGTGTGTAGCGTGCATGGCAAGGGTGAATCTGGGTTTTTGATTTAATTTTGTCCTTTTTTCTAAGATACTAGGCACAACATGTGCGTTGCACGTGGTAGATACATTTTTTAAGCAAATATCAATAGAATAATATCCAGATCATCCTTAGATAACCACATTATTAATAGCTGATTCCAATAATAGTTTATCCTGAAACTCGGAATGTATTTTGAAACTTTAACAAAAAAAAAAAAAAAAAATCAAATCAAGTTTAACAAAAATTCCACACTATTCCAGCCTTTTGCATCAAAAGCCCTTGAACTTTTATATAAAAGAGAGAACAAAACATTGCCATTTGGAATAACAAAATCCTCTAAAGAATTCTAAAATTGTACATGATTTTGGTTCGTTATGATGCTCGTGTTGAATAAAAACTCATTCAATATATAAAAATATAACATTCATTTTATAGCCGTGAGTGTGGGTAGTATAATTCAGTTAACTTAAATGTTCATAGGCATGTGTGTGTAAATTAAATTTGTAGATGTGTGTGTGTGTGTGTGTGTGTGTGTGTAATATGAAAACATAAAACTAACTTTAAACGGGTGTGTGTAAAAATTGAATTTGCCCGGGGTGGCGTATGTGTGTGTAACATAAAAATAATAATTCAAATACACAAATATAGTAAAATGTATGAAGAAAAGAAAGTGAATTTGTACAATATATAAAAATATAAAATTCAATTTATAGACATGAGTATGAGTAATATCAAAGTATATAATTGAATTGTGTAAATTCAATTGAATTAAATGTTCATAGGCATGTAAGTGTGTAAATTAAATGTATGTATGTGTGTGTAATAAAATTAAACTTCTAAAGCATGTGTATAAAATTAAATTGAAGGAAATTTAAAAAAAAAAAAAATGCAAAAACGAAAGGGGGTGGGCTCTTGCCCCTATGTGCATCCGCCCCTGAGTGCAAGCGGCTGGGAAGCCTTCCCCACGTGTGTAGCGTGCATGGCAAGGGTGAATCTGGGTTTTTGATTTAATTTTGTCCTTTTTTCTAAGATACTAGGCACAACATGTGCGTTGCACGTGGTAGATACATTTTTTAAGCAAATATCAATAGAATAATATCCAGATCATCCTTAGATAACCACATTATTAATAGCTGATTCCAATAATAGTTTATCCTGAAACTCGGAATGTATTTTGAAACTTTAACAAAAAAAAAAAAAAAAAATCAAATCAAGTTTAACAAAAATTCCACACTATTCCAGCCTTTTGCATCAAAAGCCCTTGAACTTTTATATAAAAGAGAGAACAAAACATTGCCATTTGGAATAACAAAATCCTCTAAAGAATTCTAAAATTGTACATGATTTTGGTTCGTTATGATGCTCGTGTTGAATAAAAACTCATTCAATATATAAAAATATAACATTCATTTTATAGCCGTGAGTGTGGGTAGTATAATTCAGTTAACTTAAATGTTCATAGGCATGTGTGTGTAAATTAAATTTGTAGATGTGTGTGTGTGTGTGTGTGTGTGTGTGTAATATGAAAACATAAAACTAACTTTAAACGGGTGTGTGTAAAAATTGAATTTGCCCGGGGTGGCGTATGTGTGTGTAACATAAAAATAATAATTCAAATACACAAATATAGTAAAATGTATGAAGAAAAGAAAGTGAATTTGTACAATATATAAAAATATAAAATTCAATTTATAGACATGAGTATGAGTAATATCAAAGTATATAATTGAATTGTGTAAATTCAATTGAATTAAATGTTCATAGGCATGTAAGTGTGTAAATTAAATGTATGTATGTGTGTGTAATAAAATTAAACTTCTAAAGCATGTGTATAAAATTAAATTGAAGGAAATTTAAAAAAAAAAAAATGCAAAAACGAAAAACAAAGCCAACCAAAAAAATTTAAAAAAAAAAAAAAACAAACAAATAATTAAAAAAAAAACTAAAATCGAAAGAGAAAAACCCCCCAAAAAGGGTCTTGTTTTGGAACCAAAAAAAACAAACAAACAGAGACACAAAAACAAAGCCCAAACTCGAAAGAAAGTGACTTTGTATAATATATATAAAAATATAAATTCAATTTATAGACACAAGTGTGAGCAATATCAAAGTATATAATTTAATTGGGTAAATTCAATTAAATTTAATATTTATAGGCATGTGTATGAATGAAATTTATGTATGAGTGTAATAAAAATTCAATTTCTAAGGTATGTGTATAAAATTAAATTGAAGGAAATATAAAAAGAAAAACAAAAAACAAAAACAAAGACCAACCAAAAAAAAATTAAAATAAAAATGAAAATAAAAAATCGGAAGAGAAACCTCCCCCACCCCCCAATGCCTTGTTTGGGAATAATAAAAACAAAGACACAAAAACAAAGCCCAAGCTCTAAAGAAAGTGAATTTGTACAATAATTAAAAATAAAAATTCAATTTCTAGACATGAGTGTGAGCAATATCAAAGTATACAATTTAATTATGTAAATTCAATTAAATTAAATGTTTATAGGCATGTGTGTGTGTGTGTGTAAATTAAATTTATGTACGTGCGTGTAATAAAAATTACATTTCTAAGGTATGCGTATAAAATTAAATTGAAGGAGCTAATTTTTTTTAAAAAAAAGAACAAACAAACACCAACCAAAAAAAAAAACAAATAAACCAACAAAAACAAAAAAAAAAAAACAAAAACAAAAAACAAAAATCCGAAGAGAAATACCCCCAAAAAGGGCCTTGTTTAGGAAAAAAAAAAATACAAAGACACAAAAACAATGCCCAAAATTGGTTTGCCAAATATGGCATAGACTCAATTGTTGCCTTAGGTATTAGTGCCTTGTTTGGATAAAAGAGAAAAAAACAAACCAAAATAAAGGCCAAAATGGGGTTTGCCAAATAAGCTGCCACAATTGTTGACTTTTGTCCATGGCACAATAATGCCTTGTTTGGGAAAAAAAAAAGAGAAGAAAAACAAAGGCCAAAATGGGGTTGCCAAACAAGGAGCCACAATTGTTTGACTTTTGTCGTCTTGTTTGAGAAAAGAGAAAAAAGAGAAGAAAAACAAAGGCCAAAATGGGGTTGCCAAACAACTTTTGTAATTTATTTTTAAAAGTTGAAGCAAGTTGTAATATTATTGCAAAAGTTGACTAAAACATGATTTCTAGAATAATTTAATTTTAAAGTTGACCTTATGATAATAAGTGATGTTTTATGGGTAAAATGACTAACCTACCCTCACAAAATGACAAAAAAACTATAGAAATGATGAAGGAAAAATGGGAGAAAAAAGAAAAGGAGGGGCAAAATGGTCACAACACTATTGGATGAATAGTAATGATTAGTAACTAAAACCTCTTTTTTTATATATGGTTGGATTTATTTGGGAAGGGACCTTATAAAGTGAAAATAATTAATTATTCTTAAACCACTATATTTTCGTAATTAGAGATCCCATCTTATTTTCTCTATTTGTTAAGGTTTGAAGAAAGTTGGAGAACCAGTCGGGTTGGCCAGAGCCCCTTCCCCCCAATAAAGAGGTTGTGGGTTCGAACCTCCTTATGGGAGAAGCAAGAGAGACAATTTCTTTAAAGTGGGATATGTTGAAGCTAAATATTTTATACGAGAGGCTGAAACATGACCAAGGCGAGAATGCCATAAATAAAAACTAGACGAAGATGAACTCAAACGAAAGGATGACAAGTCAACACTAGAAGCAGTAACCACTGGTACATTGATCTTGTCCAAGATGTATAATCTCCCTTGCCTACGGCCTATCCCAATCAGCGTCTGAGACTGCGGATCCTACACATGACAAAAAGTAGAAGAAAAAGAGACTAAATAACCTGCATCACAAAGCTGACCAACAGAAACAAGATTCATAGTAAGTTTAGGAATGTGGTAAACACTAGGGAGAGATACATGAGGTGTGACAACAGACCCAACACCTGCTAATGGCATGGGAGTACCATCAGCAGTCATAACAGGCAAAGAGGAAGCAGGACATAAGGAAGCAAAAGACGACAAGTCAGGCGACATATGATTAGAAGCTCCAGAGTCTAAAACCCAAATACCTGAGGACATACCTGAAGACATACCTGAAGACATACCTAGTGAAGAGGTGGCCATAGCATGTTGCTGTGTGGCAATGAACTTCTGAAATTGCTCAGTAAGGGAGGTCATGGACGGAGTGGATGGGGAAGGGGAACCGGGTCCAAATGAGTCTGATGGTGGTACAACTGCTGTAGTGTTAGGCTGTGGAGGCCTATATGAACGCTGCTGAGATTGGTTGTCAGATTTCCAATGAGATGATTGAGGTTGTTGTTGTTGTGGTGGTCGACCATGTGAGGGCTGGTTGCTGCTATTGGGCTGGTTTGCACGACCTAACCTCTTATGGAGTAGTTGGTAACTTAACATGGTATCAAAGCCTTGTTTGTGGGAGGTCCAGGGTTCGACTCTCCATCCCCGCTTTGTTGTGCATATTTGCACTTTGTTATTTGTCTCCAATATGATGGAGTTTGGTTTGTTTGCTCTCCACGTGCAAGTCGGGTTGCACGTGAGAGGGGGTGTTGAAGCTTGATATACATTGTTGGGCCCATTCTCTAACAGCTTAAGCTTTTGGAGTAGTTGGTAACTTAACAGGATATTCCCCTCCCCCCCCCCCCCTTTTGGGGTGTGTGTGTTTACTAACACTAACGACTAACCACACTCATGTCACAAAGGTGGTTCATTTCTGAGACACTCGACCGAAAAGAAAAAAAAAAAAAAAGAAGAAAAGTTGGAGTGCTTTTGAGGATTGACAACTGAAATTGGTGTAGCATTCTCAGCTTGCCGAGATGTTAACGTCACGACTACAAGTCATTAGAAAAATTGACTTGAAATTTATCACTATCTAATTTTGAAGACTAGGATGGGGTACCGTTAGGAATCATACGGTCGGGATCATGATTACGTGATAGTCTTGGTCAATAAGAAACTTTTATCTGACTAAATTGATGGCTAATGGTGGACAACTTTGCCATGTAACAAGGAGAGCACTTCGGTGCTGTTATTTCAGTGCTGTTCAAACTGTGCAAGACACAGTTTGAACAGTAAAACTGCTTATGTAAAACTGTCACTAAAGGGCTATTTGGACTTATTTGCCAAATTTGTCAATTTTTAGGGACCAAAGTGTCAAATTTGAAACTGTAAAGTGCAAAGTACAAAACCACTTAAATTTCAAGAGTGCAAAGTACAATTAATCCTTAAATACTATGGTAAAGCTTGTAAGGGTGTAGCCTTAGAAACGGAGCACAAAAAAAGCCAACATAGGTTCATGTCAAAAGCCAAAGAAAAAAATATATAGTTCATGTGAAACTTTTCTGATTTGTGTGGAATGGTTTCAAGACCTGGAATATCAAAAACACTAGACCAAGGCAAAGTCGCAAAGAAATTTGCAGGAACATATATTTTTTTTTTTTGGAAATATTTGGTACACTTTTTGACACACTTTTTGACACACTATAAACACATGTATTTTGTGCTGTTTAAATTTTTTACACTTTTCTGTGCACCACTTACATAGCACAAGGTACATGCATTTAAAGCTGTGTGTATATAGCACTATTTTTTTTTTTTTTAAAAGAACCTCAACGGCACGGGAGAGGACTGCATTAAAAAGGGAAAAAATATACCTAGCCAGGGGAGACTTAATATCTTAACCCCTCAAAAACAACCCTGGAAATAAGAAAGTATTGAAAGTCTACAAAAACCAAAACCCGGAGGCAAAAAACCAAACTACCTACATCGAGAAATCGGGTAACCAAACATCCATTTACACTACGACATTCGGGTAACCAAACTATCTACTCCTTGGATCTGTGCACTCCAGCTTTGCATATTAATCCGCAAGAGAGTTTGCGCTGCGTAGAACATGTTTGAATATCTCCAAAACACAGAAAGGTCTTATGTTTGATCGAAGAATTGAGAATGTCATTGAAGATACTTTCCAATCTCCACGGAGTCGGGCCCTCATCAAGAACATATTGTTTGACCAACAGTACAAGTACAATGAGAGAATTGAACCAAATTTTCATTGGAGTCAAATTCGAATAAAACACAGAATTTATTGTACAATTGATCAATTTGATCTTATTCAAATTAAGAAGCTCAACCCAATAATATGTTGAAGAATTTTCAAAATAAGGGATTAAGAGTGAGTGAGATTTGAATTAGAAGTAATGAGTCGCAACCATTGAGATTGAATCCGAACTGATGGGTCGCAACCATTCAGATTTAATTCAAAATTAAATTCAAATCTATAGGTTGTGTCCCTTGGATCAATAGTCATAAGGCTAATAGACGCAAACGTCTATGAAGGGACACCAACCATTCTATATATATAGAGTGTATCAATTCTCATTGTATGATGGAAAATCTCTCTCTTCTTCCTTATGGAAAATTAGGAGTTTAAATTATGTTGTTTTTCTTTAGATAAAATACGTATTTCTAGAATCTGTTTTCTGCAGAAATAGAATTCTAGAACTGGCTTTTATTTCTTGGTGGATGTTTTCGGCTATCTTCAATAGTGCATATTGCAGATAGGTTGGCTTCGTTGTACCTTGAATACAGATTTGCGGAATACCCGTTTGCACACCAAATGATAATTATGGTGGGGGCAAATACTGTATTTAGGGAAGTGTCTCGTACACGCCTTGAAGCATATTATTGGAATACATTTTGCGGCATTGTTCGTCGGTGGATTTTGAAGATATTGAAGAGAAATTTCCCAACAATCTAAATACAGTATTTATGCGGATTCATATTTAGCAAGGTCTCTGTGCTAAAGGACGCTGAATTAATGCTTCATAGTCGATAAGTCATTTCTTCCCTTGCTTTATTAAATTTATTGATTTTGACGGCATTTGATCAATTTAATATTATTCGGTTCACAAGTACGAAATTGCAAAGTAGCACATGTCTTAAAATTCATTTGCAATACTGAAATTTTAGACTTTAGAAGTGAAGTCTCTGCATATATATATATATATATATATGCGCGTGTGTGTTTGTGGTATGCATGTTTCGTACAATATTGTCAATCATCATAAATTATGAATTTATTGCAATCTGGAACATTCTAAAAGTGAGTAGTTAGAGAGTTTTAAATTTGAATAGTTGTTTATATATATATGTATATATATATATATATCATATTGTGTGTGTATTGATATTGATCAGTTGCATTGTTTGGAGAAGAGGAAATTATTTAATTACAATTCGATGCTTTGTGCATATTTCTGAAAATAGTGAAGTGGGTTTTTGAAAATATTACTTGGTATAATTTGTGGTTCACATTTACATATTAGTGCAAACCCAATATTGCACATTAACGGTTAGAGGTTTGAATTAATTCTTTAATTACAAAACAGTTATGTTATTATGTCATATTTATGATTCAACGCTATTTTGGAAACAATCCTGGACTCCTAGTTTATAGTGGGTTTCCCTTTGTCACAGTAAACATATCCAAATATTTTTCGTACATAGAGCCGGTTTTATTCTACAAAGTGATTCAAATTTTTTTTTGTTTGGCAAACTATTTCATTTTGTAAATCTGTGATCACAAATTTGTTTTACTTACTTTGTTAATTTAATTTTCGATTATGTAATTCTACCAGAAAATATGGCTACAAAATGTAGAAAACAAGGGCTATCATTTTATGTCTGCCTCTGTTTCAGATATCTGTTGGGTTAAAGTGTAGATACATGAATTATTGGAAAATAAAATGGAAGCAGGAACTCTTTACTATGATTTTGATTTTGGTACATGGCTTGTTTGGTGTACATTTATCTTGAAGGTTAAACTATTGTTTAAAGGAAAGTTTGCCTTCGTGTATGTGTCAACAAAACATGCATAATGTTTTTAATTGCTATTTAGAGATAATGGTTAGTAAGACTCTCGCTGATGTACAAATATAGATATTTGTGGTATGTTTACATATATATAAATATTTATACGTATGTGGATAAGCATCATAAGTAGTTCATTGTGTGTATATATAAGGAATACATCCATTGGAATGATAGTATGATTAAAATTAAAGATTACTTTTGTTATGATGTATTGTGATGTGTTTAGATAGTATTAGTCCATGTCTTCTCTGTTTGGTGTAAGGCCAAACAGGCCTTTATAGTGAATCGGTGCAAAGTATGAATCCACTAGACAATGTTTGTCTAAGTGCTTGTTATTTTGCAATACATCCCAACAAGTACCTTGCTTTAATTCACTTGAATCATGCGAATCCAAACAAACCATCACTTGAAAAGTTGTGTTGGTTCAGTTTATTTGGATAGTCATGCCTTGTATGATTAGACACATCTTTTCCCCCCTATGGGCTGATACGTACGTATATACATACACACATGGCAAACAATTAAAAGACCACACTGTCCTAATTTTAGTTTTTATGAGATTTCGTATTTTCAGTCTCTGTATTTCGTTGTTATTCCCACTGTTTGGATTGCACGATTTTTTTATTGTTATTTGTTTAACGGTGGTCAGTTTGTCAAAAATAATTACAAAATAGTGTATCTCTTGTTAACTATTTATTACCAATCCGTGGTATTCTTTAACAAATAATAAACAGTGCACCGATATGGTCAATATGTTTGAAGTGTTAGGCTTATTGTCTTTTCCAAAAAGACACGACTTCTATTAATAGAGTGGCCAATTAATCTAGTAATTTTGGTTTAGACCCCCATTTGCTGGTTAATTAATTACAGTTTGACCCATATTTTCAAAATTTATGTTATAACCTCTAAATGTTTATAAATTTTTGTTCAATGCTCATTTTTAAATTCTTGACCTCTTTGTGCACTTTGTTACATGATTTTATGTTTTCTAAGAACCACATTTTGTATACTACGATCTGTATAAATCTGCACTTTTGGAAAATTGCTTTGATCTTGAAATATGGTCTATGTTTTTTCAAAACTGATTTTTATGATTTTGTGTAAACTATCTGGAACTTTGGTTATTATACACAAAGTTGTTCTTATCATCCCTATAAGTGGACAAATCTGGACATTTGAAAAGGTTAAGATTGACGTGTATTCACAATCATTTAGAGATTTAGTTACACTTAGGTTCATGTTTGGAATCACCTCTTATTATAGTTTTGGGTTCTTGACGCTACCCAAAATCCATATACATATCAGCTAGTTAGAAAATATTTAAGGGGTACTTTAGATCTCCAAAAGCACGTGTTGCTAGAGTTGGTCTAGAGGTGGTTCAGCCCAAATGTATTGCAAGGTAAAAGATCGAGGTTTTCATGAACTCTGGTGACCCCTTTGGGATAAGAACTTCGTCTTGTACTTAATTGCAAAAGATGAATTAATATTTTATTTATTATTCTCTTTCGAAACCACTAATTTTGACAGCTGTTAAGTAGTAGAACTTGTCATTATGACATATACTCACAAGGTTACAATGTATGTATGTGAGTGATTTTCTATACTAATTTTATTATTATTAGTAGTATAGTACTAATTGTATAGTTATTTAAACGGGTCTCGATCTTAAGACTATTCTGTTTAAATTGTATAATAGTTTTATATGTAACTTCATTGGGTGTCAAGGTGCTGGGAATAAAACCAAGTTAATCCAAGTCTTATGTTTGTTCTGCTAATCAGTGAACAAGCATTACTGCGGCAATAGCAATATGTTTAGACTTATGTGAAGCATTCTTTTAATCATAATTCATATTGTTTAATTGGTGGAATATGTTTTATGAATGCTATAATGTTATAACACTGAGATATGTAATAGGCCTAATATGCAGCTGGTAAAACTTGTAGAGATACTAGTGATTCTAGTTATTTGCATTGACACGCACTAATAGAATTTAGATGCCCGTTGGTACTAAGCGGGGAGAATGATCACATATTAAGGAGTGGAAGGTTTTTCACATTTGGTGGAGGAGTTGTCTTATGGAAAAAGAGACATGCTTGTATAGCTGAATCTACCACGGCAACTGAATTTGCAACATTAGCTAAAGTAGAAAAGAGGCAGCGTAGTTAAGGAATTTAGATTTAAAATTCCAGTTTGACCAAAACCTATGCCTTCTATATCTATCCATTGTGATACTGAGCCTACACTTTCAAGGACTTATAGTAAAGTGTATAACTGTAAGTCCAGACACATTGGACTTTGACACAGTTATGTGAGACAGTTACTCAAGGGTGGTCTAATAACTGTGGATTAAGTGAGGTTCTGCCAAAATCTGGCAGATATATTCACAAAAGAACTTGCAAGGAATGTGGTGTCTAAGACACCAGTAGGGATGGAACTAAAGCCCAACGAACATGGTCACTCTTGATGGAAACTCAACCTGACACTTGACATTTCAAGTCCTCAGGTTCAACGAGTAAAGTACATCATATGTCGTGATTGCAAGCACTTTAAATAACATATATATATATATATATAAAATCATCCCAAGGATAAGTGCTTGGTACCTGTAATGTAATAAGGAGGAGGGTGAGCTACTAAGCTCTTAATAGACTTATAACAACAGCGTTGGAGTGTTTTAGTTACGGGGACACTTCTAGTAAGTCTACCTATATGAGTGTGGAAGTGGTGCCGCTTCCTATGCGTTCAGGGCTTGACATCTAGAGCACTCACGAAATCAAGGTACAGACACAAGGCCTAATTCATGTGTCGGCTTATATGAATATCCACTAAGATTAAAGGTTTATGTGTGGGGATAAGTCCGGTTAGTCAATATGGATTGCCAGTTCAAAGACTATGTCTACTAAGCTCTCCTGATTAGCTTTGACGAGTCCTCACAGGGTAATTGGTTCAAGTCGCAAGACACCATTACTTATACATAAATCTTATAGCCAATGTTTTTCAAAACTTATTTCGAAAATGGTGGGGGAATGTTGAAGAATTTTCAAAATAAGGGATTAAGAGTGAGTGAGATTTGAATTAGAAGTAATGGGTCGCAACCATTGAGATTGAATCCGAACTGATGGGTCGCAACCATTCAGATTTAATTCAAAATTAAATTCAAATCTATAGGTTGTGTCCCTTGGATCAATAGTCATAAGGCTAATAGACGCAAACGTCTATGAAGGGACACCAACCATTCTATATATATAGAGTGTATCAATTCTCATTGTATGATGGAAAATCTCTCTCTTCTTCCTTATGGAAAATTAGGAGTTTAAATTATGTTGTTTTTCTTTAGATAAAATACGTATTTCTAGAATCTGTTTTCTGCAGAAATAGAATTCTAGAACTGGCTTTTATTTCTTGGTGGATGTTTTCGGCTATCTTCAATAGTGCATATTGCAGATAGGTTGGCTTCGTTGTACCTTGAATACAGATTTGCGGAATACCCGTTTGCACACCAAATGATAATTATGGTGGGGGCAAATACTGTATTTAGGGAAGTGTCTCGTACACGCCTTGAAGCATATTATTGGAATACATTTTGCGGCATTGTTCGTCGGTGGATTTTGAAGATATTGAAGAGAAATTTCCCAACATAATAAAGATCTAAGCACTTACAGTATATACAGTCACTTGTAGCATAAGTAGGTACTGAAATTGGTCATTTCAGGAGACAACAAATTGTTACAATTATAAATAAATTTTATGAACCTCCTGATGTATAGAAAGCACAACGAACACCATATATATTTGCACCGTCATAAGACTCATAACGTGAGATAATAATTCTAGAAGATTTACATGTTAGTTCGAAGTTCCTAAAAGCAGCAATACAAATACCAGTGCAGAAAAACACAAGAGAATGGAATGTTATTTCTGATCCAAATCTAGATTTTTAGAAAAAGACAAAACCCCTACACAAAAGAAGGGGTATGTTTTGAGTGTTGTAATTTGTAGTAGTGTTTTTCAAAGCCAAACTCTTTCTCTCTCTACATCTCTCTAGTTAGTGTGGTAGTGGGTAAAAGTGTGATTGAGACCCTTATCCCACATTGCTTAGGAAGAGGGAGTTGAGAGGCTTAATATAAGCTTTCTCAATATGGGCTTAGTAATAAGTTGGAACATGTGGGCTCTCACGCGCACATGAGCTCTCACGCGCACATGAGCCAAGCCCAAGCAAATCCCAAATTCAATAGAAATGGGTTTCGATCCGGAAAACAGTTGGACCATCCTATTGCGAATTATTTTTCCAAAAACTTTCCTTTTAATTAGCCGTTTATATCCTTTCTTTATAACACGTTTTATACAAATCAAGGGATTTCCTGTCGGGTCAATGTGGCTATAAAATTCGTGGGTCATTCTCTTTGAGAATACACAGCAATAAAATCTTCTTCTTCTCTCTGGTTCTTCTCTGTACTTCTCTTTGGTTCGATCATTGATATACAACAAGGCTGTTCTGTGCCCCTTGTTCAACGAAGTGCACGTGAACAAGGAAGAGGCTGCTTAATCCTGGAGGGTAAACCGCTGAGACCTTTCTGTACCGAGCCAAGAACTCCGAGGGCGAAAATTACTCTTAAGGACAGTGTTCTACAACTCGACTCAGTCAGACTCTTCGACACGTTTGATAAGTATATTCGTTCATAGCAGTGTCTGTTCACTATTATTTTTTTTACATTGAGTGACAAGTTTTCACTGTCCTTCCATAACACTCAACATCAGCAGTTCTGATGAACTACTCTCTTGAAGAATTCATACTGGCGTATGGACAAAGTTAAGGAACACCACTAATACAGACTTCTTTAATAGCTATTTAGTATCTTATAAGACGACATACCACACAATACGACATCACTTGAACAATATAACATTTAAAAAATTGATCCTTATAACATCTTATTTGCAGCTGGTTATTGCACCCCTTTTACCCCTACTGCATATTGAAAAGTAAGAACTCTACCCAAAAGTTACTTGCAAAGAAATGAAAAAGAAAATCATAAAAAGTACTAATAGAAATTTACGCAAAAGTCCTTAGAAACAATTACCAAGGTTTTAAAGTCCAATTTAATTCTCCAATTGTTTTTTTTTTAAGTCCTTGAAAGGTGAAATTTCAATTAAAATTCATGTACCTTAAATGGAATTTTACTTAATATTCGTATATGAATGAACTTTCCCTAATCAGAAATTGTAATTGTCCTGAACTCTAAAATAAGATGTTATAATAGACTTACCACCAAATCCCCCTAACAGTAAAGTGGGTTTGCCCATTCCAGCTTAGAGTTTACATCCCTTACCTCTCTCGAATGTGTCACTGATTACACTGCGAGCAAGCGTCACATCAGCATCCACAAAAATAATGGACCAACATTAACATAGAGAGTCACTTAACAGATCAAAAAGAAAGACTGAGTCAAGTAATCAAGCAGCAAAGGTTGGTGGGTATTGTAAGTCATAACAGAAGATGCTTGTCTAACAAAGTAGAAAAATCTCATCCGTTCAACATAAAGTAGGAATTCCATACAACAATTGAGTGATTGGGTGAAAGTTGGTGATGTGGGAAATATAGTATATCAATTATTTGTGCTCTTGCTACGGCTAAACGATCCTCTTCGGATAATTCGTCCAACCCAAGGATAGCTATAATGTCCTGAAGTTCTTTGTAACGTTGTCAAGTTTGCGTAACTCTTTGCACAATTTCATAATGTTCCTCACCAACGATCCGAGACTGAAGCATGGTTGACATTGAATCTAAAGGATCTACTGCTGGATAGATGCCTTTGGCAGCTGTTCATTTGCGGTGGGCTGCTGACTCCAAGATAAACCTTGGTTCTACTTCTCGTATCCAAAACCAAACACAAACATGAGAGTGAGATTATAGTGAAATAGAAACTTGATATCGAACTGCCCATCATGGTTTAGAACCACACCCATAGCATCTCATGTCTTCTGGCTCAAGTGAAGAAGAGCATAGTTGCATGGTCGGTTTGTAGGCACAGTGCTAATGGGACTACATATTAAGTTTTTGTGGGGTTGTATACAAGAGATGGTTGTTGACAAGGGTTAGAATAAGGAAGACCCTTTTGTACTTTTTCTTTCATGTGAGGATATTCTCTGGTGCGTCAACGTTGCCTACAATGTCGATCTAGAGTAATAGTTTTCCGAGGTAGGTTTTATTTACCTATAGTGATTTACCTGCTTCTTTCGTGGCCAATAGAATCTTTTATGTGTCTAGGTCGATCAGAGGTTCGGCTTCCTTCTCCCCCACCTTTTAGTATCATGGGCACTGATCTCGTCAAAATCAAGATATACAAGTATGTTTATTTGTGCTTTACTTTCAAAAGATTTGTAGTGTGGAAAGTAAAGGTCGAACCCACAGAGATTGTTAACTTTTAATCCTTTAATTATTAAAATCTAATCTAGCTAGTTATAAGAAAATCGGGAGTTTGATTGGTTTAAAATTTGATTATTACTACTAATTAAACTATGAAGTAAAATATGAAATTTTAGAATAAAATCTAAAAGTAAATCTAAGTAAACCTATATGCGAAATTTAAAGTTGATTTAAATATATGGAGATGAGATCTAGGATTACAATTTCGCCACTAACTATGCATTGGGGGTCTACACTTCCTAATCTAAGTTCTATTTTTGGATAGTTATGATCTATCGTAGCTACAAGCCCAATAGTATCGTCAAGAGAATATTGTTAGTTCAATCTAAGCATAATCCATCTATGGTTCACATGAATTATCTACCTATAACTAGGATGTAGCATAACTCATCTTTCCTAAGCATGGATTATAAAAGATGTAAACATCACAATCACATAAACACCATTGTATGTAAATACTCCTATCAATCACAGAAATCAAGGACTATTGAGTTCAATAAGCATAAGGAAAAATCTAAGACAAGAATAAATCCAAAATACTATTGATTATTAACATTAAAACTGATTATATATAAATAATACACCAACATACAATCACTATCCCAAAACATAGAATCCTAAAGTAGAAAAGCATAGAAAATCCCCCTTTACATAGCTAGGGTTTCATTGAAAACCCTAGATTAGGAGTTTAGTTGTTCATGATGGTTGAAAGCATGAAGATGGAGTTGATGGAAGCCATTAGAGACCTTCAAGCTTGCTCTTCTCCTTCCTCTTCCTTCAATGAATGTATGTGAATAGATTTCTAGGTGTGTAACCCTTAAAAATCCTAAAAACTAAGAATATATAGAGTTTGCAAGAGCTTTCTAAAGCTTTCCTACCCCGAAACGGATTAAAACAGGTGTTATTTACAATCTGGACGTCTTCAAGCAGTTTCGTTTGCACAGGGCTCTTCAGAATATTGAAATACGTAACTTTGCTTTTTATACGGATTGCGCGAGCGGGCCGCGTGAGCGCGTAAATGGGAGGGTCGCGCGAGCGAATTCTGGGTTTTCGCGCCCGCAGATTGCACGCGCGATGTGCCTTTTTCTGCTTCTTTCTTCCTGCTTTTTCACCTTTTTTTACCCTGGTATACTTGTTTTCTTCTAAAACCTGACAGAAAATAGAAAATAAAGTAAAACTACACAAAAACAGGATAAAAACGGCTAACAAATGTGAGTTAAGGCGTATAATTAGGATTTGTTCTCTCCCGATCACACCCCCAAACCTACATTTTGCTAGTCCTCGAGCAAAAAGAAAATAAAATTACTAAAAATAAAATTCCTAATCCATTTTCGTATGGATAACGATTACACTTAGCCTGTACAACAAGCCTTTTAAACCTCTAGGTGTCCCTAGTCGGACGAGTGAAGTCTCGTGAGGGTTCTCGTCGACAAGTCACCCACAACCATCTTTATTAACTTGTATAAATAAAAATTTTGTTCAAAGTTTTTATATATTTCAATGTCGAAATCCTTCTTGGATAAAATCAACTTCTAAAGAAACTTTTAAAGTATCAAGAGTAACACAATCGTATGCCTTCCTACACCATGAACAACAATCCAAGAACAGATATCGCCAGAATCAATAGAATATATCGAAGACCTGCATGTGTGTGAAATAGTAGTCAAGTGGATATACGGCAACTATGAACTTGGAATATAAATCGGATAACTATCTAGCGATGCTTCGACTACAAATCTCACGTTGTTAATTACACTCTAAAATAAAGTCACTTTGAAACAGGTGTAAGCACTCATTTATATATATGCAAGAAAGAATTATTGTGCAAAACAAATAAATTCGCATATGACTCTCAACAACGTACGACACGACAGAAATAAAATAGTCTCATGAATAGATATCGATCGTCAAGTAAATATTATTACTACCATGTTTATACTTCCTTTTCCTTATCGGTCACATATCCAAATCATGTTTCCATAGAATCAACTAGGACTTTATACAGGTTGTAATGTTGGTCAAGGGTTAAGGCTTAGAAAAGAAAGGTAAAAGGGATTCAAAAAGTCCGTAAGTACCTAGGAATATCCTTAATGTGTAACGCAAGGGCTTTACTACAACGACTAGTTATATTACTCTTTTTTTTCTTCTTTTCTCTTTCAAGAGATTCATCTCTTTGTTTTCAATTCTTTTTCAATAACCATTTTTTCTTTTTTTTTTTCCTATGCTTTTCATACTTCTTTCCTTCTATTACTCAACACATCATTTTTTCCATAGTCGTTTACTAGCCTGATTTCTCTTATGAAAACTATTCTCTAACTACTTTTGGACATGGGTTAGGTAGTATTTAATAGTGGCAAACTCCATATAGGCTCTAAAGCTCACCGGGTTTTAGTCTCCACACTTTTACTATTTAGAAATCCAAATTATATTATAGTTCAATTGTTAATACGTATCCATATGACTACGTGCCGTGCAAAAAGTTATGCAAGTATAAGATATAAAACAATGATTCTAAGGATATACAATCTTAAGACATACTTTCATAGATTCGGTAGACATTTGATTATACACTCTCTTAATTATCACCAATTCAACGTAATAACATTGAACAATATTAAGAAACTTATTTCATTTATTTAAAGAACTAATACAATGTTTTTTTCTATTATTAGTATATACATATATATATATATGTTTTTTTTTTAACATTGAATTAAAAGAACTAACAAATGAATGAAATAACGAATAAAAGAACTGACGAACAAGCAAAAGAAAACTAACAAAAGAAATATGCACAAAACTACTAAAATGAAATAATAACCATATACTCCCCCCAAACCAAATCACTGCATGTCCCTATGCAGAGGGGAACATGACAATGACATGTATGCAGTCCTCATAGAAGATCACCAGGACATCCACACCACGAAATGCGTCGGAAGAAGGCTGTACGCCAGATCGAAAGTACCAATCCACAAGCTCCCACTCCGGGTGCTCCGCAGGGTCGAACGGTGGGCCCACCTCATCAAAATCAGCATGTAAATCTGGACGCTTACCCTCCTCAATCCCCTCAATGACACTCGAACCCAAATCCACCCTATCATCCTCAGGACCAGAATAAGGCGCAAATATCGAGGCAATGTCCTCAGGAGACCAGTCAGGGTGACCCGGACGCTGTCGAACAACATCCGGCACATAATCAGGGAGGTCCCTATATGGATAGGTAACCTCGGGTGTAGGCACAATAGACTCAACAGGGTCAGATAAAGAAATAGCAGCGAATCCTGAGACAACACCCTCATCGTCCTCAACAGTCGAGGAATCGGCCGATTCAGACGATGAAGACTCGGAAGACGTAGGGGGAGCGCCATAAGGGCCATAAATAACAGTAGGGTCATCGCCAAACAGGTCATCCTCGTCGGAAGAATCAGAACAGCTAAGAATGGGCATACGAGGACGACGACGACACCAGCCGGGACGACTGACCGGGCCGTCAGGTTTGGCTAGCCTAGGACTAAGTATAGGAGTATCAGAAGAAGAACTAGAGTGAGACCAATAACTCGACTGACTCGAAGATCTATCAGGGGAAGTAGGAGGTGATATAGGATGGTCCATGGTAAAGAGAAAATAAAGAGAGAGGAAGATCGAGGTGGGCTATATGGATATCGGGAAACTAAAAACCTGAAACCAAATAAAAATTAAACCACAAATTCACTGTATTAGTTGGATATATTAGAATTAATCGTCACTAGTGGCGTGATTGTGTAGCAAGAATTAATGTCAATTGGTTATTATTTGCCGAGGTAAAATAACAGTCTGACATCGTTTCCCCCAAACCGGAACCTAAGAAAATCCTGTTATAGTGTAATGGGGAATACAAATGCTGTGCAAGATTGGAATGTAATGACGATGGTTGCTCCACATGAATAAATAAGGACATTAAATAGCCAAGCACGAAAGTACCAGCAGAACTAAGGAATAGTGACGTTACTAAATGTGCTAACCAAAGCAACAGGAATAAAACAACCATAAACGATAAACAATTAAAACATAACGAAATAATTACAGACCCACTGAACAAAAGTAAATAATAAAACAAAAGATATAAAATAAACTAACCGGTCGAAGCCGGGTACATCATAATCCTAATGGTTAAGCAAAAGACTAAACAAAAAAAAATAAATAAAACAACGAAATAAAAAAAAAATAATATACAGGCCCAAAATGTCTGAGAATGTCTGAACACCCCTCCAAATACAAAGAGAACGAAAAAGGAATGTCTAATCACCCTACCAAACCAAACTAATCCTCACCGCCCCCAAGCAATACCAGCTCTAGCCCTGTACTCCCCTGCCCCGTCGTACCACCATCGCCACTCCCATCTCCTCCATCTCCATCACCATCATCGCTAGCCACCTCCTCCTCACCCTGCACCTCACCCTGCTCCTCCTCTGCCACCTGTTGTGCCGGTCGCGGGAAAGCCGACTGGTATGCAGCCTCTCCCTGGGCCAATATATCATCCAACTGATCCGGATGGGCCAGCTGGAAGTATGACCGCATGTAAGACTGAAGCCGCAGGGTCTCTCCACGAAAAGCACACACGTCTCCATATGTCCACGCGTACGGCGTATCCTCCGGAGGAGGTGGACGCTGTGCTGCCTGCTCGCGACGGGCCTGGGCTGCCTCTCGGGCCCTCCTAACCTCCAGGTCTAGACAATCCAGGCTCAACTTCCAATCGGCGGAAGTGAACTCCGGGATACAGGTATCGATAGGCTCATCGGACGGTATAGGAAAGGCCTTAGCCCGAAGAATAGCAGTGATGGTGCGAGGGTAGGGCAGAAGGATCTTAGGGTCTATGGCATTGTCTATGGCCTGTGTAGTAAGGCGCATGCCATCCATAATGACTAGGCTGGGGTGGAACCAGTCACTGCAGTAGACGGCGTGAAGGGCGTGGTGGACTTCCTTGGTCCGTTCTTGCTCGTGACCAAGGGGGTACAGGTTTCGTTTGAAGATATGGTCAACGAACCACATCGGGCGGGGCATGTGAGATCGTCGTATAGATTGCCCTGACCCAGTGCGGCCACCACACATGTCCTGGACAATGTGCAAAAAGGAGTGGGCTTTGGTGAGGACGTTTAGTTTAGGGACTTGATAGGAGTGAGATGGGAGTTGGAGGATTTCGGCTATGTTATCTGGGTTGAGGGTGACGTCGTGGCCATCTATTGTAGTGGAGATAAAGGCGTGTTGGCTGAGGGATTGTTTATGGTAGCGGAGGTTTTGGTAGAATAGGCGGACGAGGCGGGGGTAGCTAATTAAATCGGGGTTTCGAAAGTAGAGTTGTGGGGCCAATTTATGGGCTACTAGGTTGTTATGGCCGCACTTGGCGTCCTTGTAAAACACAAAATACTCAGCGTCGATAGCGGCCTCGTAGTTGAGGCTGCGGGTGGCATACTTAGGGCCTAACTCATTGATCAAAGATTACGACTTCACGTTGGAATACCACCCTGGTAAAGCTAATGTGGTCGCTGATGCTTTGAGTCGGCAGACTCGTGAGACGATCGCCTCCTTAATGGTTAGAGAATGGCGAGCATTGGAGACGTTGGCGGAGTTCGATGTACAGGGTGCTGAAAGAGGAGAAGGACAACTTTTTGGATGTCTTATCCTACAGCCTGTTCTCATTGATCGCATTATTGGAGCTCAGAAAGAAGATGAGAAGTTTCAATCATGGTTCAAGAAGATGTCAGAGAAGGACTCGACAGAATGGAAAGTGGGAGTCGATGGAGGGTATCGGTGCAGGAATAGATTATGTGTGCCGGATGTTGGAGAGCTTAGGAAGGATATCCTGGAAGAAGCACATAAGTCAAGATATACAGTTCACCCGGGAGGAACTAAGATGTATAAAGATTTGAAGAGAAATTTCTGGTGGGAAGGCATGAAGAAGGATGTGGCGGAGTTTGTATCCAAGTGTTTGACGTGTCAGCAGGTCAAGGCCGAACATCAGAGACCGTCGGGATTATTGCAACCGCTACCTATTCCTGGTTGGAAGTGGGAGCATATAACGATGGATTTTGTAGTAGGATTGCCTCGATCGCAGCAGAATCATGACGCTATTTGGGTAATTGTGGATCGATTGACGAAGTCAGCTCATTTTATTGCTTACAGTATGACATACCCGGTGGAAAAGATGAGCCGGATGTACATACAACAAGTTGTGCGACTTCACGGTGCACCTGTGACGATTGTGTCAGAGCGTGACGCACGTTTTACTTCTGGATTTTGGGAAAGTCTGCAAGAAGCTATGGGAACTTCACTCAAGATGAGTACTGCTTTTCACCCTCAGACAGATGGGCAAACTGAGCGTGTTAATCAGATCATGGAGGATATGCTTAGGGCTTGTGTGATCGATTTTGAAGAATCTTGGGAGACACACTTGCCGTTGGTTGAATTTGCCTATAACAATAGTTATCATACGAGTATCGGTATGGCTCCGTTCGAAGCACTGTACGGACGACCATGTCGTTCTCCATTGTGTTGGGCAGAGGTTGGGGACACAGAATTGTTGGGACCAGATTTGGTTAGAGAAACCAACGAGAAGATTTCCTTGGTCAAGGAAAGGATGAGAACCGCTCAGAGCCGGTATAAGAGTTATGCTGATCGACGCCGAAAAGATCTGGAGTTTAGTGTTGGAGATCACGTACTTCTTAAGGTTTCACCAACACGAGGAGTAGTACGCTTTGGTCTCAAGAGAGGGAAGTTAGCTCCGCGTTTCATTGGACCGTTTGAGATTTTGGAACGTATCGGGTTAGTAGCCTATCGACTGGCACTACCACCGAAGATGTCTGGGGTTCACAACGTGTTTCACGTGAGTATGTTGAGGAAATACATACGAGATCCCTCGCACGTGGTTAGTTATGACGACTTTGAGACGAGTCATAACGTTTCTTACAAGGAGAGACCTGTGAAGATTCTGGATCAGAGTATCAAGAAGTTAAGAAATAAGGAGATCCCGTTGGTGAAGGTTCAGTGGAATCACCATGACGAGAATGAAGCCTCGTGGGAAGTTGAAGCTGATATGAGGAAGAAGTACCCAGAGTTATTTCATGACTAGTTAGTCTTGATTTCGGGGACGAAATCCTGTTTAAGGGAGGAAGGGTGTAATAACCTGCATTTTTCTTGCATTGTCATATTTAAAATTATATATATTTTGTTTGCTTTTATCCTTATGTGAAAAATTTATTTCTTGACTAATCTCATATTGAAATTACTTTTGGGGTCAAAATGCAATTTTCATAAAAACTGGTAATACCTGTGTTAAATTTCAAATCTGTATTTCAAAACGGTGGAATTATTTCTTTTAAAACTCAAACTGTATTTTTATAAAATCAGAAAACTATTTCTAACATTAAAATGAATTTTCTGTATTTTTGTGATAAACACCGTGTCACGAAAATACTAGTTTAGGTTTAAAACTGTCCGCGCAGTGTTAAACTTCCACAGAATTTTGGGAGTAACTGATTGGACAAATTTCTTTATACCCAATTATTATTGCTAAAGTTTTCCCTTAGGCCTTGTTTGGCAAATGCTTGTAGTATGTGTGTTGTCCTAATGCCATAAGCTTGATTCCCAAACACACCTTGACCCACACCAACTCCACCTACCCTTTCAATTATCAATGGAGCATTATGAATTGCAAGTGTATATTTACACATCATTGCTGCACTTTCTTTGTAATTAGTGGAGATTAATGGAGAATGAGTGGGATGTTAGGCAAATGTTTTCTAAGTGGGAGTTTGAGTATTTATACACCCAACCACACTACACATTCTACACTCCTAACATAGAGAGCTTGAGAGAGTCACATAGAGAGATAAGAGAAAGTTTGAGAGTTCAATTTGCTGAAAATTTCTAGAGAGAAGAGCTCCTCAATTTCCATAGCCAAGCTTGTATTGGGTTTCTTGATTTGGTTATCTTTCTCAACAAATCTCTTTGCACTTAATCACGGTGAGTATTACTAACTCACTCAAAATGTAACTCATTCCTTATTTACTGATTTAGGTAGTTAATTTTAACAGTAGCAGAATTTTGTTTTCAGATTTTTGTTAGGAAAACGAATGAAATTTAAGGTTCTGCCCGCGTTGTCCCAAGCAAAACTCGATTCTGCACACTTTTTGTCTAATGCAATTTTCTCAGATTTTGCACCGTTTGGGCAGAAAATGAGGATTACAGTAGCAGAAAAAGTATATTAGAAATTCAATCTAATATTTTCTCTTTTAATTTTAACAGTAGCAGAATTTTGTTTTCAGATTTTTGTTAGGAAAACGAATGAAATTTAAGGTTCTGCCCGCGTTGTCCCAAGAAAAACTCGATTCTGCACACTTTTCGTCTAATGCAATTTTCTCAGATTCTGCACCGTTTGGACAGAAAACGAGGATTTCAGTAGCAGTTTTTAGAATGCTATTAGTTATGTTTAAAATGATTAAGGCAATGAATTACGAATTTTCAATCCCCGTACGCGTATTATTTCTTTAATTCTGTGAATTCCTTTATGTTTAAAGTTTGATGACATTCATGTGGAGTCAGTTGTACATGCATGGTGAGTGTTGGTAGTGTGTAAAAGAGTAATGATAGTGTGGAAAAGAGTAATGATTGTGTGGAAAGAGTATGAGTTTGAGTTGTGGTTGTGGTTGTGGTTGTGGTTGTAATTGTGGCTGTGGTTATGGTTGTGGTTGTGGATGTGATTGTGGTTGGAGTTGAAAAAGAGGATGAGGGTGTCTTTGAAATGCGAAGGTGGCAAAAATGGACACTCCCTGACGCCCATGGAAGCGTTAAAGTGTGTGAAGCCGAACTTGGACACTCACTGGCACCCATGGAAGTGCTAAAGTGTGGCCTATAAACACTCCCTGAATGACTCGAGTCTGGATACCTGTGTGGGGGTTGCCCCGGTATTTGCATGGCGGTTAGGGTATTCAAAGTGTGAGGCATTGGACACTCCCTGGTACCCCGGACCAAAGTGTGAGGCAAACTGGACACTCCCTGGCGCCCCGTTGCTAAAGTGTGGCTATCTTAGTATTTCAAAGATACCAGGAGTAGGATAGAGGGTTGTTGGGTTTTGTCGAGAGAAAAGAGTCGGTTAGATGAGATGGTGCATTGTTCTCATACACGGTCACATATGTGTGAATTTATCTTTTAATTATTGTTGTGGTTGTTTTTCTAACAAGCTCTTTATCATAAATATAAACTTGTGGTATTTAAATGGAAATGGGAAAAAGGTAAATGGGCATGTTTTTACATTCAAAGCTATGTTTTTAATACTCACCAGCTTCTTGAAGCTGACGGCGTTGATGCGTCCTGGACATTCGTGTCCAGGCTTTGCAGGTAATAATCAGGATGAACCGTATGATTATGCTAATTGAGATCAGTTGCTGAGAAGAGATGTTACTTTTATATGTTTTATGTTTATGTGCTTTAAGATATGTTTTGGTTTTGTAATAAGGATGACTGTAATAGACTTTAAGTATTGTTTTATTTTCAAGGCGGTCTGTGCCTTAGTAAACCCCGTACCATAGGATGTAATAAGTTAGAAAAATTTTTATGAGCCCTGATTACCCTACTCTGATTAATGGTTTTATGTTGTTCGACGTTTTGGGACGGAATCGATCCTTCAAACTGTCGCGACCTACGGGTCCATAAAGGAAATTAAACGCTTTCCATATTTATGCTACGTCGGGGCGTGACAGGATTTGGTGGTATCAGAGCCATAGGTTTTCTAGATTGACCAGGCTCAGTTTTTCACGCCATAGATTAGTTACATAGGTTACCCTAAAGTTTTACTAAGCTATACAACCAAGTTCTAGTGTTAGTTTAGTACGGATTACCCTTAGTTCAGAAACTAAAATTCTAAGTTGGTTTTATCATAGAAATGATTACCCGTTTGTCTTGTCACATCGACAAAAATAATAGCAATTTCCATATACCTTCAGACATATCCATTTAGGATTAGTCGAGATAACCATAACTTATGATACCCCTACAGAAAGATAGTAGCCGAGTTTCTAAGGAGTTAAAGCATACCATAGCCCTCATTAATAGCTTAGGCACTGACAAATTTCCTGAGTCAAATCTCGGAATAGTCAGTATGGCCCACAACCAGAGTCTAGAGGATAAGAATACAACCTCTTTGCTATTAGACAGCTCTAGTTCGAATACGTGTACTTAATATATATTTTATTATATGCTTATGTGATAATACGAGTATGTGATATAGTAATATATACTATTTTGAAAATTTTTGTCATAGTACTGTTGCATGCATGTTTCTCATTCTACTACCCCTATCATGCATAGAATGGCTGGAAGACCAAGGAGGAACAGAAATCTGATTGAAGGAGCGCCCGAGGCTGCCGACCCCACGGGAATATTTGAGGCTTTTATTAGACGTCTCGAGAGGGTTAGTAATGCGAATGAAAACCAACGAGACCGCCAGACGGGAGATAAGCTGCTGGAAAGATTCCGTGCGCTCAGGCCCGAGCAATTTGCGGGTACCACGGATCCCTGGAAGGCGGAGCAATGGTTAAGACAGATGGACCGCATGTTCGAAGCTGTCCAATGCAACGAGATGGACAAAAGGAGATTGGCTACTTTTCAACTGACCGACGCCGCTGCAGATTGGTGGGACTCGGTCATAGCCACTATCGGAAACACCGCTGCTATGGGGATGACGTGGACGGCGTTCAAAGGGAGATTTCTGGAGAAGTACTTTCCGGCTACGGAGAGGCACAGAAGAGAGAAGGAATTTATGGATCTGACGCAAGGAACCAAGACGGTGCAAGAGTATACCACACAGTTTGAGAGGCTGTCACGGTTTTCCCCGCACATGGTTGATACTGAGGAGAAGAAGATCCGGAAGTATAATCAAGGGTTGGCACCGCAGATTCGTCGCTTGACTCTCGGCCACCTAGACAAATCATTTGAAGGACTAGTCGGCCTGGCTACCGACCTGGAAGAAGATGCTCGAGTATATCGCAAACAATTGGAATTCCGACCGCCTCAGAGGGGTAATTTTGGAAATAGACCACCAATGAACCATACCCAAGGGCAGAAGAGGAACTTTGATGGGAGCAAGAAGGCACAAGCTATTACCCATCCGACTCAACCCCGAGTAGGAGAAGGAAGTAGTGGTGTAAAGTGCTTCAACTGTGGCAACCCTGGACATGTGGCTCGGGACTGCAGGGCACCAAGGCGTGCTGCTCAACCAGGAATAGTCTGCTTCAACTGTGGTGAACCAGGTCACATCAGCAGGTTCTGCACTGCTCCTAAGCAGGCAACTTATGGACAACAGGGTCAGACCCGCTTGAATGCTGTTATTCCTGATGCCGCTGGATATGATGGAGCTGTATATGAAGAAGGAGATCTTGGAGAAGTTCAACCTGATCAGCAAGCAGTGGAAGGTACATTGACTCTATTTAACTCCCATGTTAGAGTATTATTTGATACGGGTGCTGCTCTATCATTCATATCTGTTAATACAATTCGGAGATTGGGTATCTTACCTCATCGCTTAGAGACAGCTTTGAAGGCTACATCACCAATAGGAGCTGCGGTCAGTTTAGGACATGTATGCAAGGATTGTCCTCTACGGATTGGAGACCGAGAAATCCCTGCAAGGTTGATCGTCCTATCGATGAAGGAGTTCGACATAATCCTAGGAATGGATTGGCTGTCTCAGAATCAAGTGAAGTTGGATTGCGCGAGGAAGAGAATTACATTCTCCGACAATGAGAATCAACCCTTTGATTTTCAATGTAACCCTTCGGGAGATATGTTCCTCACAAGATGTTTAGCCAACATCGAAGTCGTCAGTACAGAGGTGACAGCATCATCTATACCTGTAGTCAAGGACTTTGAAGAAGTATTTCAAGACATTTCTGGATTACCGCCCGAGAGAAGTATAGAGTTCTGTATTGAGCTTATACCGGGTACCCTACCAATTACCAAGGTTCCCTACAGAATGGCCCCCACAGAACTGCTAGAATTAAAGGGACAAGTACAAGAGCTCGAGAACCTAGGTTTTGTACGTCCAAGTACATCGCCTTGGGGAGCACCGGTGTTATTTGTGAAGAAGAAGGACGGGACGCTCAGGCTGTGTATCGACTACAGAGAATTGAATCGAGTGACAATCAAGAACAAGTATCCTTTGCCTCGGATCGACGATTTATTTGATCAACTACAAGGAGCTACGATATTTTCCAAGATAGACCTAAGGTCGGGGTATCATCAGTTGAGGGTACGGAAGGAAGACATACCTAAGACTGCTTTCAGAACCCGATATGGTCATTATGAATTTCTGGTGATGCCGTTTGGATTGACGAACGCCCCGGCAGTGTTTATGGATCTGATGAACAGAGTATTCAAGCCTTATTTAGATCAGTTTGTCATCGTCTTTATTGATGATATTTTGATCTATTCTAAGTCAAGAGAAGAACACGAGCAACATCTTCGGATTACGATGCAGACGCTTAAGGACCACCACTTGTATGCCAAGTTCAGTAAGTGTGAGTTCTGGTTGCAAGAAGTGAAATTTTTGGGACACAAGGTGTCATCTCAAGGAATTTCTGTGGATTCGTCCAAGACCGATGCTGTATCCAACTGGGTTAGGCCAAGCAACCCTACAGAAGTTCGGAGTTTTCTTGGACTCGCAGGCTATTACAGGAGATTTGTTGAGGGATTCTCCAAGATAGCTGCACCATTGACTGGGTTGACGAAGAAGAATTTGAAATTCGAATGGACAGAGAAGCATGAGCGAGCCTTTCTAGAGTTGAAAGAGAGACTCACTACCGCACCAGTACTAGCAATACCCAAGCCTGGTGAGAAGTTCACTATCTTTAGTGACGCATCATATCAAGGACTAGGGTGTGTACTTATGCAAGATGACAGAGTTATAGCCTATGGATCCAGGCAGCTGAAGCCGAATGAGTTGAACTATCCTATTCATGATTTGGAGTTGGCAGCAGTGGTTTTTGCACTCAAGATTTGGAGACATTATCTCTACGGTGAGAAGTTTGATTTGTTCTCCGATCACAAGAGTCTGAAGTATTTGTTCACACAGAAAGAGTTGAACATGAGGCAGCGCAGATGGATGGAGTTGATCAAAGATTACGACTTCACGTTGGAATACCACCCTGGTAAAGCTAATGTGGTCGCTGATGCTTTGAGTCGGCAGACTCGTGAGACGATCGCCTCCTTAATGGTTAGAGAATGGCGAGCATTGGAGACGTTGGCGGAGTTCGATGTACAGGGTGCTGAAAGAGGAGAAGGACAACTTTTTGGATGTCTTATCCTACAGCCTGTTCTCATTGATCGCATTATTGGAGCTCAGAAAGAAGATGAGAAGTTTCAATCATGGTTCAAGAAGATGTCAGAGAAGGACTCGACAGAATGGAAAGTGGGAGTCGATGGAGGGTATCGGTGCAGGAATAGATTATGTGTGCCGGATGTTGGAGAGCTTAGGAAGGATATCCTGGAAGAAGCACATAAGTCAAGATATACAGTTCACCCGGGAGGAACTAAGATGTATAAAGATTTGAAGAGAAATTTCTGGTGGGAAGGCATGAAGAAGGATGTGGCGGAGTTTGTATCCAAGTGTTTGACGTGTCAGCAGGTCAAGGCCGAACATCAGAGACCGTCGGGATTATTGCAACCGCTACCTATTCCTGGTTGGAAGTGGGAGCATATAACGATGGATTTTGTAGTAGGATTGCCTCGATCGCAGCAGAATCATGACGCTATTTGGGTAATTGTGGATCGATTGACGAAGTCAGCTCATTTTATTGCTTACAGTATGACATACCCGGTGGAAAAGATGAGCCGGATGTACATACAACAAGTTGTGCGACTTCACGGTGCACCTGTGACGATTGTGTCAGAGCGTGACGCACGTTTTACTTCTGGATTTTGGGAAAGTCTGCAAGAAGCTATGGGAACTTCACTCAAGATGAGTACTGCTTTTCACCCTCAGACAGATGGGCAAACTGAGCGTGTTAATCAGATCATGGAGGATATGCTTAGGGCTTGTGTGATCGATTTTGAAGAATCTTGGGAGACACACTTGCCGTTGGTTGAATTTGCCTATAACAATAGTTATCATACGAGTATCGGTATGGCTCCGTTCGAAGCACTGTACGGACGACCATGTCGTTCTCCATTGTGTTGGGCAGAGGTTGGGGACACAGAATTGTTGGGACCAGATTTGGTTAGAGAAACCAACGAGAAGATTTCCTTGGTCAAGGAAAGGATGAGAACCGCTCAGAGCCGGTATAAGAGTTATGCTGATCGACGCCGAAAAGATCTGGAGTTTAGTGTTGGAGATCACGTACTTCTTAAGGTTTCACCAACACGAGGAGTAGTACGCTTTGGTCTCAAGAGAGGGAAGTTAGCTCCGCGTTTCATTGGACCGTTTGAGATTTTGGAACGTATCGGGTTAGTAGCCTATCGACTGGCACTACCACCGAAGATGTCTGGGGTTCACAACGTGTTTCACGTGAGTATGTTGAGGAAATACATACGAGATCCCTCGCACGTGGTTAGTTATGACGACTTTGAGACGAGTCATAACGTTTCTTACAAGGAGAGACCTGTGAAGATTCTGGATCAGAGTATCAAGAAGTTAAGAAATAAGGAGATCCCGTTGGTGAAGGTTCAGTGGAATCACCATGACGAGAATGAAGCCTCGTGGGAAGTTGAAGCTGATATGAGGAAGAAGTACCCAGAGTTATTTCATGACTAGTTAGTCTTGATTTCGGGGACGAAATCCTGTTTAAGGGAGGAAGGGTGTAATAACCTGCATTTTTCTTGCATTGTCATATTTAAAATTATATATATTTTGTTTGCTTTTATCCTTATGTGAAAAATTTATTTCTTGACTAATCTCATATTGAAATTACTTTTGGGGTCAAAATGCAATTTTCATAAAAACTGGTAATACCTGTGTTAAATTTCAAATCTGTATTTCAAAACGGTGGAATTATTTCTTTTAAAACTCAAACTGTATTTTTATAAAATCAGAAAACTATTTCTAACATTAAAATGAATTTTCTGTATTTTTGTGATAAACACCGTGTCACGAAAATACTAGTTTAGGTTTAAAACTGTCCGCGCAGTGTTAAACTTCCACAGAATTTTGGGAGTAACTGATTGGACAAATTTCTTTATACCCAATTATTATTGCTAAAGTTTTCCCTTAGGCCTTGTTTGGCAAATGCTTGTAGTATGTGTGTTGTCCTAATGCCATAAGCTTGATTCCCAAACACACCTTGACCCACACCAACTCCACCTACCCTTTCAATTATCAATGGAGCATTATGAATTGCAAGTGTATATTTACACATCATTGCTGCACTTTCTTTGTAATTAGTGGAGATTAATGGAGAATGAGTGGGATGTTAGGCAAATGTTTTCTAAGTGGGAGTTTGAGTATTTATACACCCAACCACACTACACATTCTACACTCCTAACATAGAGAGCTTGAGAGAGTCACATAGAGAGATAAGAGAAAGTTTGAGAGTTCAATTTGCTGAAAATTTCTAGAGAGAAGAGCTCCTCAATTTCCATAGCCAAGCTTGTATTGGGTTTCTTGATTTGGTTATCTTTCTCAACAAATCTCTTTGCACTTAATCACGGTGAGTATTACTAACTCACTCAAAATGTAACTCATTCCTTATTTACTGATTTAGGTAGTTAATTTTAACAGTAGCAGAATTTTGTTTTCAGATTTTTGTTAGGAAAACGAATGAAATTTAAGGTTCTGCCCGCGTTGTCCCAAGCAAAACTCGATTCTGCACACTTTTTGTCTAATGCAATTTTCTCAGATTTTGCACCGTTTGGGCAGAAAATGAGGATTACAGTAGCAGAAAAAGTATATTAGAAATTCAATCTAATATTTTCTCTTTTAATTTTAACAGTAGCAGAATTTTGTTTTCAGATTTTTGTTAGGAAAACGAATGAAATTTAAGGTTCTGCCCGCGTTGTCCCAAGCAAAACTCGATTCTGCACACTTTTCGTCTAATGCAATTTTCTCAGATTCTGCACCGTTTGGACAGAAAACGAGGATTTCAGTAGCAGTTTTTAGAATGCTATTAGTTATGTTTAAAATGATTAAGGCAATGAATTACGAATTTTCAATCCCCGTACGCGTATTATTTCTTTAATTCTGTGAATTCCTTTATGTTTAAAGTTTGATGACATTCATGTGGAGTCAGTTGTACATGCATGGTGAGTGTTGGTAGTGTGTAAAAGAGTAATGATAGTGTGGAAAAGAGTAATGATTGTGTGGAAAGAGTATGAGTTTGAGTTGTGGTTGTGGTTGTGGTTGTGGTTGTAATTGTGGCTGTGGTTATGGTTGTGGTTGTGGATGTGATTGTGGTTGGAGTTGAAAAAGAGGATGAGGGTGTCTTTGAAATGCGAAGGTGGCAAAAATGGACACTCCCTGACGCCCATGGAAGCGTTAAAGTGTGTGAAGCCGAACTTGGACACTCACTGGCACCCATGGAAGTGCTAAAGTGTGGCCTATAAACACTCCCTGAATGACTCGAGTCTGGATACCTGTGTGGGGGTTGCCCCGGTATTTGCATGGCGGTTAGGGTATTCAAAGTGTGAGGCATTGGACACTCCCTGGTACCCCGGACCAAAGTGTGAGGCAAACTGGACACTCCCTGGCGCCCCGTTGCTAAAGTGTGGCTATCTTAGTATTTCAAAGATACCAGGAGTAGGATAGAGGGTTGTTGGGTTTTGTCGAGAGAAAAGAGTCGGTTAGATGAGATGGTGCATTGTTCTCATACACGGTCACATATGTGTGAATTTATCTTTTAATTATTGTTGTGGTTGTTTTTCTAACAAGCTCTTTATCATAAATATAAACTTGTGGTATTTAAATGGAAATGGGAAAAAGGTAAATGGGCATGTTTTTACATTCAAAGCTATGTTTTTAATACTCACCAGCTTCTTGAAGCTGACGGCGTTGATGCGTCCTGGACATTCGTGTCCAGGCTTTGCAGGTAATAATCAGGATGAACCGTATGATTATGCTAATTGAGATCAGTTGCTGAGAAGAGATGTTACTTTTATATGTTTTATGTTTATGTGCTTTAAGATATGTTTTGGTTTTGTAATAAGGATGACTGTAATAGACTTTAAGTATTGTTTTATTTTCAAGGCGGTCTGTGCCTTAGTAAACCCCGTACCATAGGATGTAATAAGTTAGAAAAATTTTTATGAGCCCTGATTACCCTACTCTGATTAATGGTTTTATGTTGTTCGACGTTTTGGGACGGAATCGATCCTTCAAACTGTCGCGACCTACGGGTCCATAAAGGAAATTAAACGCTTTCCATATTTATGCTACGTCGGGGCGTGACAGTAGGGTTCATGAATTAGGTTTAGGATTTCAAGAACCCCAAAATTTCAAACCCTAACTGTGATTAGGGTATGTATCTGTGTGTGGGTGTGGATCTATATGTATATAGGTATAGATATAAGTATATATCTTATCTGTATGCGTATATATATGTATAAGAGTATATATATATACCTGTGGTTCGAAGATCCGAGATTGAGGGTGGTTTTTGACCGCGGTTTTGTGTGAAGTCAATGGCGGCGATGGTTGGCGGCGGTCGCACGGCGATGTAATGGTGGTTAGTGATGGAGGTCGGCGGTGGTGGTGATTTTGTGGTGGAGAAGAAGGAGAGAAGAGATCGTGAGAGAGAGAAAGAGAGGGAGAAAACGAAAAGAAAAAGAGAATCTGGAAAAAAAAATTAGGGCACAGCCCTTTATATAAGAGGAGTGGAACCTCGCGCGAGCGGACCGTGCGAGCGAGCTTCGCGTGCGCGAGTCCCTCCGTGAGGAGAAGCTAAGGCTTGATTTTTGTTTTAAATCAAAAATTTTCCAAGTCAAAAGGTCGCTCAAGCGGATCGCTCTAGCGAGGATCCTTGCGGGCGCGATTTGAGGCGCGACCTGTTACTGAGGCTTGGTTACAAAACTGTTCAAAATTTTTATCTAAGGGAATATCTCGCGCGAGCGAAGTCTCGAGCGAGCGGGCCGCGCGCGCGAGATGCCATTTTCTCAATTTTCTTTTCTATGTTCTTGTAAAATTGTTCTGTAATTTAAAATTTTCATCTCTTGGGTATTTAGAAGCTCAGACATTGGCCAAAAACTACTCACTAGTGTACAAAATTGAAGAAAATTCTAACTAAAACTTGGGTTGCCTCCCAAGAAGCGCTAAGTTTTACGTCGTCAGCATTTTCATCTCTTGGGTATTTAGAAGCTCAGACATTGGCCAAAAACTACTCACTAGTGTACAAAATTGAAGAAAATTCTAACTAAAACTTGGGTTGCCTCCCAAGAAGCGCTAAGTTTTACGTCGTTAGCTCGACCGATGCACATGCTCAGTCGAGATAGACCGGATCTACCAGATCTATAGATTCGATTTCTCTTTCTTCTGTTTCCTCGGTTCGATATGGCTTAAGCTGTTGGCCGTTTACTTTAAACGGGGTTCCACCGTTTGTATCTTGAATTTCAATTGCTCCATGCGGGAACACTTGCGTTATAATGAACGGACCGTCCCATCGAAACCGTAGCTTACCCGGACACAACCTTAATTTTGAATTAAATAACCATACGCATTATCCAACTTCGAAATTCTTTCTTAGAATCATTTTATCGTGGAACGCTTTCGAACGTTCTTTATAGATTTTTGCATTTTCATACGCTTCATTCCTCAATTCTTCAAGTTCCTGTAGTTGAAGTTTACGATGACATCCTGCCGATGTTAAATTTTGGTTAAGCGTTTTTACGGCCCAATATGATCGATGTTCAAGTTCCACCGGTAGGTGGCACGCTTTTCCAAATACTAGTCGGTAGGGAGACATCCCGATAGGAGTTTTAAAAGCTGTACGATATGCCCAAAGCGTATCGGTCAGTCGTTGTAACCAATCTTTACGGTCTGGACGTCCCGTTTTTTCTAATATACTTTTTACCTCTCTATTAGACACTTCAACTTGGCCTTGGGTTTGCAGATGGTATGCGGTTCCTACTTTATGGGTTACGGAATATTTTCGGACGTGGGCTTCGAAGTCACGATTACAGAAATGCTTACCCCCGTCGCTTATAATTGCCCGTGGTGTACCGAATCGACAAAATATATTATCTTTTATAAATTGAACCACAACTTTATGGTCGTTGGTTCTCGTCGCCACTGCCTTCACCCACTTAGAAACATAGTCGACTGCGACTAAAATATATTCAAAACCGCAAGACGAGGGAAACGGACCCATAAAGTCGATGCCCCACACATCAAATATTTCTATAATAAGAATTGGGGTCATGGACATCACATCACGATGTGACATGTTCCCTGTTTGTTGACAACGTACGCAGTTCTGACAGAATTCATGTGCGTCTTTAAACAATGTTGGCCAATATAACCCACTTTGGAGAACTTTAGCATCCGTTCGACGGCCTCCAAAGTGACCTCCGCATTCTAGAGAATGACAAAAATTTAATATGGATTTGAATTCACTTTTCGGAACACAACGTCGTATAATTTGATCAGAACAGTGCTTAAATAACAGTGGGTCGTCCCAGTAGTAATGTTTAATTTGAGAAAAGAACCGATCTCTGTCTAAGCGAGACCACGTACTCGGGATATGTCCCGTAGCTAAGAAATTGACGATGTCACTGAACCACGGACGATTTACGGTAGATAACGCAAATAATTGCTCGTACGGGAACGAATCCTTTAGAGGGGTAATATCGTTTGATTCTATAAGAATTCGTGATAAGTGGTAAGCTACAATGTTTTCAGAACCCTTTTTATCCCGTATTTCATAATTAAACTCTTGAAGAAGTAAAATCCATCGGATTAACCTAGGTTTCGTTTCTTTCTTATTCAATAAATGACGCAATGCCGCATGATCAGTATAAACGATGACTTTTGAACCTAATAAATAAGAACGAAATTTGTCGAGGGCAAACACAACCGCAAGTAATTCTTTTTCAGTTGTTGTATAGTTCAATTGTGCATCATTTAGTGTTTTACTCGCATAATAAATTACGTGAGGGATTTTATTCACTTTTTGCCCCAAAACAGCTCCAACGGCATAGTCGGAAGCGTCACACATCAATTCAAACGGTAATGACCAATCAGGGGATTGGATTACCGGAGCCGTGGATAGTAAGGAGCGCAACGTTTCAAAATCCTTCAGGCAGTCGTTGTCAAAGACAAAAGGAACATCCTTGGCAAGTAGGTTGCACAAGGGGCGTGAAATTTTACTAAAGTCTTTGATAAATCGTCTATAAAAACCAGCATAACCTAGGAAGGAGCGGATCTGACGAATGGATGAAGGCGGTGGAAGTTTGTCTATTAACTCAATTTTTGCTTTATCAACCTCTATACCTCTCTTGGAAACAACGTGACCCAAGACTATTCCCTCTTGAACCATGAAATGGCTCTTTTCCCAACTTAATACTAAATTTGCTTCCTTGCACCGGGTGAGGACTTTCGTAAGATTTTGAAGGCATTCATCAAATGTAGGTCCGAAAACTGAGAAATCGTCCATAAATACTTCGAGAAATTTCTCAACCATGTCCGAGAAAATTGCCATCATACACCGTTGAAAGGTGGCCGGTGCATTGCACAAACCAAACGGCATACGACGGTAGGCAAAGGTTCCAAAGGGACATGTGAACGTTGTCTTTTCTTGGTCATCGGGATAAACGGGCACCTGGTTATAACCAGAGTATCCATCTAAGAAACAATAATAGGTTTGACCGGACAATCGTTCGAGGATTTGATCGATGAAGGGGAGAGGGAAATGATCCTTACGAGTCATCAAATTAAGTTTTATATAGTCAACACATACCCGCCAACCAGTAGTTTGCCGGGTGGGTATAAGGATTCCTTTTTCGTTAGGTACGACCGTGATACCTGATTTCGTTGGGACAACCTGAGTTGGGCTGACCCAATGACTATCGGATATCGGGTAGATAATTCCAGCATCTAAGAGTTTTATAACTTCCTTCTTAACCACTTCTTTCATGTTAGGGTTGAGACGTCATTGCATTTCCCTAGAAGGTTTAGCACTTTCTTCTAAATTTATTCTATGCATGCAAACTGACGGGTCAATTCCTTTTAGATCAGCGACCGTCCATCCAATCACCTTTTTATGATTACCTAGAACCTGTATTAATTGCACTTCCTGAAGCTCAGTTAAATTTGACACGATTATAACTGGAAGGGTTGCGTTCGTTCCTAGGAATGCATATTTTAAAGAATCCGACAACTGTCATGCCCGTTCCAGAATTTCATAGTTTAATCATGTATGATATGAAATTTTATGAATTATCATTGATATATGATAATTGAGGATAAGTGGTTGACTGTGAGTCAACGGTAAGGTGTCAGTGAGGACACGGGAACATAGAAGTTCATATTGCATAATCATGAGTAAATGACATTTATATGATTTAAATGTTATTTGACCTTATCTGGTGTTTCTATGAATAGTAATTATACCTGTGTAGTATAATTCTGGTAAATTTGGATATGATAGTATCATTTCGAGAACTGTGGTGAGAACGTGAGAGATACGTTAATTAAAAAGGTAGGCCGTGTAGAGATTTCACAGAATATAGTTTTTGGACGTTATTTTGGACCCAAACAAAACTTAGTCGGAAACTTTTGAAATTTATAGTTTACACTCGTAAAGTTATAAAATGGATGTCCGCGAAGTTTCGAGAACTATTAGAAGTTTGAGGAACTCGCGGGGAGGTAAACGTAATTTCCATAACTTTTGTCTATATATAGATGAGGATGAGATTCATTCTCATCCAAACTTTTTAAAATATCTAGAGAGAGGAGAGAGAAGGGAGATTTGGAGCCAACGGGCTTTGCGACGCCGATCGACGACCGTTTGTCTGTCAGATTTTCTCCAGATTTCAGATTTGAACTCGTGGAGGTACGATCTACGTTTTGATACCACTTAGGCCATGTTTGGCCAAGTTTTGTAAAGATCTTAATTTTAGACTTTTGGGAAAAACAGGTATAAACTTGTAGGAATTTTCTCAAATTCGAAATCCGACGTTTATTTAGCCTCTTAGTCGATCCTTCAAAGTTTGGGGGAAATTGCACGAGGTATGAAGTTCTAACTTGTAAAATATAGGGAAATACATGTTTTATATTTCGACGACGAAATTGTGATCCGGGCGAAATCCATGTATAAATTGTAGGCCCGTTAATTATGCACGCGCTAAATTGTGAAAAGCATGTCTAAATTTATGCGAGCACGTTAAGTTGTCTATGTGGGTCAAAGGGGAGTCTTATACAAATTCATGGCGGAGTAAGCTTCTCGATGTTTGAGAATTTAGTAGCGACGGCTACTGTGCATGGTTGATAGACTTGGACTTGCCATGGCACTTGTGGATACAATGGTTGATAGACTTGGACTTGCCATTGGTATCGCGGTTTAAGACTTGGACTTGCCGCTACCGGATGAATGCGTATTTTTCTCCCTAGAGACTATTGTATGATTTATGAGATTAAAGCATGTTTTATCATATATTGCATATGTTAGAACTTGTACGCTCAGCATATAGCTGAGCAGTGAAGATGTACTCCATTGCAGGTAAGAAGAAAGACAAGAAGAAGTGTGTGGAGTGAGGCCGATGAACGCCGGGGAATCACCTTTGTATATGTTTTTGTTTTAAATCCAAAATCTTGTGTAAGGATTTATATATTATTATACGCTGTAATAGATCCTTGGATTAGCTTTGTAATATGGTAATTCTGTACTTGAATGTCTGTAATTATGTTTTAATATGTTGAAAACCAGTTATGGTTGGGATTGTTGTTGGTATTGAGAAGCATGAGTTGTTAATTTTCAGCATAGGGCTGCCCAGCAGGGGAGCAGTCGACTGGACCCAGGGTCAGTCGACTGGATCTCGTGTGTTTGAGACACTGAAAGTGAATAGTAAGAGAAGCAGTCGACTGGATCCCTGATCAGTCGACTGAACCACTGTAGTTTTTGAATACTGCTTCTGTTAGTGGAAAAGCAGTCGACTGGATTCTCTGAGCAGTCGACTGGACCCCTTTGATTAAGTTGCATTTTGGGTTCTGCTTGACCCAGTTGACTGGGCAGTCGACTGGACCTCTGTTGAGGATTTAGGGTTTTAGTTTCTGCCAGGCACAGTCGACTGGACCCTAGTATAGTCGACTGGGCAGTCGACTGAACTTCTATGTTTTGAATTGGATTCTTGTGAACACTTTTGATCGAACAAAATCTTTTTATAACTCTGATTTCAATGGATTTTACAAACTCAGAGGGTAATGTTCCCTAAGTTTTAAATACCCAGGGTTGTTTTAAAGTTCTTTCCGCTGCGTATATTTATATGATTGTTTGGATGAGCCTTGGTGGCGTGCCACGTGTCCTATTTCCACGCGTAGTGGGATGGGTCGTGACATTTAGTGGTATCAGAGCTAGAGGTAACAAAACTTTGGGAACGTTCGACGACGAGTGGAGTGTTGAGTGAATTGTCACATGTTTTAAATTACATTCATACATCTTAGAGATGTTTGATGCATATGGATGTTGTTTTACATACATACTATTGTTATTGTTGTACATGCATAGTGTTTATGCATTGAGAACTACAGGATTGTAATCATGGATGACCGAGAGTTATCACCCCATACACGACGAATGAATGAAATGGCAGAGATGATGGGGAATATGGGGAAAATGATACGGAATATAGCGGAGTGACTGCCTCCCACACCTCACATCGAAGTGGAACCAATAACTATAGTAAATGCACCCGAAAATAGGGGTATGAGATCAATATCTGAACAGTTTACTCGAAAGAAACCGATGGAATTTCATGGGACACCCGATCCAACGCTCGTAGAACATTGGATAATGCACATGGAACGAATCTTCCGATCTATCCCGATGACCGATAGAGAGAAGATGGAAAATGCAAGTGATGTACTGAAGGGTGAAGCCCAGAACTGGTGGGTAAATGTACTAGATCAAGGGGCACCGATTACTTGGGAAGGGTTCAAGGCGGAATTCAATCGCCGGTTCTTTCTGCGAGCCGCCTACAATGCGAAGAAGCGAGAATTCGATAACTTGAAGCAGGGAGATATGACTGTAACCGAATATACTTCCAAGTACAATGCGTTGTTGAGGTTTGGCAAGGGTTCAGTACCAGAGGAGGAAGATAGAGCAAGGAAATTCGAAGAAGGTTTAAGGGAAAATATTCGTTTAAGGGTGGAAACCTACGAACATTTGACTGTGGCAGCAGTACAACAAACGGCGCTAGTGGCCGAGAGTGGAATGGAAAGGTCGAGGCAGAATCAGCACGGAAAACGAAGCAATGAGAGTGGAGATAGGAACCAAGGCGGATCTTTCAAGAGGCCATTTCAAAGAGGCTCTGGTTCTAGTTCCAGTGATTTCAGGAGAACGCCAAGTAGCATACCGTTGTGTTCGCTTTGCAACAGACCACACTCAGGCCGATGTTTCATGACCAAATCCCAGAACAGGAACCAAGGCGGGGGTAGTATAAATTCAACACCCGACATGAGAGGCAAGTGTTATGATTGTGGAGTATTTGGGCACCAAGCCAGGGATTGCCCGAGGAAGTATCTTCAGCAAGGAACTAGTTCTATGGCTTCCAGTGGGTCGAAGCCTAGACAGTCCAATGACGGAGGACAAAGGACGGAGCAACGTCAAGGAAGAGCATATCAGATGAACCCAGGAGATGTGACTGCTTCCGAGACAGTAGTCTCAGGTATGGTGCTTGTATGTTCGCACTTAGCACGCATACTTGTTGACTCGGGATCTACGCATTCATTTGTATCACATGTTTTTGTTGAACATTTGAATGTTAAATCGGCACAGTTAGGATATAAATTGTCTATTTCTGTGCCACTTAGTAAATCGGTAGTGACGTCTACTATATATAAGAACTGTGAAATCAAATTAGGCGAGAAGTTGATGACTGTAGACCTTATACCGATTGGGGTGAATCATTTTGATGTGATACTGGGAATGGATTGGTTAGCCCTTAACCAAGCTACGATAGATTGTGAACGGAAAGAAGTTAATTTTCGATCACCGGTACATGGGAACTTTTGTTTCCAAAGGAGTGGGGTTACACCGCCGCCGTATTTGATTTCAGCTATCCGGGCGGGAAGATTATTGAAAAAGGGATGTCACGGATTCCTATGTTCAGTGACCGATGTCTCAGTGACCGAATTCAAAGTAGAAGACATTCCGATAGTGCGAGAATATTCAGATGTCTTTCCTGATGATCTACCAGATGTTCTTATTGAGAGAGAAATTGAATTCACCATTGAGGTAAAGCCAGACTCAAGACCGGTATCCAAGGCACCGTATAGAATGGCACCACTAGAATTGAAGGAACTGAAGGTTCAACTACAAGAGTTACTTGATAAAGGTTTCATTCAACCAAGTATTTCGCCGTGGGGAGCTCCAATGTTGTTTGTAAAGAAGAAAGACGGTTCAATGCGTATGTGTGTAGATTACCGAGAACTAAACAAGTTAACGATTAAGAATAAGTACCCGTTACCCAGAATTGATGACTTATTTGATCAACTTCATGGGGCACAAGTGTTCTCCAAGATAGACCTGAGATCGGGTTATCATCAGTTGAAAGTGAAGGCCGAAGATGTCGAGAAAACAGCTTTCAGAACGCGTTATGGACACTATGAGTTCTTAGTTATGCCATTTGGAGTTACCAATGCACCAGCCGCGTTCATGGATCTTATGAATCGAGTATTCAAGGATTATTTGGATGACTTTGTGATTGTATTCATTGACAATATCCTTATCTATTCACCGAGTGAAATAGAACACGAGAACCACTTGAGGTTGATACTTCAGAGATTACGAGAAAAACAATTATTTGGTAAATTCAAGAAATGTGAATTTTGGTTGTCTAGTATTACTTTTCTTGGTCACGTGATTGACAAGAATGGAGTATCAGTTGATCCTCACAAAGTAGAAGCTGTATCTAATTGGCAAAGGCCGACTTCCGTATCCGAAATTCGAAGTTTCTTGGGATTAGCGGGATACTACCTCCGTTTTATTGAACATTTCTCGAAGATCTCATTGCCAATGACAAAGTTAATGAGAAAGGGAGTTACATTTGAATGGAGTCAGGAATGTGAAGACAGTTTCCAAGAATTGAAAGCACGACTAACGAGAGCACCTATCCTGACAATACCATCCGGAACCGAGGGGTTTGTGATCTATAGTGATGCTTCACACAAAGGGTTGGGATGCGTGTTGATGCAAGGGGGTAAAGTGATTGCTTATGCTTCTAGACAGTTGAAGACACATGAAATTAATTGTCCGACCCATGATCTGGAATTAGCTGCAGTAATTCATGCTTTGAAGATTTGGAGACATTATTTATACGGAGAAAAGTGTGAGATATTCACGGACCACAAGAGTTTGAAATATATTTTCACCCAACGGGACTTGAACATGAGACAGCGAAGATGGTTGGAGTTGATGAAAGATTATGATCTTTCGATTGAGTACCATCTGGGGAAGGCGAATGTAGTAGCCGATGCATTAAACCGGAAGACGCCGAGGAATTTAGCCGACGAGCTAACACAACAAAAGGAGTTGATAAACGAGATGGAACGCTTAGAATTGGATGTGATTCCAGGGACCAATGATGACTTGATGATGGCGATTGTAGCACACCCAGATATTATTGAAGAGATCAAGAAAGAACAATTTAACGATGTCTATTTGTGCAGAATGAGAGATGAGATATCTTTGGGAAAGCGACCTGGTTTTGTATTAGAACAAGGAACATTGAAACTGGGAAATCGATTATGTGTACCGAATGTGAAAGACTTGAAAGAGAGAATTTTAGAAGAAGCTCATAGTACAAAATATTCAGTGCACCCGGGAAGTAATAAGATGTACCAGAACTTGCGAGAAAACTTCTGGTGGAAGGGTATGAAGCGTGAAGTCGCTAAGTTTGTATCCAAATGTTCGGCATGTCAGCAAGTGAAAGCAGAGAGACAAGTACCTGCCAGATTGCTACAACCTTTACCTGTGTCTGAATGGAAGTGGGACGAGATCACGATGGATTTTGTTTCTGGATTTCCACTATCATGCAATAAGAATAATAAGATTTGGGTTATAGTTGACCGATTAACCAAGTCAGCTCATTTTCTACCGATCAAGACGACTAAACCGTCCAAGTTAGCGAAATTGTATGTGAAAGAGATTGTAAGACTACATGGAGTACCAGCTGTGATTATATCCGATCGCGATAGTAGTTTTACGTCAAGGTTTTGGGGAAGTTTACAAAAAGCTATGGGTATGAAATTGAGTTTCAGTACTGCATTTTATCCTCAGACCGATGGACAGTCAAAGCGTATGATTCAGACCTTAGAAGATATGTTGAGATTGTGTGTATTAGACTTTGGGAGTGATTGGGAGCACCACTTGCCGTTAATTGAATTTTCTTATAACAACGGATTTCAATCAAGTATTGGTATGGCACTATATGAAGCTCTGTATGGCCGTAAGTGTTGATCACCGGTTTGTTGGACCGAGGTAGGAGAAAGGAAGTTGTTAGGACCTGAGTTAATACAGGTGACTACTGAAAAGGTGAAATTGATTCAAGAGCGACTCAAGGTAGCTCAGAGTCGATATAAGAGTTATGCGGACTCTAAACGACGACCGATGAATTTTGAAGTGGGAGATTTCGTATATTTGCGAGTATCGCCTTCAAAAGGCATTGTACGATTTGGAAAGAGGGGAAAGCTCAATCCGAGATTCATAGGACCTTTTGAGATCCTAGAGAGAGTAGGTCCAGTGGCTTATCGATTGGCCTTGTCATCAGAGTTGGCACATGTGCATAACGTATTTCACGTGTCGATGTTGAGACGATGTATGACAGATGCAAATAAGATCATTGTACCTGAACCATTGCAAATTCAGGGGGACTTGACTTATGTGGAACAACCAGTGGAGATTCTAGATCGCAAAGAACAAGTTTTGAGAACCAAGACTATTCCAATGGTGAAAGTGCTATGGCGTAGTCATACGGTGGGAGAGGCTACATGGAAAAGTGAGGAAGACATGAGGAATGAGTATCCATACTTATTCGACGCATGAGGTAAAGTTTGGGGACAAACTTCCTTTTTGGAGGGGAGAGTTGTCATGCCCGTTCCAGAATTTCATAGTTTAATCATGCATGATATGAAATTTTATGAATTATCATTGATATATGATAATTGAGGTTAAGTGGTTGATTGTGAGTCAACGGTAAGGTGTCAGTGAGGACACGGGAACATAGAAGTTCATATTGCATAATCATGAGTAAATGACATTTATATGATTTAAATGTTATTTGACCTTATCTGGTGTTTCTATGAATAGTAATTATACCTGTGTAGTATAATTCTGGTAAATTTGGATATGATAGTATCATTTCGAGAACTGTGGTGAGAACGTGAGAGATACGTTAATTAAAAAGGTAGATCGTGTAGAGATTTCACAGAATATAGTTTTTGGACGTTATTTTGGACCCAAACGAAACTTAGTCGGAAACTTTTGAAATTTATAGTTTTCACTCGTAAAGTTATAAAATGGATGTGCGCGAAGTTTCGAGAACTATTAGAAGTTTGAGGAACTCGCGGGGAGGTAAACGTAATTTCCAGAACTTTTGTCTATATATAGATGAGGATGAGATTCATTCTCATCCAAACTTTCTAAAATATCTAGAGAGATGAGAGAGAAGGGAGATTTGGAGCCAACGGGCTTTGCAACGCCGATCGACGACCGTTCGTCTGTCAGATTTTCTCCAGATTTCAGATTTGAACTCGTGGAGGTAAGATCTACGTTTTGATACCACTTAGGTCGTGTTTGGCCAAGTTTTGTAAAGATCTTAATTTTAGACTTTTGGGAAAAATAGGTATAAACTTGTAGGAATTTTCTCAAATTCGGAATCCGACGTTTATTTAGCCTCCTAGTCGATCCTTCAAAGTTTGGGGGAAATCACACGAGGTATGAAGTTCTAACTTGTGAAATATAGGGAAATACATATTTTATATTTTGAAGACGAAATTGTGATCCGGGCGAAATCCATGTATAAATTGTAGGCCCGTTAATTATGCACGCGCTAAATTGTGAAAAGCATGTCTAAATTTATGCGAGCACGTTAAGTTGTCTATGTGGGTCAAAGGGGAGTCTTATACAAATTCATGGCGGAGTAAGCTTCTCGATGTTTGAGAATTTAGTAGCGACGGCTACTGTGCATGGTTGATAGACTTGGACTTGCCATGGCACTTGTGGATACAATGGTTGATAGACTTGGACTTGCCATTGGTATCGCGGTTTAAGACTTGGACTTGCCGCTACCGGATGAATGCTTATTTTTATCCCTAGAGACTATTGTATGATTTATGAGATTAAAGCATGTTTTATCATATATTGCATATGTTAGAACTTGTACGCTCAGCATATAGCTGAGCAGTGGAGATGTACTCCATTGCAGGTAAGAAGAAAGACAAGAAGAAGTGTGTGAAGTGAGGCCGATGAACGCCGGGGAATCACCTTTGTATATGTTTTTGTTTTAAATCCAAAATCTTGTGTAAGGATTTGTATATTATTATACGCTGTAATAGATCCTTGGATTAGCTTTGTAATATGGTAATTCTGTACTTGAATGTCTGTAATTATGTTTTAATATGTTGAAAACCAGTTATGGTTGGGATTGTTGTTGGTATTGAGAAGCATGAGTTGTTAATTTTCAGCATAGGGCTGCCCAGCAGGGGAGCAGTCGACTGGACCCAGGGTCAGTCGACTGGATCTCGTGTGTTTGAGACACTGAAAGTGAATAGTAAGAGAAGCAGTCGACTGGATCCCTGATCAGTCGACTGAACCACTGTAGTTTTTGAATACTGCTTCTGTTAGTGGAAAAGCAGTCGACTGGATTCTCTGAGCAGTCGACTGGACCCCTTTGATTAAGTTGCATTTTGGGTTCTGCTTGACCCAGTCGACTGGGCAGTCGACTGGACCTCTGTTGAGGATTTAGGGTTTTAGTTTCTGCCAGGCACAGTCGACTGGACCCTAGTATAGTCGACTGGGCAGTCGACTGAACTTCTATGTTTTGAATTGGATTTTTGTGAACACTTTTGATCGAACAAAATCTTTTTATAACTCTGATTTCAATGGATTTTACAAACTCAGAGGGTAATGTTCCCTAAGTTTTAAATACCCAGGGTTGTTTTAAAGTTCTTTCCGCTGCGTATATTTATATGATTGTTTGGATGAGCCTTGGTGGCGTGCCACGTGTCCTATTTCCACGCGCAGTGGGATGGGTCGTGACAGCAACGGCTTAAGTTTGAGTGTTGGAGGATACTCAATGGATGGTAGGGCCGGTTCATGTGCAAGAGGCGGTAAAGCTTCTATTTGAGGTTTCCATGGAAGTGCATTTGTCGTGTTTACGGATTCCAATAGAGTATTTACATCTTCAATATTTGTGTCAATGTTGAAATCATTAAAATTGAAATGTGATAAGCATGCTTCCAACGCTTCCTTAGTCAACATAAAAGGCGCTGCCTCTTCAACTAATTCGTCTATTAAGTCTATGGCATAGCAGTCTGCCTCTTCATCATCTCTATGTAGTTGATTAGACGCATTGAAGAAGTTAAGACGCACGGTCATATTACCAAAAGTTATATCCATCACTCCAGTCCTACAGTTAATAATAGAGTTAGCCGTGGCTAGGAACGGGCGTCCTAGGATGACCGGGACGTGTTTGCTAGCATCTAAGACTGGTTCGGTGTCTAGCACGATAAAATCGACCGGATAATAGCATCTATCGACTTTCACCAATACATCTTCTACTACCCCTCGTGGAACTTTAATTGACCTATCGGCTAATTGTAAGGTGGCCGCAGTCGGTTTTAGTTCTCCTAAACCCAAATGTTCATATACTGAATAGGGTAGCAAATTCACACTCGCCCCTAAATCAAGAAGAGTCCGATGAATGTATTTATCCCCGATGTGACAGGCTATGGTTGGAGTACCCGGGTCTTTGTATTTTAGAGTGTTAGTATTAAACATGGAGCTAACCTTTTCTGTGAGGAACACTTTCTTAGATAAATGATTCCTAGACTTCCTCTTCTGAGTGCATAGATCCTTTAAGAACTTAGCATACGGGGGTATCTGTTTAATCGCATCTAGTAGTGGAATATTAATTTTTACTTCTTTAAATATTTCAAGTATATCTTCCGGCTTCGTGCTTTTTCTAGTGAAGTGAGCCGGGGCTTCCCCGCTCGATGGGAAGGGCATCCTAGGCACATAGTTGGAAGGATTCGCTGCTTTAGATGTTTTATTAGATACCAAAGGATTAGCGTCTTTTGAAACTGGAATAGAATTCTCTTCCTTTTCACCTTTTTCTTTACCCTTACCTTTTCCTGCCTCTAGAGGAGGTACGACCTCCTCAGGACGTTCGGTGGTCCTTGTTGAGACAGCGTTAACTTGATCACTTGCCGAACTCACCTCATACTGACCCTTAGGATTTTGCACAGGCTGACTTGGTAATTTTCCCTCATTACGTCGATTCAATGTATTAGGTAATTGTCCCATTTGGGACTCTAACTTCGCTATAGATTGCGTATGGGAATTTACAAGCTGAGACTGCGATTGTGATTGGGCCTCTAAGGTCTTTAATGATGCCAACACACTTTCTTCGAAATTTTTATCCCTAGGAGGATTAGCACGGAAGAGAGGTTGTTGGTATTGGTTTTGTTGATTCGGAGGCTGCTGATACTGATTAGATTGTGGTTTATACGCATTAGGAAAAGTGGTAGTATCGGGTTTCGAATACGGTTTCTCACTATTAGAGTTCCATGAAAGGTTCGGGTGAGGTCCCCATGTCGTGTTTGGTTTATAACCCGTGGGGTTATAATTGGATCGTTGGAACTGTTGAACAGCATGTATATGTTGTTCTACAAATTTTGGGAACTGGGATGCAGACGGACATGCTAATGTTGAATGTGACGAATCGGAGCATAACTGGCATATTTCAGCAGACAGAGGTGGGCCTTGCATACGGCCCATCATCATGAGTTGGTCCATTTTTCTATTTAATTCTTGGATTTCATATGAATGATTAGACTCAACTTTCGCCTCTCTCTTTGGATGAGGTAGAAGGTGTCCCTCAGGTCGTACGGATACCGCTTGGTGCATAGAGTTTTCGCTTAATGTTTCAAATATCTTCCATGCTTCATCGGCACTCTTGTGGAGGAACGTCCCCGCACAAATAGCATCGACGGTATTTCGAACGGTAGGAATTAATCCTTCATAGAAGACTTGCACCAGTTGCCATTTAGGTATCTGGTGATGAGGGCAAGAACGTAAGAGTTCTTTAAACTGTTCCCATGTATCGTAAAGTGTCTCCCCATCTTGCATTGTAAAATTAGTTATTGACTTTCTAATCTGATTCGTCCTGGTTATGGGGAAGAATTTTTGTAGGAACGCAGTTTGCAACTCATCCCATGTTCTTATTGAATTTGGCTCCAACGATTGGAGCCAGTACTTCGCTTTATCTTTAAGTGAAAACGGGAACAGACGCATTTTTAATTCATCATCTGTTAAGTTCTGAATCTTTAAAGTCGCACAGATACCCTGAAACTCACCTAGATGATTATAAGGGTCTTCTTTAACACGCCCGTGAAATGACGGCAAGAGCGCAATAGTTGAGGATTTGATTTCAAAATGAGCTGCCGTCACTTCCGGCAATGCAATACACGACGGTGGTGTGTGCAGTAGGAGTGAAATAGTTCTTTAATGGTGGTGGTGGGGGTATGTTAAGATTATCCCCATCATTCTGATTATTTCCATTATTCCGGTTATGTCCGAAATCGGCCATAGGAATAGGTTCGATTTTTATCGTTTTAGTTTTCCTTAAACGGTTAAGGGTACTACGGATTTCTGATTCAAACGAAGATGACGGTTCCGGTGTGGATTCGTCGTCTAACATCAACCGAGCTCTCGCAGCTTGGGTTGATGACCTAAGGCCTCTAAGTGTGCATTCAAGTTCGAGATTAAGCGGATTTAATTTAGGTTTAGTTGAATGAGTACCAAACATACACTAAGGACTGACTCAATAAAAAAAACAAAAATAGCTACGCTAATAACCAAGCATGCAAGCACACAAGACTAATGTGATGCATGAAATTATCCTATAATGCAATGACCGCATCAAGCCCAGCGCCCCGGGTTTCCTAGCTAATGCAATGCTCACTCCACACCTACCCTAATGCAAGTATTGCGTCACAGCGCCCTGACTTACAGTGGTTCGATGCGAAATTTAAATAACGGATTTACTTGGTGATTTTAAATTGATTGCAATTTATTTTCTTGCAGGTCCGCGTAAGCTCCGTTGACGTGCACAGCTGCTCCACTCGATCTTGCTAGAATTGACGATTTGAGATCTGTAGAAAACAAGAATAATTTTAGCGACTCGAAAATAGGACGAAAAATAAAGAAAATAAAATGGAAACTAATATTTACTAACTAAGTAAATTACGATTCTAATAATTAACGGTAAAAATTATTTCAATCCCCAAAAATTGATCTCGTCAAAATCAAGATATACAAGTATGTTTATTTGTGCTTTACTTTCAAAAGATTTGTAGTGTGGAAAGTAAAGGTCGAACCCACAGAGATTGTTAACTTTTAATCCTTTAATTACTAAAATCTAATCTAGCTAGTTATAAGAAAATCGGGAGTTTGATTGGTTTAAAATTTGATTATTACTACTAATTAAACTATGAAGTAAAATATGAAATTTTAGAATAAAATCTAAAAGTAAATCTAAGTAAACCTGTATGCGAAATTTAATGTTGATTTAAATATATGGAGATGAGATCTAGGATTACAATTTCGCCACTAACTATGCATTGGGGGTCTACACTTCCTAATCTAAGTTCTATGTTTGGATAGTTATGATCTATCGTAGCTACAAGCCCAATAGTATCGTCAAGAGAATATTGTTAGTTCAATCTAAGCATAATCCATCTATGGTTCACATGAATTATCTACCTATAACTAGGATGTAGCATAACTCATCTTTCCTAAGCATGGATTATAAAAGATGTAAACATCACAATCACATAAGCACCATTGTATGTAAATACTCCTATCAATCACAGAAATCAAGGACTATTGAGTTCAATAAGCATAAGGAAAAATCTAAGACAAGAATAAATCCAAAATACTATTGATTATTAACATTAAAACTGATTATATATAAATAATCCACCAACATACAATCACTATCCCAAAACATAGAATCCTAAAGTATAAAAGCATAGAAAATCCCCCTTTACATAGCTAGGGTTTCATTGAAAACCCTAGATTAGGAGTTTAGTTGTTCATGATGGTTGAAAGCATGAAGATGGAGTTGATGGAAGCCATTAGAGACCTTCAAGCTTGCTCTTCTCCTTCCTCTTCCTTCAATGAATGTATGTAAATAGATTTCTAGGTGTGTAACCCTTAAAAATCCTAAAAACTAAGAATATATAGAGTTTGCAAGAGCTTTCTAAAGCTTTCCTACCCCGAAATGGATTAAAACAGGTGTTATTTACAATCTGGACGTCTTCAAGCAGTTTCGTTTGCACAGGGCTCTTCAGAATATTGAAATACGTAACTTTGCTTTTTATACGGATCGCGCGAGCGGGCCGCGCGAGCGGGCCGCGCGAGCGCGTAAATGGGAGGGTCGCGCGCGCGGGTTGCGCGAGTGAATTCTGGGTTTTCGCTCCCGCGGATTGCGCGCGCGATGTGCCTTTTTCTGCTTCTTTCTTCCTACTTTTTCACCTTTTTTACCCTGGTATACTTGTTTTCTTTTAAAACCTGACAGAAAATAGAAAATAAAGTAAAACTACACAAAAACAGGATAAAAACGGCTAACAAATGTGAGTTAAGGCGTATAATTGGGATTTGTTCTCTCCCGATCAGGCACCTAAAAAAGAAAGAAGAAAAATTTGGCCATCTTTCCCATGATCATAATGGTCTGCTCTCCCCAACTAGCGATCCATACTTCAAATTCTGTTAACCATACATTTCTGTTGAAAAGTACACTCAACCGTTTGGGATAATTTTGCTTCTTCCAATGGGGCTCGACATAGTCTTTGAAATTCTTCAAATTGAGGAGTGTAAGATGCATACATACATGCATATTAGACGAGTATAGGTGCGTTTACCTTACGGAATAACTCGTCGGATCGTTGGAATGACGTTGTTACGAATCCTCTTATCGAACCACGAACTAGCTGCCTCTGTGCACTCTCTTGTGTCCCGTATAGTCGCAGAGATGCTTCTTGAGCGATCTCCGATGACACCACGCTCTAGATCCCAAGCCCTTGTAGTGATAGGCTAGAGAGAGAAACTGTGAATGAGAGAGAGAGAGAGAGGCTGCGTGAGGGAGAGAGAGAGAGAGAGAGAGAGAGAGAGAGAGAGGCTAAGATTTTTATGTCTCCTTAGGTTTTCAATGTGTAATACACACACATATATATAAGCACAATGAAAACCTAACAGGCTTGGGACTCCAAACCCCGTTACTTGGTGTCCAAGCCAGGTCTTATTGGACCCAGTCCAATAACATGTGGGTACCTGTATGGCCCGACCACAATATGGGTTACATCTCCCATTCACCCACATAGGGTTAGTTCTAAAACTAATCTCTCAACACAACGGAACTTCTCATCTCTTCATACATGGAAATAGAACGTGCGACCTTAAGAAAAGAAAGTACAGCGACAAGAGTGTAATGCCAAATCATCACCATAACCAGCAAGACACATCACTCGGAGGCTTCTGGTGTATGCCTTAGACGATTCAACCACACCAGATACAACATTCTCAATCCCTCGGTGAAAAGAATTGTTGTACCACCTCAATGTAGTGTACTCATGACATATCAGCAACAAAATACGATTGTCGCAGGCTTGCTAATGAGTCACAAAACATGGTGTGTTATTGAACATGTCAACCTGACTGACTTAATTGCTTGCCCAGACACACCCCATAGAACGGAATTAACTCTTCGTTCTAGGATAGCATGCTAAAGCAGCTGTCATCAAGCGTCCTCTTCATGACATAGTCTTAAGTCGTGAAGGCAACCAGTTTGTAGGATAACCAATGTCTTGGATATGCTACATGGCTCACACAGCAATGAAGAGGAATCCATTCACTGCTCCACAGTCGATCGCAAAAGCACATACAGTATGATATGTATGCTATGGCGTTCTTCCATAAAAATGGGCATGTCACTCTGTGTTTGAAAAAACAAGCAACGCCATACGAATCTTAGTCTAGACGTTACACAAAACGTCTAACCTGAGTCTCCAGCACAGTCGCTCCTCATAGCGCCCGTCTGAAAACTCACATTCGGCTATAAACAGGCTATATAGAGTCGTGGGATATCTCTATGTTTGACCAAATGTAAAGGTCTCATCTTAGATCCATCTAAGGTGACATATAGAAATAATGGGGTGTATATCTAGCTCGCTGTTCTTATACTACGTAGATATAAGGGTTTAAGCTCGCTTTCTAAGCGCTATGGACACACATGTCCTAGCTTGCTATCTAAGCACCATGAACACAAATGTCTCATCTTGCTCGCCATCTAAGCGCCATGGACACGCATGCCCTAGTTCGCTATCTTGGCGCCAAGGTGAATCACCCGTGTGAGCAGGTCGATTCAAGCCCGGTGACATATTAGAAATGTGCATTCATTCCATTCATACAATAATTATAATATGGAATTCAACAAATTTATTATTAACTGGATAATAATAAGAATAATAATGTCAAATCCAATACAGGTGTCTAAACATATCAAATCCTACGAAGTCCCATACTACTAATGTGGGACTGAAAAACATCTTTGTCAATGGGCTTAGTCAATGGATCAGCCACCATACTGCCAGTGGAGATATGCCTCAAGACAATTTCCCCTTGCGCAACCATATCTCGAATGTAGTGATGGCAGATATCTATGTGCTTTGACTTCCCATGGTACTTGGGGTCTTTTGCATAGGCCAAAGCTGATGTGATATCGCTATAAATGAGCATTGCTTCATCCACATGTGACGAAGAGCCTAGGCGTCGCAAAAACCTCCTCAACCAGACAGCTTCCTAAACAACCGTCGAACAAGCCACATACTCTGCCTCCATCATGGACAGTGCGATGCATGACTGTTTCTTGCTACACCAAGAGATTGTTCCACCTCCAAGTGTGAATGCGTAGCCAGAAGTGGACTTGCGTTCATCTTTATCGCTAGCCCAATCAGCATCACTATATCCTCTCAGCTTCAAGTCTCCTCCATGATAACAAAGGGCAAGGTCCATAGTCCCGTAAATGTATCGCATGATCCGCTTCACTGCTCTCTAGTGATATGGACCAGGGTTACTCTGGTAACGACTAACTAGACCCACTGCATAGCAGATGTCTGGACAGGTACACAACATAGCGTATGATGAGAGCTGATATTAGCTTAATATTAGCTCGATAAGGAATAAAAACTGACTGGATTTAACCCCATTTCTCTAGTGTTACCTACACTTGTGTTTTAATTCGTTTCTTTACACAATGATGTATTTTTCGTGGTATGTTGTTGTGTTTAGCTCTTTGAATGCAGGTTCTGAAGTTAAAATGAATAACAAGTTGAAAGGAATAACTCAAGAAACAAATTGATGAAGTCTTGGTACCAATCGATTGACATCATATCAATCGATTAACATTTTTTCATGATCAATCGATTGGTGTTTTTACCAATCGATTGAAATTTTTATCAATCGATTGAGATCTTTGTCAATCGATTGACTAAAACCGGAAACAGTCTGTGTTAATGGAGCAAGATTTCAGCAATCAGGACGACGACCAGCCGTTATGGAGTGAACCTGGACACCTTTAGCCCGTGAATTTGACATTATATATAGAGGAGAGTGAAGAGGGTAAAGGGTTGGCTTCATTTTGTATTGTTTTGTAGGGATTTCTCCATTTTATTCTCGGTTTTTGATTGAATTCCAGTGAAAAGTTTAATATTCTCCACTCAATTTCAAGTTCAGGTTTCTTTCTTGCCTCCAGTTGCTTAGGAATTGTTTGATTGTGAATTTTATTATAGTTTTAGTTTGATTTCAACATTTTTAGTTCATAATTTTAATCCATTTCAATGTTAGATCCCACTTTTCAGTTTATTTATGTTTATGCAGTCCTAAATATGCTTGCGTAGAATCTTGGTTGGGAATAATGTGAAGAAACATTGTTCCCAGCCCTCTGCCATGATTCTGTGAAAGAGTCAATGTCAATCGATTGGATACAGAATCCAATCGATTGACATAGATTCCAAGTCAATCGATTGATATACTTGTCAATCGATTGAAAGCCATTTCATATCAATCGATTGACATGATGTCAATCGATTGGTATGTTTATGACTTGGGTTTACTCTTTTTTGTATTCCAGTAACTTTTGTTTCAGAAACTAAGCCCAAATTGATCTTTCTAGTTCGAATTGCAGTCTGATTTTGAAATAAGAGCTCTTTTGATTAATTAACTCAATGAACACTCATAACAAACACATCGAATATTTCATACTCAATTTGTTAGTTGTTGTTCATGGCTTTAATTAACTTTTTATTCCAGTCCTTCATAAATAAGTTAGGTAAACGAACCACTAAGTATGCAAGATTCACATACTTAGTGTCTAGAATGCTTAACTTAATCATTTTCGAAATAAGGAATACTCTAACGATAAAACCCCAGCTGTTCGTTTTTGTTAAATCATGGTAGTGGCTGGTACTTTGTGGATTCACATGTTCCCAACTCTTTTTATATTTAATTTCATATCACAGTTTTTAATTATATCTAGTTAAGTTATCGCTTAACTTTATTTTGTTTCTTTTATTTACTCTATAGGACTGTTAGAACCCCCCCCCCCCCCAGCTAAAAGAAATCATCTTTTATTTGAATTTAGGATTCAATCTAGATCTTTCTGCCTTTATCTTCCGTCCTTTGGGATTCGACCCGGTCTTACCAGTTTTAACGCGACGCGACCGTCTACACTTGGACGTACTCTTCGGAGAACACATTTCAAATCGTGTCAAGTTTTTGGCACCGTTGCCGGGGACGGTAACAAAAGTCAGAATCTCTTGATTGATCCGATCTTTCTTATCCCATTTCTATCTTTCTTTTTCTTTTCATTCTTCAGACACAAGCTGCGTTAATTTGTGTCATTCTATGTCCTTTGACTCCACTGAAGCTTTCATCACTGATCTATTTGAAGATTCCATTGATAGTGCTGATAATCCCATTTTTACTCCGTCTATTTCTAATCCAATGTCTGATACGGAGAGCCAACAAGGAGAGAATGGGCATGACCTCATCGATGACGGTCAACGACCTCTACGAGAACTCTTGGCTCCAGATCGTACTGCCACACCTTCTTGTATCTGCATTCCTCCGCACACGGGTACATTCCATTTTCGTAACGGGATGATTAATATTCAACTTTTACCCACATTTCACGGGATGGATAAAGAGAAGGCGTACTTACACATTCGAGATTTCGAAGACGTTTGTGGCACTTTCACAGATCAGACTTGCCCGAGTGACATAATCCGACTAAAGCTTTTCCCCTTCACCTTGAAGGACAAAGCAAAGTCATGGTTGTTGTCGCTCAAACCGAACTCTATTTCAACTTGGCCAGCAATTCATGAAGCCTTTCTTAAGAAATTCTTCCCTAACCGATTAACAAATGACATTTTGAGACAGATCAAGATGTATAATCAAAAAGAGGAAGAAACTTTCGCTGAGGCATGGGAGCGTTTTAAGGATTTGTTACTGCGCTGCCCACATCATGGGTTTGAGAAGTGGCGAACAATAAGCTTCTTCTATGATGGCCTAAGTCCAAAGTCAAAGAAACTCGTAGAAACTACGAGTGATGGTGAGTTCATGAGCAAAAATGCTGACCAAGCAGAAGCTCATTTCGAATGGTTAGCCGAACATGCACCAGAATGGGAAACTCAAGTGACGAGAACTCAGACTAGTTCAAGTTCAAGTAAAAAGAGTATTTATCAGTTGAAAGCGGAAGATGGCTTGATGGAAAAATACGAGCAACTGGCTCGTAAATTAGAAGTTTTGGAAGCAAAGAAGGACCCGGTAATACAATTTGCATCTGAAGAATCATGTTCGAGTTGTCTACAAATGGGGCATACCTCTCAACATTGCCAAATATACCCTGTTTATCAAGAACAGAGTCCAGTAGAGGTACACGCTATAAATGCCCCTGGTCGTTTCAACCCCAATGATAGGTGGAGTCATCCTGGTTTTGATCAAAGAAACAGTGCTGCTGCAGCAAACCCATCTCAACAATGGCAGCCGAATAAAGGAAACCAATACCGACCTCAGAACCAGGGATACCACCAAAGTTATCAATCTCCTACCTATCAACAAAATCAAGGGTATCATCATAATCAATATCAACAAAATCATTCACCTCAGATCAACTACAATCAGGGGGGCAACAACCAAACCTCATCAAACACTTACGTGCCACCTCATAAGAAGGCACAAGAGGATCCTAATACACTCATGATGCACCAGATGATGCAACTAATGAGTAAACTCAACACAAGTGTAGAGAGGTTAGCTACCCAACAAGGGAATCGAGAACAAACCATGTTCCCTGCATAACCAGAGCCAAATCCTAAAGGCCAACACTCGGGTACAGGACCCTCAGGATCTGGACCACATGAGGAGGCCAAGGCTGTAACTGTGTTGAGAAGTGGAAAGGAAATTGAGAAAGTCTCTTTACCCTCACAACCTGTAGTTAGTAATGAAGAAGAGGTAGAGAATGAAGAAGAATTGGTGGAAGAAAAGAAAGAGGGCGAAACAGTTGAGCCCGAAATAACAGTTCTCGAGGATACTGAGATAAAAAGAAGACCTGGAAAAGAACCCCTTCTCGAAGAGGCTCCCAAAAGCCCTTTTCCAGCACCATATCCTCAAAGGTTGAAGAAACCTAAACAAGAAACCAAAAGTCAGGAGTTTTTGGAGTTATTCAACCAAGTAAAGATCAATCTCCCACTCCTTGACGCAATTAAACAAGTGCCTTCCTACGCCAAGTTCTTGAAAGACTTGTGCACAGTTAAGAGAAAGCAAAGTGTTAAGAAGAGTGCTTATTTGGCATACCAAGCAAGCGCAATCGTAAAACACGACTTGCCTCCCAAGTACAAGGATCCAGGCACACCAACGGTTTCTTGCATAATCGGTCAGAACAAAGTGAACAATGCTCTGCTCGACTTAGGATCGAGTGTGAATCTCTTACCTTACACTGTTTACCAACAGCTAGGGTTGGGAGAACTTAAGCCCACTCGCATTACTCTCCAACTCGCAGATGGATCGATTAAATATCCGCGAGGAGTTTTAGAGGATGTTTTGGTCCAGATTGACACTTTTGTCTTTCCTGTTGACTTCGTTGTTCTAGAGACCGAACCAGTTCACAATGCTAAATCCCAGATTCCGGTGATCTTTGGACGTCCTTTTCTTGCGACGATTGATGCAACTATCAAAGTGAGGAGTGGAGTAATGACCGTTGTTTTCGGGAACATGACATTGAACATCAAGATCTTCTCAAATCCCAAAATAGAAGATTTTGATGATGATGAGGAGGAAGTAAACTGGGTAGAGTCAATAATCCAGGATTGTTTTGATTCGACTACTCCGTCGGATCTTGTGGAGTCCATTATTACTAACTCGTGTTACGAATTGGACAAATACACTCCACAAGATGAGGAGATGCATCAATTGTGTGCAATCTTGGAGGTTGTAGAAGAGGAAGTTGCTAGGGCAATATGGACGGCCCAATATGAGCAACTACCGCCAAAGGCCAAGTTAGCTGTGCCGTCAAACCTGCAATTTCCAGAGTTGGAATTGAAAGAGCTCCCAAAAGAATTAAAATATGTGTTTCTGGGAGAAGAGAAAACCTTTCCTGTGATAATTTCATCCGTTTTAAATCACGAACAGGAAAGTAAACTGATCCAGTTGCTTAAGCAATATAGGAATGCGTTACGATGGACCGTTGCTGATTTAAGAGGAATTAGTCCATCCATATGCACCCACAGGATTTATCTTGAGGAAGATGCCAAACCTTGTCGTCAAATGCAAAGGCGTCTAAACCCAAACATGCAAGAGGTAGTGAAGAAGGAAGTTCTGAAATTGCTGGATGTAGGGGTTATTTATCCGATCTCGGATAGTCCTTGGGTAAGTCCGACTCAAGTAGTGCCGAAGAAAGTTGGCATTACTGTGGTAGAAAATAAAGAAGGAGAATTGGTGCCTACATGTGTGACCACTAGCTGGCGCATGTGTATTGACTACAGAAGGTTAAATGCAGTGACACGAAAGGATCATTTCCCATTGCCTTTCATGGATCAAATGCTCGAAAGAGTAGCGGGTCACCAATTCTACTGCGTCCTGGACGGTTATAGTGGTTATAACCAGATTGAAATTGATCCCGCCGATCAAGAAAAAACCACGTTCACTTGTCTGTTTGGAACATTCGCATATCGCCGGATGCCATTTGGCTTATGCAATGCACCTGCAACATTTCAGAGGTGTATGCTGAGCATCTTCAGCGATATGGTTGAAAAGATCATGGAAGTTTTTATGGACGACTTCTCCGTATTTGGAAGTAGTTTTGATGACTGTTTAGGAAATCTCCAGAAAGTTCTGAAAAGATGTGAGGATAAGAATTTGGTCCTCAACTGGGAAAAATGTCACTTTATGGTGACAAAAGGGATTGTCTTGGGACATATCGTGTCTGCTGAGGGAATACAGGTAGACAAGGCAAAGATTGATATAATCTCTAACCTTCCTATCCCGACTACAGTGAAAGACATTCGATCATTTCTAGGTCACGCCAATTTTTACCGGAGATTTATTAAGGATTTCAGTGATGTATCTAGGCCACTGTGCCAACTCCTTGTTAAGGACCAACCATTTGAGTGGAACAGCGAGTGCCAGGAATCCTTTGATAAACTCAAGCATCACCTCACAACAGCTCCGATAATGCAATCTCCATATTGGAGTCTTCCTTTTGAGTTGATGTGTGATGCGAGTGACACAGCGATTGGAGCTGTATTAGGACAAAGAAAGGACAAGAAGCCTACTGTGATCTACTATGCTAGCAGAACTCTTGACGGAGCTCAACGAAATTACTCCACTACCGAAAAGGAGTTGGTAGCAATTGTATTCGCACTTGAAAAATTCAGGCAATATCTTATTGGATTGCAGATTATTTGTTTCACCGATCATGCTGCGTTGAAGTATCTTTTATCAAAGAAAGATACTAAACAGCGGTTAATTCGCTGGATTCTGGTCCTCCAGGAATTTGATTTGATAATCAAGGACAAAAAGGGAGTGGAGAATGTCGTGGCTGATCATCTTTCCCGATTGACCTTTAAGGATAACTCCTCACAATCCATTCCTATCCGTGAATCTTTTCCAGATGAACAGATTTTTGCTGCAACCAGTTTGCCCTGGTATGCAGACATTGTCAATTATTTGGCAACAGGGGAGACCCCATCTCATTGGTCCACCCCTGATAAAAGGAGGTTTCTATCCATCGCCCAATGGTTTTACTTTGATGATCCATACTTGTTTAAGTACTGTGCAGATCAAGTAATTAGGCAATGTGTCCCTGAGGAGGATATTTCTCAAATTCTAGCTTCCTGCCACTCAGAGGCCTGTGGTGGCCATTTCTCAGCTCAGAAAACTGCTCAAAAGGTATTTAGTAGTGGTTTCTACTGGCCGACAGTTTTCAAGGACTGTTATGCATTTTGTAGAGCATGTGCTAGATGCCAAATGTTAGGGAGCTTATCTAAAAGAAATGAAATGCCGATGACCCCGATCATTACTATCAAAATCTTCGATTGCTGGGGTATTGATTTCATGGGGCCATTTCCACCATCCTCTCATTTTGAATACATCCTTTTGGCAGTTGAATATGTGTCCAAGTGGGTTGAGGCTGTTCCGACAAGGAGAAATGATCACAGAACAGTGATCTCATTCTTAAAAGAAAATATTCTTTCGAGATTTGGAACACCGAAAGCCATGATTAGCGATCGTGGAACCCATTTTTGCAATAGGCCTTTCGAGGCGTTGATGAAGAAATATGGGGTCAATCATAAGATTGCGTTATCATATCACCCACAGTCAAATGGTCAGGCAGAGCTAGCTAATAGGGAAATTAAACATATCCTGGAAAAAACTGTCAACATCAATAGAAAGGATTGGTCGTCACGTTTAACTGATGCTTTATGGGCATACAGAACGGCATATAAGACAAACCTTGGAATGTCTCCCTATAGGCTGATTTATGGAAAAGCTTTCCATTTGCCTGTGGAACTGGAACATAAGGCATACTGGGCCACTAGACTGCTGAATTTTGACATTTATGAGAGTGGTACATTGAGGAAGTTACAACTCAATGAATTGGAGGAGATCAGAAATGATGCATATGATCGTGCTCGAATGTACAAATCAAAATTAAAAGATAAGCATGATCAATCGATCCTGAGAAAGAAGCTTGAACCGGGACAGAAAGTGTTACTTTACGATTCAAAGCTTCATCTCTTTCCTAGTAAGTTGAGATCAAGATGGATAGGGCCCTTTATTGTCAATGAAGTCTTTCCGCATGGGGCAGTGGAAATCGTTAACCCCAAAAATGGTAATGCATTTAAAGTCAATGGGTAGCGTTTAAAGCCATTTTTGGAGAGGTTTGAACCAGAATCAGAGACCATCCAACTGGATGATCCTGATTATTCTTCTTAAAAATTTGAGAAACCGATGTTGTTGTAGAATAGTTTTCTTTTTTTTGTGTGCTTCTTTATTTCTGTCTCTGTTCTATTCTTTTTCTGTCTTTGTTATTGGCTATAGGATGAATCCATTGCAGATGAATCCACTGCACTTCCTTCCACATTTACTCTACCATAGGGTCCGTTCTCCAGGTACCCCAGAACAGAGGGAACAAGAAAAAACCATTTTCACTCCACTCTCTAGCTCATACCCAGATTCCCCTAATGCGGCAATTGCCAACATGAATACCTGGGATCTTCTGTGCGCAGTTCGGGAAATTCTGGATGATCTTCAGTTAGACTCGGATGGAGAAGTTGTGGAGTACTTCGTGGATTTTGCTGAAGGATAAAACATTTCTTCCCCAAAATCTGAGCAGAATTGATAACTCCTGTAGTAGTGAATAAGACAGAATTTTGTTTCTAGTTTTTCTTTCTGTTCGTTTGTCCTTCAACCAAAAATCTTGTACTTCTGGATGATAATAATCCAATTCGAGCAATAAGATTGATGTTTTCTGAAGAAATTCTCCCTACTTGTGTATTTGATGGGTTTGATCTCTGTTTGAATGCTCAAAGTTTTGTTTCTATCTTGAAAAAGCATTCTTAAACTGTTGGGGGGTAGTTACATGAAGAACATTTGGGTTCCCATGAATTTCTTATATCAATCGATTGATATTATTGTCAATCGATTGGTATGGTTTGGACTCCAATCGATTGATATAGTAATCAATCGATTGACTTGAATTTTATTTCTCAATCGATTGACATACATTGTCAATCGATTGACAAATTCCCCAGACGTAATGTCTGTTCATCTCCCTCTCCTCTTTTCATTTCAAAATTCAGCGAGAGAGGGAAAGGCGATTTCGGGCGTGTGGGAGTTTGCCCCTTGCCATCACCATCCTCATCATTATCACCATCCTAATCATCATCATCATCACAAAAAAAACGCCACCACCGCCGCTGCGCTTGGAGTGAGGAGGGGTTTTGCAGATCGTTTTCCGGCTGTGGATCATCATCCCCATCATCTCTTCTCATTGACCCCACCAAAGTGCCATTCACGAACTTTTTTCTGCGCCCATTTCATCTCTGTACTGTCTCAAAGGTAAATCACAAACCCACTACCCATTTTCCTCTTCATTTGTGATTCGGAACGATAAAGGGAGCCTCTCATGGTCTTAAGACCACTTATAATTGTGATAGGGGGACGTGAGACCTTGTTGTGGGCAGCCCCCTATAATCGCTGATGTCAATCGATTGACATCAGGGCTCAATCGATTGGAATACAACTTCAATCGATTGACAACTTATGTCAATTGATTGACATAAACAGAGATGCAGAACCTTCTTTCTTTCATCCTAACTCTCTGTTTTGCTTCCATTTCAGTTCCCATGGCTCCAAAGCCCAAGGACAGTGGGCCCCATTCGGAAAAGTCCACTTCTCTCGAGATCCCTGACCCACCGCTCGCCCACGCGTTCAGAAACGATAAGGAAAATACATGGTTTACCAAGTATTTCAGAACTAGAGAAATTATGGTCGAGCGGCAGTTTGAAAATCTCTGGAGTGACGATAAGCCGCCATTTCATCTCACGCGTTTACCTCGCTTTTCCGAGCTGGCTTCCTGTCCTCACTGTTCAGAAGAAAGTATATGCTTTCTGGATTCGGGCAGCCTGTGCAAGTATGGTAAAAGCTCCGAATGTTCCATACACCTATTTTTCTTGTGTCCAGGGATGTCAAATTGAGTTTAGTCCTGCCACAGTGGCCAGAGTGTTGGGTATTTCTGAGGTTCCAGACCACCTGTACCCTATCCATTCAGACCGGCCTTTCCCTTCATTTGATACTGTGGCTACAGAGATTTCGGGTTGAAAAATCAAGAAATACATAGGAATTCCAGTATTCGATGATCACGATTTAACTACGGACTATCACCTTCTCCACTTGGCTCTCTGCAGCTGTATCCTCCCCACGACCTATAAGTTAGATTTCGCTGGGTGGTACGCGAGAGTTTTATATGCTATTGGGACCGGTCTACCTATTTGCCTCGCTCGGCTCTTCATCGAGTTCTTTGTTAAGCCCACACGTCATCCCAGCAAGGCCCAACACCTCAAAGGTGCATGGGTGATCCATAGAGTGTGCGAGGAGGCAGGGTTGGTGATACCGGCAAGAGAGGCGCTGCTGAAATCGAAAATTGGTGTTTTTAGTGAGTCTGCTGCTAGACGATCAGTAGCGCAATTTAAAAAATTATCAAAGGGAAAGGGGAAGGTAGGAGAGAGTAGTAAGAGGAAGAAGAGAAAGAGAGGAGACGAGACGTCAGAGGAAGAAGACATGGACCCAGGGACGCCAGAGGCGGAGGGTCAGGATACAGTGGTAATTGAGGAGGACAAGGAGGATCCAGGGACGCCAGCGGCAGAGGATCAGTATGACTTGAGGAAGCGCGAGCCCCCTGCAGCATCTACGGCTGTTCTAGTATCTCTCCAGACTATTTATGATCTTCTCATTGAGGAGAGAGCCGCGAGAGTACAGCTTCATGAGATGGTTAGAGAGCTCACGGCAGAGCAGTTATTATTAGCTGCCCAGATGTCGTTAGATCGTGATACTGTTCAGGGGAGACTTGAGCGGCTAGGTGGTCAGATTGAGCAGATTTCGATGTTGCTTGGGATCGAGCAATCCTTGCGCTCATCTATGCCACCTCCTCCGACAGCTCCAGCTTCTACGTCGGCTCAGCCTGAGGGAGTTATCTTTGAGACACCTCCACCGCCACCACTTCCAGCTGCTGTTCCCCCACCAGCTGTGAGTGACCCGGCGGCTGTCGCCCAGACTGGGACAGCTGCTGAGGGTGACGGTGAGGTAGCTATTGATCTAGTTCATGACGGTGCACCCGTGTCATCTGGTGACCAGACTGCTGAGCCTTAGGAGGGAGTGTTGGAGAGCGAGAGAGTATTTTGTTGTTTCTTATCTTGTGATCTCGCTTACATTATTTTTGTTGATTTGTGGATATTTTGGTACCTTTGTGGATACTTTATTTTGGTTGGTTGGATAGCTTGGTTGGATAGTTGGTTTTCGGTTATATCTGTACTTGGACTTTATTGATTTTTGGACATTTTTATTACAGATAGTTCTGTTTGCTCTTGGATTGTGTTTCTATTGTTGAATCTTTCGATTATTATCCATTTACGTTTGATCTTGGTTGTTTGTGGAGGTTGGTATATTGAAACAGGTGAATTTTCTGATGTGTACTGAAATGCTTGAATCAGGTGATATTTTCTTTTACTTGAAATACTTCCATTGGGGACAATGTCGATTTCAGTTGGGGGTAGGAAGTAGATATCCACCTGTGTTTTCTTGAATTTAAAATACACACCTGTTTAATATTAAAACTTCCGTGTTGTTCTTGATTTCAAAAAAAAAAAAAAAGCTATTGTTGAGTTTCTAACTTTCAAAGCCTCGTTTCTCTTAGCTAAATTATTGTGCAATGATGCATTCATATCTTTCTTGTTATATTATGGACTTCGATTACATGTTACTTAGTCGCTAATCTAGTTTTACGTCCATAACATAAATATATCCTGAAAACATTTTGCACGAGTTGACAATCACGAAAGAATCTTTGAATTAGAGTGAAATATGATTGTCATGTGAATGGATTAATAGTAAAACTTTAAACCCTAGTGAGTTTCGAGCCATTCTTTTATTCTGAGGGTTAATCGCAAAAACTCGTGTCAATTCTTGAAATGCACCTTTTTCTAGTTGAGAGTCTCATACTTGTTTCATTTGGCTGATGCGTCAGGAGAACGTTCAGGATCTACTAATTTAAAAACTCAGGAAATACTCGAGATAAGTTATTATGTTTAGAAGATGATTTAGGCCATCGTTTTCTCGCCTCATCACCCGAGAAAGTCTAAATTCCCACCTACCTATCACAAATCAATGCCTCTACTTACAATTACATATTTATAGTCAAGCATGTGACGGTTTTGTGAGAATAGTTAAAATAAATAAATAAATAAAAATAAAAAATAAGAGAGGAATCAGTGAAAAATGAAGGAATGAAAGAAATTGGAGGTTGGATAAATAAAATTTGCGAAGTGAAGTTGATATTAATATGTCACATGCTTGAACCCATTTCCACATTTCACCATCTTTAACCTTTCTTCATATTTCTGTCACAAGTCCTAAGGATTCTAGATTATATTAATAAATCTCGGGTATGAAATGAGTTTTCCACAGTAGATCGCTCCTGAAGTAATTGGTATTCCGTTCATGGGACTCATGCACTTTAAAATAAGCGTTTTTCAGTGTCTAGTATGTAAGCATGTTTGATTGCCTCTACATTTACTCATTTGAGCTTCATACTATGAGTGCATAACTTTTACGCCAGTTTCAGAGTGATTCTATTTTGAGCGTAAACCAAGTGAGAATTGAGTTGAAACTATGAAATCTTGAACATGTCAATCCAAATAATTCTGAGATAAAGATTTCAATCGTAGTTGTTAACTCCCCACACACACACAAGGATATATAAAGGCTGTGGATGTAGTTTAACTTGAATAGTTACTTTGTAACATGTTGTTTACTTCCATAGCATGATAAAGGAATTCGTGTCTTTGTTAAGCAGAATTTTTAGCATAAAAGAGAAACTGAAGTTCTTTGATGAGTTTAGAAAATTTGACATTTGAATTTTGTGGGTAAATTCTCTGAAAACCCTCACGAGACACAACTCGTCCATTAGGGTAAACCTAAAGGTTTAAAGGCTTGTTGCAAACGCTAAATGCAACCGCGATTCCTGCGACAGTGAGTTAGGATTTCTCTTTTGTTTTAGCTCAATAAAACTGTAACGTCAATTGTTGGTCGTCTTAGTTTGTGTTAATTCCGCTTCATTGCTAGAGACTAGCAAAGCGCTAGTTGGGGGTCGTGATGAGAGCTGATATTAGCTTAATATTAGCTCGATAAGGAGTAAAAACTGACTGGATTTAACCCCATTTCTCTAGTGTTACCTGCACTTGTGTTTTAATTCATTTCTTTACACAATGATGTATTTTTCGTGGTATGTTGTTGTGTTTAGCTCTTTGAATGCAGGTTCTGAAGTTAAAATGAATAACAAGTTGAAAGGAATAACTCAAGAAACAAATTGATGAAGTCTTGGTACCAATCGATTGACATCATATCAATCGATTGACATTTTTTCATGATCAATCGATTGGTGTTTTTACCAATCGATTGAAATTTTTATCAATCGATTAAGATCTTTGTCAATCGATTGACTAAAACTAGAAACAGTCTGTGTTAATGGAGCAAGATTTCAGCAATCAGGACGACGACCAGCCGTTATGGAGTGAACCTGGACATCTTTAGCCCGTGAATTTGACATTATATATAGAGGAGAGTGAAGAGGGTAAAGGGTTGGCTTCATTTTGTATTGTTTGTAGGGATTTCTCCATTTTATTCTCGGTTTTTGATTGAATTCCAGTGAAAAGTTTAATATTCTCCACTCAATTTCAAGTTCAGGTTTCTTTCTTGCCTCCAGTTGCTTAGGAATTGTTTGATTGTGAATTTTATTATAGTTTTAGTTTGATTTCAACATTTTTAGTTCATAATTTTAATCCATTTCAATGTTAGATCCCACTTTTCAGTTTATTTATGTTTATGCAGTCCTAAATATGCTTGCGTAGAATCCTGGTTGGGAATAATGTGAAAAAACATTGTTCCCAGCCCTCTGCCATGATTCTGTGAAAGAGTCAATGTCAATCGATTGGATACAGAATCCAATCGATTGACATAGATTCCAAGTCAATCGATTGATATACTTGTCAATCGATTGAAAGCCATTTCTTATCAATCGATTGACATGATGTCAATCGATTGGTATGTTTATGACTTGGGTTTACTCTTTTTTGTATTTCAGTAACTTTTGTTTCAGAAACTAAGCCCAAATTGATCTTTCTAGTTCAAATTGCAGTCTGATTTTGAAATAAGAGCTCTTTTGATTAATTAACTCAATGAACACTCATAACAAACACATCGAATATTTCATACTCAATTTGTTAGTTATTGTTCATGGCTTTAATTAACTTTTTATTTCAGTCCTTCATAAATAAGTTAGGTAAACGAACCACTAAGTATGCAAGATTCACATACTTAGTGTCTAGAATGCTTAACTTAATCATTTTCGAAATAAGGAATACTCTAAGGATAAAACCCCAGCTGTTCGTTTTTGTTAAATCATGGTAGTGGCTGGTACTTTGTGGATTCACATGTTCCCAACTCTTTTTATATTTAATTTCATATCACAGTTTTTAATTCTATCTAGTTAAGTTATCGCTTCACTTTATTTTGTTTCTTTTATTTACTCTATAGGACTGTTAGAACCCCCCCCCCCCCCCCAGCTAAAAGAAATCATCTTTTATTTGAATTTAGGATTCAATCTAGATCTTTCTGCCTTTATCTTCAGTCCTTTGGGATTCGACCCGGTCTTACCGGTTTTAACGCGACGCGGCCGTCTACACTTGGACGTACTCTTCGGAGAACACATTTCAAGTCGTGGCAGCGTACATCAGACTCCCTACTGCAGATGCATATGGCACGTTGGACATTTGTTCCTTTTCCTCTTCATTCTTAGAACAATGATCTAAAGTCAAGTGGAATGCCTTATCAACTGGAGTGTCGATGGGTTTTGAGTTATTCATGTGAAAACGCTCAAGAACCTTCTTTAAGTAAGTCTCTTGAGACAAACACAAAAGTTTATTTGACCGATCTCTCATAATCTTAACTCCCAACACATAGTTGGCCTCAACCATGTCCTTTATCTCAAACTAAGAGGACAGCCACTCTTTAGTGGCGACAATGGCACTCATGTCATTTCTAGCTAAAAGGATGTCATCGACGTACAAAGATAGAATCAGAATACTCTTCTTGGACTGTTTGATGTACACATAGTGGTCATCCTCGATCATCTCAAAACCAAAGGAAGTGATTGAATCATAGAACCTCAAGTACCACTGCCTCGACGATTGCCTGAGTCTATAAATAGATCGCTTGAGACGGAACACTTTGCGCTCATTCCCTTTGGTTATAAAACCAACGGGTTGATCCATATAGATCTCTTCGTCTAGTTCTCCATTGAGAAACGCAGTTTTGACATCCATCTGGAAGAGTTCTAAGTCTAAATGTGCGACGATCACCAGGATAAGGCATATGGAGGCAAATCTAACCACAGGGCAAATCTCTCTTTGGGTATAACCTTTCGCCACTAGGCGCGCCTTATACTTGTCAATTGATCCATCTGCCTTATGCTTGACTTTGAAAACCACTTGTTTCCAATGGTCTTAGGGTCAGGCGAAATATCAACTAACTCCCAGACTATATTCTTGTCCATAGAGCTCATCTCCTCTTGCATAGCAACCAACCACTGAGATTTGGCAGCAGAAGAAAGCGCTTCCTTATAGGAAGCAAGCTCGCCATCATCTACTGTACACATGAGAGCTTCTTCCTCAATATCGAAACGTCGATGTGGAACTTTTCCTGGTCTGCATCTACGGTGTGCTACCTGTGGATCTTGAATGTCCAATGGTGTACTCCCACTGTCTAGTACACTTCCACTAGCGTCTAGCAGTGTACTCCCACTCGGCTGAAGACTAGTACCGTTTTTTGCGATTACTGGATGTGGAATTCCAATTTCCCCACCCTCGCTTAAAGATGGTACGACATCTTCAACATCCTCTAGCTCATAGAGGTCAAGATCTCTTTTAGCGTCATCAATATTGGGGAAGTCATTCTCAATGAAATCAACATCACGTGACTCAATTTCTATCATTCCTCCATCCGGATGTTCACCATACATAACATAGCCTTTTGAGCTGTCAGAATATCTTATGAAGATATGCTTTCTAGCTCTCGGGCCTAGTTTCCCATGCTTATGGGTAGCATTGTGAACATATCCTGATGAGTCCCATTGGCGCAAATGCTTCAAATTGGGCTTTTCGCCTTTCCATAGCTCATAGGGGGTGGAAGGAACTGACTGTGAAGGCACCCTATTAAGTATGTAGGTAGCAGTTAAAAGTGCATCACCCCATAATGATATTGGGAGGTTAGTTTGCGCCAACATAGATCTAGTCATATCTAGAAGTGTTCTATTCCTTCTTTCTGTAACACCATTTTGTTGCGGAGTTCCAGGAATAGTTAGTTGTCTGTGTATCCCCTTTTCCTCACACAAGTCCTTGAACTGATCAGATAAGTACTCACGTCTTCTGTCTATTCGAAAAGTCTTTAGTTACTTTTCTTGCTGATTCTCAACCTCTGCTACAAAGCGTTTGAAGCAATCTAGAGCTTCATAGCGGTGAGAAATCAGATAGACATACCCATATCGCGTGTAGTCATCGATAAAAGTAAGGAAGTAAGAGGCGCCATGACGTGCCTTCACATTCATTGGTCCACATATGTCAGAGTGTATTAGTTCTAATGCATGGGTAGCTCTTTTAGCCTTACCAAAAGGCTTATGGCATGCTTTACCTGCTAGGTAAGACTCACACGTAGGTAGGTTAACCTTAGCGAGTGGGGCCTAGAAGGCCTTCTCGAGCTAATCTAGTCATCCTGTCACGTCCTATGTGTCCAAGTCTAGCATGCCATGTCACAGAGTCAATGTTTCTATTTGAATCAGCAACTAATGAAGTAGAGGAAATGGAATCAAGCAAATCAATTTTAAATAGATTATTCCATAAAAAACCATGTCCAAAAGTAACACCATCCAAAACAATATCCAACTTATCACGTCCAAACTGAAAAATAAAACCTAAATCAAGAAGTGCTAAGACCAAGAGTAGATTATATTGGATTTCGGGTACGTAGAGCACATCATGAAGAAGTAATGTGCGCCCTGTGCGCAAATGAAGTTGGTATGAACCTACTCCCGCTGCTTCTTCACAAGTGTCGTTCCCCATGTATACCCTACTGGTGCCACTTGGAATCTTATAATAATCTACGAACCCCCCTCGATCTCTGGTCACATGCCTTGTTGCTCCTGTATCTGCAATCCAATCATGGAGCCAATAAGAGATTAGGACATGATAACTCACAAAAGCATAGAGAGAGTTGGGTGGAAAAGTTACCTTCTTCGGCTCAATGCACTCACGAGCGAAGTGTCCCAATCCTCCACAGTTGAAGCATTTTGATTTGGAAGCATTTTTCTTGCCAACGCGCTTACCCCTGCGCTTCTTTGGTTTATCAGCCTTTGGAGCTAACTTATTAGCCGCACCTTTTTTCTGAGCCCTTTTACCCTTGGCATTGCGCTTGGACCCACTGGCCCCGTGCTCACCTCCACTTATGGAAGTTCTCGCCATGAGTGTAGTAATGCGGTTCGCCTCTTAGCGCTCTGTAACGACCCACCTCCCCGTCTAGCAACAATATTGTCCGCTTTGGGCCTAAACACAAAGAACTTCCCAGGGGGTCACCCATCCCTGGTACTGCTCTGACAGCAACACGTTTAATTGTGAAGTTCTTTCATGTTTAGCTCCCTCACGGTTTTAAAAAGGCCTTGTTGCATATAGAGGGGCGATTAATCCTTATAAACTAGTCCAGGAACTTCACCCCAGGCAATGTGAGACAAGCCCCCACACCCGACCTCACCTCATCCATCTTGGCCATCCTGCCTCAGGAGTATTGGCTCTTGGTCGTCACACGCTCCGCCTCCAGCTCCACATTTTTAGATATATCAGCAAAGTTCTTGATATTCTCATTATGTGTTAAAATTTGCTTCATATGGACCCAAGTTTCAGGCAGTGACCGAATCACCGCTTGAATCTGTTGTTCATCAGTGAGGATGTTCCCAGCAGCAGCAAGATCTCGAATCATACCAGACATCGTCCTAAGATGTTCAGTCATCGATTGCTTGGGATCTTTCCGATACACCTCGAACTTCAACACCAGGCTCCTAAGCCTAGTGGTTGATGTCCCACCGAAAGAAAATTTTAGCTGGTCCCATAATTCTTTGGCACTGGAGTATTGGAAATACTCGCCAAGAAGGTCATCGTTCATGCTGGTTAACAATATATTGCGCGTACGATGATCCTTCTTGACCCATTCATTATAGGTGTCAAGGTCTCGGCGATATTGGGCTATTGGCCCATTTTCTGGCATAATAGGTGTCACGTCCCGGAGCAGCATAAATAGAGAAAAATAAATTTCCTTTATGGGTCCATAGGGAATGACAAGTGAAAGTCACCAATGTCCACACCACACAGTACTAGTCCAAACAGGAACAGTAAACAACTGAAATAAAAACACGGTTCTATCTATTACAAACATCAGAGTACGGTCCATAGGATCACAACAGGTCTGGAGACAACATATGCCCAAGTACCCGTTATCTACAAAGTACAACAGTAAAAGGAAAGTAATAACATAAACTACTATCTATCTTCAGGTCTTCAGCTGGCGTACGGATAGTCATCAGCCTGACCAGCAACAGTCGGGCCATCCTCTGCGTAACTCCCTTCAGGATAATAGTTATTACCATATGTTCCGTCATCTGCATTAAAAAGGACAGGGTAGTCTGGATGGGGAATGTCCAGGCAATAAAGGCCGTCAGCTTGTTGAAAGCTGAGTGAGCACTAACTAACACAGTCTCATAGAAATGACATAATTACCATTATGAACAATATATGACAGTGATACTAAATATATTCCTCACTCGTTTATTCAGACATATCATTAATCGATTCTTATCAAATCCTACTCTAAGACTGATTCCACAATACCCAACTGACTATCTCGAACTGATTATATCAGCACAACATACCAGTGCTCTTGTTCACCGCTATACCGCTTTTAAGAACTCTTGCGAGCACCCATACATTGTTCTCATATAACGACTGGTCTATGGATATACCCATACTCTTGTTCACCGCTTTTAAGAACTCTTACTGTTCACCGCTTTTAAGAACGCTTGCGAGTACGATACATACACAGCTCTGGTAAATATAAATCATGGGCGTGCCACAACTACTCTTGTTCACCGCTTTTAAGAACTCTTACTGTTCACCGCTTTTAAGAACTCTTGCGAGTACTGTGCACCCATAATTCTCACGATCCTGATCAAATCCTTGACATACACTTATCGGATTCAACCTGAGCGAATCATCAGCTCGACTCACACAACCTTGAACATACAATTCCTCTTACTGACTCACTTCTCACTTATCCCATACTACCCCGTATTATCATCTCAACTTACTACGTTATCGCGTTGTACTATTACTAGCGTTCCGAACCCGACTACGTTACTCACCATGTTATCTCAAACTCGTTATCGTATCCCATTACCTTCGTAATCCATAATATCGCATAAATAGGGAAAATATGGAACAAAGATTAAACAACTACGCATTATCCATAATAAACTGAAAAGAAAATACATTTGTGTTCTGCTCGGGTTCGATCGATTGAAGTCCTCTCGATCGATTGAAGTGAAGTGATGTTCGATCGATTGAAGTCTTCTCGATCGATCGAAGTGAAGGGTCTCGATCGATTGAACTCAGTTCGATCGATTGAGCTCAGTGATGTTCGATCGATTGAACTCAGTTCGATCGGTCGAACTTCGTCTTCTACAGATTCTGCCAGTGAACGTGCAGAATGTGCTAGGGGGTGTTTGGGTTATAATTAATACGCCCAGAATATGTAAAACATCATAACTAAGTTACCGAGTGAGTTTGGAACTCACCAAAAGTCGTTAAGGCGCGTTTGGGTAAGCTTTAGCTTCGAAGCTTTAATGGCGGCCTCTTTCTCTCTCTGCCTTATCTCTGTCTCTCTCTGTCTCCTTCTCTCTTTCTCTCCTTCTTTTTGTTCTTCTTCTCCTTGTTCTTCTTCTTCTTCTCTCTCCCGGATATATATATATATATGTGTATATATAATTGTGTATATATATAAACACACACAAACTCACAACTCTCTCAACTCTCTCAAACTCTCACAAACTCAGCAAACACACAACATACACGAATGCAGTGTATATATAAAGAAATGGGAGTGTAGGTGGCAGCATTTGCGGGAAACTGGAATTCTGATATTTACATTCTCGATCGATCGAAGAATGCTCGATCGATCGAACTCAGTTCGATCAGGTTTGATCGATTGAAAAGGGTTTGATCGATTGTAGTGGGGACCACGTATTAAATTCAGGTCGGTAGGGTTTCGATCGATTGAACAAGGTTCGATCGCTTGAACTGAAGGGTCTCGATCGCTCAAACTAGCTTCGATCGATCGAAGATGAAATTTCATGAATGGTCAAAGGAAGTATATAGAATCTCTCTGCATTAAATAATATTGAAAATACAGGGTATTACATCATCCACCACTCAACAAAAGATTTCGTCCTTGAAATCAGAACATACAGGGTTAAAACAAAAACGAAAACTTCTCACGCATCTCTGACTCTAGCTCCCATGAAGCTTCTCCTTCATCATGATGCTTCCACTGAATCTTTACTAATGGAATCTCCTTATTCCTGAGCTTCTTTACTCCACGATCTAAGATGCGAACTGGTCCTTCGTTGAACGTAACATTGTTGTTGACTTCAATATCTTCGAAGTTGATCTCGTGTGCTGGGTTGTGAACACATTTCCTCAGCATACTGATGTGGAAAACGTTGTGCACTCCTGACATCTTCGGTGGCAGCGCAAGGCGATAAGCAACTTTTCCCACACGCTCTAAAATCTCGAACGGTCCGATAAAACGTGGCGATAATTTGCCCCTCTTCTGACCAAATCTAACGATGCCTCGAACAGGTAAAACTTTGAGTAGCACATGATCTCCAACGGCAAACTCTAAGTCTTTGCGTCGCTTGTCAGCATAACTTTTGTGTCGGGTCTGAGCTGTCTTCATCTTCTCACGTACAATCTGAATCTTCTCACTAGTCTCTCGTATCATCTCTGGCCCAAGAAGTTGAGTATCTCCGACTTCAGTCCAACATAACGGCGATCGGCAAGGTCTTCCGTATAAAGCTTCAAACGGCGCCATTCCTATGCTCGAGTGATAACTGTTGTTGTAAGCGAACTCGATTAAAGGTAAGTGTGTCTCCCAAGAATTCTCAAAATCAATGACACGAGCACGTAACATGTCTTCCATTACTTGATTAACTCTCTCCGTCTGTCCATCGGTCTGTGGATGAAAAGCTGAACTCAAGTTCAAAGTTGTTCCCATTGCTGTCTGAAGACTCTTCCAAAACTCTGCAGTAAAGCGCGAATCTCGATCTGATACGATAGAAACAGGTACTCCGTGTAACCGTACTATGTGTTGCAGATACATTCGGCTCAATCGTTCCACTGGATACATCATACTGTAGGCAATAAAATGTGCTGTCTTCGTAAGTCGATCCACGATTACCCAAATAGCGTCATGATTCTGCTGCGATTTTGGTAATCCTACCACAAAATCCATGGTGATGTGTTCCCATTTCCATTGAGGAATTGGTAACGGTTGAAGTAACCCGGGTGGTTTCTGATGTTCTGCCTTTACTTGTTTACAAGTAAGACACTGAGAAACATACTCAGCCACTTCTCGCTTCATTCCTTCCCACCAAAAATTTCTCTTCAAATCCTTGTACATCTTTGTACCTCCTGGATGAATCGTCATCCGTGACTTATGAGCTTCATCCAATATGTCTTTCCGAAGTTTTTCTTTGTCAGGTACACAGAGTCTACCTTTACATCGTAAGGCTCTGTCTGTACTAACACTCCAGATCTCAAGTTCTTTTGCTGCCATCTTAGTGAACCAAAACTTGAAATCCTCTGCTGTCTGTTGAGCTTCTATGATACGACTGATCAAAGTTGGTTGTACCATCAGACATCCAAAATGTTGTCTTTCCATTGGTTCCACTGGCTGAAACTTGAATTCGGCTAAAACTTCCAATGCTTTCCATTATCGAATTAGCAATACAGCGATCACTAGTCGAGGTTTACGGCTCAAAGCATCTGCTACGACATTTGCTTTACCCGGATGGTATTGCAATGAAAAGTCATAGTCTTTGAGTAACTCCATCCATCTTCGTTGTCGCATGTTCAACTCCTTCTGAGAGAACAAATACTTCAGACTCTTGTGATCGGAAAACAGATCAAACTTTTCTCCATAGAGATAGTGTCTCCAAATCTTTAATGCAAACACTATTGCTGCTAATTCCAGATCATGCGTAGGATAATTCTTCTCGTGTACCTTCAATTGTCTTGATCCATATGCGATAACATTCCCGTCTTTCATAAGTACACAACCCAATCCCTGGTGCGATGCGTCACTGTAAATCACATACCTTTCTCCACTCTTAGGTATCGCAAGTACCGGTGCAGAAGTCAATTTCTCTTTTAACTCCTGAAATGCACCCTCATGCTTGTCCGTCCATTCATACTTCGTCTCCTTCCTTGTTAAATTCGTCAGTGGTCCTGCTAACTTGGAGAACCCTTCTACGAATCTTCTGTAGTATCCTGCTAACCCAAGAAAACTTCTGACCTCTGTCGCATTGGTCGGTCTATTCCAGCTTAAGATTGCATCAATCTTAGATGAGTCCACAGAAATACCGTCCTGAGATATAACATGTCCCAAGAATTTGACTTCCTGTAGCCAAAACTCACACTTGCTGAACTTTGCATACAACTTGCTATCTCGAAGTGTCTGCAAGGCAATCTGTAAATGCTCCTTGTGATCTTCTTCCGTCTTTGAGTAGATCAGTATATCATCGATGAACACTATAATGAATTGATCCAGATATGGTCTGAATACTCTATTCATTAAGTCCATAAATACTGCTGGCGCATTCGTCAATCCAAAAGGCATAACTAGAAACTCGTAATGCCCGTATCTTGTCCTGAATGCAGTCTTCGATACATCCTCTGGTCGAACTAACAATTGGTGATATCCTGAACGTAAATCGATCTTGGAAAAGATCCTCGATCCTTGTAACTGGTCAAATAGGTCGTCTATCCGAGGTAGTGGATATCTATTCTTGATTGTAACCTTGTTCAACTCTCTGTAGTCTATGCAGAGTCGAAGTGTTCCGTCTTTCTTCTTTACAAACAGAACTGGTGCTCCCCAAGGTGACGTACTCGGGCGAACGAAACCTAAGTCTTCAAGTTCCTGAACTTGCTTCTTTAGTTCCAACATCTCAGTTGGTGCCATCCTATATGGAGTCTTGGAAATTGGCAATGTACCAGGTACTAGTTCCACACAGAAGTCTATTTCTCTTTTCGATGGAAGTCCTTTAATATCCTGAAATACATCCTGAAAATCTTGTACAATAGGAATCTGATCCATCATGAGTTCTGTACTTGTACTCCCAATCGTAGCCAAACTACTCGTAAGAAACATGTCGCTCGTCGGCTGACACTGAAATCTAATCTTCGGCCTTCCTTGTATTGGAAATACAATCGTCTTAGTAGGGCAATCCAGATTGGCACCATACTTAGTTAACCAATCCATCCCTAGGATAATATCAAATCCTGACATTGACAGAACTACCAAGTCTGCAGGAAGATTCCTATCTCCCAAAGTCAATGGGCAATCTTTACACACTTTACTCAACTTAACTGTCACTCCCAAAGGTGACACAGCATTCAGTGTTGACTCAAGTGTCTGGGGTTCTAAACCCAATTGACGCACAATCTTAACAGCAATAAATGAACGTGCAGCTCCAGTATCAAATAAAGCTTTAACTGGACTATGAAAGAGTACAAGCGTACCTTCCAAATGTTGTTGCTCATCAGCGTTAAAGCCTGCTTCTCCTGGAATGATAGCATTCATCCTTGTCTGATCTGGAGGTCCTTGTATCCCTTGAATCGATGCTCCATAGTATCCTCCTTGGGGTGCACGGCAATCCTTGCTTAGATGTCCCGGCTTGTTGCAATTCCGACAGACAATATCCATTCTGCGGTTAACTCTAGGGGCTGTACAGAATCTGGCAACGTGCCCTGGCTTTCCGCAATTAAAACATCCTCCGTTATTGCTTGGCGGTGCTGTCAGTAGTGCCTGCGGCTGTGATCCTTGCTGGCGATATTGCTGGGGTCGAGTATAGCTCTACTGTGGTTTTCGAGTTCCTTCCCAGGTTCTCTTACTCCCTTGAAAATTCCCCTGTGGTCTCCAACCTTGGGTATTCCTTGGCGGCAAGTTACGGAAATTCTTCTGTTGAAAACTTCTAGATGACTGAGGTCGATTCATCTGTGGTTGTTGTGCTGGATAAGCATCCTTTTCCAATCCTGCTGCAAATCTGACAATCTCTTCAAATGATTGATTCAGATGACCAACCATCATATGTCTGAGATGGGGATTCAATCCTTGGTGAAATCTCTTCACCTTCTTCTGTGGGGTGTCTATCATATGCTGAGCAAATCTGGATAGGCGCTCAAACTGTGTTGTGTATTCTCGTACAGTCCATCCTCCTTGGACTAGATTGAGAAAGTTCTTTTCCTGTTGATCTCTCTCATCCTCTGGGAAATACTTCTCCAAAAATCGTCCTTTGAATGTCTCCCATGGCATAGCTTTAGCAGCATCGATCCCAATAGTGGTTCGCTCGGCTTCCCACCAATCTACGGCGGCATAAGTGAGCTGAAAAGTAGCAAGGCGACGCTTCTCTTGTTCGCTGCATTCCAATGCTTCAAATATTAACTCCATTTCTCTTATCCATTGTTCCGCTTTCCATGGTTCTGTTAGTCCATCAAACTTCTCTGGACGTAACCCACGAAAATTTGCTAACAACTTATCTCCAGTCTGTCTTGGTGGCGGGGGTGCAAGAGGTCTCTGGTGGGTGGAGTGATTATAGGTATCCCCCACATGCTCCATCCTCTGCATGAAAGCTTCGAAAATTCCCGTCGGATCCATCCCTTCCGGAATAGGTGCTCCATTACGTGCTTGGTGATTTCTCAAGGGTCCTACCATGATAATAACGAGTATCGCCTACAAGAGACATATCGATCAGCTGAAAGTCTTCTCGTAGAAACGAAACCAAAATAGAACGCGAAGTAACAAGAACTAACAGTTCTACAAAACAACACATCAAACAACCAACAATCAATATCAAAAGTACTGCTCGTATATATATGGATATCAAAAGATGTACCATGGAGTACACAGTAACCATATCATGTACCACGTGGGACATAAGCAAACACAGCACTAAGGTCAACTACTAATACTACTGCTAACATCTATACAAAGCTATGGTCAAATAGCTATCTCTCAAGCTCCCAAAAATCTAGTGGACAACATGTCCTGATAAAACTAACAAAACTAAGCCCTACAGGTCCTGACTCAAAAGTCGTCAGCGTCTGATCCGGCTGGTGGTGCCTCATCCTCTGAATCAATCTCCATCTCCTCGAGTGGGTCATCCTCAACTGGTGCAACAAGATCTCCGACTACAACTCCTATATCCCAATCTTCTACTATCTCTGCATCATCATCCTCTATACCGTCTGCTATCGCCTGGTTGGCGACATCGACTGCTACTGCGGCGAATCCATCGGCTATATCAAGAGCTCCTGCTATCGCAGCCTCTCCCATAACAAAATCTGCTGGCTGTGCTACCATCTGAGCTATCCATCCTACTGCCATATCGGCCATAGCTGCCATATGCATAATGGGTCCGGCTGGTATCTGAAGCACAACGGGTACCTCTGGCGATACTATATCCTCATCAGGCGCATCCTCATCTACTACTATGTCTGCCTCAACAGCCTCTGGGTCTGGTACTGGATCCTCTGGCTCGAACTCTGGCTCCTCGGGGTCATCCTCTGGCTCATCCTCATCTGCATCATCTGCATGCTCATCCTCTACTGGGTCCTCATCATCTATCGGCTCCTCCTCTCCATCTCCGTCTATGTCCTCATCGGCATGCTCATCCTCAGGCTCTAGGTCCTCATCCTCCTGGATCGGCTCAGGCTCTGGAACTGGTACATCGGGTACCGGCGATGGTGGTGGTGTTGCTGGCACTGGTGCAACTACAGGCTCTGGTGGACCGGCTATAATAGCTCTCAACTCAATCTCATCCATCTCAGGCTTACTCTGAACTAACCGTAATATCTCCTGGCAAATGTCTCTACCAATCCTCGCAGTATGGTAAGCATCCATACGCATCTGTGTCGGGTGAGTCCCCTCTGTCACATAAAGTGCTCTCCACATGTCCTCCTCCAAATGTCTACTAGCTATCTGGCACACACGCTCACGATAAAACTCTGGGTCAGCTGGCTCCACGGTATCCCCATGGATCACGTGTCCTCCATAAGCATCGGTAACAAACTGATGAAACTCTGGATCCATGCTATCCTGCAAAGGAAAACTATCTATCGTCAGGAAGACGAACTTATCTTATACTCATATCTCATCTCAAGAAAATCTTAAATACTAGAACTAGATGGTGTGGAATCCATCAGTGAACGACAATATCAGAACCTAATGCTCTGATACCAAAAACCCTGTCACGCCCCGGAGCAGCATAAATAGAGAAAAATAAATTTCCTTTATGGGTCCATAGGGAATGACAAGTGAAAGTCACCAATGTCCACACCACACAGTACTAGTCCAAACAGGAACAGTAAACAACTGAAATAAAAACACGGTTCTATCTATTACAAACATCAGAGTACGGTCCACAGGATCACAACAGGTCTGGAGACAACATATGCCCAAGTACCCGTTATCTACAAAGTACAACAGTAAAAGGAAAGTAATAACATAAACTACTATCTATCTTCAGGTCTTCAGCTGGCGTAAGGATCGTCATCAGCCTGACCAGCAACAGTGGGGCCATCCTCTGCGTAACTCCCTTCAGGATAATAGTTATTACCATATGTTCCGTCATCTGTATTGAAAAGGACAGGATAGTCTAGACGGGGAATGTCCAGGCAATAAAGGTCGTCAGCTTGTTGAAAGCTGAGTGAGCACTAACTAACACAGTCTCATAGAAATGACATAATTACCATTATGAACAATATATGACAGTGATACTAAATATATTCCTCACTCGTTTATTCAGACATATCATTAATCGATTCTTATCAAATCCCACTCTAAGACTGATTCCACAATACCCAACTGACTATCTCGAACTGATTATATCAGCACAACATACCAGTGCTCTTGTTCACCGCTATACCGCTTTTAAGAACTCTTGCGAGCACCCATACATTGTTCTCATATAACGACTGGTCTATGGATATACCCATACTCTTGTTCACCGCTTTTAAGAACTCTTACTGTTCACCGCTTTTAAGAACGGTTGCGAGTACGATACATACACAGCTCTGGTAAATATAAATCATGGGCGTGCCACAACTACTCTTGTTCACCGCTTTTAAGAACTCTTACTGTTCACCGCTTTTAAGAACTCTTGCGAGTACTGTGCACCCATAATTCTCACGATCCTGATCAAATCCTTGACATACACTTATCGGATTCAACCTGAGCGAATCATCAGCTCGACTCACACAACCTTGAACATACAATTCCTCTTACTGACTCACTTCTCACTTATCCCATACTACCCCGTATTATCATCTCAACTTACTACGTTATCGCGTCGTACTATTACTAGCGTTCCGAACCCGACTACGTTACTCACCATGTTATCTCAATCTCGTTATCGTATCCCATTACCTCCGTAATCCATAATATCGCATAAATAGGAAAAATATGGAACAAAGATTAAACAACTACGCATTATCCATAATAAACTGAAAAGAAAATACATTTGTGTTCTGCTCGGGTTCGATCGATTGAAGTCCTCTCGATCGATTGAAGTGAAGTGATGTTCGATCGATTGAAGTCTTCTCGATCGATCGAAGTGAAGGGTCTCGATCGATTGAACTCAGTTCGATCGATTGAGCTCAGTGATGTTCGATCGATTGAACTCAGTTCGATCGGTCGAACTTCGTCTTCTACAGATTCTGCCAGTGAACGTGCAGAATGTGCTAGGGGGTGTTTGGGTTATAATTAATACGCCCAGAATATGTAAAACATCATAACTAAGTTACCGAGTGAGTTTGGAACTCACCAAAAGTCGTTAAGGCGCGTTTGGGTAAGCTTTAGCTCCGAAGCTTTAATGGCGGCCTCTTTCTCTCTCTGCCTTATCTCTGTCTCTCTCTGTCTCCTTCTCTCTTTCTCTCCTTCTTTTTGTTCTTCTTCTCCTTGTTCTTCTTCTTCTTCTCTCTCCCGGATATATATATATATATATATATGTGTATATATAATTGTGTATATATATAAACACACACAAACTCACAACTCTCTCAACTCTCTCAAACTCTCACAAACTCAGCAAACACACAACATACACGAATGCAGTGTATATATAAAGAAATGGGAGTGTAGGTGGCAGCATTTGCGGGAAACTGGAATTCTGATATTTACATTCTCGATCGATCGAAGAATGCTCGATCGATCGAACTCAGTTCGATCAGGTTTGATCGATTGAAAAGGGTTTGATCGATTGTAGTGGGGACCACGTATTAAATTCAGGTCGGTAGGGTTTCGATCGATTGAACAAGGTTCGATCGCTTGAACTGAAGGGTCTCGATCGCTCGAACTAGCTTCGATCGATCGAAGATGAAATTTCATGAATGGTCAAAGGAAGTATATAGAATCTCTCTGCATTAAATAATATTGAAAATACAGGGTATTACAATAGGTTGGACCATTGACTAGGTTAGATGAGGAAGCAGCTCTTCCTTAGTCAACAGGAGGGTTACTCTACGTTGCCATGCGTCATAGTTTTTCTCATTAAACTTGTTATCTTTGTTCAAATCAGCGACAATTTGTTTTGAAGCCATTTCTACATTCAAAAAAATATGCGCAAAGGTTTTGACGTTATTATTTGCACATTTCATAAAAAATTTGTTTTAAAAATCCAATTATAAACGTTCTTTCCTCTTTTTACAATTTTAAGACCAAAAAACTTGCTATTGCTTATTAATCAAATCCTAAATTTTGTAAATCAAGGAAAAACTTTTATAATTGATTTTATAAACAAGTATCAATTAGATGTTTCTTTAACCTATCTAAGATCATCCATAATATACATAAGTGCGCCATACAACAAAGAATGCGCAAGGACCCCACGTGGGTCCAAATTGATAATGTAGAGCTCATGCTAAGATAATTCGAGTTTATGATATATAAACAAAGAAAACCATCCCTTTACAAAATAGGCTTTTCCAATACAAAACTCTCGTCCTCACATTACATTTACATCCCAAAACAAAATAGGGATGCTTTGTTTATAAACATATACAAAAACAACCTTAAACATACATCGTGACGACACAAGCTCTATAAATTGTCAATAATTGTCCATTCATTTAAGCCAAATTAAAAAAAAAAATTAATCACACACATCAAGCACTCATGTGGTCATATTTTAAAAATGAATGGACTCATCCGTCGCTCCACAAGGAGGAGGAATCAGAGGTCATAGGGTCAATCAATTACAAACAACAGTAATTAAACGTGACCAATAATGCAATGATCCTCTAATAGTTGCAATAAGAATAAATATGCAGCCCTGGATAGCTCCCATAAGCCAATGAAGAACTATGAAAAACCCTAGATTTTTCATCGATTATATAAATAATTTGGGTTTTAAACCAATATAAAACCAATTCTTTAAGGACCTTTAAATTACCAAAAATAATTTAAAGTCCACACGGAAATTTTAAATACCTGAAAAACTTATTTTTCATTATTAACAAAAAATTTCCATAATTTAGGGGAGCATAAAATCCAATATCAATCAATTTATCAAGTAAAATTGATTTTTGATAAAACTATTTAACAATAGTATGTCAAATTCCTTAAAAAACAATATTTAAAATGAATGAATCTACCCAGCAGTCTCACATAGCCCACAAAGGTGTCCCAACCATATAATATTAATTTCAATAAATAATAAATATATTTGGAAATTTTAAGCAATTAAAACAATGACAAAAATATGATTTAATGCTTCAAAATTATAACAAATATTGGAGATAGACATACAATCATTCCCACAACACCCCCAGCAGTGTATAATACATAACATATTAATTCCATGAATTAACAATATGCTTTGGATATTTTAAGCAATTATAAAACACGTACAATAACATATTTTATGCTCTAAAATACCAAAAACAATAGAATAATTTCTCAAGAGATTATTCTGGGTCGCACACTGTTCCCATAAATTAAGAAAAATAAAAAATATTTTTCTACAATTTTCCAGAATTTTATAGCAATTAAAAACAGTTTATAACATTTAAAATGTTTATAACTTCCAGAAACTGTTTTAAATATAAAACAATTAAAATATATTTTGGAATATTTTTTTAAAAATATATTAAAATAATAGACCAAAAACGGGATCCACACTCGTCGGAGGTGGCACCGGACGGTCGCCGGCGGCGGCGCACGCGCCAGATGCGCCGGCGTGCGCGTGGAGAAGGGCAGCGGGGTCTTCTTCTTCCTCTTTCTAACCCTAAAATGCAGCTTTCGGGCTGCGCGACCCTCCACCTTTGCACGCTCGTATCTCCCTCGTCTGTGATCCATTTTCAATAAATTTTATATGGTTGGAAAGGTCTCACGGAGTACTTGAGGTTTGAACCAAAAAATAGGTTGATTGCACGTCTCAATCTTCCGAAAAAGTGGTTCAAAGTTTAGAAAAAATTCGGTTTAAAAAATTGCATAAACTAGGGTTTGCGATTTCTCCTTCTACGGAGATATTTGGGACATGAAACTTTATGGGTAGACTCAATAGATATATAAGAACAAACCCTACCAAAAAATTCGAAAACTATTAGGGTTTAATCATAGACCCACTTTGAATTTGATTTTTGTAAGATTTTAACACAAAATCAATGTCCACCCATGGTGGATCTGTTTTGGGCTCAAGTTTAGGCGAACAAACGTCCAAGTGGCTCTGATACCAATGTAAGATGCATACACAAATGCATATTAGACGAGTATAGGTGCGTTTACCTTGCGGAATAACTCGTCGGATTGTTGGATGACGTTGTTACGAATCCTCTTATCGAACCACGAACTAGCTGCCTCCGTGCACTCTCTTGTGTCCCGTACAGTCGCAGAGATGCTTCTTGAGCGATCTCCGATGATACCATGCTCTAGATCCCAAGCCCTTGTGGTGATAGGCTAGAGAGAAAAACCGTGAATGAGAGAGAGGGAGAGAGGCTGTGTGAGGGAGAGAGAGAGAGGCTGAGATTTTTATGTCTCCTTAGGTTTTCAATGAGTAATACACACACATATATATAAGCATAGTAAAAACCTAACAGGCTTGGGACTCCAATGCCCGTTACTTGGTGTCCAAGCCAGGTCCTATTGGACCCAGTCCAATAACATGTGGGTGCCCGTATGGCCCGACCACAATATGTGTTACAAGGAGTATCAATTTGGTTGCCAAGTTTCTGATTTCGTGGGACTGTTTTTCTTTTGTGATGGGTTGTACTTGTCTATGGTTCCCAATTCTTATCCTTGGGGTTTCTTTGTAACAGTATGCTTTCAACATGCAAAAACCCTTTAATCTTGTCCATAACAATGAAACTTGCATCTCAAGAAAGAAATATGTTGCTGAAAAGAGAAGGTTTACTGCCCCCACATTGAATGGGACACACTATTACAAATAGGAAAGACGCGGGACAGGGAAGTATTAGTTGGAACATGATTTTAGTGTGGTTCTCTATTTTCTTCCCTTTCTACACACAAGTGCATGGTTTTTACGCTAATATTGTCTCAAGGTGAGATTGTAAATTCATTACGGTCTTTCAAAGAATTTAGTTTAGATTGAAGTCAAAGAAGCAATAATAATGGATCAAGTATTCACCCATCTTCTTTAAAAATGCGAAAGTTCACCGGATGGATTTTGGAATAATGATCAATAAACAACTGCAAATTTCAGGTCCATTTATTTCTGTGTTGATATGGTGATAGGAAATCATTTATCTATTACTCTATCAAGAAAGAAAATTTTTCCTTTATTTCCATAATGTATCTTAAGTAATTCATAGATTTCAATGAAATCCATATGAAACCATAAATTAACATAAAAGAAAATCTTGTGGAGTCATCAAGAGTTATAGAAGATTGCTTTATTGTACTATAAGACAGTTAACAGCGTAACAGACTACTACCTATTGATCTCTTGAAACATTGTAACATGTTCACAGATTTTCTTAGGCAGCTTCTTTCAAGCTCTGAAAACTTTTCTTTGCAGAAAAAGCATTAATCCATCTACCAGTCCCTCAATGAAACGAAAATAAGCCTGCCGCCAGTGTTTCTTGATTATCAAACTGCCAAAAACTCCCCAGAACCCCACGAAGAATCCCGCTCCAATGGTAATGTAAACCATAGCTTCTGAAAATCATCATCATCTTTCTCTTCTTTATGTCCTCCAGGAAATTTATCAACTTTCTCATTATTGTTAGTTCACAATGTTGGTAATGGAAACCCACAAAGTGCAAGATTACCCTCGTAAATGGACGGATCAGTCAGAGATTGAAATTGGTTGCTTATGGGAATTTTACCTAACAAATTATTATGCGACAAGTTCAAGTGATTTAAGAAAGTTAAGGATACCATGCTCGATGGAATGTAGCCTGAAAGCTTGTTCTTTGAGAGGTCAAGTGTTTCTAAACTTACCAAGTTTCCAATCTTCATCGGTATATTTCCTGTCAACAAGTTCATGGACAGATTCAAGATACTCAATTTGAAAAGGTTGGTTAGTTCTTCAGGAATCCCTCCAGATAGCTCATTCCTAGAAAGGTCTAGACTATTCACGAGGTAAAGCGTACTCTCAGTATACTGAAGCATTCTTCCTTTCGTGACCACCTGTAAAGTATGTCCCTCGTATCTCTATGTATCATCAAGTCTGAACTTAGTTTTAAACCCACTCAGATTCCCGAAGCATGGAGGAATAAAACCAGACAGCTTATTCTTAGAAAGGTCTAAAAAGTGAAGAGTAGAGAGAGTACAAATTTTAAGAGGAATAGCTCCTTCAAAGGAATTGTTCCTCAACCTGAGGATCAATAAAGATGGCATGCTTTCTGCGATCCATGTTGGGATTTCTCCTGAAAACAGATTGTCACCAAGATCGAGAGTATCCATGTTCGTGCAATTTTTCAATGCCGAAGGGATTTCACCCGAAAGATTATTGCTATAGAGTATTAAGAACCTTAGGGAACTGAAAGAACCTGGAGATTTTGGTATGACACCCGAAAATTTATTGTTTGCCAAAGATAAATAGTACAAGAATGGCATATTGTTCCAAAAATTGGGTATTTCTCCAGATAAGCTGTTATCAAAGATTGCTAGGTTTGTCATGTCCTTAAGATTACCTATAGACAAGGGAGTCGTTCCTTTTAAGAAGTTCATAGAGAGATCCAAGTCTGTCAAAAGGGGCATTTCATCACTAATATGTGGAGGAATTGGTCCTGAGAAAAAGTTATCTTGTAGATATAAAGCACTCACATTAGAAGACCAAGGGGCAGAGATCCGTTAAAGAGATTTGAACCAATATCAACGGTTGACTTATAGAGAAAACGTATTGAGTTTGGGATTTTACCACGTAATTGATTATAAGATAAATCTAGTTCATTTACCTGCAAATTCAACTTCCAAAACCAATTTGGTATGGTGCTCGAAATCCTAGCATTGTTGAGCACCAAAGTGGTCAGTTCATTTTGATTTCTGAGCCAGGTTGGAAATGCGGGACCCAATTGGCATGATCTGGTGTTAAGGTATACGAGTTTAAACGGAGGAAGCCAATCAGAACTAATGTTGAAAACCAAGGAAATATTTGGAGATCCTTTGGTGAGTGATATGTCTGTTAAACTCGAGAGGTTTGTAAAATGAGCCTCCGTTATGACACCTTCCCATGAATTCTCAGAGATATCCAACACAGCCAACGATGAGAGTTGGCCGAGACTTTCTGTGATATTGCCACTCATTTGATTGAAAAGAGAGGTACAATTCCTTTAAAGAAGATAAATTGCCAATCGTTTGTGGGATTGATCCTCTGATTGAGTTGTGCCATAGTTGAAGATATCTCAGGTTCTTAAGATTGCCTAATGAATCAGCAAGATAGCCGGTCAACTTATTGTAACCCAAATCCATGGTCTCTATGCTGCTGTTGGTGCATCCGACTAAGCCATCGATGAACTCGGTTAGCTCACCTGTGATATTGTTGACAGAGAGCTTCAATATCTTCAAGTTACAGAGATTTCCCAAACTTCTTGATAACTTACCTTCAATGTAAGAATTCTCCGACAAATCAAGTTTCTGGAGGGAAGTTAATAATGAAAAGTGATCTGGAAGCCCACCTAGGAGACTGTTGGAATTGAGATCAAGGTGTGAAAGGCTACTGAGATTGAATACCCAATTGGGTATTGAGGTGTTGAAACCATTATTTGAGAGGTCAAGTACCAAAAGAGAAGTAAGATTAACAAAGGGCAGAGAGAGTGGATTGGGAAAGCAGACATTGGGCCAAGTGCAACTCCAGAAGAGAAGGAACCATATTGACAGTTTGAAGCCAATGGTCAGATGTCTTGTGAAGGTCCATACCTTCCAAATTAAGGTACTTCAAAGATTTGAGATGTGACAGCCATTGAAGGTCTCTTTCACTTGCCTCATTTGAATAAGATTTGAGATCAAGGTAAAGCAAGTTTGAAAGGTTTCCAAGATTTGTGGGGATTGTTCCACCTAAGGAAGCACCAGAAAGATTGAGATATCTCAACTTTGTAAGTGACCCAATGAAGTTTGGCATTTGGATTCCTCCAAAGTTGTTCATGCTCAAATCTAAGTAATTCAAATCTTTCAAATCAAGGAGAGAAGGATTAATCTCACCACCCAATTCATACACCGTTCCATCACCAGAAAGAGTACTATCTGGAAATGGGTTGCGAAGTCAGAGTTTGATAACGCGCCCGGTTCTATTGTTGCAGCCGATGTCTCTCTAGTGGCAACAGTCATCTCCAACCCAGGAAGAGAGTCGCCCCGAAGGGTCTACTAGACCCTCTTTGAACTTGAGCAGTGTTTTCTTCTCTATTTCAACACAACGTTTATTGAGATCACCATGGCTGGAACTAAATCTAATGGTCTCAAGGTACAAAAACTATGACAAAAAGATGAGAAAGAGAAGTGGAAGGGAGGCACTATGAATACCCATGCCTTAACAGTTTACTGGAATTTTATTCAAGTTGTATGCTATATATAGGGGCATATGACCACGTTAGAAGTCAGATTGGGCCCCACACAAGGTGGGTTTAAGTGCTGACGTGGCAAGATATAGATGGCACATTGTATGGAGGGTAGTGTATATAATAGCTTCTGGTCATATAAGTTTTATGAATCCTTTTTAAGGATTGAAGAAAGTTGGAAAGCTGGGAGTGCGAGTGCTTCTCGGTATGCCAAGATGTCAACTATCAGTACTACAAAGTCATTCAACAAACTACATATATTCAAAGAAGAAATTTCACAACTAATATTTCAATTGACTACTGGTTTATTCTTGTTTTGTAGCAAGCACACTGGCTTGGTTCCAACATGGAATTAATCACAAATTAATTTTGAAGACTAGGATGGGGCCATGGGGGTAAGGAGGCATTATTGTATTGTCGGTACCATTGTTACGTGATGGTCTTAGCTAATAAGGGACTGGGAAGCAATTGAACATGCAACCACACTATCATGTGGTTAATGTTGGAAATATTTCATTGATATAATTGGAAACAGAAACAGAAAAATAAACAGGAGAATTATCAAACCGAGGCCTGTGATCTATTCACTGTTTCCTTAAAACAGATGCGCCGCCTCACCGAATGTGCTTGAGGAAATCGTCGGCGTCTGTCTCCCAGGATACAACGGCTTCTAGCAGTAGTACTTGCACAATATACAACTGCTCCGGCGAACTTTTTATGCTTCGTGCTCTCTCAGGAAACCAAGGATAGAATATGACAGTAGAAGAAGACTCTGTAATTTCGTATGTATAGATTGAGGGAGAGCTGTGATATATATAGGATGATCATATGCCTTTCCATTTTCTGTAACTACAACCTGTTCAGATCTTGCAATAGTTTAGAAATCCCAAAGGTTTCTGCAATGCAAAACATGTGCAGAAATTCCAAGGGTCTCTCATTACAGATTGGAAAAAACTCAATTTGAGGGGTCTAAAAAGAAATATTCTGTGCAGGCCACACCCGCACCCCCACACCCACGACCCGACCCGGCTTGGCCGGCCGAACGGACGGACGGCGACTGCGGCGCGCGCGCGTGTTTGGAGTAAACCCAAAGGGCCTTAGGTCCTCCCCCTTCCACAAAACTAGGTACCCCTTAGGGCCCAAATCCAAAACATGAAGTAGCCTTATAAATACACTAAAGGCTACTTCTAGTTTTCCTATGTGGGACAAGGCAAATTGTGAACCTCTTTCATTTCAACAACTCCTTGTATGGGGCAACCTTTAATCATTAATTTCTCATTCACCCATCAATAGTTTTGGACATGTGAATATCCAAACTTCATCTCCTCATGGAGGAGAACACAAATCCAAAAGGACCCCACTTAAACTCTAAGTGGGTCCTACTTTTATTAGCCCTTAAACATGGCTAAAACACATATTATCTAACAATCCCCCATATGAATGAAATTAACCGAAACGATGTGAGACAGCGTAGACTCGACAAGAGAGAGCACAACGGATCACTCCTACAAAGGATAGGTAGCTTTTGGCTTTAAACCTTTCCTTGTGACAATCTATCAGATTTACTGGCTGACCAGTGAACGTGTAGTCTTGAACTGATTGTCGTTAGTGTAAACAACCGACAGACCTCACACAAGAGCTTTCCAAACATAGTTTAGTTCTTATACTTGTGTTCATTTTGGCCTTGAACACTCACCTGGTTCAGTGAATGTTTATCAAAGAATTTTGCCCTTCTCAAATTCATTTAGAAGCGGCCCTACTTCACATTCACATAGGTGACTATTTAGAGTATCCTGCTATACTCAGCTTGGTTATACCAACGCACATAGTCATTAAAAGCTAAGCTTACCCTCACACCATGCAGGTATCACTGTTGAATCATAGAAATGGGCAGAAGAACATTTCTTCTCAGTGATTCTCTTAAGGTACATGAAATTAGGTTTTCCCTTTGAACCTAGATCTTGGGATCTCCAGTCAACTAAGTTGGGTTTCCATTCCATTCCCTTGTAACGTCATAGGCTTTAGTCCCATTCCTCTAGATGATTTATTAACTAACTCTCGATTTAACCCTTTGGTTAGCGGATCCGCAATATTGTCCTTTGACTTTACATAGTCAATTGTGGCAATCCCACTTGAGAGTAGTTGTTTAATGGTATTGTGTCTACGACCAATATGTCTAGACTTACCATTATACATATTACTTTGTGCCCTTCCAATAGCAGATTGGCTATCGCAGTGTATGCAAATAGTTGGCACAGGTTTTGACCATCTAGGAATATCTTCTACAAAATGGCGAAGCCATTCAGCCTCTTCAGTTGCCTTGTCTAGCGCAATGAATTCAGATTCCATTGTCGATCTAGCAATACAAGTTTGTTTTGAAGATTTCCATGATACAGCTGCACCACCAAGTGTAAAAACATATCCACTTGTAGATTTTGAATCTTTCATATCGGATATCCAGTTTGCATCACTGTATCCTTCCAATACAGCTGGATATCTCATGTAGTGCAGTCCCTGATCACGTGTATATCATAAGTACCGCAGTACCCTTACTATCCCTTTCCAGTGTTCAGCACTAGGATTACTAGTGTATATACTCAGTCTACTAACAGAATAAGCAATGTCAGGCCCTGTACAACTCATTAAGTACATCAAACTTCCTATCACTCGAGAATATTCTAGTTGAGAAACACTCTCACCAGTATTCTTAGATAGGTGTAGACTTAAGTCCACAGGCGTCCTGGCTAAACTAGTATCAAACTTGTTGAACTTCTCTAGAATCTTGTCTACATAATGTGACTATGACAGAACAAGTCCATTAGTATTTCTAGAGATCTTGATGCCCAATATAACATCAGCAAGTCCCATATCTTTCATGTCAAATTTAGAATTCAACATTTTCCTAGTGGATTTAATGATCTTATCATTACTACCCACTATGAGCATGTCATCAACATAAAGACATAAGATGACATAGCCTTCAATTGTGTCTTTGACATAAACACATTTATCACACTCATTGATTTTAAATCCACTAGAGAGTATAGCTTTGTCAAATTTTTCATGCCATTATTTTGGAGCTTGCTTTAAGCCATACAATGATTTGACAAGCTTACACACTTTATTTTCTTGCCCTAGAGCAGAAAATCCTTCAGGTTGTTCCATATAGATTTCTTCATTCAAATCTCCATTAAGGAAGGCAGTCTTAACATCTATTTGATGTATTTCGAGATCTCACAACGCTGCTATTGCAATAATCATACGAATGGATGTTATTCTCGTAACAGGAGAATACGTATCAAAGTAGTCTAGACCCTCCTTTTGTCTATACCCTTTGATGACAAGCCTTGCTTTATACTTATCAATAGTACCATCCGTCTTCATTTTCTTTTTAAAAATCCATTTGTAGCCCAATGGCTTACAACCAGGAGGAAGATCTACCAGTTCCCAAGTATGATTTTGTAGGATAGAATCAATTTCACTCTTGATTGCTTCTTTCCACAATGGACCATCTGGTGATCTAATAACTTCATTATAGCTTTGAGGCTCACTTTTTATAACATAAGTTAGAAATTCTGGACCAAAAGATTTTGAGGTTCTAGCTCGTTTCCCACGTCTAGGCTCAATATCAACATTTTCTTCTTGGGTTTTACTAGTTTTCCCAACAGTCTCAAATGTGCGTTTTTTAGAACTATATTCCTCTTTACAAGGAAATATATTCTCAAAGAAAGACGCATTTCTAAACTCCATGATCGTGTTCTTGTGTATATCTGGGTTTTCAGATTTATGTACAAGAAACCGATACGCACTACTATTATGTGCATAGCCAATAAATAAACAATCAATAGTTTTTGGACCTATCCTTTCTTTCTTAGGAGTAGGTACAAGAACTTTTGCAAGACACCCCCACATTCGTAAGAACTTGTAGGAAGGTTTTCGACCATTCCATTGTTCATACGGGGTTTGATCAACTTTCTTTCGAGGTACCTTATTTAAAATATAATTTGCGGAGAGAATTGCCTCCCCCCATAAGTTCTGTGGCAATCCAGAACTTATTAACATAGCATTCATCATTTCCTTTAAGGTACGATTTTTCCTTTCAGCAACTCCATTTGATGGAGGCGAATAAGGTGCGGTGGTTTGGTGAATAATTCCATTTTGTGCACAAAACTCACCATATGGCGCTACATATTCACTACCCCTATCACTTCTCAACACCTTATTCTTTTTAGTTAGTTGATTCTCAACTTCTGTCTTGTATAGAATGAACTTATCCAAAGCTTCATCCTTACTTTTTAGCAAATACACATAACAGTATTTAGTGCAATCATCAACAAAAGTAATAAAATACTTATTGCCACCTCTAGATTGAACCATTTTTAAATCACATACATCAGTGTGGATTAATTCCAGAGGTTCGGTGCTTCTTTCAATTGATTGAAATGAAGTCTTTGTTAACTTGCATCAATATGAAAGTTTGGTATGTGGTCTAATTTAATTAATCTTCGCAAAGAATTAAAATTAACATGTCCTAGTCTACCATGCCACAAATTGGAAGACTCAAGCAAGTAAACAGAAGAGGTACTCATTTTATTAACTTTTGGGAATACAGTTGCTACATTAAGTTTGAACATCCCATTACACATATACCCCTTCCCCACATACATTCCCACTTTGGTCAACACCACCTTGTCTGACTCAAAGACCATTCGGAAGCCATGCTTGCTTAGGAGAGATCCGGATACCAAATTCTTGCGAATTTCCGGTACATAAAGGACATTGTTGAGAGTTAGCTCCCTTCCTGAAGTCATTTTCAGAATTATTTTATCTTGGCCTTCAACATCCGAGGTAGCAGAATTTCCCATATACATCTTCTCACCACTTGTAATTGGTTCGAAGGAAGTGAACATAGCTTTGTCGGAGCATATGTGGCGAGTAGCACTAGTGTCTATCCACCATTCCCTTGGGTTTGAATCCACCAAGTTCACTTCAGAGATCACAGCAGACAGATTAATGTCAGAGACATCCCTTGAGATAGAATCTAACTCCGTCATACTAGCATGATTATTTTGGACTTTCTTTTGTGGCAGACGACATTCAGAAGCCCGGTGTCCAGTTTTGCCACAGTTGTAGCACTTTCCTTGAAACTGAAATTTTGGCTTCTTGGCGATACCACCTTTTGGCCCCATTTTGTATCCTTTGCCAGAAAAGGATTTCTTCTTCACTTTAGAACTTTGACCATGCTCAACCACATTAGCCTTGGCCACAAAGCTCCCCAAATTCTTGTCACCCCCTTTGTTGTCTTCTTCAATTCGAAGCCTGACGATGAGATCTTCAATTTTCATCTCCTTTCGCTTGTGCTTCAAATAGTTCTTGAAGTCCTTCCAAGTAGGGGGTAGCTTTTCAATTATAGCAGCAACTTGAAAAGTTTCGCTCAAGGTCATCCCTTCATCATGGATTTCATGCAAGATTACTTGCAGCTCTTGAACTTGACTGATCACAGTCTTCGAGTCCACCATCTTATAGTCGAGGAATCTCCCCACTACAAATTTCTTTGACCCGGCATCCTCGGTTTTGTACTTTCTGTCTAAGGACTCCCATAGTTCCTAAGCAGTGGTCTTAACACTATATACATTATAGAGTGTGTCGTGTAGGCCATTCAACACATAATTTCGGCACAGAAAGTCCGAGTGCTTCCAAGCATCAATAGCTAGCACAACCTCTCGGTCTTGTTCATTTTCATTAGGCACAAGAGCCTCTTCCTTCAAGAACCTCGCAAGGTTCAAGGTGGTAAGGTAGAACAGCATCTTTTGCTGCTACCTTTTGAAATCCACACCATTAAACTTCTCGGGTTTCTCCCCGTGGTTCACAGGAACCGTTTGGATTAAGGGAACCTTCACAAGTATGGAGCCAATCACCACGGTGTTGGAGCCTGTAGCACCGTCGGTTACAACAGGTGGGTTTGCAGCAGTGTTTACATTCTGATTTTCCATTTCTGAAAATATTATCAAAGGAGAAAATAAATTAAATCTAATATTTTATTTTTTTCCTCCTCTTAATTTTTAACAGTAGCAGAATTTCGTTTTCAAAAAATTATTAAGAAAATGAAGGAATTTTAAGATTCTGCTCTCAATGTTTCAAGCAAAATATGCTTTTGCACACTTTTTGTCTAATGCAATTTTCCCTGATTCTGCACCGTTTGGGCAGAAAACGAGAATTACAGTAGCAGTTTTTGTAAACTGTTTTTCAAAATAGTTTCTATTTTCCCAAAACTGAATCTGTTTTTGTTTTGTAAAATATATATAGTCTGTTTTAAGATTGTTGGAAATATTTCATTGATATAATTGGAAACAGAAACAGAAAAATAAACAGGAGAATTATCAAACCAAGGCCTGTGATCTATTCACAGTTTCCTTAAAACAGATTCGCCACCTCACCGGATGTGCTTGAGGAAATCGTTGGCGTCTGTCTCCCAGGATACAGCGGCTTCTAGCAGTAGTACTTGTACAATATACAACTGCTCCGGCGAACTTTTTATGCTTCGTGCTCTCTCAGGAAACCAAGGATAGAATATGACAGTAGAAGAAGACTCTGTAATTTCGTATGTATAGATTGAGGGAGAGCTGTGGTATATATAGGATGATCATATGCCTTTCCAATTTCTGTAACTACAACCTGTTCAGATCTTGCAACAGTTTAGAAATCCCAAAGGTTTCTGCAATGCAAAACATGTGCAGAAATTTCAAGGGTCTCTCATTACAGATTGAAAAAAACTAAACTTGAGGGGTCTAAAAAGAAATATTCTGTGCGGGCCGCACTTGCACCTCCACGACCCCGACTCGGACGGACTGCGGCGGCGGCGCACGCACGCGGTGTGGAGTAAACCCAAAGGGCCTTAGGTCCTCCCCCTTCCACAAAACTGGGTACCCCTTGGGGCCCAAACCCAAGACATGAAGTAGCCTTATAAATACACTAAAGGCTACTTCTAGTTTTCCTATGTGGGACAAGGCAAATTGTGAACCTCTTTCATTTCAACAACTCCTTGTATGGAGCAACCTTTAATCATTAATTTATCATTCACCCATCAATAGTTTTGGACATGTGAATATCCAAACTTCATCTCCTCATGGAGGAGAACACAAATCCAAAAGGACCCCACTTAAACTCTAAGTGGGTCCCACTTTTATTAGCCCTTAAACATGGCCAAAACACATATTATCCAACAGTTAAGTTGTTGACTAATGAGGGACAACTTTGCTATGTAGCAGTTCACTGTTGGCATGGGCAGATCTAAGAAGCCTCTGGGGAGCAATTGAACCGCTCAACTTTTTAAACTTATCCTTTCACCCTACATTTATCATACTTTATGCATTTGTACCCCTAAAATTTTAATTTGCCCTTTAAACTAAAAAAATTTTAATCTGGTCCTGAATTGTTCCTAGGTTTACCCAAACTACTTATTTTATGTACTCAATTAGCCCAAGTATTTAAGGAAATACATAACCATGTTGAGCATGTTAAGGGTTCTTTATTTTATAAGGGAAATTAATAAATAAAGTAACAGGATATTAGTCATCTAGCAAACATTTTTTTTGAAAAAAAAAAAGAGGGTTAAATACATTTTATCCCCTTGTTGTTAGGCTCATTTTCACTTCACCCCCCATGTGGTTTAAATTTAGACAATTACCCCCATGTGGTTTTGGACTTAAGTGAAATTGCCTCAAAACTAATAAAAAAACTCTAAATTTGGCCATAAATATTAGCAATTAACTCTCTTTGTGAGGTTAATTTTAGTGTCAACCCCATTTTTGGGGATAATCCTGTAATTTAACCAACCTATTTAGGGCTAACTTTTAACACTTAGTCCCGTTTGTGTGCTAATTTTGAGCTTAACTGCCTATGTGGGTTAATTTTGACATTGAAAATCTCATATATGGGTTAATTTTAACGATTAAACCCCCATGTGGGGCGATTTTGAGAGAAATTTTAGTAATGTCACTTTAGTCCAAAACCACAAGGAGGTAAGTGTCCACTTTTAAACTACAAGGGGTGAAGTAAAAATATATGGAAAGATTGTTGCGCCTCACTGTTGGTTGGAACCATCATGTGGCCTCATACACGTCAAGATGTTAACGCCAGGACTACATGTCATTAGAAAAATTGCATATTCAAAGAAGAAATTTTACAACCAATATTACAATTGACTTGAAATTTATCACAAACTAATTTTGAAGACTAGGATGGGGTACCGTTAGGACTAGGAGGCATCATTGTATGGTCGGGACCGGAACATGGTTACGTGATGGTCCTGGTCAATTAGGGATTGTCATGTGGCTAAGTTGTTGGCTAATAGGGGACAACTTTGCACTGTAGCAGTTCATTGTTGGTATGGGCGGATCTAAGAAGGCTCTGGGGAGCAATTGACCCACTCAACTTTTTAAAACAATCCTTTCACCCTACATACATCATACTTTATGCATTTGTACCCCTAAATTTTAATTTGCCCTTTAAATAGACTAAAAAAATTTCAATCTGGTCCTTAATTTTTCCTAGGTTTACCCAAACTAGTTATTTAATTTACTCAATTAGCCCAAGTATTTAAGGATACAGATAACAATTTTGAGCATGTTAATGATTCTCTATTTGATAAGAAAAATTTGTATATAAAGTAACAAGATATTTGTCATATCCACCAAAACATTTTTTTGAAAAAAAAAATTATGGAAAGATTGTTGCGCCCCTGACTGTTGGTTGGGACCATGACGTGGCCTATAGCATGTACACAAAGATGTTAACGTCAGAAACTACAAGTCATTAGAAAATTTGCATATTCAAAGAAGTAACTTCACAACCAATATTATAATTGACTTGGAATTTATCATAAACTAATTTTGAAGACTAGGATGGGGTACCGTTAGGCCTAAGAGGCATCATTGTATAGTTGGGACCATGGTTACGTGATGGTCCTGGTCAATAAGAGATTGTCATGTGGCTAAGTTGTTGGCAAATGGGGGACAACTTTGCATGTAGATGTTCACCCTATATATATACTTTATGCATTTGCGCCTCTCAAATTTTAATTTGCCCCTTTCAAACTCATAAATTTTCAAATTGGTCCTTAAATTTTCCTTGGTTTACCCAAACTAGTTATTTTATGTACTCAATTAGCTCGAGTATATAAGAACAGAGATAACCATTTTGAGCATATTAAGGATTCTTTGTTTTACAAAGAAAATTAGTACAAAAAGAAACAAGACATTAGTCATGTCCACCAAACATTATTATTATTATTATTATTTTTTTTTTTAATATAAGGAAAGATTCACTTGTTTTTTAATAAAGATGTTTTAACCCTCAACTCATTATATATAAAACGCCAAGGAGCTACCATACAAATGTTTGCCCACATTTGGCTACCCTGACTATTGGTTGAGACATTCACGTGGCCCATGGTCCAATACCATGCAATAATTTCCTAGGGTGAAAAATACATTATTGAAAAATCTTAAAAAGAAGCTAAGAAGGTGGTGTGAGTCTTGTCAGGCATTCACACAAATCTCGACTTATTAATTGACCCAAGAAACTAAACTTCAAAACAAAACCAAAAAAAAAAAGTTGACCCAAGTCATTGTACTAATTTGTTTTAGGTCTAAGAACTATGTGAAAACAAATTTTCAATGGAGTTAGGTGCACTCTGTATTCATATCGTTGTACAAGCAACCCTACATGCTTTGCCTAAAAGGACAATTTTGGTCTCCGTTGGTTTCACGTAATTGATAGAGGAAAGCTCTTGGTAAACTTAAAAACAAATTATATATGGTTCTCTCTCTTACGTGAAACTAGAAACTTGAGATTTATTAACCTCGAGATTTCATTAATATAACGATTGTCCCTTCTTGCTCTCAACACCATAATGAAATTATAATAAAATAATATAAAAAAGGAAAAGAAAAGAAAGGAAAAATAACTTCCTTCGAGGAATTTTTTCTTGTAATATTGGAGTCCAAGATCCAATGGAGCAGAGATTAGAGCTATTCTTGGGGTACTGGAAGTCTTTGATTCATTAGAGGAAGGAAAATGGTACAAACTCATTGTTGAAAGCAATTCAAAAAAGCAGTGTCCTGGGTCACAAATGCTGAAGGGGTGGCTTGGAAATACTTGTCAATTCTCAATAAAAGTCATAACCTTTGAACTCGGATTGGGGAAATCAGATTTGTTCATACCTTTAGAGAGGTTAACTCTTTTGCAGATGGATTGGCAAAATAGGGTGTTGCGAGAGTGTTGCCCCTGAAAGCATTATTTTAATTTTCCCCCTTTAAACTAATAAATTTTCAAAGTGGTCCTTAATTTTTCCTAGGTTTACCCAAAGTAGTTATTTTATGTACTCAATTAGCTTGAGTATTTAAGGACAGAGATAACCATTTTGAGCATATTAAGGATTCTTTGTTTTACAAGGAAAATTAGTACAAAAAGAAACAAGGCATTAGTCATGTCCACTAAACATTATTATTATTATTTTGAATATATGGAAAGATTCACTTGTCTTTGAATAAAGATGTTTTAACCATCAACTCATTATATATAAAACCCAAAGAGCTACCATACAAATGTTTGCACCCATTTGGCTGCCCTGACTATTAATTGAGACCTTCACGTTGCCTATGATCCAGTACCATGCAATAATTTCCTGGGTGGAAAATGTCATTGTTGAAAAATATTAAAAAGAAGCTAAGAAGGTGGTGTAAGTCTTGTCAGGCATTCACACAAATCTTGACTTATTAATTGACCCAAGAAACTAAGCTTCAAAACAAAACCAAAAAAAAAAAGTTTACCTAAGTCAATATTATACTAATTTATTTTAGGTCAAAGAACTATGTGAAAACAAATTTTCAATGGAGTCAGGTGCACTCTGTATTCACACTATTGTACAAGTTGCCCTACATGCTTTGCCTAAAAGGACAATTTTGGTCTCCGTTGGTTTCACGTAATTGATGGAGGAAAGCTCTTGGTAAACTTATAAACGAATTATATATGGTTCTCTCTCTTACGTGAAACTAGAAACTTGAGATTTGTTAACCTTAAGATTTCACTAATATAACGATTGTCCCTTCTTGCTCTCAACGCCATAATGAAATTAAAATAAAATAATATAAGAAAAGGAAAAAGAAAAGAAAGAAAAACAACTAAGAGGATTTTTTTCTTGTAATAATGGAGTCCAAGATTCCAATGGAGCAGAGATTAGAGTTATTCTTGAGGCACTGGAAGCCTTTGATTCATTAGAGGAAAGAAGATGGTACAAACTCATTGTTGAAAGAGATTCAAAAATTTCAAAAACAGCCCTTGTCTTTGAATAAAGATGTTTTAACCCTCAACTCATTATATATAAAACCCAAAGAGCTACCATACAAATGTTTGCCCCCATTTGGCTACCCTGACTATTGGTTGAGACATTCACGTGGTCTATGGTCCAATACCATGCAATAATTTCCTAGGGTGGAAAATATCATTACTGAAAAATCTTAAAAAGAAGCTAAGAAGGTGGTGTCAGTCTTGTCGAGCATTCACACAAATCTTCACTTATTAATTGACCCAAGAAACTAAGCTTCAAAACAAAACCAAAAAAAAAAAGTTGACCCAAGTCATTGTACTAATTTGTTTTAGGTCCAAGAACTATGTGACAAATTTTCAATGGAGTCAAGTGCACTCTGTATTCATATTGTTGTACAAGCTGCCCTACATGCTTTGCCTAAAAGGACAATTTTGGTCTTCGTTGGTTTCACGTAATTGATGGAGGAAAGCTCTTGGTACACTTAAAAACAAATTATACATGGTTCTTTCTCTTACGGGAAACTAGAAACTTGAGATTTATTAACCTTGAGATTTCATTAATATAACGATTGTCCCTTCTTGCTCTCAACGCCATAATGAAATTAAAATAAAATAATATAAAAAAGGAAAAGAAAAGAAAGGAAAAACAACTTCCTTCGAGGAACTTTTTCTTGTAATATTGGAGTCCAAGATTCCAATGGAGCAGAGATTAGAGCTATTCTTGAGGCACTAGAAGTCTTTGATTCATTAGAGGAAGGAAAATGGTACAAACTCATTGTTGAAAGCAATTCAAAAAAGTAGTGTCTTGGGTCACAAATGCTGAAGGGGTGGCTTGGAATACTTGTCAATTCTCAATAAAAGTCATAACCTTCGAACTCGGCTTGGGGAAATCATGTCTGTTCATACCTTTAGAGAGGTTAACTCTTTTGCATATGGATTGGCAAAATAGGGTGTTGCGAGAGTGTTGCCCCAGAAAGCATTATTGTAATTGCCCCTGAAAGCATTATTTTAATTTTCCCCCTTTAAACTAATAAATTTTCAAATTGGTCCTTAATTTTTCCTAGGTTTACCCAAACTAGTTATTTTATGTACTCAATTAGCTTGGGTATTTAAGGACAGAGATATCCATTCTGAGCATATTAAGGATTCTTTGTTTTACAAGGAAATTAGCACAAAAAGAAACAAGAGATTAGTCATGTCCACTAAACATTATTATAATTTTTTTGAATATATGGAAAGATTCACTTGTCTTTGAATAAAGATGTTTTAACCATCAACTCGCTATATATAAAGCCCAAAGAGCTACCATACAAATGTTTGCCCCCAATTGGCTGCCCTGACTATTAATTGAGACCTTCACGAGGCCTATGATCCAGTACCATGCAATAATTTCCTGGGTGGAAAATATCATTGTTAAAAAATATTAAATAGAAGCTAAGAAGGTGGTGTCAGTCTTGTCAGGCATTCACACAAATCTTGCTTGACTTATTAATTGACCCAAGAAACTCAGCTTCATAACAAAACCAAAAAAAAAAAAAGTTGACCCAAGTGAATATTGTACTAATTTGTTTTAGGTCCAAGAACTATGTGAAAACAAATTTTCAATGGAGTCAGGTGTACTCTGTATTCACACTGTTGTACAAGTTGCCCTACATGCTTTACCTAAAAGGACAATTTTGGTCTCCGTTGGTTTCACGTAATTGATGATGGAAAGCTCTTGGCAAACTTATAAACGAATTATATATGGTTCTCTCTCTTACGTGAAACTAGAAACTTGAGATTTACTAACCTTGAGATTTCATTAATATAACGATTGTCCCTTCTTGCTCTCAACGCCATAATGAAATTAAAATAAAATAATATAAAAATAAGGAAAAGAGAAGAAAGAAAAACAACTTAGAGGAATTTTTTCTTGTAATAATGGAGTCCAAGATTCTAATGGAGCAGAGATTAGAGCTATTCTTGAGGCACTGGAAGTCTTTGATTCATTAGAGGAAGGAAAATGGTACAAACTCATTGTTGAAAGCGATTCACAAACTTCAAAAACAGCAGTCGTCTTTGAATAAAGATGTCTTAACCCTCAACTCATTATATATGAAACCCAAAGAGCTACCATACAAATGTTTGCCCCCATTTGGCTACCCTGACTATTGGTTGAGACATTCACGTGGTCTATGGTCCAATACCATGCAATAATTTCCTAGGGTGGAAAATATCATTATTGAAAAATCTTAAAAAGAAGCTAAGAAGGTTGTGTGAGTCTTGTCAGGCATTCACACAAATCTTGACTTATTAATTGACCCAAGAAACTAAGCTTCAAAACAAAACCAAAAAAAAAGTTGACCCAAGTCATTGTACTAATTTGTTTTAGGTCCAAGAACTATGTGAAAACAAATTTTCAATGGAGTCAGGTGCACTTTGTATTCATATTGTTGTAGAAGCTGCCCTACATGCTTTGCCTAAAAGGACAATTTTGGTCTCCGTTGGTTTCACGTAATTGATGGAGGAAAGCTCTTGGAAACCTAAAAAATGAATTATATATGGTTCTCTCTCTTACGTGAAACTAGAAACTTAAGATTTATTAACCTCAAAATTCCATTATTATAACGATTGCCCCTTCTTGCTCTCAACGCCATAATGTAATTAAAATAAAATAATACAAATAAAGGAAAGGAAAAGAAAATAAAGAAAAACAACTTCCTTTGAGGAATTTTTTTCTTGTAATATTGGAGTCCAAGATTCCAATGGAGCAGAGATTAGAGCTATTCTTGAGGCACTGGAAGTCTTTGATTCATTGAGGGAGGAAAATGGTACAAACTCATTGTTGAAAGCGATTCAAAAAAGCAGGGTCCTGAATCACAAATGCTGAAGGGGTGGCTTGGAAATACTTGTCAATTCTCAATAAAAGTCATAACCTTCGAACTCGGCTTGGGGAAATTAGATTTGTTCATACCTTTAGAGAGGTTAACTCTTTTGCAGATGGATTGGAAAAATATGGTGTTGCGAGAGTGTTGCCCCAGAAAGCATTATTTTAATTTTCTCCCTTTAAACTAATAAATTTTCAAATTGGTCCTTAATTTTTCCTAGGTTTACCCAAACTAGTTATTTTATGTATTCAATTAGCTTGAGTATTTAAGGACAGAGATAACCATTTAGAGCATATTAAGGATTCTTTGTTTTACAAGGAAAATTAGTACAAAAAGAAACAAGACATTAGTCATGTCCACTAAACATTATTATTATTTTTTTGAATATATGGAAAGATTCACTTGTCTTTGAATAATGATGTTTTAACCATCGACTCATTATATATAAAACCCAAAGAGCTACCATACAAATGTTTTCCCCCATTTGGCTACCCTGACTATTAATTGAGACCTTCACGTGGCCTATGGTCCAGTTCCATGCAATAATTTCCTGGGTGGAAAATCTCATTGTTGAAAAATATTAAAAAGAAGCTAAGAAGGTGGTGTCAGTCTTGTCAGGCATTCACACAAATCTTGACTTATTAATTGACCCAAGAAACTAAGCTTCAAAACAAAACCAAAAAAAAAAAAAAAAAAGTTTACCCAAGTCAATATTGTACTAATTTGTTTTAGGTCCAAGAACTATGTGAAAACAAATTTTCAATGGAGTCAGGTGCACTCTGTATTCACACTGTTGTACAAGCTTCCCTACATGCTTTGCCTAAAAGGACAATTTTGGTCTCCATTGGTTTCACATAATTGATGGAGGAAAGTTCTTGGTAAACTTAAAAATGAATTATATATGGTTCTCTCTCTTACGTAAAACTAGAAACTTGCGATTTTTTAACCTTGAGATTTCATTAATATAACGATTGTCCCTTCTTGCTCTCAACACCATCATGAAATTAAAATAAAATAATATAAAAAAAGGAAAAGAAAAGAAAGAAAAACAACCTAGAGGAATTTTTTTCTTATAATAATGGAGTCCAAGATTCCAATGGAGCAGAGATTAGAGCTATTCTTGAGGTACTGGAAGTTTTTGATTCATTAGAGGAAGGAAAATGGTACAAACTCATTGTTGAAAGTGATTAAAAAATAGCACTGTCCTGGGTCACAAATGCTGAAGGGGGGGGGGGGGACTTGGAAATACTTGTCAATTCTCAATCAAATTCATAACCTTCGAACTCGGCTTGGGGAAATCAGATTTGTTCATATCTTTAGAGAGGTTAATTCTTTTGCAGATGAAATGGCAAAACATGGTGTTGTGAGAGTGTTGCCCTTGAAAGCATTTATTTAATGTACGAAGTGATGGAGGTGTAAATGTGGTCAACAAATGTTGTGCAAATTGGGTAACTGGTCGCGATGGTCTTATAAATATCCAACTCTGCTTTAGTGTGTGTGTGTGTGGGTGGGGGGTGGGGATATTTGGTGTGAGTTTTCTTTCGGGTTGCTTAGGGCATTGGATTCTTGTGCATTTTCATAAATAACTTTGTGGGTGTGCTAGTTGCTTTTTTGTGTGCTGCTCAACAAATTGGATTTGGTGGGGGGGTTCTGCTTTTGTGTGTCGGGTTGCTCTTTCTAAGGTATGGAGTGCTTCTCACTCCTTTTGGTGTGAGCTCGGTGTGTGTTTCTTTTCATGATTAAGGGTGTATCATTTCGCTTGTGTTCTTTTTGCTTGTTTGTAACCCGAGATTGCAGTTGTTGGGATTATAATTGGTGATCAAGCAATATACCCGCCCAAGACCTCTCCTTGTGTGTTTCACGACAATCACAAAACAATCACACGAACAAGACAATAGAAAAGCAAGCAAAAGAATTAAGACAAAGACGACCTCTCTCTATTGATAATAAACCCTACAAGACAACAAATCCCTCACCTCACTCTCCTCTACTGTTTTTCCTCACTCTTTTTCTAGAGTCTCTCTCTTCTCCTAAGAAAAAACAATTGTGTGGGATTACCTCTCTTCTCTCTACGATCACATCTTCCTAGGTTGTCTTTCCATATATATAGAAACATCAAACCTAGTCCTATTAACAATATGAAACTCTTCCTCTACAAGAAACCTAATAGGCATAGGAAACATTCTCATAAGGAAACCTAAACCTAATTGAAAACAAGGAAAACTGCTGTTGCTGCTCCCCGTGCCCGCCCGCTCGGGCGGCTTCTCCAGCAGGTGACTTTCCAGAAAGTCCAGCATAGTTGTCTCGTCCCCCGTCTGCCCGGACGGTCTTCACCTCATTCGGCTTCTTGCTTTGTCTTCGTCTTCGTCTCCGTATCAATTTTTATCACAAAAACCAACATTCTTCACCTTGACGAAAATCTCATCACCATCATCATCTTTGTTGTCTTTCAGGTTATTTATCAATCCTCATCTCCTCGTCGTCTTTGCCACCTCTCCATCATCATCTATGTAAACTTTTTAATTCTCAAATCTTCATCATCTTTGGATTTAAGAAACTTTGAAGTGTCAGCAAGGCCGTTGCCAACATTATCATCTTCATCATGGTAGTCGTCACCACCTTGGGCTTGGACTTTTTCCCAACATCTTATCTCACCATCGCCATTGGAGCAACGTACGAGTGCCCAACATCTCTTCTCGTCATCTTCTTGGGAGCATTGCACAATTTTCCAACTCTTCTTGCCGTGACCTACATCTTTACCTCATGTAGAAATGGTTGGTGTCACAAAGGTTGTTGTTAGAACCTTCTTCACTGCCTCCATGTCTTTTTCACCTCCTTTGTGACTACTCCGCTCATCATTGTATTTCCCAAAAGGATATACAAGTTTCCAACCTTTTTACCCATCAACATGACCCTTGAATCCCTCTTCACCTTCATCAAGCCTTTGTCCACTGCAGTGGAGCACCCCTTTGTGTCCAACACGCCCAAAGAGATTGTATTCCTATTCAAGCCCGAAACATGCAGACATCATTTAGCACCCTTATCAAACCGTTGGTAGTCTTGATCACAACAGTACCAATTCCCTTCACCTCCTCACTTGTGTTGTTTCCTAAAAAGACTTTTCCCTCCATCGGTTGATAGGACGAGAACCAATCTATGTTAACAAATTTTTGAAAAACACGCCGAATCAAGCAACCATTCGATCGCCCTCTTCTTTTCCTTGCGATTGATATGGCATCATCATAAACGACATCAATTCTCCCCTCATCCTTTCCATTTGCAATAGCACCCTTCCTCCTTTGAGGACAGTCAAAAGACATTTGACCAATTTTGCCACAGCAGTAACACTCTTTCTCCTTCCACGGCCGAGTATCTCGTGCTACTTCACCACTACCTCCTCTACCAATTTTATTTCCTCGCCAATTCTTCTTCTTCTCGATGCGAGCAACAAGGACTGGTGCTTCCTCCTTCGTCTCTTCTTTCTTATCCATCTTCTTGTATGAGAACAAGGCTGTCTTCACCTGCTCCAAGGTAATAGTTCACTAACTTTCAGGCCATATTCACTGAACCAACCAACCTTCCCCCCCATCGCTACCACGATCATCACATTCCACTTCTACCTGCATAAAGCCTAATCAGTGTTCGACTATATCGATACCCATACTACCAAAAAACAGAGACAAAAAAGATGGTAAATGAGTTACTCACCTCAGACTTAACCCGTCCCAGTACCAGTCCATTCTCTTCACCGATGTTGCTTGTCCATAAAGCGGATGGTGGATGGCGTATGTGTGTTGACTATCGCGCCCTCAACAATGTCACCATCAAAGATAAGTATCCAATTCCGGTCATCGATGAACTCCTTGATGACTTATATGGCGTGCGATATTTCTCTAAGTTGGACCTCCGCTCGCGGTACCATCAAATCCAGGTTAAGGACCACGATATTCATAAAACGGCATTTCGTACCCACGAGGGCTATTATAAATTTCTCGTCATGCCATTCGCCCTCTCCAATGCACCCTCTACTTTCCAAAGCCTCATGAATGATTTGTTTCGGCCCCATCTCCGCAAATTCATCCTGGTATTTTTTTATGATATTCTCATCTATAGTAGCACTTGGTTAGACCATCTCTTTCACCTCCGTACAACCCTTATGGTTCTAATGACTAACAATTTATTTGCCAAAGAATCCAAGTACCGATTTGGAGTTTTTCAAGTAGATTACCTTGGTTATTTAATCTCATCGAAAGGAGTGGCGGTTGACCCTATAAAAATCCAGTCTATTTTAGAGTGGCCGATTCCCACGATAGTTAAAGAGGTGCGATGTTTTCTCGGGCTGGCCGGGTACTACCGTAAATTCATCCGCGATTTTGGCGGTATTGCAGCACCCTTAACCCGTCTACTCACTAAAGATGGGTTCCATTGGACTGCCGAGGTCACCAATGCCTTCCAATGCTTAAAACAGGTCTTATCATCTCCGCCCGTTCTTAAGTTGCCCGATTTTACCCAAACATTTATCATTGAGTGCGATGCATGTAGTGTTGGAATCGGCGCCATTCTCAGTCAACAAGATCGACCCATCACCTACTTTAGTGAGGCATTGAAAGGTTCAGCTCTCGCACTCTCCACCTACAAAAAAGAGATGTTGGCCGTAGTTAAAGCCATCCGAAAGTGGGGACCATGCCTTCTGGGAAATCCATTCATCATCTGAAATGATCAAAAAAGTTTGAAATTTCTCCTCGAGCAACGCATTACCACCCCGACCCAAACCTGTTGGTTACCAACGATTTTGGGATATGACTATGTCATTCAATATAAAAAGGGGATTGAAAATCAAGGCACCGATGCTTTATCTCTAATGGCTACCTTGGAATTCTCGGCCATTTCAATTCTAGTGGTCGGTTCGTGGGCCGTGCTCCAAAAAGAGGTGCTTGAGGACCCATTGTACAAGAAGTTTGATGGCTTATACCAACAATTGGGGTCCTTTCAATACTCTAAGTGTGATGGGGTTTGGTTCCATCTGGGCAAAATCATATTAAGCCCACATTCATCATTAATCCAAGCTATTCTCACGGATAGCCACTCCTCCGCTACAGGGGGACATTTTGGGTACCACAAAATGCTTGGTCATGTCAAGGCATAATTTATATGGCCACGTTTGACATCGATCGTTAAAACTTTCATCAAAGAATGCGACGTGTGTCAGTGATGCAAGTATGATTGCAAGCAACCCGCGGGACTCTTACAACCTCTACCAATCCCAACCACACTATGGTCCGACATCTCCATGGATTTCATCGAAGGGCTTCCGTCGTCACCCGGTAAATCAGTAATTATGGTGGTGGTAGACCAGTTATCCAAATACGCTCATTTTATCCCACTAAGCCACCCCTTCTCAGTTTCAACGGTTGCACGCACTTTTATCGATCATGTGGTAAAACTTCACGATATACCCATGTCCATTATAAGTGACAAGGGTTTTTTGAGTACGTTTTGGAAGACTCTATTTTTGTTGCACGGCACCCAACTCTGCATGAGCTCCAGTTACCATCCCCAAACCGACGGGCAAACCGAAGTAGTTAATCGTATTGTCAAGCAGTACCTTCGTTGCTTCACGAGCAACCAACCCAAGCGATGGCTTGACTGGCTTGCATGGGCGGAATTCAGCTAAAACACCACAATCCACTCCGCTGCCAAGATGACACCCTTTGAGGTAGTTTACGGTAAACCCCCTCCTATATGTTCCTGGAACTACTAAAGTGAAAGCCGTGGATGAACTACTCCGTGACCGAGAGACTATATTGAAAGAATTGCACCAAAATTTGTTAGTGGCCTAGAACCGGATGAAGACCATGGCTGACCAACATCGCTGTGAGGTTGTTTACAACATGGGTGAATTTTTTTTCCTCAAATTACAACCCTTCCGCCAAACCACAGTTGCTTTCTGCAGCTCCCTCAAGCTTGCTCCATGGTTCTTTGGTCCATACAAGGTTTTAGCTCGAGTGGGTCCAGTAGCGTATCAACTAGAATTACCCACAGGGTCACAAATCCATGATTTCTTTCATGCGAGTCTTTTTAAGCCGAAGCTCGGGTCGGTTACTCATGTCTCTTCGACCCTTCCGACCTTATCAGACGATTCAACGGTCCTTTCCCAACTAGAGTCTATACTTGATAGTCGCGTGGTTCACAAGGGTAATTACCATCCGAAAACTGAAATCTTAGTCAAGTGGAATGGGGTAGCTCGTGAAGATGCCACGTGGGAAAATAAATGGCGGTTCTCTAAATCCTATCCCGAGTTCATCCTTGCGGCCAAGGATGTTGCAAGCGCCGTGGATTGATACGTACCATACCATGACCACTATCCAACACATCCCCTACATCTATCCCAAATCTCCTTGATTTGGGCAAGAGTTACTTCCTAGTCTTATTGCATGATCCCTTATTGTATGCATGTAGTTAATTCCTAGTCTTTAGTGGCATTATTGCATGATCCTTTATTGTATGCATGTAGTTAATTGTGCATGATTAGTGGAGTACATCTCCTTAGTGATTAGGAACCTTATTATCACGTTTCCATATTGTTGCATGCATGCAAGCCTATATATATGACCCTTGAATCTGTAATAAGGATAACTTGAATTCCATTTAGCTTCATCTCCTCTCTGTCTACTCTCTCGATCTCTAACCTTAAGTTTTTCTCAATTAGGTTCCATACTTATCAAATATCCTCGATGTGATTTCTTAAAAGAGAATTTCCCAATCACGGCGTCTAAGTTAACCTTTGCTTGTCCTCCTATTTCCACTGCCTTCGGAAAGACAAGCTCCTAGAAGAAAGGACCTCAAACACAACACCTCTTGTACAAGAGAGATTGCAAAAAGTCTTGGGGAGGATCCATTTAGGGGCCTTTCCAAGCACCAAACATCATTCCAAAATTGTATAGATTTACCACTACCCAATGCCCATCTATACCCACACACGACTTAGGCTTAGTTTGGCCTCCATTTTGGTGCTTCTCCTTTTTTAAAGCACAATTTCATGTTAATTCATTTGGTAACTAGTTTATGAGATTTGCAAAAATTGAACTTAGGACTTTTGTGGGGGAAGCTTTTAAAAGCTCTAGAATGGAGCTTTTAAAAGCTCAAGGTTGTTTTTTTAGTTTCATGGTATTTTTTTGAAGAATGATGTGTCACTTGCACAAAATTATCAAACTTAATAATAAATTTCATAAGCTACTTTTAAAAAGCCACGTGGGGGCCAAACTAAGCCTAAACCTAAGTGTATCTTGGGAATTTCAACTATTTAAGGGGATAATTTTGGAAAATTCGATGATATTGCATGCACCATGTGTGTATGAGAGAGAGGAATGTGAGGCTGTTAAGCAGCCACGTGTCATTTTGATGAGAAAAACTATAACTTGATGAGATATATTGCAACAAATTAATTCCAATAGGAAAAAGACTCTCAGATGTGGGAGTCTATTTTGCAGCTGAAAAAATGATTTGTTTGGAAAAAGATACCAAACGTCTTGTGGTATTACGGTCAGAATGAAATGAACTTACAAAATTGGAACATGAACAAAAAAAGAGAAGAGAACCGAAGGCTCAAAAAGGTTTGCGAGAAAAAATAAATAAATGAAAGGAGAGAAAATGAAGGATCAATTTTCCTTCTGAGAATGGAAATGATGATTCCCACATGTAGGGGCGGTGATGGCCGGAGGCAGTAGCAGTGATGGCTGCCCGTGGAGGTGACGACAGCCAAGCAGAAGATGATCGAGGCGCTCAGGTCTAAGAACTTGAGACAACTACAAGAGGGATTTTTTATGTTGAGGCTATTATGGCAACCAGAGAGCATATTTTCCTCCTTAGAGCCCAGGATTCGAAACCACTAAAATATATTGGCTCTGATACCTTGGTCGAATAATTAATATATATATATATAGAGAGAGAGAGAGAGAATGTAGATAATAACTCTATATTGAATTGTGTGATTTGAGATGTACAATGAAAGCTTGCGAGAAATAAATAAAAGCTATAGTTAAGTGATGTGGGACAAGATTTTTATATATAAAGTGTAATGTAGTGCAAGAGTAGTAGAGTAGTACAATAGTACATGTGTATTGTGTAGTGTAATAAATATAGGGAATTACAATTCGCACTCCAAAAATTAATTAATGTACTCAATTGTACCACTCTTGACAACCTATCGTAACAGCACTCAATGCAGTCCACGGAATACATTTAGTAATCGATGGAGTGCGAATCGCATTGCCCTAAATATATTAACCCTTTCTTCTAACAACACTGTATTTTTTTTTCTCTGAAAACATTTTTTGCAACAAATATTGTTGATGGAAATGGAAACGGAATGTTATGTAATACTTTTTAGCCAAACTGTTGGGGTCGGGTCGCCATGGAAGAAGAATCATCAAATAAACATAATATCGATAAGGCTTTGAGGCGCGTAGATCGCTGTCTTTAAGGAGTTATTTGCCCCCACTCACAAAGAGTTTGCTACAGGGTTCCTAGCAAATCCCCTCCAGGATACAACAAAGCCTGAAAAATCTATCAGATAGCAATTCTGAAGATTTTCAGGAAAGCCTCTAAGAAATTGGTTTTAACTGACAAAGAATAATAGAGAATGTACACTTAGTATTTTTCACATTCCACATGAATAATATCACTTGACTTATATAGACCACTTGGTGCCTCTTCTAAAAGATGGCACCCTTTGGTTATTAGGCACCTATTTCTAATAGGTATCTTAATTAGACACATCTTAATGGGTAGTGACCTTTGACCTAAAAGGCACCCTTTCAATGGTGTCTTTCACAATTATCTATTATTCTCTTCATACACATTTTAATATTACAAACTATATTAATGTATATAAAATATACAACAATCCCCCACTAGGTTGTAATATTAAAACCACTAGTCAGTTAAAGTATAAAGACATGCATACAAGAAGGTATCTATCGATTTAAACCTTCAATTAGTGTACACATTTCAAAGTTCTAACGAAGTGTACGGTGTCTAGTCAATTAAACCACATCTTCTTTATGTCAAAATCGGAAATATCACACACATGAATTTATCCAACTTCTTTTGAGACTTTCCTATCTTTTAGCACTATTATGGCCATGTGCTAATCCTGGTTTCATGAACATTTACAAGAATGAACTCAAATTCTTGCTATCAGCGGCACCACTTTTATGTTCACATAGGTGAAGTTCCATCAATGTGTCCCTGCTACTGTAGACACTTGAGATAATTTTGAACTTCATTAAGAGCATATGACTCATCCTCCTAAAACGTAGCAGTCAGCACTGATCATCTTGGAATGGACTATAAATAGTTTCTCAGTGCCCAAACGGTCACATAACAGTAACTTGTTATTACCCATTAAACCTTGAAATTAGTGATGTGCTAAAATAAGGTCGGGTTACCATTACCGGTGACTATTAGAAAATCGAGTTTCAGTCCTATTCCACTAGATGTTTTCGTACAAAGTCAAAGGACTGCAGCCTCCTTTTGACTTCTAACAACATAGGTTTCATAAACCAATTAATTAGCTAGTTATACAATTTCCTTATTTGATCCATTATCTTGATCAAATAACTATGTTGGCAATAACAATTATTCCAAATGTTGGCAATAAAAATTATTCCAATTATTCCAACTATTTCATATTTTATTTTTTCGACAAAGATGTCAAAGCTTTAGCACCATAATAATCGCTAAGCCTTCTAGAGTAAATCATTTAGAAATCGCACTTTAAAGAAATAGATGACTCAGTTGTGGCCACAACCCTTTCATACCAATTTAATTACCAGTCACTCTATTTTTCTATTTCAAAAATCAATAGAACTTCTTGCAATCTCAAAAGATTAACCCCCACTATAAATAGATTTCATTCATTCTTATAATGTTATGCAATTTACTAAACAAGCGCCAAAATTATCCACCTTGGATAATCCATTATAGCATAAATTATTTTACAAAATCTATTTCAATAATTGAGAAACCGAATGATTTGGACATCATAACATAATTCCCAATGAATTAATTGTATTTCCAGATCCCATCAGATCACATATACATATAAACATTTTATAACTACCCCACATTTACAAAATTTCCAAGATCACGTTCAATTTAGTAAAATTTCTAAGATAACATGATTTTAATTAATCATGAATCAATTCTCATAAACACATGCACAGTATAAGCATATAATATATAAGTCTGTACCGAAAGCAAAATATACCTTTTTGGCATATAAACTATTTGCAATGAGCATATAATGTACTACGAAGTATTTTAGAGTGTATTTAAAACTTTAGAAACAAAACCAAACTCACACTGTGTAGTGTGTACCATATCTGTGTACCTAACCCAGATAATACAAACCGACAATTTTCATTTTAACAAAAATTTGGAAACATTAAGTACTAAGTCACACTCCAAAATCCTGACCAAAAACTAATAGCCATGTCCTTTAAAAAGAACTACGCAAACAGTACACTGTTTTACCAAAAGATTTCAAAACTTTACATTAATTCCAATTCACATATATATATATATATATATGTATATATTAATATAGAGTTGATATATACATAGACCAACCAAAAGTTCCCAACTATTCAGATCACAGTGTGTACTGAAAGCCATCGGTTTGGACTCTAATACTTGGACCATTAAAATTTATGTGGTCTTCAATCCTTATTACATTGAAACTTCAATAGCACACAACTCCAAACCGACATGTCTACTCCGAAAAAGGACAATGGTTTACTTTTGTTTCCAATGGCTACCAGATTGAATTTTAATGATATTTAAAATATTTTATATTATAAATTATAAACCATTGATTACTCTATATACCAATATGGCAATATGCAACAGAAGACATAATGAAATTGGTTTGTACTGTATTAATAGAATAATGATACACCAATTATTCTTATTTCATTATATTTTAAGGCCGTATAGTAACCTAACCAAACCTTGATCTGTTCTGTGAACATTTCAACCAAAGTACACAATATTGACTTAATGATTTTAGGCATGTGCGTTGTATCATCAAGTATAAATTGACATTTCCAAATTACACTCATGATAGACTACACAAGCATACGCATTCTAAAATTCCAAAGAACAAAACTGAAAAATATAAATAAAGTAAGACTTACATTCCTCCCATAGTTCACCATCTGGGCCGTAATTATTCAGGATATATACTCCATGTAAATTGCATACTTGTAGGTGCAATACTTTCCAGATCGGGACTCCCATTTGGTGGAACCATTGTTCTCACAATGTGCTATGTCTGCAAAGCACCTCTTGGAATAAGAAACTTAGTGCATAGATTTGTGATTTCCAGGATTTTATATATCACTTCAATTGTATCAGTGTTTGATTCGTCCTCCATAACAAATAACTCCTTAATCAGTGCTGACTGCTACGTTTTAGGAGGATGAGTTATATGCTCTTAATGAAGTTCAAAATTATCTCAAGTGTCTACAGTAGCAGGGACACATTGATGGAACTTCACCTATGTGAACATAAAAGTGGTGCCGCTTATAGCAAGAATTTGAGTTCATTCTTGTAAATGTTCATGAAACCAGTATTAGCACACGGCCATAATAGTGCTAAAAGATAGGAAAGTCTCAAAAGAAGTTGGATAAATTCATGTGTGTGATATTTCCGGTTTTGACATAAAGAAGATGTGGTTTAATCGACTAGATACCATACACTTCGTTAAACTTTGAAATGTTTACACTAATTGAAGGTTTAAATCGAAAGATACCTTCTTGTATGCATGTCTTTATACTTTAACTGACTAGTGGTTTTAATATTACAACCTAGTGGGGGATTGTTGTATATTTTAATATATAATAATATAGTTTGTAATATTAAAATGTGTATGAAGAGAATAATAGATAATTGTGAAAGACACCATTGAAAGGGTGCCTTTTAGGTCAAAGGTCACTACCCATTAAGAGGTGTCTAATTAAGATACCTATTAGAAATAGGTGCCTAATAACCAAAGGGTGCCATCTTTTAGAAGAGGCACCAAGTTGTCTATATAAGTCAAGTGATATTATTCATGTGGAGAGTGAAAAATACTAAGTGTACATTCTCTATTATTCTTTGTCAGTTAAAACCAATTTCTTAGAGGCTTTCCTGAAAATCTTCAGAATTGCTATCTGATAGATTTTTCAGGCTTTGTTGTATCCTGGAGGGGATTTGCTAGGAACCCTGTAGCAAACTCTTTGTGAGTGGGGGCAAATAACTCCTTAAAATTGTTGGGGTCGGGTCGCCATGGAAGAAGAATCATCAAATAAACATAATATCTATAAGGCTTTGAGGCGCGTAGATCGCTGTCTTTAAGGAGTTATTTGCCCCCACTCACAAAGAGTTTGCTACAGGGTTCCTAGCAAATCCCCTCCAGGATACAACAAAGCCTGAAAAATCTATCAGATAGCAATTCTGAAGATTTTCAGGAAAGCCTCTAAGAAATTGGTTTTAACTGACAAAGAATAATAGAGAATGTACACTTAGTATTTTTCACATTCCACATGAATAATATCACTTGACTTATATAGATCACTTGGTGCCTCTTCTAAAAGATGGCACCCTTTGGTTATTAGGCACCTATTTCTAATAGGTATCTTAATTAGACACCTCTTAATGGGTAGTGACCTTTGACCTAAAAGGCACCCTTTCAATGGTGTCTTTCACAATTATCTATTATTCTCTTCATACACATTTTAATATTACAAACTATATTAATGTATATAAAATATACAACACAAACAACCACTAATTATTTTTAATACTCACACTAGTTGGTAACCGTGGGAATTAAACATTGCTAGGAATTTTTCTATGTATAAAATCATGTCACAATTTGTTACTACATTTGGGTCTGAGATTATTGCTGATGTCTGAAAAAGCCAACAATTTGGTTATAAACAAGATCCTTGGCAGTAACCCCCATAATAAAATCTGCATGAGCATAGTCCTTGATGTACTGGACACTTAGCTTGTCAATATCATGTAACTTAAGATTATCAAGTAAAGTCCCCACGTCTCTAGAATCGGCTAAAGCATCTTGGCCTCCATAGCTGAGGAAAAGAGGAAAGTTATGTGGCATGTTCGATAAATTGTAAACGGGCGGCTTTGATTGGCCGTAGTGTTCTACGTTCAAGTTGGGATTCCCATAATCGTATTTTGCCACAATTCCATCCCGAACAGCTGCATAATAAAATTATGCAATCATTAATAGTGTATATGCATGCACTGGTAGTAATACATATGAAACAACATATATTAAGTATATTTTAATTATGTTACATATGAATTATATACGTAACTTACTTTGAGCTAAATGCACCATGTTTTTAGTTGATGTAGACTGAGGCTCATTCTTCAAGACGAAATCAACAGTGGAGGCATTTAGACAGCAATTTTTCCCTTCAAGTGGTTAATGACGTTGAGCACAAAATTTTCAACAAAAAAAAAAAGGTAAAGCCTATGAAAAGTCAAAGCTCTCGCTATAATATTAATAAAGGATAAACTTACAAAGTAGTAATCAAAGTACATTGACTTTCAAAGAAAATTCTTAAAATGAGATATTTCCAAAAATTTAGAGTAAAGGTTTCTTTGTTGAGTATTAGTGCTAGGTACACCTAATAAGAAATGTATCGGCTAATGTGGATGGCTAAAAATAATCTTTAGTTACCAAATATGAGAACATATAGATAGACTTAGGGTGTGTTTGGTAACCAAATTAATTATTAAAAATGAAAGTTTTCAGTACTTATTGATTTTCGATGTATTTGATAACGTACCACTTCATTGAAAAATCAGACAAAATTTCGCGGAAAACTTTAAATAAAAAATTTTAGCTGAAAATAATCACTGAATGCTATCTATTTGAGTACTTGAAACACTATTTTTAGTATTACAAATTCAATCGCTTAAAATTTTCAGTACTTAATTTTCAATTTTATTAAATGGAGCGTTAATTTCAAAATTGACATTGCCACATCAATGCGGGTATACTTTTTCAATGTACCTAGGCTTACTCTTCTTAGTTTGGTATATATACTGAAGGAGTACATAATTACCTGTAACTGCAGATAATAAATCATAGCAGTTAACCCCCGGGTTAGCGCATAAAGTCTTGAGGAAATTGGCTACTGGCTCACTGTGAAGAGAAAATTAACAATATTAGTAATTGATGATGGTCCTACGGAATGAATAATTTAAAGCTACTTGAGTTAAACAAGAGTGTATATGAATAGTTCAACAAGAGTGTATATGAATACATAGAAGTGAGATTCCTAGGTTTTAGTTCTTTACCCCATGGGATTGAATTCTGCAACACCCATCAGCGAAGTGATCTGTTAACAAAATCATTAATGGTAGATATATACATGTATATTTCAGACAGAAATTTTGGTATTAATCATCTTTAAGATGATTGAATCCATCGCTATATAATGATAATATATATATAATATACCTCACCAACAAAGGCCCTAGCTGCAACATCACCAAGTGCAGTGGTCATGTGGTTTAAATAAGCCACTGGGCTTAGCATGGCTGCTGACTTCACCTTGTCTATTTCTTTTCCTTCTGAGAAGGATGCCAAAGCTATCAAAGTTCCCTACCCAAAAAAAAAAATGTACTTTTTCTGTAATTTGATATGAACAAACACACACATACACAAACATATACACATATATATATATGGGTAATATCCAAGCCACAACATTTTGCTTACAACCTCCATTTTGTGTCTATCTCTCTTTTGATGGGTCCCACAGTACCAGTGACCCCACAGTGCCCAGTAGGAGAGAGATAGACACAAAATGAAGGTTGTGAGCAAAAGGTTGTGACTTTGGTTGTGCCCCAAGTATTACTCTATATATATATGTATATAATTTGAAATTGTACAGGAAATGTTACCATGGAATGGCCCACATAATGAAGCTTCTGCCCAGTTTGTTTAAACACAAAATCAATAACAGTTGGTAGGTCGTGGCTCACCAAATCATCCCATGTCCAGTTCCAAAAATCCTGTCAATTCTAGTTAAGATTTCCTATTCTCTAACAGCTTAAATCTTTAGAGCAACTTCTGACAATGCACACAAAAACTATATTATTTTATTTTTGATTAATCTTTTTCCCTGAACTTTTTTTTTTTCAACTGTAACGCAAAATTGGTTGAAAAGAACATGATAAATGGCCTAATCATGACATATATACCGGGTTACTAGGATTGAGGGTGACATGTCGACGGCTGAATCTGGTCCCTCTAGTGTTAGCTATCCACACATCAAACCCACTATCTACTAATATGAATGCTAGGGATTCATCTGGCTTATTCAGCACCCATGACATTCCATCCTGTATGTACCAACACAGTATATCAATCAGTATCAGTTTCCTTATATCCCTACATTGTATTGCAGAGGCCCACAAAATGACGCAAGATAAACATTAATATTTTGCATTTTTTTTTCTTCATTTTTTCAACAGAAAAAAGAAATTTTGCGTACTATTCGATCACATATATCTTATGAGGGATTTTTAGGTAAGTTGAAGTATTACATAACATTTTCTTACTTAATTAATTGTTGTGTGGGTAGATTTTTTTTTTCTTTTTCTGCAATGGCCATTCTTTGATTTTTGCAAGTACTAGTTCAAACTCGTTCTAGACATTAATTAGTGAGAAATTTGGATTAAAAAATCCATCATATTGAATTATTTGCATTTAAATTAAGGACAAGTCGTTTTAATTTTGGTTAAAAGTCAATCACTAGTGATCGACACTTGTTCAAATCAAATCTTTTGTATTACATTTGGAAAGGTATATTGTACCCCAAAAGGTGTAGGGATTTGATCCTTTTAATTTAGTTTTTTTTTTTTTTTTTGGGTGGAGGGTTAACATGGGATTTTTCATTAGTTCTACCACTTAAGGTTTGGTGTATTGAATTTCTATTAAATTGGCTCAAGAGTAAACTATTTCTTGAAAGCTAGAAAAGGAAATCTATCACCTTTGCCATTATAGTTGTGGCAAAGAAAAAGTGTTCTCCTCTTCCCATAATGTTAAGAGCTCTTTTGAGAATTTTAACTTTTAAAGAACTTTCTTAATTGTGGTTAGATGGTCAAACTCTCCATATATTATTGTCCTTTTTGAATTTGAAAATCTAGTTTCTGGTCAAAAATAAGTGAAAAAAATTATATAATTACTAGTAAACTTAGAAAATTTGTAGCTAATGTATATTGACTTTTCAAAAAAGACTCTTAAAATAAGACATTCCAAAATGGAATGCAAGCTAGACTCTCCATTTGGGATGAAGGGATTATCAAAGTTTCGATCTTTTAGGCAAAAGAACCACATAAAATCTAAATGAAGACAACATTGTAGTTAGCATGTGTTCACATTTTTAGATCATGTTTTAAATATTACCTTGAAGCTAGACCCTAAGTAAGAAACACAAAATCAGAGTATATGAACTTGTATGTGTAATGTGATCTATATGTAAGTGTGCAACATAAATGTGTATATGCATGTAAATGTGCGCCACTATATATATATATATATATATATATCTGCACTTACCACAAGGACTCCATGTTGTAATAGGACTGGCTGTTTGATCTTACCACCACCTCCTACGAGACCTTCAGGGATTCTTTGCATGCTTAATATGTACCCATCATCGGTTGTCACCTATTAAAAACAACTCATGATTAAAGAAACTATGAAACACTAATATTAATTAGTCCAACACGTTACTGATTAACCGATATAATAAGATCTTACTTCATATTCTTGGCATTTGTAACCATTTTGAGTGACCAAGGGTACACATATTCCAGCCGTTGGTGCCATTGCAGTGACATCTCTGCCACCGGTTCGGCTAAAAGAACCGCGGCTCGACCCGAGTGCTATATGAGGCTCATGAATCACCAAGACAAAGGCACATAAGCTCAAAACAACCAAACTCAAGAAATTGTGGTGGGCCATATCTTGCCTTTGGTTGGTTCTAGGATGTGGATGATACTAAGACTCCCTTTATATATAACAAGAATATTTTTCGGGCATAACTGACTAATAAGAATTATGGGTTGAAGAAAGTGACTTTTTTAAGGGAAAGAGGGCTGGTCCCCACTTTGGGTTCTCCTTTCTTATCTTCAATCAACTGTTGTTATACACTATATATATATATATATATATCCACATAATACATCTGCATATGTACGCCTATTGAGGCAAATCTCTTTTTTGAAGATGAACTGATTGTAGTTGAGAATTTGGAAAATGAACTATGGTGACTCAAGATTGCGACCTTTACACGTATTTAAAAAAGGAAATGTGGGGCCCACATTGTGACATGTGGTACTTGGTCCCATCTAAAACGGCATTTGATTGGCTAAAAATATGGGAATACCGAGACTACAGTGATCACGTGCGTGGACAGATTCGGCGTGGCATAACTCAGTGCAGTGAACAGCTTTGGGTGATGTATTAGCGCCACGTGGCTATGCTTTGTTTACCAGATCAACAGTAACAATAATGTTGGTCTGAGTAAATTTTAGGTGTAAATGAAGTAAGTTTAAGGCTCTTAGCAGAAAAAAAAGAAGTAAGTTTAAGGTGACCCTATCTGGCTCAAGGAGTAATACTAGATGCACAACAAAAGTGCACAACGAAATGCACAATCTGTTGTACACTCTTTTTTTTGTCTTTTTGTGTGTACAGACTTTTTAGCACAAAATCCTACAATTTTAAGCTCGTTGTGCATTTCGTTGTGCACTTTTATTGTGCATCTAGCATTTTCACTGGCTCAAGTGACTCTGGTTTGGCAAGTTTTTTTTAAATTTTTTAATGTTTCAAATAGTATTACATATGCTTTTGACATAAAATTCATGTTAACGTTAATATTGTTGAACTCATTCGTTAAATTCCTTACAAAAATTTTCGTAGGCTATATATATATATATATAGAGTATACCCTTAGGCACATAAGAATCTCATAAAAATAAAATACATAAACTATAATGGTCTATCTCTCTTCTAATGGGGTCTACAATGTCTGTGGGATCTACAAAGGAGAGAGATAGATACATAAATATATGTATATTATTTTTGTGAAATTCTTATGTGCCCCAAAAATTATCCATGTATACATATATATATATATATATATATATGCAAACGTGCTAAAAGATTATATCCAAGAATAAGGGTGTGTTTGATAAAACTGAAAATTAAGTGCTGAAAATTAAGTGCTGAATTTTAAGTACTGAAAATTTTAAGTGATTGAATTTGTGATACTGAAAACAGTGCTTCAACTACTGAAATAGAATGCATTCAGTGATTATTTTCAGTAGAAATTTTTCACTTAAAGTTTTCAGTTAATTTTTGGCTACTTTTTCAATTAAGTGGTATGTTATCAAACGCACTGAAAAAAGAATAAGTGCTGAATCTTTTCATTTTTATCACTTAATTGGGTTATCAAACATGCCCTAAGTATTATATGATTTTTTTTATTAGCTTTATTATCTCTAGAAAAATAAAAAAAACGTAATATATTAGTTTGTTCTTGTTCGTCTTACCCTTAAAGTGTGGTAAACTCTATCTATAGATCTTTAGATATATGCTATTATTGGGACCAAAGGCCTTTCCTAACGCTATCTACGTGACGCTCATGTAGAATTTTTTTCACCTCCCACATGACACTTATGTGGCATTCCATTTTATTTTGGTTTTATTTGATAATTTTAATTAAATGTTTTTTAGTAAATAAGAACATTAATTGCAAGAGACGTTTCAATAAACCTAAAAGCCTCTCTTCAAGAATTGAAACAAATGTATAATTTAGCATTGGGTAATACTTGATGCACACCCAAAGACACAACTTTTGGGACACAACCCAAGAGATGTATCTATCTCTCTCCTGTGTCAGGAGAGAGATAGATACATCTCTTGGGTTGTGTCCCAAAAGTTGTGTCTTTGGGTGTGTCCCAATCTTTACTCTTTAGCATTATACATGTATGTATTTAGTCAGGAGAGAGATAGACACATCTCTTGGGTTGTGTCCCAAAAGTTGTGTCTTTGGGTGTGTCCCAATCTTTACTCTTTAGCATTATACATGTATGTATTTAGTGAATATGAATTTATTTTTTGATTAAGTGAATTGTACATATTTTCCTAGAAATGTATTTACTATTATACACGTATGTACTAAGTAAGCTCATGTACAGGAGTTAGGGAGATAACATTAATTCATTTTTTAATTAAATACATTGCACACATGCATTTTCCAATAAATGCTTTTCAATAAACCTAAAAGCCTCTTTACAAAAATTGCAACAAATGTATTTAGCATTATTATACATGTATGTATTTAGTGAACATGAATTCTTTGATTAAATACATTGCACATATTTTCCTACTATGTTTTTACCATTATACATGTATGTATTTAGTAAAGTTAATGTATAGGAGTTAGGGAGATAACACTAATTTGTTTTTTAATTAAATACATTGCACACCTTTTTCCTAGCTATAAATGTTTTTCAATAAACCTAAAAGCCTCTCTACGTACAAAAATTGAAACAAATGTATTTACATTATACATGTATGCATTTATTAGTGAACATGAATTTGTTTTTGATTAAGTACATTGCACATATTTTTCTAAAAATGTATTTACCATTATACATACATGTATTTAGTAAAATTCATGTATAGGAGTTAGAGAGATTACATTAATTTGTTTTGATTAAATACATTTCACACATTTTCCTATAAATGTATTTAGCTTTATACATGTATGTATTTAATTAGTGAACAAAACTCGTATATTATTTAGTGAAGTTCATATATAGGAAATGGGGAGATGTACATATATGTACCCATTAAGTACTTAATATTACTCGCCCTCCTTTTCCCCCCTACATTTTAAGCATTCTCCTTATCTTTTCTAAGTTTTTAAAAGAAGATTAGTTTACAATCGTGATTGTTCTGGAAGTTGGACACTTAATTGACAAAAACTATGCATACACTGCACTCACTACTAATATTTAGTCACAAATATTTAAAAAAAAAAATTCAAACTTTTGAAAACAGTCTGTGCATAGCACGGGTTCTTACCTAATTTTTAATAGTTGTTGCCTTATTTAATTATCCAAATAAATGGCACTAAAGTTCACTCTACTTTTGATAGGACAATATTTGTCTAAAGTAATATTTGGGAAACAAACACTTTTTAACTTACAAACACATTCTATCTCTCTCCTGGATGGCACTGTAGAGTCCGGATAATTGTAGTGGATCTCACAGTGCCACCCAGGAGAGAGATAGAGTGTGTTTGTAAGTGTTTGTCATCTTAACATTGTTAATTTTTCTATCACATAATTGGCGCATCAGACGCGCATGTCATATTTATACAAACTGTGCTTCTTATTCTTCTTCTTCTTCTTTTTTTTTTTTCTCCTTTTCTTTTTTTCCCCTTTGACAGCAAGAGTAAGATATCATAATATTTAACAGCAATATTTCTATACATGATCAATTATGTTTTGATGCAATATTGTATTAAAACTCCAAGAATGGATTTTATATATTGGAGTATATAATAGAATGGGTTAATTACACTTTACCACATGTGGTTTGGCTCGACGACACTTTACCATTCTGTGGTTTAAAGTGACCACTTAACCCAACCCCCTATGCTTTGGGTAAAGTGTCACCCCTACAGAATCTAACGGAGAGTGTTAAGTTAACACTCCACCCCGAAAGGCGAAAGCACAGTGGGGTTGAAGTGTCATCAGGCCAAATCACAGGGGGGTAAAGTATCATCGAACCAAACTATAGGGGGTAAAGTGGTCACTAGTTTTAGGTACTTAACACTCTCCGTTAGATTCTGTAGCACTGACACTTTACTCGAAAGCGCAGGGGGGTTAAATGGTCACTTTTAAACCACATGGGGTAAAGTGTCATCGAGCTAAACCATAGAGGGGTAAAGTGTAATTAACCCTAACAGAATTTACAAATCACATGCAGTAATTCATTTTTCTAGTAAATCTCAAAAGTTATCAATTTATAGTTTGTAAATTCTATTATATCAGTTTTCAAGATTGGACTTTCGAATTTTGAAAATTGTTCAAGAGAACATATGTAAATTTAAAAGTAATATCATATCGTCTCTATCACCACAGTAATTAGAATATAAAAACAAATTAATTTTGATCTTTTGCAGTACCATGTTATTAAAATTACAGTTGAATTAAATATTTTCTTCTAAAATATTTTTCATGAAATTATAATATACAGATGCTTCCATTCAGTTGTGATAACACGTATAAACTAAGAGGGAACTTACAGAGCAAGGAATTTATAAAAAAAAAGTTGCGATTTACAGGCCTTTTTTTTACTCTCTCTTTTCTAAGCAACAAGATGCAATTTGGCAAATTGCAAGCTACAATTTGTTACACATTGCATAATTCTAACTGTTTCAGTTGTGTTCAAGTCGCATGATGACGTGGATGAAGATTTTCTTGATGCCATCTATTTTCGTACAAGACAAAGCCCAAACTGCAACCTAAGAAGTTAGAACTTAGAACTAAAGAACACAGTACATAATAGTATTTCTCTTGTATCAGTCTCTCTCATTCGTCAAGACATTGTATGGTTACTTGTGAATAAAAAGAACATGTATCAATGTCTATCCCTGGATTATATGACTCAGCCAATTTTATTGTTATTTTATCTTTTTCATGAATAATGCTATATTTTCTAAATTGGAATCTTAAACATGCTTCCCAAATAGCATAACAGTCGAGGGCGTATATAGGGTCAGGTTGGCTCCGGCTGCAGCACAGTGCAAATATTTAAGGAAAAAAAATTTATATTATGTTTTAGCCCAGTTTATAGATTTAACCCAATAAATTTTGACGACTATGTAGGCCACAGCCCAATCCTTAGTCTAACCCACTCCTTAAATATGTGTAAATAGACCCAAAATTTTTATATAACTACATATGTAGTACAACATTTTAATTACTAAGCCCAAGTAAATATGTAGTACAAAATTTCATTAATACTCAAAAATTTAGACAATATACATAAATAGACCCCACAAAAAAAATCGGGGGCACCACTATTTGTATTTTTCAGCCCACCCCAACCTAACATCCTAGATACACCCTTGGTAATAGTTGTATCATATGATGTCGCAGTGATCAACAATACCACATATCACTACATGTGGTACAATTGGTAAAGTATTTGGGGAGCATAGCATTTACTCATGAATCATTTGATCAGTAATTCCCAATACTAACAACCATAACCACCACCAGCAAAACACAAGCATATTATCAAGGTAAGATTAATTGGGCATGTAGCTATGTACCGTGAAAGTTAAACTCAGAGTATCTCTTTGTTATCGAATATCAAAATGTTCTATCATTTGGAAAAGTTGCATGTGCTTAATTGTGGACTTGTGGTTTCTTAATTCATTCATTCTTCTTCTTCTTCTTTTTTTATAGTTAAAATAGTCATACCATGCTGTTACTAAAATTAACAACCCTGAGTGAGTTCTAGCTATTTGAATTCTAGAAGCCACAATTTTAATCCACCCCACCAAAAAGCGAAAAACTAATGCAAGAAAAGAAAGCTACATGAAAATCAGTTACCTCTATATAGCTTAAAAAGACAAAGGCAATTTACAAGTCTTTTCATTAATTTCAAGAGCTTACAGAGATGATGTCTACTATTTTTTTTTTTTTTTTTTTAAAAGGAAACATAATTTGAGGACTCACTCACTATGAGATTAACATATACACATGCGCTTAAGTCCAAAATTTCTCGATAGCTCGCGTCCATTTCCTTTCAAAATGTACATAATTTAGGTCAACTTATGATGCAGATTTATACATACATTGCACCGAAGAATATCAAGCTTATACATCACCCTAGATGCTCCGCGCAGGGCTCCTCTTTTTCTTACTTTCATTAACACTGCGCCGTGAAACCAAGCCCGGAAGGCAACATTGCATAGACTGAATAGATTTCTCCCTCTGAAATCCGAGATTTCCATTTGGAGCTCTTTCACCGGTACACACAGAGGCAGCACCAGAGATATAAGGTGTACTATTTGCAGAGGTTGGAGGGAGGTCCAAAGTGGTGGTCTTTCCTTCCACTTCTCCATTGGCTGTACATATACTTGGATCATCAAAATCTTGATCGAATCTTAAGCTTTCTTGAAAAAGTTCAACCAGTTTCTTTTTCTTGTCCGTCGGGGATGGTTCAGGTTCGGAATTTGGTGTTGTGTCCTCGAACTGGGCTGTATTAACAGTTTGTTTTCCCACAGAAAACTTGTGGTGCACCGGAGTATTACCACACGATGGAGTAAAATCTGCATTTAGGTGATACAGACTTAGTGTACATGTTTGAAGTCACCGATTAAAAGCCAAGGACAAAAAACAAAACAACTTCTCATTTTTCCTCGAAATCTACAATTTATCACATAATTTTTAACTTTCAGCTAACCCAAACGGGATAGAAGAATTTTGTTCAAGGTGGACCACATTGTTGCTTGAGGTAGACAAAATGGCAATTAGTCAATCATGCAGTTTTGAATCCAACAAAGAATTTTCAGTTACAGAACACAAACACTTTAGATTGCAAGAAACAGATCTAAGAACATTTTAATGTATCCATACCGCCCTTGACACTAAGGAAATCATCTTCACAGTCTGACTCTAACCAGAGTTGCGAATCAAAAAAAGACTCCTCTTTACTACCTGCAATAAAACAAGGCAAACATTAAATTTACGCATCTAGGTGTAAAAAGAGCATCAAGAAAACATGCAACTAAAAAAGTAGAAGGGTCCAAAACCCTGCAATGGTACAAGCCCTGTAACAGTTATATGCAAGGAAGCACTATTCTTCTAAAAGGCAGAAGAATTCACACCCGCATGCGCATTGGAGAGGATTGTTCTTGGGTGGTTCAAGGTGCTTGTTCTAATTTTCTATTTTTTTTTTCAAAGAGAATGAGGTCTCTAACATAAGTCTTAAAATTTTGGGGTCAACTTAAGAATGTTAGGAACTGGATTACATGTTAAAAGACTAGTGTTGCTTATGTAACCTTTATGCTAGTTATTTATGTCTTGCTTACAATAAAAAAATTAAAAAAAAAAAAATTAAGACAATGCAGTAGCAGAATTTAGTTAATATGTATAACTGTATAGAAATACATACTTTATACAAGTACAACCCCACACCCACATTCTAGCTTTTTGGAAAATTGACAAATCCCCCACATCCACATCCCCATCCCCACACCACTATGTGTTAAATGGCATTTATCTTTCTCGTGTGTAATCATATTTAAGAACACATTTCAACAAGGGAAAAAGGTTAGATGTTGATGAAATGTCTATAAAACAAGGGGAGCAACTTTCCAAAGAAAAATGGGTGTATTCTTTAACTAACTCAAAGGGATTAAACAAGAACAGTAGACTACCATGTTTAAAACTGAAAACACGTTACGATGTATGTTGTGCAATCAGTCAGAGCTTGCCAGCTTGGGATAAGAGTTGCACATTAGAGTCAAGACCTACCAAACCAGAAACTAATGCAATTACTTTAATTATTACTATTCTTGTTTTTCCTTTGTTATTTGCTTCACAATTCAAGAAAGATTGCTTGACCATTAAATCACCAATTTTGACAACCCAACTAACAGTACGGATTTTAAATTATTATTATGATAGTTGAACTTGTTGATTTCTTTGAATTAGTCACCAGGGAAGGCCAAAAATTAATCATGTAACCACTAACCATCCTCAACAACCCTTATCTAATGAGTCACGCGAAGAGATGGACCCTCCTCCACAGGGAATTCTTTCTGAAACCACGTTTTGATGTGGATATTAAGCTGGACAATGATTAAAAATTTAAAATACAGCATTCAAAGGGCAATGAGGGGATAGTTAAATGGACAGGGGTGGATATTACAGTGGGTAAATGCTTAAGAACCGCAAGGCCCCATAGCTGCAAGCATTGCTTGAGGCAGTGTCAAAAGGTAAGGAAGCAAGGACAATGGTATAGGACATTACTGAGAATCCTTGTATAACATGGGAGATAAATGTCGATAGCCATGGCAGTGAATGTTGGTTTAGGGGTACTCGAAAAATGGATAAGAAACAATGAAATACAGAAAAAGAACTTCAAAGATCGAGCACGTATTAAATACGCTGTCCGAAAACAAAGTTACGCCCCACACACGGTTGCAAGTGGACTATGACGTCTGTCTTGAGGATACTACGATCTAAGTTAATAGAGGCAACAATCTCTATTAACTTCTGCTGAATTTGTGTATATAAATTGCTCTCAAAAGACTCAAGAAATTAGGTAGAAGAAGAGACAAAATCTGGACATGAACTCCATGAACTATATTATAGACTAACTAGCATACATGTATATATAGAGGTGTCTATAGGGTAAGAGACATGTCTCTACACAACCGGTTGTGTCCCAACACCTTTAGAACATGTCTGTGTATGTAAATGCACGTTTAGAAACCAATATAACAGATATACATCGTTCAAATTCGAAGTTGAGACATGAAAAGTCACAACTTTTCAGTTCTGGGCCCTCTCGACCGGTCTAGTTGACCCGGTCGACCGGTCGAATGCCCCTCTGAAACTTCCTCGAAACTTTTTTCAGTTCTGGGCCCGCTCGACCGGTCGAGTTGACCCGCTCGACCGGTCGAATGCCCCTCTGAAACTTTCTCAAAACTGAAGCTAAGAAAATTCCCGGCGCTTTTGAGTAAACGCCGTTAATTTCCGGCGCTTCAAGACAAACGCCGTTAATTCCCGGCGCTTCAGGACAAACGCCGTTAAAACGATGTCTCCTCATTCACACCTCAATTTTCTAACAATCCCCCACATGTGAATGACATGGTTTTCTAAACTTGACTCAATGGACGACAAAAACAACGAGAGCAACTAACGGACTTGTGATGCGTTAGGAGAGTGTCTTTTGGACTTGAACTTTCCCTTAGTGAACACCTAATGGACTTACTCGGTGAAACGGTGTACATTAACGTATTGAACCGTCCAACCTTTTAGTGTAAACCAACATTAGATACCACATACCACTTATCCTTATACACTTTAATTCATTCGGTTGTGTTCATTTTGGTCCTGAACAAGATCCTATGTTCATGAGAACTCTTAGAGAACCAAGCCTTTTAAATTCTCATAGAAGCGACCCCACTTCTTTTCTCATATAGGTGACATCAATTTAGAGTACTAGCATTTACTCATCAACATCATTAAATGTAACAACATAACCTCAACAATTTTATTACACACCAATTCAATATACAAGACTGAAACCATTTATTACAATTGTGTGTTTACAACATGAACTTCCCCAACTAGTTTGCCTATTGAACCTAGATCTTGGGATCTCCAGTCAACTAGGTTAGGTTTCCGCCCGGGATGTTCAAAGTATTGGCTTTAGGCCCATTCCTTTTGTAGTATATTGAACTTGATCTCTATGCAATCCTTTCGTTAGAGGATCCGCAATGTTCTCTTTGGACTTGACATAGTCAATCGTTATAACACCACAAGAGAGCAACTGCTTGATCGTATTGTGTCGTCTCCTTATATGCCTTGACTTGCCGTTATAAACGGCATTCTTAGCCACAGATGACGCCGCATTGCAATCACAATGCACAACTATAGCCGTTACCGGCTTTGGCCACAGCGGAATATCTTCTAGGAAGTTTCGAAGCCACTCGGCTTCCTCACCCGCCTTATCTAAGGCAATGAATTCCGATTCCATCGTTGAACGTGCTATACACGTTTGCTTTGTTGATCTCCAAGAAATCGCAGCTCCACCTAAAGTGAATACATACCCACTTGTGGACTTAGTTTCTTGACTGTCCGAGATCCAATTAGCATCGGAGTATCCCTCTACCACGGGTGGATACCGTGTGTAGTGCAAACCATAGCTCATAGTATGCTTTAGATACCTTAACACTCTAATAAGAGCATCCCAATGTTCTTTCCCCGGATTGCTAGTGTATCTAGCAAGTCTCCCCACCGAATAAGCAATATCCGGTCTTGTACAATTCATAATGTACATCAAACTTCCAATAACTTGAGAATATTCAAGTTGAGATATGGCAACCCCCACATTTTTCCTCAACTTGCAATTTGCATCAAACGGCGTTAAGGCCGCTTTACAATCAAATTGTCCAAACTTCTTTAATATTTTCTCAACATAATGTGATTGTGTGATATGATATCCATCGGAAGTTGATTTCACTTGCACACCAAGAATAACATCGGCTTTACCCATGTCTTTCATGTCAAAGCTTGAGTTTAACAACTTCTTAGTTTCATTGATAACCTTCTTGTTGGTACCGGTTATCAATATGTCATCAACATATAAACACATGATGACATAAGAATCTTCAAATTCTTTAACATATACACACTTATCGCATTCATTGATTTTGAAACCATTTGCGATCATGGTGTGATCAAACTTTTCGTGCCATTGCTTTGGCGCTTGTTTCAAGCCATAAAGAGACTTAACAAGTCGACACACTTTGTGTTCTTGTCCCTTTACAATGAAACCTTCTGGTTGTTCCATATAGATCTCTTCATCTAGATCTCCATTAAGGAACGCTGTTTTTACATCCATTTGATGTAATTCTAAGTTATAGACAGCGGCTATAGCGATTACTATCCTAATGGATGTAATCCTAGTGACAGGGGAATAGGTATCAAAGAAATCTAATCCCTCTTTTTGTCTATAACCTTTAGCTACCAACCGAGCCTTGTACTTATCAATAGTACCATCGGCCTTGAACTTTTTTTTTGAATATCCATTTGCAACCAATTGGTTTACTTCCCGGAGGCAAGTTAACCAATTCCCATGTATGGTTTTGCATAATGGAATCCAACTCACTATTTACCGCTTCTTGCCAATATGGCGCTTCGGGTGTACTCATAGCCTCGTTAAAGGTTTGAGGATCCCCCATGGTAGCTAGTGTCACAAAATCCGGTCCAAAAGAAGTAGCTTTTCTAGCTCTCTTGCTCTTTCTAGGAGCAACATCGGTTTCTTCGTCATCACGAGGATTAGACGAAACCTCTTCAGCACTTCTTTTAAGAGTTGAATTTTGTCTTCCTTCTTTAAAAGGAAAGATGTCCTCAAAGAATTCGACATCCACCGATTCTATAAATGTATTAGCATGAATATCTACATTATCGGATTTAACCACAAGGAACCGATACGCAGCGCTATTAACGGCATATCCAATAAATACACAATCCACGGTTTTAGGTCCAAGCTTTGTCCGTTTTGGAAGCGGAACTTGTACCTTAGCTAGACACCCCCACACTTTCAACTTTTTATAGGAGGGTTCTCTACCTTTCCACACTTCATAAGGAGACTTGTTAGTCTTCTTATGTGGAATCCGATTTAGGATCACATTCGCCGTGAGAATGGCATCCCCCCACAAGTTATGTGGCACTCCCGAGCTATTTAACATAGCATTAGCCATTTCCTTGAGAGTTCGGTTTTTCCTCTCCGCTACACCATTTTGTTGCGGTGTATACGGTGTCGTAGTTTGGTGAATTATGCCATTAAGTGCACAATATTCGGCCAATGGAGTTGACTCGTACTCACCTCCCCTATCCGACCTCACCATTTTAATTATGTTTGAAAGTTGATTTTCAACCTCGGCCTTATATGTCTTAAACATATCTATGGTCTCATCCTTTGAGTGCAATAAATAAACATAACAATATCTACTTTTATCATCTATGAACGTAACGAAATATTTTCTTCCACCTCTTGTTGGAGTTAATTTTAAATCCCATAAGTCCGTATGAATTAAATCTAATAATTCACTTGTTCTATCTATGGATTTAAATGGTTTTTTTAGCAAACTTGGATTCAACACATATTTCACATTTATGAGTTTTATCAATTTCAAATTTTGGTAATAGTCCTAAATTCATCATCTTATGCATATATTTGAAATTAACATGTCCAAGCCTAGAATGCCATAAACTACATAACTCAACAATATAAGAAGAACTTATTTCATTCTCATTAATATTAATTTTAGGAGTACAATTGACTTTGAAGAGCCCATCACACATATAGCCCTTCCCTACATACATTCCACCCTTAGTTAATACAAATTTATCGGATTCGAAGACTAGCTTGAATCCTTTCTTGCTAAGCATAGGACCCGACATCAAATTCTTTCGAATTTCGGGTACATGTAGCACATCTAGGAGAGTCATCTCTTTGCCGGATGTGAATTTTATTAACACATTCCCTTTGCCTTCAACGGTTGCAGCCGCGGCATTTCCCATATAAAGCCTCTCACCACCTTCCAACTTTGTGTAGGTAGAAAACATGTTTCGATCTCCACAAATATGCTTAGTGGCCCCGGTGTCTATCCACCAACTCTTTGAGTCGGTCACAACACAAGTTTCCATGATTACCGCCGCAAGATCGTCGGTCTCCATCATGTTTGCTTGGTTAGGCTTTTTGTTCCCTCCATTAGATCCCTTCTTATTTCGACAATCGCTTGCGCGATGCCCGGGTATTCCACAAACCCAACAATTCCCTTTGATTTTCTTGGATTTGTGGTCATTGGAATTATTGTATGTAGACTTCCTTTTTGCTCCCTTAGTATTACTTTTATTTTTAACCTTTGAAGACTCACCTTCAACAAGATTTGCCTTAGACTCGATAGATCCTTGCAGCCCATTCTTGTCTCCTTTCCGGTTGTCTTCCTCTATCCTTAAACGCACTACCAAGTCTTCCATTGACAATTCCTTGCGCTTGTGTTTTAGATAGCTCTTGAATTCCTTCCACAATGGCGGCAACTTCTCAATGATTGATGCAACTTGGAATGGTTCACTAATAGCCATTCCTTCCACATGAATTTGATTGATGATGACTTGTATCTCTTCCAATTGCTTAACCACCGGAATAGAATCCACCATTTTGAAATCTAGAAATCTTCCCACAATGAACTTCTTAGTCCCCGCATCTTCTGTTTTGTACTTCTTGTCTAGAGACTCCCAAAGTTCCTTTGCACTTTCAAAGGTAGAATAAACATTGTAGAGAATATCCTCCAGCCCATTTAAGATATAATTGCGGCATAAGAAATCCGAGTGATTCCATGCTTCCAAAGCGGCTTCTTGTTCTTTGGTGGCATTTTCTGTAGGAATCACCGGTTTTGCCTCACGCAGAATGTGTGCGAGGTTGAGAGTAGTGAGATAAAATAGCATCTTCATTTGCCATCTTTTGAAGTCTTCCCCCTTAAACTTTTCAGGCTTCTCGGCATGGGTGTTCTTGACAATGGTTGCTACTGTAGTTGATGTTTCTCCGGCCATCTTTCAAGGATATTTAACTTTGTTTTCGATTGTTGGTTTAGGGGTACTCGAAAAATGGATAAGAAACAATGAAATACAGAAAAAGAACTTCAAAGATCGAGCATGTATTAAATACGCTGTCCGAAAACAAAGTTACGCCCCACACACGGTTGCAAGTGGACTATGACGTCTTTGTCTTGAGGATACTACGATCTAAGTTAATAGAGGCAACAATCTCTATTAACTTCTGCTGAATTTGTGTATATAAATTGCTCTCAAAAGACTCAAGAAATTAGGTAGAAGAAGAGACAAAATCTGGACATGAACTCCATGAACTATATTATAGACTAACTAGCATACATGTATATATAGAGGTGTCTATAGGGTAAGAGACATGTCTCTACACAACCGGTTGTGTCCCAACACCTTTAGAACATGTCTGTGTATGTAAATGCACGTTTAGAAACCAATATAACAGATATACATCGTTCAAATTCGAAGTTGAGACATGAAAAGTCACAACTTTTCAGTTCTGGGCCCTCTCGACCGGTCTAGTTGACCCGGTCGACCGGTCGAATGCCCCTCTGAAACTTCCTCGAAACTTTTTTCAGTTCTGGGCCCGCTCGACCGGTCGAGTTGACCCGCTCGACCGGTCGAATGCCCCTCTGAAACTTTCTCAAAACTGAAGCTAAGAAAATTCTCGGCGCTTTTGAATAAACGCCGTTAATTTCCGGCGCTTCAAGACAAACGCCGTTAATTCCCGGCGCTTCAGGACAAACGCCGTTAAAACGATGTCTCCTCATTCACACCTCAATTTTCTAACAGTGAATATGGGTTGGATAAGCGATATAAATAACAACGCAGTTATCTTAATACTGAGAAGGCATTGGTTGGTGCGGAGGTTAAAACCTTGGACTGCTTAAGCATGACAACGGGTGGATATTATTTGCTAAGGTGCATCCGTGCATGCACCACCTCTGAGCATCCTCAGTAAGCATTAGGTTTGTAATGTGTACTCTGTAACCAGCCAGCTCTTCATAGCACACTTAACTAACAACGAAACCAAAGTTGGCAATCTTCAAATTTTGAGTAATTCTAAATTTCTAATGCTAGTAGCGACATAAACGAAATAGTGAGAAAATGCAAAGAATTGCCTTTGCTTAATTTGGTTTTTAATTTTACAAGGGCAAAGAAAGACAGAAAGATTGATTTCTTTGTATTGGAATTAAATTAAGCTAAAAAAATGTTGTATGTAACATCTAGAGGCACAGACTAATGTCTAGCAAGCGTAACACGATTTTGTCTATGTCGAAGTTGGTTTGCGAGTCATTTATGTAGATGGTGCCTTAAACTTTGAAAATCCTATGTATAAAGTTGTTTGATAAGTCATTTTAAGCACTACTTGTGTAATCAAGAGCCTCATTACACCATAGTCTGCCATTGATTTAACTGGCATCTTTTTTTTTTTTTTTCTTTGGCTAAAAGAAGATTAAATTAAAATAAATAACGTAAATAGTACCATTTGATGTGGGTTTATCTTGGGTTTTTCTGGTGAATTCACCAACATCTCTCCCCTCCCCCCCCCCCCCCCCCCCCCCCCCCCCCCTTAAAAAAAAAAAAACGCGAGCATAGAGGGAAGAAAAAAAAAAGGCATGACAATTTGCAAAATTAAGCAGGAAAAAATAAAATAAATTAGAAAAAGAACATTGATTTGAAAATTTCCAAGAACACAATTCGAGGAAAAGTAACCTAGTGAGGATATCACTGAAATCGAATACGTCATATTATATTCATTTCTAAACCTCAACCAAGTAAAGCGCATAGCACTAATTTTAAATATGGACAACAAAAATAATGCATACACAATCAATGCTTAAAATTACAAAATGAAAAGAGAATACGAAAATATCCAAAATATGACCCGGTTCAGTACAAATCCAAGTCCACTTTTGTATGTTCTTGTGAGAACATAGTGTATGTTAGTTTGCCAGAAAATATGTTTTAAAAATTTTATTAGATTGGGCACAAACTCACCACCAAACTAATTATTCACAAAAATCCAATAAAAATTGAACTTAGGAATGAACCAGTCCAATTTTAAACTTTCCCAAACAGGTCTAAGGTTGCAGAAAAACCCAAGATAACTTTGGTCGGAAATTTATATAACTACTACTGTACTACATCAGAACTTTAGACCAGAAATTTATATAACAGATACCCAAATATGATACCAATGATGCATATTTAGTTTGGGAACATACCAAAGTCACGAAAAGATGTCACTTGGTTAGAAGATGACCACTGAGATTTTAGACCCACTTCGGCGATCGGACGGTCTTGAGTAACAATGGGTTTGTCTTTGATAGGTGATGGAATCGCAAGCTTTTCAGTTTTAGACCCAAATGATAGTCCAAGCTTTATTTCTGAATCTGGGTTTTTGTTGACTGAAACACAGGCCCCCATTTCTCAAGGACCAATCCTTTGTCCTCACAGACAAAAAATTTCTTTCTTTCTGCACACAAAACTTGTACTGAGAGAGAGAGGGGGGGTAAGTTTTTGGCTCTTTTTGCTTAAAAAGGAGTATAAAACAGTCATAAAAATCGAAAATTCTCTAAAGATAGTGTCATCATCCTCTGTTTTAACCATCAGATTATTTTTTTATTAAGAGGAGTGCTGTTATTTCATAGTTTTTAAATACGTTCCGACGTCTAAAATAGATGCCCTCTCTTTAATAAAATAAGAACACCCTCCTTAAAGCCTGAGTGCATAAAAATACATTTAAGTCGAATATACGCCCAATATCAGAGGTGAATTGCTAAATATACCAATTTTTTTTTTTCGTTAAATACATTATTCTGTAATGTAAAAAATAGAAAATTTGTACTCCCTGAGTCCCTTTTTTTGAGTCCTATATTCAATTTTAGGATGTCCTAAAATTTGTGTCCACTTTTCTAAATTGGTAAACAATTTTTACTTATTTTACGAAACCAGCATTCCTTTAAATCAACACCATGACAAAATTAAAAAAATTATTATAGAACAATTATGAAAAATAGGTATATATTATTTTTATCCCCTAAGTTGAATTTCTAAAGGTGAACTCAAAAAGTACGAGGAAGTAAATAAAAATAATGTATTTAGTAAAAAAAATTAAAAAATGTGGTGTCAGAAAGGACTATAGAGACTGGGGCTTGAAAACAGTGGGTGGCAATAATAATTTTCTGTCCTTTTTGATGTTGGTTTTGGTTGACTGTGAGAAAGGACCACCAAAAGCTGTTTCTCAAAGACTTGAGCTCTGATTTCATTTTCATGTGCTCTTTCGTCGGCAGCCTTGCTCAGCATCTCCGAGTTTCAGTTGGACAAAGCAATAATATAAGGAGCACAAACATGATGTCAGTGACATGTCACAGCTACTTAGAAGAAAAATTGTGTCTTTAAAAAATATTTATATAAAATATAAGTGTCCCAAACATTATTCTTGAATGAAGTTAAGTTACTCTCAGATATTTATATTACTTGCAATAGCAATTTTAACAAGAGTAATGCTTTTCTCACATAATATTTTATACAAAATTTCTCACAAAATAATCTTGATTTTTAATTTTAGTGGATCATGTGAAAGACTCATGTATTTCCTATATTGGGGTCATTGAAATTAAGGATAACAATTATTTTGTGTAAAATTTTATAATATAAAATATTATATGAGTCTAACATTAATTGTTTTAACAATTGCTTCAAAAAGGTGTAATTGTTGGCTTTCCAAGATATAGAAAAGGTTCCCAAATCTTTCTTAAAATCTAGATACATATGGGCATGATAAAACTCATATGGATATTACTAAATTGTGGCCGACCTAAATGTGGCACGTTAAGTAACAACAAAAAGGTGCAATTATTGTCTTGTATGCCCCACTAATCTCACTTTCATCACACGAGAAATGAGGGATATATATATATATATATATATTATTTTTTTTGCTGGAAAGAGAAATGAGGGATATTTTTTTTTTTGCTTGAAAGGCAATCCACTAAGAAAAGAAAATTACAAACAGCCTCATCCCCCTTGATTTTGTTCCTCAAAAACAAAGCAAGGAACATCATCAACCGGGATAGGCCCAGAAACATTACAACGAATGGCCCATAGGGCTAAATTGTGAGCAACAAAATTTGCCGATCTATTAATCCTATCAAAAGTCCAAGAAACAAAAGAGGATGAAAGGAGGCTTCTCCCATCAGAAATGAGACCTTCAATATTCCAATCAGGAGTGCAGGACCAGTCAGCAAGAGGCGAACAAACAATGAGAGAATCTCCTTCAAAAACAGTATTTTTATAGCCCAGCTCAATCGCCGTCTTGATACCTTTCAGGGCTGCCATAGCTTCCGCACGGGTGGGGTTCATAGGAACTTCAATCCAGGTTTTAGCATGTAGAACAGAAGTATGTTCATCACGGACAATAACAGCGAAGGCAGTGGCATGGTCTCGAATTGCCACGTCAAAATTTATTTTAATCCAGTTTGGGGGAGGAGGGGTCCACCCCTCTTTCAAGGTCCTAGAAGACTGAGAGGCTTTTTTTTTAGAGAGTTGGTGTTCTTGGGCCAAAGAAAAGGTTTGCCAAGACCATTGCCTAATATCAAACGAAGCCTCTTGGAATAAAACTTTGTTTCTCAGGGCCCAAATTTGATCCATAACCACCGTCGCAAAAATGGTGAAATCCCTTGCATCATCTGGCTGAAGTTGGAAGGCAAGCGAAGGGTTCAGCACCATTTCGATCCACTTTTTAATACCTGCTGTCATGAAGAATGAAGGGTCCAGCGGCCACCTAGACGATCTCCAAGTTATTCTACCAATAGGGCATTGCAAAAACAGGTGTTCCGGAGTTTCCATTGGGAAATCGCAAAGAGGGCATCTGGTATCTTCAATCTGAAACCGAGAAGCCAAAACTGATCTGGTGGGTATGATGTTAGCCGCCACTTTCCATAGGAAAGTCTTATGACGATCGTGCAGATTTGCACTCCATAATTTGTTCCAACTTTTAGAAGGAAAACTTGTAGGTGGAACCATTCTAGGTTTTTGATCTGTGAGGTAAGCCGACTTTACAGAAAAAATTCCTTTCTTTTCTGGGAGCCATTTAAAAGTGTCTTCCCTTCTGGACAACGGGATATGTATGTTAAGGATCGCCTCCACAGATTCTGGAAGAAAAAGTTGGTTAAGCAAATTCCTATTCCAGCCACCATCACTTTGGTTGAGAAGATCTTTGACCAGAGTAATGGGAGGTCTAGGGATTGGCTTTGGGAATGGTTTAAGATTTGGGCTGGATGGCACCCAAGGGTCTTCCCAAAAATTGATTTTTGAACCATCACCAATCAGAAAGCAAGCTCCCAATTTTAGAATTGGTAAAATCGAAGCAATACCTTGCCACACCCATGAGGAATTCGAAAGATTAGGAGATTGAAGGAGGTGGAATCTTCGGAGATATTTACCAATAATAAGTTGCACCCAAGGTTTGTCAACTTTAGAAAGAATTTGCCACCCCCAATTTTGCTAATAAGGCCCTGTTGTAATCTTTCATTCTGCGGAGACCCAAGCCACCATAGCTTTTTGGGAGACAGATTGAATCCCACGACTTGAGGCAAAGGTGGTTTTTTTTTTCCTCAAGATTATGACCCCACCAAAATTTTCGCATAAGAGAATCCATTTTGAGACATAAGCTTTTTGGGAGAGAAAAAACCGACATAGAATAGATTGGCATAGCCTGGGCAACAGATCTTATCAGCGTACTTCGGCCTGCTTGGGATAGAAGAGCAGCTTTCCACCCCTGAAGCTTGGTTTGGACCTTTTCCAGAATTTCCGAAAACAAATGCTTCTTGGAGCCTTGTGCAAATAAGGGAAGCCCAAGATATTTTGAATTTGGAGGAGCTTTTTCCAACCCAGATTCCCTCTTAATGGATCTTGCCACATCGGGGCAGGTATTCTTGCTGAACAAAAGTTTGGACTTTGAGATATTGATTTTCTGGCCAGACCACTTTCCATAAATTTTCAGACAATCCAAAATATTTAGAGCTTCATCTGGGGTAGCTCTACCAAAAACAATGAGATCGTCAGCAAATAATAAGTGATTGATGGAGGGACAGTTTCTGGAAGCTTTGATTCCACTGATAAGACCATGATCAGAATCCTTGTGAATAATTCTAGAAAGGATCTCAGAGCAAAGGATAAAGAGAAAAGGGGAAAGGGGATCCCCTTGCCGGAGACCCCTTTCCGGTTTGAAAAAACCATGGGGGCTGCTATTGATTAAAATAGAGAAAGAGACCGTAGAGATACACTGATCAATCCACTTACACCAGATATTTGAAAAGCCAAGACATCTAAGAACCTTTATGATAAATGGCCATTCAATTCGATCATAAGCCTTTTCCATGTCAAATTTGATAGCCATAAGACCCTCTTTACCCTTTTTCTTTTTCATGGTATGGATAATTTCCTGGGCAATGATGGAATTGTCATGAATGACTCTTCCAGGAACAAAAGCTGATTGCAAAGGGGAAATTATTTTGTCAAGAAGAGGTTTAAGCCTGTTTGAAAGAATTTTGGAAATGATTTTATAAATCACATTGCAAAGACTTATCGGTCTATAATGGTGAGGAGAAGTAGCATTTTTGATCTTTGGGATTAGAGCAATATTCGTGTGATTCAAGTCCTTAAGAATATAACCTCCACAGAAAAAACTACGGACAGTGGCAATCACATCAGCATTCACAATGTTCCAGTAATGTTTGTAAAAGATTGCCGACATACCGTCAGGACCAGGAGCTTTTGTGGACCCAATGTTGAACAAAGCATCCTTTATCTCATCATCATCTGGTATGCGACAAATAAACTCATTCTCCTCTGGGGTGATAACTTTCTGAACAAGACCATCAAGATCTTCTGGGATCTCAGGGGCCGAAGTTTTATACAAGTCCTGGAACATGGAGGTGAAAGCTTTGATAATCTCTTCTGGATCCTCAGTCTGCTTGCCATCATTGAGCTTCAGAGTATCGATCGCATTTTTCCTTCGGCGAATGATTGTTGAGATGTGAAAGAATTTTGTATTCCTGTCACCATCTTTCAGCCACTGGACCCTAGATTTTTGGCGCCACATACATTCTTCTCTCCTCAGGTTCTCATTCAGGAAAACCTTGATGGCATCAATCTTGCAAATATTATCATCCGTTGGCTCAAGGCCTTGCAGAACTTCAATGGCTTGATTAGCGTTCTTGATGTGAGATTGGACTCTCCCAAAGTGGTCACGGTTCCACTTGAGGAGCGCCTTGCAAACAGCTTTAATCTTCTGACACAATCTGAAAGCAGGGGAGCCTTGAACAATGGTGGTGTTCCAGGCTTGATTGATGATCAAAGCACAACTTGCCTCTCTGGTCCACATCTCTTCAAACTTGAAGTTAGAAGGTTTCTGAAATTTTTCCCCAACCGTATTGAGCAAAATGGGGGCATGGTCCGAGCTTGTGATGGTGAGGTTACGAATAGTGGCTCTGGGGAAAAGTTCTCTCCAAGGAAGATTGGAAATTCCTCTGTCCAATCTTTGTCTAATATTAGCCCTGCTGGATCTGCCATTATCCCACGTGAACGTATTTCCCGAGTACCCAAGGTCGACTAAACTTTTGGAGTTCATAAGACCATTGAGACCACCATCACAGGAAGAAGAGGCAAACGGTTTTCCACCTTTTTTCTCCGCTTGACTAGTGATACAGTTGAAGTCACCAATAATGATCCAGGGGCCATTTACAGCATCTGCTGTCTCTTCCAAATTGTGCCAGAACTGAGCTTTATTTCTCCAATAGGGGGGACCGTAAATCGCAGAGAGGACCCAATGAGATCCTGGGGGATCAGAGAAAACGGTGGCTGTGATCATATTAGCCGTAGAAATAGAGATTCTGATATCCACATCTGGCAGCCAAGCCAGACAAAGGCCACCTGCCTTTCTAACAGCGGGAACAATGGAGTAGTTGGGAAAACCCAACCGATGCAAAACAGTAGACATTTTATGTACACCAACTTTTGATTCTGATAGGGCAATGCAATCCGGACGATGCTTCCTTATCAGAGCCCTAAGGGTTCTAACCGCCGAGGCTCGGGCAATGCCTCGGCAGTTCCAATGGAGGATTAACATTGGCCGAGAGGGGGAGTTTCACCCTCCTCTTCGGCAATTGACTGAGCTTGATAAAATGAGATTGGAGCTCCCAGCATGGAATTGGGATCTTTTCCTTCATCTTGGGGACAGCTCTCCCCTTTTTGGATAATAGGGTATTTTCTTTTGGTTGAGATATTCACACGATGAGGCTTTCGGACGAGGTCAGTGGTATGGTGTTGTTTTTCTGCTTTGGCCAGAGGGTTGATAGAAGTGGATCCAGGGGGGATGGAGGGGATGGGATACAACTCTAGGTTTTGAAAAAGGGATGCTGGGAGAAAGATCTTGTTTTCCCCTTGTTGGAGTATAAGTCCATTGGGAGGTGGTTGGGGGTCATGGGATGGTCGTGGTTTCTTCGAATTTGGATTTTGGTCAGGTGGCTCCAGGTTTCTTTTCTTTGTGTGGCAAACAGGGTGGTCAGAGGTATTATACAGCAAGGAAGAGGGTTGTATTAAATAAGGGTTTGGGCTGGTCTTGTTATATGGGTCAGTTTTATGGATATTGAGTTGGGCTCTCTGGATAGTATCAACAAAATCATGGGTAGTCTGGGCTGGGCTTAATGGTTCGGTCTCAGAGCAGGGGTCGGGGCAAGTGTGGGTGGGGTTTTCTGGGCCTTTTGGTTTAAGACTAGGGGAGGGTTTTGGACAAAGAGTTGTATTTCGTAGTTGGGGTATGATGTAAGTGTTTGAGGTTTTTGGGCTTTGGTAGTAGGCTTCTAACAGAGTGGAAGGTCTTACCTGGGCTTGGACTTGTAGCACAATTGGGCTGGCACTGCTAGGGTGCAGAGGAGTAGTATTGTTTAGTGGGGCCCCATCATGGTTAGTAGACGAGATGAAAGGAGAGGCAAAAGGGAGCTCTTCCGTCTCTGTGAAGTGACTGAGAAATGAGGGATATGAAAGAGAGAATTAACCACTCTAGCTTAAGCCAACTACGAGGTGGTACAAATTGATACCGGGAGAAATGAGAGTATTTTTGCTTGGGATAAAACTTCAGCAAAATTGTTTCAGTACATTTTGTTAAATTTTTCTTACAATTTTTTTTTAGATTGCATTTTTTGAAAATAGTTTTTTTTTTTTTTAGGAAATTGTGTATCTATGTGAGAGGAACCTAAGGAAATATACTGAAGCAACTTTACTGAACTCTTGTCTTTTTGCTTATCTATTTTTGGTCCACTGTTGTTCACTCAGGCATTCATTGAGTGGTGACTTATGTGAGATTTTGGGCTCACTTACTTTTGTTTTGTTTTGTTTTGTTTTATAAAACGGGTTGAAAATCATAGTTTAAATGGATATACAGGGAGTACCTTAATTATATGGGATATGGACCTTAATGTCCCGATTAGTATAACCTATTTTGGGTTTTATGGGCATGTGATAGAAAGGCCCAATTGAGTTTCTATATAAATCAGGGTTAGGTCCCTGCATATCCATTTAAGCTATGATTTTTAACCTGTTTTATAAAACGAAACAAAAATAAATGAGCCCAAAATCTCACAACATATGTCTCATTTCATTTCTATTTGATTCCTGTACTATTAACATAACTACTGGAATAAGATAATTATTAAAATTTTGTCCTATTCTAGTAATTATGTTAATAGTACATGAACAAAATAGAAATGAAATGAGACATATGTCACCACCTGAAATCATTGTTTAAAGAACCGGACCGAGCCGGCCGGTCGAACCGGTTGAACCGTCGATCGGAACCGCGAACGAATCGGTTTAAACCGGGAATAATGATTGAACCGTTTGAATTTTGAAAAACCGGTAGAATTGACGGTTGAACCGGTAAAATTGGTAGTTGAACCGAGAATCGGTCCTTTTTTGTATATTTTTTGTTTTTATATATATATTTTTTATTTATTTTTTAATTATTATTAGTATGAGAGCATTTTTGCTCACCCAAAATTTGGTACACCAATGCTCACCCAAGCATCCCATTGGCCAATGCAGTGGGGCCCAGGATTAAACAAATGTTGTTTAATATTGTTTAATCCTGGGCCCCACTGCATTGGCCAATGGGATGCTTGGGTGAGCATTGGTGTACCAAATTTGGGGTGAGCAAAAGTATTTTCTATTAGTATTTATGACAGCATGGTTCAACCGTCCAGATCGGCCGGTTGAACCAGTCAACCTGTGAACCGGTCACCTTTCCAGTTCAAGGACCGGTCCGGTTTTAAAAACATTGCCTGAAATGAGATAATTACTAAAATAGTGTCATATTTCAGTAATTATGTTAATAGTACATGAACAAAATAGAAATTAAATAAGACACGTGTCATCCAGTGAAACATGGATGAACAATAGACCAAAAATGAGTGAGCAACAATGCATCTCAGGATAAATTAGCGTTTTTTCTTCTGTTCTGCCACGTACTTGTGGCACCCAACCAATTTATCAATATCGAGAGTCACATGGAAGAAGAAGAGCCGTTTTCTTTGGATAAGTGAAATGACACATCATCAATCCCATTCATTTGGTTGAAAAAAAAAAATCGTGATTAAATGGTCTTGTTGGATTATTATATGCAAAGTGTGTGTACATATTTCTATACCTATATGCTACATAAACATATTCTTCTCAGATTCTTAAATTAGTGTGTGATTAAAATATATAGAATATATGTATTTTGGGTGTGTGTACTGTGTAGGTGGGTGGAGAGAGGATTTTTTTTTTATACAAGGAGATCTAGCACTTAATTATTATTATTATTATTATTTTTATCATTTTGAAATATAATTAATACATATATATAACTATATCTATGTGACGCATACATTACACTCAGAGGAACCAAACATTGAAATGTTGTCCATTTACAATCTTTCAGTTTTCATATACTCAAGGCCTCCAACACTAACCTTCCCACTAAATAGAGACAATTAAAGCAAAGGGTAGTGAAAGTCAAGGTGCTTAGGGCCCTTTTAGAAAGTAAATGCATTGTGACGACTGATACAACTTTGAGTTTACTAGGCTCCATTTCTATTAAAAGAGAAGTGGAACATGCACCGAAATATGTACAGAATTCGAGCACTAAAATGATTAACTGAAATATGTACAGAATTTGTATGAACCAAAAAAAAAAAAAAAAGAAATATGTACAGAATTTGTGCATTCATTTCGGTGCACAAATTCTGTACATATTTTGGTACACAAATTCTTTTCCCCATTAAAAATCTAACAAAAAGTTTGGTTTAGGTGTGAACACACCAAAATTACACACATACATGTGTGTATGTATGTATGTATATATATATTTATAATTATATATATATAGATACATGTGTGTGATGATTCTGGGCAAAGAATAAGTGGGTTGTCTTTACTCTTTAACATCTCATGGCCTACCAGAACAAACCTAACGCACAACGTACCTATCGGGTGGTTGAATCTCCTTAATCACAAATAGGGGTAGAGTTAGAAATTTTGGCTATGGGCTAGGCTATACGGGATTCAGGGGTAGTGATCTCGATGTGATTTTTTTGGAGTTTACTTATATATAATTGATAATTTTTTTAGGGTCCTACTTATATATGATTGGTATTTTTTTATCTATTTATAATATGAGTCTATTTGGTAATACAAAAATATTGTATGGTGTTTTTCAAAATTTTAGGGGGCCTATTTCTAAAATTCATAAAATTCTTACACTAAAAAAGCAATTTTCACAATTCTAAGGGTCTTTGCTTTTTAGTTGTATATACATGTATATCAATATACATATGCAGTTGATGATACTAAATTGGGCCAAAAAGGCCCAAACATGAGTTGAGGGGGTTCTAAACATAAATTGAGGGGGGCCTAAACGTAAAATACTAAAAAATTTCAATGTACATATATAATTTCCAAAATCTCGGGGGGGGGGGGGGGGGGGGGGGGGGGGGGGGGGGGCTGGGCCCACCCTAGTCCCTACTTCCCTTCGCCACTGATCACAAATCTTTATAATACGGTTATGAGTTTTGTTAACATGTGCCTTAAGGCATATATTAAGGTTCTAAAAATAGAAATAAGTTAGGGGTACAATATTAGTTTCAGTGACCGGTGTGGAGTTCGATCAGTGTTTGTATCCTTTGTTTATTTGAGAACCTTAACATATGCCATAAAAGGCACGTGTTAACAAAATCCTAGGTTTAATTACATTTTATCTTCGTTAGACTCATTTTCAATTTGCTTCATGTTATTCAAAAGTAAACTCTGAACCCTATGTAATTTCGAATTAAAGTCAAATTATTAAAAAAAAATTCCCCAATCTGAAGAAAATTGTAAAATTGGTCAAAAATATTACTAACACTTAACCCCCTTTGTGAGGTTAATTTTGAGGGTAATTCCCTATGTGGGGATAGTAGTGTCATTTAATCCACCTATGCGGGGCTAATTTTTACCACTTAACCTCTTTTGTGGGACTAATGTTGACGTTAACTGCTGACGTGTGTGAGGCTAATTTTAATATTTAATCTTCATGTAGAGCTATTTGAGAGAAATTTTAGAAGTTTCACTTTAGTCCAGGTAAAAGTATTCACTTTTAAACCACAGAAAGGTTAAATGTCCACTTTTGAACCACAGATGAGTAAAGTGTAAATGATAGGGGAGTAAAATGTAAATAACCCTTTATAATATTAGCATGCTAAATGTATATTTTGGAGAATTGGCCACGCCTATGGAGGGGGATTAGTCGAGGTGCTCGCAAGCTGGTCCGAACACCCCTCCTAGCTTGCAAAGAAAAAAACAGAGTATAAAATTTTATGAATGACAAAAATCCCCGATCTGCCGGAACTGTGCCCCGCGTCCGCCCCTAATGGAACGGGTTTGGAGGATGTATCATAGGAGTAGGAGCAGATTTGGTAGTGAGCATAAAAACTCTAAAGGAGCTGGGGCGGAGGTGGTAGTTGAAAATACCCCTGCCCGAATTAAAGTATCTAATGTAGTAATATACCTTTATGCTTTCCTTTATTTGCTAAAATACCATGACTTATATATATATATATATACCTTATGCTATAAGTCCATGATATATAAAAAGAAAATAAAAAATACTACATAGAGCAAAATTTGATAAGTTTGACTCATGAAATAAGAAAACCCACCATGATTACTTGTCAACTAATCATTCAATTCATTAATGTACTAAAGTATAAGTTTTAAAATTTTATTTAAGTTACCCCAATGGTAAATTCATCACCGCCCTGATAACAAAAAGACCAATTCCGACTCTACTAATAATAGAGTTGGGACGGATTTAATAAATAATTTTTTAGTACGAATAAGAGTTGGGACTTACCGAATCCGTGCCGTTGCCATTCTTAGAATAATTCCCGATTTATTTTTTGTTCAAGACTTATGAAATCAAAATTCAATGTTGGACTAGTCGGCCCTGAACGGTAAGCCTAAGACACTTTCCAAATCATAAACACAAGTGGGCTAAACAATGGGCCACAAGAAAGTGTGTCAAAACATTAGTACTACTACACAAGACCAGCGGTCGAATAATGAAGGTTATCACTTCTCACTTTTAGTACTCAAATAACAGTTTCTGGGAGAGAGGTTTTGGAAAATTTGGGTAGTTTGTGGAGAAACTGGGATTTTGGGACCGGTCTCTTTTATGCTCTCACAACAAACCCTGGAAGGTAGAAGAGGAGAGAAGGCGATTCACAGAGTCGACTCGCCCTGATCGGAGGAGTCATCTTACCGGAAACCTGATCTTAGGAGTTCCCTTGACGACGAATTGATCGGAGTGAGCTTAGGTGCGTAAATTGATGTTCCTTAGCTTTGTGCTTCTATTCCATGGTGGTCTTTTGGTACTGTTTATTTTATTCTAATTTGCTTATGTACTGGAATTTAAGAAGTTTTTTTTTTTTTTTTTGAATTCTCTCTTGATTGTGGTTTGGGGTTAGCTATTTGTTGCTGATCTTTCCTAGGTTTGATATTTACTGATTCTCTTTCTCTGTTTTACTTTCATTTTTTGATTTGACATTTGTTTGAACTCTCTTGGTAAATTTGTTTGATTTCAGCTGATTCTAATCATACATCTTTATTTTTATTTATTTATTTTTCCTTTGAATCATTGAGTTTCAGTCTAAATGCAAAGATTTAAAAATGTTAACTTTGGGCGTTGTGAGATGTCAGGATTGTCACTCATCTTCTGTCAAACTTTAGACAGCAATTATGTACGTAATTCCGTGGCTTTTGGAGGATTCTCAAATTGAAAGTATATAAGAACATATTCCCGAGTCATAGATGTCTTTCACATAGCCTACGTCATGTTTATTCGCTATTCCTCCATTTGTCTACTTAGAGCATCTGCAGTGGGTATATTAAACTTAAGGGGGAAAGTGGCTTAAGTTTAATGTACAGAGGTTGGGCGTTTGTAGTGGTGTAGATAACCACGCGACATTGAGAGAGCCGCAGAAAAGCCACACGGCACACACTAGACCGTGTGCTAATAGGCGGCTTAGTGTGTGCCGTGAGGTAGATTTAATAATTTAAAATAAAAAATAAAAAATTCTAGAAGGTTAAGTGTAAGCCGTGAGGTAGATTTATTTTTATTTTTATTTTATTTTATTTTTTGGTCAAAGTCATCCAAAAGGCTTAGATTAAGCCGTGAGATATTTTTTATTTATTTTTTATTTTTTTGGAGTTCTAGTCATAAAAAAAAAATCAAAAAAATAAAAAAAAAACTTAAACGGCAAAGCTTAAGCCGTGGGGCTCCTGGACGGCACACACTGAGCCGTGGGAGTTTCAAACGGCACATTGTGTGCCGCCTAGGGGGTCACGGCTTCCACAATGCTGTATGACCCATACATTAAGCGAACTTAGGCGAACACTAAGTTTAGAATTTGTTAAGTTTAGCTGTTGTACGCTATTGTATCATCTACACCACTACAGATGTACATCACTAAGTTTGGCTAAGTTTATTGTACCATTTAACCCACTGCAGATGCTCTTATGCCTTTGTATGTACTTTTGTACTTTGTTTTTAATTTTGGTTTCTTTTATTTTAAGAAAAAATTACACATGTATATATTTTTAAAATCTTTAGAAACACGCTTGAGTTGAATTTCCAAAGAATGTTGAAAACTTAACTTGAGGATGATTTCAAGAATAACTAGACTAGGCCTGTAAACGGATCGGATTTGTGATATCTGAATCCGATCCAATAAGAAATCCGTTAACTAAATCCGAATCCGATCCGATAAAAAATTCGTTAATCAAAATCCGAATCCGAATTTGTTAGGATTCGGATATCCGTTTAGACTAAAAAAAAACCCTTAAGCAAATCAAGATTTTTTTATTTATTTTTATTTTTTATTAATTGGATATCCGTTAAGCACCAAAGGAAATTTTTAATCGGATATCCGTTAAAACACCAAAATATTTTTTATTTTTTTTCTAATCGGATATCCGTTAAGCACCAAAAGAATTTTACAGTGTAGGGTCATTATGTAATTTTCACAAAACAAGGGGAGCTAAACTGTAAATTAAATTCTATTATCGGATATTTTCTGGCGGATCGGATATACCAATTCTGAATCCGATCCGTTTGCTAACAAAATATTCGGATTCGGATTCGGATTCGGATTCGGATTCGGATTCGGATCTGGATCTGGATCCGGATTTTATTATCGGGTTTTTTCTGCTGGATTTGGATCGAATCGGATCCGTTTACAGGCCTAAACTAGACTATGATTTTTGCTCATATTTTGGATTATTCACATGTAGTCTTGGTTACTTGGTCATAGTTAGTCTTCTGTTCAATACTTTCCTCAATTTCACACATGCACAATCACCTAGGAAGCACCGACACTTCGAAAAGGGCTTCGTACCGATGTCCGACACGTATCGGACACCGACACTCGCCCGACACACCTTCGACGCGTATCGGACGCGAAAAATACGTGTCTTGTTTCTGTTATGCCATGTTTAGAGGCGGACACATCACCGACACATGACAGGACACTTCAAGGGACATGGGGGTAACTCTTTTCTCACCAAAAAAACTGTATTTTGTTAGTTTTTTTTTAACATTTTGAAAACCAAACAGAGTTAATTTTGTCAAGAATTACATCACTTATCTCTTCACGTTCTCTCGACATTAGTCTCTCAAGACCCTCTTTGTCCGATCTCATCTATCTATCTATCTATCTTATTTGATCATCCCACTCTCTTCATTTGTTAATATTAAACAATAACGCTCGAAAAATGTGAAGTGAACATTGTGTAGATAACATTTTAATAACATTTCTGAAAAACATAAGAATGAACTTAAAATTAAACTTAATTTAAAAAAAAATATATATATATATATATATACGTATCCCCACCGTGTTGTGTCATCATTTTTTAGGATTTAACGTGTCGATGTACCGGTGTTGTATCGTGTCCGTGTCGGCGTACCGTGTCCGTGCTTCATAGACAATCACTATGATGTATTAGTCCCTGTTATGAGTTTTGACGATGTTTCATGTTTTACTTTCAACAGTCTCATGGGTATAGACTAATATAGTTGTTTCTCTTCTAACTCTAAACCTCAGATTGAAAATTGAATTGAGTGAAAATGAAAAATTTATGATATTCAATTGAATTTCACAATGATTTCGATGCTTTTTACCAAGTAACTGGGCCTCTTGCCTAAGTAAGCAATGAGTGTTCGCATCAAACAGTGAGAAGTTTTGGATGAGTGATTGCAAGTGTGTGACTAGTTTGGCTTTGTAGGCTATTTAACTCGAGTTAGTAAACCATTAGGGGTGTTTTTACACCTGATGCCCTAAAGCCGCCTGGTTTGGGAGTCATTGGTTCAACGCTTGCTACTTGGGTTATTTAGAAAGCTTAAGGAAGCTAGACATTGCATAGTTCACGCGGGAAAAAAGAAAAGAAAAAAATGAGAAAAAAAAAACAAAGAAAAATATTAATGATGATACTTGACAATGATTCCGATACTTTTTACCAAGTAACCGAGCCTCTTGCCTAAGTAAGCAATGAGTGTTCGCGTAAACAGTGAGAAGTTTTGGATGAGTGATTGCAAGTGCGTGACTTGTTTGACTTTGTAGCCTATTTAACTCGAGTTAGTAAACCCTTAGGGGTGTTTTTACACCTAATGCCCTAAAACCGTCTGGTTTGGGAGCTAGGAAGCACCGGTGCGGGTGCGGGGATTCGGGCACGGAGACGCCGGTGCAAAGGATTCGCCAATTTTCCAAAAAGTAAGGGTGCGGGGTGCGGCGGGAGTACTTGTATAAAATATATAAAAAATATATATTTATATAATACTATAATAGTATATATAGATTATTCTATGAAGGCATTGTCTTTATAATTGTTTCTTACTTGCTTATGTAAAGAAATAACAAGAAAACGATGTTTTGTGCATAAGTGTTTACAGATATATTAGTGCATTAGTGTAATACATTTGGGCACCCAAACTCCAAAATTGAACTCCAAAAGAACTCAAAGAATCCTCGAAACCCAGTACGGGTGCGGCGGCCTTTTCGAAGAGTCCGTGCATCATAGTTTGGGAGTCATCGGTCGAATACTCGCTACATGGGTTATGTAGAAAGCTTAAGGGAGCTAGACATTGCACAGTCAACACCACTAAATTATAAAATAAAAAAAATAATTAAAAAAAAGAAGAAGAAAGAAAGTAGTTTTAGAAAAGAGATGAAAAGAAAAGTCATATTTCATACTCTTGACGGGGAGTTATTAGGGAACACTGTATTGGTCAAAAGCTACTTTTTGGGCTTATTGAATGCATAAATCATCAAACATTGTAAGCTCTGGAGAAGGATTGCATCTCATGAGATCACCAATTTTTAACACAATGAGGAAAGTGTTTGAACAATTTTCTGGCAATGGTCAAGTTAGTAAGACTTAATTGCGAATTTTTCCAGGAGTGTGCATTTATCAGAATCTTGTTTATCTTTGTGATTATTACTAAAAGTTGTGTTTTTTGAAATTCAATGGATGCTTGTGCTCAAAACTGTTTTTGAAGTTAAAAGTTCTATTTTTGTTTATATTTTCACTTCTTTTTTTTTAGTTTTAGTATTAGTTTAAGTTTAAAGCTGCCTAAACAAAATTTGGCACACTTTCATTGCTCTAAGTTTTTAACAGTTCGAACCTTATGTGTCATCTACAACTATTGTTTCTTGCATTCTTTGCATGTTCCAACTATAGTTTGATTTTTGTACACAGTAAGTGATGTCATGCTTTCAGAATAAAAAGTTATTTGACCAGCTAGTTTCTTGTTTTGCGTATTCGCCTTTTGTTGCTTCTGTTCTATAACTACTTCTTCTGTCATTTCTCTTTTGTCAATTTGCACCGGTAATTTTTCTTCTAGTCCATATTATCTTCACGTTTCTGCTGGTTGGTTTTGTTCACTGTGTCCATTTCGTATCTAGCACACAGGAGGCTTTGCCTCAGTCTTCATCCTTCCATTAATCGCTTTATAATAGACGGAAGTTAGAACTGCCTGCGACAACACATATTGTAGGTGTTTCGTTTTCCCGGTGTCTTTTTGCAGTTTTGTGTTCGTTTCGGTTACTTAAAACAATTTTTAAAAATCTGTAAAGGGAGTGAATTTTCTCATTAGGGAGATACTTCATTCTGTTGACCCAGTAATCTGTAACTATTGGACTCAATGTTCTTTGTACAGATTGAGAAGAGTGCTTATAATTTTTTCTTTCCTCTTATTTGTTTTTGGGACATCACAATGTCTTATTTTTTTTCTTCTTATTTGTTTTTGTCACATCACAATGTTCTTATTTGTTTTTTCTTATCTGATGTCTCACTACTGGTTTGCAGATTCATACTTGGCTTTCCAGATTTCCATACCCTGCTCTCCTGGTTAGTCAGCTGATTCCAAGAATTGTGTGGAAATGCTTTCCTTTTTCTGAAACTAGTAAGGTGCCAGTGAGGTTAACATTTTGCTTGTGATTTTCTACTGATTTCTCTATGCTAATATGGGTTGTCGATTGTTGTTGACTATTGTGCCAGACTTGTATTTTGCTTGACTGCTAGTTCTCCAAATTTGGTTTATTACTGTATGGTGCCCTAACAAAAAATGAAAAAAAAATTAAGCGTAAGGCTCTGTTTGGTTCATGGATTTCATGAGAGAAAAGAAAAGAGAAAGGAAAACAAGAAGGAATACTATTTCCCTTGTGTTTTCCCTTGTGTTTTCCTTCATGCTTAAATAGCGTTAAAAAAATTGTAAAATGTAATTGTAATACATGAATGGAGGGAAATGACTCACGTCATTCAAAATGTTTAAATTATTTTTCAACTTATTCTCTTTTTTTCCTACTTTCCTCATCATTTTCCCCATTAACCAAACAAATTCTCTTCCAATTTACTAAGTAAATATTTTCTGTTGCTCGTCTCGAGAAAGAAAAAAATTTAAAAATAATCTTTCCTCTTGTTTTCTAGAAGGTCTGATATGTTTTTGAAGAAAACCAAGTCCATTTCTGCAATCTGCAGTCTAATAATTTTTTTGCTCCCAATCTACATGTGTCTTGCTTCTCATTAGGTAATGTGGCTGGAACTTCCTCTTCAGTTCTCTTCCCCCAATGTATCCCAATGCATTGAATGTTATCGTACTATATGTGCTACTTAGCGATCATATTGTGGAGCAATGGATTAATCCCTATTTTGTTGTTGTGTGAGCCACGTAGTTTCCTTGTAACAGGGATTCTACACCATTTGCCTTATGACGTGCAATTGTGTCATGAAGAGTACATTTGATGACGCTACTTTAGCACACTGTCCATGGGCGAAGCGATATATTTCGTTCTATGGGGTCAAGTTAGTTGAATTGACATTAGTAGACAGGGAAGACTAATGTGATAACAACCCATGTTCTATGACTCATTAACTGGCCAGCGACTATCTTATATGCACTGATCGTCATGGGTACATTACATAGTTGGGGTTTAGCACTGTTTTTTGAGGGATTAAATAGTGCTAGATCAGGTGTGCTTGAATAAGTGTAGGCAAATACACGAGAAGCTTCCGAGTGATGCGTTTTGCTAGTTTAGTGATTGACTTAGCATCTCAGCTCTCTGTTGTCGTATGTTCTTTTTGTGAGGTCGCATGTTCTATTTCCCGTATGAAGAGATGATGAAAGTTGAAGTCTGAGAGATTTTGTTTTACAGGAAACCCTATTTGGGTGAATGGGAGATGTAGGAAATATAATGGGTCGGGCCCACCCACATAAATTGGACCCGGGTGTCCATTGGGCTTTACGTATTGTCCAAGGAGGCCATGACTTGGAGACCTAGTAGGGTTACATTAATACAAATATATATATATATATATGTGTTATATATACACACAAGAGGGCAGCCCCAAGAGAACTCTCTCTTTCTCTCTCCTCCTCTAGGCCATCTCTCTCTATCTCTAGCCTAATTACAATGGAGGCTTGGGATTTAGCACGTGAACCAAGGGGACTGCTCTAGTAGTCGTTCTTATGACCATAGCAGAGTACAAGACGTACACGGGGGCTAGGTATTCGTGTTTGGAGGATTCAAAGGTACGGGTTTGTAACAACGCCGTTTTCGATCCGATCGGGCTATTCTACTAGGTAACGAACCTGAACCCAATCCTTGTGCTTGTGTGCATGATTTCTAACATAAATGTTGATCACTTAACCTTTGTTCATTTCTTTTCTTTCTATTCAATGATTCAAAGAAAGTAGCTGTGATTCAAAGAAAGCAGCTGCATTCTTATCAACACCGAAGTTTCTTCTATTAGGATTCAACATTAATTGGAGGGGTATATGATATTTTACGATACACGTTATTAGGGGTGTGAATCGGTCGGTCGGTCGGTTTTTTAGGGGTTCGGTCAGTTTTAACTTGTACATACATTTAGAAAACTGATCATTTGGTTTTCGGTTTGGTCGGTTTGTGGTTGTTTCCTACACCCGTACACGTTATATATAAGCCTAGGAATTCTACCAAAAAGAATTGTGTAATGCTATGCTTCCCACAAATTTTATATCTCAAATAGTTTCCAAACACATGTGACAATGGGCACACTTGATTTTGGTTGAAGGATATTGACGTGGTTTCGCCATTATTGAAAAGGATCCCACTGCAGTTTGGGAACATTTGGGATACAACATTTGCAACACAAAAACATTACTCAAAAGAATTATGTATGCCCAAGACTAACACTCCCTTTTTGGGATTGTTGATAATCGGTAATAGCCAATTATGTGGCATGTGTCCATGTCACACCCAACACCACATGTCCCTCACAAAGACTAAATGATTTATCCCCACGTGGACGACACCTCAACATCCGCACATAAATTTCACATGAGTAGCACGTGACAGCATTCCACGTCCTCTCTGGACCCATCTGACTGTACTACCGCTTTTGTATTATTTTACTATGGGTAATACTTGGGGCACACCCAAAGACACAACTTTTTGGGCACAACCTAAGAGATGTGTCTATCTCTTTCCTGTGTCACTGTGGAGTCCAATGACATCACAGGAGAGATATAGACAAATCTTTTGGGTTGTGTCCCAAAAGTTGTGTCTTTAGGTGTGTCCCAATCTTTACTCTTTTATTATATCTCGCATACACTAGCCGGCCTACGTGTTATACCTCTCTTTACACATCATCCACACTACAAAAAGAACTCACGAAGGGATATTGAATAGTGAGCATTTTTGCTCACCCATTGCTTGCACAGGCCTCCACTCTAGGTGATATGTGTCGCATTCTATTTTTATTTTGCTCTTATATTATCAACATAATTACTGAAAAGTGGAGACCTGAGTGAGCAAAAATGAGTGAGCAACATGCTCTCTATTGAATAGGCCTCAAACTCTTGGGCCGACCCAAAAATCCAATTGCAAAAAACCATTTGGTGATGATTAACAAAACTCCAAAAGAAAAAGCAAAAGAAAAAAAATAATGTTATGTCTCTTATATTTTGCATTTCAAGAGCTTTCTAAATTTATGATCCCAAATTTATGTGGTAGTAAGACCACCTTCAATAAAATACACATACCTGTCAAAGCCATTGAAGCCATTTCTTATTTGCTTTGGAAATCTACAATATCTTTGTAGAGAAAACAAACGCATGGCTATGTCTTCTTCTCTCTCAATCTTTTTATTTGTGCGCTATACATCAATTATAATCTAGTGGACTCACAGCTACTTGTATTTGGAAGCATTTATTTATTTTTTAAAAAAAAGAGAGAAAAAAAGATAGGGGTTGGTGGAAATGATAGGCAACCAATTTGGACAGGAAGAAACGACGTGGTTTTAAATTCATCTACCTGGTTATTGTCCTTCCCCAATTGCTGCGCACTCTCAGAAATTCCAGACTTTGGCGTCCACCAACCAAATTGCAGGGAAAGAGAACAAAAAGACTAGCAAAGCAAAAAACATGGCGGCGGCGAAGATAGCACCGTCGATGCTGTCGTCGGACTTCTCGAATTTGGCCTCCGAGGCTGAGCGTATGCTCCACTGCGGCGCCGATTGGCTCCACATGGACATTATGGTATATATTTTCCCCTTCTATATATATATATATAGTTATACATGCGTACAGTTATGTAAAATGCGTGTCTTCAATTGGTTTAACATTGGATTGGGACTTGGCATATAGAATTGTGAAAAGTGAGATCATGTTCTATTTAGTTTCTACAAGTGTGGTGCTATGCTACTCTGCTCAGAAAATCTGGAATCGTGATTCTTGATTTACATGAATGTTATTATTATTATTATTTTTGTTTCCTCCAGTTCCGATTATTTACACGATTTTGTTTATTAAGGGAAATAAGAATTGAACTTTAGCTCGAGGATAGCATTTCCAGCTGTATGACTCTCGATTTTGTGATTTACGCTCCGTTTGGTTCATGGATTCAGTGAGGGAAAAGAAAGGAAAATAAAATAGTATGACAATAAGATATAAATTCCGAATTCTGTGACTGTGAGTTATTCCCCTCCCACTTTCCTTAATTTGGTATTATATTTTGAATTTTTAAAATTGTAATGTCATTTAAATATGGAGGAAAACACTAGGGACAGTACAAGGGAAATAGTTTCCTTCTATTTTCCTTTTCTTTTTTCTTTTTCTTCTCTAAATCCGCAAGCCAAACATAGGCTAAGGAAACCAGAGAGGAAAAGAAATAGGCAGATTTTGTGAGTTACTTCCTCTTTTTTTGAGTTCCTACTATGTGCAAAATTTTTAGCTTCTGATGTTATTAGAGCTAGTGGAAATTATTAGGGAAAACATGAGGGAAATTGTTTTTCTTCTCTTGTCCTTGTAGTGAGAGTTGGAAAAAGATTAATGTCTACGTTATCTATAAGGAGGATATTCCAACTTTCATTAATGAACGTTGCTATGTAGTACTTTCATGTCCCGGATGTGTTGAAACTTGAAACAAAGAATAAGCTATTTGATTTTTCACAGTGCTTTAAGCCCTTGGCACTATTCTATAGAGTTTTAACCCTATGCAACATGAACTTAGATCTAATGATTGAGTTTTCCTTTTAACTTTAGCAGAGTAGTGGAAAACAAATGAGTAAGTGACTCAATGAGACCTATCAAAATCAAGTGCCCTTTCCACTACCGCCCCCCCTCAGCCTTTCAATGGGTCAAAACTGTTGGATGAACTTAATTTTCCCACTCTACTTTGCATGCATGGTGTATGTTATGCTTCCCAGTGAGCAACCACGGTGGAGTTTCACTAACATTCACTGGACAGTGGGGTGGGGACTATTATCCCCTTGGATAATTTGGCCATGTTTCTTGTAAGCATGGCATATAGGGGATGATCTTTTCTCATGTTTTGTGGTTTTGGTTGGACTTGTTAAATAATCAGCCTCATTCGAACAACTTGCAAACAATGAATATTTATTGTGATTGGATGGACTTGTCTCAGTGTCACTGAATTCTCTAAAATTGGCTTGAAAGATTAACCAATTTAAACCATTAGTAATCCAGGAACCTAATCCTATGGTGGATGAATTGATGGCCTTAAGAAAAGGCCATGGTGGGATGCAAAGCGGACTGTGTAGGATCCAACCTCTGGCATTATTTGCATGAAGTGATTGCTTTAGCTTGAAACACTTTCTTATTTGGCAGCCTAGCTTTTGCCACTGCCTCAAGCCATGGCTCCTTATGTCCTAATCCAAATGTATAGAAATGTTTTGCGAATATTCATGGAATTCAGCCATTGCATGTGTTTTTCCAACCTGTATGTTGATTTTTCCTATTAGTGGCAGCTTCCATGTGTACTATCTTATCAAACTGAATGTAGCATTATGTTTTATCAGCATCCTCTTTTATCTCTGCAAATAGTATCCTGGTTATGCTAGACTTGCAGTTAATGATTCATGTTCCAATCTTCTATATATGTTTATGAAAAACTAATTGCTCAAAAACTAACCGATTACTTACATTGGTCTATCTGCAGGATGGGTAGGTTGGACACTCGGTTCTTTTCATAATACTGTTCATGATGATCAGTTATTCTCTGTTTTACACACAATAGTGCTCTATATCATAGTTGGTGGGTTGGTTGAACTGCATATTCTAATTCTTCCTCACAGGCACTTTGTCCCAAATCTCACTATTGGTGCTCCAGTCATTCAGAGTCTTAGGAAACACACCAAGTAATACCTTCGTACTTATCCTGCTTTCAAGATAGTTTTTAACTTTAACTTCGAGCTTATTGGCAGTTTAATGTTCTTCATTTTGAACTCTTTCAGGGCGTATTTGGATTGTCACCTGATGGTTACGAATCCTCTTGATTATGTGGAACCATTTGGAAAAGCTGGTGCTTCAGGTTTTACATTCCATGTTGAGGCATCCAAAGGTGCACTAGAATTCAAAATTGTTATCTTAAATTCAATTTTTTTAGCATAGTGCCTATATTTTTTTCTCCTTTATATTTTTAAAGACACAGTCACAACATACATTTTGCAGATAACTGGCAAGAAATTGTCCGAGAAATTAAGTCTAAGGGCATGAGGCCCGGTGTGGCATTAAAGCCTGGAACACCCATTGAAGAAGTGTACCCCCTTGTGTGTATTTCCTGTCTTCTTGGTTTTTAAGTCTTAGCTCCTTTTGGTTCCTGGATTTCGTGAGGGACAGGAAAGGAAAACATTAAGGAAATCTCTTTTCTTTGTTTGGTTAAAAGAGAAAATTGTGAGGAAATAGGAAGAAAAAAAATTATGGTGCACATACCTTAATATTTTTGGATTTTGTGAGTTACTTCCCTCCCTTATTTTGAAGTTACAATTATATTTTGAGATATTTTAGTTTTTAATGTTATTTAAGCAAGGAGGAAAACACAAGGGAACTTGTTTACTTTCTTATTCTCCTTTCTCTTTTCCCGTTTCTTCATTATACCTGCAAACCAAACAAAGCCTTAGAATTATTCTTTCCCTTACTCTCTTTGATGGGATTTTGTTGAACATACTGCTTAGCTCAATCAATGGGTAATAGGTTCTAGGTGAATTGCTTCTCTAGAAAATTAATGTAGTTAGTAATGACCTAGTCTTCGTGTTCTGCAGGTTGAAGGTGAAATTCCTGTAGAAATGGTTCTGGTTATGACTGTGGAACCTGGATTTGGTGGACAGAAGTTTATGCCAGAGACGATGGAGAAGGTGATAAAAAGTTAAAAACTCTTCTTCTGTGTTATTGCAGTTATTTTTTACCATCCTTGTTATTTCTATAACCCATTGATTTATATTTCAGGTACGTGCACTAAGAAAGAAGTACCCATCACTTGATATAGAGGTACGTTCATTTACGACGCTGTCACTTCAGTTTTGTTTGCTGTGACTTTCATACTTGGGTGATGTACTTGTATTGTTAGTAGATGACATAGAGGGCGAGCCTTAGTGTAATGATAAGGTTGCTCCATCGGAAAAGGGGGGATAAAACATTTAGAGACACGAACAAGGATAGGAAAGCTCACAAGTCACAACTATAGAGTAGTTACCAAGGGATATAGAGGATCACCACCCAGAGGAGTTATCAGAGATGTAAGGCTTAGGAATTTCACCACTCAATGGAATCCACCATAGGAATACAAAAATATCAACAAAAGAATCTGTAACACAAGTTAAATTCACTCTTTTTTTGATTGCTTGTAGAAGTACATATATAGAGTTGTTTGGAGACAACCTTCTAGGCATTGTAAATAGAACATTCTAGTTTCAAAATAAACTATGACTATTAATTACCTAAGTCGACATTTCCTGCACAAAAACTACAAACTCTTAGGTAACTATTTTTATCAAATATAAATAACCCTTTGAATTTATTGGATTTACATGCCAGCCATATAAAATAAAATCATCCCTAATTAATGGAATTACAATAAAATCTGAATCTTTCCATATCTTCCAACACTATACTAACATAAAATTCGAATATGGAATTTTCTACCTATCTTCTCTTTATTATTATTTTTTTTCTCTTGTATCATGCAGGTGGATGGTGGTTTAGGGCCGTCAACTATTGATGTGGCAGCTTCAGCAGGAGCTAACTGTATTGTTGCAGGAAGTTCTGTGTTTGGGGCTTCTGAGCCTGCTCAAGTTATATCCCTTATGAGAAAGAGTGTGGAGGAAGCCCAGCAAAGCAGTTGATGCTTATAGAGGCAAGAAATCTATGCATGATTACTTGTTTGTTACCATTAACTATGTCTTCATCAACTCACTGTCATTTCAGATCTTGAAATAAAATGAAAATATAACTGTCATTGCTGTATCATCTCATTTTTGTATCTTTGTGCAAGCGTATTTATAGACCGAGTGAAATAAAATTTACAATGTGTTAATTCGAACATCGATTTCAGTAAACACCTTGTTTGTGAACTTGTTAAACTTGTCATCTATTTGATTTCCTTGTATTATTTATTTGGAGATTTTTTTGGCACACATTCTATGACATCGTACAAGCACTCTAGTTTGCACTTTGAATTACTGGGTTGGGCTAAGGTGGCCGTAAACTACTGACTCATTGGACTATGGCCGGCCATTGCGTTATGTGTTTGTAGTTGCTTTTGATTATTTGCAATTTGACGATTTCATGTGGATCAAATGCTTGTGCTTTTACATTGATTTGTGATGATTTGTCGCTAACACGCGCAGAGAGATAGATACACTGGGGGAGAGCTAGAGAACTAATTGATGTTGGGTGAGAGAATCTAACCAGTGGTTCTCAAGCACTGATAAATAGGACACATTTTGATAGTAGGGTAGGAGGAAACTTATCTATTGCATTCTCATTTGTTTAAGGTTGAAATACATGGTTGGGCCCTTTTCTCCTAAACTTACGCTTTTGGAGTAATCGATGACTTATCGTGGTATCATTAGTCTTGTTTGTGAGAGGTCTTGGGTTCGACTATCCATCCCTGCTCTGATGTGCACATTTACACTTTGTTATTTTGTCGCCTCTGTGATGGAGTTTAGTTTGCCGGCTCTCCACATCCCGAACAGCTTTAAACTCTTGACATTTTCTTCTTTCTCCAAATGTACTTGTCTACCATTTTCTTTGCTGCAGATTCTGAACTTTTTACATCCTCAAAGATCTGTTTGATTATCCAACATTTATTAGGTTATTAGACTAGTGAAAGTGATGTGCTAAATATTGATTATATCGGTTCTATCCGTCTAATCAGACCTTGAACGACTAAACAGACCCAAAGAGTTTCAACCTTCCTTTTACCAAAAAAAATAGTACAATTGAATTTTTGTTTAGATCTAAATCGTTGTAGCAGAATCTTTGTGATTAGAACATTCTCTGAAACTATGTCATTTCATTGGTGACAAGTATTGTTTTGTTCAAGACTGTGTTCTATGCACTGTCCTCGGCTTCACTACCAAACCTATCCTTTCTAGTTTACTGTTTGTTGTTTTATTTAGTCTTCTGTTTGCGTAATCCGTGACGCCTCTTTTCTCTGTTTTTGATCACCGGGTTCAGCATTTTTGATGCAGCTGTAACATGAATTTTGTAGATATTCGTGGAATGCATTTTTGTTTACCCAAAAATTGCTCATTCAATATTCACCCAACTCTCCCACCATTGGTCAATGCAGTGGGACTTAAAATTAAATAAGAATTAATTAATAGTGTAAAATCCTAGGTCCCACTGCATTAGCTAATAAGAGACTTAGATGAGCAATATTTTGTGAGCAAAAATGCTCTCATATTCGCGCGTGTATGTATATATAGGATTATTATATTATTGTGTGTTAATAAGAAGATGGATATATGCATGTGAGGTTTATCCTCCTCCACATGTAGGGCAATTTACAGTCAAGAAAATATATCTTGTATGTTTGGCAGGACAGAAATTTATTTTTAAGAAGTGTTTATATATATATATATATATATATAGTCTGGTTCCAGTGCGTACTGGGTAAGTGTACTGGATTTTTAAACTTCAAAAAACTGCAGGACGACGGGGAGACGGGATGGGGCACGGGTCAACGGAGCGACCCTCGGTTTTTATGTGTTTGCATAGCCAAAAATTGTCTTAAGAACCCGTTCTTGATTGAACTAACATACCACTGGCTTGAATCAGAACCACATAGAAGCGAGTCTTGGTCTGACCTTTTGTATTTTTACATCAAATCCCAAACACAGCCTAAAGACGAAAAGAAATAGAGATTCTACAACTAAAATAAGTAAGAGAAATGATAGATGCAATAGACATTAGATGGCCACAGCTAATGTTCTTTTCCTGGAATCACCTGAGAATTATTATAATAATTAAAGTGACACAGCGAGAGACACTGAAGGATAGATGTCTGAGAATGGCTTTGTGTGTCCCAAAGTTTGAACTTTATGCCAACCCTTCTTTTAACCTTTTCTGTGGTAAGAGATTAGTGTTAACCACGTGCTCTCACGTGCATCCTAACTTCCTCCATTGTCGGATATTTGTTCATTGGAACTTGGATCCTCTGGTACTGCTCCATTATTTTATGACTAATGATTGGTGCACATAAAATGTGGACATAAAGTGTGCACATAAAAATTTGGGTCATTAATTTCGGTAGGATCTATGTATGCAGACATGAATTCCACCGAAAATGAAATGATAAGGCTCATCCACATAGCATTACCCTTATTTTATATTGCATTTATCCCAAAAACCAAAGTTCATAAAAAGTGTTCTTTTTATCGCCAAAAAAAATCTATTTGTGGTGGTCAATTGGTCATGCCAACATCCTCTAATATATGAGAGAAAACAATATATCATAAAATTTCTTAAGAACACAGGTTACCATGACAAGCATTCTTCCAAATTCAACGAGGGGTTTTTTTTTTTTTTTTCAACTTTAAGTAAACATGGTCGGCTGTATTTTGGTGTTTTGTGCCAAGAAAGTTATAGTAAAAATACATTGTTCTAGTGGTAGAGGAAACTACCCAACTCCCAGAAAGTATTGTAGATTAGTACTGAGATCATATTCGAGTTGGTTGGTATCAACTCTTCCACGCTATAGATGCAGGTTTGAATCTCTACATCCCTAATGTAAGTTTTTATTTTTTATTTTTAAAGAAAGTAATATAGACTTATATTCTTTTTGAGAATTTCTCTAAATTTAGTATCACCTTTCCCTTTTACATTTCCACGGTAGAGTTTAATAGAAAGAAGAAAAATAAATTATGAGAAAATATAGTTTCCATTGCATGATCTTTAAGCAAAATTGGGAGAAGAGTATGCAGGAAAAGATATTATATATATTGAAAAATATCAACAATTTTAATTCTCCATGTCCATTTTCTTTACTTTTTTCCCCTCAATTTCCTACAATTTTCAGAAATGGCTAAGCTTGATTTTCATTTTAGCATGGGACAAAATACTAGAGAAATCGCCTTTTTTTACTCTTTTTTTTTTTTTGTCCTTCTTATCCCTATCCAATCTGCAAACTCAGTAGGGCATAAGAAGATGAGGTTACGACAAAGGCTTCAGGGTGGCTGGTGCCCTAACCACCACTACCTAAATCACTCAACTGGGGATCAATCCGTCATGTCTCCTAATGGGATAGCATGCTACACCCACTCATACAGTATATATACTATATATAATACGCACAAAATTACTACATAATGAGACTTGAATACTGTTCGAAATTATTATTAGCAAAACACAATACCTTAATTTTTTTTTTAAAATGACACCCTAATAGGTTGATACTAAATAGCACCAAATTATAACAAAATAACACCTTTCTTTACCTAAAATAGTCATCTCATATAAAAGGATGTACTATAAAGTTTTCGAATATAATCATGACATATAATCTTTATTATATCATTTCATGAGAAAAGAGGAAGCGTTACATGGATAGTCAGCTGGTGAATTCTGACGTGTGAGGATAAAAGGGGTTGAGAGGTCCTTTTGGAGTATTGGTGCTTGTCAACCTAGGTTATTCATGACCTAGTTGACCTAAGTTTCTTCTAGCTTCCTTTGTTTTAACGCCCCAAGCTTTACTATCAAAGTCTCCTCAATGCAACTTTGATATCAAAAATGATATAGATACACACTAAATGATATATACTAAATGATACACCAGCTTTAAATTCATGTACTCTGTGTTGTGTAAGTGATGCACAAAAAAGTGTGAAAATTTCAAACAACACATAATACATACATTTAAAGCACAATATGTCGTTGGTGTGTATCCCTATCATTGTTATTTTGATATTAATTACCCTTCTTTTCTACACCCCTTTTGTATTTCAAATCCTACATCATTTCTAGGATTCTATCTACTTTACCATACTAGAAGCACCAGTCATCAACCATTATGTTGAACTTTTTTGAGACCGAATAGACGTAGACGTAGATGTAGATGTTTGTATTATATCTAGGAGGCCTCCTAGTCTCGCTAGTTCGAGTCTCTAGGCCGGTCATTCGGGTGCAATTAAGTGCAATGCATGGTAAGACGAATCTAGATTGTCTGATTAGCGATCCGTATTCAATGTTCTTCGTGTGGGTTCGAATCCAAGCTGTGCGAGTCTGCGATTTATTGTTATTGAGGTTGAGTGGCCGGTCCGATAGCAGTTTTCGAAATAAAGAACCCCTTGGGGTTTGGTGTTAAGAAGTTCTTCCTCTCGGTTAAATATGACTATTATATATATATATATATATATATGTGTTTGTATAAATAGAATTATAAAGAGATGAACATTAGACAATTACACACTTGCACCATACATTTTAAAGATGGGTATGCATATACACTATACAGTGTGTGCTTGATCTTCTTTTGTTTTTTTGGTGATAAAGTGAATGAATTGCAATCCCAGATACTATAAGCAATGGAAAATTCTACAATACATCCTTGTGTCATACACTCATTATGTAGAATTTTGGGTAGTTTTTGGTGCCATGCAGTAGTAATTTTTTTGTGTTTATTTGGTAGTAATAAAGTGTCATTTATATGTACCTTTTTATAATTTGTAAGTTCAGTGGTAACAAGTAGTGCATCGGATAGTAACCAAGTGCTTTTTGTGATGTATTGTTTGGTTGTATCAAAATATATATATATATATATATATATTGGAACAAGTTAAATCAAAATGTCTTGTTTTTGTTTTGTGTTTTTTTTGTTTTTTGTTTTTCTTTTTTCCTGTCCGTGTTTCAGAAACGAACTACCTCTCTCTATGACATGAGTGGAGTTAGTAGGTTAGAGTTAGTAACACACGCACACACATAGAGTGGGGGTGGCATACCCCACTTTAAAGAAAATATTCCTTGTTTATGCTCCCTGCGGGGAGCTTCGAACCCACAACCTCCCAATTGTGGGATGGGCATTGATTGTAGTATCAAAAAGAAATAAATAAATATATATATATATGTAGGAACAAATTAAATCAAAATGTCTTGTCTAAGCACTTGCATTACTAGACTTTTTATCCAAATTAATGCCTACAGAAGTGAGGTTTTGATTCCCAAACAGTTCTCTGAAGTGTTTTTAAGAGGGACTATGAATCTATGATCACTGGCAATTGCCAACTTGGGGGAGAGAAAATATATATATATATATATATATATTTAAGCCCAAGGTAAGAGGGTCACCCAAACAACTGGAACCAGATAAAAATATTCATAATTTGTCATCCCCAAGACTCCTGTCCACCAGCACTCTGTATTATACTCAACCATTTTGTATAGATCCAAAATATTCACCATTTTGAGAGAGAGAGAGAGAGAGAGAGAGAGAGAGAGAGAGTTCTTCTCATTTTTTTGAAGCTGTCCATGTGGAAGTAAGTGGTCCTTGGTCTATACAAAACTATGACCAGTACTAAGCTCCAACTAAGAGCTTTTCTTTTCTTGATTCTGCTGCTAATTGTCTCTGCACTTGATCAAGAGAACTTGCTAAGCTGTGAAACTACTTCCTCATATGCTTCTGGCTACCATTGCAATGAAAATGGATTTCAGAACCAATGTGGGACTTTCGCCATTCTTCGCACAAATTCGTATTACTCTTCTCTCTCCAATCTGAGCCTTTACTTGGGAATCAATCCCTTTGTTCTTGCAGAAGCTAATGACTTCTCTGCTGATACAGATTTTCTTCCCATAGACCAACCTTTCTTGATCCCAATTGATTGTCAATGCAACAATGCTGGTTTTTTCGGGGCAGAGGTGATTAAAACTACCATTAAAGGAGAGAGCTTTGATGGTATTGCTGAGTCATTGGAGGGTTTAACAACTTGCAAAGCCATCATAGAGAATAACCCAACTGTCTCACCTTGGATTAATCTAAGAGAGAGAGTTCAATTATCAATCCCACTGAGATGTGCTTGTCCATCTTCATCTGAATTGTCGCGAAATTTGATTTCGTACCCAGTAGATGAAGGTGATACTATTTCCAACTTGGCCTTTAACTTCAATGTTACTCCAGAAACTATAATAGCTGCCAATAATAGATCAGGATCAAATTTCGGTTTCGCCCAAGAACGCCTCGAACCCTTTTCAACTCTACTGATTCCAGTTAATGGTAAGCCTTTTCTTGGTTCTCTAATCAAACCCAGAGAACCCAGTACTTTTGGATTTTCATCAACTGGTGTCCCAGTGAAAAACCCGCATAAGAGAAGGTCAAAAATGTGGATGATTGTATTGTTTATAGCTCTTAGTGGAGTTATATTTGGAGCTATAATTGCAGCTGGAGTGGCCTTTTTCGTGATTCGATGGAAGAGAAAGAAGCAGAACTCTAGAAATTTAGCAGATGTGGAGCTACAAAAGCTTAGTTTAAGTGTGAGAGCAACTAATAGTGAAAAGAAAGTCTCGTTCGAAGGATCTCAAGACACTCTGGATGGTAAGATCATCGAGACCACGCATCATAAGCTGTTGGTTGAGACATTCACAATTGTTGATCTGAGAAAGGCCACTGAGGATTTCAATTCAAGCAATCTGATTGAAGAATCTGTATACCATGGCCGCCTTAATGGGAAGAACTTGGCTATAAAGCGTACCGACACACAAACCATTTCAAAGATTGAGTTTGGGCTCTTCCATGATGCAAATCACCATCACCCAAATATAATCAGGTTGATGGGGTCATGTACTTCAACCGACGTCCCCGATTCATTCTTGGTTTTCGAGTATGCAAAGAATGGGTCTTTAAAAGACTGGCTTCATGGTGGGTTGGCAATGAAGAGCCAATTCATAGCCTCATGCTATTGTTTCTTGACATGGAATCAGAGGGTCAAGATCTGTCTTGATGTGGCCACAGCATTACAGTACATGCACCAGATTATGGCCCCAAGCTACGTCCACCGCAACATAAAGAGCCGAAATATTTTCTTGGATGAGGAGTTCAATGCAAAGATTGGGAATTTCGGAATGTCAAAACGTGTCGAAGAACACACCGATGAATCGGAATCTTATTCGGGTTCTTGGAACAAAGGTTACTTAGCACCCGAATATGTTCACAAGAATATAATTGCTCCAACTATAGATATATTTGCTTATGGTGTGGTTTTGCTAGAGGTTTTATCTGGGAAAACACCCATTGCCAGGACAAGTGAGAAAGAGGAAGGGACTGTTTGGCTGTCTCAGAAAATCAAGCTCGTACTTGAATCGGAAAATGCCGAGGAGCTGAGAGATTGGATGGACAATGCATTGGGTGAGAACTATTCATTTGATGGAGCTGTTTTAATGGCTAATCTAGCAAGAGCTTGCGTTGAGGATGACCCTTCTTTGAGACCAAGTGCTGGAGAGATTGTTGAGAAGTTGTCAAAATTGGTTGAAGAATTACCAGCTGCGGAGCAATTTTCAATCTGTGAAAGCTCTTCTAAGCCCCTAGTCAAGGCTGGTACAAATAATATGTGAATGACTCAAAACCCATTTGAGGATTCCATTGAATTCTGGTTCTTATGATGTCTAGGAATATTTGTGTTAGGATAGTGAAATCCTGTATATATGTATTTTGGGAACCAAACAGAACACAAATAGCTGGTTTCTACTCGTGTATTTTCTCTGTTTCCTAAAAATAATAAAATCTAGTGGTTAAGTTTGTTTTGTGATTTGTTGTTCAGAAAAGGGTGGTAAATGCTATTTGGAAAATTCGTGTACTCGTATTATTCGGACTTCACAACGTGTGACCATAAGAAGTGGTGTGACGATCACAATGAATAATTTCTACTCTTGTTGTTCACACATTGAGATTTGTGCTTCTTCGAGTATTTTTGTCAAAGCTCAGTCATCTAAGTTTGAGCTTAAGTTAAAAGGTATAGGTACATACAGAGAGATCTATATAGGATTAGCAGGAAAACTACTACTAGTGGCCAGTGGGTGATGATTTTGTAGGAGTGCTATATGTTACCTTATCTAGCTAGTACTAAGATATACCCAGTGAAGTTAGGATTCAATATTCTTTTTCCAGTTGAAAGCTGCAGAGCAATCCAAAAATCCTGGTAAGGGGAAATCACTTCGGTAGGTTAAGGTTGTTTGGACGTGTAGCTACATCTCTTTTAGTTTTGGTAAAAGACTTTTGTTTTCGAAACGAAATATTTGTCCTGTCATAAGAAACATTTGTTCCGGTTGTTTTGAATAGGAACAAATAATTCTTATCATGAAACCACGAGAACAAATGTTTCTTCACTTGAGAACAAAAGTTTCGTACTCAAAACTACTTAGACGTGGGTATATCCTAACCATTAAGATGTACCGCAGAATTCTCCATGATAAGGTATCACACTTAATGAAAAAGCCATATTAATACTCTCATAATGGATCCATTATGCTTATGGGTTGCTTCTGCATTAACTTTTAGCTTATGAAGTTATGCACCGACCAAGCGGGCTTATCCCCTTAGGGGGATTCTTTTACTTGCCTCCTATTGTTCGTGAGTCGGAATGAGTAGTCCTTGTTGGGCTTTTGTTGTGGGTCATTGTAGAGCTTTGGGTGGGGGTATGTGTGTGTGTGTGTCCTGCCATAATCCAGATAAGTATAAAAAAGTATAAAAATAAATAAAAATAAATTCGGAACCGTTTGGTAAGACAATTATACTCGAGTAATTTTTTTGGGTCTATTTATCCCTATTTTAAGTTAAACTTTCTTAACATCATCTTCTTTTTAAATTTTTTTTATTTTTTAATTCATAATAAGAGTTGATCACTTCTCGTAATTTGTAAAATTTGAGTGATGGTAAAACAATTTCGGTTAGGCTAAATTGATAAGTGCTAAAGAATATTGATGAGATAAATACTTGAGGTGGGTTGATTCACAATTCGGCCAATCTACAATACATGGTTTTTGGAAAAAAAAACATTGAAAGGGGTTGAACCAAGAAAAGGAGTTGGGCAAAATATTTGGAGTGAGCTAGATTATCATTGCACTAATATAATGTGTTTTGTTTCGATTGAACAATATTGAGTTGAGTTAAAAAGAAAAAATAGGAAGGATAAGGCGTTTTGTTAAAGGGCAAAGGCAGGCCAAACTGATTCCTTTGGGAAGGAGATTGTATGCTTTTCATAAGCATCAACATTTGCTGAGTATCCGATATCCGATGTGGGACAAAAAAATTTGATAAGCAATTTGCAACCTTCATGTGCGACGGTGTGAATTCCAATTTCCTCTTCTTTTTTTCTTTCTTCTGTACTAAATTTGTACTAACAATTAAGTTCCAATATGTACTAACAATTATGTTTTCCAAATTTGGCATCATAAATAGTTCCTAAATACATGTTATATAACTTTCAATAATCATGGAACCAATTTAGATACATATATTTGGGAAGCACAACATTACATTTAGTACGTGCTTGGCATGCAGTGTATTGGCCGTGTGTTGTTTTTTAAATTGATTTCAACAAAAAATTTCTACAGTTTTGTCTATCCGATTTATTATGGTAATTTTTTTCATAAAGCTAATTGTATGTTAGATTTCAGTTCCCTATAATCATGCTGCAGTGTTGTCTTTTTTGTGGCATACTACACTTAAAACTAAAAAAAAAAAATCAGTTTAGTGCACCGATTGATAAAAGTGTAATACACTTATAGGCATTGGTATATTTATATATAGTATAGATATATATATATATATATAAATCAGTATGTATATATACATATAAATGTGTATTTGTGAAGAAAATGTTTCAATTTTAGTGATAGTTGTGTTAAGTTCTTGGACAATATATATATAGTAGTAGATGGAAAGCCGTGTGGGGAGGGTTGACCAGGAAACTTTTTGCAGGGATGTGCTAAAAGAGAAACTATATGAGTATTTTCGTAATTATAACGGAAGGACGTATGGTAATCTTTTTTTTTTTTTTTTGCTAAGTAAGGACGTATGGTATTTGGTGTGACATACGTACGTGTTGCGGGTCAAAAATAATCCAAGGGAGAAGGAGCACACTTGGAAGTTGAGAGTGACAAATGTCTGACCAAAAAATAAAAAAAAAATTTAACAAATGTAAATTCTAAATGACTTCTTCCAGAAGAACAAGAAGAAAAAGAAAAGACTACATTAACATAAGTCATATTTACTTAACTGTCAAAGCGGACATACGACTGAAGATGAAAACTGAAATTTGGGTTATGATGCTTCTAATTACACTAGGGGTCAAATGATGCTTCTAATTATGAATTTTTTTTCATGACAAAAATTAATTACGAGAAATTATTTCATGTGTCCGTCTCACACTTATTATGATTTTAAGTATTCTATGAGTCTCATGTTAGTCATGCAATAATATATGGCTCACAATAAATGTCACACAGTGCTCAGTGTGATGGTCACATGAAATAATTTCTCGTTACCGTAGACCACTTCCAACCATTACTCAATCTTTTACTCTAAATTTTGATAAAAGGTTCCCTGAAGATGAATATACTTCGTACTTCGCACGTTTAATTTTATGTGTCTATATTTGAGAATTTAACTTTTTAAGGGAACACTAATGATTGCATTCGAATACATGAAAGTAATGATAAAGGGGACTCTATAAGCTCTCACGAACCGAAGGGAAGAGAGAGATTACAGAGTTACCTCCCTATTAGGGACAAGCTATTAAACGAAGTCTGTAAGACGAGTTAATAGCGCAGTCGAGATTTAGAGCGTAGCGAGAATTCGAGAGCCGGAGGTTATAACGAAGTCTGAAAGACGAGTATAACCGGAGGATGAGGCCGATAGGCCGAGCTCCCTACGGGAGGTAACTCTGTAATCTCTATCGACCAAAGGGAGGGAGAGATTATAGAGTAGGAGGGTAGTGAGCGAAGCGAACGGTCTTTGTCTTTGATCTTTGATTGATAACAATATTGGTTTTCTTGTTGCTAAATTTGTATAATAAAAATATCCCACTAAAACAGCCAACATCAAAAACTTGAACTCACTGAAAGCAACATCAAGGACAAAGAGCTCTTCTCTTAACCCCGATTTGAGCAATCAAATAAGTCTTAATTGCCATGAAAGAGCTGGAAGGAAGGAGGTAACCCAAAGGAAAGAGCCTTTCCCGTCCCGCCATTTCGAGATCTAGAGGAATGGAATAAGGGACGGCCCTCTCTTAAGCAAACAGGCAGTTAAGTCACTTGAAGTTAAAAAACAACAGTTTGAAATCAACCTAAAACAAATTCTAAGACAACTTTCAGAACATAGAATCTTGAGTTTAGGACCTTAATAAGGGGATTGGACATTTTAAGAAATTAAGGAGCCTTCTCTAGCTTCCGTGAGGCGTACACCCGCGTATAGGCACGTAGACACACACACGCGGGCGAGACCCGGCCGTAAAAAGCCGGTTGCGGCCGGGGGGAAACAGTGAGCTAGCGAACGGTTACCCTCCGGACCCTGAAAGGGGACTCTATAAGCTCTCACGAACCGAAGGGAAGAGAGAGATTACAGAGTTACCTCCCTATTAGGGACAAGCTATTAAACGAAGTCTGTAAGACGAGTTAATAGCGCAGTCGAGAGTTAGAGCGTAGCGAGAACTCGAGAGCCGGAGGTTATAACGAAGTCTGAAAGACGAGTATAACCGGAGTTATTAAATCCTTCCAAAGGATGACTTTTGGAGCACATTAAAATCTCACAAAAACAAGATACATAAATTTTATGTGTCTATCTCTCTCCTCTGTGTACCCCGCAAACACTGTGGACCCCACCAGGAGAGAGATAGACACATTGTGATTTATACTCCATATCTTATTTTTGTGAGATTTTTATGTGCCTCAAGAGTTATCCATTTCAAAAACTACTTTTTCACCTTTTTTTTTCTCTCTTTTATTTTTGGATGAATATTTCAAGGGTAAATTACAGTAACACCCTTTGAACTATGACCATTTTTCACTAACACCCCCTAAACTTTAAAACTGAACAGACCCACCCCTGAACTATTCAAAAATGAACAAACTCACCCCCTGAAGAAGGGGTCTTAATGTCAACAAAGGATAGTTTAAGGGGTGAGTTTGTTTAGTTTTAAAATGTACGGGTGTTGGTGAAAAACAATCATTGTTCAGGGGGTGTTACTGTAATTTACCCTATTTTCAATCAACAAATTTAATTTTGAAAAGTTAACATTAAATATAGGGCAAATTACACTGACCTCCCTTGAGGTATATGACAATTACAGGGACCTCCCCTCTAGTTTGAAAAATAACACTCGCCTCCCCTCTACCTACTATTTGAGTGTAAGATTACTAATTTACCCCTTATCACATTATATATATATACAAATATATATATATATATATGTACATGTGTGTGAGTGTGTGTGCGCGCGCACACATTAGATAAAATTATATATATATATATATATATATTAGCAAATTTTACAAATTTAGATTTATAGTATTTAGCCCTAACTTTATAAAAATTTGTAGCTTGAAAAAAAATTTATAACAATTTCAAATTTAGGTTTTATAATCTTTAGCCTAACTAACAATAATAGTTTACAGATTTAGTTTTTAAATATTAAGCAATTTAACTTTTTTGTCCAAGTAGTAGGTGAAAGATATTAGAATATTTATTTAGAGTAATACTATCTTTCCCAAATTTTTATCCCAAATGATGTTGAAGTGGGACCACAGTTGAACTAATTTAACATCACAACCAATCGAAATCACTTGGTCCACTATCACATGTATTGAGAAATACTTTTGGGAAAGAAATTTGGAAAGCGTAACATTACTCTTTTATTTATAAATATCAATAATAATTTAAAAACATAAAAAATCATCAACAAAATTATCTACTACAACTTTAAAATGAAAAGAATAATAACAATAATGAAAAAAAAAGGATCAACAAAATTTAAAAAAAAAAATGAATAGTTATATTGCATTTTTGTCCGCTTTATTATTTATTTTTTAAAAACATGCTCAGTGGAGTTTTATATATATATATATACACACACACACACTAGGGCAATGCCCGTGCAAGGTATGTACTAATTAAGCTTCATTGGAGCAGCTCATTCACAATGTTGAGCAACTTCACAATTTTTAAAATATAAAGCAAACAAAAATACAATATAACTATTCATTTTTTTTTAAAAAAAAATTGTTGATTTATTTATTTTTTTCATTATTATTATTATTCTTTTCATTTTAAAGTGGTAGTAGATAATTTTGTTGATGATTTTTATGTTTTTTAAATTTACTGTTGATATTTTAAAAAAAATGATTTACTAAAAGCTTGATTTGGTATATATGTACTAAAATTTTGTCGATAATTTTTTTTAATTTTTTTTTCATAATTTTTAATAATTTTTTTTAAAAGGTAGTGGATAATTTTTTTGATGATTTTTACAAGGGTATAACAGTCATTTTCAAAATAGAAGAGAGGTGAGTGTAATTTTTGAAAACACAAGAGAGGTCCCTGTAATTGTCAAATACCTCAGAAGAGGTCAGTGTAATTTGCCCTTAAGTATATGTACAACACTTTTAGGATAGCCAAAAAAGAAAAATACACATAAAATGGGACGGTAGAAGTAGTACTATTAACTTGTCATAAAATAATGTTGAATTTGAGAAAAAAAAAAAACAAAAACCATCTCCAATTCTGTTGGTATATATTTTAATAAAATGCTATTTTAATAAAATACTATTTTATAATATGTTATTACTCTTAAAGCATGAGGTTATAGAAAAATTGAACATGACTTTTGCATGTGGGTTATTACTTTAATTTCATTAAAAGGAAATGGAGTTAAAAGAAACTTTATACATCTTGAAAGCTTGTAAATGTTTTGTTTAATTTTAAAGCTTGCTAACGTTATATTAGTTATGTTACAAAAATCTATATATGTAAGTAAAACGTGAATGATTAAAGGAGGAGAATCCTGCCTTTTTTCTTTCCTCAACTTTTTCCTCCAAAACAAAACACAGTCCAAGCTCAAGCAGTTTCTAATGGGACAGTACACATGCACATAAATATATATATATATATATATATGCATTTCTATATGTGGATCCTTGTAAAATGATCGTTTGTTTCTGGGTTTCTCGTTTCTCACTTGATAATGGATCATATGTTTACCGAGCAACTATATCAGAAAGGGTGTTTAGTATACCAGTTTTTCGATGTGCAAGAAAAAATAAGACAGAGATGATTCTGGGCTGTTTTATCCTGGGGACGGCGTGGCATGTATGAACTGCTTGCACACATTTGGGCAGAGCCGCGAAACGTCTTAAAGAGAGCGAGATCCGCGACTCGGCCCAATATGGTTTTGAAGAGGCTACTGATACGGTAATTTTGTTCCACTTCTATTTAATGTTCCAACAATTTTAAGACGTTTATCTTCTGCCATGAATCTGGATCATTCACTTAGTTCTCAGTCCTCTATAGGCATTTTAAATTTCAGAATTTTCTCTCTAGTAGTTTGAAAAAAAATGTCATTTCTCTAAACTACAAAGAAATTGGTTTTCTTTTGATATTTGTTGGAAAATATGTTGAGCCCAAAATTTCAGTGTGGGTTATATTAAAGTCACTAAAATTTGAGTAGAAAATTTTCTTTATGAAGAATTATTTTCTGGAAAAAAAAAAAAGGAAAAAACTTGAGTTTAGTCTTATGGAGGCTAATCAGAATATGGGTTTGTTCATTACCATATTTCTGCTTGTAGATAATGTGTATGCACATGTTTTGCATATATTCATGTTTTTTCCGTGTGTATATATATATATTATGTGGTAAATAGGGAATACGCCAATACGGTTCTTACTCATGAAACATGGAGCTAGTGGTGCACATGTTCAATAATGAACAATCACATTTCTTTGACAGACCACACGTTTTGCACAGAGGTTGATACTGTATATATACATACAGTCTTTGAATTAATACATGGACCTTTATAGTTTTTGTTTACATATACTTGTTCAAATCTGTTAAGGTTTCAATTTTGTTTGAATTTATTACTTTATGGTCGGCCTTAATTTGTTTGATTATATACGTTTATATCTATCTATATCTGTACATGTATATCTGTACATGTATATATTGTTTTTAATGCTTTCACACCGTCAGATTTTGTTTTTAACCAATTGAATTTTTGGTTCCTAACGGTTATTACAGAACTCATGGTTTGTTTTATTGTCCAATGATATTATTACCCAATGGTACTATAAAGAAAGATTGCGTGACGCACCATGTGCTAGCTTGTGGTATGCATATAGTGCCTGTGAGATAAAATTGGTTGTGAGAGATGATTCAGATATTTGGGTAGTAACCTGTACTAAACTGTATATTTTATTTTTAATATATAGAGTACCCCTCGGAAACAAAAGTACTTTTTTTGAGTATTGAAAAATAGAAAATCCAATTATATTGTTTTTCAAAGTTTGAGTTATTTGGCTCATGAAAGAATTTTTTAATACTAAGAAACTTGCTCGTAAAGCCATAAAATACGCTTTTTGGGAACATGCTTTTAATAGCAATGCTGGTAGATTTTTATGTTTGAAAATCTATGTGACTTTTGAGTCTATTTTCATGAGCATATATATTTCCTTTTAAATTGAGGAATAGTGGGGGTACTCAACCTCCTGTTTTTCCCATCCCACCTAAATCTATTAAGTTAGAGTGCATGACGGAAATCATGATATATTATTTGAAACACAAAAGAGTATGAAAGTTAAGTGCTAAAAATATTTGAAATGTATATATATTTATACATTTGGTTTAGAAAGGGTTCTATTTGTTTCAAAGATACTCTTACATTTTCAAATGTTATTTTGAAAAAAATCATTCGAGACAAATTATGGGTTAATTATATTATTTCCAACCATTTTTTTTTGGGAACTTATGGATTTACCACTTGGATTGAAAGTAAGTGGAGTGTTGGAAAAACTTTTAAATCATATGGTTTTATTGGAAAAGTGAAACTACTTTAGTAGTAAAGGGTTCTGAGTGAAAGGAAATGTTGATTTATGGATACAAATTATCCTGGTTTACCACCATTAAATTTTATTAGCTACGGTTGTTATTCATGAATTGATTATTCATCAAATGGATGTAAATCAATTTCTTATTTGGATAAACCAGAAGGGTATATAGATAAGAGTAAAGTGTGTGTTCTTGTACACTCTTTATATGGTTTAAAACTGGTATCCATCTAATGGTGTGGAAAATTTGATCATACTATTTTGCAAATAGTGTTAAAATCAATGAGAGTGACAAAGGTATTCATCACGAACACAATTATGATTTATTAGTTTTCTGTTTCTAAGAGACCAAGTTTGTTGTCACTTAATTTTGCTATGAAAAGTTTGGGTGAAACTCGTGTAATTTTAGAGATTAAGTTCATTGGCATTTCTTTTGATCAATCTTATTAGATTGAGAAGGAAAAAAAGAGAAGGGAGTTTTGAAAAGTAAAATTATTTGTGAGCTAAAATTATTTTGTGAACTAGAACTATAACCGTTCTAAAGGAGATACTTACCAGAAATCTCTTGCTAAACAAGACGACTTTGATGAATGTTTTGGTTGTGAGAAAACTCAGAACTGCCGGAAGCATCAATCTATTACATAGGCCAATGTGACGAAGAGCCATTTGTGGCTATGTTTACGGAATTATATTCCATGATAGAATTTTGAAGAGTGGTGAATTGAATGAGTGCCTTTAGGCATATGTGTAAAAACACAATTGTTGCTAGAGATACTCTCCAATGGAGAATGAAAGCGTATTACTCGGTGATTTACACAATACCAAGGAAAGTGGAATTGAATTTCACTTCTGGGAAGAAATTAAAATTTTAAAAATAAAAAATATGTTGTATACCCCGGAGATAAGAAGAAATTATTTTATGAAAATATATTGCATATTTCAAAATTTGAAAGAATTTAATTTTTGGTTTTTCAAGGTTGGTTTTAACTAAATTATTATGCAGTTTCAAAATAGGAATATTATCAGTATTGGAATACTGTTAAGAAATTATGTGTAACCTGAAAAGGACCACGAATTTCGGGTTACGTTGTGCGAGGTTTTCCGCTGTCCTTAAAGGATATAGCGATGCTGATTGGAATTCCCTTTCAGATGACTTCAAGGCCACAGTAGATACACCTTTTGGTATTACTGGGGGTATAATTTTATGGAAGTCTATGAAATAGACTATTTTGGCTAAGTCTGGCTAAGTCCACGATGGAGTCGGAGATGATACCATTAGCTATAGCTAATGAGGAAGAAGCTTGGCTAAAATGCCTGCTAATAGATACCCCTTTTAAGGGAGAGATAGATACCAGCTGTTTTATCCACTGCGATAGTACCGCGGCTATTGCAAAAAGTTTAGAACTGTTATAACAGTAAGAGGCAACATATATGTTGTAAGCACAACACTATTAAAGAGTTTGTCTCTACTAGAGTTGTAAGAGTGGATAATGTACAGTCTGAGGACAATATAGTTAATTCTTTGACGAAAGGACTAACTCAAAAGAAGGTTTGTAAAGCCTAGAAAGGGATGGGACTAATGCCCATAGACAGTTGAGTCACTTGTGATAGTAACCCAACCTATAGACTGGAGATCCCAAGAAATAGGTTCAAAGGGTAATAACAAGTCATGAAGTGATATGAGTGGAATCATGCTATTATTATTTATGGAGGTTAATACTCCCGGTCCATCCCTATGAAGCATGACATCCTGAAGCGATTCAAGGATGAGTTAATAATTACTCTTAATGAGATCTAAACTCTATGTTGAGTGGGATACCTAGCTACAGGAGTATTCTTGTTAGACTCACCTATGCGGTTGTGGAAGTGTGGCCGCTTCCTATGGAATTTGGGCAAATTCTCTAGAGCATTCGCTATACTGGGATATAAGCACATGGCCATAAAAGTGCTGGCTTTTGGACTACACCCTAGTAGGGTTGTGTGTGTGGTGTTGCCTGAGAGATAGAGTTCAAAACTACGGTTACTCTTGTACAATCGGGAGCACTGTCACTACGTAAAGGTTCAAGTTGAAAAACACCTTTACTTATGCACAATCTTGGGATACGTTGCTCGATGAAAAATTCTTTTTTTATTTAAATTTTATTAAAATAAGTGGGGGATTGTTGGTATATATTTTAATAAAATGCTATTTTAATAAAATACTATTTTATAATATGTTATTACTCTTAAAGTATGAGGTTATAGAAAAATTGAACATGACTTTTGCATGTGGGTTATTACTTTAATTTCATTAAAAGGAAATGGAGTTAAAAGAAACTTTATACATCTTGAAAGCTTGTAAATGTTTTGTTTTAAAGCTTGCTAACGTTATATTAGTTATGTTACAAAAATCTATATATGTAAGTAAAACATGAATGATTAAAGGAGGAGAATCCTGCCTCAACTTTTTCCTCCAAAACAAAACACAGTCCAAGCTCAAGCAGTTTCTAATGGGACAGTACACATGCACATAAATATATATATATATATATACATTTCTATATGTGGATCCTTGTAAAATGATCGTTTGTTTCTGGGTTTCTCGTTTCTCACTTGATAATGGATCATATGTTTACCGAGCAACTATATCAGAAAGGGTGTTTAGTATACCAGTTTTTCGATGTGCAAGAAAAAATGAGACAGAGATGATTCTGGGCTGTTTTATCCTGGGGACGGCGTGGCATGTACGAACTGCTTGCACACATTTGGGCAGAGCCGCGAAACGTCTTAAAGAGAGCGAGATCCGCGACTCGGCCCAATATGGTTTTGAAGAGGCTACTGATACGGTAATTTTGTTCCACTTCTATTTAATGTTCCAACAAATTCTACATTAAATCAAACTACACTAAATCAAATTTGACTAAAATACTTCGAAAAAAAAAAAAAAAACCCAACCGTTACTCATATCCAAATCAAAATGTGAGTAAGTAATAGTATTATTATATTTCAATTCGGGTTTGAGTCTATGATTTAAGGAGGTTTGTGAAAACTTTTACCCAAAGTCAATTTTAATACCGAGTATTGAGTAAGAATTGGATTTCCTTATACAGTAATCATAGAGCTTTTCTCCATAATAAATAAATGGGTTAATTACACTTACACCCCTTGTACTTTGGGTCATTTTCACTTTGACCCCCTGTAGTTCAAAACGTGACACTAACACCCCCTATACTTTAATGTAAAGTGTCACCGTCAGAAATTCCGTTAAAGTTAACGGAAAAAGTGACATTACACCCCCTGTACTTGTAAAAGACCAAAATGCCCTAAATTTTCTCCTTCTTCAACACAGGAATTCTCCAACAAGGCCCCAAGCAATGAAATCAAAACTAAAAACAAAAATCAAAACTCCAAATCAAAATTAATCAGGCCACCACCAGAAAAGAAGAAGAAAGAGCGGTCGTTGACTTCGGCCATCACCACCAGCGTCCATTTCTAAACACCTTCAAATCTGTGAACATACGAGAGGTAGAGAAGAGGGTTTGAGAGATTGAGATAGAGAGAGAAGCTAAATTCTGGGACTTGTTTTTGTGCAGAATGTATAGAGGGTGTTCTTGATTTTGGTATGTATGTTGGGTTGATCAATTTTTTTTTGAGTTGATCGAATTTTTAAATACAACCCAAAATATACCGAAACATCAAACAACTTGAAATTTTTGATCAACCTAAAAAAAATTGATCAACTCAACATACATACCAAAATCAAGAACACACTCTATACATTCTGCACAAAAACCAGTCCCAGAATTTAGCTTCTCTCTCTATCTCAATCTCTGAAACCATCTTCTCTACCTCTCGCATGTTCACAAATTTGAAGGAGGTTAGAAATGCTCGCTGGTGGTGATGGCCGAAGTCAACGACCTCTCTTTCTTCTTCTTTTCTGGTGGTGGCCTGATTGGGTTTTGATTTTTGTTTTTGGTTTTGATTTCATTGCTTGGGGCCTTGCTGGAGAATTCATGTGCTGAAGAAGGAGAAAATTTAGGGCATTTTGGTCTTTTACAAGTACAGGGGGTGTAAGTGTCACTTTTTCCGTTAACTTTAACGAAATTCCTGACGGTGACACTTTACATTAAAGTATAGGGGGTGTTAGTGGCACATTTTGAACTACAGGGGGTCAAAGTGAAAATGACCCAAAGTACAGGGGGTGTAAGTGTAATTAACCCTAAATAAATCTCAAAAAGTATGCGTCCATTACACTCCATGCTAGTTAGTCATAACTCAGTCATCTTTGTATATTTGTGTATGGAATTTATGGATAGATATTAAGTATAGTACTCATGCTTTACTTTGCTATCCATTGACTTGTCCCTCTTTTTTTTTTTTTTTTTTTTTATGAGATCCGTTAACTTGTCTTTTTTCTTTTCTTTTTTTCTTTTTTTCGAAATGAACAAGGAAAAACTTTGTCTTGTTTCTCAATAAATTGCCTTTGATTAGTGCTAATGTCAAAGCAGAAAGTGCTAATATTAAAACAGAAAATGTCGCTAAAATTTTTAGCGAGGGACACTTTCTGTTTTGATATTAGTAAGTAAAAAATTGTGCATCCGTTAACTAGACTCCATGTGAAGTTAGGATTCAGGACGTTCATTTATTTCCTCTATGGAGTTCCATCAGAACTGCAGAGCAATTAATGCCAATCCTTGGCTATAAGGTGTGTGTCACTACTTTCAAAACCAATGCTATGATATGCTCTTTTAACTTGGAAAAACTAACCAAATTGGAGTAAAAAGGTCTAAAGTACTCCTTTTAAAGGTTCCAACTCCTAACCCTTCTTTTTTGTTTCTTTATTTAGAGCAAGGGCGTATCTAAGATAGTAGTTTGGGGTGGGTTAGAAATACATATAGCGTGGGGTCTACAGGGGTTCTGCCCCCCGAAATTTTTTTTTTGGGTCAAAGTATGTTTATATTATGAATTTTAGCATCATAAATGTTATAGTTTACTTTTACTTCTAGTCGTTTTAAGAGTTGGGAAAAGATATTTTGGGTTTATTTATACATATTTTTTTTTATTTTTGCATCATAAATAGTATAGTCTAATTTTGATAAATGTATGTTTATATTATGAATTTTAGCATCATAAATGTTATAGTTTACTTTTACTTCTAGTCGTTTTAAGAGTTGGGAAAAGATATTTTGGATTTATTTATACATATATATATATATATATATTTTTGCATCATAAATAGTATAGTCTAATTTTGATAAACAACTCTTTACTTAGTAGTAGTAAAAAGGATTCTTAATTTCTACATTTTCAACCTAATAAATGTATGCATATCAGTTTTTTTTTCTTTTTTTCTTTTTTTTTCTGAGAAACGTATATCATTACATCAGTATGTAATATAAGTCTTTGGACTGGGCTTTCTATAAAAGAAAAAGTCTTTGGGCAATTGGGCTGGGCTAAAGGCTATAAGGAAACCAATTGGGCAAGGCTATGGCTTATGGGCTGGGCTAGAGGCAAAGCTAAAAACAATTCTTGGACATGCTGCCCTGGGCTACAGCCCAGGTAAGCCCAGCCCTCTATCCGCCCTTGATTTAGAGGACACTATAAGGAGGGGAGGCTATTTTATTAACCAGTTCGGAGAACTGAGTCGGGCAGAGCTTTTAGCCTCCTATGAGTATCAAGGGTTAATTTGAAACCCTTCTAGGTTGTGTGAGTGGGTTAGAATAACGAATCTCAAGTAGTTGAACGAACTATACAATAATGCTAGGTGCACACACTTTTTGATACACTATACTTTAAATACATGTACTTTATATTGTTTAAAATTTTCACACTTTTTTACACTTTTCTATGCACCACTTACACAGCACAAGGTACACGCATTTAAAGCAGTGTGTACAAAAGTGTGTACACCTAGCATTATTGCGAACAATATAAATATCCCGAGCTTCGTGACAGTTCGAATCCTACAGCCCACTCACCTTCCTAATTTTCTTGATACACAGAGGCGGATTCACTTGAGGACAAAGGGGGGCTCAAGCCCCCAAAAGTTTTCGAATTTTTTTAATATACCCAAGAAAAAAATAAGTTGTGCTTATAAGCCCCTCTTAAAATTGTAAAAAAGCCCCTATTTTACGAGTTTATGTGTTAATTTTATAGCACCACCTTACCTATTGGAAAAAATATAATCCCAAACCTACCCAGCTTCGAGAAAATTGTATATTGGTTTGCATTGTAGTATACATATTGCAACAATAATTATAATATTCAATCAATCGTATATAATGAGCCAAGTCATAAATTTCCTATAGAGAGCAACTGAACGAATACTAACGCAAATGGAATTCAACCCATCCTAAGTATTGAGTCCAACAAATTTTCTTGTTGCTTATTTTATTTTTAAAAAATTTTTAACAATAAAACATTTAATATTATTAAGAGAGCCAAAAGGCCACAAAAGAGACATCACCCCAATACAAGAAAACACATCACCCCAAACTAGGGAACTTCCCATATACCCCCATAAAAACAAAGTAGAAACCTCCCAAAGGATCCTGATCAAACAGCAAAGAGGATATCATAAACCACCCAGAAAGAGCACTCAAAGAGCAACCGCTGAACACATACCAATCCATACCAGCTCAACCAACATGAAGAAAATATGCTGAATAAGCTAGGCACCCCAAAGGACAACAGAATCATACACAGAAAAGCCATACCAAGCCTATGAGCAATGTGTTTCCATATTAGAACCCAAGTTGATTTCGTATTATTTCAAACTTTACAAAAGATTTTATTCGAGAAATATGTATAAATAGACCCCAAAAGAAATTTGCCTAAGGGGCGCTGTCCCCCTGAACCCCGGTAAACTCGAACCATCGAATGCAAACGTCCTGCTTTTGCTCCTATCCAGAGACCGACCCTCCTCTCTCTTTCATTTTCCTATAGAGTAATATTTGGGGTACTAACAAATTCCACTAACATTTACTAACACACTCTGTGACACCCGCTCCCGCGATTTATATTTAATACTGCTTTAGCATGCATAATCAAGAGTTAATGATAATTATAGTGTTATGTGACACATATTGGAAGTGGGTTTAACTCGCTAAGTTGTTTTTTGGGTGTCCAATTGGGACCAAAATTTGGCCAATATGGCAATCCCAAGTTGGGATATGTGTTGATAGGTCCCACTTGAGATGTGACAGTAATATGTTGAACACCCTATGTGCCTAAATGTTTATTAAGGCTTAAATGATTTATTATTTTATTGTTAATAATATCATGTCATTAGGTAGTGACCACTTCTGGGGTCAATTAGGAATACCTTTGTGAGCACGCATTGAACACGTTTTATAATTATTAGGCTAATTAGCAACTTCATCTAATTATATGGGACCACTTGTGGGATCCATGCGAGACATAGACGAATACCCATTTGGAATTGGGTAGTTAATTCATTAGTTATAAAATTAACTAGGGTTGTAAATAGGAATAGCCAAAACATCGAGGATTTAGTGACAAATATAATTAGTATATATATATATATATGTTGATTACATTAGAAGACATTCATGTCTTCTGCTTTTTCCAATTTGGCCGACCAGAGAACGAGAGATTAGAGCGAGGGTTTTGACACCACCTTTGACGACGGTTAACGTGCCTAACAACGTCGGTTATCAAAACAGTATATATATTCGGACTCCTGGAGGTGAGTCTAATCTATTGGTACTAATTTTATTGAGTTCTGTGATAGTTTTTTCGCGACCTATTTTGGGGTTTTAGCTCATAACTTGTAATTTTTATATAGGATTTGTACCTGGTTCTTAATAGGTCTTTAATTTCAAGATTAGGAGCGAACCCAAGAGGTGAGTGATGTTAATTTTGATATTTGGATGATTTTCATGTTGGGTTCAATTGTAATGCCAAAGCATGTCTAATTAGCGTAATTTAATTTATTTAGTTTATTATTGGGCAAAATTCATGTGGTTAAATTAGGCCTAATTTATTTGTGAAAGCACGGTGTAATGATTAAATGAGCATGTTGAGTTGCCTATTTGGGTCAATGGAAATTGCTAGTTCTATACCACCATGAGGTAATCTTTGTGGTGACGACCACGGCCACCAGAGGCCCATGGGACCGCACGTGTGAGGGCGTGGGTCATGACTAGTCATGTGGGCTTGGGGAGTGGAGCCGCAGGCTAGCCGGTAGTGGTGGGAGTGAACTGCTAATTGCCAGAGACTATAGTTCTTTGTAATATGTTGAATTGAGTGTGTTTATTATCCATAATCATGATTAGCATTACTCACTAAGCATATAGCTTATATATTGTAATGGTTATTGAATAACCATCGTAGGTGATTGCGGAGAGGGATCGGGGAGGTGAGTTGGGAAGTGGCTTGGCTAGGGTTTGGGAAGTTGTTGTAATTTTGTTAATAGTTACCCGCCTTTTAGTTTAAAGCTTGCAATATAGTTGTAATTAATCAGTTTTAATCTGAATTGTAGTACGAGTCATACTTTGATTGATTTAAGATTTATGTGATATTTCTAGTTAAACTTTACACTTTAGTTGGATTGTAACCTAACTCCTGTAATATAAAGTTGAACTGTGTTAGCTGGGATTGTTTGTTCGTAGTGTTACTATGACTAATGTTATTGGATTGGGACGTTTGAACTTGGAGATTTATTTATTGGGTTGGTTGTAAATAGTTATATTTAGTATTTTTCTTAAATTATTTACAAACTCTTGCTTGTACTTGGAAGCTCATGCTCGTGACTTTGATTTTATTCTAAATGGTTTAAAGCATTAATGTTGATTTCAAATTGTGATTTGGTAATATTATTTGTGAATTTATTACTTGTTAAAAATAGGGTTTTTGGCTAATTGCAAAGACATGATTTTATTTTATTTTTTATTATTATTGTTGAGCTTCTTTGGTTTAAGCTAACATATTGGCATAGCATGCAATATATTTATGTCAATTGACTGACAGGTAAGAAAATGGATCATAATCGGGAACGTTCACCTCATTTGAGGATGGACCACCTAGAAGATGTGGTAAGCAATTTTGTAAGGGCAGTAAGTGATCAGATGGGACGTGATAGACCTGCAAACCCACAACCACGGGCCGAGCGAGGAGTCATTGAACAATTTTATAAAAGAAAATCAAGTCAGTTTGATGGAGGCCCAGATCCATCACAAACCGACCATTGGGTGATGGACATGAACAGTATCTTTCGGGCAGTAGAGTGTACAGATGAGGAAAAGATAATGTGTGCTACCGACACTTTGAAGGGTGAAGCTCAAAACTGGTGGACAAATGTGATTGAACAAGGGGCACCAAAGACGTGGGACAGATTTGTAAAAAGTATTCTACAAGCGGTACTTTTCAGCATCCGTTAAGACACAGTTGGACCGTGAGTTTGCAAATCTACAACAAGGGGATATGACAGTAAATGAGTACATAGCTAAGTACAATAGTTTACTTCAATTTGCACATCGAACAGTACCAAGAGAGGTGGATAGAGCACGAAAATTTGAAGAAGGACTACGGGATAATATTAGAAGCCAAGTGGATACACATCAACTTCGAAAAGTTGCTGATGTACAAGATGTTGCCTTGATAGCAGAAAGAGATATTGACAAGTACAAAGAGAGCCAACAAAATAAGCGGCCAGCTGATGGAAAAGGCAAAGGACAAGGTTTCTTTAAGAAGCCATTCTTGTGAGGTTCTAGTTCTAGCTCGGGAGTCCAAAGGGGAAGTTCCTTATCTGGGGAGAGTCGCCCATTATGTCCAACGTGCAATCATCAGCATTGGGGAGTATGCCACATGACACTAGTGTGGAATATTTGCAGGCAAAAGGGCCATATAGCGAAAAATTGCCCACAAGCTCGGCCCAGAGTACGGGGAGTATCAATCCAGATATGAGAGGAAAATGCTCTGAATGTGGATAGCCTGGACATCAAACAAAAGATTGCCCAACAAGACAACAGCGAGGGTCAGGTTCTGTAGCTTCAACTGGGGCAAAACCAGGAACAAGTATGAACAAAGGGAAAGGATCTGAGCAAAGACAAGGAAGGTATTTCCATCTAACACCAGGGGATGCCACAGCTACTGATTCCGTGGTATCAGGTACATTACTCATTTGCTCACACCCGGCGTATGTTTTAATAGATTCAGGTTTAACACATTGTTTTGTTGCACATGAATTTGTTAAACACTTGGACAGCATGTCAGAACCTTTAGGGTATGATTTGTCGATATCGTTACCCTTAAGTAAACCCATGGTGACCTCATCAATATTTAAAGCATGTGAAATCAGGATAAATGATAGAGTTTTGATAGTGAATTTAATTTCGTTGGCCATTAATTATTTTGATTCAATTTTGGGTATGGATTGGTTATCCGCGAACCAAGCTACAATCGACTGTGAACAAAAATAGTTACTTTTTGACCAACGGGACAAGGAGAGTTTGGTTTTCAGGGAACTGGTGTTGTAGCACCACCATATTTGGTTTAAGCAATACGGGCATGCAAATTGTTGAAACAAGGTTGTCGGGGGTTCTTATGTTCAATAATTGAGACACGGGTCACAGGGACTAAAGTAGAAGATATTTCAATTGTACGAGAGTTCCCAGATGTCTTTCCTGAAGATCTACCTGATGTACTAGTTGAGCGAGAAATTGAATTTACTATTAAAGTAGCCTCAGGGTCTCAGCAAGTATTGAAAACACCGTATAGAATGGCACCGGTGGAGTTGAAAGAATTGAAGATTTAGTTGCAAGATCTTCTAGATAAGGGATTCATTCGACCTAGTGTATCGCCGTGGGGTGCACCAGTCTTGTTTGTCAAGAAGAAAGACGGGACTATGAGGATGTGTATCGATTATCGAGAACTCAACAAGTTAACTATCAAGAACAAATATCCGTTGCCTAGAATTGATGACTTGTTTGATCAACTTTAAGGAGCCCAAGCCTTTTCCAAGATTGACCTGCGATCGGGTTATCATCAGTTAAAAGTCAAAGAAGAAGATGTGGAGAAAATAGCATTCAGGACCCGTTATGGTCACTATGAATTTCTTGTTATGCCTTTTGGGGTTACAAACGCACCTGCAGCATTTATGGATTTGATGAATCGAGTGTTTAAAGACTATCTGGATGAGTTTGTAATTGTATTCATAGATGACATCTTAATATATTCCAAGAGTGTAGAAAATCACGAGAGACATCTACGGTTGGTTCTACAACGACTTAATGAAAAGAAGCTGTTCGAAAAGTTAAAGAAATACAAATTTTGGTTAACTGAGATAGCATTTTTGGGGCACGTGGTGTCAAAAGAGGGTGTGTCAGTGGATCCACAAAAGATTGAAGCTGTGGCCAATTGGAAGTCGCCAACAAGTGTGCCAGAAGTACGAAGCTTTTTGGGATTAGTTGGATATTACCGAAGGTTCGTGGAAAAATTTTCAAGGATTGCAATGCCAATGACACAACTTATGCGAAAAGATGTCCCTTTTGTTTGGAGTCCAGAGTGTGAGGAAAACTTTGTTGAATTGAAGACTTGTTTGATGACGACACCTATATTGACTATTCCTTCGAGGACTGAGGGGTTTGTGATATACATCGATGCCTCCTATCGAGGTTTGGGTTGTGTTTTGATGCAAAACAACAAGGTAATTGCATATGCCTCGGGACAGTTAAGGCCACATGAAGTGAACTACCCAACACATGATCTTGAGTTAGCGGCAGTGATCTTTGCTTTGAAGATTTGGAGGCATTATCTCTATGGGGAAAAGTGTGAAATTTATACTGATCATAAGAGTCTAAAATATTTGTTTACACAGCGGGATTTGAATATGAGACAGAGAAGGTGGTTAGAGCTAATGAAGGATTACGATTTAACAACCAATATCATCCAGGGAAAGCTAATGTGGTGGCTGATGCGCTGAGTCGAAAGTCTACAACTAATTTAGCCTATGCTTTGACTTCACAAGAAAAGTTAATTCGAGAAATGGAGCAGCTAAAGTTAGAGGTGATTCCAGAAACTAGAGGTGGTCTAATGTCAGCCATTATTGCACAACCGTCTCTTATTGATGAAATTCGAGCCAAACAGCTTCAAGATCCAATATTGAAGAAGATTCATGATGAAATACTTGAGGGTAAACAACCAGAATTTACTTTTGAGAATGGCATGTTGAAATTCAGGAATCAGATTTGTATACCCAATATAGATGGTATCAAGGAAGTAATTTTGGAAGAGACGCACAATACGTGGTACTCAGTCCATCCGGGTAGTACTAAAATGTATCGTGATTTGCGAGAGATCTATTGGTGGTCAGGGATGAAACGTGAAGTAGTTGAACATGTGGCAAAGTGTGTGGCTTGTCAAAGGGTGAAGGTAGAACACCAGAAACCAGCGAAAAAATTGGAACCATTACCTATATCAGAGTGGAAATGGGAAAATATTACAATAGACTTTGTGGGAGGTTTACCGAGGTCTAGGAAGTCAAATGACAGTGTTTGGGTAATCGTTGATCGATTGACCAAGTCGGCACATTTTCTACCAATCAAGACCAATGATCCAAAGAAGTTAGCTGACTTATATGTTCAAGAAATTGTGAGACTTCATGGAGTTCTAGTATCTATAGTCTCTAATCGAGATAGTGCATTTACATCAAGATTTTGGCAAGAAATGCAGAAAGCGATGGGTACAAGGTTGAATTTTAGTACAGCTTTTCATCCTCAAACCGATGGACAATCAGAGCGTGTACTTCAAATACTAGAAGATATGCTTCGACTTTGTGTTTTGGATTTCAAAGGGAATCGGGAAGATCATTTGCCATTGGCTGAATTTGCTTATAATAATAGTTATCAATCCAGTATTGGGATGGCGGCTTTTGAGGCTTTATATGGGTGTAAGTGTCGTTCTCCAATTTGTTGGACCGAGGTTGGTGAGAGGAGATTGATAGGGCCTGAAATTGTTCAGCAAACTACAGAAAAGATAAAGACATTATAACAACGGCTTCAAACAGCCCAAAGTAGGTATAAAAGCTATGCGGACTTGAAAAGAAGACCGATGGAGTTTGGAGTTGGGGATTTTATATTCTTGAAAGTATCACCTTCAAAGGGTATTACGAGGTTTGGGAAACGTGGGAAGTTGAATCCAAGGTATGTTGGGCCATTTGAGATCATTGGCAGAGTTGGACCAGTAGCTTATCGGTTAGAATTACCACCAGAATTGGCTAATATGCATGATGTATTTCACATATCAATGTTAAGGAAATGTGTATCAGATCCGAAGAAAGTGATTATTCCAGAGCCGTTGGAAGTCAGGGAAGACTTGACTTATATCGAGCAGCCAGTCAAGATTTGTCACACCCCAACCCGCCTCGGGCGAGTTGGGACACGTGTAACAAGCCCACACGTTCAAAACACCCTTAATTCATAAAGAAACACATGAATTATACCTCATAAAACAGCTCCATTGACACAAAACAGACCCAAGGGCAAAATGGTCATTAATAAAGTATAGCAAAATTTATATGGAAAGATAGCTCTTTGAGTCCCGGTTCCAACGCAAAAAAACGGTGCGCGAATCCGAGTTTTGTAGAGAGAGTTATGCTTGTTTCCGTAAAAGCTGACAGTCAGTTTTCATAGGGGCGGATCGATCCGCGAAAAGGGCGGATCGATCCATTTTCTATATTTTGAGGCAGAACGTCCCCGGAAATGGGCGGATCGATCCGCGGAAAGGCCGGATCGATCCGGCCTTGGCAGAACACCTCCCTGCTGCTAAAAACATCAATTTTTCATATCCAAAACCTTTCCTAACATAATCAAACTTTGTGTAAACATCCAAGAACCCTCCAAATTCAATTCTAAGTGTTTCTAAACATTGACATAAGATTTCCATATATGAAATGACAATCAAAACACCCAAATTCTTCCTATGAATCATAACTCAACATCAAAATCCATCAAAATCCATATTTTAACCCAATGCTTGCATAATTCCTCAACCAAAGAAAAACTAAGCTCAATTTACAACCAAAGTTACTTGCCTCTCCAAGTTGCCTTTCCCATATACATAATTTGTGACTTGCAAATGCAATTTATACCAAAAGACTCTTACTACTCAACTTGAATTAACATAATACAAGAACTTCCAAAGCATAAGTTGTTTACAACACTTGAAGTGTAAGGATTACAACCAAGCCAAAACATCTATACATATGAACATGAAACACATCTCACAACCCCACGCCCAACCCGTCGTGCGAATCATTTCCTCTCCTCTTCCCGTGCCGTACCTGCGATAGTTATTCAATAACCACAACAGAAAATATATTTTCGTTTAAGCTTTCGCTTAGTGAGAGAACTAATCATGCTATTGGAATGTTTAATATGAAAATGCAACAATCACTATGAACATCAACCAATTGATCTCCGGAAAGTCAAGTAACACAAGCCACCACCCCCGGGTCCTTCTCACCCCGGAATTTCTCACTCTTTTGGCGCATATAGCACAACACACACTCTCTTGTGACCCCGAAGGCGTCACCGGCATTTCATTGTGGTCGTCACCACGTCCTACTCATTGAGGACTTCCTATCCCTTACATATGGGACCTATAAATGGTGCTCACTACTTGATTTCCCTTTGATCCACATAAACATTTAAGCAACTTAGCATATAAGCATATAAACATATCAATTTCATAACTTTGACATGTTTTTTACTCAATTTCAACAACACATATAAATATAAACATGGATTAAGCATTCTAAGCCAACAATTATCACACCAACATATCTAAACACCCAATTTTGGGACTAGAACACTCACCTCTTTGATTTACTAGCGAATTAAGCTTAGAAATCCCAACCTCTAGCAAATTTCCAACCCAAATTCCACCGGTGTAATTCCTACATAAGGTTGGTGTCAAGAACATCATCTATTAAGAACGGCCGCCGTAAAAACGTTGCCGAAACTGAAAATAAAAGACGTGCATATGATCCTCTTACCTCCACGAGTCCAAATCCGGTCTCGATTCGTGAATCCGACGCCGGACGGCAAAGAAACGGCAAGAAACGTCGTCGGAAATTTCCGTTGCCGACTCGAGCTCTTCGTTCTCTTGAATTGCTGGAGATTTCCAGCTCATTAACACTTATGAGACACATATGCAAGACATGCATATGTGTTGTCCCATTTTTCCCTTATTCCTACTTACCTCCCCCAACTTTCTTTAAGCTTTATTATGAAACCCCCAAGTTAATTACGTTAACTACCCATCTTTTCTAAAAGGATTTAATCTAAGTCCCGCGTGGGTCCCAATCGTGGTCCCACATAATTCATGAGGTTGCTATTAAACCTACCAATTATTAATTTTATTCAAATACGCCCTCACATGGGTACCCAAATTGGTCCCCTTAATCTATCATAAGACATAATAATATCAATAAACATTTAAACAAGTAATCATATAAGCACATAATGACATGAAAATGCAAATTATTTTAATTAGACCCTCGTTGGGCCCCACATTTATACCAGTCCCGCCTTTCACAGGACTTTCATCTGTGTCCGCATTTGAACACCTTTTCACATGTGGGTTCATAACCCCACCTTAATTCATCTCATGCATTAATTATCTTTAATTAACACACATTGATATCGCATTAATATTATTTTTCGGGTACGGGTGTTACATTTCTCCCTCCCTTTTAAGAAGTTTGTCCCCAAACTTATTCTTACCTCATCAATCGAACAAGTGTGGATATCTTTCTCTGATCTCATCTTCTCGTTCCCAAGTTGCCTCTTCAACGCTATGATTACGCCAGAGGACCATGACCAACGGAATTGTCTTCGTTCTTAACACTTGATCCTTCCTATCCAGAATCCGTACCGGATGTTCAACATATGTCATATCTTCTCGGACTTCCAACGGTTCTGGTTCAAGGATATGACTCGAATCTGACACGTAACGTCTGAGCATAGATACGTGGAACACGTTGTGAACATGTGCCAATTCTTGTGACAACTCCAATCTGTAAGCTACCGGTCCCACCTTACTCAAAATCAGAAAAGGTCCAACATATCTTGGACTTAACTTACCCTTCTTACCAAACCGTGTAATACCTTTCGAAGGTGAAACCTTTAAGAACACATAATCACCAACCTCGAACTCCAACGGTCTTCTACCCGTATCAGCATAACTTTTGTAGCGACTTTGTGCCACTTGCAACCGTTGCTTAATCAACTTAACCTTATCAGTGGTGATTTGTACAATTTCCGGCCCTAGAAGTTGCTTCTCCCCAACCTCTGTCCAACACACAGGCGATCTACACTTTCGACCATATAATGCCTCAAAAGGCGCCATTCCAATGCTTGTCTGGAAACTATTGTTATAAGAAAACTCAATTAACGGCAAGTGAGTTTCCCAGTCAGCCTTAAAATCCATAACGCATACTCTAAGCATATCCTCGAGAATCTGAATAACTCGTTCCGACTGTCCATCAGTTTGTGGGTGAAAAGCGGTGCTAAAATGCAAAGCTGTCCCCATTGCTCTTTGTAGCCCTTCCCAAAATCTGGATACAAAACGTGTGTCACGATCTGACACTATAGATACCGGTGCCCCATGCAATCTTACAATCTCTTTAACATAAAGTTCAGCTAACTTTGTCGGTTCTGTGGTCTTAATCGGCAAGAAGTGGGCTGACTTAGTCAACCTGTCAACGATTACCCAAATGCTATCATTAGATCTAGGAGACCTTGGCAATCCAGACACAAAATCCATTGTAATGTGCTCCCATTTCCATTCCGGTATTTCCAATGGTTGTACTTCCCCCGCAGGTCGTTGATGTTCAAGCTTTACCAATTGACAAGTCATACATTTGGCCACATACTCAGCAACTTCACGTTTCATTCCACTCCACCAGTAGACCTCCCTCAAATCTCTATACATTTTCGTACTACCCGGATGCACGGAATACCGAGTACTATGAGCTTCTTCCAAAATTCTTTCTTTTAAGTTACCCACATTAGGCACACATAACCTATTGATGTACCATAGTACCCCATCATGCAGACTGAACTCTGGTCGCTTACCCTCAGGTAATTCATCTACAACTTTCTTCAAGGTTGGGTCCAAAAGTTGATTTACTTTAATCTCTCCAATCAAGTCAGGTTGTGCTACAATTGCTGCCATCAATCCACCTTTAACTCTAGGAAAAACTTCCAATTCCAACCGTTCAAACTCTTTCACCAACCCTTCTTGTGCCGTCAAAACACATGCTAAATTTTCTGATGATTTTCGACTCAAAGCATCGGCCACCACATTTGCTTTACCCGGATGCTATTGAATTTTCAGGTCGTAGTCCTTCATTAACTCCAACCATCTTCGTTGTCGCATATTCAAATCCCTTTGAGTAAACAAATACTTTAAGCTCTTGTGGTCAGTGAAGATTTCGCAAGTTTCCCCATACAAGTAATGTCGCCAAATCTTTAAGGCAAAAATTACCGCGGCAAGTTCCAAATCGTGGGTTGGATAATTCTTCTCATGAGTCCTCAATTGCCTTGAAGCATATGCTATCACTTTATCCCCTTGCATAAGAACACATCCCAAGCCTTGATGAGAAGCGTCACTGTAAATACTAAATCCCCCGGTACTTGTCGGAATCGAAAGTATTGGAGCAGAAGTTAACTTACTCTTCAATGTTTGAAAACATTCCTCACATTCTTTCCCCCATTCAAACGGAATATCCTTTCTCATTAATGTTGTCATCGGAGTAGCAATCTTCGAGAAATCCTGAACAAACCTTCTATAATACCCAGCCAATCCCAGAAAGCTACGAATTTCTGACACGTTGGTTGGTCTCGCCCAATTCATAACAACTTCTATTTTCTGCGGATCAACTGACACGCCATCCTTGGAAATCACATGGCCAAGGAAGGTGACACTTGTTAACCAAAATTCACTTTTCTTCAATTTTCCGAATAACTTCTTTTCTCGAAGTCGTTGTAACACCAATCTCAAATGCCTATCATGCTCTTCTGGACTTTTTGAGTAAATAAGAATATCATCAATAAAAACTATAACAAATTCATCCAAATACGTTTTAAAGACCCTATTCATTAAGTCCATGAACGCAGCCGGTGCATTGGTTACTCCAAATGGCATTACAAGAAACTCGTAGTGGCCGTATCGAGTTCTGAAGGCCGTCTTCTCAACATCCTCAGCTTTTACCTTTAGTTGATGATACCCCGACCTCAAATCGATCTTTGAAAACACTTGAGCTCCTTGTAACTGGTCAAATAAATCGTCGATTCGCGGCAATGGGTACTTGTTTTTGATAGTTACTTTGTTGATCTCACGATAATCTATACACATCCGCATCGTCCCATCTTTCTTTTTCACAAAAAGAACCGGTGCACCCCAGGGTGATACACTTAGCCGAATGAACCCCTTATCCAACAACTCTTGTAACTGAGTTTTCAACTCTTTCAACTCTACTGGAGCCATTCTATATGGTGCCCGCGAAATGGGTTGTGTTCCCGGTATTACATCTATACCAAATTCAACCTCCCTCTCAATCAACACACTCGGCAAATCGTCTGGAAATACATCAGAGAATTCTTTAACTACGGGTATATCTTCCAATTTTAGTTCCGTACTTCTGGTATCCAATACACTACAAAGGAAACCTTTACACCCTTTCCTCAATAAACGATAAGCTTTGATGGCGGATACGAGATAGGGTGGTGACACAACACCTACCCCTTGGAAAGAGAAGATTCTATGGGTCGGTGTCTGAAATTCTACCCTTTTATTTTCACAATCAATAACCGCGTGATTAACTGACAACCAATCCATTCCCAATATGACATCAAAATGTTGGATTACTAACGGTACTAGATTCGCTGTTAACACTTCATCATTAATTTTAACTTCACAATTCCTATAAACTCCCGAACTCACCAAAGATCTTCCCAACGGAACATCAACAGACAAATCATATTCAAGAAGTTCTAAGGGTACATTCATATTCCTAGCAAATTGGTGTGATACAAACGAGTGTGTAGAACCAGAATCCATTAACACATTAGCAGGTGTTGAGCAAATAAGAACTTTACCTGACACAACTGTGTTAGCAACGGTAGTCTCCCCTGGATTAAGCTGGAAATAACGGCCCTGACGTTGTTCCCTTCCTTGTGGTTGTTGTTGAGGTGGTCGCGGTGTTGGTGCACTACTTGCGGTTGCACTAAAACCTCCTTGCCTCGGCTTAGGACAATTACGCATTCGATGTCCAAGCTCCCCACAGTTATGGCAAACCATCCCACTATCGTCGGTACGCCTCATCGGAGTATAAGTATTTGGCCTCACTCCCGGACAATTCTTTGCTACATGTCCCATTTGTCGGCAATTATTACACACCGTTGTCGGTAGATTACATACACCCCAATGAAATTTCCCGCATGTGTTACATCGTGGCTTGTTACCTCCACCACCCGAAGAACCCCCAAAACTCTGTCGCTTTGAACTCCCTTGACCGCTATATTGACTTGAACTCGGCCTTTTGTATTGTTGAGTTGTTGGTGCTTGCGAACTTTGTTGATACCCCATATCCCTTTCAGCGATTGAAGCCACATCCAATGCCTCTGCAACTCTATCCAACCGTTGCACTGATACTTGGCGTCGAATCTCATCCCTCAGCCCCGTCACAAACTTTCTAGTTCGATCCCCTTCATTCGGTACTATATTTTCAGCAAATCGTGCCAAACTTGTGAATTTGGCGGAGTACTCCCGAACTGTCATTCCCCCTCGTTTCAATTCCATGAACTCTTGAGCTTTCAAATCTTCAAAAGATTTCGGAAAGTACTGCTTCTTGAAGAGTATTACGAACTCCTCCCAAGTGTTCGGCCTTTCGAGTCCCAATTTTGTACGCCACCAGTATTGCGCTTCTTCTTTTAAAGTATCAGCGGCAAATAGAACCTGTTGAGCCTCGGAACACGGAAGAACCCGGAATATCCTTTCCATGTCGGACAACCAAAAGTCAGCTCTCATTGGATCAGTCTCCCCCCGAAATAGTGTCGGTTTCTGCTTGTAAAATTGTGAAATAGTGGTCACCTCCTCCCTCGGATTAGGATTCGGTTGTTCACGTCTTCCCTCTATTGTATGAGTTTCAACAACTTGTACTAATCCGGCTACAACTCTTTCCATTCTTTCCATTTGCGTAGGCGGTGTCGATCTTTCACCAGACATTTTCTCTCTGGCATTCACAATACATATTCATATACACGTTACTTTTATACTTTTCAATGCATGCTCAACATCATTCAACATGCTAAGTAAACGTGAATGCATGAACTACACATCGTTTAATCCTTTATGCTTATTACACGTCGTAATCGTCACTCGTCCCCAAAGGCTCTAACCTATAGCTCTGATACCAAAAATTGTCACACCCCAACCCGCCTCGGGCGAGTTGGGACACGTGTAACAAGCCCACACGTTCAAAACACCCTTAATTCATAAAGAAACACATGAATTATACCTCATAAAACAGCTCCATTGACACAAAACAGACCCAAGGGCAAAATGGTCATTAATAAAGTATAGCAAATTTTATATGGAAAGATAGCTCTTTGAGTCCCGGTTCCAACGCAAAAAAACGGTGCGCGAATCCGAGTTTTGTAGAGAGAGTTATGCTTGTTTCCGTAAAAGCTGACAGTCAGTTTTCATAGGGGCGGATCGATCCGCGAAAAGGGCGGATCGATCCATTTTCTATATTTTGAGGCAGAACGTCCCCGGAAATGGGCTGATCGATCCGCGGAAAGGCCGGATCGATCCGGCCTTGGCAGAACACCTCCCTGCTGCTAAAAACATCAATTTTTCATATCCAAAACCTTTCCTAACATAATCAAACTTTGTGTAAACATCCAAGAACCCTCCAAATTCAATTCTAAGTGTTTCTAAACATTGACATAAGATTTCCATATATGAAATGACAATCAAAACACCCAAATTCTTCCTATGAATCATAACTCAACATCAAAATCCATCAAAATCCATATTTTAACCCAATGCTTGCATAATTCCTCAACCAAAGAAAAACTAAGCTCAATTTACAACCAAAGTTACTTGCCTCTCCAAGTTGCCTTTCCCATATACATAATTTGTGACTTGCAAATGCAATTTATACCAAAAGACTCTTACTACTCAACTTGAATTAACATAATACAAGAACTTCCAAAGCATAAGTTGTTTACAACACTTGAAGTGTAAGGATTACAACCAAGCCAAAACATCTATACATATGAACATGAAACACATCTCACAACCCCACGCCCAACCCGTCGTGCGAATCATTTCCTCTCCTCTTCCCGTGCCGTACCTGCGATGGTTATTCAATAACCACAACAGAAAATATATTTTCGTTTAAGCTTTCGCTTAGTGAGAGAACTAATCATGCTATTGGAATGTTTAATATGCAAATGCAACAATCACTATGAACATCAACCAATTGATCTCCGGAAAGTCAAGTAACACAAGCCACCACCCCCGGGTCCTTCTCACCCCGGAATTTCTCACTCTTTTGGCGCATATAGCACAACACACACTCTCTTGTGACCCCGAAGGCATCACCGGCATTTCATTGTGGTCGTCACCACGTCCTACTCATTGAGGACTTCCTATCCCTTACATATGGGACCTATAAATGGTGCTCACTACTTGACTTCCCTTTGATCCACATAAACATTTAAGCAACTTAGCATATAAGCATATAAACATATCAATTTCATAACTTTGACATGCTTTTTACTCAATTTCAACAACACATATAAATATAAACATGGATTAAGCATTCTAAGCCAACAATTATCACACCAACATATCTAAACACCCAATTTTGGGACTAGAACACTCACCTCTTTGATTTACTAGCGAATTAAGCTTAGAAATCCCAACCTCTAGCAAATTTCCAACCCAAATTCCACCGGTGTAATTCCTACATAAGGTTGGTGTCAAGAACATCATCTATTAAGAACGGCCGCCGTAAAAACGTTGCCGAAACTGAAAATAAAAGACGTGCATGTGATCCTCTTACCTCCACGAGTCCAAATCCGGTCTCGATTCGTGAATCCGACGCCGGACGGCAAAGAAACGGCAAGAAACGTCGTCGGAAATTTCCGTTGCCGACTCGAGCTCTTCGTTCTCTTGAATTGCTGGAGATTTCCAGCTCATTAACACTTATGAGACACATATGCAAGACATGCATATGTGTTGTCCCATTTTTCCCTTATTCCTACTTACCTCCCCCAACTTTCTTTAAGCTTTATTATGAAACCCCCAAGTTAATTACGTTAACTACCCATCTTTTCTAAAAGGATTTAATCTAAGTCCCGCGTGGGTCCCAATCGTGGTCCCACATAATTCATGAGGTTGCTATTAAACCTACCAATTATTAATTTTATTCAAATACGCCCTCACATGGGTACCCAAATTGGTCCCCTTAATCTATCATAAGACATAATAATATCAATAAACATTTAAACAAGTAATCATATAAGCACATAATGACATGAAAATGCAAATTATTTTAATTAGACCCTCGTTGGGCCCCACATTTATACCAGTCCCGCCTTTCACAGGACTTTCATCTGTGTCCGCATTTGAACACCTTTTCACATGTGGGTTCATAACCCCACCTTAATTCATCTCATGCATTAATTATCTTTAATTAACACACATTGATATCGCATTAATATTATTTTTCGGGTAGGGTGTTACAAGATTCTTGACAGAAAAGAACAAGTTCTGAGGATAAAGACTATTCCTTTGGTTATGGTGCTATGGCAGAATCACTCCGTTGAGGAAGCCACGTGGGAAAGAGAAGATGAAATGAAAGAGAAGTATCCGTTCTTGTTCGAAACTTGAGGTACTATGAGTTTGGGGACAAACTCCTTTCTAAGGAGGGGAGAGATGTGACACCCGCTCCCACGCTTTATATTTAATACTGCTTTAGCATGCATAATCACGAGTTAATGATAATTATAGTGTTATGTGACACATATTAGAAGTGGGTTTAACTCGCTAAGTTATTTTTGGGTGTCCAATTGGGACCAAATTTTGGCCAATATGGCAATCCCAAGTTGGGATATGTGTTGATAAGTCCCACTTGAGATGGGACAGTAATATGTTGAACACCCTATGTGCCTAAATGTTTATTAAGGCTTAAATGATTTATTATTTGATTGTTAATAATATCATGTTATTAGGTAATGACCACTTCTGGGGTCAATTAGGAATACCTTTGTGAGCACGAATTGAACACGTTTTATAATTAGTAGGCTAATTAGCAACTTCATCTAATTATATGGGACCACTTGTGGGACCCATACGAGACATAGACGAATACCCATTTGGAATTGGATAGTTAATTCATTAGTTCTAAAATTAACTAGGGTTGTAAATAGGAATAGCCAAAACATCGAGGATTTAGTGACAAATATAATTAGTATATACATATATGTTGATTACATTAGAAGACATTCATGTCTTCTGCTTTTTCCAATTTGGCCGACTAGAGAACGAGAGATTAGAGCGAGGGTTTTGACACCACCTTTGACGACGGTTAATGTGCCTAACAACGTCGGTTATCAAAACAGTATAAATATTCAGACTCCTGGAGGTGAGTCTAATCTATTGGTACTAATTTATTGAGTTCTGTGATAGTTTTTCCGCGACCCATTTGGGGTTTTAGCTCATAACTTGTAATTTTTATATAGGATTTGTACCTGGTTCTTAATAGGTCTTTAATTTCAAGATTAGGAGCGAAACCCAAGAGGTGAGTGATGTTAATTTTGATATTTGGATGATTTTCATGTTGGGTTCAATTGTAATGCCAAAGCATGTCTAATTAGCGTAATTTAATTTATTTAGTTTATTATTGGGCAAAATTCATGTGGTTAAATTAGGCCCAATTTATTTGTGAAAGCACGGTGTAATGATTAAATGAGCATGCTGAGTTGCCTATTTGGGTCAATGGAAATTGCTAGTTCTATACCACCATGAGGTAATCTTTGTGGTGACGACCACGGCCGCCAGAGGCCTATGGGACCGCACGTGTGAGGGCGTGGGTCATGACTAGTCACGTGGGCTTGGGGAGTGGAGCCGCGGGCTAGCCGGTAGTGGTGGGAGTGAACTAGTAATTGTCAGAGACTATTGTTCTTTGTAATATGTTGAATTGAGCGTGTTTATTATCCATAATCATGATTAGCATTACTCACTAAGCATATAGCTTATATATTGTAATGGTTATTGAATAACCATCGTAGGTGATCGCAGAGAGGAATCGGGGAGGTGAGTTGGGAAGTGGCTTGGCTAGGGTTTGGGAAGTTGTAATTTTGTTAATAGTTACCCACCTTTTAGTTTAAAGCTTGCAATATAGTTGCAATTAATCAGTTTTAATCTGGATTGTAGTACGAGTCATACTTTGATTGGTTTAAGATTTATGTGATATTCCTAGTTAAACTTCACACTTTAGTTGGATTGTAACCTAACTCCTGTAATATAAAGTTAAACTGTGTTAGTTGGGATTGTTTGTTCGTAGTGTTACTATGACTAATGTTATTGGATTGGCCCGTTTGAACTTGGAGATTATTTATTGGGTTGGTTGTAAATAGTTATATTTAGTATTTTTCTTAAATTATTTACAAACTCTTGCTTGTACTTGGAAGCTCATGCTCGTGACTTTGATTTTATTCTAAATGATTTAAAGCATTAATATTGATTTCAAATTGTGATTTGGTAATATTATTTGTAAATTTATTACTTGTTAAAAATAGGGTTTTTGACTAATTGCAAAGACATGATTTTGTTTTATTTATTTATTATTAATGTTGAGCTTCTTTGGTTTAAGCTATTTTAAACTTATTTTGGAACTTTAATGACTGGGGTTAAGCCTTGGCGTGCCACGTGTCCTAGGATCATCTGAGTGGTTATGGGGCATGACACACTCTATCTCTCTCCCAGTGGTACTGCGGGGTCCATTAGGCGGGGTCTGCAGTGGACCCCACAGTACCACTAAGAGAGAGATAGAGAGTGTTAGTAAGTGTTAGTGAGATTTGTTTGTGCCCCTAGCATTGCCCTTTCCTGTATTCGGCCCCCTACTGGTGTGTGTGTGTGTGTGTGTGTGTGTGTGTGTGTGTGTGTGTGTGGTCGATGCATGTGCCCCCGCCGAGTTTTCCTCTCTGTCCTACTCCATAAAAACGGTAATAGCTAAAACCGTCTAAAAATGCTAGCGGAGATTCAGAAGCTGTGAAGGACAGGTTGAGAGGATTTTTCGCGTATTAAAAAAAAGAAAAAAAAAAAAAACAGGAGGGAAGACAAAGTTGTCTTTTATTTTCATTTCATTATTGTTGTGAGCTCAACCCATATACCCATTGCTTCTTCTCACTTTTTCTACTTCCAAACACAACACAATTAGTCCATAAATTAACGCCAATTTATGATTTGACAAAAGCACATTAATGATAAATATTTTTAGGGATAATTAAACATTTTTTCTTTTATCCCTAGCTAAGCAGTTATTTGAAGGACTAAGGATCCTCGACTGCCAATTCCCAGTAGCACTTTGGGTAAGCACATATGTGGTGTTAATTTGATGGACAACACAAAAAATAATAACCAAATTAACCAAATCAAATCAAACCAAATCAAGCCTTTTGTCCCAATCAATTGGGGTCGGCTGTATGAATCTTTTTTCTCCATTCTGTATGATCAATAGCTATATGCTCATTTAAATTATATATATATGCACATCTTGTTGCACTACATACTCCCAGGTTAGTCTAGGTCTACCTCTCCCCTAACCATTCCAGGCACTACGACCTTATATATCACTCTTTCGCACATGTGCATCAACGGGTCTTCATTGCACCTGGCCGAACCATCTAAGTCTATTCTCCCTCGACTTATCCTCAATCTGTGCCACTCCTACAGTCTCTCGAATGTACTCATTTCTAATTCTATATTTTCTAGTCTTACCACACATCCATCTTAGTATCCTCATCCCAGCTACGCTCACTTTGCTAATGTGTTGTTTCTTAGTTGCCCAACACTCTGTCTCATAGAGCATAGCTGGCCTATAAAATTTTCCTTTCAATTTTTCTGGTATTCTCCGGTCACATAATACTTCGGAGCACTCCTCCACTTAAGCTAGCCTACTTTAATTCTATGGACCACGTCATCGCCAATCTCCGCATCTTTACTGATCATTGATCATAGATAGCGAAAGTGTTCCCTCTTTGGGATCTCCTGATCTTCGATCTTCACTGCTTCGTCATCTCTACTTCCCCGGTTGCTAAAACTGCATTCCATGTCTTCTATTTTCGTCCTACTTATCTTTTACTCTCTCTTAGTCTCCAGTGCTTCTCTCCAAGCTTCCAGTTTAGTGGTAAGTCCCCCTTTAGTCTTATCAACCAAGACAATATCATTTGCGAACAACATACACCATGGTTGAACTTCATCTTGAATGTGTATAGTCAATTCATCCATAATTAGGGCGAATCAATAAGGGCCCAAGGCTGACTCTTGGTACAAACCTATGGTAATTGAGAATTCGCTTGTTTCTGCAGCTGGTGATCTAATTGTAGTAACCGCTTCATCATACATATCATTCACCACGTCAATATAACCCTTGGTCACTCCCTTCTTCTCTAGTAACCATCAATTAAATCTCTAAGCACCCTATCATAAGCTTTCTCTAAATAATAAAAACCATATGTAGATCTTTTTCTTTTCTCTATACTTTTCCATTAGTTTCCTAAGTACATAAATTGCTTCCATAGTTGATCTTCCAAACATAAATTTAAACTGATTTTTTGACACTGATGTTGCATCTCTTAAGCGATGCTCCATCACTCTCTCCCACAGCTCATAGTATGTCTCATCAACCTAATGCCTCTATAGTTGTTGCATTGTTATACATCTCTTTTATTATTATTCTTATAATAATAATAAATTTTTTTTTTGATCCTGCAAACACCATATCAGTGTTGTGCTGCCCAAAGTGCTGCTGGGTCGGCTGCTGAGGAGGCAAACTCTATATGAAGTTCCCATATGCTTTTATTCTAGAATGTGCGTACATAATACATTACTTATGTGTAAGAATCACGTCTCAACTATAAATAACATTTTGGCATAAAAATTCCAGATAGTTCGTTTTTAATTTTGGTCAAAATTAGTCCTTGATTAGTACTGAAACTTATTAAATCATCCTTATGTTACAAAATTCATGCACATAAATGATTATGTGAAATTTATGTCGAGGGCTGGACCTAGGACAAAAAAAAAAAAGAGTCTATTTTAGAAAAGTTTGGAATAATTTAAACTCCCAATTGTAGTACTTGTTAATGAGAATAAGTCCTTACGATTTGTGCAGTATTTACTTTTTTAAAAAAATTAAATAATGAAGGAATTGAAAACTGAAAAAATAAAATATATATAAAAATATATATATATATATATATATACATAAAAAAAAGAAGAAGAAGAAGGCCCATGAAGGCTGTAGAACTCTATGAAAAAGAAGAGTAATGCTGTGTTTCTCAAATTCATATCCTAAATGATGTGACACTGAATTTTGATTAGAGAATATTGAAGTAACTCCACAGTAGGCCCACTGTCACGTTATTTAAGACGTGAATTTGAAATTTAAATTTAGATTTGGGAAGCACGGCATTACTCAAAAAAGAATTGTATATATAAATCATAAGTTACACAACAATTGGTTGATCACTACAAGAATGGAGTACAAAAACAAGGCCTGGAATGAAAGTTGAGAGTTGAGACTGAAAATCACAACATCATGAGCTTGAATTCATCAAAATTGATGACCCCATCCCCGTTGATATCATAGCAAGCTATCATATTTTTACATTCATCAACTGTCTTGGATTCACCCAACCTACTAAGCATTCTCTTCAAGCTCTTGGGTGTAATACACCCAATCCCATCCATATCATACATCTTAAAAGACTCTCTCAAGTCCTTCACTTTCTCTTCCTCTTCTACCCCTTCTTCAATTAGCCTAACAAAGTCTTCCAAACCCAACAACCCATCTCCGTCGGAGTCCATCAAAACCACCACCGCCTCTGCCTCCGCCAGAGAAATCTCGCTGCCAATGGACCGAATACAGAGCTGGAGCTCCGAAGCTGAAATCTTACCATCTCCATTGTCATCGAAGTGGTTGAATACACGTTCGTATTGAAGGTGTTTGTCCATATAATATCTTGTATGACCCAAAAAATACAATATAATGGATGTGTAAATTAATGTGTCTAGTAGTGTATATATATATATATGTGTGTGTGTGTGTTTGTACTGGGAGAGCTAAATATAATGTTTCAATTTGGTGATTGTTGTGTTAAGGTTTTGGAGTATATATATATATATATAGAGAGAGAGTAAATGAAAGCCGTGTCGTGTGGCCAGGGTCGAATAGGCGAGTATTTTTGCACGGGGGTGTGATTAAAATAGAAGCTGCCGTGTAGCCTTTGCGTAATTGACGTAAGTCTTGTAAGTACCCTTTGATTTATGCCGTGACGTACGTGTTGGTCAAGTCAAAATTATCCAAGGGCCAACACACTTGACAGTGACAAATGTAAATTCAAATGGCTCTCTCTCCTTATCTTCTAGAAGAAGAATAAGAAAAAGACAAAAATTATACAGTACTAACGTACAAAAATTTAACACCTAAGAGAACAAATTTAACAAAACCACACTTAAAGAAAGAGAACAAATTTAACACCTCAGAGCAAATTATACACTACTCTCTAATGTTAATTCATCCCAATTTTACCTATAGAAAGTTGTAGGACCTACTTACTCACCCAATGAAGTATTAGAGTGAGCAATAAGTGAGCAAAAATTTGAGTGTACAATTATATTCTTTAACAAAAATTTGTTTATTTTTTGTGCAACAAAAACTTTCACATCGATAAGTTCCTACAACAGTAGACTAGGCTAAATTAAGTTGACTATGAGAATGGACTGGGTAGAAGACACTTAAAAAATAATTCTCAAAAGTTGAAACCTGATATACAACCCAGCTCAGCCTAAAGTTGGGGTCCACTACTCAAGTTTTGATTGAATATGAAGCTCTCCAATCCTTATACTCAAATTTTCTTATTCCTTCGTTCAATTTTATGTGTCTATCTTAGAAAGTCAAATTTTTTAACGGAACACTAATAAAATTTTCTTAAACTATTCTTTCTCGTGTTTTTTTTAGTGTCTTTTATTTTGTGTTGGATATTTTCAATCAATAAGGGTAAGATAATATTAAATATTTTTAATGGACAATAGTTTTAAAACAGCCAAAGATAAAAAGAATAACAAATAAAATGGGACTATGGGGGTGCGATTTTATTTTCTCTATAAATGGTGTAGAATTTCAGTAAAAGCATCTACACTCTTGCATCAAATAATTAACCACACTAAATTAAATTTGCTAAATATTCTAAAAATAAAAAATAAAAATACCCCCAACTCAAATTCATATTTTACTGAATGACTTACATCTTTTTGTGATTAAATCATAAAATCTGATTTACGAATCAATTTTATTTTACCTTTTATAGTTCTACATCAGTTTATTTTATTTTAATTTGCTAAATCTTACACGTCATTCATGAGCCTTTTTCCATACTGAATCCCAAAAAGTATGTGTCTATTAAACTCCATGCAAATTTTGGTCAAAGCTCAGTCATCTGTGTTAAGTATACCAAGTGCTTTATTTTGTCTATCCATTAACTAGGCTCTATGGTAAGTTAGAATTCAGGACATTCTTATAGTTCCTTTATGGAGTTCAAAACTGCAGAGCAATGCCAGCATTTGGTTATAAGGTGTGTCACACTAATTTGAAAGTCTTGATCAATGCTATGATATCTCTTTTTTCCCTTCGGAAATATGTGGGCAAATATTCTAAAATAGCCAAAATTGAGTGAAAGGTCTAAAGTCCTATTAAAGGTCCTAACCCTCAGTCTAGTTTGACTATCAATTTAACTTCAACTATTGCATCTGTAACAATACTCCCCAAATTGGACATCTTTTTTGTTTCTTCTTTAAAGGCCACAACTAAGGAGGGAAGAGAAAGTTGTCTTCTTATTTTCTTTTTCATTCTTGTTGTGAGACCTTTCCATATCCTTTACCCATTACTTACTCTAACTTTTCCTACTTCCCAACACAAAATAAGTTCATAAACGTCAATTTATGATTTGACAAAAGCATAATGACATATTTTAAGGGTTAATTACAGATACATCCTTTGTATTGGGTTGAGTTAAAAAGAGAAATAGGAAGGATAAGGCGTTTTGTCAAAGGGCAAAGGCATGCCAAACTGATTCCTTTGGGAAGGAGATTGTATGCTTTTCATAGGCATCAACATTGGCTGAGTATCCGATATCTGATGTGGGACAAAAAAAATTTGATAAGCAATTTGCAAGTTCACGTGCAACGATGTGAGTTCCAATTTTCTCTTTTTTTTTTCTTTTTTTTTCCTTCTTATGTACTAAATTTGTACTAACAATTAAGTTCCAATTTGTACCAACAATTATATAACACCCGTATTCGTGTTATTGCATTTGCATTACATTGTCATGCATGATAATGTGATGTGGCGTGTCCTATGACACATGATTGAGTGAGTTTTGACTCACGAGTTGATTTGGGTGTCTGTATTAGAGAACCCTTTGAAACTGTGGTAATTGAAGAGTTGTTGTTGTGACGTCTCTCCGAGTATGAGACGGTCACTGTGGAACATTTTAAATGTTTATCTGAAAATAAATGTTTACCTGTGTATTTCAATATCTGTATTATTTTCTGGCTTAGAATTTATTTCTGATGTTAGATTTAGTATCCTGGTGAGAACGAATTAACACGCTATTAATTTGGTAGGCTAATTAGCAACTTCGGAAACGTCATATAGAAATTCGCGTTTTAGCGACCAAACGAAACTTAGTCGAAAACTTTTATAATTTTGAAGTTTCACTCGTAAAGCTACGAATTAGCTTTATAGAAAGTTTCAGAGACTGATTAGGAGTTTTGAAAACTCGTGGGGAGGTAAACGTAATTCCCCGAGAATGTTGCCTATATATAGATAGAGATGAGTTGAGATATTTTTCATAAGTCTAAACCTAAGTTCAAAAGGAGGCCAAAAGGGGGCTAGAGGGAGAATTAGAAGCTTAGAGCTTTGCGACGCCAAACGACGACCTTCCGTCAGTCTGGTTTCTCCCAGATTTCATATTTGAGCTCCTCGAGGTAAGAGCTTCGTTTTGATATATGTTAGGGCTTGTTTGGCCAAATTTTCCGAAAAGTTATTTTCTAGAATTTTTCATAAAAATTGATAAATGGAATTCTGATCCATAGGAATTGTACTAGACGGACTTCTGTACGTTCTTTGTGCACGGGTTTTCTTCAGATTGAATTATAGGAGCGTTATTTGGAGGTGAGTGATTCAACTATGTTTTGGAATGATTTCTTGGTGTGTATTCATGTTATGTTTGAATAGCATGTAATTAATTCTTAGAGATATCTTGTGTAGTTCATATTGGGCAATTATATTGATAAGTAGGCTCAATAGCACGGTGATATGTTTTGATTACCGCGAGTATGGTGATATGTATTTGAGCATGTTAAGTTGCTTATGTGGGTCAGAAGGAGCACGTGGTCACCGTGCCATTTTGTGGAGCCGATATAGGCATTAAGGTCGCACGATTGAAGAGAAGAATCGTGGGTCTTACCCTTTCGCGTGGACTTATTGGCGAGGAGTCGCGGATTGGGAATATGGACGGGCACGTGAGTCTCCGGCGACTAGTATGAAATGTATAGATGTGAATGCAGACATGTTTATCATTCATGTGCATATGTTGTTTTATTCACTAAGCTTTAGCTTAAACAAATCGAAATATGTGTGGTTATTCAAATAACCATTGCAGGTGTAAATGCTGGCGAGGAATCGCAGAAGTGAGTACGAGAGTTGGGAGTTCGCTTGGGAGGCAACTTAAATGTTAATCTTGTAGTTTTGGGATAATAGAAATATTGTAATAAGAATTGGGTTGTTTTAACCATGTTTAAATTGGTATGTTAGAATGGATTTTAAACCGTTGTAATGGTTAGTAACATATTGTAATTTTGTTTGGTAATGCTTTAATACAGCTAGAATTACTTTAGACTGAGTTTGGTTTGAGTTTGGATTGAATGGTTGATCTTTGGTGGAAGTTAGAAAGCTTTTAAACTTGAATTTCTGCAGATTGGGCTGCTGCCAGGGGAGCAGTCGACTGAGCAGTCGACTGAACCCCTGAGTCTGTTAGCTACTGCTTCTTATTTTAGCAAAGCAGTCGACTGGACCCCTCCAGCCGTCGACTGGACCCCGCCCTCAGTCGACTGGACCCCCAGTCTCAGTCGACTGGAATTGACATTAAATCCCTGCCCACTCCCGTCGACTGAGCAGTCGACTGAACAGTCGACTGAACAGTCGACTGAACCTCTGGTTTTAAAATGTGTTTTGTTTTCCGCTGCGTGTGTTCTTCAAACCTAATTTTGGGAACGTTAATGAATTGATTTAGCCTCGGTGGCGTGCCACGGACTCCGGTTCCGCTATTGTGGGACCGGGCTGTGACATTTAGTGGTATCAGAGCATAAGTTTAGAGCCTTGGGAACGAGTGACGTTATATATGCTGAGTGACGTCGAGTGGAGTGTGTAATTGTTAAGATAATCGTTATCAATGTAGAAATGCTTTATGTGTTAGCATTTGTTGCTTGTGATGAACTGTGCACATATATTCATATTGTGGCATAGCATGCATGGTCATTATGCATTGAACTCAACAGGGGAATATTTGAAACGTTATGGCTGATCAACCAAGAGAATTGTCACCGCATTCGCGGATGGACCAAATAGTGAATATGGTGGGAAATTTCATACAAGCGGTAAGTGAAAGAGAACAGATGAATGTTCAACCTCCACAAGTGGAAATCCGTTATATCAATGCACCACCGGCACCGCGACCTCAACACACAATCGTGGAACAGTTTCATAAACGGAAACCGACGTTGTATTATGGGCAAGTTGACATAGACTTGGCCGATCATTGGATGATGGACATGGAAAGACATTTCCGTCAGGTAATATGTACCGATGAGGAGAAAATTTTATGCGCATCCGATACGTTGATGGGCGAAGCATTGGATTGGTGGAACAACGTGCTTGAACAAGGGAAACCAACTATGTGGGAAGCATTTAAAGAGGAATTCAACAAACGTTTCTTCCCACAATCTGCTTATATTCAAAAACGTCAAGAGTTTGCGAGTTTGATTCAGGGAGATATGACCGTGGGTGAGTATGTTTCTCGTTTCAATGCCTTATTACGATTTGGGAAAACTACCGTTCCGACTGATAGGGATAAAGCTCGTAAGTTTGAGGAAGGGCTTAGAGAGAATATACGTGGCCGTGTGGACATGTTGCAACACCCGACCGTTTCTCTAGTCGAGGAAGCCGCCCGTATAGCTGAGAAGAGTGTCGACCGATATCGACAAGGGCAACAAGGAAAGAGGCCCAATGACAATAGGGGTAAGAGTCAAGGGAATGCGAAAAAACCGTTTACGCAAGGTTCAGGATCGCATATGAATAGCCAAGGAGGGAGTACGTTCATGGGAGACTCGAGACCGTTGTGTCCAACATGTAACCAGCGACACAGAGGAACTTGCTACCAATTGAGTACCTGTTACTTCTGCAAGCAGCTAGGACACATATCCCGAAATTGTCCTTTGAATACAAACTCGACCGCACCAAATACCTTTTCAAATACGAAGAACTACAACCCAGAGATAAGAGGGAAATGCTTTGAGTGTGGCCAACTGGGGCATATAGCGAAGAATTGCCCGAGTAAGAGACAACCGGGAATGAGTACCGGGGCATCGAGTGTGCCAAGCGGATCAAGAGTAGAACCTCGAGTGGATAAAGGGAAAGGAGTCGCACAACAACAAGGACGATACTTCCAACTCAGGCCGGGGAATACGGATGATACCGTCGTATCAGGTATTCTTCCTATTTGTTCGTATCCTGCACGTATACTTATGGATTCTGGTTCAACGCATTCATTTGTATCACGTGATTTTGTTAAGCATTTAACTGTTAAGTCAGAACCGCTAGGATATGATTTGTGTGTATCATTGCCTAGTAGTGAACCGTTAGTTACTTCGTCAATATTCAAGTCATGTGAGATCAAGATAGGTGATAAAGTCTTGAGCGTTGATTTGATTCCGTTGACGGTGAATTACTTTGATGTTATCTTGGGTATGGATTGGTTGTCGGTTAATCAAGCCAGAATCGATTGTGAACAGAAACGGGTTAGTTTCTATCCGTCAGGACGAGAAGAGTTTACTTTTCAGGGTAAGGGAGTGATCGTACCGCCGTACTTGATATCGGCGATTCAAGCAAGTAAGATGTTAAAGAAGGGTTGTTCGGGTTTCTTATGTTCAATTGTCGACACGAGAGTTCTTGGACCACTAATAGAAGACATTTCAGTAGTTCGAGAATTTCCAGATGTTTTTCCCAATGAGTTACCCGACGTATTGATTGAAAGAGAGCTTGAGTTCACAATAGAAGTAGTACCAGGGTCACAACCGGTATCCAAAGCACCGTACCGAATGGCACCGATAGAGTTGAAAGAATTGAAAGTTCAGTTAGAAGAACTGTTGGAGAAGGGTTTTATTCGACCGAGTGTTTCACCGTGGGGAGCTCCAGTCTTGTTTGTGAAGAAGAAGGACGGAACAATGCGTATGTGCATCGACTACCGAGAGTTGAATAAGTTGACCGTCAAGAACAAGTATCCATTGCCACGAATAGATGACTTGTTTGATCAGTTACAAGGAGCGCAAGTATTTTCAAAGATTGACTTGAGATCCGGTTACCACCAGTTGAAAGTCAAAGAGGAAGATGTTGAGAAGACAGCTTTCAGGACTCGATATGGTCACTTTGAATTTTTGGTTATGCCATTTGGAGTGACTAATGCACCAGCTGCTTTCATGGACTTGATGAACCGTGTCTTCAAGGATTATTTAGATGAGTTCGTTATCGTGTTCATAGATGACATCCTGATCTACTCCAAAAGCGTTGAAGATCATGAGCATCATTTGCGATTAGCTTTACAACGATTGCGTGAAAAGAGATTATTCGGCAAATTGAAGAAGTGCGAGTTTTGGTTGACCGAGATAGCTTTCCTTGGACATATAGTGTCGGCAAGGGGAATTTCTGTAGACCCTCAGAAGATAGAAGCAGTTACCAACTGGGCGAGACCAACGAATGTGACAGACATCAGAAGTTTCCTAGGATTAGCTGGGTATTATCGGAGATTTGTAAAAGACTTTTCGCGTATAGCAATGCCGATGACACAGTTAATGAGGAAAGATATTGCTTTTGTTTGGAGTCCAGAATGTGAAGAAAGTTTTCAAGAGTTGAAAGGTCGACTAGTGAAAGCACCAATTTTAGCCGTTCCATCAGGGACTGAAGGGTTCATCATTTACAGTGATGCTTCATATAGAGGTTTAGGTTGCGTTCTTATGCAAAGTGATAAAGTCATTGCGTATGCATCGAGACAACTTAGACCGCACGAGAAGAATTATCCAACACATGATCTAGAATTGGCCGCCGTGATTTTTGCATTGAAGATTTGGCGTCATTATCTATACGGAGAGAAATGTGAGATCTATACGGATCATAAGAGTTTGAAGTACTTGTTTACACAACGAGATTTGAACATGAGGCAAAGGAGATGGCTAGAGTTGATGAAGGACTATGATTTATCGATTCAATATCATCCGGGCAAGGCAAATGTAGTCGCCGATGCTCTTAGTCGCAAAGTACCAACTAACACCGCATCAGATTTGACTTCTCAGAAAGAACTGATAAGAGATATGGAGAACTTAGAACTTGAAGTGATACCGAGAATTGAAAGTGGTTTGATGTCGACGATGGTGGCGCAACCACTCTTGATTCACGAGATCGCAGAGAAACAACTTCAAGATGTGGCTTTGAAGAAGATTTGTGATGAGATTCCAATGGGCAAACAACCGGGATTCACGTTTGAGAACGATGTGTTGAGATTGAGGGGTAGAATTTGTGTACCTAGTGAGAAAGAGTTGAAGCGCAACATCCTAGAGGAAGCACACAACACAAAGTATACCGTTCACCCGGGAAGCACCAAGATGTATAGAGACTTGAGACATGTTTATTGGTGGCCGGGAATGAAGAGAGAAATAGCACGCTATGTTTCGCGTTGTACTAGTTGTCAACAAGTAAAGGCCGAACGCCAAGTACCCTCGGGATTGTTACAACCGTTACCGATAGCCGAGTGGAAATGGGAGCACATAACAATGGATTTTGTTAGTGGGTTTCCGAGGTCGAAGAGATCAAATACTATTATTTGGGTGATTGTTGATCGTTTGACGAAGTCGTCGCACTTCCTACCACTTCGAACGACAAAGCCGATGACGTTAGCTAAATTGTATATTCGCGAAATTGTGAGACTACATGGTATCCCAGTTTCTATCGTTTCGGATAGGGATAGTAGTTTTACATCGAAGTTTTGGAGAGCCTTGCAAGAAGCAATGGGTACCAAATTGCACTTTAGTACAGCTTTTCATCCTCAGACCGATGGTCAATCAGAAAGAGTAATCCAGATTTTGGAAGACATGCTTCGTTTATGTGTACTTGATTTTCAAGGTGATTGGGAAGACCATTTGCCGTTGATTGAGTTCGCGTATAACAACAGTTTTCAATCGAGTATTGGGATGGCTCCTTATGAAGCTTTATATGGTCGTGTATGTCGTTCACCAATTAGTTGGACAGAGGTGGGAGAAAGAAAGATTGAAGGGCCGAAAATTGTACAAGAGACGACGGATAAGATAAAGGTAATTCGACAACGGTTACTGACAGCTCAGAGTAGGTATAAGAGTTATGCCGACAAGCGCAGACGGCCGTTGGAATTCGATGTGGGAGACTTAGTGTATTTGAAGGTGTCACCTTCAAAGGGAATAACCAGATTTGGTAAATACGGGAAACTCAATCCGAGATATATAGGACCTTTTGAAATCATTGGAAAGGTTGGACCCGTAGCTTATCGTTTGGACTTGCCGAGCGAGTATGCTCAAGTTCATAACGTACGTGTTTCATGTATCGTTGTTACGCAAACAATTAGTGGAAGATAGAGATCAAGTGATGACTCCGATATCGGATGAGATTCAGAGTGATTTGACATATGTTGCGTATCCGGTAGAAATCTTAGACCGGAAGGATCAAGTCTTACGAAATAAAGTAATATCGAGAGTGAAAGTGTTATGGCGTAGCCAAACTACGGAAGAGATGACATGGGAGATAGAAGATGTGATGCGTACTCAATATCCGCACCTTTTCGAGACGTGAGGTATAAGTTTGGGGACAAACTTCTTTTAAGGGGGAGAGTATTATAACACCCGTATTCGTGTTATTGCATTTGCATTACATTGTCATGCATGATAATGTGATGTGGCGTGTCCTATGACACATGATTTAGTGAGTTTTGACTCACGAGTTGATTTGGGTGTCTGTATTAGAGAACCCTTTGAAACTGTGGTAATTGAAGAGTTGTTGTTGTGACGTCTCTCCGAGTATGAGACGGTCACTGTGGAACATTTTAAATGTTTATCTGAAAATAAATGTTTACCTGTGTATTTCAATATCTGTATTATTTTCTGGCTTAGAATTTATTTCTGATGTTAGATTTAGTATCCTGGTGAGAACGAATTAACACGCTATTAATTTGGTAGGCTAATTAGCAACTTCGGAAACGTCATATAGAAATTCGCGTTTTAGCGACCAAACGAAACTTAGTCGAAAACTTTTATAATTTTGAAGTTTCACTCGTAAAGCTACGAATTAGCTTTATAGAAAGTTTCAGAGACTGATTAGGAGTTTTGAAAACTCGTGGGGAGGTAAACGTAATTCCCCGAGAATGTTGCCTATATATAGATAGAGATGAGTTGAGATATTTTTCATAAGTCTAAACCTAAGTTCAAAAGGAGGCCAAAAGGGGGCTAGAGGGAGAATTAGAAGCTTAGAGCTTTGCGACGCCAAACGACGACCTTCCGTCAGTCTGGTTTCTCCCAGATTTCATATTTGAGCTCCTCGAGGTAAGAGCTTCGTTTTGATATATGTTAGGGCTTGTTTGGCCAAATTTTCCGAAAAGTTATTTTCTAGAATTTTTCATAAAAATTGATAAATGGAATTCTGATCCATAGGAATTGTACTAGACGGACTTTTGTACGTTCTTTGTGCACGGGTTTTCTTCAGATTGAATTATAGGAGCGTTATTTGGAGGTGAGTGATTCAACTATGTTTTGGAATGATTTCTTGGTGTGTATTCATGTTATGTTTGAATAGCATGTAATTAATTCTTAGAGATATCTTGTGTAGTTCATATTGGGCAATTATATTGATAAGTAGGCTCAATAGCACGGTGATATGTTTTGATTACCGCGAGTATGGTGATATGTATTTGAGCATGTTAAGTTGCTTATGTGGGTCAGAAGGAGCACGTGGTCACCGTGCCATTTTGTGGAGCCGATATAGGCATTAAGGTCGCACGATTGAAGAGAAGAATCGTGGGTCTTACCCTTTCGCGTGGACTTATTGGCGAGGAGTCGCGGATTGGGAATATGGACGGGCACGTGAGTCTCCGGCGACTAGTATGAAATGTATAGATGTGAATGCAGACATGTTTATCATTCATGTGCATATGTTGTTTTATTCACTAAGCTTTAGCTTAAACAAATCGAAATATGTGTGGTTATTCAAATAACCATTGCAGGTGTAAATGCTGGCGAGGAATCGCAGAAGTGAGTACGAGAGTTGGGAGTTCGCTTGGGAGGCAACTTAAATGTTAATCTTGTAGTTTTGGGATAATAGAAATATTGTAATAAGAATTGGGTTGTTTTAAACCATGTTTAAATTGGTATGTTAGAATGGATTTTAAACCGTTGTAATGGTTAGTAACATGTTGTAATTTTGTTTGGTAATGCTTTAATACAGCTAGAATTACTTTAGACTGAGTTTGGTTTGAGTTTGGATTGAATGGTTGATCTTTGGTGGAAGTTAGAAAGCTTTTAAACTTGAATTTCTGCAGATTGGGCTGCTGCCAGGGGAGCAGTCGACTGAGCAGTCGACTGAACCCCTGAGTTTGTTAGCTACTGCTTCTTATTTTAGCAAAGCAGTCGACTGGACCCCTCCAGCCGTCGACTGGACCCCGCCCTCAGTCGACTGGACCCCCAGTCTCAGTCGACTGGAATTGACATTAAATCCCTGCCCACTCCCGTCGACTGAGCAGTCGACTGAACAGTCGACTGAACAGTCGACTGAACCTCTGGTTTTAAAATGTGTTTTGTTTTCCGCTGCGTGTGTTCTTCAAACCTAATTTTGGGAACGTTAATGAATTGATTTAGCCTCGGTGGCGTGCCACGGACTCCGGTTCCGCTATTGTGGGACCGGGCTGTGACAAATTATGTTTTCCAAATTTTGCATCATAAATAGTTCCTAAATACATGTTATATAATTTTCAATAATGATGGAACCAGTTTAGATACATATATTTGGGAAGCACAACATTACATTTAGTATGTAGAACTCTTTATACATATACTAGTGAAGGGTCCGCGTGCGTTGCACGCAGTGTATTGTTTTTTAAACTGATTTCAACAAAAAATTTCTACAGTTTTGTCTGTTTGATTTATTATGATAATTTTTTCATAAAGCTAATTGTATGTTAGTTTTAAGTTCCCTATAATCATGCTGCAATGTTGTCTATATGTACTGAGGATTGTTACTTGGCATGCACTACCAATGTTGATTGTTTTATGTGTGTAACATGTAAATATAAAGTCAAGTTTATTTTGATTTTGTGCTAATTTGTTCTTTCCAGTTTTGCTGAGGCAAAACACTTGTAAGTTCCACCTGCAAGTGTGTCTATTGTTAGGATTGTGCCTAAAATTTCAATAGTAGAATTATTTCTTAATTATGATTTGATTCCTTATTTGGTGATTTTCTAGTCAAATAAGGATTCCTTTGGGGGGGTGAAAATTACCTAATTTATATAGGAATGTTTGTGAGAGTATTCCTTATTGTACAAGACTTACCATAGGGGTAAATCCTACTACAACTAGGATTGTGATTCTACAATCTATATAAATATAGGGCTTACTCAAGGGATTGATAAGATTGGTTAAAAATCTTCTACAAACCCACATTTTACATACACAATAGAGGGCTGCAAACTAGTGTGGGAGAAATTAGTTTCTAGCAATTGTGTGTGTCATATAACTTTGTTGGAGAGTAAGTCTTTGGGTACAAATAAATCTCATAAACACAGACAGTGGGCTTAGCCCACATGGTCTATCACCACCTTTTCCAAGTGAGAGATGGGGAGTTCAATTCCCCTCGTGGTAATTGGGCAGGGGGTTTATTCCCCTTCAGCCGTCAATGGGAGGAAGTCCCTTTGAAGTGGGCCCGCGGCCCCCCCTGGCTGTCTGCAGTGTGTGTGTGGCGCCTGCGTGTGCTTTGACCTCAGCAAAAAAAAAAAAAAAAATCTCATAAACACAATCCACAAATATTATAATGTGTTTATCTCTCACCCCTGTAGACAGGGGCAGACCCAAAGAGGGTAAAAGGGGAACTTAGCCCCCCTGATTTTTAGAAAATTACAGAATTACACTAAAAAAAGAAGATTTTTACAGTTAAGCCCCCTGAAATTATAAAACCCCCTCTAACATTATAAAATTATCATACTAAGCCCCCTCTCTTATGCTTTTGTGTTAATTATAAAATATTTATAGAATATATATATATATATATAGGTCCAAAATATACACAAAAAATGTATAAATAAGTCCAAAATATGTATAATAGGTCCAAAATAGACACAAAAAATGTATAAATGTCAAAAATATGCATAAAAAGTTCAAAATATGTATAAATAGGTCCAAATTTTTTTTTCAGGTGCGCTGTCCCTGGACCCCGGTACTCTAACCCCCCCTTGAATTAGTTTTCTAGATCCGCCCCTGTCTGTAAACCCTATAGTGGCTTGAAAATTGTATTTGTAAGATTTTTTTGTACACAAAAAATTTCTCCAAACTAATTCCCAAAAAGTTTGCGTCCATTACACTCCATGAGTCATGACTCCATGCTGTTTTAGTCAAAGCTCAGTCATCTGTGTACATCCATTGGACTTTCTAGCCAAAAAATAGCGTATATCCATTGGACTCCTACTTACTCTCACTTTTCCTATTTGAAAACGAGTAATTGTATGATTTTTAAAATTTTATTTTAAAAGTGTGTTTTTTAAATGATATGGTAGTGGGTCAAATTTGGCCTACTGCCACATCATTTAACAAATATTTTTGAGATAAAAATTGTGAAGCATAGCATTACTCTTTCTGAATACCACAAGTCCATAAATGTCAACTTATGATTAATTTGACAAAAAACACAATGATAGAAATTTTAAGAGTAATGCTATACTTCTCAAATTTAAATCCAAAATCTTTATATCAAATAATGTGGTAGTAAGTCCACTAAATTTTGATTAGAGTATGTTAAAGTAACCCCACAATAGTCAGTAGACTCACTTAATTTTAATTGGTGTCATATCATTTAGAATGGAGATTAATTTGACTATACGCTATCAAAAGGTATTTGGTTGTGTTGAAAATTTTCCAAAACTTAAATACTACTCCCTTCATCACACTTTATGTGTTCTTATTTGGGGTGAACAAAATTACACTCATATTTTTGTTCTAGAATGTGATGGAATGTGCATTCAAGTATTATCTACGCGTACATTACATGTAACAATCATGTCTCATCAATTACTTTTTAAAGATCATTACATAAGACTATAAATAGAATTTTAGCAAAAAAAAAAATCTACCATAGATTAATTGAGTGTAATTAAAGAATAATTCGTCTTTAATTTTGATCAAAATCTCTGATAAGCTAGTGAAACATAACCAAATCATCATTTGCTACAAAGTTTCACATAATTGTTTTATGTGAAAATTTTGTCCAGAGACTTTTTAATAAATAAAATAAAAGGGGTTCGACCTAAGACCAAAACAAATCTATTTAAAAAAACTTTTAACAAAAACTCCCAACTATAAACTTGTTAATGAGAATTAATTTGCCCTAACTAATTGTGCAATATTCCTTTTTAAAAAGTGACGACGGAACTGAAAATAAAATAAAAAAGAGACGTAGTTGCAATCTCATGCATTGAAGGCCATAGAACTCTTTGAAAAAAGAATTGTATACATAAATCATAAGTTACACAAAATAATGGGTTGATCAATCACTACAATAATATATATATATATACAAACAAGGGCAGGTTTAATGAAAAGTTGAAACTCTTCACCACATCATGAGCTTGAATTCATCAAAATTGATGATCCCATCACCGTTGAGATCATAACAAGCTATCATCTTTTTACAGTCATCAACGGACTTGGATTCACCCAATCTACTAAGCATTCTCTTCAAACTCTTGGGTGTAATACACCCAGTCCCATCCATATCATACATCTTAAAAGACTCTCTCAAGTCCTTCACTTTCTCTTCCTCTTCTACCCCTTCTTCAATTAGCCTAACAAAGTCCTCCATACCCAACAACCCATCTCCGTCGGAGTCCATCAAAATCACCGCCTCCTCTGCCTCCACCTGAGAAATCTCTCCACCGATAGACCCAATACAGAGCTGGAGCTCCGAAGCTGAAATTTTGCCATCTCCATTGTCATCAAAGTGGTTGAATACACGTTGATATTGCTGTTGTCTGTTCATATATTCTATGCCCCAAAAAATGTAATAATGGGTATGTATATATATATATATGTGTGTGTGTGTATGCGTGTGTATATATTTGTGTGTTTGCGAAGCAAATGTTTCAAATTTAGTGATTGTTGCGTTAAGTTCTTGGACGATATATATAGTAAATGAAAGCCGTGTGGTTGACCAGGAGACTTTTTACACGAATGTGCTTAAAGAGAAGTTTCATGGGTATTTTCGTAATTATGACGTACGGTCTTTGGCATCACATACCTGATGGCTGATGGGGGCTCATTAGTCATTATAATCCGAAAGGACAAAGGAACACACTTGGGAAGTGACAAATGTGAATTCAAAATGACTTCTTCTAGATAAACTATAAAGAACAAAGAAATGGAAAATACTTTATTAACCGTCAAACCGACTAGAAATGAAAATATTGATCAATTTCAGAATTTTGTTTTGTAGTTATACTAGGTGTCAAATGCTGGTTCTAATTAAGTGTCAAATGTTGGCTCTAAATTTCTAATCATATTTTCATGACACGTATGCATTCTTAGGTCACCTCACCTCTCAACTATTAGAGTAGTGCTACGTACACTCCAAAATCCATATTGAAATTCACACAGGACAATCGTGATCGTTAATTTTGGTGGAATCCGCATGGGACCCATGTGGAACCCACAAGAGCTCCACCGAAATCAACGGCCACGATTGTCCAGTGTGGATTTCAGTGTGAATCTTAGAGTGTGCCTAGCATTATTGCAACTATTATTCCAGATTTTGCGTGACTAAAAGTTTCGTTTACACGAAGCTATTTGTGTTGGGAATTTCAAATGTAAATATATAGAAGGGTAATACTTGGGACACAACGTTCATACAACTTTCATATAACTTCTCCAAAAGATGTGTCTATCTCTTTCCTGTGTCACTGTGGGGTCCAGTGACATCACATGAGAGAGATAGACACATCTTTTGAGCAGGTTATATGAAAGTTGTATGAAGATTGTGTCCCAAATATTACTCTATATAGAAATATACAAATAGTAATAAATAAGGACATCAAAGAAAACACATATTTTTATGTGGTTCGATCAAGCAATGCCCACGTCCACATCCGAGACCAGTTCTTTTATTATTGAGAATAAACAATTGATACAAGATACAACTGAGTTAAATCACATAACCCAATTCTCACACACTTTGTATACACACTCTCAATACCCTAAAGAACTCTCACTCTCTCACCCCTAGACCATGCACCCCAATGAAGGGAGACTCCCCAACTTGATACACCAAGAGCTCTCTAAATTATTACACAACATCCCTATAAATAGAGTTTGCAACAAATTACTTGTTGGACAAGTAATACATCCCTATCAAGCAAACCAAATCAAATTAGGAATCTAACCAAATCACAATCTCAAAATTAATGGGATTATCCCACATGTGATATAATCCCAACAAATTGTACTCATTTTTTTTTTCCTTTTTTGGAATTGTTATTCTTAGCCCAAAAATTACCAAATATATTACATGAAAATACTTTTGCCCACCCAAAAAATGGTTCACCAATGCTCATCTAAGCATCCCATTGGCCAATGCAGTGGGACCCAGGATTAAACATATGGGTCCCACTGCATTGGCCAATGGGATGCTTAGGTGAGCATTGGTGAACCATTTTTTGGGTAAGCAAAAATGCTCTCTATATTACATGGTACAACTCCCAAAGTATGTATATCATCATTATCATGCACTCTATGGAGTGCATTTAGTAATGCATAGAGTGCGAATAGTCGTTCCCTTTTTTTTTATTTCTCTCTGTCCTATTTTGTATGTATACTTAACTTTTTAAATAAATATCATTTAATGCATTGTCTGACATTTTTTTTTATTATTCCAAATCTAACCCTTTAAATAAACTTCACAACAAATTTATTTTATTTTACTAACTACTCTAGGTTTTAAATTTAAGAACGACAATGTTGAAAAGTGGAGGGAATACATGCATTTAAAAATTAAATTGATCATTAATTTTGGGATGGCTAAAAAAGAAAAATTAGTCATACAAAGTGGAGGAAAGAGAATATGTTATTATCTCCTCTATAAAAAAAAAAATAATAATAATAATAATAATAATGATAAGTTTTCAATTTGAGTAGAAACCCAAACTAAATCATATTTGAGTCCATGCTTTTTGTCATTGCGTTCCGAGCTCTCCTTAAGCAGTTTTGTTACCAAAAACAAATTCCATATCCGTTTGGTTGCAAAAAGTGAAATGAAGAACGTAGATTTCAAAGGACAAAAAATGTGGATTGAGAATTTGAGATAAGCAATATCACCCCCTGCTTTTTGCCCAGAACCCAATTTGAGAGCATCTCCAATGCTAGAGTCAAATTCATTATCAAAGCTAAAATTTTATAAAGTTGCACAAAATGAGTGCTCCAATGCAAGGCCATTTGTATTGCTAAAATTTGAGAAAGTCATTTATTTTATCAAATTTAGCATAGGATTTGGCTTTTGTCAAATTTTGACCATTGTATTTTTTTCTTAGTTTTCATTCCTAAAGCACAATAATAATCCAATGTACAACATCAATTTCTTTTGTATCAAAAAATATCATTTTTTTTTTATTAATTGTGGCAAAACTAGTGTACAAAACACACTGCCCAATGTACTAGATTAATAGCTTTTGTGCCAAAAAAATGACATTTTGGATGACTTTTTGCATTGGAGCTAATTGTCAAATTATAAATTTTTGACACTGTAAAATATAGTTTGAAAGATGCAAAATAACTTTTTGCATTGGAGATGATCTGACCAATCACCAATCCATGCATGGTCTTAAGTGACCTTCTTACCCTCAACGTTTTAAAATAATTCTGACCATGTCCCACTAAATGACAAAATATTGCAAGCTTAACTGTTAAGTGTTAGTTATATACGGAGAGGCCAATGGCGTACCTAGAAATTTTGAGAGAATTGGGCTAAAATTAAATAAAAACCGACTTTAATCTCTACCCTCATTGATGGAAGACCACTTATAGTTTGATATTACTTCCTTTTTTTTCTTCCTAATAATCATTTTATAGATATCATCAAAGAATTAGATCACTGCATTGATTAAAAAAAAAAAAAAAAAGTGGAAGGAATTGCAGAGTAAGCATAGCTCGTTTCGGGGCAAAGGTGGGTCTAAGGCTCTTCCACAGTTCCACTGCATACGTGGAGTTTTCAATCCTCACATCTTCCCCTTGTAATAAAAATTAAGATAAGAGGGGGATCTTCTATGATACATCCTAGTGGTTTTTATTGTATCATACATCTCAATTTAGTACCAAGTAGGTATAAGTTATGTTCCAAAATGTGTAAGTAGGCCCTAAAGTGTGATAACTTTAAGGGTTAGATGCATTTTGTACCCTCAAATTATACCCTGTTTAGCACTTTGGTTCCTAAACAAATTTTTTTTTTTTCGCATTTTGGTTCCTCAACTAACAAAAAAAAAAAACTAACATTTAGTAGCGAAAAAAGCCACTTTTAGTGATGCCAAAAGTGGCACTAAAAGTGACGAAAGGGGCAAACTGCCACAAAATGTTAGTTGAGCGACCAAACTGCGAGAAAAAAAATTATTTAGGATCCAAAGTGCCAAACAGGATATAGTTCGAAGGTGCAAAATGCATTTTACCCTAACTATAAAACAACTTTATTTTACTTTTTTTTTTAGGGTGATGCTAATACCAAAGCAGAAAGTGCTAATGCCAAAGCAGAAAGTGTCGCTAAGAGTTTTAGCGACACTTAGGTTGTCACGACCCGGAACAGCATAGATAGAGAAAAATAAATTTCTTTTATGGGTCCATAGGGAATGACGCGTGAATAACCGCATTGTCATATACTTAAACCAACAAATACAACGATAGAGAGAATGCTATTCATAGAACATATCTTATTAATATAATGAGATGCTACAGAGGAAATATTAAAGGTTTGGAAGCAACATATGCCCAATTACCAATTATAAAAGTCTAGAAAATCTAAACAAAAGCTGACTTATAGTCTGAGGCCTACAACAAATATTAGCGGAAGTACAACAGATATACAAACTAACTATTACAAGCAGCACGCCTTTGCCTCTAAGCCTTCAGCTCCAAGTCCGGTGAAACATCAGTCTTCTGTCATCAAGTCTTGCGAAGCTCTAGACATTGGAACGTCCAGGGCACAAACGCCAGCAGCTTTGAGTACAAAGCTGAGTGAGTACATTAAACAACACTCCTCACCGTTACTGTTCAGTATCTTAAAATGCGGTTAATCTATTATCAATGACGTCTCTCACGGACATAGCAGAGGTCTCATTAAACTATGCATGAATTCAACGACAGCAGGAAACATATTAAGAAATGACAAGGATAAACATCATGGCATAATATCTCATCACGTACTCACTAAATCCATGCATGCAACCCATGCATCCATCCCATGCATATACCTTTACGTCGGGACGCTGAATCCACGACTGAACCATCATCTTACTAACCATTCTCATACTCATATCCATTTCCGTATCCATATTCTTATTCTCATCTGTATCCAAACGTCGATACCATGATACCAATCCATATCCATTCGTCGATACTATAATACCAATCGTATCCATTCGTCGATACAATAATGCCAATCGGAATCACCCGACGAGGCAGTAGGTCCCACAATCCCTTGATAGGGTCACCGGTCGTCTACACGGTACCACCTATCTGTAAACAATAGAACGGCACATCGGACGTCTTCAACGATGTGTATATCCTCACTGGTCGTCTACATAGCTGAGAATACATTAGAGCACTAGCCGGGCGTCTTCAACAGTACAGTGGACGTCTTCAACAGTGCATACGCATCACTGGACGTCTTCAACAGTAAGAGGCGCACTAGGAATCCTAACCATCCCACGTCCACCCGGCTCATCAACCGTTGATCCCACGGATCCAAAGTACACATATCTCATTATTCCACATAAGTCATAGTTCTCATTTCTCATCATATCCTCGCACCTCTTCATACCAATATCCTATGCATGCTGACCACATGTTGTGAAATGCATTACTCTAGATACAAGAATTTTCACATACTCTGTATTCATCATATCTACTCATTTCTAATTATTAGCATGCAGTCGTGTTCCGTTCCACTATTCAGTTTAACAGTATCATCTTGTAACCATTAAACAGTTCATGTTGTTACAGTGTTGCATTATTTCTTAAATTAACAAAATCACATATAGAAACATGGATCAACATTTAAACAGCTAAACAGTTCATATTATCATGAATAGGAAATAAATATGTTCTGCAAGGTTCGATCGATTGAGGTCCTCTCGATCGATTGAAGTCAAACTAAGTTCGATCGATCGAAGTCCCTTTGATCGATTGAGGAAACAGTAAGTTTGATCGATCGAGAATAGTTCAATCGCTCGAACATCATCTTCTACCCAGAAACTGGCAGAGACGAACAAAGGCCTCAGAATCGCAATATATACGTTCTAAACATACGGAAATCATCCTAGAGTTATCCCTCAAGTGAGTTAATGAACTCACCTCTCTCCGGCGCTCCGGTGACGGCGTCCCGAGCTCGGTTAGCGGCGACTATGGTGACGGTGAGCTTTCTCCCTCCTCTCCTTCTTCTCTCTCTCTGGTCTCTCTTCTTCTTCTCATATTCCTCTTCTTGTTCTTCTTCTCCTCTCTCTGTTCTAAGTATATATATACACATACATATACACAAATGGTTATATACATATATATAACACACACAAGCTCTCTCTCTCTCTCTCTCTCTCTCTCTCTCTCTCTAACTCTCTAAATTGCCAACCCCCCCCCCCACACACACACGAACTAACATATATATAGGGAGGGAAAGAGGTGCAGGTGGCAAACACGTAAGATATGAATAATAATACTTTCGATCGATCGAAGTGAGTTCGATCGATTGAGAACGGGTTGGTCAAGGTTCGATCGATTGAAAGGAGTTAAATCGCTCGAGAATGGGTCCACGTCACAGAATCAGGTCGGCGGAGTTTCAATCGCTTGAAGTATGTTCGATCGATCGAGAAGGCACAAGGTTTAAGCGATCGAGAATAGTTCGATCGATTGAGAAAGATTTTTCACCCAGGGCTCACACAAGCATAGAAGGTCTTACTTATATAACCATGTATCCGAAAATACAGGGTATTACATAGGTAACTGTCGCTAAAACTTTTAGCGATACTTTCTACTTTGGCATTAACACTTTCTGCTTTGGCATTATCACTAGTCTTTTTTTTTAATAGTAACATGTTTTTAAAGTCTCCAAACTATAGGACTTAATTACATATTTTGGTATACAAGTTACATAATCTTCACAACTGAAATCACTAGTACGTATGATAAAACTAAGGGTGTTAATCGGTCGATTTCGAGGGCAAAACTCCACTGAACCGAACATTTCGGTAATACTATGTTGACAATCGAAACCGACCAAAACAATATTGAGTCGATGTACCACCGATCATGTCGGCGGCGGTCGATTTCGGCATTTTCGCAATATTTCACCATAAGCAAAGATCTCATACCAGAAAACAAGAATCAAGAAAGTATCACACAAGAATCACACATATATATACATGATTTTCTCCAAAAATAAGGTGGATTAAAGAATCCTTTACAAAAAGGGGATTACAGATCCAAGAAATACAGATCTGAGAAGAGGAAATCGGTGGATCTGAGTTGCAGATCTATGACTTCGACAATGATTGATGACCATGACCATGACCGTGGGTCCTTGACTGCGACCTTGACCTTGTCATTACTTCGATTGCCGATGTCTTCTTCGATCGCTGACAGTCGGCTTCTCAAGTAACGCCCCGCAAAAATAAAGGGTATTTTTATTAAAAATAAATAAAATGAATTACATTTGAGTGCCCAAAATTACATTTAAATTCATTTACATGGTTAGGACCCAAATAACTCGAACCCACACGGTACTCTAATGTGCTCCAATTTGACTGCTACCAATGGTACCTGCATCTAAAATAACACACGGGGAAGTATACAATATGACAGGAATAATAAAGGCTTAAAAGTACAATGAACAACCACGACGACATAAAAATTGCTGGGATCAAATAAAATAGACCAATCACTCAACCCACCTCTTCACACAATTTTACCCGCTCACCCACAAGAGCATCATACCAGGTTCCTCTTGGTCACATAGTAAAGAGCCACCTCACCTCACCTCACCCGTCACCATTCCTCGGTCCCTGAGGCCTGTTGGACTGTTGGTAGGTGCTCCTTACTCATGACCCTTTAGTCCCATAGCACTTAGCCAAAATAATATTTTAATAACATATAACCAAAAAGACATGGATTCCAAGAAAAGACAACATATGCAAAGAGAGTACAAATAGGGATGACAAAGAAAATACTCCGGAGATTTAAGAGCATATCGTACACAACCCCGTACCTTAAAAATAATGTTGAGCAATTTCTCCAATCTCTGAATATATATGTATATGTGTTTGTGTATCAATATATGTAATCTGTGTGTATGTAATAATATGTGGGTGTGTAAAATGACCATAAATATATATATATATATATATATGCCGAGAGATAGAGAGAGGAGCAGAGAGTTGAGAGTTTGAGAGATTGAGTGATTGAGGGGGGGTTAGGTGTAGTATATATAACCATAAAAAGCTTGGCACTAAGAATATAAATATATATAGTGCACACACACACACACGCATATTGTTTATGCACTGCACACACATTGTGCACTAAGTTCACATCATCGTGTGTGTTGAGCTCACGCGATGATACACACACGCAGGTAAAAATTATACTGCTCAAAATTTTAAATCTGGTATATTTTTTAATTAAAAAGCGAAAATAAAATACGGGGTATTACATCTCATTCCTAGATCCCCCATTGTTAATGCTTGAATGGAGCCTTAGAGAGAAATCGAGAGAGCCTACAGAGAGATAGAGTGACAGAAAGAGGCGAGGAGGGTGGTGTCGGAGGTGAGGAGTGTTGGGTGTTCTTTAGGGTTTCAGAAACTTAGAGAGAGAGAGAGAGAGAGAGAGAGTGAGAGAGGGGGAGGGGGAATGAGGGAGGAAGGGTTTGGGCGGCTAGGTGTACACTGTACAATATATATATATATATTATAAATAATATATATATATAACTCATATAATAGTAACTAATAAGAGATAAGTTTGGTCGGTTATCGAAATATTAATACTAGAACCGCCAACCGAACCGAACACTCAGTTTTTTTAAATCCAAAATCACGGACCGACTGAAATGTTTGAAAACCGACCTAAACCACCAGAACCGGTCGGTTTCGGTTTCGGTTTCGGTTTCGGTCGGTCGAGCCCGTTTTTTGAAAAATGCTTACAACCCTAGATAAAACCAAACCCATTTGGATGTATCATAAAATTTCCTTTTAAGAGAAAAGCTTTCCTTTTAAGAGAAAAGCTTTACTAATAGCTCCACTGATAAGACCATGCAGTTTCTATAATCTCAAAAGGCTACCACATCAACGGCTCATATTCATCTAAACTGCATCAAACGGACGAGATCTTCGTGACGTAAGCTCCTGCGGATGTGGCTACACGGCACTGTCAGCTGAGCCCAGTTCCAGATCTGCCCTTGGGAGAGGCGCTAAAGTAAACAGGGTCGAGTGAACTTACCCAGTGAACCTGTTCTTTAAGCCTAAAAGAACCTCCAGGTCACTGGGTAAGTTCACTCGATCCTTGTTCATTTAAGAGACCGATCGTAGTTATATAATCAATTGTGTAATTTAGTACTAACACAATAGTAGTTTAAAATATTTAATGCATTAAAAATATCTTTTTAATATGAATCTAAAAATTAGTATATTTAAATTAATGAATAAATTTTTTTTTTTTACAAATTAATAATAAATTATTTAATGTTTAGTAAGATACGAATTAATACATATTGGCGTATCACTAACCTACAATTATTATAACATACAATTATTATAATATAAGGGGTATAATTGACTTTTGTACATTAAGAACCAAGTTCTACTTTTTTAGAACCAAACACATTAATAAGATTCCTGACAATATGATCAATTGCATAACACATCAATCAAATGCTCAAATCATAATAAGCAGTTGTACTTTTAATCAGTTCTACCAATCACGATAAAAATCGCATTAACATATAGAGACAAAGGGGATCAATATCTAACGAAAACGTAGAAAAGTTCCCCACCCCAAACCCACATCCGAATAAACGTTTGCAAATAGTATAATTTCAAATTATATTTGAGAAATATTGAACCAAGTTTTGAACTCTTATCTAATTAATTTAAACTTTTGTTTATGAGTTTTGAGTAAAGATCGATTAGAAATATCCTTCCATCATTATTCATGATTTTTTTTCTTCATAAATCTCAAAAGTACCATTATATATATATATATATATACTAGGTTGGAGCTGCGTGCAACGCAGTAGTGCCCGTGCTCGTTGAATTTTTTTGCCTTTAGCGAATGTATTTCTCTTAACAATAATTCTCCCGCAAACTAAACACACCCTCAAACAATCATAAATTTTTACAATTGTACTTGTTAGAATAAAAAGATCTTTACTGATGTTACATATTTTTTTACAAGTTGCAAATTTCTTGTGATTGTTAAGGTCTCATGCAAATAGACTCACTGTTTCACCTATCAAAGTATAACATAATATGTTTTGTAAGTATATACAGTAAGTACAAAAATGTTGTTACTTAAAAAATGTGCTACTATATATGTAAGAAGCTGGACGCCAAAATCTTCAAGATGTGTCAAAAAGGCAAATAAAAAGACCTTCAATCTAATTAATATGCATATCTACTACATCTCTATTATTTAAATGATTGAGACACCACTTGACTGTAGCCTAATCCTTTCCCCATCTCTCTCAGTTGGACACCACTTGCAACACCTACTCCCAACAGTACATATTTTTGCCCTTCTTGCTGTCTGTTAAAAAAATAAAAACCCAAATAAGTCAAGTCTTGTTGTGTCTTGAGGATGTTTCATATTATGCGAGCATCGTTCTGAAAGTGTCCGCCATCAGCAATCTTCTAAACTCCACAAACCGGAATTGCATCCACATGTAAGTTCAAAGCTTCACTGCCCATTTAACTGGCAGCCCAAAGCTAATAGAAAGGACACAAAGGGTTAAAGGAAGTAAAAACACTTAGAAACTAATAATTTGCTCTGATGCATAATACCACACTCGATTAACTTGTAATTAAGTGACAACCGCAAGAATCCTTGTTACATGAAATCCATATTGTCACGACTCATCCCGCTACGGGCGGAAATAGGACACGTGGCACGCCACCGAGGCTCATCCAATTCATTCAATAACTCTAGCAGCGGAAAAGAAACTTAAAGAAACTCTTTAAAACATAGTTCATTTTGGAAGAAAAACAAAACATTGAACTATGAGTCCGTAAAATCCGTATCAATTTGAAAAGTTAATTATATTTCAAATTAACTATAAAAGTCACTACACCATTTGGCCTATTTACTAACGGACAACTTTTACAATTACTAACGGATATATCCGTTAGTAATTACTAACGGATATATCCGTTAGAAATCCAAAAAAAGTGTTAGAAATATCAAAAATCTGATAATATTATTGATTTAAAATGAAAAGTCTCTAAAAATTTGAAATTCTGTGGCATTTTTGTAAATAAAATTCAAAACTTTAAAAAAACGGTGGCAATTTTGCAAATAAGCGCAAGCTAAAAATTTTCCTAAATATTTCCCCCAAAATTTTCCCCCCATACATTTACTCCCTCTCTATTTTCTCTCACCTTCTATCCTCCATCACAGATCAAGAGAAGACAAGAGAATAGAGAGGGAAATGAGAAGAAGAGAGACGAGGATCCGCCGCCGTCTGCCTCCGTCGCCTGCCCCCCACCGTCGTCGTCGTCCGCCCTCTGCCATCCGAAAGGTAACCCACTCCCTCTTCTTTCTTCTTCCTTCTTCTTCTTTTTCTTCTCCCTAGATCTATAAAACCCTAGATCTAACATCCCCTTCATCTTCTTCCTTCTTCTTTTAAATTTTTTTTCTTCTTCTGATCCTCCTTCTTCTTCTTCTTCTTCGGATAAAACTTATTGGATGTTTTTTCTTTCTTCTTCCTTCTTCAATTTTTCTCGGCCAGGTAAACTTCGGGGAAGCTGTTGGCTCTGAGCATCTAGCCCATATACTTGCATACTAATCTCTTGCTGGACAAAGAGCAGATTTTTCCAATACCGTCATCCCTTTGGACCCATCTTCCTCTGGACAAAGAGCAGGTAAAGGTACGTGTATAAATACTTATTTTGCGAGATCTCACGTCTTTCTCCCCATAGATTGCTCTTTTAGGTCCCTTGTTTATATGGAGCTTTCTCTTTAATTTTTTGGTAAGAGGGTCTTTTCTTTTTGTTTTGTTCTTTCGTTCCTTTTTATTATTGTTTTAGTTTGGATCCTACTTCTAAGCTTTTTTGTCATGTAATAAGTTTCCTTTTATTCAGTAATTTAAAGGCACTTGCGTCCTTTGCACACTTTTCAATCCACTGGTGACTTGTATGATTTGCTGCGAGCTGAGTTTAGTTGAGTTGAGTTAATTTTCCGCTGCAAATGGAATGGAAAATGAAGACTGTATATATATCATTTTTGGTAATTTTGCTGCATCATATAAAAGCTGACTGGGTTGAGCTTTGGGCCTTTTTAGTGTCTGCATTTGCTTCATAGTCGAAAAAAGATTTGAGTACAAGGTGTTCTGCGATAACTTATTGGTTCTTTTATTTTTGTCACTAACAGATAGGGCATCGCTATATCCTATTGGATTACATGTGCTGTCCCTTGTGTGTGAGATTCTCAGGCTCAGATGCTAGTATTTGTTCTTTTTGGACTAATCCTTCTCCATGATTCCATTTATTAATATTTGTGAATGGGATCAATGTGCTAGAATAATATGTGGATTTCTACGAATCTCATATGTAAAGTATTCACAATCTTTTTACAGTGTCATGTCTGGTCTGGTTAAATTTATTGAAGTTACTGTCTGTCTCTTCTTCCCTAGGTTTCCACGTTTGATAGGATCTTATCTTCAATATTGACTTAGATTTTCCATGGGGCAACATCTAAAGAGTGCCCTTTTTTTAATTATCATTTATAAATCATGTGGATCTTAGGCTATTCATAATTGAGAACTTTTAAATATCCTCTCTTGGTAGTTGCGTTAAAACACGTTGAATATACAATTAATAGATACGTTAAATCATGTTGAATAAAGAGCCTCCAACCAGGTAGAACTTTTGGGAATTCAAGAATTAGGTAGTAATGAACCTAGAGTGTTTGTGTTTATGTCTGATAGAATTTCTGTCTAGCCTCCAACCAGGTAGAACTTTTGGGAATTCAAGAACTAGGTAGTAATGAACCTAGAGTGTTTGTGTTCATGTCTGAAAGAATTTCTGTCTAGCTGGGGGGGGGGGGGGGGGGGTTCTTTAGGCCATTGATTAGAATTGTGGTTCTCTTTTGGGGGTATATTTGGGATGTATGTATTTCCATAGTGCTTCTTGCACTGTGTTCTCATTAAAACTATTCTTCAAAAATAATAAGTATGAGTAATGCTATAACCGTTTTAGCTTTTTCATAGAGGGGGGCTCATTAAATGATATGAATAACCTTCGAGAAAAAGTATATAATGTATTTAGTTTCTCCTTAGCATTTAATTGGTACTTTTTGATCATTTGTCATTGATATTTGCAAGAGTGGGATTTTATCCAAAGTGCAACATGATTCTGGAATTGGAAACTTTTAAATGCTCTAGAAGAGTTCAATTTCCAAATGTAATGGATGCTACTGCTAGCTATTTGCTTATTTGACACCCTATTCTTGTTCCAATGAAAACTGAAGACGTTTTTAGGTAGTTCTTATGTAGAGTGTTACTTCTATTACTAATTCTTATGTAGCCATTCCTCTATTTTGATGCCTAAGCAATAGGGATTTCCAATTCTTGGGAAAATGGGTATTGCTGTTTTGTTTGCCACCTGTTTGGTATTGCTCTGATTGATTAACATTAAGCTGCTACCATCATATGGATGGTCACTGAACAATTTATGATAGTAATGGAGAGAGCCAAATTCTTGTAACTTTTGAGGCATGGCCAATTCTGTGGGTCTCCACATATACTGACATATTCCTTAGTCTGCAAACACACCGAACCCATCCTTTTTCTTTTCAAACATTGTACCTTTTAACTCTTACCAATAACAAGATCCTACTGCATTTAAGTTTCTGCCCGAATGGTTTATTGGGGCTTGGATATACAATTTCACAGATGAGTTTCCTACTGCCAAATTCTTGTAACTTTTATTAAGGTACTACTATTTTCAGTACTTATAGAACTATGGTCATCATATATAGGTAGCAGCTTTATGATGAGTTTACTTCTGAACTGATGATTTTGAATTTAAAAGCATGAGAAGGATATTCATACACTAAGATATAGATATGAGCACAGATATTTGTAATGGGAATGCATTTTGTTATATAACCACAGGATGATTATCCTTCACATGCATGCATAGAGTGAACTATGACTCTTGGGCGTATGATAACGTTTTCGGATTTTCAGTTTATTGATAACAAGTTCATTAGTTTAAAACAAAGTTGTCAAACATAAACCTTAATTATTACATGTGGGTTCTTGAACTAATGACCTTTTTTTCCTACCCTTTTATTAGTGTAAAGACTTCAACTTATTCTTTAAATACTGAACTTTTATCAACAAAAAGCAAAAAGAATAATCATTGGTTTTAAGTTACATTGAGTGAGAAAGAGTAGGGAAAAATCCGAGAGTCATATGGATATAGCGTTTTAGCGCTTTCAATTTTTTCAGATATAGTGTGCATTTTGGGATTTTGATTGTTAAGGAAATTGATGAAAGGTATTAATTTTCTTCCTTTTGGCAGATCTTTATTTGGGTGAGAAACTTCCGTGACACTTCGTTCCTATCATTTTTCTTCCGATTTGGGAATTATTTGAGTTGCAATGTGAGTTTTGCTACTAGGGTCTGGGGGTTGCTTAATGTTTACATTCATGAACCCCACTGTGAATGTGTACTGCTTACTGTTTTCCGCATGTTTTAGTAAAAATGATTGCTTCTATTTAGTTAAATATGTGGTGGAGTTTAGGATTGTTGTTTCCTAGGATGTTCGAGCTCCACAGTTAGTGTTGGGCATGCCAAACAGCCCTGATTACTTTTTATTTTTGTTTTTTAATTTCCATTATGGGTTTTGAATTTTAGGAAAATCTCTCTGTGATTTGGTTTTAAAATTCCATTTTAGTTTTCGGACCAAAACTGCAGTTTGTTTTCCTCAACATTTCCTTCTCATTTCCTTCCCTGAGTCTACAAATCAATTCTTGACATTAGGTTATGTGAACTCAATTTTTTCGAATTTCATAATGTTGAAAGTCTTTCATAGAGAGCGACAAATGCAAATTTAGATGTGCATGGGAGATTTAGATCTATCAAAAATCTAGGCCGATTTTTAGGACACTGGATTCGATTGTGCAAAAGGACATCGTTGCATTGAATTCATTTAGGAAATGGACCTTGATATGGCCGTCATGTTGCCAATCCTAAATACTATGTTTTTTTATGCTTAGTGTAATTTGTATTACGATGAATTAGAAGTTCAGTTTTTAATTTGGTTTACTATTATGAACGTCTGTTCTCCACTGACATATAACTGCAACAGTTTGCAACCAGTTTAAAGAAGAATGATTCAGACACGAGAGTAATTTTATTGTAATAATTTTAGTATTTTGCCTTTTTTCTTAAATCACACTCCTCTTGTTGACTGGGTCCGTAGTTGTTCGAAATGAAAATCACAATCACCTCTGCTTCCCATGCTATATGTAGAAGCAAATCAAGAAAGGATTGTTGAAGCTGGAGGTCTTACTTCCTTGCTGATGCTTCTTAGAGGCTCTGAGGATGAAACTGTATGCAGAGTGGCAGCTGGTGCTATTGCTAATCTTGCAATGAATGGTAAGTATTACTTCCTCTTCCTTCCACATTCCTAATCTCGGAGGGCTCTGAGCTTCTTTTCTCTTGTTTTGGTGCAAACTCCTTTTCTGCTGCGAACCCATTTTGCTGCCCGTGTATTATTTTTTTCGGTCCACTTTTTCTAATTTTTTTTTCTTTCTTTTTTATTTTATTTTTTCAGAAGCTAATCAGGAACTTATTATGGCTCAAAGCGGAATAAGTTTGTTGGCAATGACTGCAGCCGATGCTGAGGATCCTCAGACTTTACGCATGGGTGCTGGAGCAATTGCGAATCTCTGTGGAAATGGTACTGCATTTTCCTATGCATAATCATTGTGCATACTTCCAAACTTTTTGCTGCTAATAACCTTTACTGGCAGATGCATGTTTATGTTGTCATTTTCCCATATGTTCTAAATTTGGTCCGTCTACTTTTACTCTTAATTCTCTTATTACTGCTACATTCAGCAAACTGTTGATTCTTTGTTATCTACATAACATGAGAGCAGAACTTGATTTTATGAAATGCTTAAATTTATTAAGACAAGGCATGAAAGCATAAAACAGCTGATCAGGATTTGGTTGGTTGGTTGGTTGGTATGCCTGTTTGACATCTTAGCCCAGTTAATCAAGCTTTAATTGCACATGAAACTTCCATTCAGAGGTCTTAAACCAGGATGACTTCCAGTCTTTGGAATTCTCACCCTCGATTTTATAGCTTTTGAATCAGTGCTTGATCCTGTATATATTTTTTGTTTTCTCAGATAAGCTACAGATGAGGCTGAGGTCTGAAGGTGGTATCAAGGCATTGCTAGGAATGGTGAGATGTGGACATCCTGATGTTCTTTCTCAAGTTGCACGTGGAATTGCAAATTTCGCAAAATGTGAATCTCGAGCATGTAGCCAAGGTAAGTACCTTAGGGAGAAACATGGTTTGTCATCATTATTATCTTGACTATTGAAATAACGATGCGTGAGCATTTTTTTTTCTGCTGGTCAGTTCTGACTAGTGGATTTGGCAGTGCCTAAAAACATATGAAAACAGACTAATCATCTTTTTAAGATACTGTTTTAAGTTTGTAGTACCATAGTAATGTGCTACTGCCCAAATCCAGGTTCTAAAATCCGAAAATCTCTTCTGATAGAAGACGGTGCACTTCAGTGGATTGTTCAAAATGCTAACAGTGACGCATCGCTGATTAGGCGCCACGTTGAGCTTGCACTTTGCCACTTGGCACAACATGGTGAATGGGGTTGCTCTCTTTTTCCTTTTTGATAGATCTAAATCTCCCATGCACATTTAGATGGCTTAGTAGTGTTTCTGTGAAGAATCGCCACTCGAGTGGACAAGGACGTTGGCCTGTTAAATCTGTGAGATTTATCCTGGATTTACTCAAGAATGCTGAGAGCAATGCTGAAGTACGAATCACGTTAACTCTCTCTCTCTCTCTCTCTCTCTCTCTCTCTCTCTCTCTCTCTCTCTCTCTCTCTTGTTTCCTTTCCTTTTTCTAATAAGGAAATAATAATCTAATATCTAATAGCAACTGTTCTCTGACTCTTTAGGTGAAGGGTATGGATGTGGATACGCTTTTCATATCTCACATTCAGGTAAACCAAGCATAAAAGCAGAGGCGTCGCACATACCATGCTCATGGAAGAATCAACCTTGAGTGCTTAATTGCGATAAGTTGATAAGGAGTTCATCTTATTTCTATATAATGTGAGTTAATTGGTCTAAGTCTTAGTAAGTCTAAGTGGATGTTTGTATTCCAATGTATTAGAAAAGAAAACTTTAAATGAAAGCAGGTAAGTCAAGAAAGTCTGAAATCTAGTATAAATTAGAGTCAAGGTTGAAGTATATCTTTCCTTTACCTTTACTTCAATATATCTTTAATCTCTTGCATTTTCTCAAATGTGCATATGGTATTTGCCTGCCGCAACATCTACTTTCCTTAATTTGGACTATTTTGCACTTTTCATATGATTACTCTCATGAATGCCACATGTTGCATGAGGATCAGGTTCTGCTAGATTAGTAAAATAATAATAATATATTCTCTTTTTGTCTCTCTCTCATAATTAGTTCCTTAGATTCAAAGTAAGTATATATGCTAAATTTTATTCTTAATTTTTTATTTATTTATGTCAATTCGAAGAAGGTAAATCCTTGCCATTGTTCATCTTCTCATCGTCTTTGATGATCTATATTTTTGCAATGTTACTGCATAGCCTCAATCAATTTAACCTATTTGCAGACTCATGGATTACAGGCTGGGCAAGAAATGCTAAGAAGTGGATTGAATTCATTGAGGTACAAAAGCGATGCCAATTTCAGTCAATTTTCGACTAAATATATTGAATTTGCATTGCAGGAGCTCCAATCCGTACGTGGTCAACTTGTTGCTGAGCAGCCAAGAAGTTTCAAACTTGAGGTACCTGCTTTTCTTACTAAGTTCATGATTGTTGATTCTAAACTATGTATTGCTGGAATCCAGTATACTTGCATTATATTATGCTGTCAGAAAGGAAATGATGCCGGGCAAGGATGACCTAATGAACTTTGAGGTTACAGTACGACCTGATGAAGATTAAGAGTTATATGTATGTTTAGTTATCCTTTTGAAACAGTGAGACGAGTCATTTCTATTTAGTTTTGTAGTCTATTTTATAATTGATCACGGTGTATTGAATGTTGCAATGCAAGCCCAATGGATTATTTTTGTTGTGTTGGACATGAACGAACGCTTTACTTGTTATGAGTACTTTAGATTATTTTTGTTCTGTTGGACATAGATTAATCTTCTTATTTTGTGTGTTTTGGTATAAATTAATATGCTTGTCAATTCGGTGCAAAAATAAATATAAAATGGAAAGCATATAAATAATTGCTTTTTTTATATTTATGCATATTTCTAACGGATATATCTGTTAGTAAATCCGTTAGTATTTTTTTAAAAATTTTTAGAAATTACTAACGGATATATCCGTTAGAAATAGTTGACAAACCGTTAGTAATCATTATCAATCTTTTAAAATGGGTTTGAAAAACCGTTAGTAAATAGCTTTCTAACGGATATATCCGTTAGAAATCCTTTGATTTACTAACGGATTTACTAACGGATATATCCGTTAGAAAAATTAATTTTACTAACGGATATATCCGTTAGTAAATCCGTTAGTAATATTACTAACGCTAAAATACTAACGGATATATCCGTTAGTAACATTTATTCTAACAGATATATCCGTTAGTAATGAGGCCATATGGTGTAGTGAGTGTTATTAGGGACCCCAAATGTACCCTAAAAGCAAAATAGAACAGTTCAATATTTTCCGAAAAAGGTACTTCCTTTGTAAAAACACTATTCACGGGCAACCCACTTTTGCCTATTTTTACTTTTTTTGAAAACGTCGCAATTACGACGAAACTCAACATACAAATTCCCAATCGTTCTGAAACTTTACCAAAGGTATATAAACATATTAGACTGCATGTCTAAGCTTTGAAAACATTAACGGAACGAGTCAAAGACTCGTTTAGATCAAAATCTCATAAGTGCTACAACAATTCATAAAACATGAAATTCAACTTGTTATACCCTAAGACTTGAACTCAAGAGTTCCGATTCGCTTCCAACCAACCTAAAAAGGTTTTCAAAAGAATATTACATCAACCCAATAAATGATCCAGAGCTTCTATGATTCGGTTACAAGAATCTATACCCCAATTCCTCCGAATGATCCCAACGGCCTCATTCCTCGCATCCATCTTTCTTTTCTTCATACCTGCAATGGAGTAAATCTCCATTGCTCAGCTATATGCTGAGTGTACAATTCTAAACAAATGCATATGAGGCAATTCATGTTTTAAACATCTAAATCACATAATTTAGTCTCCGGGGAGAGAGATACGCATTCACCCAGTATATCGGCAAGTCTTAAATCTTAAACCGCGATGTCAATGGTAAGCCAAGAATCACTCAACCATTGCATCCATCTGCTCTGATTGGCCACTTCCCACACCAAGCAAGTAGTCGTCACTACTATAAACTCTCAAACATCGAGAGGCGTGCACCGGCATGAAATTATATCGAACTCCCCTTTGACCCACATAAACATTTAGCATACTCACATAATCATGTCATCATGCTTTTCTATACGTACTCGCTAAAATTAACGGGCCTAATTTAACACATAAGTTTGCCCGGATCACAATTCATACAAAATATCTAAAACATCAAAAATTCCCTATATTACATAGGTTCGGAATTCATACCTCGAGCAATCGTCCTATAACTTTGAGGAAAGCACTAGTAGCCCGATTAAACGTCGGATCTCCGATTAGGAGTGATTCCTGCAAGTATTTATATGTTTTTCCCAAATTTCCATAAATTAGATTTTCGGCAAAACTTGGCCAAACGAGGCCTAAGTGGTATCAAAATGTAGCTCTTACCTCGAGGAGCTCGAATATGAAATTTGAAGAAAAACTGACGATCGAAAAGTCGTCGATTTGAGTCGGCAAGCTCTAAGCTTTAAAATCCCCAAATCTCCTCTCTTGATTTCATTTTTAGGTTGAAGACATTATGACAAAATATCTTAGCTTTCTATATATAGACAACACTTTCAGAAATTGTGTTTACCTCCCCACGAGTTCTCAAAACATCTAATTATATCCCGAAACGTCGCACACGTCCATTTTATAACTTTACGAGTGAAAACTAAAATTTATAAAAGTTTTCGACTATGTTCCGTTTGGGTCCAAAAATCACGTTCTGAAACTAATTTCATGAAATCTCTAGACCACCTACCTTTTATACTACCCATCACTCACGTTCTCACCACAGTATTCACAATGATCTAAGATAGGATCAAACTACCATAAATTATACAAAACAGGTATAATTACTATTCATGAAAATCAGGTAAAGTCAAATAACATTTAAAATCACATAAATGTCATTTACTCATGTCAATCCCTCACTGATTATCAAATCTCTGTGTCCTCGATTGACACTCACCGTTGACCCACGTCAACCACATCCACAATTATTAATCAACATTAATAATTCACAATAAATCAATTTTGTATTTTAAAATAAATAGATTTCCCGGGACGGGTGTGACACATATGCATTCTTCAACCAAAGCTTTGAACAACTGAAGTCTTCAAAAGATGGAAACCAAATAGTCACTACTCAAAGAAGTTATTACAACACACTTGATAAGACGTATGTTATGTCCCAAAAATTAAACATTTGTATTTTCTTCTTACGAAAGTCATAGTTTGAAGTTCACATGTTCATTGCATATAAATCTCTGGTAGTAAGTACTCAACAACTTTGACTACATTCATTTCGATCCTTATTACCCTAGAAATGTAGGGCTTATAAGGATATCATGTTCAATTATCTTGGGCAGCTTTTAGTGAGAAGTCCTTTAGTAAGCAATCTAATCTTGAAGTTTTTCTTCCCCCGTCACTTTTTCCCCTATTCGTTCATCTCTTCTTCTCCTAGTCCCTTCAATTCCAAAGGTTTAGGCCAATTTGATGTTCTCCTCATCATGAACCTATTTCACACCATGTCTATAGTGGTTTTAGAAATCTTAAAGTTTTTTTTTGGTACTTGAATATACTGAATGGGATACCCCTAGCTTAATAAGTGCCCCAATTTTGCTGCAGGATTGACTTTCAGTGAAGATCACACATTGCAGAATTGGGCCTACCCACAATTGGTCCCCTCTATGTCTAGATGGTTGTTGAATATGCTCCAAACCAATGCTTTGTAGTTGTGTGGAAAAGTTTGAATGCAAGGTTTTTTCCCATGTGTCCAGAAAAGATTACTGTAGTAAACTTGTGACAATTAATATTAAGAAATGCTTCTGATATAACGTAAAGCAATTTCTCAGACGTGGCAAAAATGTTAAATGCAATTAGAAGTTTTTGAAGCCAGCAGCACTCTAACTGGACCATAACCAAGCATATGTGTGTTTCTTTACTAAACTAATACAAACCCAATGAACTTAAACGACCAAGTAGGGAGAATTAAAACCACAATTTTCCAAAACAGTATGAATCTATAAATCCTGAACAGTGTGATTTTTCTACTGAGTTTATTACGGAGTATTTATTTATCAAGTTATTCCCTTTTCATTCCTAACTTTCTCATTGTTTTGCGTATTTTGAAAACAAAGGAAAACACTTTCGTGTATTTTTTTCCCCTCACTAAATCGAGGAACCAAATGTAACATTAGCAACCACAATGTGATCACGAGTCAAAAAACAAGTAATTTTTAGGCTATTCCGCCCAACAACATACATGGTCTTTATTTCTACGCAAAGTTCCATAACATGTTCACAAAGTCCATGCACTTTTCACTCATCAGCACAAATCAAAGCAAATTGTCATGAAATAACAGAGAATGATGAAGAAACAAATGAAAACCAGCCAATTTAAAATAGAGAATTCAAAATAGATTGAATTTATTGTCTAAATCATGTGTCTCCAATGAGCTGAAGTATAATAGCAAGAGCTGGGCACTGCCAGTAATGCATGGCAGTCAGTTTTGAGCTCATTTTTTCTCTCTACTAAGCGCTAAATCAACTCGTCGGCAAATCCTGAATATTAACTAAAAATTTCGCTGTGGCTAAATCGTAGAGGAAAACTAAAATGCCAGGTAAAGAATGGTATGAAAGGTATCTATAAATTAGAGAATAATTATAATTAATAGATGGTCTCATTTTTTTGTACCTTCTTCAATAAAATCAATCTATTTTGTATAATCATACAACACATATGAAAGGGCGGCTGTAAAAAAACCTATTGCACCTATAGAGAATTTGAAACATGCAAAACATTAATGAAGAAGAGGAATATTAAAATAGACAAGAATACCAAATTAAGGAGCTGATCCACTCTCTACTTGAAAGACGAGACTTCAAATCCACTACAACTTCTCCAAGCTCTCATGAATACCTAAAAATTATAAAATCCAATCACATAATTAGAGACCCCCAAATGAGTAAAGTCAAACCATACAGTCGGTGTGTGTGGCATATAGGTTTAGGGTTACAGATGTAGGTATGTGTGTGTACAAATCTGTGTGTGCGTATAGATCTAGAGCAAATAGCATCAGTAGCAATTAATTAAACCCAAATTAAAACTCAAGCTAAAAGCAATTCATACTACACAAATAACAATAGTAGTAACAAAGATCTTAATAGAACAGATACTTGCAAAGCTATTTCATTAGAATACAGAAGAGAATCAGTCAAAGAGGACCCAAACGATGCTAAGATGAGCTGCAACAGGTTAACAAACAAAGTAAAAAAAAAATGGTAAAGATATATGGTAAAGATTGGAGATCTATTCAAAAAGTACATAAATTGCTTGAAAATTTAGATCTACAAGGAAGCCCAACTCTCATTTTGGAATCAAAGAAATCCAAGTATAACACCCCAAATTAAAACCCCAATTGAATAAACCCTAGGAAAAACCCAAATTAAATAAACCTTAGAAACCCATTTTTGAAATTAATTTGGAATTTGAACATGCAAATCAAACGAATCAAAGAACAAGAGATCACCTCTAAATCTCTGAATCTAGAAACATTCAGTGAGAGCAGCAAACGAATTGCAGAAAGAGCAGCAAACGAATTGCAGAAAAGAGAGAGAGAGAGAGAGAGAGAGAGAGAGAGAGAGAGAGAGCAGCAAACGAATTGCAGAAGAGAGAGAGAGAGAGAGAGAGAGAGAGAGAGAGAGAGAGAGAGAGAGAGGGGCCGAACCAGATTGTATTAGGTAGTCAAAATCATATCATTGAAGAACTAACGGCGTGAATCAGGGCGGGGCGTCTGTTTGTTGCGGTGGGACGAAGAAGACGAAGACGGAGTCGCAGAAAACAGCGTTGTATGAGAGAGGAAACACTCGGGCAAAGACTACCCTGTTCTACTTTAGACAGCGTCGTTTTGGCTTTGGCCTTAAAACATCGATTAGACGGCGTCGTTTTAGCTTTGGCCTTAAAATATCGATCCGCTCTTATAGTATAGTAGTAGATATATATACTCCTTCCGTCCTATTTTATGTCCCTTTTTCTTTTTGGGATGTCCAAAATTGTTGTCCACTTTTCAAAATTACTATGCAAATTTTTCTTAGTTTCCCAAACTACCCTTCATTGCCATCAACACCAAAACAAAACAAAACAAAACAAAAAAAGAAAGTGCAATGATTATGGGCAATTGTGAAAAGTAGGTGTAGATTTTTTTTGTCCCCTTAAACAGCTGGATTCCTAAAGATGGACACATAAAATGGAACAGAAGGAGTATATGACCTTGTTTGTCATTGCTTATTTGCCTATTTTAAGCAGTTCTGGTAGCCTAAATTGCTTATTGATCCGTTTGTTTAAACAAAAATATAAGTAAATTGGGTCCAAAAAGCAGTTTGACAATAAGCAAGTAGGGGGGTGCTTTTCAAGATTATCTCTAAATTTGATCAATTCACATTATTTTAACCAAACACCCAAACCATAGTAAATAATTTTATTTTTAAGCAGTTGTACCAATCACGATCAAGATCGCACAAACATAAACACAGACATAAGGCTCTATATATGTGTCCCTTCAAGGCTTCAAGTACACGCGCGTGGTGTACTTACGAGAATATCTCTAGAGTCTTGATCAGAAAAGTCCAAGTACATCATTGACAAGATGTCTATCATCTCTGGAGATTTTGTAAAGCTTTTATCCCGAATCAATTTTGATACTTGTGTAAGGATGGATATTTGCTTACACAAATTTTTTTTTTTTTTTTTTATTATTTATAACACATACTAGAATATATTTTTGTTCATAAGAAAATTGCTCATTCATTACTACCTCCGTCCCATTTTATGTGTCCATCTTGGGGAATCCAACTATTTAAGGGGATAAAAAGAATCTACGCCTACTTTCCACAATTGTCCATAATCATTGCACTTGCTTTTTTTATTTTGTTTAATTTGGTGTTGATTGAAAGGAAGGGTAGTTTGGGAAACTAATTAAAATTTGCATACTAATTTAGGAAAGTGGACAACAATTTTAGGACATCACAAAAAGGAAAGATGGACACACAAAATGGGACGGAGGGAGTACTATTTAAGGGGACAAAAAGAATTTATACCTACTTTTCACAATTGTCCATAATCATTGCACTTTCTTTTTTGTTTTGTTTTGGTATTGATTGTAAGGAAGAGTAATTTGGAAAACTAAGCAAAATTTATATACTAATTTAAGAAAGTGGACAACAATTTTGGGACATACCAAAATAGAAAGGGGGACACATAAAATGAGACGGAGGGAGTATAACTCAAAATTAAATAAAAAAAATAATTAATAGTAAAAAATTATAAAAGTCACTACATTAGCTAATAAAAAAAATTAAGTAATAAATAAATAAATAATTTTAGAGTGATTAAAACTACACTATAAATCCCAAAAAATAAGCGTCCATTACAATCTATGAATCATGACTCCATGCTATTTTGGCCAAAACGCAATCATCTGTGTATATTCATTGGTCTCCTGACCATTACTTTACTCTCCGAGACACCACAAGTCCATAAATGTCAACTTATGATTTTACAAAAACACAATAATAGATATTTTAAGAGTAATGTTAATACTTCTCAAATTTAAATTTGAGATATTCATCTTAAATTATGTGGTAGTGATTCTATTTAATTTTGATTAGATGATATTAAAATGACTCCACAATGGTCAATGAGCCTACTAAATTTTGATTAATGCCACTCAATCATCTGCTATATATGTTTTGTTCATGTGATGGCATGCCGCATGTGCATTCAAGTATAAAAAAAAATTAAAGAATTGGATATATAAATCATAAGTTACACAAAATAATGGGTTGATCGATCACTACATGATATATGTACAAAACAAGGCCAGGAATAAAAAGTTGAAACTCATCACCACATCATGAGCTTGAATTCATCAAAATTGATGACCCCATCACCGTTGATGTCATAGCAAGCTATCATCTTTTTACATTCATCAACCGACTTGGATTCACCCAACCTACTAAGCATTCTCTTCAAGCTATTGGGTGTAATACACCCAATCCCATCCATATCATACATCTTAAATGACTCTCTCAAGTCCTTCTCTTTCTCTTCCTCTTCTACCCCTTCTTCAATTAGCCTAACAAAGTCCTCCATACCCAACAACCCATCTCCGTCGGAGTCCATCAAAATCACCGCCTCCTCTGCCTCCACCTGCGAAATCTCTCCGCCGATAGACCCAATACAGAGCTGGAGCTCCGAAGCTGAAATTTTGCCATCTCCATTATCATCAAAGTGGTTGAATACACGTTGATATTGCTCTTGTCTGTCCATATCTTCTATGACCCAAAAAATGTAATACTAATGGGTATGTGTATATATATATGTGTGTGTATATGAGTGTGTGTGTATGTATTTGTGTGTTTGCGAAGCAAATGTTTCAATTTAGTGATTGTTGCGTTAAGTTCTTGGACGATATATATATAGTAAATGAAAGCCGTGTGGTTGACTAGGAGACTTTTTACACGAATGTGCTTAAAGAGAAGTTTCATGGGTATTTTCGTAATTATGACGTAAGGACGTACGGTCTTTGGCATCACATACCTGATGGGGGCTCATTAGTCATTATAATCCGAAAGGACAAAGGAACACACTTGGAAGTGACAAATGTGAATTCAAAATGGCTTCTTCTAGATAAACTATAAAGAACAAAGAAGGGGAAAATGGTATATTAGCCGTCAAAACCGACCACTAATGAAAAGTATTGATCAATTTCATAATTTTGTTTTGTAATTATGCTAGGTGTCAAATGTTGGCTCTGATCATGATTTTTTTTCATGACACGTATGCATTTTTAGGCCACTTCACCTCTCAACTACTCTATTATTCAAGATTTTATGTGACTAAAAGTTTCATTAATATGAAGCTATTTGTACTCAAATTTTTTTTGGAATTGTTATTCTTAGCCCAAAAATTACAAAATATATTTTATGGTACCACTCCCAAAGTTTGTGTATCATGATCATTGCCATGCACTCTATAGAGTGTATTTAGTAACAACAATGCTACACTCACTCCTTCAATTGCACCCCAAATCACATTCAATGCTTTAAATATATGTACCTTGTGCTGTTTGAATTTTTCACACTTTTTATGTGCTCCACTTACACAGCACAGGGTGCCTACATTTAAAGCAAAGATGTGATTTAGAGTGTGGTTGGAGGAGTGGGTGTAGCATTCTTGATTTAGTAATGCATATAGTGTGAATAGTAAGTAATTCCCTTTTTTTTCTTTTTTTTTATTACTCTCTTTGTCCCATTTTATATGATTATCTTCGTATACTTAACTTTTTAAATAAATGTCATTTAATGCATTGTCTGAAAAATAAATATTACTTCCATTTTCTGAATACAAGTATTACAATAATTCTGGTAAAAAATTTATGATACCCTACTTCTCTCTTTATATAATGGTGTACATGTGTCTCTTCGAGGCTTCAAGTAGGGATGGCAATGGGGTGGGTTTTCCGGGTTCCCCGCCCCGCCCCGCCCCTAATAGGTAGGCTATGGGGGGGGGGGGGGGGGGGGGGGGGGGCTTAATAGGGTTAGGGGCGGGTATGGGGGAGATTTTCAAAACCCAGGTCGGGGTCGGGGTCGGGGTAGGGTCAAAAAACCCGCCTCGCCCCGAATATACTTGTATTTATATTTTTTACCCCTCAATAGTTATGTGTATTACCATTTAAAAAAAAAACTGTACTATTAGGGAACTAATTTGGTAAGTTAAAAAAAACTGCACTATTAGAGAAAAAAATGCATTAAAAAAATTGATTTTTCAATTTGTGTACCAAAAAAAAACATAATCCGGGCGGGGCGGGGGCGGGGGCGGGGAGAGCACTATACGGGGCGGGGCGGGGGCGGGGAGAGGGTTTACAGAAGCGGGGCGGGGGCGAGGTATGGGGGCCCCGTCCCATACCCGCCCCGTTGCCATCCCTAGCTTCAAGTGCACGCGCGTGGTGTACTTATGGAGAATATCTCTTGAGTCTTGATTAGATAAGTCATAAATCCAAGTACATCATTGACAAGATATCTATCTCCTTGAGGAGATTTTTGAATTGTCAAAAAAAAAAAAAAAAGCCGATTTATGAAGGGATAATTAAAAATCAATCAAATTTATTTAAAATTTTAAAGGTCGGTCACCTACCTTTTTAAAATGAAAAAAAAATTAAATTAAAATTAAAAATTCTAAAATCAGTCAATTTTAACTTTTTTATAAAATCAAAAATAAAAAAATTACATTTACTCCCCCCCCCCCCCCCCCCCCCTCCCCCTCTATCTTCTTCCTCACCACCACCATCCACCGGCCGCCGCCGCCATCACCACTCCCGCCATACCACGACCACCACCACCATCACTACCACAACCACCACCACCACATCACCACCATACCTTGACCATTACTATTACCAGCCATCACCATACCACGACCTCCCCCACCACACCACGACCAGCACCACCAGCCACCACCACCATGACCACTAGCATGGCCGGCCACCACACCACACCACACCATGACCAAACCCCAACCTCCCTATCTTTTCTCTCTCTTTTTCTCTCTCCCCCTCACTCTAGAAGATAATCACCATAAAGAACTCTCCCTCTCTCCCTCGAGAAGAATAAAAAAAAAAGTTGCAGGTTGGAGCAAGAGTCCAAACCTAAGGAGCAACTCACCAAATTTGATCAGGAGCAACTGACTAAATTTATGGAGCAACTCACCAAACGAAAAGGAAAAAAAGTGTTACTGGTTTGGAGCAACAGTTCAAACCTGAGTAGCAACTCACCAAACCTGGTCGGGAGCAACTCACCAAACGTATGGAGCAACACACCAAACGAAAAGGAAAAAAAAAAAAGTTGCAAGTTTGGAGCAACAGTCCAAACCTGAGGAGCAACTCACCAAACCTGATCGGGAGCAACTTACCAAACGTATGGAGCAACTCACCAAACGAAAAGAGCGGCGTTGCTCCTTATGTTTGGTGAGTTGCTCCTCAGGTTTGGACTGTTGCTCTAAACTCGGAACTCTTTTTTTTTTTTTTTCCTTTTCATTTGGTGAGTTGCTCCATACGTTTGGTGAGTTGCTCCCGATCATGTTTGGTAAATTGCTCCTCAGGTTTGGACTGTTGCTCCAAACCTGGAACACTTTTTTTTTCTTTTCGTTTGGTGAGTTGTTCCATACATTTAGTGAGTTGCCCTGATCAAGTTTGGTGAGTTACTCCTTAGGTTTGGACTCTTGCTCCAACCTGCAACTCTTTTTTTTTTATTCTTCTTGAGAGAGAGTTCTTCATGGTGATTTCTCATAGAGAGAGAGACGAGATCAAAGAGAGAGAGAAGAGATAGGGAGGTTGGGGTTTGGTCATGGTGTGGTTTGGTGTGGTGGCCGGCAATGGTGGTGGTCATGGTGGTGGTGGCTTGTGGTGGTGGTTGTGGTGTGATGGGGGAAGTCATTGTATGGTGATGACTAGTAGTAGTGATGGTCAAGGTGTAGTGTGGTGGCCGTTTTCAAAAGAGATCAAAAGTTGACTGATTTTAGAATTTTTAGTTTTAAAATAATTTTCTTTTTATTTTAAAAAAGTAGGTGGCTAACTTTTCATTTGTCAACAAATTGTTGACAAATTTTTAATTATCCCAATTTTGAAAGCTTTTATTCGGAATCAATTGTGATACTTGTACAAGTTGTGTAAGGATGGGATATTTCCTTACCCTTTTTTTTTTTTTTTTTGAGAAATGCTAATCTCAAAGTAGCAATTGTTAATATTAGAGCAAAATTTGTTTCTAAAAGTTTTAGTGGCAGTTGTTTTTTATCGCTAAAACTTTTAACGATACTTTATACTCTGGCATTAGTAATTGTTGCTTTGGCATTAGTATTAACAGATATATATATATATATAAATAATAAATACTAGAGTATATTTTTACTCACCCTAAAACTGCTACTTTATGCTCTGGCATTAGCAATTGTTACTTTGACATTAGCATTAACTTTATATATATATATAATAAGTGCTAGAATATATTTTTGCTCACCTTAAAACTCCTCGCTCATTGCTTGTTCAATTCTCTCATTGGCTAATACAATAAGACTCAAAATTAAATAAATAGTAATTAGGAGCATTTTTGCTGTAACACCCGTACCCGGGGAACGGGTAAATTATTGTGTTAATATGCATTAATTAATATAATTAGTGTATAAAATGGATTAAGGGGAGACTTGGACTCGCCCATGTAAAAAGTGTTCAGAGAGGGATACTAGTTGGAAAAGTCCCCAGTAAGGTGGGACAGGTATTGAAATGGAACCCATCGAAGGGTAAATTGGTAATTTGCATTTTAAATGATTAAATGCATTTTATGTGTGTACATGAATATTTGTTTACATGCTTTCATATTATATGTTAATATACGTGTAGCACTTGGTGTTATAAGGGTATAAATGAAATAAATTAAAAATTCGTAGGTGCGATAGCAATTTCACAAAATATGTGGGACCCACGTTGGGACCCATGCGGAACTTAGACAAATCCTCATTAAATAATTGGGTAGTTAATGGAATGTTTAGGGGATTTCATAATAAGAACTTAAGAAAATTCGAGGGTGTAAGTGAAAAATGGACAAAGTTGAGGTTAAAACACCTCATGCTTGTGCATGTTGTAGGAAAAACAGGTTTAAATGGAAAGATTAAACGCGCAGCGGAAAAATCAAGTTATGAAACTTTATTGGCATACCCGGATCTACTACTCGTCAATTCTACAGATGCGCACAAGAGGGGACACGAGTTATACCTTAGTGTCTTGAACCCAATTCTGATCTTCAACTTCCAGCAGCCTCCACTAGATGATCTTCACCCTTATGACTCCTGCGGATGCCTGCCAGAAAGACTAGGGTTGGTGGGAACCCTAATAGAGAGGATAGAGAAGGTTTTGGGGCTCCAAAACAGTTTCTGCAGCTTCTGACGTTCAAAACGACGAACAACCTTTTCCAGAACGCAGCTGCCCTATTTATAGATTCCCATAACCGACCTAGACTTCGAGCGATCGAAGTGCCTTCGATCGATCGAACATTCGATCGATCGAACCATCTTCGATCGATCGAACCTTCAGACTTCAATCGATCGATACATCTTCGATCGATCGAACCTGTCTGGACATCATCCTCAAGCATCTTTCCAAGCATCCTGGCGGAGCTAAGAGTGGGACCTCCTAGGCTCTTTATTGTTGGCTCAGACCAGTTTGTTAATCACCATGACCAAACTCTTTGATCAGCAAACTAACTAACTGGTCAGTTAAAGTTTACTCCACTATAAAACGATAACTGAACTCCAACGCAAAAGAACATATCCGAAGCGATAACTAGACTTGTATGGTGTACTAATGTCCCTTTACCGTCAGCATTCGTAATCATATTCAGGTAATCGGATAACTGTTACTGTCAACCTGAATCATGATTACTTCTTGTATTCCTTGAGTCCCATTCACCTCTCATGATTACCAAACATGTTGATAACTCTTATCAACAAGACTGCAGTACTCAGTAATCGACTTGGTGACATTCTCAAGGGAATGCTTACTCTGAAACAGAGGGTAGATTCTATCTTGACAATGCATGTTCACAACCCTATGAACATGACATACCCAAGATACCCAGGTGTTGATCTTTTATAGACCTCACTGATTGGTAAATCAAAGCAGTCATATCCACAGTCTGTGTTCATAATCGTCTCAAGATTGAGAACACGTACCTTATACAAGTTATGAGTTCCTATTGACTGTTTGACAGTCTTAAGCGTCAATAGGAAACTCAGGTCCGTCAATGCACTATAAGCACTAGCATATCAACTAAGAGCTACACTCTAGTGATTGAGATTAATCACTCCATCCAATGGTAGTTAATTATGCTACAGTGTAGACTTGATGAGGTATCCAGTCTCATCATCCACTGTGACACATTCTAAGTATTAAAGAATAGTAATTCGTATCTCACTTGTGTGCATCTCATACACACACGAATTACTTACTATAATACTTAAGGATTAACAATCATCTCATGAAAAGAACATACACAATAAAATGTAAAGCTGATATCCATATATTAAAATGTCAATGTCTCATACAGAAAGTAATGGTTTGAGGGCACAAACCCAACAAACTCCCACTTGCACTCATAACCATTCAGTACTACATCTAAGACCTAGACTATCTAGATGACGATCAAAGACCTTCTGTGGCAAGGCCTTTGTAAACGGATCAGCAAGATTGTCAGCTGTGGCAATCTTGGTGACAGTCACATCTCCACGTTGAACAATATCTCGGATAAGATGATATTTCCGCTCTACGTGCTTTCCCTTTCCGTGGTTCCTTGGCTCCTTGGACTGAGCCACTGCCCCACTATTATCACAATAAAGCGTAATAGGCGACAGCGACGCTGGTACCACCTCGAGTTCCATAAGGAACTTCTTGAGCCAAACAGCTTCCTTTGCGGCTTCACAAGCAGCCACATACTCAGCTTCTGTAGTTGAGTCTGCAATGCATTTCTGCTTAATGCTCCTCCAACTGACAGCACCACCTCCCAAGGTAAAGAGATGACCGGACGTCTACTTCCTCGAATCTTTATCTGACATAAAGTCCGAGTCAGTGTATCCCACTGGAATTAACTCACTACCACCGTACATAAGCATGTAATCTTTAGTTCTTCTCAAGTACTTAAGAATGTGCTTAACGGCTGTCCAGTGCTCTGGACCCGGATTCGACTGATATCTGCTAACCATGCCAACGGCAAAGCAGATATCTGGTCTAGTGCATAACATCGCATACATGAGACTTCCCACTGCAGAAGCATAGGGAACTCCTGTCATGCGATTCCTCTCCTCCTGTGTCTTTGGACACTGGTCCTTGGAGAACGCTAAACCATGCCTGAAAGGTAACAAACCTTTCTTCGAATTATCCATTGAAAACCTAGTTAGCACCTTATCGATATAACCATCTTGAGATAATCCCATTATCTTTCGCTTGCGATCCCGAAAGAGCTTTATCCCAAGAATATAGCTCGCCTCTCCTAGATCCTTCATATCGAAAGTACTAGCTAGCCAAACCTTGACCGTTGACAATGCTGCTACATCATTTCCAATGAGTAGAATGTCGTCAACGTAAAGCACAAGAAAAGCCACCACTTTCCCTTCACTCTTCTTGTATACACAAGGTTCATCCAGATTCTGTATGAAACCAAACGATTTGACCGCTTGGTCAAATCGTATGTTCCAACTTCTGGATGCCTGCTTAAGCCCATAAATGGACTTTTGCAACTTGCATACCAAGTTACCTTTCCGACCAGCTATGAACCCTTCTGGTTGTTGCATATAGATGTCCTCCTCAAGATTGCCATTCAAGAATGCAGTCTTGACGTCCATCTGCCAGATCTCAAAATCTAGGCATGCAGCAACGGATAAGAGTATTCTGATGGACTTGAGCATGGCCACCGGCGAGAAGGTTTCCTCATAGTCAATGCCCTCCCTCTGAGTATAACCTTTCGCAACAAGCCTTGCCTTAAAGGTCTCAACCTTTCCATCAGATCCTCTTTTCCTCTTGTAGACCCACTTACAGCCAATGGGTTTAATATTGGTTGGAAGTTCTACAAGATCCCAGACCTGATTAGAATCCATAGATTCCAATTCAGCCTTCATAGCTTTAACCCAATGAGCTGAATCAACATCAGCCATTGCCTCTTTGTATGTGGTAGGATCAGATTCAGATTCTATGGAGACAGCTTCAAAAACTTCTCCTAAGAACATGTATCTATCAGGCTGGCTGATAATCCTCCCACTACGACGAGGTACTGGTGCGGAAATAGGTGAAGAAGTGGTGTTTTCCTGATTAACATCGTTATTAACTACGGGTTGGACTGAGGGCTCTCCTTCTATCTCTCTAAGATCTATCCTTCCCTTAGGTTTATGGCTCATGATATAATCATCCTCTAAGAAAACAGCATTTGTACTAACAAACACTTTCTGTTCCCTTGGATCATAAAAATACCATCCATAAGTACCCTTTGGATAACCCACAAAGTAACATACTTCCGATCTAGAATCCAATTTGCTCATCTTTCCTTTTAGCACATGTGCCGGACACCCCCATATCCGGAGATGTTGCAAAGAAGGCTTGCGCCCAATCCACATCTCTCGTGGTGTCCTGGGAACAGATTTGCTTGGTACTAGATTTAGTATGTAAGCAGCGGTTTCCAAAGCATAACCCCAAAGAAATAAAGGTAACTCAGAATAACTCATCATTGACCTAGTCATGTCTAAAAGAGTCCGATTCCTTCTCTCCGCTACACCATTTTGCTGAGGCGTGCCAGGTGCAGTCAACTGTGACAGAATCCCATTCTGTACGAGGTGATCAATAAATTCATTAGAGAGGTACTCGCCACCTCGATCAGATCGAATGGCCTTGATATGTGTGCCCAATTGCTTCTCCACTTCAGCCCTAAACTCTTTGAACTTTTCAAAGGCTTCAGACTTGTGCTGCATTAGGTACACATATCCATACCTAGAGTGGTCATCAGTAAATGTTATGAAATACTCATAACCACCCCTTGCTCTAATATTTATTGGTCCACACACATCAGTATGAACTAATTCCAACAATGCATTGGTTCTATTGCCCTTTGCAGGAAAGGGCCTTTTGGTCATCTTACCCTCTAAACAAGACTCGCAGACTTCTATTGGTTCGAGAACCAAATCGCCTAAGACCCCTTCTTTGACTAGTCTGCCAATCCTATTTAGATTGATATGACCAAGCCTCATATGCCAAAGCTTTGTTGGATTAGTGGAAGGTCTCTTTCTTTTAGATGGTACAGTTACCACTGAGTTATCAAGTTCCATACAAGAATCTTTAGAAATATTGGGAGTAATCACATATAAACCATTTGATTTAACACCAGAACATATAAAAGAACCATTTCTTTTAATCACAACTTCAGTTCCAAAATGAAAAGAATAACCATTATTCGATAAATTTGAAACTGAAATTAAATTACGTCTCATTGAAGGGACGTAAAGTACATCTGATAAAATCAAAACTTTATTGTCTAGAAATTCTAAAACTACGACTCCTATAGCAACAGCAGAAACGGTTGCGCTAGAACCTAGAGTAAGTACGATTTCCCCATCACTGCACCTCCTGGTTGATCTGAACCCCTGCAATGAATTACAGATATGGTTAGTCGCACCAGAATCAATGCACCAAGTGTTTGAAGTATCCGTTATAAAACTTACTTCAATCACATGTGATTCAATCATACCTTGAACTCTTGTAGCTAAGAATTCTGGACAGTTCCTCTTCCAGTGGCCTTTCTCACCGCATTGGAAACACTTTCCTTTGCCTTGGCCACCCACCTTCCCTTTGCCTTTACCTTTTCCCTTAGATTTTGCAATCTTAGGGACCGGTCCAACACTTGAACCACCAGTGCCAGCCTTCTTCTTCCCTTTCTTTCCTTTCGGTACAGATCGGGAAGATGAAGCGCTTTTCTCAACGTTCAAAACGTTGACCCCAGGTTTGATCACCCCTTCCGCTGCCAAAAGAGAACTCATCAATTCGCTCATTGAAAAATTCATTTGATTCATATTATAGTTAAGTTTAAATTGAGCGAATGAAGGCGACAGCGAATTGAGGATCATATCAACTTGGGTCTGTGCATCGATGTTGGCACCTAGGGTCTCCAGCTCGTTTAAATAACCAATCATTTTTAAAACATGTTCCTTGACTGGAGTCCCTTCCGACATCTTTGCACTCATTATCTTTTGCATAGCTACCTGTCTGGCAGGCCTGCCATGCTCCCCAAACATCTTTTTCAGGGATGTGATAATGTCACTGGCTGAATCATTCGATTGGAATTGATGTTGCAACACACCAGCCATTGAGGCCAGAATATAGCAACGAGCCATTCCATTCGACTTCTTCCATTTGTCGAACTCGCGTCTGGCAGCTGCCGAAGCATTTGCCGCGGGTTCTTCAGGGCTTGGGGTGGTGAGGACATATATGTGATCCTCCGCAGTTAACACAATATCAAGGTTACGTTTCCATTCAGTGTAGTTGTTTCCAGTTAACTTGTTTTGAGTGAGTATGGTGGCAAGTGGACTAAATGCAGATCCAGACATTATGATTTACTGAAAAAATCAAAACAAAATAAATATGGATATCAGAATTTGACAGTTTGAAATAAAAGAATCCTTTTAAAACTCTTATTTTAAAACTAAGTCGCCGGAATATCGAAACGAAAGAATAAAGCCTCCGTGTGGTGGTCAATGTTCGATCTTTCAATTTATCATAACTTATCCGCTATGCAACTCTTGCAAAACAAGTTATGACTTCCGAACCTATTTGATCTCTAAGTTTCTGAATAATGCCCCGTGTGGGATCCCTTATCCATAGCTTAGCTAGTGTGTACCATTAACTAGGATCCAATCACAACCGTCTCAAGTAGCGCCTCCGTATGGTGGTCACCCTCTAACACGTCTGATTGATCCTTATCAAAAGAAGTTCACATCTAGTAACCAATGAGTAATGCATCCTCCGTATGGAATGATCACCCCTGGCGAGGTGACACAGAATGCATCACTCATCTTACAGTGAACCGTTAATGGAAGATCGTGGGTGTAATTAATAAGACCCTCTCCCACTAGATTTAGTAAAAAAGGATTTTGCTTTTTGAGAAAATCTGTTTCTACACACTTCCCATAAACATCTAATGTTTACTAATGTGTTGAAAACGGTTTTTGAATTTTATTTTAGAAAACTTGTTTTGCGTGCATGCAACAATGTATTATACGCCAATCACAAACAAAGCACATAAAACAAAAAACTAAAATGAAATAAAAGACATCCAAACGATGCCTCTATCTCCCATGGCTCTATCTCCATAGAACCTGCTTTTGGTTTGATCGCCTCTAGCTCCATCTTCATGGACAACGGCTCCTTGCTCCATCTTCATGGATATTCTAATTCTATTACATTGAACCTATGCCTCTTTTGAAGCTTACAATTTATCTAGAAATAGAAATAGCAACAACAAAATAAAAGGCTAGGGAAACCGGTGCGACTTTCCTTTTCGTAGGATTGAAGTCGCAGCGCCCTTTACATATGCCTTAAAACCAAACCAAACTTAAAACAACACACCAATCTAAAACATTCAAACACAAAATTAAATGCTCTTGGCGCCATGGGAGATAGCGACTAACTTTTGCTGCAAAAGGTTAGTTGAACACACATCCACGCATATATATAACAAAATATAACTATTGGAACCCTTAATTGATTCACACAGTATATAAACTCTTTACATACTGAATTAGAACTCAAAACAGCATCTAACTTCTCTGTCATAGTTCGATCGATCGAAGACCGTTCGATCGATCGAACCTTCGATCGATTGAACACTGTTCAATCGCTTGAACATTCTATTTCACAGAATAATTAAAAATTTTGCAGAATACGTTAAAATTAAACTTTTAATTTCAAAATACTTTTAAAACTGTGAAACAGAAAACCTGACAAAGAGTCTGTCTCGATCGATCGAACTCTATTCGATCGCTCGAACAACAGAAGGTTTCGATCGATCGAAACCTGTTCGATCGCTCGAGTACAGAGCGTTCGATCGATCGAACATTCTTCGATCGATCGAACCCATCTTGCATCCAATGCAATCACAGATTTGTATACTGCTGCGATAACACTGCAGAAACAGATCTGTGACGATGCAGTTTCGAAAACAGTTCTAAAATCAACATGCAAATCAAAATAGTGTTCCAAAAAACGCATCTATAGATCCAAACGAGCGTGGCTCTGATACCAATTGTAGGAAAAACAGGTTTAAATGGAAAGATTAAACGCGCAGCGGAAAAATCAAGTTATGAAACTTTATTGGCATGCCCGGATCTACTACTCGTCAATTCTACAGATGCGCACAAGAGGGGACACGAGTTATACCTTAGTGTCTTGAACCCAATTCTGATCTTCAACTTCCAGCAGCCTCCACTAGATGATCTTCACCCTTATGACTCCTGCGGATGCCTGCCAGAAAGACTAGGGTTGGTGGGAACCCTAATAGAGAGGATAGAGAAGGTTTTGGGGCTCCAAAACAGTTTCTGCAGCTTCTGACGTTCAAAACGACGAACAACCTTTTCCAGAACGCAGCTGCCCTATTTATAGATTCCCATAACCGACCTAGACTTCGAGCGATCGAAGTGCCTTCGATCGATCGAACATTCGATCGATCGAACCATCTTCGATCGATCGAACCTTCAGACTTCAATCGATCGATACATCTTCGATCGATCGAACCTGTCTGGACATCATCCTCAAGCATCTTTCCAAGCATCCTGGCGGAGCTAAGAGTGGGACCTCCTAGGCTCTTTATTGTTGGCTCAGACCAGTTTGTTAATCACCATGACCAAACTCTTTGATCAGCAAACTAACTAACTGGTCAGTTAAAGTTTACTCCACTATAAAACGATAACTGAACTCCAACGCAAAAGAACATATCCGAAGCGATAACTAGACTTGTATGGTGTACTAATGTCCCTTTACCGTCAGCATTCGTAATCATATTCAGGTAATCGGATAACTGTTACTGTCAACCTGAATCATGATTACTTCTTGTATTCCTTGAGTCCCATTCACCTCTCATGATTACCAAACATGTTGATAACTCTTATCAACAAGACTGCAGTACTCAGTAATCGACTTGGTGACATTCTCAAGGGAATGCTTACTCTGAAACAGAGGGTAGATTCTATCTTGACAATGCATGTTCACAACCCTATGAACATGACATACCCAAGATACCCAGGTGTTGATCTTTTATAGACCTCACTGATTGGTAAATCAAAGCAGTCATATCCACAGTCTGTGTTCATAATCGTCTCAAGATTGAGAACACGTACCTTATACAAGTTATGAGTTCCTATTGACTGTTTGACAGTCTTAAGCGTCAATAGGAAACTCAGGTCCGTCAATGCACTATAAGCACTAGCATATCAACTAAGAGCTACACTCTAGTGATTGAGATTAATCACTCCATCCAATGGTAGTTAATTATGCTACAGTGTAGACTTGATGAGGTATCCAGTCTCATCATCCACTGTGACACATTCTAAGTATTAAAGAATAGTAATTCGTATCTCACTTGTGTGCATCTCATACACACACGAATTACTTACTATAATACTTAAGGATTAACAATCATCTCATGAAAAGAACATACACAATAAAATGTAAAGCTGATATCCATATATTAAAATGTCAATGTCTCATACAGAAAGTAATGGTTTGAGGGCACAAACCCAACACATGTATAGGTGTAGGAAAAAGGGAGACTCTCATATGCTGAAAATTAAAACAAAAGAGAAGAGAGCTCGGAGAGAGAAACGGAGAAACCGTCACCGACGTCGAAATCTCGCCGTTCCGTCGCCGCCGTTCGTCGGATTTACGATCCGAGACCACTTTTGGACTCGTGGAGGTGAGACGATCATTTCTATACCCTTAATTTTTGTTTAAATTGTTGAATTTTAGTAGCTCACACTAATCAGTGAGACGCCGTCTACCGAATTCTTGTAGGATTCTTGTTGGAGTAGAAATTGAGCTTCAATTTGGGGAAATTCTGCATAATTTGGCTTAATTTAGGTAAAATCTGTGGGAGGTGAGTTTTCTACACAAAAAAAAGTGATTGTGTTTAATATGTTCAAAGCTTCATGTGATATAAGAGGTGATAACTATTGTGTAGGAGCAAATATATATTGTTGATGTCAATTCTATGGAAATTTTATATGTTGATACATGAATATGTGTTTATGTGCTTATATGTCTATGTGGTAGTCAATGAGCACCGGGGAAATGGTTCATTGTTGGGAGTAATAAGGGTGGTGAAGAAGAAGAATTCGATAAATACGGAAGTCCAAGGAATAGAAGTGGCCACGGGACCAAGAGAAGTCTTCGGGTCTGAATGAACCATATGACCGGTGACTCGGCGACTACGCTTGTGTTTTTATGTGTTAATTATAGCATTGCACGTGTTAAACATTTAGTCATGTTAGAATGCTCACTAAGCAAATTGCTTAAGAAAACTGTTTTCCTATTTCTGTTGTGTTACATAACAACCACCGCAGGTACGGAGCAATACCCGGAGATGAAGTGACGTGCTCGGGAAGAGGGGGAAAAGGTTTTGGAACTTGTAGATATGTTTTAAACCTATATTACAATGTAACTAGTGGCTTGAGGTCCTTGACTTGAGGCTTGAAGTCTTGACTTGTGGATGGGAGAGATGGAAGAGATAGGGGAGATTTGAGCCTCATGCTTGAGAACTTCTTTTGAACTTGTAAAATGATGTAAATTATGGTTTCTTTTAAGTTAATGTTCATACCTAGGTTGTTGGAAATGAATTTGGATCATAACCATGTATTTTGGAAGTGAAAAGTAGCACTTATGTATAATCTCTTTGGTTTGCTCAAGGGGTGTAAGTTGGTAGTTAGGACCATCTTGGAAGGTCCGGATGAGTCGCAAGTGTTGTTGACAAGTTAAATTTGTATGTGTAATGTTGGTTATGATCTTGGGTTCATGTCTAGCAAGTTTCATGTATTTTGGATGAGACTTGAGTTTTAAAGTTGAAAAGTTTGTTTTTTGATATATGGGATGAGTTTATGGTTAACTTGATCCAATTGTGAATATGATTCTATGATCCATGCTTAACTTGAGTTTAAACATGTTTAGAAATGTGTTGGAATTGATTTTCCAAAGTTTCATAATGTTTCCATGTGATTTGATGGTGTTTTGGTAAGTTGAGAACTTGTTTGATAGCAAAAAAAATTTAGCAGCAAAATTTGTGAGGGGATCGATCCGCGTTTTATGAAGGAATTGATCCGCCCTTTTAAGGGTACATTCTGCGAGAGACTCATGTAAATGGATCGATCTGCGTTTTATGAAGGGATCGATCCGCTTGTAATTTTTCACTGAACGTCCATTTTTACGGAAACATGCATAACTCTTTCTAGAAAATTCGGATTCGCGCACCGTTTTTTGCGTTGGAACCGGGACTCAAAGATCTACCTTTTGGTATAAAATTTTACAAACTTTCATTAATGACCATTTTTTCCTTGGGGCTATTTTGTTTTTGAATAGTAGTTTTAAGTACTTCAAATCATGTTTTTCTTAATAACTAATATGGTTTCATGTTTACTAGTGTATTTGGGTGCGATTGCTCTTGTTACACGTGTCCTAATCTGCCGAGGTGGGTTGGGGTGTGACATTTGCTCACCCCAAAAATGGTTCACCAATACTCATCCAAGCATTCCATTCGTCAATATAGTGAGATCCATGATTAAACACCATTAATTTACTCCTGGGTCCCACTATATTGACCAATGAAATGCTTGGGTGAGGATTGGGGAACCATTTTTGGGAGTAAGCAAAAATATTTTCTATTAATTAATCATAAAAAGTTATGAAATTCACTACATTTGCCAATAAAAAAGTTAAGTGAGTAATGAGTAAGTAATTTTAAAATGAGTAAAAGTGCACTCTAAATCCCAAAAAGTAAGCGTCCATTACAATCTACGAATCATGACTCCAATGCTATTTTGGTTAAAGCTCAATCACTTGTTTATATCCATTGGTCTCCAGGCAATTACTTTACTCTCACTTTTCTTATTTCCAGACACCACAAGTCCATAAATGTTAAACTTATGATTTGACAAAAAACACAATGATAGGTATTTTAAGAGTAATGTTATACTTGTCAAATTTAAATTTGAGATCTCCATCTTAAATATTGTGATAGTGATTTCGTAATTTTGATTAGAGGATGTTAAAATGACCCCACAATGTCGATATACCCACTAAATTTTGATTAATGCCACTCAATCATCTGCTACATATGTTTTTGTTCTAGAATGTGATGGCACACGCATGTGCGTTCAAGTATTGTCTCTGTGTACATTACTGTAACAATCATGTCTCATCATTTACTTTTTAATTAAAGATCATTACGTAAGAGTTAAGACTATAAATAGAATTTTAGCAAAAAAATTTAAAAATTTCTCATAGATTAATCAAGTGTAATTAAAGGATAATTCATTTTTAAATTTAGTAAAAAAGCATCTATTAGTGAAACTTAACAAAATCATGATTTGCTATGTGAAATTTTTTGTCGAGACACTTTTATTAATAAAATAAAAGGGTTCGTTATTTAAGAAAACTTTTAACTAAAACGATCCCAACTATAAACTTGTTTATGAGAATTAATTTGTCCTTACTATTTGTGCAAATATTCCTCTTAACAATATCACAAAGGAACTGAAAATTACATAAAAAAGACACGTGGTTGCAATCTCATTGGAGGCCATAGAACTCCATAAAAAAAAATTAAAGAATTGTATATATAAATCATAAGTTACACAAAATAATGGGTTGATCAATCACTACAATAATATATATACAAAACAAGGCCAAGATTAATGACAAGTTGAAACTCATCACCACATCATGAGCTTGAATTCATCAAAATTGATGACCCCATCACCGTTGATATCATAGCAAGCTATCATTTTTTTACATTCATCAACCGACTTGGATTCACCCAACTTACTAAGCATTCTCTTCAAGCTCTTGGGTGTAATAGACCCAGTCCCATCCATATCATACATCTTAAAAGACTCTCTCAAGTCCTTCACTTTCTCTTCCTCTTCTACCCCTTCTTCAATTAGCCTAACAAAGTCCTCCATACCCAACAACCCATCTCCGTCGGAGTCCATCAAAATCACCGCCTCCTCTGCCTCCACCTGAGAAATCTCTCCACCGATAGACCCAATACAGAGCTGGAGCTCCGAAGCTGAAATTTTTCCATCTCCATTGTCATCAAAGTGGTTGAATACACGTTGATATTGCTCTTGTCTGTCCATATCTTCTATGACCCAAAAAATGTAATACTAATGGGTATGTGTATATATATATATATATGTATGAGTGTGTATATATGTGTGTGTTTGTGTAGTAGGAGAGCTAAAGAAAATGTTTCAATTTGGTGATTGTTGTGTTGTGTTATGTTTTTGGATTATATATATATAGTAGATGAAAGCCGTGTGGGGAGGTTTGACCAGGAAACTTTTTTGCACGAATGTAAGCTTACAGAGTAAGCTACATATGGGAATTTTAAGGACGGTTTTTGGCGTTACACGTGTTAGCGTGTCAAAATTATCCAAAAAGAACAAAGGAACCACACTAGGAAGTGACAAAACGATCAATACAAAATGTCATTCTTCGGGATAAAGAACAAGAAAAAGGAAAATACTTTATTAACCGCCAAAACCACTAAGAATGAAACCTGAAATTGATCAATTTCAGAATTTTGTTTTGTAAATTAAGCTAGGTGTCAAATGTTGGTTCTAAATGTCAAATATTCTTAGGTCACCTCACCTCCAACTATTATTCGAGATTTTACGTGACTAAAAGTTATTTCCTCCGTCTCTTTTTTTTAGTTCATTTTTGGGAATTCAACTTTTTAAGAGGACAAAAAAAATTTACACATATTTTTAACAATTACCCCTAATCATTATAATAACTTTTTAAATTAGTTTTGTCTTGGTGTAGATTTCAAGGAAGGTGGTTTTGGAAAGTTAGTTTAAATTGTATACCAAATATGGAAAGTGGACAATAATTTTGGGACATTCCAAAATAGAATATAGGACTCAAAAAAAGAGACGGAGGGAGTATAATAATAATAATAAGATAAGTATCACTTACCTCTCTTGTGGTTTAGACTTAATACACATATCTCCTCTCACGTTTTAGGAATCTCACTTACCTTCCTTATTTTAGAATTTTAGTGTTAGATTTCCTTAAATTTTCTAACGATTTGTTAAAGGGAGAGGGGAAATTGATACTAACATTTAAAAATAAGGAAGTTAAGTGAAATTCCTTAAACGTGAGGGAAGGTATGTGTATTAAGGCCAAACCTTAGGAGAGGTAGATAATATTTACCCATAATAATATGAAGCTATTTGGAATTTTGGACTTAAATTTTTTTTTTTTTTGAGTTGTTATTTGCAGTCCAAAAATTACTAAATGCATCTTATGATACCACTTTCACAACACGTGGTATCATCATTATCATACACTCATGGACTGCATTTAGATTAATGCATGGAGTAGCAGCTCCTTTTTTTTTATTATGTTATTATCTTCTCTATAAAAATAAATAAATAAATGTTTTCAATTTGAGTAAAAACCAAACTAAATCATATTTGAGTCAAGATTGCAGTTTTGCTCACCCCAAAATTACTCATCATACTCTCTCATTGGCTAATGCAGTGAGACTCATGAGATTGCAGTTTTGCTCACCCCAAAATTACTCATCATACTCTCTCATTGGCTAATGCAGTGAGACTCATGACTTTTTACCGTTAATTAATTCTTATTTTATCATGGATCCCACTAGTGGCGGAAACAAGGGGGGGGGGGGGGGGGGGGGGGGGGGGGGGGGGGGGGGGGGGGGGGGCAGTGGCCACCCCTAGCTTTTGGAAACTTGCACGTTTATACATGTATTTTAGGTAAATTTTTAAATTTTACTAAGCTTTGTCCCCTCAAAATAAGTAAACTTATTATATAGCCCCCCAAAAAATGTTTGTTAGGCTAAAAAAAAAAGTATTCTATATATAATATGTTGGCCCAATCATACTTCATTCTTCAAAAAATTGGAAAAAAACACTTATTACATGTAATATATTGGCCTAACTATAAATAGACCGAAAAAAATTTGCCTCCGGGGCAGCTTTTGCCTCCGGGGCGCTGCCCCCAAACCCTCGTGTGAATCTAAACTCTTACACACAGCCCCCCCTGTCCGAGATTCCTAGATCCGCCACTGGATCCCACTACATTAACCAATGAAAAAATTAAATGAACAATAGATGAGCAATTTTGACGTGAGAAAAGTGTATTCTTGAATCAATATCTAGCTAGCGCCCTACCCCAAACCCATATCCAAATATAAGTTTGCGAATAGTTTAATTTCAAATTATTTTTTAGAAAAATTGAAAGAAGTGTTGAGAGGACTCTTATCTAATTTTAAAATTCTTATGAGTTTTGAGTGAAGATAGATTAGAAATATCCTTCCATCGTTATATCTGATTTTTTTTCTTCATAAATCTCGAAAGCAAAAATGTTTCGCACATAACACATTCTACAACACAATTTTAAATGTGTTACTCCCTCTGTCCCCATATTTAGAGTCCTTGATGTCATTTTTTGATGTCCCATTTTAAGAGTCCTCTTTGAAAAGTCAAAGTACTTTAATACACACTTTCTAAATTTGTTCTTTATTATATCCAACTCTTCCCTCTTTTTTTTTTAATGTGACACAATAATTTTGAATTTCAAAAAGGGCAATATTGGAAAGTTCAAAATCTCACCAAAATCAAAGTTGTCCCCTTAATAAGTTGGAATTTCCAAAAGAGGCTCTTAATATGGGACGGAGGGAGTACTTTTTTATGGGACAGCACTTCTGTGCTGCAAGAACAGTGCAGTTGTGCTGTTCCCCTCATAGTTGCACAGTAAAACTGCTTTTGCAAAAGCAGTTTTTCAAAAACTGCCTAGTGTGAAAAACTGCCCAATTTTATTGTGCAACTGTGAGGGAAATAACACAAACTACACTATTCTTACAGCACAGAAGTGCTATCTTCTTTTATGCACCATATATACAATATAAAATACATACATTTAAAGCACTTATGTGAAATATGTTATTTGCATAGCTTTTCTCATCTCGAAAGTACCACTCTATATGTGTCCCTTCAAGTACACGCGCATGGTGTACGTATGGAGTATATCTCTTGAGTCTTGATCAGATAAGTACAGGTATATATCTTTGACAAGCTTATCTATCTCCTCAACCCAATCAAATTCAGACTAATGTCCGTTGCCACCGACGCACAATTTCTCTCCTCAAAATCAAATTTATTTCTATGTGCGAAGAATCATAAAATATATTGCAATAATTTCCTGATCATGACCTACATGACAACTGTGATATGTTACACAGGATTTTGTATTAGGAGGGTCAAGTTTCATGCAGGGGTCATTTATACATATTTTCATTTTTAAGTGAGATAGAGAATCGAACGAGTAGTTGTGGCAAATTCGATTGAGACATTGTTTCTCCTGAGCTGAATAAGGGGATATTACTCTTCCCCTTCACTATTAATAAGGACTTTTAATGTCACACTATAGGATATTGTTATTAATCCTGCAATGCTATTCTTCCTAAATTTTTTTAACCCCAAATGTGATTCTTAATACATTACAATTTCAACATAATGAAAGTCAAGTGAACACTATATGCTAAGAACCTCCACATGTAAAGTCACAACTTTGGGAGGGCCACTATGTAAAATATTTTTAAATCTTCAAAATTCTATATAAACTCCCAAACTTTTCAAATTTTTTGCAGGGGCCCTAATGGGTCCGCCCCTGGTTACACAACATTTAATTTCTCATGAATTTGCTAAATGAGAACATAAAACAGTGGATTCACAACATTGCTCGTTGAATTTGATTTTTAGATATCTCCACTTGATAGATACAAATTTAAAACCATTGCATTGCTGAGAGCATCTTCAATGGTGTTAGTGAATTTAGCTGAAGTTGAAGTTAAATTATGATGCGAGATATGTGGTATTAACAGTGGTGTAGCGATTAAACGGACAAGAGATAATTGTTTGATTGTCAAATAGATCACTCTTGTCCGTATGATAATCAAACGGTCATTAGTTAATTGCTTGCTTTAACAATGTATGTATGTATAGGATACACTTTGGTAACTCGGATCGGAATCACATGTAATACATTCAAATGGTTGAAATTTGACCGTTTCTCTGCACCATAAGAAAATATAGCGGTACAACAGTCTTAAGTTTAACAATCTTGTCAACTTTAAAATATAAATGGCACAAAAGCTAATTTAAGCTAAATTATAATACCATCCCCACCAATATTTTTTTGAATGCTCTGACAATGTAAACAAGATGGGTTTCAAATGGGAGGAAGAGTTCCAAGCATCAAGTACCATTTTTCCCATTTTGTCGCATTCGCTTGCCAAAGCAACAAAATGATGTTGTTAATATATATAATGAAGTTTATGTTAAATTATTCAATATGCAATAGTTCAAAGCTTCTAATTAACAAGCCCGTCTAGCTCAGTTGGTAGAGCGCAAGGCTCTTAACCTTGTGGTCGTGGGTTCGAGCCCCACGGTGGGCGCTATTATGCTGTTTTTCTTTTATTTTTGCCCAATCTGCCGTCTTTTGCTCGTTTGAGTCTGGAAAGAGCTTGTCCACCACGCGAAGTCTACTTGTCACCCTTATCTACTCCCAAACTCTCAACGCGCAAAAGTACAACCGATAAACATGAGAAATTATTCTATGCTCTTGGAGACTTGGACCAAATGTAATCTCGGTCAATTGAGAACTGCTATGTGGTTAAATATGAACTTTTTGGCTTTCAAAAGTCAAACAACTTTAACATATGGTACCTCTTTATTAGTCAGGAGCACCATATGATAATAGTTTAGGACAATAGAATAATTTCTCATTAAACACCTTAGATTTATTTTGCATTCAATCAGATTCGAAATTGCGTTCAATCAAATTCGAAAACATATTCGACTAGATCTAAAATCGCATTCAATCATACCCAAAATCGTATTTTTTTTTAGTCATTTATAATCTCTCGTGTTTGTCTTAACCTACACCCATTTTCAGTTTTTTCTTCTTCTTCTAAGGGTTTGTTTGGAAAACTACAAATTCTAGCAAAAGAGATTGGCAAAAAAGAAAAGGAATAAAAAAAAAATATTAGGATGCAAATAAACTTAGAAAAATAAAAAAGCAAAGCAAAAATAAATGAAAGAGAATACTGAAAAATTGCACAGAGAGAGAGACTTAAAGAGGGAAAAAACAAATTTGAGCTTTTTCTCCTATTTCACTCCTTAAATTTAGGATGCAAAGCAAAAATAAAATACTTGAACCAAAATTTGCACACACACAGAGAGAGAGAGAGAGAGAGAGAGAGAGAGTTAAAAAATGCCCAGGAAGAGAGAAGTTTGTAGAAAGAGAATGGGATGAAAAGAAAAAAAAATGAAATGGAAGAGTCAAGAGAGAAAGAACTCTAACAGCACCAAGTCCTCCACTTTTTCTCTATGTGGTGGGTGAAGATAAGCATAAGGATGACAAAGAGAATGAGTTGTGAATTAGGTTTCACTTGATTATGTATCATCATCGGGTTTATATGGGCTCATGTCGAGCCCTCTCAAAATCACTTGTAAAAGAACACTTCATTTATGGGCCCGTTTGTTAAAATCTTCAAAGCCTGGCTATGATATTTTTCAGGTTTGTGCGAGCTGACTTTTCAAACAGGTTGAGATTTGCCAGGCCTAGTTTAGAAAGCTATTTCGTAAGGAAACTTTGTATAGACTATAAATACTCTTTCCTAAGGCTGTAAACATTGATTGCAACTCTCTAGAATAAAGCATAGTACAACTCTACAACGGTGTGGACGTAGGCACAATTGGCTGAACCACATAGAAATCTCTTGTGTTTCTTGTGTGTTTGTTCTTTATTTTCTTTCGTTCTTGCATTGATTTCTCACAAATCCTGAAGGAAGATTGGACGCGATTTTCCTTAACAACTAATCAGTATGTTTTTATTGATACCTAAGTTGTGAGGTTGAGAGTGTAGGCCTGGGACCTACGAGTGGTGTATTTCTAAAGAAATGTTCGAGTGAGAGAAGACAAGGTCCCAGATCTACACCCTCAGCCTCTCAACATGATAACTTGCTCTTATTATGAAAGGGTAAGTCTCTGTCACGAGTGGCCTTTTTCTCGAAATAATTGAAGGTGCATTTACAACTCCATCTATACAGAGAATTACGTCAAAGGACTACAATTTGAGTGCAGCATGTTGGGAATGGGCCCACAATCACAACAAGAAACCACACCCACAAAGATGGAGATAAACAGAACAAGAACGACACAACCACGAAAGTAAAATCAAGCAAACAAACACAACAAGATTTAAATGTGGTTCGGCCCAACAATGCCTACGTCCACGTGCAAAGGCGATCACCTCGAATAATATGAAGATTACAAGTACTCAAGACCTCACGTGTATAACTCTCCAACCAAGTTATATGACACACACAATTGCTAGAAACTAATCTCTCCCTCACTAGTTTGTAGCCCTCTCTTGTGTATGTAGAAGATTTCCAACCAGTCTTTTTTGAATCCTTTGAGTAAGCCCTATATTTATATAGATTGTAGAGTCCTAATCCTATTTGTAGTAGGATTTACCTCTATGGTAAGCCTTGTACAATAAGGAATACTCTCACAAACATTCTTATATAAACTAGGTAACTTCCACCATAAAAGGAATCCTTATTTGACTAGGAAACCACCAAATAAGGAATCAAATCATAATTAGGAAATAATTCTACTAATGGAATTTTAGGCACAATCCTAACAATTTTCACCTTGCCTCAAGTTCCTTCCCATCAGTCCTCAGAGTCTTCCTCTTGTAATCTTCAACTTCCACATCGATAGTGTATCGCCTTTGCCATCCCCCAAGCTATTCAGCTACACCATTACTCAAGTTCACATTCCCCATGAACTTGAGATCACCAACGTCATCAAACACAAAACGCACGAGCTCCACTTTGCTATTGTGATCGTCTTCACCTTGAGTAGAAGTTGTCATCACCGAAGTTGTTAGAGCCTCATCATATATTCCCTCAATAGATTTTCCCACCGGCTTCCACACCCTCTTATTCTTCGTGATATCTCCAAAATCTGTACTTCCCAACAAAACGTAGAAATTTCCAACCTTCTTTTCCAAGAACATTATACGAGAATCCCGCTTCACCTTCATGAAGCCTCTTTTTGCAACAAACGAGCATCCTTTGGAATCCAACATTCCCAAGGAAATTATGTTTCTCTTCAAACCCGAAACATGAAGCACATCGATCAAAAGCCTTGTCAACCCATTTGAGGTCTTGATTCAAACGGTTCCAACACTCTTGATTTCTCCAACTGTGTTGTTCGCCATATAAACTTTTCCCTCCATCGGTTTGTAGGACGAGAAGCAATCTACATGCGAACACAAGTGAGCAAAGCAAGCTGAATCAAGAATCCAATCCGCGGTTTTCTTCTCCTCCTTTGTAATTGTCATGACTTCTACGACATCTTCATTCGAATGTTCCAACACGTTTGCAGCGGTACCACTATTATCCTTCTTCGCTGGGCAATCTCGCATAAAGTGACCCTTCTCTCCATAATAGTAACACTCCTTATCCTTCATAGGAGTCCTATGTCGTGCTCCTCCACTACCGCCTCCACTAGAGTTCTTCTTCCCTAGCCTTGGCCTCTCTTGTGTAACAAGTGCTTGTGTATCCTCCAACTTTTCCTCTTTGTTATCTATCTTCTCGCTAGAGAATAGAGCTTTCTTCACCTGTTCCACCGTTGTGGTATCTCTCCCATACAACAATGTATTGAATAATTTATTATGGGTAGATTTTACCGACGTAAGGAGAATGATAGCTTTGTCCTCGTCGTCTAGCTTGAAGCCAACGTTGGATAACTCACACAATAACTTGTTAAACTCACCTATATGGGCTTGAAAATCAACTCCTTCTTTCCGCCTAAAGGAGTACAACTCTTACTTCAACATAAGACGGCTAGTGAAGTTCTTCCCCAAATAGAGATCCTCAAGCTTTTCCCACAAAGCTTTTGCGGAGGTCTCTTCCATGACATCGTACACCACATCGTCCACCAAACTAAGCCGCATGGTGCTAACGGCTTTAGAGTTAATCCTCTTCCACATCTTGTCGGTCATCCCTTCCGGCTTGTTATCTTCACCGCACAATGCATCCTCTATACCTTGTTGCACCAAGGCGTCCTTCATACGCACTTGCCACATGCTGAAATTCTTCTTGCCATCGAACATTTCTATTGCCATTCTCATATCCCCAAGCGAACTATCTCCAGCTGCCATGGATTCTCAACCGAGCTCTAATACCAATTGTTGGGAATGGGCCCACAATCACAACAAGAAACCATACCCACAAAGATGGAGATAAACAGAACAAGAACGACACAACCACGAAAGTAAAATCAAGCAAACAAACACAACAAGATTTAAATGTGGTTCGGCCCAACAATGCCTACGTCCACATGCAAAGGCAAATCACCTCGATTAATATGAAGATTACAAGCACTCAAGACCTCACGTGTATAACTCTCCAACCAAGTTATATGACACACACAATTGCTAAAAACTAATCTCTCCCTCACTAGTTTGTAGCCCTCTCTTGTGTACGTAGAAGATTTTCCAACCAATCTTTTTTGAATCCCTTGAGTAAGCCCTATATTTATATAGATTGTAGAGTCCTAATCCTAGTTGTAGTAGAATTTACCCCTATGGTAAGCCTTGTACAATAAGGAATACTCTCACAAACATTCCTATATAAACTAGGTAACTTCCACCATCAAAAGAATCCTTATTTGACTAGGAAACCACCAAATAAGGAATCAAATCATAATTAGGAAATAATTCTACTAATGGAATTTTAGGCACAATCCTACAACAGCAAGGTCCCATCTTCAATCATAGCGTTGTTAACTCATCTTATCCTTTTGAATAAATAGAATGCTTTCAATTTTGAATTTGGGTGGAAATGCACATTGAAATTGTAAACCTACAATGAAATTAGAAATAAGCGAAATGGATCAAAATAATTTTGCTACTTAGTCTGTAGTTATTTTTAGGTTAATGTATAAGAATTTATATAAAGCAACCACGGCTAGAAGGATTTGTTTTATGCATTTTTCATCCTAATTGAAATGGTGATGATGTAATCAATAGTTGTTTTGTAGAAGAAATTTTTGGCGCCTCCAAACTTAGAACATCTGTTGGTAGAAACCTTGAAGCTTTGGTGGTGTTGCGTTGTTCACTTAATTAAGTTCATCTTTCCATTTTTCCTACCCTCAACTGACATTTTAGGACAATGTGTTTTCCTTGTAGGTGCGAGTCCTGGAGTTTTTGATTACTTTACAACTGAAGGTAATTTTCTCTGCCCAACATTCTCAAAATTATGTTAAGTATGAAAAATGAAGCTTTGAATCTAAAAACCTAAACACTATGTTTGGCCAAAATTTTCTCAACAAATGCTCACCCAAGTACTCCATTGGCTGAGCAAGTGGGACCACTTTCCATCGCCATAGCATTTAATTGCATTATAGTTGCATCACTTCTTGTCGATAATTGAATATTGTTTAATGCCCATTGTTCAAAGGAGAATTCTACAGCAACCTATATTTGCAAGTTTACATTACTGCAAGGAACCAAAGAAGCTTCTTGATTTTCAAGTAGCAGGTGCACCTGGAGAAACCTGGCAAGGTCTTTTGGTTGCATTACACCTTCAACATATAAATGTCGTCAGATCTTCTTCACAGAAGTTGAGTGCTTGATTTTCCTGATCCGGTCCTCTGATTTCTCATCGTCGTTCTCATTCTGCCATTGCAGTTGTCACGCCCCGGAACCACTCAGATGATCCTAGGACACGTGGCACGCCACCAAGGCTTAACCCAGTTATTAAAGTTCCAAAATAAGTTTAAAATAACTTAAACCAAAGAAGCTCAACAATAATAATAATAAAAAAAAAAAAAATCTTGTCTTTGCAATTAGTCAAAAACCTTGTTTTAGCAAGTAGTAAATTTTCATATAATAATACCAGATCACCATTTAAAATCAACACTAGTGCTTTAAACCATTTAGAATAAAAACCAAAGTCACAAACATGAGCTTCCAAGTTCAAGCAAGAGTTTTTAAACACTTTAAATAAAAACACTAAAAATGACCATTTACAATCAACCGCACCCAACACCTGGAATACTTACTACTCTTATAAATCAAGTGTCCAATTTATACAAGCAGATTACTACATGAGATAATGGCCCAACTAAAATGTAAAGCTTAACTAAAAATATTACATAAGTCTTAAACCAACCCAAATATGACTCGAACTACAATCTAGATTAAAACCGATTAATTACAACTATATTGCAAGCTTTAAACTAAAAAGCAAGTAACTATTAACAAGGTTACAACAATCCCCAAAACCCATGCACTAGCCAGCCACTTCCCAGCTCACTTCCCCGATTCCTCGCCGCGATCACCTACGATGGTTATTCAATAACCACTACAATATATAAGCTATATGCTTAGTGAATAATGTTAATCATGATCGTGGGTAATAAACATGCTCAATTCAACATAACAAATAACTATAGTCTCTGGCAATTACTAGCTCACTCCCACCACTATCGGCTAGCCTGCGGCTCCACTCCCCAAGCCCACGTGACTAGTCATGACCCACGCCCTCACACGTGCGGTCCCATAGGCCTCTGGCGGCCGTGGTCGTCACCACAAAGATTACCTCATGGTGGTATAGAACTAGCAATTTCCATTGACCCAAATAGGCAACTCAACATGCTCATTTAATCATTACACCGTGCTTTCACAAATAAATTGGGCCTAATTTAACCACATGAATTTTGCCCAATAATAAATTAAATAAATTAAATTACGCTAATTAGACATGCTTTGGCATTACAATTGAACCCAACATGAAAATCATCCAAATGTCAAAATTAACATCACTCACCTCTTGGGTTTCGCTCCTAATTGCGAAATTAAAGCCCTACTAGAACCAGGTACAAACCCTATACATAAATTACAAGTTATAAGCTTAAACCCCAAAATGGATCACAAAAAAACTATCACAGAACTCAATAAAATTAGTACCAATAGATTAGACTCACCCCCAGAAATCCGAATATGTAGCCTGTTTTAAAAACCGACGTCGTTTGGCTCGTCAACCGTCGTCGAAGACTTTACCGTCAACGTTGTATTCTCGGTGTCTAACCCTCTGCGTATATTATTACCTCCTAACTAATAAGCCTAATATAGATATACTAAGGATGATGAGTCACCTCAATTAGGTGGCTTAGTTTTATAACTTTCCCATTTTTACTATGAAACCCCCTCTAGTTTGCTAGTTTTGCAATTACGCCCCTATTAATTATGAAACTGTATTAAAACTATCCCAAACCTAAATGGGTATTTGTCTATGTCTCGCATGGGTCCCATAAGTGGTCCCATATAATTAGATGAAGTTACTAATTAGCCTACTAATTATAAAACGTGTTCAAGTCGTGCTCACAAAGGTATCCCTAATTGACCCCAAAAGTGGTTACTACCTAATAACATGATATTATTAACAATCAAATAATAAATCATTTAAGCCTTAATAAACATTTAGGCACATAGGATGTTCCACATATTACTGTCCCATCTCAACTGGGACCCAACAACACATATTCCAACTTGGGACTGCCACACTGGCCAATTCTGGGTTCCTAATTGGACACCCAAAAACAACTTAGTGAGTTAAACCCACTTCCAATATGTGTCACATAACACTATAATTATCATTAACTCATGATTATGCATGCTAAAGCAATAATAAATATAACTGCGGGAGCGGGTGTCACATCTCTCCCCTCCTTAAAAAGGAGTTTGTCCCCAAACTCGTAGTACCTCATCTCTCGAACAAGAATGGATACTTCTCTTTCATTTCATCTTCTCTTTCCCACGTGGCTTCCTCAACAGATTGATTTCGCCACAGCACCATAACTAAAGGAATAGTCTTTGTTCGCAAAACTTGCTCTTTTCTGTCAAGAATCTTGATTGGATGCTCGATATATGTCAAGTCTTCCCTGACTTCCAACGGTTATGGAATAATCACTTTCTTCAGATCTGATACACATTTCCTTAACATTGATATGTGAAATACATCATGCACATTAGCTAATTCTGGTGGTAATTCTAACCGATAAGCTATTGGTCCAACTCTGCCAATGATATCAAATGGCCCAACATACCTTGGATTTAACTTTCCTCGTTTTCCAACTCTTGTAATCCCCTTTGTCGGCGATACCTTTAAGAATACGAACTCCCCAATTTCAAACTCCATCGGTCTTCTTTTCAAGTCTGCATAGCTTTTATATCTACTTTGTGCTGTTTGAAGTCGTTGTGGTATTGTCTTTATCTTTTCCGTAGTCTGCTGAACAATTTCAGGCCCTATCAATCTGCTCTCACCAACCTCGGTCCAACAAAGTGGAGAACGACACTTACGCCCATATAAAGCCTCAAAAGGCGCCATCCCAATACTGGATTGATAACTATCATTATAAGCAAATTCAGCCAATGGCAAGTGCTCTTCCCAATCACCTTTAAAATCCAAAACACAAAGTCGAAGCATATCTTCTAGTATCTGAATTACACGTTCTGATTATCCATCGGTTTGAGGATGGAAGGCTGTGCTGAAACTCAATTTAGTACCCATTGCTCTCTGCATCCCTTGCCAAAATCTTGATGTAAATGCACTATCTCGATCAGAGACTATAGATACTGGAACTCCATGAAGTCTCACAATTTCTTGAACATGTAATTCAGCTAACTTCTTCGGATCATTGGTCTTAATTGGTAGAAAACGTGCTGACTTGGTCAATCGATCAACGATTACCCATACACTGTCATTTGACTTCCTAGACCTCGGTAACCCTCTCACGAAATCCATTGTGATATTTTCCCATTTCCACTCTGGTATAGGTAGTGGTTCCAATTTTCTCGCTGGTTTTTGATGTTCTACCTTTACCCTCTGACAAGCCACACACTTTGCCACATGTTCTGCCACTTCACGTTTCATCCCTGACCACCAATAGATCTCTCGCAAATCACGATACATCTTAGGACTACCCGGATGGATTGAGTACCTCGTATTGTGCGCCTCTTCCAAAATTACTTCCTTGATACCATCTATGTTGGGTACACAAACCCGATTCTTGAATTTCAATATACCATTCTCAAAAATAAATTCTGGTTGCTTACCTTCAGGTATCTCATCATGAATCTTCTTGAATATTGGATCTTGAAGCTGTTTGGCTCGAATTTCATCAATAAGGGACGGATGTGCAATAATGGCTGACATTAGATCACCTCTAGTTTCTGGAATCACCTCCAACTTTAGATGCTCCATTTCCCGAATTAACTTTTCTTGTGAAGTCAAAGCATAGGCCAAATTAGTTGTAGACTTTCGACTCAGCGCATCGGCCACCACATTAGCTTTCCCTGGATGATACTGGATTGTCAAGTCATAATCCTTCATTAACTCTAACCACCTTCTTTGCCTCATATTCAATTCCCGTTGTGTAAACAGATATTTCAAACTCTTGTGATCAGTGTAAATTTCACATTTTTCCCCGTAGAGATAATGCCTCCAAATCTTCAAAGCAAAGATAATCGCCGCTAACTCAAGATCATGAGTCGGATAATTCACTTCGTGTGGCCTTAACTGTCGTGAGGTATAGGCACTTACCTTGTTGTTTTGCATCAAAACAAAACCTAAACCTCGGTATGAAGCATTGCTGTATATCACAAACCCTGTAGTACCTGTGAGGGGATGGTCAATATTGGTGCTGTCATCAAACGAGTCTTCAATTCAACAAAACTTTCTTTACATACCGAACTCCAAATGAAAGGAACATCTTTTCGCATAAGTTGTGTCATTGGCATCGCAATTCTTGAAAAAATTTCCACGAACCTTCGGTAATATCCAGCTAATCCCAAGAAGCTTCGCACCTCTGGCACACTTGTTGGCGACTTCCAATTGGCTACAACTTCAACTTTCTGCGGATCTACTGATATACCCTCCTTTGAAATCACGTGCCCCAAAAATGCTATCTCAGTTAACCAGAATTCACATTTTTTCAACTTTCCGAATAGCTTCTTTTCACGAAGTCGTTGTAGGACTAACCGTAGATGCCTCGCATGATCTTCTACGCTCTTGGAGTATATTAAGATGTCATCTATGAATACAATTGCAAACTCATCCAGATAGTCTTTAAACACTCGATTCATCAAATCCATAAATGCTGCCGGTGCGTTCGTAACTCCAAAAGGCATAACAAGAAATTCATAATGACTATAACGGGTCCTGAATGCTGTCTTCTCCACGTCTTCTTCTTTGACCTTTAACTGGTGATAACCCGATCACAAATCAATCTTAGAAAAGACCTGGGCTCCTTGAAGTTGATCAAACAAGTCATCAATTCTAGGCAACGAATACTTGTTCTTGATAGTTAACTTGTTGAGTTCTCGATAATCGATACACATCCTCATAGTCCCGTCTTTCTTCTTGACCAACAAAACTGGTGCACCCCATGGTGATACACTAGGTCGAATGAATCCCTTATCTAGAAGATCTTGCAGTTGAATCTTCAACTCTTTCAACTCCACCGGTGCCATTCTGTACGGTGTTTTCGATACTGGCTGAGACCCCGAGGCTACTTCAATAGTAAATTCAATTTCCCGCTCAACTAGTACATCAGGTAGATCTTCGGGAAAGACATCTGGGAACTCTCGCACAACTGAAATATCTTCTACTCTAGTCCCTGTGACCTGTGTGTCAATTATTGAACATAAGAACCCCCGACAACCTTGTTTCAACAACTTGCCTGCCCGTATTGCTGAAACCAAATATGGAGGTGCTACAACACCAGTTCCCTGAAAACTAAACTCTCCTTGTCCCATTGGTCGAAAAGTAACCCTTTTTTGTCCACAATCGATAGTAGCTTGGTTTGCGGATAACCAGTCCATACCCAAAATTATGTCAAAATAATTAACGGCCAACGGAATTAAATTCACTGTCAAAACCCTATCATTTATCCTGATGTCACATGCTTTAAATATTGATGAGGTCACCATAGATTTGCTTAAGGGTAAAGATATCGACAAATCATACCCCAAAGGTTCTGACATGCTGTCTAAATGTCTAACAAATTCATGTGCAACAAAAGAATGTGTTGACCCTGAATCTATTAAAACATGCGCCGGGTGTGAACAAATGAGTAATGTACCTGACATGACAGAATCGGCTACTGTAGCATCCCCCGCTGTTAGTCGATAATACCTTCCTTGTCTTTGTTCTGGCCCTTTCCCTTTATCCACACTTGTCCCTGGTTTTACCCCAGTTGATGCCACAGAGCCTGTCCCTCGTTGTTGTCTTGTTAGGCATTCTTTGGCTTATGTCCTAGCTGGCCACATTCAAAGCATTTTCCCTTATTGTCTAGATTTATGCTCCCCGTACTTTGAGTTCGAGCTTGTGAGCAATTTCTCGCTATATGCCCATTCTGCTTGCAGATATTGCATACTAACGTCAAGTGGCATACACCCCAATGTTGACGATTGCACGTTGGACATAATATGCGACTCTCCCCAGATAAGGAACTTCCCCTTTGAACTCCTAAGCTAGAACCAGAACCTCGCGAGAACGGCTTCTTAAAGAAACCTTGTCCTTTACTTTTTCCCTCGGCTGGCCGCTTATTCTGTTGGCTCTGTTTATACTTGTCAATATCCCCTTCTGTGATCAAAGCAACATCTTGCACATCGGCCACCTTTCTGAGTTGATGTGTATCTACTCGGCTTCTAATATTATCTCGTAGGCCTTCTTCAAATTTACGTGCTCTATCCACCTCTCTTGGTACTGTTTGATGTGCAAATCGAAGTAAACTATTGTACTTAGCTGCGTACTCATTTACTATCATATCCCCTTGTTGTAGATTTGCAAACTCACGACCCAACTGTGTCTTAACGGATGCTGGAAAGTACCGCTTGTAGAAAATCTTTACAAATCTGTCCCATGTCTCTGGTGCCCCTTGTTCAATCACATTTGTCCACCAGTTTTGAGCTTCACCCTTCAAAGTGTCGGTAGCACACATTATCTTTTCCTCGTTTGTACACTCCACTGCCCGAAAGATACGATTCATATCCATCACCCAATGGTCGGCTTGTGATGGATCTGGGCCTCCATCAAACTGACTTGGTTTTCTTTTATAAAATTGTTCAATGACTCCCCGCTCGGCCCGTGGTTGTGGGTTTGCAGGTCTATCACGTCCCATCTGATCACTTACTGCCTTCACAAAATTGCTTACCACATCTTCTAGGTGGTCCATCCTCGAATGAGGTGAATGCTCCCGATTATGATCCATTTTCTTACCTGCCAGTCAATTGACATAAATATATTGCATGCTATGCCAATATGTTATATAACAACATAGCAACAATTATTCATATGCATTCATGAAATGCATTTACATGCTCGTCATCTACGCGTACTCTCAATCTTCGTCTCTCGTACCCAAGTCTCTAAGCCTAATGCTCTGACACCACTAAATGTCATGCCCCGGAACCACTCAGATGATCCTAGGACACGTGGCACGCCACCAAGGCTTAACCCCAGTTATTAAAGTTCCAAAATAAGTTTAAAATAACTTAAACCAAAGAAGCTCAACAATAATAATAATAATAATAATAAAAAAACAAAATCCTGTCTTTGCAATTAGTCAAAAACCCTGTTTTAGCAAGTAGTAAATTTTCATATAATAATACCATATCACCAGTTAAAATCAACACTAGTGCTTTAAACCATTTAGAATAAAAACCAAAGTCACAAACATGAGCTTCCAAGTTCAAGCAAGAGTTTTTAAACACTTTAAATAAAAATACTAAAAATAACCATTTACAATCATCCGCACCCAACACCTGGAATACTTACTACTCTTATAAAGCAAGTGTCCAATTTATACAAGCAGATTACTACATGAGATAATGGCCCAACTAAAATGTAAAGCTTAACTAAAAATATTACATAAGTCTTAAACCAACCCAAATATGACTCGTACTACAATCTAGATTAAAACCGATTAATTACAACTATATTGCAAGCTTTAAACTAAAAAGCAAGTAATTATTAACAAGGTTACAACAATCCCCAAAACCCATGCACTAGCCAGCCACTTCCCAGCTCACTTCCCCGATTCCTCGCCGCGATCACCTACGATGGTTATTTAATAACCACTACAATATATAAGCTATATGCTTAGTGAATAATGCTAATCATGATCGTGGGTAATAAACATGCTCAATTCAACATATTACAAATAACTATAGTCTCTGACAATTACTAGCTCACTCCCACCACTATCGGCTAGCCCGCGACTCCACTCCCCAAGCCCACGTGACTAGTCATGACCCACGCCCTCACACGTGCGGTCCCATAGGCCTCTGGCTGCCGTGGTCATCACCACAAAGATTACCTCATGGTGGTATAGAACTAGCAATTTCCATTGACCCAAATAGGCAACTCAACATGCTCATTTAATCATTACGCCGTGCTTACACAAATAAATTGGGCCTAATTTAACCACATGAATTTTGCCCAATAATAAATTAAATAAATTAAATTACGCTAATTACACATGCTTTGGCATTACAATTGAACCCAACATGAAAATCATCCAAATATCAAAATTAACATCACTTACCTCTTGGGTTTCGCTCCTAATTGCGAAATTAAAGTCCTACTAGAACCAGGTACAAACCCTATACATAAATTACAAGTTATAAGCTTAAACCCCAAAATAGATCACGGAAAAACTATCACAGAACTCAATAAAATTAGTACCAATAGATTAGACTCACCCCCAGAAGTCCGAATATGTAGCCTGTTTTAAAAACCGATGTCGTTCGGCTCGTCAACCGTCGTCGAAGACTTTACCGTCAACGTTGTATTCTCGGTGTCTAACCTTCTGCATATATTATTACCTCCTAACTAATAAGCCTAATATAGATATACTAAGGATGATGAGTCACCTCAATTAGGTGGCTTAGTTTTATAACTTTCCCATTTTTACTATGAAACCCCTACTAGTTTGCTAGTTTTACAATTACGCCCCTATTAATTATGAAACTGTATTAAAACTATCCCAAACCTAAATGGGTATTTGTCTATGTCTCGCATGGGTCCCATAAGTGGTCCCATATAATTAGATGAAGTTGCTAATTAGCCTACTAATTATAATACGTGTTCAAGTCGTGCTCACAAAGGTATCCCTAATTGACCCAAAAAGTGGTCGCTACCTAATAACATGATATTATTAACAATCAAATAATAAATTATTTAAGCCTTAATAAACATTTAGGCACATAGGATGTTCCACATATTACTGTCCCATCTCAACTGGGACCCAACAACACATATCCCAACTTGGGACTGCCACACTGGCCAATTCTGGGTTCCTAATTGGACACCCAAAAACAACTTAGTGAGTTAAACCCACTTCCAATATGTGTCACATAACACTATGATTATCATTAACTCATGATTATGCATGCTAAAGCAATAATAAATATAACCGCGGGAGCGGGTGTCACAGTAGTAAACAGGAAAAAAATTACAGTGTGTAACAGAGTTGGCTGGAGATGGTGAAGATCTCCGATTTGGTTTTGGAGACTTCGTTTTCCACAATTTTGTTCCTCAAGAGCATTTCACTTTGGTGATATGAGTGTGTATTGTAATTCCGACAATATTATACAAGTAAGTGTTCTCCTTTGATATCCACTAGTATTTCTCATTCGTTTTGCTCTCAATGAGGAGTAACTAGTGTATTATTGACAAACCTGAGACATGCAAGTGATATTTACCCTTAAATTTCAAAGAGAGACCATAGTACCACACTGGCTAAGATTCTCCAAGAAGAAAAAAAAATACTTCCCTTAGACATTGATGTGGCATGCTAGTATATTATTTAATACAGTTAACTTTTAGGTCATATATGTGACATCAATTTGTGAAAAATAAAAATAACGAGCATTCCAGTATACTGACTCTTTGTTATATATTATGGGAGTGATCTGTAGTCACTCTCTCAAATTATATGGAGAAGACCTCTTTTCATTTTGTGTGTTGATTGAATCAAGGATGAATCGAGAAAAAAAGTAGGGGCAACCACCCTATATTTAAAAAAGGCGTCTGTTTATATTGTTACTATTCATAAATATGCTTAAAGTATAATAGACTTGTCCGTCCATGTTTGAAAATTGTTAAGTTGACCCTCCTGAACTAGATTCATGGATTTGTCTTTGATTGAAACCATATATCTATCCCTCCATAGTAACTCTAGGTTTCGTTCCTCATAGAGAGATGTGCAGTTCACAATACCCTTTTCTCTTTTATACATAACTAGTCGACACCCCGTGCTACGCACGGGATTTGAAATTGGAATCTTGTGAGATTGAACAGAAAATACTGGAACTTGTTAAATTGAGCTTTTGTCGAATAATACAATATATAAATTACAAAGCCCCAACTCTGTTGCCAAACACAGCATAAATCTATCCATTGTACTCTATGTTGAAGAAGAAAGTTTTCTTTCCTCAAAATTCCGATTTTGATAACAAGTGTAAGAACACCCACCCGATTTTAACCCCAATACCTGATGGAGCATCACATAATAAGTAAATATAAGTTACAGAACAACCTTTATTGGTCTCTAGAAAATCATTTATCACAACTCAATTAAGACCAATAGAACTCCAAAACCAGGTGGAGCATCCTGTAAACCAATGTACTTAATACCATAAAATGGAAACTGAAGTGAGTTTTCAGATGTTTTCGATGTTGGAAGTGACATTATGTAACCATATATCAGCATATAGGACATCACTCAATGAAATGCAATCATTGTGGGAGTTTTGTTCCACATGTAGAAATGCGGTATAAGTGGACTCTTTATATTTCATAGTTATGTCAACTCATTGCAAAATAGTATAGTAGCTTTTGACTTTAACAACTACACTCCTTAGAGCTATCTTTACCAAAAGTAGTGGCCAACACATGTGACTGTAGGACCTACTGAATTTTTATTGGAAGAGGATGAAGAGGTCCAACCATTATTGTAGGTGGTTCCAATGACATATGTACGAGCATTGCCCCTTTTCATATGGACGTTGCACAAGTCTTGTTCCAATTCTTTCGGTTAATATTAATATGTTATATGGTGCAACGGACCTTTAAAAAATGTTGAAGCAAAGTATGCACCCTTGTAGAATGTCCTGCATTTTAAAGATGTATACATTTTTTACATCCATAAAATGATTAAAAAGATGATCTTCATAGTTCCATCAACGGGAATTTTGTAATTTAACATTGGATTCTTAAAATCATGAGTTCTGATATTCTGAATGAACATAGAAATGACAATGTAAGAAGAAATATGGTGAAGTCGCTAATTTTCCTAAATAGATCTATTCATGAAGTTGGATTCACCACAAGATACTATACAAATTATAATGATATTAATCACATTCTCCTATCGGAAAAAAAAAAAAATTTCACATTCAAGTGAGAACCAAACTTTAGTTTTTGCATTCAAACACATTGAAAGAGAGAGCCAGAGAGTGTTAAGCTCACGTTGTAATCTTTTTGAGCCAGATTGGTATATCTTCTGCAACAATAAAAAAAGGAAAGAGTAAAGCCAATAAGATTCCTCACATTTTGAAACCTAATATGCCATCAATGAATAAATAGGCTGAGACTTTAAAAGTTCTATTAGTACCTTAGAAATGTCTTGATTGTGGGATTGCTCATTGCGAAACTTCATAAATTTGAGTACATCAGCCTCCATCTTCACCACCTCTTCCTTTGTGTATGTGTTATCCAATATATTACAGAAGTCCTCAACATGTGGAGGATTGATCCACTCATACTTTCTAAAATGATAACAAAATAATAATAATAAAGAATCAAAAGTAACAATCAGACCTAAATTTTTAAAGAAACTCAAATTCTTCTTAAAGAAGTCTGGATACTAACGCTGCTCTAAGCATTGAAGACACACCCAGTAGCTACTTCCTCGGTCACGTTATATCTTTTTATGAGAACTACATTAATGTTGGTTTGAAAAACTACCAATTTTGAGACGAAGGGAATATTATACTCGACACGGGGTTCTAACACTTGTACGATTAAGGTTAATACTTGGGACACACCCATTCACACAACTTTTGGGACACAACCCAAAATATGTGTCAATCTCTCTCCTGTGTCACTGTAGGGTCCATTGACATTACAAGAGAGAGAGACATCTTTTGGGTTGTGTCCCAAAAGTTGTGTTTGGGTGTGTCCCAATCTTTACCCTTTAAATAGGTTCACTTATGAACCATATAATCAGTTATTGGCATCCCAAACAGACCCTTAAACTATAAAATAGAAGTCAACTAAGTACTGTCAAGAATCAGGCAAATAAGCCTTATCACTAAATGATAAAAAAAACTTTGACACTGTCTCATTTGATAGTCAATCAAGTAATAGAGAAATCGACACAGCCAAAAAAAAAGTTACAGAGAAATTGATTAGTCTTAAATAAGGATATTGTGAAGGATGTATGCTCTGAAAATATAGGACAAAAACTATAGATATGTTTTAAGTATACATGAATTCCTCTTCTCTTCGCTGAGTAATCACAAAATGAGACATAACAAAGGCCTATACCAATGTAGAAGGATAACAATGTCTATGTAAGTTCAATATTTGGGGAAGGAAAATACCAAAAGTAAAGTGGGTTGATATAGCAACTTAATTTCATCCCAAACTTATTTGGCCCAAGGGAGGGTGTTTATCCTCTGGGTGATAATCTGAAAATAAGCAGTCAATCTTCTACGTCATGAGATCAAGTGCATTTTAAAGGCATATGGACACAATGATTATATCAACATCTGAAGGTGCACTTTGTTGATGTATGAATTACATTATACAAAGCCATTAAGGAGCAATAGTGCATGTAAATTCATAAAGTAATGCTATGTTTCCCAAATATTGAATCCCAATTTGGTTCTCAAATGGTTTGTCAATTGTACCATGTGATACCACCGATGACTATCACAGCATGTGGTACAACTGACAAAGCATTTGGGAATCAATTTAGGATGCCAAATATTGGAAGCATAGCATAATTCAAATACATAACATTGAAACAATTATACACAGATAGATTAAGACAATTACTCAACTGATCAGAAGAGAAAGTAAATTTTTAAAAATTAAATAATGTGCTTTGTTTGGAATGGCCTATCAAATACACGGTTGTAATGTGGTAGATAAATAGTTTATGTGGGTTGCATAAGAAGGTAAGGCAGGGACAAAGGGTGAAAGAGGGCAGAACCAATATAGTGTAAAAACCATTACTTGGAAAACCTCCAATTGCAAGACCAACAAAGGAATACCTTTATAAAATTTTGCAAACCCTAAATCTGTAAAAATATAGTAAATCAATTAATTAGATAGGGTAAATCAGATTTTTGCAAGCCCTAAATCAGTAAAATCTATAATGAATCAATTATTTAGATAGGAAGCAAAAAGGTGGAAGTAAAGGAAGGTAAATCTTATCACTGATCTATGTGTTTGTTCATGTAGATTGAAAAATGATGTCACTTACTCCGGATCAATTTAGGAAAGTAGGATTGGGGATAACTCCATCTCCATTTCTTACGCCTAGATGTACTGTGGGTATAAGCAATTGTACTTGAATGCATATGTGTACATGTAAGTATATCTCTGTAGTGTACATGAATAGCCTTACAATCGTATATACATATAGTAACCATGTGAGCAAGGATTGGAAGACAGAGACAGAAGCTTCAAGTCGTCGATACACGTATATACATGGAGGAAGACTGAACGAAGGTCTTAAATGCGTCAAATCTCAATTTTTGGAAGACGGGAAGAGGAGAGGAGAAGGCGCTCTCAAATCTCAATTTTTTGGAAGATGAATTGCTAAAAGAAAAAAGATGAGAGAGGTTGAAGATAAGAAAGAGAAAAGAGAGGCCCAGAAGCAAGAGAGAGAGAGAGAGAGAGAGAGAGAGAGAGAGAGAGAGCCACGTAGGATTTTTTAGGAGAAGAATAGGTTACTGATGTGGCAAGTTGTGGAGGCTTGGTTTGCCTCACTTTTTATATAGATATAATAGGAGTAATGTTAGATGCACAACAAAAATGCACAATTAAATGCACAACCTGCTTAAAATTGTTAGACCTCGTGCTGAAAAAACTGTGATACACCCAAAATTGGCTCTATCTTATGACCGAGCGGTTCAAATCAGCAGCTAGTCCATACCCCGGGCAAATTATGCACAACTCCTCAGAAGCATCAGCCTGAGCGGTTTATTCTACTCATCATCCCGAGCGGTTCATCTACGACCCGGCCAACAGGACGGGAAAACCGCACAGGCACATCCCACCGCGGGAACAGCTCATCTGGGCCCACAGACATGATCCCGGGCATTACGGGCAGTTTTCTACTCAAGCTAGAAGACTAATGGAAAGCGTACACTATTTCCTAATCCAATTAGGAAATCCCCATAATTAATGTCAATCTATATCAATAGGATTATATTTCCTTATCCATGTATGAGTAGGTCTCTTGCATCTATAAAAGAGACCTCTCACCCCCCATTGAGGGGGCCGCCAACTCTTTAGTCTACACAGCACCTCTATAAAATTCACCATTATACACATACACCCAGCCGGTATTACTGGTAGTGCCGTCCCTCTTTGTTGGCTCACCAGGCCCGCCGGTGATCTGCTAGTGAACGTGGTCAGACACACCCGTGAACGTAGGTACCTTCATTAACAGGGTCGAATCACATAAAAAAAAATAGTCTCTCACTCTTTCTCTCTCTTCAAATTGCTCTACTTTACTCTTACCAATTTCTGGCATCATCAGTTTGGAGCCGTCTGTGAGAATCGACAAGTCTTCTCATCAACAAATCTCTTGACTGATCATTATGCCACCGAAGAAGGGTAAGAAGGTTGATCAGCAGCCCGACCGGGATGTTCCTCCGGCCCCGGCACCGGCAGCGGCTGTGGCAGCCATGACATCTGAGCAGATCACCGCGACCCTCATGCAACTCCTAGAGGGCCAGCATCAAATCCAGCAACAAATTGAAGCCCTGCTAGCCCAGCACAGCAGTCCTCCAGGGGCCGGGAAACGACCCGGGAACGTTGCGTACTGTCAGGAACCGATCTTGACCAGACAACGTGCCCGAGCCAACCCGTCCCGTGTTGAGGATGCCAAAGATATCAACAGTGGGTGTGCTGTCCGAAAGGAAAGGCAGGAGCATACGTCCGGAGAATCAGTCCAGGGTCACTCGGTCAAGAGCCGAGTTGTCCCTAAGCGAACGGTTACCCAGAGCCATAGCCGAGCCCGAACCCAGAGGACAGCACACCACCATGAAGAAGAAGCCTCTTCCACCAATCCGACCAACCCCTCAGATACTGGTCGGGAAGGATTGGAAGCCCGAATCAAGGACTTGCAGAAGCAGATCGACGGAGTGACCAAAAAGCTTGGTCAAAGCCATGTTCAGAATCTTACCAATACCGAGACAGTGTCACCATTCTCCAGCCAGATCACGAGGTTTGCCATCCCGCGCAAGTTTAAGCAGCCTCGCCTAGATCCCTACAACGGCTCGGGAAGCCCGGTCAACCACGTCCGGACCTATAAGGCTCGGATGGCCCTAGCTACCAACTCTGATGAACTGTACTGTCTAGCCTTCTCCAGCACTTTGAAAGGCCCGGCCGCCTACTGGTTCTACTCCTTGAGACCCCGATCGGTCTGCAGTTTCGAACAACTCAGCAAGCGATTCATCAACCAGTTCACCGGCATCCATGAACGGCCAAAGCCAGACATGCAGCTACTGACAATCAGACAACGGAATAATGAGTCCCTCAAGGAGTTCACCGACCGATTCAACCAACAGAAGCTTCAAATCCGCAATTTGAACGAGACAATCGCCATCATAGCCTTCTGCTCGGGAGTTCAACATACCAAGTGCGCCGCGTCGTTCCACAGAAACCAAGAGGAAACTTTGATTGAGCTCTCTGAGAGGGTTGGAAAATACATTGACACTGAAGAGTTTCTGAAGACTAAATACACCGGGTAAGAGAGTAACGAGTCTTCCAGAAGTAAGCGAAAGCGAGGTCAGCCCGGGAGTTCTGACAGTTCTTCCAGTTCACAGCAGTCCAGGTCAGGCAGCCCCGACCCGACCTCCAGTTCACAGTGGTCTGAGTCCAGCAGCCCTGACCCGACCTCCAGTTCACATCGGTTAGGATCAAGCAGTTCCAACTTTGTCTCCGGCACAGAGAGATCAGGAGTCTGATGATCCTAATCCGACCCCCTGTCTCCATCGGTCTACAAGAGCCCGACTATAGTGGTACTTGCTTGCTCACCACATGAGGCTCCACCGATTGTCAGAGAGCCCTTCCAAAGACCTCGGGCCTAACCCCGAGGCATAAAAAGACCTCGAGCTTCGAACTCAGGCACTAAAAAGACCTCGGGCTCCGAACTCAAGCACAAAAGACCTCGGGCTCCGAACCCAGGCACCAAAGACCTCGGGGTCACGCCCGAGGCACCGGCTTCGCTTAGGTCCAACCGACGATGGAGCCAAACCTCCTAGGTGGCTGATGATGGCAAGCTTCAATAGACCCTGTAACCACCATGTTCCAGGTCGGTTACCTACAGTCATAGCCTCTGTAAGACCCTCGTCTTAGCGAAAGCTTGGGGGGCAAGACGGCGTAGTGAACTAAACAGGTAATCACAACGGGTATCTACAGGCCTCGCGGATAACCAAGTCAAAATCTTGGACAGACCGAGCACCTACAGTACTCAGAGGCAATAACTCCACTTAGGTCCAGACCGACGATAGAAGTGACTAAAATCTCTTAGGTTGGCCGACGATAGAGGAGCAAAAGGACCCTAAAGCAACGTGATTTAGGTCGGCTCCACCAACATGGTCAAGCTCTTCTCCCAACAGTCTTGACGAAGGCTAACTGGGCGGAAGACAACCATCCTGGGGAGTTAACATAAAATGACCCTAAAGCAATACGCTTTAGGTCGGTTTTTCCAACATGGTCAAATTCTTCTTCCACAGCATTGACGAAGGTTCACGGGCAGAAGATAACCATCCTGGAGGCTAACTCAAGCAAAAAGACTCCAAAGTAGGCCGAGTCTCAAATCCCGGTCACTTCCCGAGCATTCAAAAACTCCGAATTAGGCCGGGTCTCAACTCCCGGTCAGTTCCCGAGCGCCTAAAAGTCCTGAGCTAGGCTGGGTCTTAACTCTCAGCCAGTTCCCGAGGACTCATCAGACTCAAAAGCCCCGAAGCAGCTTCCACAAGCACTCAGACAGCGGCAAGTAACATCAAACTGATTTCCAAACTTGCCCCGATATAGCATCTGGCCAATCTTGGAAATGGGGGGCAGCTGATACACCCAAAATTGGCTCTATCTTATGACCGAGCAGTTCAAATCAGCAGCTAGTCCATGCCCGGGCAAATTATGCACAACTCCTTAGAAGCATCAGCCCGAGCGGTTTATTCTACTTATCATCCCGAGCGGTTCATCTACGACCCGGCCAACAGGACGGGAAAACCGCACAGGCACATCCCACCGCGGGAACAGCTCATCCGGGCCCACAGGCATGATCCCGAGCATTACGGGCAGTTTCCTACTCAAGCTAGAAGACTAATGGAAAGTGCACACTATTTCCTAATCCAATTAGGAAATCCCCATAATTAATGTCAATCTATATCAATAGGATTATATTTCCTTATCTATGTATGAGTAGGTCTCTTGCATCTATAAAAGAGACCTCTCACCCCCCATTGAGGGGGCCGCCAACTCTTTAGTCTACACAGCACCTTTATAAAATTCACCATTATACGCATACACCCTGTCGGTATTACTGGTAGTGCCGTCCCTCTTTGTTGGCTCACCAGGCCCGCCGGTGATCTGCTAGTGAACGTGCTCAGACACACCCGTGGACGTAGGTACCTTCATTAACAGGGTCGAATGACATACAAAAAAATAGTCTCTCACTCTTTCTCTCTCTTAAAATTGCTCTACTTTACTCTTACCAATTTCTGGCATCATCAAACTGTACACCTTTTTTTTTTTTTGTCTTTTTGTGTGTACAGACTTTTCAGCACGAAGTCCAACAATTTTAAGCTAGTTGTGCATTTGATTGTGCATTTTTTTGTGCATCTAACATTTCCGGATATAATAGATATAATAGATAGATAGACATAATAGATAGATGATGCCTAGCTAGAAAAGACAATTTTTTTCAAATAGAAGAAATGGCCAAGCGATGCCCTCTAGAAAATAGTTCTTCTGCATAAAAATTCAACAAGCTTATGCACAGAATAATTGGAATTCGGGCTTATGACTAGCCCATGAATGATCTTGTGGCCCTGCTCACCGACTCACCGAGCAGGTGGGTAAACATTCATGCCTCAAAAATCACTTTTTTTTTTTCTTTTCTTCTTCGCCATTTTTTTTTTGTTTTTGTTTTTGTTTTTGGTTGAAGCAACAATTAAAAGTAGCAAATGACGAGTAAGTCTTTGGGTATAAACAATTCTCATAAACACAATTTACAAACACCACAATGTATCTATCTCTCTTTTACATCTCTCTTTTTTAGTGGGATTCGCTGACACTGTGAGATCCACTCACCCCTTGACGGCTCGGCCGCTACATGTCAAGATCCAACCCAAAGCCTTTTGACTGGCTGCTACATGTCAGGTCCAAGATGGCATAGGTGCCTAGGCCAGAGACGCCTTCTGCCCTTCGTAGGAATGTGCAGTTAGGCCCAGGCCCAAAGCCCGCACTACGGGCCCAAGAACCTAGTTACCAAGCCTATTGTGGCTCACCTGAAGGTAAGGTACGTACTGAGTCTCCAATCCATCAATCAGCTTCAGGATAGGAATATCACTCGTCCATATCCATTACAATTACATTATAGATAAGTATGAAAGCAATTCATGGACTAGAATTTTGGGTGTCAAAATTTGCTTTGAAAAACAATTCATGGACTAGAATTAACTAACACAATTTATTGGAACTTCAAGGATGAAAGTAAAAGTGGGATAAGCTTTTAAGTCATTGACATTGCAACAATTATTTCAATGCCAAACAATGATTTTCCACCTCCAAAGAGATGCGCAAACCTTGAAGTGTTTGAGCCAATTGTTGGAGCAACCAAATTCTCAGTGACACAACAAATTTGAGAAATTTTATTGTAAGGGACAATAATTGCAAGCCTAAAAGAATCGATAAAAAGGTTGAGAAAGAGAGTTTCCTTCAAATTTGGATTAAGCTCTCATTTCATGAAAGATAATTTGTGATCAAATGCCTATTATGTCCATTTAAAATAACAACAATGCTAGGGACGAAAACACTTTAGACAAACAGTTACAAACACATTTTATCTCTCTTCTGTGTGGCATTGTAGGGTCCGCCTTTACAGTGCTGCCCAGGAGAGAGATAGAGTGTGTTTGTAACTGTTTATGTAAAGTGTGTGCCCCGAATATTACCCTTAAAATAAAACTCCACCGAAGATTAATCCCTTATCCACAGACATGCATTGGACACCTTTTTCATTATACTTTTGATCACTGCTCCAAGAGAGAAACTTAATGAATCTTGTGATGAATACTTTTTTTTGCTTATCTTTGATAAAGGGGCTAAACCATAGCTTTAAACTTTAAATGTAGGCTACCCACTTATTATTATCATAGGAGGGGACAATCATATTTGCTTTCGTTTGGAAACTTTCATGAACAAGCAATTTGGTCCAATTAAATGGAGTTAGTTGGAGACAAATCTATCTCTCTCTCTCTCTCTCTCTCTCTCTCTCTCTCTCTCTCTCTCTCTCACACACACACACACACACACAAAAAAAAAAGACATTGTCAAAATGAAATGCCGCTTGAACATTCACATAATCCATCTCAAGCAATCATTCTTTTGTATGTTGGATGTGCCTACACCTTTTATATCAAATAGAAGAAGAATGCTACAATTCTTAAATTTGCAACATTTCACAAGTGACGTGACAGTGTAGTCACCTTTAATTATAGTGAAATAATTTAAAATTTATTGAAAGTTATTCAGAATGGTCCCACTTCCACATCATTTTCAAATTTAAATTTACTACACAATTAGAAAGCTGCAAAGTAAGTGCACCAACACATTAACAAATGTTTGTGATTGTTACTTGTGTCTAGTAATGACATAGAGAAATTTTTAATAGAAAACTCAGTTTCTACATAGGGTGGTTTTAATTAATGGCGCCAATGCAGTTTAAACTATAGTGGGGCCATCTCAATGTTTGATGCTATTTGTGTTGGATTTGAAATCATGACCTCTTTTTGAGCACTTAGATATTGATTGATTTTCAAAGTGTTCGGAAAAATTTACATTGATATAATTGGAAAACAGAAATAAATTCTTGATTACAAACTGGAAAATAGAACTTGAACAGAAATAGAATTACAATATGTAAACAGAAAGCAATAACAGGAAAACTATAACAAAAATAAGATCAAATCGAGGCCTGTAAAATTTCACAGTTTCCTTAAAACAGATTCGCTGCCTCACCGGATGTGCTTGAGGAAATCGTCGGCGTCTGTCTCCCAGGATACAGCGGCTTCTAGCAGTAGTACTTGCACAATATACAACTGCTCTGACGAACCAACTATGTTCTGTGTCTCTCTCTCTGAAACTGAAAGGATTGGAAGGAGGAACTCTCTGAAGAACAGTATGTCAAGTGTATCTAGATTGAGGGAGATACATACATGTATATATGGATTAATTGGATTTAATCTATGATTTATCACATAGTCTTTTCAGTTTCTGTAACTCTTTCAGAAATCCCAAAGGTTTCTGCAATGTTAAACATGTGCAGAAATTCCAAGGGTCTCTCAATAGAGAAATAGAAAAAGCCAAAACTTGAGGGGTCTAAAAAGAAATATTCTGTGCGGGCCGCACCCGCACACTCACGACCCGACCCGACCGATCGGACGGCGGCGGCGCGCGTGTGCGTGTGTGGAGTAAACCCAAAGGGCCTTAGGTCCTCCCCCTTCCACAAAACTGGGTACCCCTTGGGGCCCAAACCCAAAACATGAAGTAGCCTTATAAATACACTAAAGGGTACTTCTAGTTTTCCTATGTGGGACAAGGCAAGTTGTGAACCTCTTTCATTTCAACAACTCCTTGTATGGGGCAACTTTTAATCATTAATTTCTCATTCACCGATCAATAGTTTTGGACATGTGAATATCCAAACTTCATCTCCTCATGGAGAAGAACACAAATCCACAAGGATCCCACTTAAACTCTAAGTGGGTCCCACTTTTATTAGCCCTTAAACATGGCCAAAACACATATTTATCCAACAATCCCCCACATGAATGAAATTAACTGAAACGATGTGAGACAGTGACTCGACAAGAGAGAGAAAGCACAATGGATCACTCCTGCAAAGGATAGGTAGCTTTTGGCTTTGAACCTTCCCTTGTGACAATCTATCAGATTTACTGGCTAACCAGTGAACGTAGAGTCTTGAACTGATTGCCATTAGTGTAAACAACTGACAGACCTCACACAGGAGCTTTCCAAACATAGTTTAGTTCTTACACTTGTGTTCATTTTGGCCTTGAACACTCGCCTAGTTCAGTGAATGTTTATCAAAGAATTTTGCACTTCTCAAATTCTTTTAGAAGCGGCCCCACTTCACATTCACATAGGTGACTATTTAGAGTATCCTGCTATACTCCGCTTGGTTATACCAACTCACATAGTCACCATGCAGGTATCACTGTTGAATCATAGGAATGGGCAGAAGAACATTTCTTCTCAGTGATTCTTTTAAGGTACATGAAATTAGGTTGTCCCTTTGAACCTAGATCTTGGGATCTCCAGTCAACTAGGTTGGGTTTCCATTCCATTCCCTTGTAACGTCATAGGGTTTAGTCCCATTCCTTTAGATGATTTAGTAACTAACTCTCGATTTAACCCTTTGGTTAGCGGATCTGCAATATTGTCCTTTGACTTTACATAGTCAATTGTGACAATCCCACTTGAGAGTAGTTGTTTAATGGTATTGTGTCTACGAAAAATATGTCTAGACTTACCATTATACATATTACTTTATGCCCTTCCAATAGCTTATTGGCTATCGCAGTGTATGCAAATAGCTGGCACATGTTTTGACCATCTAGGAATATCTTCTACAATGTGGCGAAGCCATTCAGCCTCTTCAGCTGCCTTGTCTAGGGCAATGAATTCAGATTCCATTGTCGATCTAGCAATACAAGTTTGTTTTGAAGATTTCCATGATACAACTGCACCACCAAGTGTGAAAACATATCCACTTGTAGATTTTGAATCTTTAATATCGGATATCCAGTTTGTATCACTGTATCCTTTCAATACAGCTGGATATCTCATGTAGTGTAGTCCCTGATCACGTGTATATCGTAAGTACTGCAGTACCCTTACTATCCCTTTCCAGTGTTCAGCACTAGGATTAGTAGTATATCTACTCAGTCTACTAACAGAATAAGCAATGTCAGGCCTTGTACAACTCATTAAGTACATCAAACTTCCTATCACTCGAGAATATTCTAGTTGAGAAACACTCTCACCAGTATTCTTAGATAGGTGTAGACTTAAGTCCACAGGCGTCCTGGCTATACTAGTATCAGACTCGTTGAACTTCTCTAGAATCTTGTCTACATAATGTGACTGTGACAGAACAAGTCCATTAGTATTTCTAGAGATCTTGATGCCCAATATAACATCAGCAAGTCCCATATCTTTCATGTCAAATTTTGGAATTCAACATTTTCTTCTTGGGTTTTACTAGTTTCCCCAACGGTCTCAAATGTGCGTTTTTTAGAACTATATTCCTCTTTACAAGGAAATATATTCTCAAAGAAAGACGCATTTCTAGACTCTATGATCGTGTTTGTGTGTATATCTGGGTTTTTCAGATTTATGTACAAGAAACCGATACGCACTACTATTATGTGCATAGCCAATAAATAAACAATCAATAGTTTTTGGACCTATCCTTTCTTTCTTAAGAGTAGGTACAAGACACCTCCACATTCATAAGAACTTGTAGGAAGATTTTCGACCATTCTATTGTTCATACGGGGTTTGATCAACTTTCTTTCGAGGTACCTTATTTAAAATATAATTTTGCGGAGAGAATTGCCTCCCCCCACAAGTTCTGTGGCAATCCAAATACAAGTATATATTTTCCTTTTAAAAAAATAAATCTTACTGAATTCTGATTTTGAGTTGGAGATATATTCAATTCGAGAACATGAGTTAGTAGTCGACAAAACTAATTATTGCATCGATCTTTAGTTTTCAGTAAATGACTATCAGCCTGATACAATATTTTGAAGCCCCACCTCCCCCTCCTTTCTTTTTTTTTTTTCCCCCTTTTCCCTGTCCATGTCTATAGGAAGTTGCTACACTAGTGACTCATACCACAAACAGTACTTTTCATTCCAAATGAGCATGAGTTTGTTAAGATTCTAAATTAAAGGATGACACAAAACACATCTTTTAATATACTAATTATATATAAATATGTGAATACATTTCAGTACTAGTTCTCAAAGATGTTATACGATTTTTTTATCAGAATTAGATACTCTTCCTAAAATATCATTTTAACTCATTGTTGAAGAGGTCATCTAACCAAGTGGTAGAGCATGGGGTGTTGGCCTCCTCATGCTATATATGGTTTTATCCTCACAATCCAACTTTCTTATCCTCTTAATCTACAGAAGTGGACTCTCTGGAATATAAGTGCTGATAAACTAGCTACTTGAAGTAGCGACTTCTACTTTCCACTGAAGTTGTTATTTCAAGTAGCGACTTCTCCTAGGTGTGAAGTCGTTACTTGAAGTAGCGATTTCTGGTTGGAATTATTTTTTTTGAAAGTAGCGACTTCTAAGAAAGTGATGGGTTTGGGAAATAAGTTGAAACAGTAATGGGTCAGGGACATATTCGCCCCAATTTGATGCTTTTTGGGTAAAAAATTCAAAACTTTTTTGTTCAAAAAAATTCACTCTACTTCTAGATGCGCAGTAGGTTAACATTTCCCAATAAATATTATTTAATGCTATAAACCATATTACTAAAGAGATACATGTAACCAACCATCAAACTCATCAACCAATAATATCAACATAATAAATCCCACGTCAATGTGTATACAATACAAAAAAAACGTGAGAGAGATGGGAGAGAGAGATAGTGGGAGAGATAGAGAGAGTAGGAGAGGAGAGATAGTGGGAGAGAGAGATAGAGAGAGTGGGAGAGAGATAGAGAGAGGGAGAGAGAGAGAGATGTACAAAAAAATGATATATATATATACAATTGTGTAATTTTTTGTTTATAATACATCAAAAAACAAAATATTGTTGTGGATCCTATGTACTATCTTTGTTTATAATGTGTCCTACCCTCTCGGTCCAATAGCCAGCAGGGCCACAAGATCATTCATGGGCTAGTCATAAGCTCACATTCCAATGATTCTTTGCATAAGTTAATTTGTTAAATTTTTATGCAGCAGAACTAATCTCTAGACGGTATCGCTTGGGCACTTCTATGGGAAAGAATTTGACTTTTATAGGCACCATTATAGAAAGAGTAATACTTGGGATCCACCCATTCACACAACTTTTGGGACACAAGCTAAAGATGTATCTATCTCTCTCATGTGTCACTGTGGGGTCCACTGACATCACATGAGAGATAGATACATCTTTTGGGTTGTGCCTTAAACGTTGCGTGAATGGGTGTGTCCCAAACTTTACCCTTATAGAAGAGCGCAAAGGGAATTGTGAACTGCGCGGACATCTAAATCTCTGCGATGAACGAGCCTGGAGGTCCAGTGGAGGGATAGATATAGGGTCCAATGAAGGACGAATCTATGAACATAGTTTAGCGGGCGAACTTAGTCATTTTAAAAAAAATTAGGAGGGACAGTCTATATACATTAAGCATATTTATGAATAGTACTAATATAATCATATGCTTTTTCCAAATATAGGGGGCGGTCACCTCTACTTTCCCCCGGATCCATCATTGGTTGAATAAATGAATACACGTACAAGATGAAAAGAAGTCGTCTCCATACCACCCGAGAGAGTGACTACAAAGTACAAATCACTCCAATATTAACAAAGAGCTAATATACTGGAAGACTTGCCATTTTTATTTTTCACAAATTGATATCACATATATGACCTGAAACCCAATTGTATTAGATAATAATAGCGTGCCATATCAATGTGTAAAGTCTTTTTTTTTTCTTCGAAAATCTTAGTGTAGTCGTCTATCTCTGAAATTTAAGGATAATTATCACTTGCATGTCTCAGGTTTGACAATAATACACTCGTTTCTTCTCGTGTTTTGGATATATCACATATCTACCTTATTTTTGAATTTCAGTATCAGATTTCCCTGTAAATATTTCAGACCAATAAATGATATGACTTACAAAATCTTTGAACACACACTCGAGATAAAGATAGAAGTGAATCCAGAAAACATTTGAGCGCAAAACAAGGAGAAACACTATAAGATATAAAAAGGAGAACACTTAGTTACTTGTATAATGATTTAAAAAAAATCCAACACTCTTTGCGATTTTTCAGCATATTGCCGGAAATACATTACACACTCATACCACCAAAGTGCAATGCACAAGGGAAACAAAACTGTGGAAAACCAAATCGGAGATCGTCACCATCGCCAGCTGACTCTATTACACACTGTATTTTATTTATTCAACTATAATGGCAGAATGCGAATGACGATGATAAATCAAAGGATCAGATCAGGAAAATCAAGCAGTCAATTTCTTCACGTGAAGAAGATCTGACGACATTCATATGCCGAAGATGTAATGCAGCCAAAAGACCTTGCCAGGTTTCTCCAGGTGCATCGTCTACTTGAAAATCAAGAAGCTTCTTTTGTTTCCTTTCCTATAGTAATCTTCTAGAGGCTTGCTCTAATGAAGAGAGGCGAATTTTTAGTCTATAACTGACAATTGTCTTCCACACTGAATTTGAACTTTAAAGCTAATTACCAAAAACAGAAGGAACTGAAGAGATACAAACTCAAATATTAAAAATCTTTGATTGAGCACAATTACAAAAATCCTTGAAACAATTTTCCAAAAGAACAACAAAAACATGCCACTTGTATAATGTGAATTACGTAATCATCTACGTACAGAAGCTTATGTCTCCGAATCGTCACCAAAATTGTCCAATCCCTTTGGAATTTCTCAAAACCAACATAGAGTACCCAAGATTCACGTTAACATCATGGAAGTACCGTATCCAACCACCATGATGTTCCAAGTGGAATTAACAAATTTCAATTGAATTGAAAAAGAAAGAATTGAATATATTTCTTGTAGAACATTCATCAAAGAGACACGTGAAGTGTTTGCTCAAAATTCAAGTTGATTCTAAAAATCGACCTTACAAAGTTATACAGTAATAAATTAGCTACTTGCTAAAGGCGACACAAACAAATACCAAAATTAACACGGAACAACAGCGATAAATTCAACAGAACGCATAGTTATCGATAGTTATATATAAAAATGAAATATGAAGGGTACCTTCTCTGCATAAATACAAAGTTTCTCTTCGCAGACACCTTCTGTGTCACCGGGGAAAGTTGCTGTCTGGACATCCTCTAACTGCATATTTGGCTTTAACCCAGAGCTGGGCATATGCTTAGATATTCTTGACAAGAAGATATAACTTCACTCCCTAGATGCTTACTTATAAAACACTCCTCTGTGCATTTGAAATTCAGAACAAGATCAATATCAGCTATTTGGTCAAGGATCACCTGTAGCACATAAACAATCAAAAGAATAAAATGTTAGCAATTCTCTTAAATACTAGCTAGTATTCAGGGAAAATAGGCTTAATCAAAATCTTGTCAAGCTGATTCTTAATATGTAGCTAATAGGACCTACTCCTCATATCCCTTTATATATTTATTCATTTAAAAAATTTAACTCCTTCTGTCCCAAATTAAGGGATCCTTCTTAGAATTTCAACTATTTAAGGAAGTTTATTTTATTGTGGCATATACGCATCCGACTGAAAGACGAGTTTATTACTTAGAAGCTGTTTGGTAAAATAAAAATCGATTCTTTTAAAAGTTCATGTCCAGTCTAAGAACTCTTTTAAAAGTGGTTCTTTGTCAAAATCAACATAACATCGGTTCTCACAAGAACCAGAAAAAAAAAAGTGAGACTTGGCTGAACCTGAGATTGACATACTATTTTAGACTTGGTCGAGTTGGTTTCGTGACACTCCTAAATCCAACGGTGAGGCTAGAGTTGAATTGTTTTTGTCCATGAATATCATGTGTGTTTTTTTTGACAAGAGAAAGAGATATCGTGTTTTAATGAAGATAAATTTTTTTTATCAAGTTTCCAATTTATAGTCTAGTTTATTATTAATTAGTAATATGATTTCTAAACTTTATTCCTTTGGACTAAAAACAGGAAGGACGAAAGCAAGCCAAATTTTGATTACATGTGACAGCAAGATCAATTAATTTTTTATTTTATTGAAAGTTTTTTTATTTGATTGCATGTCATGTGCATTGGAAATCAAATTTTATGATAGAGATTTGATAACAATAATATTACTACTTATTAATAAAGTCCTTATCTCACAAAATCTCACACACATGACACACAAAATCTCACAAAATCACTTCATTTGGATTGAGAGAAGTGGAGAGAAGAGAAAAGAAACTTGTCAAGAGAAGAGAAAAGAAAGTTGAGTTTTCTTCATTATGTTTGGATGGACAATAGAGGAGAGAAGAGAAAAGAAGAGAACCATAACTTTCTCACGTTTGGTTAACTTTCATAAGAGAAAAGAAAAGAAAGTACTTGTACTTAGAACCAATTTACTTTTGTCTATCCTCTGTTAGAGATATATGTTACTCCCTTCGTCCCATAATAAGTTTCCACTTCCATTTTGCACATTGTTTAAGAAAGTTGTATTATTTTAATTTTTTTGTTTCATTAAAGAGTCACTTTCCAATTTTCCCCTGGATGTGATGGGTGTTTGTCTTGTTGCTTGTTTTGGGACCATACATAAATGCTACTTTGTCTTTATTATAAGGATAGTTTTGAAAAATTAGTAAAAACTATTTACCAATTTAGGAAAGTGGACACTTATTTTGGGATATCCAAAAACGGAAATGTGGACACTTATTATGAGACGGAGGGAGTATAATATAATAGGCGTATTGGTTTTTTATATACTAGCGATTGGGGCACACGTGTTGCATGTGCAACGTGTTGTATTTGTCATGTATCTATAAACTAAATTAATTAAAATCATTATTTGATATGGTATGGACCAGATTAGTGTCACAAATTCGCTTCTCAAATGACCAAGTTAATGGTTATACTACTACCTAAAAGGAATAAAAATGGAAATTAAAATTAGGTGTGGTTATTAAATTTGGGATATTCACAATGTCAAGCATATTACATATACTACCACTATTCCAATTATGGACCAATAGCTATGGATAATTGAGTTTGTATTAACCAAAAAGAGTACGGGAGAGGAGCCCAAGAAACATGATGAAAAGGTCTAGAGATACAAAACAAAGCAAACCAAATTTGCACATCAGGGGAGGATCCCATCAAAATCAATGCTGAAAAAGTCTTGGGGAAAAATCCCATTCCGTACTAATGATGCAACTCATGAAATGATATTGTTGGAAATAACAATGATTTTTTCCACTTTTTCCTCCTCGTGACGATTTTTTTTTTTTTTTTTTGCACTTTTTCCCACTGTTTCTGATTTTTTTTTTACACTCGTGGGTGTAGTACTACAGACATAATCCCAACAACGGAGACCCCATTGGCTTTCATAAGATCCCACAGATTTAAGGAGAGAAAAAAAAAACAGAAACAGAGACAGAGACAAAGGATAGAAATAAAGAAAAGTTAGAAGTCATAATACCTTCCATTGCTATTCATCTCCACAATTTCTCCTTCTGGTCTCACATTATTACTTGTTCAAAAGAGATTCCTCTACAATATTTTTTTCCTGAATTGATGATGACATCATTTGAAATTTATGAAGAGAAGAGAAATTAATGTTTGTGAACTTATCTACACAATCAGAGAGAGAGAGAGAGAGAGAGAGAGGCAGTACAGGGATTGTGAGAGAGTTTTTACTTGTTTGGGGTAGTTTTTAGTTGGTTGAGGAGAGTTGTCACGTGTAGTAGTGTCTTTGGTTGTGAATGTCAGTTTTTGGGATTAGTTTTGAGAATGGTCAATGACAATTTGGTCCTCCTAGGTTTGTTTTTCTATAAAGAAAAGTATATTGGTTTATATGTAAATATAAGTGATGATAAAGAGGAAGAGGGTACCCTTGCCTTTGGCTTTCTATAGTAGTATAGATTATTTAATTAAGTTTCTTTCCTTTTCTATTCGGAATCTCTTTAATTTTGAGAGAAACAAACATAGGCTCTTTTCTCCTCGAAATCTCTTTAATTTGGAGAGAAACAAATGTAGGCTATAAACTCTCCACTTTCTCTCCCCACTTAAATTACCAAATGAAACAACTAGAGAGAAAGTGGTTGCATTTCCCCTCTCCTCCCTCAATTTCTCTCAATCCAAACGAAAAAGTGGCTACAATTTTAGAGATGAAGGATCCACATGGCATTATTTGTAAGAGCGGTTGTGGAGATAGCTATCAGCAGCCCAAAAATTAAAAGAGAAAAGAATCTGAAATATAAGTACTACCCTAAAGTGCTACTGCTAGTTGAGGAGAGAGAGAGAGAGGGGGAAGAGGCTTAGAAAGAAGACTGATTTACAGTAGAAATGAAGATGAGACATGCAAGTCATAGTTGCAGTAACCTCCAATCGCTTCTTCAACCACTTCAATTCCCTTCCTTTACCCCCCTCCTCCGCTTTTCACAATCCTCACCCACCACTAATTTTCACAAACCCATCTCTCTAAACCCCCAAAGTCCTCCTCTTCATTCCCTCCGGAAACCACCGCTCTCCACCGCTCACTCACTTCCCGATGACACTGCTTCCGGTTAGTTCTCTTCCAATTCTATTCTATTGTGTACATTTTTCCTTTGTCACCATACAAATTCATAGTATTATTCACTAGTTCAATTTGGGGCGACTTTAATTTGTTGTCTGAATGCTTTCTATTCTTGCCGTAACCCCACCCACTTCTTTGTTTTAATTTTACTTTTGCTACTCTGATTGTTTGCCCAATACGGTTCGCCTCGCCTATTTGTATTAATGCATTTTCCTTAAAACTGTAAGTGTAACACCCATCTATAGTTCTCTGTCAAAGAATTGGATTGTTCAAGTTTTTTGCAAATGGGTTTAGCCCATCGGATTGCTATGGCTTTGACTTCCAGCATATTTAGTGCAATTTTCTTATCGCTAACAACATATATCATGTTTTGCTCTTGTTCTTCCTAAGGTTCAGCAGCAGTTAATGTTGTGGATATTGATCCTTCTCTAACTGTGAAGGTGAGAGTTCTTATTCCCAAATAAAAGAAATGTCATTAGGTTGTTGGTTCAAAGATTAAAAGAGAATGCTCTAAATTATTTATTTATTTATTTATTTATTTTTGCAAATTGTCAAGGATTACTTAGTGTTATCAGTGTGTTCAGTTATACCCAAGTGGGGTTTGTCAATGTTCCAAGAATTTTGACAATAATGGCATGAAGAAAGAAACATTTCATTTGGTTTAAAGTTCTCATTTTTAACTGTTCAGTTTTAATTCAGAAGAAGGCAATGGAGATATCCCCTGACCTAAAAGGAACTTCCATATTTCTTCTCGGTAAAAGCATGTATTTGTTCTGATTGATGAATTCCACTATTTAACTCATGACCTAATCTCCACTCTGTCTACTAATATGTACTACTACCCAATGATTCTTATTTTATAATAATTATAAGGGATAAACAGCACCATGAAAACTAGTCTGGGAAAACTTCTAGCGGATTCATTGCAATATTACTACTTTGACAGGTACCTATATATGCATTCATTCTCTTGTTGCAAATTCAAAAGTAGTAGTAGTTCTTGTAGCTCTAGATATGATAGCAGCTCAATTTATTTCTTTTTTGGTTACTCCCTCCGTCCCATTTTGAGAGTCCATTATTCTATTTTGGGATGTCCCAAAATAGTGTCCACTTTCCTTAAATTGATGTACAATTTTTACTTACTTTCCAAAACTATCCCTCCTTGAAATCTACACCAAGACAAAACTAAAAAAGTTGTTGTAATGATTAGGGGCAATTGTGGAAAGTAGGTGTATATTTTTTTTGTCCCCTTAATAAGTTGAGTTCCCAATGATGGACTCACAAAATGGGACGGAGGGAGTACTTTATATGCAGTGAGAGTTTGGTTTTTTAGAAATAAAAAAATAAATATGTTTTTAGGCCTTAAAAGGAATCAATTTTTTTTTTCAAAAAAAAAAAAATTCTGTGAAAAAACTAATACAAACGTCAGTTTTTTTTCTTACAACTTGTCTTTCTTACCAGAGGTAGCTTGGCAGTTAGGATATGATCACATAGATGCAGTAACCGCAGAAGACATGGCTTTGGAGGTAAATATAATGCATGTGTAAACATAGTTTAGAGTCAAATAACTAAATTTGAGAACCATATTTAACATATGCTGTTCACATTCCCCCCTTATGGTAATTTCAGGTACTCAAGAAGATAGAGAAGCTTACAAGAGTAAAGAAGATGTTGGAAGAAGCCGCAAGACCTTTTTAGCTCACGAGGACCATGTTTCTATTTGTCGCAAACAACTATTTGGTTCATTTTCCTTCCCAATTTTTAGCACCTGTAAGAGGTGAAATATTTTATTTTCCGTTCTATCCTGTAATTGAGGCGAGTGAAAGCATGGAATAATAATATGATACGGTGACCCCCCACCCACACCTATCGTAACTTCGTAAGGCTCTGTTGGCTGCAATGGTGGTTAAAAATGCTTAATATAGCAGTTGTTGCCCAGAACAGCTATGGATATATATAAGGTATTTTTAATTTGATACAGAGAGATGATTTAGAATGGTTTGTATGTTCTTTTCAGAAGGTGGCTGGTGAGTATTTATATAGGCATCTTCCACCTAAACAAACATTTGTTATCATAGTGGTAATCCTTCTCTTATGAACTATATATATGGCAATATTCAAGCTGAATCAGGAGCCTAGATATGTAGATAATGAATGGGATACAAAATTCATGGATTGTTTTGGAATGAAAAAGTAGAAGAAGATCATATATATATATATATATATACTAGTGAAGGGTGCACGTGCAAGGCACGTGCCCGTTGGAGACAATGGTTGAATTTAAATTTAGAAGTTATTTACATACTACAAGCTCGAAAGATGGAAGTACAGAAAGCTAGCTAGCAACCAAAAGTACCAAAGTCAATCATGATGCAATTCATAAAAGTCTATTCTCAATGAAAAGAATCATGATGCAATTCATAAAAGTCTACTTTCAATCAAAAGATTGTCCAAGCTAAATGGAAACTGAGACTCACAATGATTCTAATGATCCAAAGCACTGGAAGCTCGCAGAGATGAAAATCCAACTCCATATAGGCCCATATTTTTAGGTATTGGAATCCTCCAATTATTCATTAGTGGAATCAAAATCCAAATGATTGATCTCCAAAGCTTTGCCTTCCCAGTGCCATACATTTATCTGCTCTGCTGCATTGATAATTCAGATTTAGGATTCGAAAGTGATCTCATGAAATCTGGAAAACATTAAGGACTCGTAAGCTTACTAAATAAATTACCTCCATAATGTAGGTTATTACAGCAACCACATACATTTCCCCTAGTGGAACTGAAGTAAAACAAAACATGGATTGAAACATGTGCACATATGCATACGCAAAAAGTAAGGATTATTACAGTAAGTACTGATTCCACTAATAGAGCAATTCACGGTAGATCTTCAACAAATACAGCTTCAGCCAACAATCCGAAGATTTGACTTTGACAGCATCATCATGTAAACCTATTTCAAAAAATCCTAACTCAGCTAGTAAGTAGTAATACATCTTTTCCACTCAACCTACATACATACATACATTAATTAATAATCCAACACTGTCCAATTCCTTCAGTCTTTACACAGGCATATGATCTGAAAATTCACTTTACCCAGATCTAAATGAGATGCAGCACTAAGGACTGATGTCTATGCAGAGGCAGAGAGAGAGAGAGAGAGAGAGAGAGAGAGAGAGAGATGAGTTGTAATATCACTACCTCTTGTCTGGTAGTTGGGAAACAATAGACATGGCTGATCTAAGAACATTAATATGCTGGAACTAACCTATAGAGGCAGTTGGGCACAAGACATGGACCAAACTGTAGATTTTGGGGGATGTGGTATAAGAAATCTAAATTGTTGGGTTAGATTGATTCCTTCAACCGGTCGATAAGATAGTCAGATTAAAAGAGAATGATAATATTACTTTTGGGGATATATCAGCACTTTCAGCCACTAAAATATGTTTGACAATGATATTATGCAATCCTGCTAACATGGCCTGCTTGTGTTGTGTGCTAATACATGCACTTGTTCTTTGAGGTTGCATACACACACACACACACACACACACACACACACACACACACACACACACACACACACACATATGTAGATATTGACATTAAACCAAGATTCAAAAAAGCTTGAGGAAACCAAAATAAAAAGTTTGTTTTCTCCGAGTTTATGAAGTTCATTGGCTATTTAAAAAACAAACAGCAATAGTGATGAAAATCCGAAATACACATAATACACCGTTGTATTGCAGCAAAAAAGATTGATATAGAAAAGTACCGATTTAGAAACCTACTGCATATTGGCAGAATTTGCATAAATGGAGCCAACGTTTGTTTTTCCGCTAATAATTATGCGAAGCTTTTGCCATTGTCAACCAAATCATATACCACAACCCGTTATTATTCATTTATCCTTTTCTAAAAATATCACCCAAAAGAGAATAGCATATTACAGTGTATATAACACGCTTAAACCCAAAAAAAGTCAACCACTAAACATTTTCCACTACTGATAATAGAATAAGTTTGTACATGTATACATTCAGATAAAAATACAAAAAAACAAACAAAAGCAACTTGGAATAGATGTAAAGAGTTGTAGGAAGACCTTTCACGATCTGATGGGAGAGATGAAGACCTACGAAGTGGGCTTTGGACTCCTGTTGGGGAGTACTGGAAGTAACTTCCTGGTGGGATTCTATTTTCCATGACCCAGAAAGATTCAATAGTTTGTGTAAGAAGAAGAATTGGGTAGTTGACTTTGGGAGAAAAGTCAAAAAAAGATTCCCATTGATTTGGGAAGGCAAAAATGGAATGAAAAATTTTCAACACACAATTCTAAATAATAATAAAAAGCAATAAATAAAGCTAGAAGGGATGAATGGACAAGAGATAAATAAGTTATTATAGTAGGCATATATAATTGAGATATTTTGACTATGCATCTTGTAAATGAGTAGTAAAGGTACCAAGTAAATCATGACTAAAAATACATGACACAAGTATTTGAATCCAATGAATATGGAAACAGACAGAGATGATATTTGACTATCTGTATATGAAGCAAATAAATGATGTGCATAATATAAGTCATTACAGTAGGCATATACAATTGAGCTAAAGTGAAATTTTGATTAAAACTCATAGACATGTACACAAGATGACTCTAGCAAATATTGACTCTATATTAATACACTACTAAGTTAGGCCCTTGTCAAAACGAACAAACCGAAGGCAATGGGTGTTAGAGCTAGGCATATACAACTGAGGTAAAGCGAAATTTTGATTGAAACTTATACACATGTACACAAGATGACTCTAGCAAATATTGATTCTATTAATACACATTATACACTACTAACTTAGGCCCTTGTCAAAACGAACAAACCGAAGGCAATGAGTGTTAGAGCAAGGTTTTTTGGTTTCATTTTGTATTTTCTTGTAATAAAACTTAGTTTATATTTAATTTCATTTCCATTCTTACATGTACCAGGCATTAGATCAAAGAATTATTCAATACAAAGCCTACCACCTGACTCTAAGGGAATCACTTGTTGCCGTAGACACTGGCACATTCTCTTGTTGTTCCTTTTTTTTTTGGCATTGTTGTAAAGAGGGTGGAGAGGGTAGAAGGTGTTACAATTGGAGGTCAAAATGATTGAAATTTGCCTACTATCCAAAGTGGTAGGTCAGAGAACTTTGTCTGGAATTCAGCACCACCAGTTTGTTAAATTCTGTAATTTCAAGATTGAAATACAAGATGTCTTAGATACACATGTTGAAATTCATGGTTTGCACCAGAAAGAGGGTGTTTGGTAGGGTCTATCATAATCTCAATCGTATTAAAGCCATGTTGTATGGTGGAAAACATGAGGGGAAACACTGAAGAAATTGACAATTTTGGACTCCCTGTAATGGAGTAAATTAAGCTACAAATAGTATATCATCAATTAAAGTAAATTAGAATGGGAATACGAAGTTTAGTATAATATTAGCAGTCTATTGCACGAGCAGCAGGCAGAAATCAAAGAATTGTGAATGACAGACCAAGTTTAGAATGATATTAGCAGTGCCCTGCTTGAGGAGTAGGCAAAATTTTAATGAATGTAGGAGTGCGAATTCCTTGTCCTGGGTTAATTTGAATATGAAAAATAAAATGATATCAGGTGTACAAGTTTTGAGTGTATTCTTTGATTAAAAAGACACAAAAAATAGGATCATTTTATGATCCAATGTTCACCAAACTTGTGGAATACCAGAACGTGGCAGCATTTGTTTTTGGATTTGCAATAACCAGGTAAGTCATTCTTACAGGTTTTTTTTTCCTTACATTTGGACAGAAAACACAGAACAAAATTTATTGTAGGGCAAGTTCCCTTTTCCCCCTAAGTTAGAGCTTCATGGTTTGTACCCTCCCATTTTAACTGATAAATTGTTGTGGTGATCAGGGGACACATAACTTCACTATTTCAAGCAGCTTTACATATACAGTCACAAAGAAGCATGAAACTAAAAGTAGTCATCTCGATGTATCACATAAGAGAGGGAAAAAACCAAGGGAAAAGAAGAAAGGTCAAAAGTATACCTTATCCGTGCCAAGATATTGAGCTATGTGCTCATGTTCGAACTAACTTCAAAGAGAAATTTCCTGCACCATTTAGCAAGAAATAAGAAGAAGATATATGTATGGCGGATTTATAGTTCCACCCATATACACCAAATATGATCGCTACTCTCTACAGAGAAGATAACCTCTTGTCACCTGTTGCAGCTAGTAAATTCTTTGCTTTCTCTGGCTTCCTTGATGAAGCAAAGAAACCACCTTCACAGCAAATAAAAATCGCTGCAGAAAACAAAAACCATATTGAAACAAAACCCAAAGCATTGTTTGGGAATGTGACTTGATGCACAGTGAAATGACATCTCTTTTGGCTTGCAAAGAGATATACAGGAATGAAATATAAGCTCAAACTCTGATATACCCTAAGAGAAAAAGCACACAAATTGCATAAAACTGAAAAATTAACCCCAAAATTTTATAGCAAAAACTGTTAACCGAGAATTGGCGCACACTCTGTAGAAAAACTTGGAACATAAAATTCAGCGAGACACAAAGAGATGAGAGAGATTCAAAATCAAATCCGTTCAATTTTTATTAACCGAACAGAGTGACACAATCATATTGACATGCACATCTATAAACGTCCATCGAAATACACAATCAGTAGCTGGGGAAAGTACATGTCATTGATCTTAATTACCTGAATAGAGGGGAAATTAGATAGATCTGATGACTCTGTAATTAATCATCGAGGAAACGGTGTCCTGTGATGACTTTGAAAATCGGTGGTTGCTTGAAATTAGGGTTTTAGGAATCAAGCATCGATAGCGCGAGACTCCTTTCTTCTTTGATATCATCTTCAACCAAATCGGCTGAGTCGATTATGGTGAATCAACATCCGAGACAAAGAAACGAAAGTATGGAACACAAGCATGAGAGAGAAAGAGAGAAAAAAGAGCCGAAATTGGAGAAGACGAAGAAGAAAGACAAGACAGTAGAAGAAAGAGACGATGAGAGAGAGAAATTCGCTGTGAAGGGGACAACGATGCGACATAGGGTCTGATTCGTCATCAAATGCTTGATATCAATGAGGTTTCTGGACAACGATGGAGATAAGCTTTGTGCTGAAGTGGTGGACGCGACGGCGCAGTGAGATTGAAGAGGTGCAAAACAGAGAGAGAGAGAGAGAGAGAGAGAGAGAGAGAGAGAGAGAGAGAGAGAGACGTGATTTCCAAAGGAAGAGATGACGACGCGGAGGACAGAAGGGATATGTTGGCTCTCCCACATGCCACTCGCATCTTTTCTCCACCTGTCTCTCTCAGGAAGAAACAAAACAGAGGTGTAGGGTGTAAAAAAACAATGGAAGAGGGGTAGTATGGTAAGCTGGCCTTATAACACCAGGGGCAAAACAAGAACTTCAAAAAATTTGACATGCTAGCTTAAATGAGCTGCTGTCTTTTTATAGTATAGTAGTAGATATAGAGTAATGCTAGGTGTACATGGATTGTTTTGGATTGAGTAATGCTAGCATTACTCATATATATATATATATATACAGATATGAAACGCATCAGATTTAATTTGTTCAGTTGACAAATTCTGTGTACAAATCTTGGGTGCGCAATGTTTGAACAGAGAGGATTCATATATGGTACCATTTAATCTACATTACCAATTATACTACTGTAAGTTATTACAAATCGAAGCTGTCTCATTGACTCGCCAGCCAATGTTAATTAATAAGGATCAATCTACTAGGTTAGGGTACAGTGTGTTATAAACTTCGTACATATTCATCTAATGAAGCAAATCTTTGTTCAGAAAGTTTAGTAGTATGATTAATTTATAATGAGACTTTGTTATAAACTTCCAACATATTCTACTTAGGTGATCGATATAAGTATATCACAATATTGTATTTATTTCTGAAATGTATATACTACTACGTTATAAACTTCTTACATATTCATCTAATGAAGCAAATCTTTGTTCAGAAAGTTTAATAGTATGATTAATTTATAATGAGACTTTGTTATAAACTTCCTACATATTCTACTTAGGTGATCGATATAAGTATATCACCATGGGCGGACCCAGGATTTTTGGTCAGGGGGAGCCTAACTTATACAGGGGTTCGGGGGCAGCGCCCCCGAGGTGAATTTTTTTAGGTCTACTTATACACAATTATGTGTAAAATTGGTTTAACACCCCTAGTTTGGGGTAAATCGTGTAATTTTAGGAGGCCTATTTCTAAAACCTGTAATATATTACATACAAATCTAGAATTTTCAAAAGTCCACGGGGGCATGTGTCTAAAATCTACAATTTTTATAAGTCCAGGGGGGGCCTGTGTGAATTTTAGGACGGCCTATTTGTAAAATCTGTAAAATATTATATATAATTTCATAATTTTCAAAAGTCCAGGGGACCTGTGCCACCCCTGGGCACTATGTCGGTCCGCCGCTGTATATCACAATATTGTATTTATTTCTGAAATGTAAATACTACTACGTTATAAACTTCTTACATATTCTTCTAATGAAGCAAATCTTTGTTCAGAAAGTTTAATAATATGATTAATTCGGCATGCTAAAAGTCATAGGGGTTCTCTTTTTAATTCAATAATGAAATGTTCACAACGAATTGCACAAACGTGCAATACAGTGTTGGACCTTGTGCTGAAAAGCCTGTACACCCAAAATGTGTGTACAATTATAATTTGAATAACAAAATTACCTTTATGCTTATGCAAATTACCTTTTTGTTTCTATACCTCAAAGAAAAGAGTCTTAAAGTTTAAAACGTTTACAATTATGAATTCCCTTTTGTTAAATTGAATTACCAAAAACTCTTTTGTATTCTATAAATTACTCATATATGTGTGTATATATATACATATATATTATTATATTATATTATAATATATGGGTGTATATATATATAAATTGAATAACCAAATTACTCTTATGCCTTTTGTAATTACTCTTTTGTTAAATCGAATTACCAAATTACCCTTATTACCCTTTTGCCTTTCGTAAATTAATCTTTTGTATATTTGTGTGTGTATATATATATATTTATCTATATGTTAAAGAAAAGAGCCTACAAGTTTACAGTGTGTACAATTGTAAATTGAATAACCAAATTACCCTTAGACTTTTTACAAATTACCCTTTTGTTAAGTTGAATTATCAAATTACCCTTTTTGCATTTTGTAAATGATCCTTTTGGTATACATATAGGCAACACATATATGTATATGCTAGCGTTGGTCTGTGCTATGCATGGGTATCATTGAAATTTTGTTTTGAAAATATCTCTCTCTCTCTCTCTCTCTCTCTCTCTCTCTCTCTCTCTCTCTATATATATATATATATATATATACTAGCATTGCACGGGAGGAATTTTTAAGGATGAATTGAAAATTGAATTGAGTTGTATTATAATTAATAAGGAGAGAAAATGTATAATGGGCCTAATTGACGGTGAAATCAAGAATAAATAAAATGCATAAAACAAATTTAGGAAGCCTCAATATACATTTATCTTGGTTGCCCATTAGTTTGACATGTGGAATTTTGAGGCTTCTATATTATATTAATATAATAAGATAAGATAATGTATTTATTGTACATCAATGAATGTTATAAACCTTTTTTTTTGCCAATAAATGCTATCAATTTCTGCATTAATTTTTTTGTTACAAATTTAATTTTTATTACAGTTATTTTAGGAAATAAAAAATGTAAAATCAAAAAAATTGTGCTCATGCCACGTGGTATGAGAAGCTTCCATATTATAATACACTAGCGTGTAACCCGCGCGATGCGCGAGTACGTTTTTATCCCGCATGTTACGTTCTTTGGAATACTGTTAGAGTAATATCGTTGCGTATTGTTGATTATATAAGCAACTAACTTGAAGATTTGTAATCAAGCCTTTCCAGATAGCTCATACTAAAAAGTGAATCAAGTGATAATAAGAAAGAGACTCTTCAAATGTAAGAGCTAATGAAAAGAAAAAAAACTTATTAAGCTATCAGCCCATGTTGAAAAAGTGTATATTCAAAATTGGAGGGAAAATTTGAGGGAAAACTTTTAAAATTTGGTTTTGAGTTTAGTCTTATTCATAAACTAACCCAAATGATATTTTACTTGTCCCACATAGGAAAATTAGAGGAAGTGGGAAGGACATATATAAGTGGAGGTTGGAGTAAGGGTTGGGCCCCTTGGGAGTACAAAGTTTTGTGAAGGGGGAGGATCTAGGCCCAATTAGGTTTATCACAAAACACACACATGCGCGCGCGCCGCCGCCGCTCCGTTCCGGGCTGGGTTTGGGTTTGGATGTAGATGTGGTTCTACTCCTATATATATCTTTTTATACAAAATTTATTTGAAAAATAAATATTTTATAAGCTGAAAAATTTTATTTAGATTAAATCAGTTGGAGACCAAGTCTCCCTATAACTCCTCCACGTTTTTTACTCTAGACTTTTTCTCCAACGTTCCCAGTTTTCTCTCCACGTTCTGCAACGTTATATTTTCCAACGCTCAGAATATATTTTATATATACAGAAAACTGCTTTCATAAAAATATACAATTGACAGAGAGCAAAAAGAGTTTGAGAAATATTTCTATACACAGTTTCCTTTACAGTTTCTGAGCAACAATTTCTGAGCAACAATTTCTGAAAGGGTATGGGTTTTTCCGATCTTCCTCCGTGCAAGAATTTTCGAGATAGAGGCGATTTCTGGGCTGCTTTATCCTGAGGACGTCGTGGCCTTCATCCGAACTGCTTGCACAACTTGGGCAGAGCTGCGAAACGTCTTAAAGAGAACGACTAAATCCGCGACTCATCCCAAGAAAAGCGTCAAAGGCTACTGTTATTGGTAACATTCTATTTTACAGTTTGTGCAACAACATTCATGTCTCATTTTGTCCACCTAATACCCATGACACATTTAGACCAGCTATCAATAAAAACATATAAAATAATACTTCTACACCAACTAAGAAGTCACCATTGGAATTGACATTGAGTACTCCATGCCTACTGCTTGTCTGCAACAGATCCACAAATTAATTGATTGTTATGCGCAAAACAAGTTGGAAAATGATTAACATGTTTTTCGAGCTGGAAAATAGATTGTATTCATTATTCTTATTTAAGATGTTTTTTTTTTTTCAAGAAATGCAATATCTATATAGGAACAATATACCTATTTCACCTAGAAGTTCACTTCGAGAATATCAAATCAAGATACTAATATAGCAATACATAATTAGAGCATGTTAAGGCCTCAGTTATGCACTACTTTCCCCATAACATTATAACAATTAGTGACACATTGTCATCCAAATATGCAGTTATGAGTGGTTGCCAATCGAACTTCACCTTGACCTAAACACCATTAGGAAATAAAGGTTTCAAATTGTTAGTGGAGTTCGACGATTGCAGATACAATGCATAGTTATAAGCATTTAAAAAAAAAAAGGTATTACCTTCTATTACTGAATCTTCGGTACATCGTTTACTTTTGTATGCCTAATAATAGGCTGGCTTAATTCCTGTTATGCATATTTGCATAGTAATGGAAAAATCACATGGGGTGACCGTTAGTCGGATAGTATCTCGTAGAATACTCTGTCTTGGAAGCCATTAGTTTCATTACTCTTTTTTGATTTCCTAGTTCCTAAATGTGGGCCTACAGTTTGCATTTTTCTAGTAATTTCTTAAATCTCTTTTGTTCACATAATAGATTAGATTAGGGTTTGCAGTAACATTATAATATGTGAAAGAAACTTGTAAGCCTCTAAGATGGATAAGTTTTTGAACAACAATCGGTCTTTTTAATTTCTCTCTGTGCGAATTGTTTCCTTTTGTTAGAAGATTCCAAAGTTCATAGCTTCCACACCGTCATTTTTTTTTGCTGAGCAGCTGTACAATAATCAAGAAACTGGACAGGAATTAATAGTTAAAGACGGAAGACAGACTCCGCCAGCTGTGATTGACGCATAAAGTAGTACAATAATCAAGAAATTGAAGGGATCTAGAGGTCATGAATACTGAAACGTAACTGACCACTCCGCCATCTATGATTGGCGCATAAATATAATATTCAATATAAATGAATCAAAACACTTTGAAATCAATATTAGCAGCAAACAAAGTATAGACCGTGTGCCAAAAAAAAAAAGCTGGACTATGATATTAGAACACAATTAAATCAAACCAAGCCAAGCCTTGTGTCCCAATCGATTGAATATTATATTAAAATAATATAATAACTTTTGCTATAAAGGCAATTAAACTTACATGATGCAGAACTGCTTTCTTAGTATACCAATGTTGATCAATTGTATTGCCTCCCTTGTCTAATTCCCACATGTAGAGGCTGTAAGTTGGGAGTTACTTTAGTAATCTGAAGGAAAAATTCAAACAAATTTACACACGCAGTCTTTGTGTATGTGTGTGCATACATAATGATGACAAGGTTCTTTGATGTTCATCAGTGAAATCTTGTTTTCTTGATCTACCTCATTGCCAGATGAATGTCGCACATGAATGAGAAAGGAAGTGAAGTGCTATGTGAGGTTATCTGATCATTAAAAAATCAAGTTAGTGGTGTCCCCCAAATGCATGTGTGAATGTGTCAGAGAAAAAGATATCATTTTCATTGAAGGATTTACATTGATAATTGGCATTGCCACAAATGAGAAGCTGGGTGGTGTGACTGGTGTCATAGTTAATTGCCCTTGCCACACACGTCCTTTACTCCCTTTTCATCCTTATCATCCCCTATGAATATAACCAAATATGACTCTTTAGTATAGTTCCATTTCAAAATTTGAAAATTCAAATTTATAGCTACTATATATTAACATATCAGTCCTGTTAGAATAATATTAAAATATTTGTCTACATTCTTGTGCCTATTGTATCTTACTATACTTACTGTCTAGATACATTGTACTACCAGTTGTACTACTAGCCTAGGTACTTTTCTTTCCCTTTTAGGATTCTCTCTTGGCCTATATAAAGGCTACTCATTGTAAGATTTCATCACACCATTCAATACATAATTCATAGTATTGTCTCATTCTCTCTCATTCTCTCTTATATATTCTAACATGGTATCAGAGCTATAAGCTCTTGGTGGCCTCTTCCACCTCCTGGTAACTTCTTAAAAGGAAAGTATGCTCTGTGGTTGACACAATAGTGGATCCTCTACATCAGAAATCCTTCTTGTAGTTGCCTCAAGTTCGTAATCGTGCCACCTTAGCCCGATCACCTCCGCTGCCCGGCTACCACCATCCACATCTACCCTGCCCGACGTCCTCCTTCCGGTCACCTCGCCATCTCAACTTGGGCTCTGCCGCTGTCACCGCCTTCGTTGCTCGGTCACCACCACTGCCGCCAGGTCACCACCACCTGGCTGCCTCCATTGTTCGGCTGCCACTTCCTCATCCAGGCTTCCTCTGTCATATCACCACCCGACCACTGTCATCCAGATCAATTCTAAAACTCTCAGACTTATGTTACACATCATGGAGCCTCTCACAGATCCCTCCTGCAGATACTGTCACAAACCAGGACATATTCTGTTGCATTGTCCTATCAGAGTGTGTACTTTCTGTCACAAGCGTGGACCAGGGCACTATCTTGATGATTGCAATGAGAATCCTACCAGATATTCACAGGATAATCAGTCCCGAGGTTGTTCATCATCATCCCCTGCTATTTCTACCAAGGGGTCATCATCTTTAAGTCGTTTACCCCTTCATCCATCTCTGATTCTTTCCTTGCGGACATCATCAAACGAGTTCTGGATCATTCTGATAACACGTCTCCTACTGTTCTATCTGTTGCCCCAGGTACATCTTCTTGGTTCTTTAACTCTGGTTGCTGTAACCATATGACCTCTGATCCCACTACATTCTCTACCAAACATTCTACTCTCAATGCACCATCCATACACACAGCTGATGGTTCCCGTATGAATGTCAGTCATATAGGGCAAGTCTCCACCACTCACACATCTCTCCCTGACACTTATCTTATTCCTAAACTCACTTTAAATCTCATATCTGTTGGTCAATTGTGTGAACTCGGACTTACCGTCTCTTTCTCTAATTCTGGATTATTAGTACAAGACCAAAAAACGGGCTAGACTCTTGGGACAGGTCGTAAAATAGGACGATTATTTGAACTGAATAATCTCCATATTCCATCTTACTTCATTTCACCAACTCAAGCTGCAGCGTCAGTATCGTCTACCTCACCTTTTCACCTTTGGCACTCTCGTTTAGGTCATATTTCGCTAAGTCGGTTAAAATCCTTAGTGTCAAGTGGTCAGTTAGGTTCAATTAAAGTCAAAAATGTTGATTGTCTACCTTGTCAACTTGCCAAACAACCAGCTTTACCATTTAATAACAGTGGTTCTGTTTCCTCTGCACCTTTTGATTTAATTTACTCTGATGTTTGGGGTCCCTCTCCAACTGTAATAATGGGAGGATCTAGATATTATGTAATCTTTGTCGATGATTTTTCATGATACACTTGGCTATATCTAATGAAAAATCGATCTGAATTACCCCAAATTTACTTTGATTTTGCTAACATGATCAAAACTCAATTTTCTTGCAATGTCAAAGTGTTTCGAGCTGATAATGCCCAAGAATACAAAGAAAAAGGTGTTCTAAATTTTCTTCACCAGCATGGCACTCTTCCCCATCGTTCCTGTCCAGGAACCTCCCAACAAAATGGGAGAGCCGAGCGTAAACACCGTCATATTCTTAATACTGTTCGAGCTCTTCTCACATCTGCTTCATGTCCTGAACAATTTTGGGGAGAGGCTGCCCTCACTGCCATTTACACCATGAACCATATCCCTTTTCCCACTACTGAAAATCAGTCACCATATGAGCGTCTATATAACCATCCTCCTAACTATACTACCCTTAAAGTCTTTGGTTCTACCTGCTTTGTCTTACTACAGCCACACGACCCACCTCGATAGTTGTCTTTGAAAGACCGACGCGAGCGCACGAAACTAGAATCTCGAGCTCGCTTATGTTGTTTCTTGGGGTATGGTATTGAACACAAAGGCTATCGATGTTGGGACCCTTACTCTAAACGTCTTCGTGTGTCTCATCATGTTGTCTTCTGGGAACATAAAATGTTCTCATCCATGTCCCAGTTTCATCTATCTCCTGCCAGTACTCCTTTCTACTTCACTGACCCCTTAGTAGATCTATTTCCTGACACCCCTGATATAAGTTCTCACTCTAAATCAGCAACTTTGCCTGCCCCTCTACCCACATCTACATCTACAGACACTTCATCTGATTTGTCCACAACAGTCTCTGCTGAACTGCCTGCTCCATCTGATGGGTCTGCATCAGACCCTGACCCTCTTCCTAGACGTAGTGACCGAGTAAAAGCTCCTCCAATTCATCTTCGGGATTATCACTGTTTTTCTACAATTCTCTCTCACCATGAGCCTCAATCTTACCATGAGGCCAATTCTAATCCTCTTTGGCAGAAAGCAATGGATAATGAATTATGGGCACTTGAACAAAATCACATATGGGATTTGGTGGACTTGCCAAGTGGCAAGAATGCTATGGGATGTAAGTGGGTTTACAAGATCAAAACTCACTCAGATGGATCCATTGATCGCTACAAAGCCCGCCTAGTAGCCAAGGGCTTTACCCAGGAGTATGGGATTGATTATGAAGAAACACTTGCCCCTGTTGCCCGTCTCACCTATGTTCACAGCCTTATTGCAGTTGCTGCAGTTCGCCGTTGGGACTTATTCCAAATGGATGTCAAAAATGCCTTCCTCAATGGTGACCTCACTGAAGAAGTTTATATGCGTCCTCCTCCTGCTTATCATCATCATCCTCATCAAGTTTGCAAGCTCCGCCGAGCTCTATATGGTCTCAAGCAAGCTCCTCGGGCTTGGTTTGCAAAGTTCAGCACCATTGTTGAGCGCTTTGGGTTCACAGGCAGCTCATATAATTCAGCTCTTTTCATCCGCAGAACTGACCGGGGCATTATTCTACTTCTCCTCTATGTGGATGACATGATTATCACAGGAGATGATACATCTGGAATCTTGGATCTCAAAACCCATCTCAGCCAACATGTTGAAATGAAAGATCTCGGCAAACTTAACTATTTTCTGGGCCTTGAGATCAATTCCAGTTCTGACGGATATTATCTCTCTCAAGCTAAGTATGCCTCAGACTTGCTTACACGGGCGGGACTTACAGACAGCAAGACTAGTATCACTCCTCTCGAGCCTAACTCTAGGCTCACTCCTGTGGATGGTATACCCTTGGATGATCCTACTCTATATCGTCAGCTTGTTGGGAGGCTCGTTTATCTGACAGTTACTAGACCTGATATCTCCTATGCTGTCCATATTGTAAGCCAATTTCTATCTGCTCCTCGTTCTCCTCATTATGCAGCAGTTCTCCGCATTCTCAGGTACATCAAAGGGACCTTATTTCACGGCCTCCACTTCTCTGCTCACTCCTCTCTTGAGGTACGTGCCTACTCAGATGCAGACTGGGCAGGAGATCCTACTGATCGTCGTTCCACCACTGGGTATTGCTTCTTCTTAGGTGACTCTCTCATCTCCTGGCGCAGTAAGAAGCAAACTGTTGTTGCCCGATCTAGTACAGAAGCTGAATATCGTGCCCTTGCTGATACCACTCAGGAACTTCTCTGGCTACGCTGGTTACTTGAGGACATGGGGGTCAATCATCCAACAGCTACAACCATCAGTTGTGATAACCAAAGTGCCATTCAAATTGCTCACAATGATGTCTTCCATGAACGTAAAAAACACATTGAGATCGATTGTCATTTTGTTCGTCATCATATTTCTTGTGGTACCATTCGACTTAACTCAGTCTCCTCCATCGATCAGACTGCTGACGTATTCACCAAAGCTCATCCACCGGGACGTCTTCAGGATTTAGTTTCCAAACTCAAGTTGGTTTCCATTCTACCACCTTGAGTTTGAGGGGGGCTGTTAGAATAATATTAGAATATTTGTCTACATTCTTGTACCTATTGTATCTTACTATACTTACTGTCTAGATACATTGTACTACCAGTTGTACTACTAGCCTAGGTACTTTTCTTTCCCTTTTAGGATTCTCTCTTGGCCTATATAAAGGTTACTCATTGTAAGATTTCATCACACCATTCAATACATAATACATAGTATTGTCTCATTCTCTCTCATTCTCTCTTATATATTCTAACAAGTCCAAACATCAACACATCATTATGAAGACCAATTAGATATACATATAGAGATGGCAACATGTCGGGTTTGGTACGGAGTAGCCTCTTCCCAACTCCTGCTCCTATTAAAAAGTGGTTTACCAAACCCGTCCCAACCATATTAGTAGCGGAGTCAGATTTGGTCGGTTTTTTATTGGGGCGGTGAAGGGTAACTTAAATAAGATTAAAAAACTTATAGTAACATAATGGAGCGAATGATTAAAAGTAACCATAGTGGGTTTCTCTTATAGGGTATACACACCCTCATTTGAAGCTAATATACCCTATATTATATATACACTCAATCACATAGCATAATGTGATACAACCCATGGACATGAATCTTTGTACAAAATAAAATAGTGTTTATAAGACATGTAAACAGTAAAGACAAAGTTAGTTTAAATTTTCTTCATTCACTTATGCAGTATGTGTAAACTTTTTAAAATTATTGTTTGGTTATATATAATTTTAAAATAATCATGATGTTGGCTCTCAAATTGCTCCCCATGGTTCACAACTCTCTCTCTCTCTCTCTCTCTCTCTCTCTCTCTCTCTCTCTCTCTCTCTCTCAGACCACATGATTTTCTTTACTTTATTAGGGGCAAATTGACAATCTAAAATTAATTGATTTGGGGTTGAAGTCGACGCCAACCCAAATAATATCTTTAATAATTTGGAGGTTTTAATGGGTTAAATCGACATTCAAATCTTATTGTGAAGCAAAAAAAGAGGATGAGAAATCAGTAGGAAGAAAGAGAATAGCAAATAGATACACGTATAGACATTTTACCCCCCCCCCCCCCCCCCCTCCCAAAATATATATATATATATATTTACATACATAGAGACATATTTATGAACCCTTTTTCCGAAAAAAGAAGAAGACATTTATATCAATACAAATAGAGATAGAAAGGGAAATGACCTGGAGAGGATGCATTTGGCGAGCAATGGCAGCTCCATAATCATCCTTGTAAGTCTGTAATGATACCTAGGGTTAATATTTAATCGCTCTTTGTGATGGCTGAATGAAAAAACGGTTTGTTTACTCTGCTAAAATAGTGGGTGGACATAGAGATGAGAGAATGACAAAGAATCGAATTTCAATCACTTCGATATAGAAAGAATATAGCACACAAAGGGACATTTTGAAAAGAAGCACAAGAGGCACAAGAAAATTATTTACTGTGAGAAGAAGAAGAGTCACAAAAAGTGACTTTTGCTATGAAGTTGAATAAAACAGGTGAGGGACACGTGTTAGCATAATATTAAAACTCAGCTTATGCTTCCGCTTTTAGATATCTATAAAGCCGCACAATGCGCAGATACATTGTTTGTCTACGTAAGCATAGAATACTGATGGATAAACTAAAGAATTTGATTAGTGTGTGACACCACATTGGAGTAATAATTGTGATACTGAATATCTATCCCTTATGAGTAAATATTGGATTCAATGGCAATAGGACATAATTTGGTATAACATACTAATCCAACTCATAAACCAATAGATACATTTAAACAACTTTTAAGAAAATGCACAAAAAATGAGAAACTAAAATATGCAATCTCACTTAAATAGAAAATTTTAACTTAGCTAATGTTCTACAATAAAATAAATAAATAGTGTGTTATAATATAAATGCAACCTTTGGTCCAAATTTCTATAACTTCTTCTGGTAGTGTGTGATGCTTTTCTTAATCTTAGTTTATTCACCATTACAAATTATAGAAGAGATGTCTTGAAATGACTGAAATTTAAATGTGCACAGAATAAAGAAGTAAAAAGCAGAGAGTGTTTTAATCTCACTTTGGATGAGCAAAGAACTCCCGATCAAATACTTCTAGCTGTTTATATGCATGTATCCTATACATGGGCGAGAATTGAAATTATTGAAGTTTGTTGCTACAAAATTAGTTTACATCCAATATAGGAAAGCTTGAATTTGGATACATGCAATTCACCTAAATCAAAAAATTGGCAACCACTAAAAGAAAGATCAAACAAAGAGAATCAAATGCACTCTTCCATGTACATAAGACACAACCACACATGCACCCACACATATATGTATGTAGTAGGTATGTATGGAGATATATATATATATATATTTTTATGGTTCTAAAAGAGAATAGAGGAAGGAAATTATACCTCCAAATTTATAATTGCTCACCCATCTTTCTTAGCCCTTCAAACTACAGATTTGCTAATTTCGGATAAAGCCCCTCATCTTTGCACACCCATAAAGACATTGTATATAATATACACACACACACACACACATATATACCTATATGTATGTATTTACGTATGTACTAAAAAAGTATAAGAAAAATAGTGAGACCAAGTGTGGAAAAATTAATTATCTCAGTCATACCAAGGCGCGGGACAGCCGTGAGAAGAGCTGAATGGCATCCCCTCGTCCATCACAACCTCTCTCATCCCCCCAGAATTTGCCGTTGCCGTCTCGGCAAGAAAACCCTTCTCCATCATCAACGCGATTCGCGACCCTTCCAATAACAATGCAACCCACAACCAGTTGTTCTCTATTATCGCCGGTGATGAAACCGATTACCATCTTCAATACGTCCTTTGTATATCCAACATGGACATTTCCTCTCTCTCCAAGCCTAAACATTGGCAAAGGAGTAGAGAGAAAATAGACAGTGGGAGATTTATCAAATCTCTAATCTATGGTATTGAATAGACTATAGAGTTTTAATATCAATCATAACGTAAGAGAGGGAGAGGGAGAGGAAGAAGAAGAGGGCATAACGTGGGGGGAGAGGAAAAGGCAGGTTGAGACAGATTTGATTTGAGTCACAGTTAAAAAAATTGAATTAAATTTGTTTTTAAAAAAGGAAAAAATATCTAGATAATATGCCAAGTGTCAGCATTATATTCAACTACTCTCTCACCTTCCGCTTTTAGATATTTTATATAGATAGATAATATAGATATAGATATATATATATATATATCTACCCAAGAAGTCTGGGAAAAAAAATCAAAATTAAAAAACGTGAAGAAATAGGATATAGAGTGGGAGAGAGGCGGTTACAGTGAGTATGAGTGAAGTTACTGCAAAAATGTAGGAACATAAGAAGCGTGTTTTTTTTTTTTTTAACTTTTTGAATAATATTTTGTTTCAAATATACATACATATATACAATTATATACAACTGTATATCTATACTATAGTATTGTGTAGCAATGCCATGTGGCATCCAAACTACATAAAGAGTGTCTCATGACACCTACATTGCTATTTATATGTATAAAGATATTATCTATACGAAAATTCTCAAGAAAGGGCGCCCTCTCTTTTTTGAAGAGAGGGCCCCTGTTTTAGCCGTCGAATCGTGTTTGAAAATTGTGAAATGACAAAACTACCCTGACTGAAAACACAATCCAACGGCCAAAACAAGGACCCTCTCATTAATAAAAAGAGCTCTCCCTTTCATGAGCCTGACTGATTATCTATACATTAAAAATAGCCTTAAATAGTAAGTTTAACATCAATTAATATTGTTGTTCAAGCAAATTTTTTCTAACACCATCTTAATAATTAATAGAACATATTTCTCTTTCTTGTACATATAAAAAAATGCATTATATTTTTTCTACCAAATTTGACTCCCGTGCCTTGCACGGACCCGTCTTCCTAGTAGTGAATAGAAAGGCCCTATGTCCAATGAATTTAGTTTTAGACCCACATTGACTACTAGATCTCTTAAGTAATTTTAAGATGGCTTAGAAAATTGAATATAAATTATGCAACTTTTGACATGACACAAATAAAGAAAATGTTGAAACCAAAAAAAGAAAAAATAAATAAAGAAAATGCCAAGCTTATCTTATTTAGTTATCTTAATTTATTTACCGCCTTACTTGACACTGGTAATCTTGAAATTAGATGCAATTTCTATTTCAAAGGAAAAAATCAATTAACTACATCCATTTAATTACTAAATATCACTCAACAAATAAGTGGATCGGTCCCATATTCAAATTGGGTGGATTATAGTCTCCCATCTGTATATCATTATGCTTTATAAGCGCAGCTCACCTTTGTTTTATACATGTAGAGGTGTAAAATGGGCTGGGTTTGCTTGGCCCGGCATGGCCCAGTCGGGAAAAAGGTTAAACCTAGCCCAGCCCAGCCCTCCAGGGTGGGTCGAGCCTGTTCATCCTTTCTGGCCCACCAACCCAGCCCGCCTAAAACCCACCCCAGCCTACCAACCCAGCCCAACCCACGACCCATTCTGACCCAGCCCACCAACCCAGCCCAACCAACTACACAGCCCGTCAATTTTTAGAAAATTAATTTTAAATTATAAGATATAGGTTATAAATTATGTACTTTATAAGTATAAGCACTGATACTTAATAAGCTACTCATTAAATTAAGTTATAAACTATAAGTTATGAGTTTAAATAACACAACTTATACCAAATTCAACTTAACCCACAAACCCGCAAACAACCCAGCCCAGCCCGCCAACCTTGTCCACAGCCCAACCCAGCCCAGCCCAACCCAACAGTCCACTTGGGTCGGACTGGGTCTGCCCATAGAACTTTCAAACCCAGCCCGACTCGGCTCGTATGGCTCACGAGCCCAGCCCACAACCCGCGAGCGTCCAATTTTGTGGTCTGGGCTGGGTTGGCAGACAGCTCCTCCAACAATTGTTTGTTGGACCTCAATTTGCCGCTAACAGCACTATTAGACTTGCTCAGTTCTTTCCAGTTCTTCCGTGAGTGCTTGGAATGATCCCGCTTGGAACGATTCTTCTTGGAACCATCAACTGGTGTTATAGCTGAATGATTCTTCTTGGAACCATCAACTAGTGTTATAGCTACAACCCGCCGGGTTGCTATTTTTTGTACTGGGAGTCTCACAAATCCTAACTCCGGTCTTTAAAGACCGGAGCACTGGATCGGACGACCTACAAAATAGATTATATAAGCCATAGATTAGATATTAGATATATATATATAGGGATGCCAGATGTCAAGGACAGCCAGTTTGAGAAGACAAGTTTGGAAGTTCGCGAAAGGTTCTAGAAGACTATGGAGGATTGTAGAAGCTACTATGTTCTAGGAGTGAATGGAAGACTCTAGAGCTTAGTGGAAGCTTATGGAGAATGGTAGAGTTCCAAGAGTGCTCTAGAATATTTTAGAGACTTATTGGCTACCATTGGATCAAGAGCATCTCCGCCGTCCATTAGGGAGGGAGATGGCTATAAAAGGGGATATGCTTCATTTGTAAAAAGATAACAGAAAGTGTGAGAGCTTCAATTGTAAAGTGAGAGCAATTGAGAGCTAGTGAGGAAGAAAGCTTGTAGTAGCTAAGTGAGTGCCTTGTAAAGAGCTTTGTACACACTTTGTTTTGTATAGTGGAGTTCTTAAACCTTCTCGTGTGCTTTTGTGTTGTGTGCGTGCGTTGTCTCTAAGTGTGAGTAGAGAGCCATTGCCACACTAAGGCAAGGAAGGAGGGTTGAAGAATCCTGGGAAGCCTGACTTTGGTGTGGAATGAGTGGACACCGGAGGACACAATGACAATGACACATACACAATGACAATGACAATGGAACGAGTGGAACGAGGCTGACTTTGGGAAGGCTAATCCAACCATACACAATGACACATCCTTTGTTTATATAAAACACACGCGTAGCAGTAATGGAGGAGGTGGTGGTGGCTATGCCGCCATGTTCAGAGAGAGATATATATATATATATATATTGAAAGTGAGGCAAAAAGTGGGAGAGAGGGAGAGATGTGGAAGGGTTAGTGTTCTTAAATGGGTTAAGCCAAAAAGTGTGAGTGGCTTACATTAGCCTTATGGCTCCTATATATATATATAAAGATAGAGAGATGATGTGATTTACAGCCGGTGCAGATAGATTGAAAGTTTGACAAGACACAAATGCAGATGCCATTCGTCTAGTTCGTCTGAGTCGTCTGGTTCGTCTGGTTGAGAGAGCTAAGAAAGAGAGAGAGAAAGAGATGTGTGTTAGTTATGCTTTTTAGGGTTTAAGCTGAGAGAGCTAAGAGAGCTAAGAAAGAGGGTTTAAATAAAAGGATGAGCTAGAGAGAGACGTTAAGGGAGAGAGAGAGAGCAAGAGTGAGAGAGAGGGAAAAGTGCAGTAGAGTAAAGATGTGCCAAACAGAGGGCCAGAGGCCCATAGAGATGATCTGGTGCGTGAAAATAGGAAAAGTAGTCAAGTATTAGCCAATCATCAAACGAGTTACCTGAGGTGTGATAATTCTCTATCAGTGGTAACTTCACTCTGTCACTCAAACTAATACTAGTATCAAAGAAATGGAAAAATCATAGACAAGAGCATATATTATGTATATACATATAATATATATATATATATACACATAGACATTACACATCTACAGAACCAAACTTCAGAACCAAACCCCACCTTCCTTTTTGAATTTTTTTTTTATATATCCTATAAAATATATATAGGAATTTGCTAACCTACAGCAAATGAGGCTTTTAGCGACGAAAAACAGGCTTTTAGCGACGAAATTTTTCATCGTAAAAAGTTAAAACCTTTAGCGACAAAAATTTTGTCATTAAAAATTTATTTTTCGTCGCTAAAGAGGCTGTTGTCGCTGCTAACCTACAACCATCATGTTGTAGGTTAGCAGCCCCCATATATATATATAATAGTAATGTGCTTAAGACCCCTAAAATTTCAGAAAAGCCCTCTTATTTTATGAAAATTTGAGTTTTTGGGTTAGATTTTTTTATAGAGTTTGTAATTTCAAATCCACCTGACTTTAGAAACTATGTATTGGATCAAATTATAATCTACATTTTACAACACTAATTGTAATCCAACCCATCCAAAAATCATGAGCAATATTAGTGATACCAAATAAAGAGCAACTAAACTACTTTTAACACAATTGCAATCCAATTGATTCTAAATATTTTGTCAATCATTTTTTCTTCTCACTTCTTAACTTAACATTACTCAGGATGATTTGATATCATTTTAAGCTTTATAAAATATCTACAGAAAAACTGTGTAAAAAAGTGCCCCTATAAGCTTAGTTCGCAAGTACTACTTCCATATTTCGCCCGTGTCAAGCCTCCCAACTATAAATTTTGGCATCCTCCGTGCATGAGCCTCCGTAACGAGAGGTGGTGACCAAATTGAGACCCAAAATATAGAGTTAATAAGTTGGTTAGGTTGGGTTGTGGATGAATTAGATAGATGATAAGGTGCAAGTCACGGATTGTTAGGTCACTATGTGTGTGTGTCTGTCATATATGTATAATCGGTACAAATATACTTGATCCTTGAAACATGGGTGACTCAACTATAAAGGCAAACAAAGTTGCGGATAATCTAGCCAAAGGTGCGGTCCATAGAGTGTCCCCTTTTGTGGCGTGGCTATGAGTTTGTGGAATGCAAGACTACTAACAGTTTCTGGTTTTTAGTTTCTAATTGCATTTAGTTTTTGAGACTTAGGTTACTATTAATGTCACCCCCCGACGTAGCATAAATATGGAAAGCGTTTAATTTCCTTTATGAACTCGTAGGTCGCGACAGTTTGAAGGATCGATTCCATCCCAAACGTCGAACAACAAAGACATAATAATCAGAGCAGAGCAATCAAGGCTTACAAATATTTTTCTAACTTATTACATTTTACAATACGGGGTCAACTAAGGCACAAGCCGCCTTAAAACAAAACAATACATATTGTCTATTACAGTCATCCTTATTACAAAATAGTTTATAGCTTGAAACATATAAAAGTAAATTCTCTTTCCAACAGGGATTCTCAGTTTGCATAGTCGTACGGTCCAGCAATATCATAACCTGAAAAGCCTGAACACTAATGTCCAGGGTGCATCAACGCCGTCAGCTTCAAGAAGTTGGTGAGCATTAAAAACATAACTTTGAATGTAACACATACTCATTTACCATTTTCCAATTCTCAATTAATCCAATAAGTTTACATTTAAGGTAAGGAGTTCATTTTAGAAAAACAACCACAATATCATATGAAAGATGAAATACATATATGTGACCGTGTATGAGAACAATGCACCATCTCATCTTACCGACTTTTTTCTCTCGACAAAACCCAACAACCCACTATCACACACTAGTATCTTTGAAATACTCCGATAGCCACACTTTAGCACAGGGGTGCCAGGGAATGTCTAGTTTGCCTCACACTTTGGTCCGGGGTACCAGGGAGTGTCCAATGCCTCACACTTTAATACCTAATCCGCCATGCAAATACCGGAGGAACCCTCACGCAGTATCCAGACTCGGGTATCAGAGAGTGTCCGTAGGCCATACTTTAGAACTACCATGGGTGTTAGGGAATGTCCAAGTTCGGCTTCACACACTTTGACGCTACCATGGTCGTCAGGGAGTGTCCAGTTTTACCACCGTCGCATTTCAAAGACACCCTCGCCGCAATCTCAATCACAACACACTTTGGTACTCACTTACCAGGGAGTGTCCACAACACAATCTCAACCGCACTAACTACACCACACTGCCCATTACTCTTTTCCATACTGACCAACATTCACACTCAACATGCATGTACAACTGACTCCACATGTATGTCATGAAACTTTAAAACATGAGGCAAATCACTGAATTACATAAACGACGTGTGTACGGGGATTGTTAAGTCGTGGTACATTATTTCAATCGTCCATACATAACCAAATAGGATTCTGTTTTAGTAAATTTTCCATACAGAGCTTTAAAAGTCCATGAAATATCACCCAAACTGTTTCTTAATATAAAATAAGCAAAAACCAGAAACTATCCAAAGTCGCGCGCGTAGGCTGCTCCCGCGGGCCGCTCGCACTATATGCTCATTTTTCATTTTATTATAAAAAACCTTTTCTGTCTTCTTGGAACCAGCCACCTCGCGCGCGCGGGGTCGCTCGTGCGAGGGGTCGCTCGCGTGGGCCGCTCGCGCGACCCTTGCTCACACTATCGCGCGCGCGAGTTCATGCAGAAGCTTCATCTTCTTCCCCAGAATTCCCCTGTTTCAGTTTTAAGGGGGTCTTTTTGACCCATTTTGCAAATCCGAAGCATATAGGACATATAATATATGGATCTCTTTGGTTTTTCACAAGTATTATGAATCCATATTCAATTTTACATGAATCAATCTATAATAACTTTAGAATTTTATGAAAGATTACAAGATGATAAAACTTAATTTCTAATATACTTTCTCCTATGAACAAATTAAGCTATAAAACTTTAAACATAGCATCTGTAACATGTAATCTTTCATATTTATCTTAGAAAATGGATTTTGATTAAGATTGAAAAATCTTGATTTCAAAGCTATGGAGGTCCAAACGTAAAATCAATAATGGAGATTTTCAAACCAAGCTATATAATCAGTAAACAAGGTATGAATTACATTAGAAGTGCGTTAATAATACTCACTGAGATTAAAGATGAAGTGTGTGTTGAGAAAGATATAAGGATTGAGCAACCCTAAACAAGCTTGGCTATGGACGATAGAGCTTTCTCTTTCTACAAATTCTGTAAGCAAACTCACAGGACTCTCACTCGTTTCTCTGTGTTCTTTCTAAACTCTGTCAGATTGTAAGACCCAGAGTGTGTGTGCATAAGTGATGCTTAAATAGAGATTTCACCAAACTTGGTCACCAAGTTCATCCTACTACACTCAACAAAAGGATTCTCTAAATAAATCTCTAAACACATTCAATATACACTGCACAGTCACATACGTATATACAGATATAGTAACTCTATAGTTGAGTCAAGGGTCAAGTAGGTCCATAGGGGGCAAACAAGATGTTTGGGAAAAGGAGCTTAAGGCATAAGAGTACACACACACACACACAAAGCATTCCCAAACAAGCCCAGACCAATGATTACTTGCCATAAATGGAATAAAGCATATGTCACTTCTTGATTGGTGGAGTATCCCATATTGTGGGAGACCATCGCAGCGCGGACAATTTTAAACTTAAACTGGTATTTTTGCGATGCGGTGTTCACCACAAAAATACAGAAAATTCATTTTATCGCAAGAAATGGTTTTCTGGTTTTATAAAAATACTGATTTAGTCAAAAGAAAACATTTCCACCATTTTGAAATACAGTTTTGAAACCCAACACAGGTATTACCAATTTTGTAAAATTACAGTTTGGTCCCAATAAGAAATTCAAATATGAATCAAGCAAGTAATAAATTCTACACATAAGAATTATAATTAAAATAAAAGCAGATAATGTAATTTGATTTTAAATATGACAACGCAAATACAGATTAATTATAGAAATGTCAATTTAAGATTAAATGAAAATGCAGGTTGTTACACCCTTCCTCCCTTAAACAGGATTTCGTCCCCGAAATCAAGACTAACTAGTCCTGAAACAACTCCGGGTACTCCTTTCTCATCTCAGCTTCGATTTCCCACGAGGCTTCATTCTCGTCGTGGTGATTCCACTGCACTTTCACTAACGGAATGTCCTTGTTCCTCAACTTCTTGATACTCTAATCCAGAATCTTCACCGGTCTCTCCTTGTAAGAAATGTTATGACTTGTCTCAATATCGTCATAACTAACCACATGCGAGGGGTCTCATATGTACTTTCTCAGCATACTCACATGAAATACATTGTGAACCCTAGACATCTTCGGCGGTAGAGCCAGTCGATAAGGTACTTTCCCGACACGTTCCAAAATCTCGAATGTTCCAATGAAACGCAGAGCTAATTTTCCTCTCTTGAGACCGAATCGTACTACTCCTCGGGTTGGTAAAACCTTAAGGAGTACGTGATCTCCAACACTAAATTCCATATCTTTCCAGCGTCGATCGGCATAACTCTTATACCGGCTTCGAGCGGTTCTCATCCTTTCTTTGACCAAAGAAATCTTCTCGTTGGTTTCTCTAACCAAATTCGGTCCCAACAATTTTGTGTCTCCCACCTCTGCCCAACACAGTGGAAAATGACATGGTTGTCCGTACAATGCTTCGAACGAAGCCATCCCGATACTCGTTTGATAACTGTTATAGGCGAATTCAACCAACGGTAAGTGTGTTTTCCACGATTCTTCAAAATCAATAACACAAGCCCTAAGTATATCCTCCATGATCTGATTTACACGTTCAGTTTGTCCATCTGTCTGAGGGTGAAAAGCAGTGCTCATCTTGAGCGAGGTTCCCATAGCTTCTTGTAAACTTTCCCAAAATCCAGAAGTAAAACGCGCATCACGGTCTGACATAATCGACACAGGTGCACCGTGAAGTCGCACAACTTGTTGTATGTACATCCGGCTCATTCTTTCTACCGAGTACGTCATACTATAAGCAATGAAATGAGCAGACTTCGTCAATCGATCCATGATTACCCAAATGGCATCATGATTCTGTTGCGATTGAGGCAATCCTACTACAAAATCCATCGTGATGTGCTCCCACTTCCAACCAGGAATAGGTAGTGGTTGCAACAATCCTGGCGGTTCTGATGTTCAGCCTTGACTTGTTGACACGTCAAACACTTGGATACAAATTCGACCACATCTATCTTCATACCTTCCCACCAGAAATTTCTCTTCAAATCCTTGTACATTTTCGTTCCTCCTGGGTGAACTGTATACCTTGACTTATGTGCTTCTTCCAGGATATCCTTTCTTAGCTCACCAACATCTGGCACACATAATCTGCCTCTGCATCGATACCCTCCGTCACTTCCCACCTTCCATTCTGTCGGATCTTTCTTTGACATTTTCACAAACCATGCTTGAAACTTCTCATCTCCTTGCTGAGTTCTAATAATACGGTCGATAAGAACAGGCTGTAGGATAAGACATCTGAAAAGTTATCCTTCTCCTTCCTCAGCACTCTGTACAACGAATTCTGCCAACGTCTCTAATGCTCGCCATTCTCTAACCATTAAGGAGGCGATCGTCTCATAAATCTGCCGACTTAAAGCATCAGCGACCACATTAGCTTTACCAGGGTGGTACTCTAATGTGAAGTCGTAATCTTTGATCAGCTCCATCCATCTGCGTTGTCTCATGTTTAACTCTTTCTGTGTGAACAAATATTTCAGACTCTTGTGATCGGAGAATAAATCAAACTTCTCACCGTAGAGATAGTGTCTCCAAATCTTGAGTGCAAATACTACGGTCGCCAATTCCAAATCATGAATGGGATAGTTCAACTCATTCGGCTTCAACTGTCTGGATCCATAGGCAATAACTCTGCCATCTTGCATAAGTACACACCCTAGTCCTTGATATGATGTGTCACTAAAGATAGTGAACTCCTCATCAGGCTTGGGTATAGCTAGTACCGGTGCGGTAGTGAGTCTCTATTTCAATTCCAGAAAGGCCCGCTCATGCTTCTCTGTCCACTCGAATTTCAAATTCTTCTTCGTCAACCCAGTTAATGGTGCAGCTATTTTGGAAAATTCCTCAACAAATCTCTGATAATAGCCAGCGAGTCCAAGAAAACTTCTAACCTCTGTTAGGGTTGCTCAGCCTAACCTAGTTTGACACAGCATCTGTCTTGGATGAATCCATAGAAATTCCTTGAGATGACACCTTGTGTCCCAAAAAATTTACTTCTTGTAACCAAAACTCATACTTACTGAACTTGGCATACAAGTGGTGGTCCTTGAGCGTCTGCATTGCAATCTGTAGGTGTTGTTCGTATTCTTCTCCTGACTTAGAATAGATCAAAATATCATCTATAAAGACGATGACAAACTGATCCAAATAATGCTTGAACACTCTATTTATTAAGTCCATAAACACTGCCGGGGCATTCGTCATTCCAAACGGCATCACCAAAAACTCATAGTGACCATATCGGGTTCTGAAAGCAGTCTTAGGTATGTCTTCCTTCCGTACCCTCAACTGATGATATCCCGACCTTAGGTCTATCTTGGAAAATGTCATAGCTCCTTGTAGTTGATCAAACAAATCGTCAATCCGAGGTAAGGGATGCTTGTTCTTGATAGTCACGCAGTTCAGTTCTCGGTAGTCGATACACAACCTGAGCGTTCCGTCCTTCTTCTTCACATATAATACCGGTGCTCCCCAAGGCGATGTACTTGGACGTACAAAACCTAGGTTCTCGAGCTCTTGAACTTGTTCCTTTAATTCCAACAGTTTGGTGGGGGCCATTCTATAGGGAACCTTGGTGAACGGTACGGTACCCGGTATAAGCTCAATACAAAATTCTATACTTCTCTCGGGCGACAAACCAGAAACGTCTTGAAATACTTCTTCGAAGTCCTTGACTATAGGTATAGACAACATTGTCGCTTCTGTACTAACGACTTCGATGTTTGCTAAGCATCTTGTAAGGAACATATCTCCCAAAGGGTTACATTGAAAATCAAAGGGTTGATTCTCATTGTCGGGGAATGTAATTCTCTTTCTCGCACAATCCAACTTCACTTGATTCTGAGAGAGCCAATCCATTCCTAGGATTATGTTGAACTCCTTCATTGATAGGATAATCAACCTTGTCGGGATTTCACGGTCTCCTAGCCGTAAAGGACAATCCTTGCACACGTGTCCTAATCTGACTGCAGCTCCTAATGGTGAAGTATCCCTCAAAGCTTTCTCTAAACGATGAGGTAAGATACCCAATCTCCGAATTGTATTAACAGATATGAACGAAAGAGCAGCACCCGTATCAAATAACACTTTAACTTGGGAGTTAAATAAAGTTAATGTACCTTCCACTACTTGATGATCACTTTGAGCTTCTCCATAATCTCCTTCTTCAAAAATAGTCCCATTACATCCAGCGGCATCCGGAATAACAGTATTCACGCGAGTCTGACCTTGCTGACCATAAGTCACTTGCTTAGGGGCAGTACAGAACCTGCTGATGTGACCTGGTTCACCACAGTTATAGTAAACTATGCCTTGCTGAGCAGTATACCTTGGTGCCTTGCAATCTCGAGCCAGATGACCGGGGTTGCCACAGTTGAAACATTTCCCAATGCTACTTCCTTCACCAACTCGAGGTTGAGTCGGATAGGTGATAGCTTGGGTCTTCTACCTTCTGTCAAAATTCCTCTTCTGTCATTGGGTACGATTCATTGGTGGTCTATTTCCAAAGTTACCCCTTTGGGGCGGTTGGAATTCCAATTGTTTCTGATTCACTCGAGCATCTTCTTCCAAATCGGTAGCCAAACCAACAAGTCCTTCAAAAGACTTATCTAGGTGGCCGAGAGTCAGGTAACGAATCTGCGGTGTCAGCCCTTGGTTATACTTATGGATCCTCTTTTCTTCGGTATCTACCATGTGAGGGGCGAACCGAGACAGTCTCTCGAACTGAGTGGTGTACCCTTGCACCGATTTGGTTCCTTGAGCCAAATCCATGAATTCTTTCTCCCTTATGTGCCTCTTCATGGCCGGGAAATACTTTTTCAAAAACCTTCCCTTAAATGCAGTCCATGTCATTCCCGTTGCAGCTTCGCTCTCGATGGTAGCTATGACTGAATCCCACCAATCTGCGGTGGCATCAGTTAGTTGGAAAGTAGCTAACCTCTTCTTGTCCATCTCATTGCACTGGACAGCCTCGAACATGCGGTCCATCTGTCTGAACCACTGTTCCACTTTCCATGGTTTCGCAGTACCCGCAAACTGCTCGGGCCTTAGTGCACAGAATCTCTCCAACAGTTTATCTCCAGTCTGATGGCCTCGTCGGTTATCATTCGTATTACTGATTCTTTCCAAACGTTTGACAAATGCTTCGAACATGCCCGTAGGATCGAAAGCCTCAGGTGCTCCCTCGATCAAATTCCTGTCTCTTCTCGGTCTCCCAGCCATTCTATGCATGATAGTGATAATGAGGAAAATGCATGCAACAGAAGTATAAAGTAGTTTAAATGATAACAACATCAAAAGAGTATTTCTATATATAACTTCTTGTCCATGCAAGAGTTAATGCCAAAAATGGGGTCATTGCCCTACTTTCTAATGCATGTAATTACAATTTGCAAAAAGAGAATAGAGCTACTAGTTAAAAATGGTAAATAGATACAAAGCGACATCTAAACGGTCATTCATCGCCATAGGTATCCATCAAAAGGTCAAGTGAGTCGGCCTGATGAAGTCGCTGAACATGAGAGGGGCCTGCCTCAAAATTACAGCTATGTGAGGTCAACAACGAAGCAGGTCCAGGGGCATCTGCCTCTGACAAAGCTAGCTCGAGTGCTAGTGCCTCCTCAAGGTCAATTGTGAAGTCGTCCCAACCTATGCCATCCTTCTCTTCGACACCCTCCCCACCTATAGGAGCCAAATGAACAACCTCAGCGTCGTCCTCATCAGCGGGGACAACTGGTGGAGGCATATCCAGTTGTGCAAGGTGAGCCTGCACAACCTGAACCTCAAGGGGTAAATCGAAAGCGTCATTGTTAACCAAGCGAACCATCTCTACAAGCACTAAGCGTTGAATCTCGATAAAGTATAAGATCTCAAGGCGAGCACGGGGTAAATCAACCAGTCCTAATACGTGGATCTGGTGCCAGAGATCTAACTCGACGGTAGCAGCTACACGTTACCCAATAGTGGTGAAATAAAGTATCGCCGAAGCTGGTACTATCGCTCCCACAGTAACCCAATGCCCTCCAAAAGCATCAAGTACAAAAAGAGGCTGAGCTGGATCCATACCTGAAAAAGGTACTAACTTAAATCAGGAAAGAGATAATCTTAGGCGTTTTGGTTCTGAGTCTATCCTCCCTGTCGTATCATCGGGGTGCAAAGCTTAAGCTAACAGATCGTGGAATCGGGTCTAAACTGGTAAACCCTAACCTGGTTAAACAATCTTGAGATGAATAATAACCTGGCTTTGATACCACTAAATCCTGTCACGCCCCAATGTAGCATAAATATGGAAAGCATTTAATTTCCTTTATGGACCTGTAGGTCGTAACAGTTTGAAGGATCGATTCCCCCCCAAACGTCGAACAACAAAGACATAATAATCAGAGCAGGGCAATCAAGGCTTACAAATATTTTTCTAACTTATTACGTTTTACAATACGGGGTCAACTAAGGCACAAGCCGCCTTAAAACAAACAATACCTATTGTCTATTACAGTCATCCTTATTACAAAACAGTTTATAGCTTAAAACATATAAAAGAAAATTCTCTTTCCAGCAGGGATTCTCAGTTTGCATAGTCGTACGGTCCAGCAATATCATAAAATGAAAAGCCTGAACACGAATGTCCAGGGCGCATCAACGCCGTCAGCTTCAAGAAGCTGGTGAGCATTAAAAAAAACTTTGAATGTAACACATACTCATTTACCATTTTCCAATTCTCAATTAATCCAATAAGTTTACATTTAAGGTAAGGAGTTCATTTTAGAAAAACAACCACAATATCATATGAAAGATGTAATACATATATGTGATCATGCATGAGAAAATGCACCATCTCATCTTACCGACTCTTTTCTCTCGACAAAACCCAACAACCCACTATCATACACCAGTATCTTTGAAATACTCTGATAGCCACACTTTAGCACAAGGGTGCCAGGGAATGTCCAATTTGCCTCACACTTTGGTCCGGGGTACCAGGGAGTGTCCAATGCCTCACACTTTAATACCTGATCCACCATTCAAATACCGGAAGAACCCTCAAGCAGTATCCAGACTCGGGTATCGGGGAGTGTCTATAGGCCACACTTTAGCACTACCATGGGTGCCAGGGAATGTCCAAGTTCGGCTTCACACACTTTGACTCTACCATGGTCGTCAGGGAGTGTCCAGTTTTGCCACCATCACATTTCAAAGACACCCTCACCGCAATCTCAATCACAACACACTTTGGTACTCACTTACCAGGGAGTGTCCACAACACAATCTCAACCGCACTCACTATACCACACTGCCCATTACTCTTTTCCATACTGACCAACATTCACACTCACCATGCATGTACAACTGACTCCACATGTATGTCATGAAACTTTAAAACATGAGGCAAATCACTGAATTACATAAACGACGTGCGTACGGGGATTGTTAAGTCGTGGTACATTATTTCAATCGTCCATACATAACCAAATAGGATTCTGTTTTAGTAAATTTTCCATACAGAGCTTTAAAAGTCCATGAAACATCACCCAAACTGTTTCTTAACATAAAATAAGCAAAAACCAGAAACTATCCAAAGTCGCGCGCGCGGGCTGCTTGCGCGATATGCTTATTTTTCGTTTTATCATAAAAAAACCTTTTCTGTCTGCCTAGAACTAGCCACCTCGCGCGCGCGGGTTGCTCGCGTGAGGGGTCGCTCGCGCGGGCTGCTCGCGCGATCGCGCGCGCGAGTTCATGCTGAAGCTTCGTCTTCTTCCCCAGAATTCCCCTGTTTCAGTTTTAAGGGGGTCTTTTTGACCCATTTTGCAAATCCGAAGCATATAGGATATATTATATATGGATCTCTTTGGTTTTTCACAAGGATTATAAATCCATAATCAATTTTACATGAATCAATCTATAACTTTAGAATTTTATGAAAGATTACAAGATGATTAAACTTAATTTTTAATATACTTTCTCCTATGAACAAATTAAGCTATAAAACTTTAAACATAGCATCTGTAACATGTAATCTTTCATATTTATCTTAGAAAATGGATTTTGATTCAGATTGAAAAATCTTGATTTCAAAGCTATGGAGGTCCAAACGTAAAATCAACAATGGAGATTTTCAAACCAAGCTATATAATCAGTAAACAAGGTATGAATTACATTAGAAGTGAGTTAATAATACTCACTGAGATCAAAGATGAAGTGTGTGTTGAGAAAGATATAAGGATTGAGCAACCCAAAACAAGCTTGGCTATGGAGGATAGAGCTTTCTCTTTCTACAAATTCTGTAAGCAAACTCTCAAGACTCTCACTCTTCTCTCTGTGTTCTCTCTAAACTCTCTCAGATTGTAAGACCCAGAGTATGTGTGCATAAGTGATGCTTAAATAGAGATTTCACCAAATTTGGTCACCAAGTTCATCCTACTACACTCAACAAAAGGATTCTCTAAATAAATCTCTAAACACATTCAATATACACTGCACAGTCACATACGTATATACAGATATAGTAACTCTATAGTTGAGTCAAGGGTCAAGTAGGTCCATAGGGCGCAAACAAGATGTTTGGGAAAAGGAGCTTAAGGCATAAGAGTACACACACACACAAAGCATTCCCAAACAAGCCCATACCAATGATTACTTGCCATAAATGGAATAAAGCATGTGTCACTTCTTGATTGGTGGAGTATCCCATATTGTGGGAGACCATCGCAGCGCGGATAGTTTTAAACGTAAACTGGTATTTTTGCGACGCGGTGTTTACCACAAAATACAGAAAATTCATTTTATCGCAAGAAATGGTTTTCTGGTTTTATAAAAATACTGATTTAGTCAAAAGCAAACATTTCTACCGTTTTGAAATACAGTTTTAAAACCCAACACAGGTATTACCAATTTTATAAAATTGCAGTTTGGTCCCGATAAGAAATTCAAATATGAAATCAAGCAAGTAATAAATTCTACCCATAAGAATTGTAATTAAAATAAAAGCTGACAATGTAATTTGATTTTAAATATGACAATGCAAATACAGATTAATTATGGACATGTCTATTTAAGATTAAATAAAAATGTAGGTTGGTACAATTAATGACCTCTTGATGATTATTCTCTTTATCTCTCTCCTTTTATGCATGTGTAGATATGTGGGTATATATGTAGAGTGTTTAAATATATTTGACGATATTGAGATGGATGTCCGAATTGGTTTGAACATGCCATCGTGATTCATGTATGTGCACGTTTATATATGGCCAGTTGATGATCAGATTGTAGATGAATAACTATGTGTTGTGTTGGCACCTGCACCGTTGATTAGTGTTACGACAGCTCTGTTGTTATTCTCTTTGATTTAATTTTTCTCTGAGCCAGAAACAAACATCAATTTTTGAATCAAACTGGTTCACCTGTTGGCACTTATATAAATATAATTTTTCATTCATTAGTTTGTTAGTTAGAAACAGTGCAATATTGGTATGGATATATGTATATATATAGATATATCATACAGTTGATCAGTAATTAACTTAAAAGTAATTTTGTTTGTTTGACCTAACTAGCAATTAATGATGAAGAAACAGGGTAGTAGATAACCTCACAAACATCACATTAATGACATTTAATTATATTTGACGGTAAGTCCTTGTAAAGGATATGTATCTGTGGGAGGCCACTTCAGTAAAGTTAGCTAGGAACAGGTCATATTGTTCATCAATCTAATAGCTCCACGTGGACACCACTAACTCAATATTTAACACTGTCACTTTTAACGGCAAACTCTACTTTCCTTTTTAACTATACCGTCTAAATAAAGTTGGCAAATAAAAAATAAATAAAAACCTTCATTTTATTTGGTGCCAAACCAGTTACCCCTTCGTATTATCTTCTTTATCCATTTGGGAAAAGGCTAAGGCAGATAAAACAGTGCTACGTCCTATGTCTCCTTAACATTCTATTGAAACAAAGTAGAGTCATATCCACAACATTCTCTTGAAACAAATCTGATTCATTCAAGGTATGTTCTTTTGAAGCCAAGAAACTCCTTCTACTGGGTTCTTTTATAACACCTTTTCAATTCATTTTTTTTCTTTTTCTTTTTCTTTTTTATTTGTGTCAATTACATGTTCTTTTATACCAAATTGTTCCCAAACACGTGTTGTATTTTTCCCATTGGAATCTTTCGTATGAATATGTATATATATATATATATATATTTTTTGTATACTATAATTTAATGGTTAAAAAAAGAGTGGCTATGCTTACCAAATTTTGTATCCTAAATTGTTCCCAAAATATGTTGCAGTGGACCTATTTAATTTTGATTGGAGGATGTTGAAATGGTCCCACCATTATTGAAGGTGGTCCCATTATCACATGTATAATTGGTAACCATTTAACATTCAAAATTTGGAAAGCATAACATTACTATTATAAAAATGATTAGTTTTTAGTCACTGCTTTATTTTTTTTTTCCTTTTCAATGAAGCAGATGGACATAATCAATACCGACAAATATGGCTTTAATATTGGAATGTCTAATTTTTCTTTAGAAGATGAAGTAAAGGTAGATGATCTAACTCCAACCCTTAGAATGGAGTTCGCAACGGAAGAACATGCATACCTTTATTGAAATACATATGCAAAAGTTGTTGGTTTTAGTGTTCAAAAAGATTGGAGGAATAAGAGTAAGGTAGACAATACCATAATTTCAAGGAAATATTGTTGTTTTAAACAAGGTTTTAGAAGGCAGATAAATTTTGAGGGAAAGACTTCTCGAAGGGAAACAAGAGTCGGTTGCCAAGCATAACTGGTTATAAGTCATCAACCGAATGGTAAATTTCAAGTAATCACTTTCGAAGCAAAGCACAATCATGAATGTGTATCTCCACAAAGTAGTCACAAATTACCATCACATAGAAATGTGTCTCTTGCCCAAGGAGCCGAGGCTGAATTTGCTACTTCTTTCGGGATTCTAAAGAAATTAATTTTTGAGTTTATGAGCAAGCAAGCGGGAGGGAGGGAGAATTTTGGATTTACTCTCAAGGACATTTGCAATCATTTGCATTCCAAACGAATGATAGAGACGAAAGAAGGAGAAGCATGCACTATGATCAATTACTTTGAAGCAAAACGATCTGAAAACTCATCTTTTTATTTTTATTTTTTTATGAAATGCAATTTGATGTTGATAGTCAGGTAACCAATATATTTTGGGCGGATGCAGATATGGTGTCAGATTATGATCACTTTGGCGATGTGATTTGTTTTGATATAACTTATAGAACCAACAACAAACATCGACCATTTGCACCTATAATTGGGGTGAATCATTTTAGAGAAACAATGGTCTTTGGGGCTGCCTTGCTATATGAAAAAACTATAGAATCGTTTGAATGGTTGTTTGAAACATTCTTAAATGCGATGCATGGAAAGAAACCGAAAACAATATTCATAGATCAAGATTCAGCAATGGCTAAAGCGATTTCAAGGGTTTTACATAAACATTTCATCGACTATGTTTATGGCATATATTCCAAAATGCAGCCAAGCACCTAAATCATCTTTTTAAAAGTTCAAGTTCTTTTGCCAAAGATTTGAACATTTGTATTTATGATTATGTGTATGAAGATGAATTTATCCATGCGTGGAAATCTATGCTTTTGAAATACGACCTTTGGGAAAATCAATGGCTGCATGCTCTCTTTAAGGAAAGAGAAAAATGGGCTATGGTGTATGGGTGACATATTTTTTGTGATGATATGACTAGTACACAGTTCAGCGAGGTTTCAATGGTTGCTGGAAAACTTATTTGAAGTCTAGCTGAAATATTTTGGAAATTTTCAAACATTTTGAGAGAATGTTAGAGGACATACGGTATAATGAATTGGATTCAAGATTTGATACGAGTCAGCGTTTGCCATTATTACACATTGATGTGCCCATGTTGAAGAATGCAAGAGATGTTTATACACCCAAAATATTTGGTATGTTTCAGGACGAATATAAGAAGTCTCTGCTAATTGTTATCAATGGTTGCACTGGAACTCCACCATTGTTTGAGTATGTAGTTTGTGTGTATGGGAATAATCAAGAGCATAAGGTCAAATACAATTCAATTGATGAGACAGTTGTATGTAGTTGTATGAAGTTTGAGTTTGTTGGAATTCTTTGCAGCCACGCTCTAAAGGTTCTTGATCTTAGAAATATAAAATTAGTTCCTTCAAAGTACATCCTGAAGAGGTGGGCAAGGAATGCAAGAGTCTTATGTGTGAGGAACAATCGTGGGGAAGAAGATCGTAGATGTACGATTTCAAATCGTTATAAGAACTTGCGCCCCAATGCAATTAAACTAGTAGCTAAGGCTGCTGAATATGAAGAAGCATGTACTTTTTTGGCAAAAAAGTTCGTCGATTTAGATGTTGAGTTAGACGAGTTTAAGGGGGCAACTACATCAACAGTTAATAAAAATTTTGGTTGTACAGGAAGTTTGTCTCACATTGAACATGTACAAGATGCCTCAATAGATCAAGGTGGCAATAATTTCCCTATAATTGCAAAGGGGATTAAGACAAGAGGAAATACATTTCGTAGTAAAGGTCGACCTAAAAGCGGCCTTGAAAAGAAAGCAAAAAAGAAACAGCGCAAACATATGGAGCCTAACAAAGCTACGACTCTCTCAATCCCAACATTCACAAGACATTATCTCACCACTCAGGTATGGCCATTTATTGTTTATTGGAGTATTTTAAATTTTTTTTAAGTTACTTGAAGCATTTTTCTTCTCAAACTATTATTTGATAGGGTTCACAAAATTTTGAAGAAAATTCAATGTCACCATGTATGTATAATCGGCAAAATCTGTTATCAAGCCTTCCTTCAGGGATTAATCACGATGCTTCCAAGCTCAAAACCCACAAGTACTTATCATTTGAGCAAACATTTTATTCTTGTATCTAACTACGGTGTCGTATATTCTGATGTGTTTTATTTGCAGCAAATTTTTTTGAATGGACCATTTCAAAGTCCCATCTCTATTAATGTAGATTTGAATCAGGTATTAAATTGAGCTTTACAATTTTAATTTCTCTAGTTTGGGTAAGCTATTAAGGGGGTAAACTTTACTGTAGGGATACTTCGGTTCTCTTATGAATGATAAGGATACAGAGTCTACGATGTTTTTGCCGGATGACCGTGCTTTTTAGTTGCTACCTTCATTGTTGACTTGTTGGACATCATTTTGGAGATGACTCATTGTGTTTCCTATGTTTGTGCTTTTGAACAATTTGCAATGATGTGTTATGAAGATTTCTCTCAGTTGGTTTTTAATAGGTGCAAACAGGTGCTTCAATTCTTCTCATGACATTGTCTTAATTAAAGTTCATGTACCCGCTAATTCTCAGCTAGTATGTATTAGTTTAAATAATATATTTTTGTTCATCCCAAATTTGCTCATTCAACTCTCTTATTAGTTAATGCAGTGAAATCTAGGATTAAATAAGGATTAATTAATGGTAAAAAGTCATGGATCCCACTGTATTAGTCAATGGGAGAGTTGGGTGAGTAATGGGTGAACAATTTTGGGGTGAGCAAAACTGCACTCTAATTTAAATTCAAGCAAAACATGTACGTGTTGTTGCATAGGAGACTACAAATTTATCATTCCAAGTGTAGTTTTGGTTGTATCATACATCTTAGTAATTTTGATTCCAAAATGTTGTAATTTGGTCTCAACATGTTACTTTAACAACCAATCAAAGTGATTTTCAATTTTATAATATGTAAGGACCAAGTTGTGACAATTTCGGATCAAAGTTAAAATATTTTTATACCAAATTGGAATGTATTGTACAACCAAAATCACTAAATTAAATATCATAGAATATCACCTTCTCTATAATCACATGATGGACAATTGAGTTTATTTATTCTTTAATTTTTTTTTTTTTGCTGAAACGAGTTTATTTATTCTTGCGTGCAAGATGCCCTTAGAAATAGAAAGATGAAAAGTTACAGACTTTTTGTCCTATTATTTTGACGGTGCAGTTAACCAAAAAGATGGGGGTTTTAATTGCCAATTTCATTTAGATGGTGCAGTTAAAGGGAAGTAGTGTTAGACGTTAAAAGTGACAGTGTTAAGTATTGAGTTAGTGATGTCCACGTGGAGCTATTGGACTGATGAACAGTATGACATGTACCTAGCTAACTTTACTGAAGTGGCATCCGTATCTGTGATTCTATGCCGATTTATCTATGGAAATTAAGGAATGACTTTTTGTAGTAGTAATTTTATGGCAATTGGATTACACTGAGAGTGGTGAATTAATTGTCAATTACTTGGTATATATCTAGTATCTGGCTAAATTTCAACAATTTTTGTACCCTACTAATTTTAGTGCACTTGTTTTTAATTAATATGGGAGCACTACTACACTCATACACTTTTATACACACTTTTTGACACACAGCATTAAATATATGTATCATGTGTTGTGTGAGTGATACATGGAAAAGTGTAAAAAAATTCAAACAGCACAAAATCCATACATTTAAAGCATAGTGTATCAAAAAATGTGTAGAAAAATATATACCTAACATTATTGTTAATATTGTACTAGTGATTGCACGCGCACGACGCAAAAAATGTACAGGAAAAATGGCATGAATGAAAGTATGAAACACTTCCATACAAAAATAATAATAATAATAATAAAATAAAAAATAAAAAAAGTATGAAACACATCACTTTCTTTGACTTCGTACACCGGGAATGTAGAGCAAAACGTGATATAAAAAACATTAAAATTAGGAACTGAAATAAGCAAGGTGAATAATAAATACACAACCTCCTAAGTAGTCTTTGATATTATATAAAAAAAAAACTCCTAAGTAGTCCTAATCAAAGAATAAGAAATGAGAATAAAAAAAAAACACAACAAATTTTCATTTTCTCCTTTTTTGGATCTAACCGGTGCGCATATCAATGTATATATATATATATATATATATGTACTTTTGATATAACATGGCGCTCAAACAAATCATGCCACAATCAACTTCTTGGATCCAAAATAGAGTAAAGGATGTTCAAAATTACAAAAGCAACCACACCCTTTTAGCTTTCAAAATGTGAGATCAAAAGAATAAATACTCAAAATCCACATATCAAACTGGGTAGTGTTGTAGATTTAGACATTTTATGTCAGGGAAGTGAATTAGATCAAGAATCCAAATCAAAGTGGTAGTTTCTTTTCGTCCACATTAGAATCCTAAAAAAATCAAAAGCCATAAATAAAGCTCGGAAACTAAAGACACCCAATAGGTGGGTGCCTATGCATGAATGCATTCACAGTATAATCCAAAAACAGAGGATGTGTAGCAATTGATAAAGAAAGGGACTGGCAGCTTGAGACGTTAAAAAATGAGCATAATCAGTGTTAAAGAAAAGATGAAAGAAAATAGCGGAAATTCTAAACAAAATGGGAAGACATAAATAACAGTGGTGGTAAGGCTAGTTACTTCCATTCCTTTATTGACCTACTCGGCCAGTACCATCAAATCCTTTAGTTACGGCCTTTGCTTCGTATCTGATTATACAAACAAAAAAAAATTTCTTCTAAAAAGGCCAAAATTAAATTGCTCTTTGAAGAAACTTTGAATCCAACCCAAAAGCTTAGACTAGTAGGTGGAGAGGCCCAACATGTATATCTAGTCATAACCAATCCCATATTTATTCAATGTGGGACATATTGTCTAACACTCTTCAATTTAGAGAAGGTGAGAAAGTGCAATATATGAGAGAGAGAGAGAGAGAGAGAGATTATTTGGGGTGTGGCAAATATTAGTGCAACGGAAATTCAAATTTTTTTTTAAAAAAATTAACAATAAATCTTGACCACATTAGAGGGGAATACGTTAGAGGAGATGGGTGAAATTTTTTTAAATTTTTTTAAATTTTTTTGTGGATCTGAAGGGAATCTAAACTGAGAGAGAGAAAGTTAGGGAGGATTTACAGAGAAAGAGTGAAATCGGGGGGAACAGATGTAAAAAAAAAAAAATCAATGAGGGAATATTAAAAAAGACCATGTTTGTAAGGTAGGAGAGAGAGAAAGAATCAAGAGGATAGAAAGACTGAAGTTAGGAGAATAACGTTTAGATATGAGATTGGATAACTTGGGATGCTATCTAGATTCTAGACTTTTCCATGTAAGTTGAGCCTCTTTCCAAAGATATACAGTATCAACGTAAATTTCAATTAAAGTTAATAGGTTAACATGTTATATCAAATTTTAGTATTATCCATTGAATATGTGAATAAGAAAATTCTTAAAATTCATAAGATATGCCTCGTGGTAGAACTAAAAGTTTATGTTTTCATATGTATATATATATATATATATATATATTAGATTGCTCCATTCATATAGGATTAAAATGGAATATCTCATACAATGTTTTTGTTAATATGTGCCCTTAGAGCATCCGTAGTGGTGTAGAAAACGCAGTCGAGCTTTGCAAAACTTAAGCAATTGTTCTACAATGGTGTAGATAAGGCAAGGGCGTATGTATAATACTTAAACTTAGTAGTACCTAAACTTATGGTTTGACTAAGTTTCACTATACTACAGCCAAACAGCAACTGGAATAATTGTACAAGTTATTCCAAACTCCAAAGGAATATGATTCTCATTAGTTACATGCACACATCAATAGTATTACTGTATTAGTGGCCCTATCTGCATAATGTGCCCTATTTATTTTATTTTTAATTTTTATTTTTTATCTTTTATCTTTTTTATGGCACCAAGTGATAAATGCAAGTGATACTGTATACAGAAAGAGGTAGATTACACGTTTTTGAATTTGCAGTTGAAGGAGAGACACTTGTGAAGAACAACTTTCTGTAATTGGAATGGATAATCCCTTGACTCTTTAGTCAAACAAAGTTAATTAGCTAGGTGTCAAGTGTTGGTAAGCAGTGACAGTAGTCTCTTTCTCCACAAATGAAATGGTTGTATCATATGATAGCTAGCTAGCTAGGTTAATTGAAGCACTTGCCTATTTCCAAGTTGTGACCAAAGCACAATAGTCTCTTTATCACTTCCAAATACAGAATGGCATGATACATATCCACACCAATATTGTCCTGTTTCTAACTAACAAACTAATGAAAAATTATATTTATATACTACTAAATTGTAAGTGCCAGAGAGAGAGAGAGTCAGGTAATCATCAATCATTAGTGGAGTAATAAAGATCATGCTTAACGACTAACCAAAACTTCATAGACATTTTCGCAAGTCCAGTCCTCCGGTAGCAATTTCGCTTCCTTGTACTCCACCGAGAGCAAATTAATAGTGTCCTCAGCTTCCCGCAGTTGATTCACAGCTGGCTTATCATTAGGGTTTTGCCTCACGTGCCTAGCTAGGCGGTAAGATTTGTGAAGCAACTTGAGTAGCTCATGAAACTCAGCAGGTAGCTCCTCCATCAAATTTTTGTTGGACCTCAGCTTATCGCAAAGATCACTATTAAACTTGGTCCATTCGTTCCAGTTCTTCTTTGGGTCCTTGGAACGACTCCACTTCTTGGAAGGACCCCGCTTGAAGGAACCTACAATTGGCATATAATACTTAAACTTAGTAGTACCTAAACTTATGAATTGACTAAGTTTCACTATACTACAGCCAAATAGCAACTGGAATAATTGTACAAGTTATTCCAATCTCCAAAGGAATATGATTCATGAATCATGAGTTACATGCACACATCAATAGTATTACTATATTAGTGGCCCTATCTGCATAATGTGCCCTATTTATTTTATTTTTTATTTTTATCTTTTTTATGGCACCAAGTGATAAATGCAAGTGATACTGTATACAGAAAAGAGGTAGATGACACGTTTTTGAATTTGCGGTTGAAGGAGAGACACTTGTGAAGAACAACTTTCTGTAATTGGAATGGATAATCCCTTGACTCTTCAGTCAAACAAAGTTAATTAGCTAGGTGTCAAGAGTGTTGGTAAGCAGTGACAGTAGTCTCTTTCTCCACAAATGAAATGATTTTTTTTTTTTTTGGGTATGAAGTTCAAAGACAAGAAGTTTAACCCATGAAAAGGAAAATTTGAAAAATCCAAAACCAAAACCATGAATAGGAGAATCCAATCATACAGCTGTGGGAAGAATATTAATTGGTTCAAAAAAAAAAGGAGAATATTAATTAGTAGTAACTAATAGTATTACATGATCAACTCATGAACTGTATGCATGATATATATCCACACCAATATTGCCCTGTTTCTAACAAGCAAACTAATGAAAAATTATATTTATATACTACTAAATTGTAAGTGCCAACAGGTGAACCAGTTTGATCCCAAAATTAATGTTTGTTTTTGGCTCAAAGAAAAAAATTTAAATCAAAGAGAGTAACAGCAGAGCTGTCTTAAGGTAAACAAATCAACCGTGCCAACACAACAGTGTGTGTGTATACATATACACACCATTCATCTACAATCTCATCAACCGGCCATATATAAAACACATACATACTACATGGTATTCAAGTTTGTTTAAACTGCTTATACATGTATACCCACAAATCTATACATTCATAAACGAAGAGAGAGATAGAGTGCTTATACATGTATACCCACAAATCTATACATTCATAAACGAAGAGAGAGAGTCAGGTAATCATCAATAGGTGATCATTAGTAATGATTATCAATAGCTCCAGAAGTTTCAAGTTCCAAACAAAAATAACAACCATAATAAACATATATATAAATGAAACACATGATCCGAATATTCTTGAATATGCTTGACGACTTACCAAATCTTCATAGACATTCTTGTAACTCCATTCCTTCGGTAGCAATCCAGCTTTCTGATACTCCACTGACAGTTGATTAATATAGTCCTCAACTTGATGCGGTTGATATCATTAGGATTTTGTCTAACATGCCTTGCTAGGCGGTAAACCTGTTAGAGCAGTAACTTCAAACACCCTACTTCCAGAATGTATCAAAAACCCACAAATAAAAAACTAATCAACCCGCTAACACCCTCAAAAGCGGATCCAAAAAACAAAAATGATAGGGATACACACCAAACGACATACTAAACAACCCACCCGCTTTAAATGCGTGTACACTGTGCTGTGTAAGTGATGCACAGAAAAGTGCAAAAAATTCAAACAGCACAAGATACATGTATTTAAAGCACAGTGTATCATTTAGTGTGTCATTTGATGTGTATCCCTATCATTGTTGATAAAAAAAAATCACAGCCCCCCAAACGCTGCTCCAACCCAATTTAAACATAATAAATCTATTATTACTTGCTCTCCCATTTGACTCCACCAAACCCCCTTGAAATCTAACATACCTATAATTTTTTTTTCTTTTATTTTGTTTTATCTCTTCAAATTGTCAAGCACAATAATCATTACAACTCTGCATTTTCTAGAACAAAAAGGCCCTAGATCTCTGAAATTTTACTCAAGCTATATAAACCCAAGTCCACCTCCTTTACAGCATATCTCTCTCGGTAATTGTCTGTTCTATAATTGGAAAAGGAAAACCTATTCCACATAGGTTCATAAACTAAGAAACCCACTCACTATTTTCCATGTGAATTTATTCCTGTAACATTACATTTATATTTAGTCTTTTATGGAACTAATTTGTGTTTATTAACTTAATAAAATTAGCTGTGATTTGATTGTTTGGAAAGTTAAACCAATAAAGTAGAATGAAAAGATAACAGATCACATATGAGACTTGCTTCTTCTTTTTTTAAAAGTTAATTACACTTTCACGCCTCCTTCCAGGGGCCCGAGCCATCCTGTACCCGAAACCGACATTAATTTGTTTTTTCAATCAAAAAAAAATTCGTGTATAGCCCATTTTTACAGAATGGTAAAGGGGCCCTGTTAACTCATCCCATCAACAATTAAACTCAACAAATACAACCCCTATTCTATTGGCCCATGACACATCACACCCCTACCTCCATCAGATAAACGGTAATTTGCATATGATGTTTGCAGATCCTTACAATGACCATTTAAAATTTCAAAACTACCCTTCTACATAGCCGTTCAACTTTGAAGGACCAAAATGCCATTTACATGTGCACACAAGAAAGGGAAAAATACATTTTACCTCCATGTGGTTATACCCATTTTCTCATTAACCCTACTGTGATTCATTTTATAACACTTAACCCCTTGTACTAGTGCCTAAAGTGGGGATGTTAACATTTCTAACGGCAATCCCACTTCAGTCATTGGTACAAGAGGGTTAAGTGTTACAAAATGAACCACATGAGTTATGAGAAAATGGGTGTACCCATAGGGGGATAAAATATATTTTCCCCTAAGAGTATGTGTAGGGGTTGAGGGTATTAACGTCATTTCCTTCGCTCCGTTAGAAAAGTTAACAATTACACTTTAGTCACTAACATATGGGGTTAAGTTGATTGAAACAGATTATTAAAGATAGGTTCCACTTAAAAAAAACTTACATATCCTTTTTTCAACTCCACTCATGCCATCAAAATTTCATGTCTTCGGCGAACCTACATAGTAAAGAAATATACAGAAATCAAAACTGTGATCCCTTAAAATTACCAAAATAAAGAAAACTTGAACATTAAGGCAACTTTAAACTATATAAAAAAAAAATTAAAAGAAATAGAAAAAAAAAATGAATAGATAGTAAGAAAGGGATCATGAAATGCTGGAGACAAGAGGAGGAAGAGCGATTATCTACCTGAGGACTGTGGAGGCATCTCTTTAACCCAAACCTAGCTAGCCAATGGAGAAGTGGTGAAGTTACAACAATTACTCCGGTCTTTCACTGAAAGATAAAGTGCAGAAGACGAAGAAGAGGACGGAGAGGGGGGAGCCAAAGAAGCAGTCTGTCGGTTCAGTGATATAAACTTGAAAAAATATATCACAAATCAAGAGAAAATCAAGAAAATGTTCCAAATGGAAAACAAATCTAACAGTGTATAAATATAATCGACTCACCATCAAAAATATATATATATATATATATAATCGACTCAAATCCATACCTAATCTTCTGGCCGGATTGAAAGTGAGAGATAGAGAGATAAAGGGAGAAGAGGGGAGACTTGAGTTGAGAGAGAAATAGAGAGTATTACCTCAGAGAGAGTATGTCTGTCGGTACCGTGACTGGGGACGTTGGGTGATGCAGGAAAGAGACTGCGTCGTTGGGTGGTGATGATGCTTGGTCTGTCGGCGCCGGAAAGAGTTGGCGGTGGCTGGTTTACGATGCCAAGGGATTGGTTTAGGTTTTCACAATTGCAAACTGCAAAGTAAAAGAGTAAAGTAAAGACTGAGGAGGTAGTTGATCAGCTTTTAAGTCTTTGTTCCACCTTTTCCGATTTCCGAGATAGTTTTGAATACAATAATGCTGCACACACAATTAAATGCACAATTAATTGCACAATCCTGTTTAAAATTGTTGGACTTTGTGCTGAAAAGCCTGTACACACAAAATGGTGTACAGTGTGTGCAGACCTTTTAGCACAAAGTCCAATATTTTTAAGCAGGGTTGTACAATTGGTTGTGCATTTAATTGTGTGTGTAGCAGTCACTAGGTCGAGTAGGTAGTAGGAAGTAGGCACCAGGCTGTTTGGTGTCCCGAATAGGATGAGGGCTATAATTACTGTATTGTATCAGGTAGTGTATCATATATATATAGTACTCCCCTTACTCTTATTTTATTTGTTCAATTTTAGAATACCAATTTTTTTAAGAGAATATAATTATAAATTGAAATAAAATGTACCAATTTTTTCAAAATTATTCTTATTTTTTTTTTTTCCTCTTTTACTTTTTGTTGGACATTTTTAAATTTATTAAGAATAAGTTTTGAAGTTGTCCTGGGTTTCGAATCTCTCTACGCTATAATTTTTGTGGCGACAATTCTTGTGAAACAATGGTGGATTCTCATACAGCTGACAGAGTGTTTCTATAATCGTTTATGCTTCCTTATCTATTGTACCATTAGTTATTTCGATTTTGCTAATTCTTTTTTTTAATTTTGTTATTTACTTGATTTTTTTTATAAGATTTAATTTTCATTAATAAAATTTTAATTATTAAAAAAAAATTTGTCATGTTAGTATAAGAATTGTAGGATGGACTAGCTCTTTTTTTTTTTTTTTTTTTTTTGACCGAGCACCTAAATTAGCCAACTACCTTTCCTCCATTGACTGATTGACTAGTTGTTGTACCTATTGTATGTGCTGTTCATGCGCCAGATGGAGTGTGACAGGTGGGCTAAAAGTGAATGCGAAGCTGGCACTCCGCGGAAAGAAGGTGTGGTCAGCACAAAAAGCTGTGTTGCCAGCCCACCACCCTACTTTGGTGACTTGCAGCAGAACACATGGTCTGAACCATGTCATGGAGAGTTCCGAGGCACCAAGCGCGTGCATGCGTCATAACCTGCTGACTTTACACAAGTCTTGCATTTCTTGGGCAATGGAAATTGTTTTTCAGGAGGACCTTTTGTTGCTAAAGGTAAATCAACCTTTAATTCTATAAGACCTCGTTCGTTTTGCACCGAAAGGAATTCAACGGAGTAAATTCATTTCTTAGAAGAGTAAAGATTGAGACACAAACAAACACACAACTTTTGAGACACAACCTAAATAATGTGTCTATCTCTCTCTTGTGATGTCACTGGACCCCACAGTGACACAGGAGAGAGATAGACACATTATTTGGGTTGTGTCCCAAAAGTTGTGTGTTTGTTTGTGCCCCAAGTATTACCCTTCTTAGAATCAATTTTTTATGTTTGATACATTTAAATGGTTTGGAATGCATAATGGAATTAATTCCTTATCTAGAGGGGGAAATGAGATTCATTTCCTTAGGAATTAAGAAAAAAAGTTAAATATTAGAGATCTTCAACCAACTTGATCCTTATCTTTTGATCATATCTAATTATTTTTAAAATTTTGATTAAGTGATATTTTAAAATTTTGATTTTTTCAAATTTCAATTTTGTGATCTTATTGATTAATATATGTATATATATACGTTTATATATGTATGTGATAAATATATAGGGAGAATTTAATTTACTTTTTTTAAATTTTGTTTCAATTCTCAACTAAATTATCATAAATCAAACAAATTGGAATCTATCTTGTTTCCATTATTATATTCAACTAGTTTTGTACCCGTGCAAATGCACGGGATAACTTTTTTATATTTGAAATTTTGTAAATAATATAAATTATATTTAGTAATAATGTTAAAAATTAAAAAAAAAAATAGTGAATACATGTGCCTTTAAGCTAAATTATGATTAGCTTTAGAATATATAACTGTGTAAGCATATAAAATAGTTGTCTATCCAAGGGCGCAGGTATGCAGCGGCTCAGCCGAGCTGTAGCCCCGTACATGTGATATTCTAGCCCAAATGTAGTTTAGTCCCCCCCCCCCCAAAAAAAAAAAAAATTGAAAAAAAATTTAGAACATGTGGGATTTTAAACCTAAATGTAGTCTAGCCCACTCCAAAATAAACTCAATTTGACACTATATATTGTTGATAAATAGACCCCAAAATGTATAAATATTACCCCAAAAGATAATAATGTTCTTAATAGAACCAATTCGACACCATATCTCATTATCAAATATGTATAAATACACCAAAAAAAAAAAATTCGGGAGCGCTGCACTGTACTGTAAATTAGCATTTTTCATATATATATATATATATATATTGTATAGAATTGAATATATGTCAATAATTTTTTAGAAGAGTGCCACGTGGCAGGAACAAAAGAACATGGCGCAATATATGTTTTTTACAAAATTACGTTTATTGTATTAACTTTGATAAATTATATTGATACTTAGTATGATACTCAATTACTCATAAAACATTAGTGAATGCATGTGATGGTCATGCTAGAAATTTGAAACTGTGAATTTCTAAATCTACACACACACACACACACATATATATATATATATAGGTATGTAAAAATTACTTTTTATATTTTAATTAGAAAATGTGTAGATAAGCTTTTACATATAAGTTATCAAAAATCTACATCAAATTTACCCGATATCTTATCCAATAACATAAAAATTAGGGTAAATTATATTTCGCACTCTTATAGTTTGGGCGTAATTCACTTTGGTCCCTGCTGTTTCAATTTTGTCAATTTGGTCCTTATAGTTTCAGTTTAGGTTCAATGTAATCCATTCATGAAAAATTTCTACAATTTTCGACAAAAATATGTCATGTGATGCACATGTAAAGTACCATTAGGGGTATAATGGTAAATTTACTTTGAGAAATTACACTTTACACACCTATATTGAACCTAAATCTGTCAAAAAATGCAACAAAAATTGATAAATGGACTACATTGAACCTAAACTGAAACTGTAAGGACAAAATTGACAAAATTGAAACTACAGGAACCAAAGTGAATAATACCCAAATTATAAGGGTGTAAAGTGTAATTTACCCTAAAAATTAACTTTTTTAAAAGCAATTAAAAAAACTTTTCCTAAAAAACTGCCACAATTTTTACCTATTTTAAACGTCATCAATATTTCTCAATATATTTATCTATTGATGAAGCTTAAAATAGATAAATACATAAGTAAATTTTTTTGATCGAAAATATATAAGTAATTAATTGCGCTTATATATACGCGCGCAGACACACACACACACAAAAATTAGTGCTTAACAGTTCTCGTGTATAACAATTTGTTTTAGAAGTAAAAATTTGATTAAATTAGTAATGCAAATTTCCCATAAAAAAAGGTAATGCAATTTAATTTTTTAAAACTTTCACCTTCTTGCCTAATACTTTCCTGCTTTCACTCTTTTACCTCCAAAAGGGAAGAAAAAGCACATGATTTTTTATTTTTTATTTTTAAATATTAACCAAAGAAGAAAATAGACCCATTAAAATTTTCGAGAACCTAACTAATTCATCTTTCCTTATTTCACTCTCTCAAATGTTGAATTCATATAGCATAAATGAATAGTGTATTGGAATTGATGAAAGTTACTTCCCGCAAAAAGGAAAAAAAATTGATAAAAATTACATCATGAGGGGAGAAATTTTAAGAAGATATACTTAAAGACAATGGTATACAAATGTCACAGGGGTAGATGAAAGAGATTGAGTAAAATGTGTATAATGAGGTGTTTGATTTTATGAACCATGAGGTCCATGAGGTTTTTGGAGTTATATGAATCGGTGAAGAGGTCTGATATAGGCTGTACATTTTCATGCAAAAAAAGGCGTATGTTTGGCATAAGACTATAAGCAAATGTATATACTCCCTCACTCCCTTAAAAATGGTCCATTCTTGGAAATTCAACTTTTTAAGGAGACAAAAAGAATTTACACTTACTTTCCACAATTGTTCCTAATCATTACAACAATTTTTTTAGTTTTGTCTTGGTATAGATTTAAGGAAGGCTAGTTTTGAAAAGTAAGTAAAAATTGTATACTAATTTAATAAAGTGGACAATAATTTTGGGACATCTCAAAAAAGAAATGTGAACTATGTTTATGGGATCGAGGGAGTATGTGATATCTAATTAGCAAAATAGAAGAAAAGAAAAAAAAAAAAAAGTGAAAGCTCACTTTTATATTAGACATAGCACCATAGTTACTAAAGCTAAGTAGATTACTGCTAGTTGAAGTGTGTAACAAAATTTAAATGGGCATACTTATTCATAATACCATTTCATCCCAAAATTTTTTACAAACACATGTGATAATAGGACCACCAAAACAACTTTTAATGAATTTTTTTTTAGAAGATTTCCACGAAAATTAAGAAGTCAAAGTGAATGTTATCTTACTGCCACATGTGTTGTAAAACATATTTGCAATAAAATTATAGAATCATATTATCTTCTTTTCAAAATTATTAAAGCAATGATATACCCCAACCATAAAATAAAAAATATAGAAAAAAATACTTAAATATTCGATCTATCGACTGAGAGAATCCTTTTATCTTGTTAATGTAAAGTAACTTGCTCTTTCTATTTCATTTTAAGTAAAAACCAAAAGTTATAAATACAATACTTGTTCCCACTCAAGCAAAAAAGTATGAAGTCAAATAAAAGCACAATTTATGCATATATGCACATATTGTTCATCTAGGATTCATATATACATGAGTTTGTCAATAAATAAAGAAATTAACTTGCCTTTTGAGTAACTAATCAAAGTGAGAATGACCGAAGTAAAGTAAATCATGTCACTTGTGTTCTTGAACTCAAAAGCATATCAAGCAAATATGAGTCAAGTTGAGCTATTTGGGTGTCTGTGCATGTGCAGAATATATATATTATTCCAAATACATGGTTGATCAATGAATAATCAAAGTCTAGGAGGAAGTCTAGGAGTAGATAAGGAAACTCCTAAACTAAACGGATGCACATTCCTAATCCAATACACAATCTGAAACCAAGATTTATTCTTCTAAAATTTAGGCTAAGCTCTCAATCAGGATTTAATTTCCTGAATTGTAGCAACCGTTGTAGACTTTAGTAGGGCTCTATTTTAAATTTTCAGTTATTAAAATAAAGAATTCCTTTGTAAACTTTAAATTAGGGAGAAATAGAGGAGAGAGTAACATATGATTGAGCTAAAGTTTAAATTTGCATTTATGAACTTTAAATTTCATATATTATCAATATATATAAAAATCAAAATATGCATTTTTTTTAGAAGGTGACACGTGGCAAACAAAAAAGTTCTTGTTTTCATATATGTATATTAGATTTACCCAAACAATATAATGGAATATAAAACAGATTCCTTTCCATGGATTCTGATTACCTGGAATCTATTTACTTGTACACATTCCTTTCCATACAAACCAAACGGGGCCTAAGAGTAAAGATTGGGACATATCTAAACATAATATTTGGGGCATAATTCAAATAATGTGTTTATCTCTCTCTTGTGATATCACTGAACTCTATAGTGACACAGGAGAGAGATAGACACATTAATTAACTTGTGTCCCAAAAGTTGTGTATTTAGCCGTGTCTCAAGTAACTACAATGGTGTTATAAAATGTAAGATAAATTAGGGTAAATTTAGGTTAATTTACAATACAAGTTTTAGAGTCTCACCGTGGTATAGTAAGCAAACGGCAAAGTGATTGCTGGTCCCCATCCAAATGGCAAAGTGATTGCCGTTTGGTTTATTTATTTATTTTTTATTTTTTTTGGTCAATTAAAAAATAGAAACATATTATTTAGTCCCTTAATATATAGTTTTTGTAAATTGAGTGCATCTAAATTAGGTAGTTATGAAATATATCCCTTAATTGGTGTACAATTCAAGAATTAGTCATTTCCCCTGATTTTCATTTTTTTTATTACAATTATAACCTTTATTTGTTTTATTTGGAAAGTAATTTGACTTTGTATTATTTTCGGATATTACCCATATACACAGAAGTTTATGAGTCAAGGGATAGTGGATCCCTAATATATTGGTAGACTAGTAATAGCCCGTGCCCGTGGGCACAAAGCAAAAAAAAAAAAAAAAAAAGGGAAAAAAATGCAATACTTTAAAATTTTCAAAATTTTTGCGTAAAATTGCACAGGTCATTCAAACCCACATGCTATTTAGTACTAACCCGTGCCCATGGGCACGAAGCGGGAAAAAAAATTCAATACTTTAACACATCGTTTGGATTGAGAGAAGTGGAGAGAAAAGAAGAGAAACTTATCGAGAGAAGAGAAGAGAAGAGAATAGAAAAGAAAGATTAGTTTTCTCCATCACGTTTGGATAGACAATAGAGGAGAGAAGAGAAAAGAAGAGAAACGTAACTTTTTCTCGTTTGGTTAACTTCATAAGAGAAAATAAAAGAAAGCACTTATAACTAATTTACTTTTTTATCCTTTGTTAGGGATATGTGTTAGATAAAATAATAATATATTGGGGCGTATTGGTCTTTTATATACTATTTAATTAAGTTTCTCTTCTTTTCTCTCCGGAATCTCTCCGATTTGGAGAGAAACATAAGTGGGCTCTTTTCTCTCCACTTTATCCCCACTTTCTCTCCATTTCTCTTCTCTTCTCTCCCCACTTAAATTACCAAACGATACAACTGGAGAGAAAGTGACCCCATTTCTCTTCTCTTCTCTCCATTTCTCTCAATCCAAACGAAGTGTAAAAGATCTGAGATATGGTTAGAATTTTAAGTGAAGAAGACATTGGTTCCAATATTAAATATATCATTCACTCAATTTAGTTAAATGTATTTAGTCCAACATTGGATGAATATTTTAAGTATAATTAATGTTTATTCGTAAAGACTTCCCCCGTGCCCGAGGGCACGAAGTGAAAACCAAAAAAACAAAAAATCAAAGGCTTTTTCTAAGCTTTTGGAAAGAAATAGAAAAGGAAAGCTAAACTTTTGTGATTATTTATAATTAGCCCATATTTGGAAAGCAGCATTACTCATTTCACTAATTAGCCCTATAGATTATATCAAACTGATAGAACTAATCAAATGACCTATAAAAAGGGTGGAGCTAATCAAACTAGTAGCAAAATTTACAACCATAATGTTGGAAAAAACCCATTTTCTAGATAGACAATAGAATATAACAAATACGCTTCCTAGACTTTAAAAAAAGTGCAAGTGAGAATACATTTCTTGAGACTTGAATTATGAAATCCATTGTTAAAACCCACTTCCTAAACTTCAACTTTATGTGATTTTTCACTCATATTATATCAGTTTGATTAGTTTTATGAAAGTCATTTGATTAGAGTCAAGGAAAGGAAAAAAGAAAAACCTATAAAAAAAAATAAACTCTATGAATATATGTATGATATGGGAAGTTTATATTCCAATATTTCTATTTTGAAAAAATCAGTCCACTGATTTAGTTTATCCTCCAAGATTTGTGTGTTTGTATTTACTATTAGATATGTATATATTCAAATTCAAATTAATTTAGGGAATTCCTTTTTTGCTATAAAAAAAAAAACAGTCTAATGATTTAGTTTTACCCAAGATTTGTGTTTTGTATTTACTGAAGTTGACAATTGGGATATTGACAAGTATTTATTCAAATTCAAATTAATTTAGGGAATTCCTTTTTAGTTTAGAGTTTTAATAGGATACAATGCAATATTTAATGAGATTAACTGTTTTTGGTGGACAATCAATCCGACGGTCTGAAATATCTAAACTTATCTCAATGGTCAAGATTAAAAGTTGTTAACTTGGAAAGGACCCACACCGCTCTATCTTATTATATAGATGATTGGGGAGCATTGAACCCAATTCAAAATTGATTCATGTGTCAGATATAGCATAAACGTAATTCAAATTTTTTTTGATTTAGAACTGCATTTCATACTTGTCCTTACCACCTTAATTTCCAGATATTGGTGTTGTAAAATCTGTCGTTGGAGTTTTAATCTGCAGGTATGAAATATTACTTGTGTGTTTGTGATATATTTATCACATATACAAATAGTGAATTTGAGTAAATGTATTATCGAGTTTTTGTTTGTACATGCAGATTGCTGGTTATTGTGGTCTAATATGGAGAGACAGATTCATTTGATATGCTGTTTTGACATATTTGTAGTTAGTGTTGTGGATGGCTCAAGTTTTGGTGATGTCGCAGTTTTGTTACTAGAACAGATATTTGTGACAAATTTCTCACTTTTTTTGTGAGAAGTTTCTCACCCTTTTTTTTTTTTTTTTTTTTTGGTTTCATTTTCAAAACGAAATTTCTCACCTTTTTTGTAAGAAGTTTTAGTATTACATTTTTTTTTAATATCAACAAAAAAATTACAATTGATGGGAATTTCACGTACTTTTCATACCATTGAAAATTTCTCACTATTTAACCAGTGAAATTCATAAAATATTGTGGCAGTATTCTAGTCTAAATAATGCAAATTTCTAACAAATTTATTCAATTTATCAACAACTAGTGACAATTTATCACAGTTCTGATTAACAGAACAGATTTATCTAGAAGATATATTAACATTTTCGTTTGATGGGTCTAATGGAAGTTTACACCAAAAAAATAATAATAATAATAATAATAATAATAAAAATAAAAAAATAAAAATAAAAAAAGTAAAAATAGAAGAAGAAGAAGGAGGAGGATAAGCCTAAGTTTGATTTCCTGAATATGAGCCATGAATATGTGACAGCAATTGCAAGCTGCATAGAAGTGAGATGACAACAAATACGATCTGAGTAAGATGGCAATGAATCAACAACGTGCTTGAGTTTCTACACACATGAGACCCGATCTCTTTCTTGTCACCGAACAAACAACCGCGTTCATGGCACTCGATCTCTTTATTAACCTTCTCTGCATCTTTACAATAAATAGCTTGAGGTTGTGGTCCATCTGGGTCCCAAATTTGTTAGAGAGAGAGATAGAGAGAGAGAGTGTGTGACAGAGAGATCGGGATATTTGGAGGAAGATTTGGATGATAGTTACCATATATATGTATATGTTATATATATACATATATATATATATTTTAATATGGGGGTAGGTCCTCAAAATTGGTGAGGGACTAATTCTTAAGTTGTCTTATACTAGGGACCAATTTCTAAATAGAGTGACTATAATAGGCTATATATTAAGTATCCCATTAAAAAATAATATAATAATAAAAAAAATTTTAAAAAAAAAGGGACAGTTAGAGATATATCCCTTGTCAGCTAAAAATTTAACAAAAAGTACCTTCAATATATGCATTTAATCAAAAGTCCATGTCCTTTGACAAAAGGACAAAATTGACATGCACCCAAACATTTCCCACATTTCCCCTCTTCGCCAAACTTTTCACACCCAATGCTTTTGCAGCCGCTCATACGGTATGAGTATCGTATCGAATGATATTCTAAATTCAAAAAATATTTTGCAACTTTAAATCTCCATAACTTTTGATATAAAACTCCAATTTTTTTCAAATTTTATACCGTTGGAATCGTATCGACTATAGTTACAAAACTAGTACCATTGTTGATATATTTTGAGCAAAAAAAAATCAAAATCTTACATGCCTTATGTAATTGAAAATTTCACAAAACTACTTTTATGAAGTTTCACAAAACTCTATTTTTTTCAATATTTCTTCAAATTGAAAAAAAATGCTCAAAACATATCAACAATGGTACTAGTTTTGTAACTCTCGTCGACACGATTACAGCGGTATAAAATTAGTAAAAAATGGAGTTGTAGATCAAAAATTATGGAGGGTTAAAGTTTTCAAATATTTTTTGAATTGAGGAATGCTATTGTACAGCCACTCACACGATGTGAGTGGCTGGAATGTTTGGGGCAATGTTTGGCCATTTGCTTGTGAGAGGGACTTTTGACAAATTCTAAAAAAAACGGCTCCTTTAAACTTTTGTTTGCTTTAATTAAGGATTTGGTCATAATTTACCACAAAAAAAAAAAAAAAAAAAAAACCCACCAGCCAGCATGCAAAATGATTGCCATTTGTCCCTATGGTAAAAATACTAGTGGTAGGCTAATTAAGTTTTCTTGACATTTTTTATCCTAATTTGCCCTATATGCTACACCACTGTGGAACACAATTGCTAAATTTAAGCTAATTTACCATATCCTTACACCACTGCAGCTGCTCTAACTCTAGCTTTCTTTTGAGCTATATTAAGTGTTGGCCCAAAAAGGAAACCTTAGAGGGGGGGGGGGGGGGGGGGGGGTGAATAAGGTTTTAAAAAATAATTTAGAAATTTGTTCAAATTGATTGCCCAAACAATTAAATAACAAAAGCAATGTAAAGAGAAGGGGAAGAGATACAATGCAAACCAATTTTTAGGTGGTTCGGGAAACCGCACGCCGCGCCCTACTTCCACCCCTCAAGAACATCTCTTGAGGATTCCACTATTTCAATCTTCTTCGGGTGAAGATTAAACCCTTACAATCTCTTCAAGGAAGAAAATCCTCTTCTCTTGAACTAGGGTTACACCAACCCTTAATACACACTACCTTTATAAATGGGTTTTGATACAAGAATGAAAGACTCTCTCAATAGAGTGGATAAATACAAGATTTAAGCTCACAATAAATTGCTCTCAAGAGAATACAAATGAATGCTAGAGCAATAGAATTTATGATCTCACCAAACTAGGGCTCAAGATATTAATGAGATGAAAAACTTAGTTAGATTGATCAAGGAGAGCTTCAATGAAGTTCAAATAAATGTATTTATAGCTTCCTTTTTGATTTCCAACCGTTGGGGGTAGTTGGGAGTAATAAATGCTGCATTAAATGCAGTTAACTAGCCGTTACAGTGTTTATCGCAGTGATTCAGTCGACTGTCTTCTCAGGGCAGTCGACTGCTTTTCAAAAGGATTGTACTACAATAAGAAGATCAGTCGACTGTGTCGCGATGGCAGTCGACTGGTTTGTTCCCTTATGAAAACTCTGTGTACCCAGGTCGACCATACAGTCGACTGGATAATCAGTCGACTGAAGCGATGTCACAGTCGACTGCTTCTATGCAGATTTTAAAAGAAAGGTTGGGTTAATTAAGTGAAACCTTTTTTAATTAAACTTGAGCCCTCAAGTAAGATGTTCACATAAACAGATTGCTTACAAAGTGTCCTAAAACAGTGATTACAACAAGATTCTTCAACTTGTAAGGCTCTGTTTGGCTTAGGACAAATGAACAACAATCACCATGAAAGAGGAAAAGATATATTATCAATGTCCCTGCAACTTTAATCAACTAGAGATAATTAGAAACCATTACCAAGTGGTTTGTTAATCATCAAAATTATCCATTCAATTAATGGAAGGGGCTAACAATCTCCCCATTTTTGATGATGACAAACCACTTGTTGCCTTTAAAAGTAAATTTTATAATGATCTCAAGGGTCACATACATTTTCTCCCCCTTTGTCATTAACAAAAAACAGATAAGGAGTCATAGAATCAAGACTAAGAAGCATAGAATGACCATTAACAGATAAACAGATAAACAAAAGATTGCATTAACGTTGAATTTGTCATATAATCATTTAAAAACGTATCTACAAAGTCAAAAAGTCAAACAATATGCAGCTATCAACAGATACATCACTAGTCAAGATCCAAAAAGAATTTGAAGATTAGTAAAGTTGCAAAAAAAAATGACCAGTTATCTACCCAAAAACTTGTCCAAAATACCAAGAACGACATAGTCAAAAGTGTAAGCGAGTCCGGATAATACGGATCTCCTCACGAGCATCATCTACAGAAGCCTGAAGAGACGATAGACGACGATCAAGAAGCTCCTGAGTAGCAGCAGTAGAAGTGCGCAAAGTATCCAACGACCCACCAATCTCAAAAACATCAGCTCGTAGTGATGTGATGGCGCGCTGATGAAGCTCAAGGGCCTCCTGCTGTGAGGAAGATAAGGAAGCCTGCAAAGTCTGAATAGACTGGGAGTGAGAGTCAGAGAGAGAGGAGATGGAGGTAGAGAGGCTCAAGACCCGAGCGGAGATAACGGAGAGCTGCTCCAAAATGTCAGGAGAGGGTGCAACAACGGTAGGTGGAGGAGGAGGAGGAGGAGGAGGAGTGGAAGATGAAGATGGATGAGAAGAAGGAGTAGGAATGGAAGGGGTAGAAGCAGTAGGGGTTGTGGGATCAGTAGAGACCTTAGGAACAAAAGCATTTTCCACGAGTTTGTATCCCATAAGGGATAGAATAGTAGAAGAGTAGAAGTCAGTAGAAATGGGGTCATGTCGATCAAATTCGTCCTCCAGGGGAACCTTGAAGTGACGAAAAACAGTAGTTAATGCGAAGCCATAAGGTAAGGAACTAGATTTAGACTTCTTTTGGCATTCACAAATATGTCGGCAAAAGAGGTACGGTAAATCATAGGATTTATTTTCAAGTAGGCACCAAATTAAAAAGACATCCAAGAATGAAACAGAATCACGACCCCCAGCACGGGGCAGAAGGGTATAAGTGAGAAGATGGTGAATTAGACGTGCCTCAAAGGTGAGGGCAGAAGCCTTGGGCTTCACGGGATAAGACAACTCATTGTTGCCGGTGATAAGACGGCAAGCAATGAGAGGGTCGAATCCGTGCCCTTGATTCCAAGAATTAATATTATATTCAGTAATATTTCCACGACGAATATGAAAAATAGAAGAGACAGAGTCTGGATTCAAATGAATTTTAACACCGCGAACGAAAGAAGTAATGGAGTCAGCACGATAACCAAAAGTCATATTACAGTAAAACTCCTTAACGAGTGTGGGATAGCAGGGTTCGCTAAGACTAGTAAATAGATGCCATCCTAAGCAATCTAGAAGAAATCCTAAACGAAGATTAGCAGATTTGGAAAACGGGATAGGAAGAATCTTACCAAACACCACATTTCTGTGGGAGAAAACCTCGTCAAAGCTTTCTTGCTCCTCCTGAGTAGGGAAACGCTTTGCCTTGGTTGCTTGAGAGGCTGAGGATGATCCACTAGCAGGGGCTTTCCTTTTGAGCTTAGGAGCCATGATAATGGCGACAGAGAGGAGAGAGAAAAACGATTACAGAGGAAGGGAGAGGAGGGAGAACGATATAAATGATGGATGAGTAAAGGAGATGAGGAGAAGAAGAGGAAGTGAAAGGTATGGAGAGGATATGGGGAAATTAGGATGAGGAAAGAAGGAAAAACGAAGAAGAGAGAGGGAAAAAAAATCGCCGGAGGAACGGAGGTGAAGAAGGAAAAAGAAAGAAGAAGGCCGCAATATATATAGATCAAAGAAAGCATTCGACTGCGTCGCATGAGCAGTCGACTGATCATCAAATTAGGGCTTGAAATTGGGGCAAATCAGAGTCTCAGTCGACGCCATAGTCGACTGAAGTGGGCAGGGATTAAGAAGCATAAAAACAGTCGACACCTCGGTCGACTGGAGTAGGCAGGGATTAGAAGATAGAAAAACAGTCGACTCCTCAGTCGACGTGAGTGGGCAGGGATTTGGTTTGAAAAACAGTCGACGTCATAGTCGACGCATCAGTCGACTGATGAGATAATAAAAAAAAGGGATTAAGGGAGAATATAAAGAACCAGTCGACTGCGACGGGAAGTCAGTCGACTGCTTTAGCAAAAAAATTGCAGATACAGAGTTTTAAAGCAGATCATTCAAGTAGGATAAGCCTAATTCTCTTCTAATAATACAAAGACGTTCTTCGGGAAGGGGTTTTGTGAAAATGTCAGCCCATTGACGATCGGTGTTGATGAAAGCAAGATCAACATCCCCCTTTTGAACATGATCGCGAATAAAATGATGACGAATCTCAATGTGTTTAGTTCTAGAGTGTTGGATAGGATTTTTGGATAAACAAATGGCACTAGTATTATCACAGTAAATAGGAATATGATCATAATAAAGTCCAAAATCTTCTAATTGTTGTTTCATATAAAGTGTTTGAGCACAACAACTTCCAGCAGCTATATATTCGGCTTCGGCAGTGGATAGAGCTACCGAATTTTGTTTCTTACTAAACCATGAGACGAGTGAGTGTCCTAAGAAATGACATGTGCCACTAGTACTTTTACGATCAATTTTACAACCGGCAAAATCCACATCCGAAAAACTTGTTAATTCAAAAGAAGTATTTTTAGGATACCAAAGACCTAAGTCTATAGTACCTAGAAGATAACGAAAAATACGTTTAACCGCAATGACATGAGATTCCTTGGGTGAAGCTTGAAATCTAGCACAGAGGCATACACTAAACATTATATCCGGTCTACTTGCGGTGAGATACAATAGACTACCAATCATTCCCCGAAAAAGCTTACAATCTACCGGCTTGCCGGTTTCATCTTTATCAAGTTTTAAAGTAGAACTCATGGGGGTTTGAAAAGCTTTACTTCCTTCCAATCCAAATCTTTTTAAGAGATCCTTAATATACTTGGATTGATTTATGAAAATGCCATCTTTATGTTGCTTTATTTGAAGTCCAAGAAAAAAGTTTGGCTCCCCCATCAAACTCATTTCAAACTCATTTTGCATACATGATGCAAATTCTTCACACATCTTCTCATTTGTAGCTCCAAAAATAATATCATCCACGTAAATTTGAACAAGCAAGATATCTACATTTGAGGTTTTAACAAAAAGAGTAGTATCAATTTTTCCTCGATTAAAACCAAGATCAATAAGATATTTACTTAGTCTATCATACCAAGCACGTGGAGCTTGTTTTAAACCATATAACGCTTTTGTGAGTTTAAAAACATGATCCGGAAGATGTGGATTTTCAAAACCGGGGGCTTGTTTAACATAGACTTCCTCGGAGATAAAGCCATTTAGAAAGGCACTTTTCACATCCATTTGAAAAAGTTTGAAATTTTTATAGCAAGCGAAGGCAAGAAGCATCCTAATGGCTTCAAGTCTAGCTACGGGAGCATAGGTCTCCTCGTAGTCTATACCTTCTTCTTGATTGTAGCCTTGGGCAACTAATCTAGCCTTGTTTCTCACAACAATGCCGGATTCATCCTTTTTGTTTCGAAAAATCCATTTTGTTCCAATAATGGTGTGATCAATAGGTTTAGGAACGAGAGTCCAAACTTCATGTCTCTCAAATTGATTAAGCTCTTCTTGCATGGCCAATAACCAATTCTCATCGTTTTCGGCTTCATCAAAATTCTTGGGTTCAATTTGAGATAGAAATGCTAAGTTATTACAAATATTTTTGAGAGATGATCTAGTAGCTACACCTTGACTAGGATCTCCTAGGATTTGATCAATAGGATGATTAGGCACATTTTTCCATTCAAAGGGAAGATCATTTCTTAAATTTGCTCTTGGTGATTCAATGGAAGGAAGATCTTCTTTCTTTGAGTTTTCAAGAGGTAAAGAGTTTGAATTATTGTTTTCAACATTATTTGAAACATCTTTGGGAGTGTCAATGTCATCGTCCAATATTTTCTTAAAAGGATTTGCTTCATCAAAGACGACGTGCATTGATTCTTCTATAATCAATGTTCTTTTATTAAAGACTCTATAGGCTTTGCTAATTTGAGAATATCCAAGAAAAATGCCTTCATCCGATTTAGCATCAAATTTTCCCAAGTTATCCTTAGTATTCAAGATAAAACACTTACATCCAAAAACTTTGAAATAGCTTATGTTGGGCTTTCTTCCTTTCCAAAGCTCATATGGGGTCTTATTAAGCTTGTTTCTAATGACCACACGATTAATAACATAACATGAAGTGCTAGTGGCCTCGGCCCAAAAATATTTTGGTAAAGAGAATTCATTTAACATAGTTCTTGCCATTTCTTGAAGAGATCTATTTTTCCTCTCAACAACCCCATTTTGTTGAGGGGTTCTAGGTGCCGAAAAAATTGTGACCAAAACCATTTTCTTCACAAAAAGTAGAAATCTCATTATTATCAAATTCTCGGCCTCTATCACTTCTTATGTTGTTAATCGCATACCCTTTTTCATTTTGAACACGTTTGCAAAAGTTAACAAAGAATGTAAAAGCTTCATCCTTATGTGCAAGAAAGAACACCCAAGTGAATCTAGAGAAATCATCAACAATGACAAAAGCATAGATTTTGCCACTCATACTAGCAACTCGATTTGGACCAAATAAATCCATATGAAGTAACTCAAGAGGTCTACAAGTTGATATATCCTTTTTCTTTTTGAAAGATGTTTTGATTTGCTTTCCAAGTTGACAAGCATCACAAACTTTATCTTTAACAAATTTTGTTTTTGGCAAACCTTTGACCAATTCATTTTTAGATAAATTTGAAAGTAAGTCAATGCTAGCATGACCCAATCTTCTATGCCAAAGCCAACTTGTTTCATTCAAAGCGGCAAAACACTTAACATCTTGAGAAGAAATATCATCAAAATCAATTGTATACACATTGTCTTCTCTATAAGCAATAAACAAAGTTTTATTGCAACTAGCATACTTAATCATGCAATAATTTGATTCAAACACAACTTGAAACCCTTTATCACACAATTGACTAATACTAAGCAAGTTATGTTTTAGACCTTCAACCAAAAGTACATTTTCGATAGTTAATGAGGAATTCTTACCAATGTTACCTATACCGATAATTCTTCCTTTAGAGTTGTCTCCGAATGTGACATTTCCTCCATCCTTTGGAGAGAGAGATGAGAACTTGGATTTGTCTCCGGTCATATGTCTTGAGCAACCACTATCCAAGAACCATCTATCCTTGCTAGAAGATTTGAGACAAACCTACAAGATGAGCTTAAGTGATCCTCTTTGGTACCCAATATTCGTTGGGTCCAACTTTGTTAGCAAAGGGAGGTGTTGTTCCCTTTTCAATCCATACCATATTGAGTTTTCTTTTATTTGGACATTTGTAGTTTACATGTCCTTTTCTCAAGCAATAATGGCATGTAACATTAGGATTGGACATACTTGAGGAGACTTCTTTTACAAAGAAATTTTGATGAGAATTTTTCACTTGATTTTTGTTGGAGCTAGTGGAAGTACCTTTTGAAAAGAAGTTATTGAATTTCTTTTCTTTAAAGGTAGGATTGAATCCTAGACCGGCTTTTTCAAAAACGCATCTTTGTTTTCCCAAAAGCATATTTAGATTTTGTTCCCCAAGAGTGAATTTTGTTATTGTTTTGGTTAAGTCTTCCACTTGCTTCTTCAAATCTTCATTTTCTTTCTTTAAGGAACTTGAAGAGAAATCGTTTAATGAAAGCTCTTCCTTTTCTTTTCTCAACAAATCATTTTGAGATGTTAGGTCGATTAGCGCTTCATTTTCTTTTCTCAAAAGATCATTTTGAATTTTCAAATCACTTAGTTCATTTGAAAGTAATGAAAAATTCTTTTTAAGAGAAACATACTTTGCTCCCAAGTTTTCCAATTCTTGATGTAATTCCTCAAAAGCATTTTGTAGTTCATCATATTTATGAGAATCAAAACAAACATCGGGAGTAGGATCATTTACCTCATTCAAGTGAGCCATAAGATAAATATTTGCCACTTCTTCATCACTTGAGTCATCCTTTGATGATTCACTATCGGAATCATCCCAAGTAGCCTTCATTGCCCTTTTCTTGGTTTTCTTGTAGTTATTTTTCATTAAAGGACAATCGGCCTTGACATGGCCCGGCTTCTTGCATTTGAAGCATATAATTGGCTCCTTTTTAGTCTCTATCGTCTTAGGAGTTCTCCTAGTGAAGTTCTTATCCTTCTTCAAGAATCTTTTGAACTTCCTAGTGATCATAGCCATCTCATCATCTTCATTGCTATCACTATCTTCTTCATTGTCTTGAGATGTTTTGAGAGCAATGTTCTTCTTCTTGTCTTCCTTGTCAAATACCGCCAACTCCATTTCATGAGTGACAAGAGAGCCCAAGAGTTGCTCCAATGAGAGTGTTGAGAGTTCTTTGGCCTCTCGGATTGCCGTCACTTTAGGTTGCCAAGGCTTTGGAAGAGACCTAAGCAATTTCTCAATCATCTCCTCATTAGTATATGTTTTACCAAGGCTTTTTAAGCTATTGATAATAATGGTGAAGCGAGTGAACATTTCACTAATAGTTTCATTTGAAGACATTTTAAACATCTCATACGTTTGAACAAGTAGATTTATTTTAGATTTCTTAACTTGATTAGTACCTTCATGAGCAACCTCAAGTTTATCCCAAATTTCTTTTGCGGATTCGCAAGAAGAAATTCTATTATACTCATTTGGGTCTAATCCACAATATAAGATATTCATAGCATTTGCATTCATTTTGATAAGCCTTTTATCAATGTCATTGTATTCCTCAATAGTTTTCTCAATTTCAACACCATCTACAATCTTGATGGGAATGTGAGGCCCATTCACAACAAGTTGCCAAAGATCAAAATCTTGGGCAATCATGTAGATTCTCATACGGTTTTTCCAATAGGCATAATTTGAACCATTAAAGCAAGGAGGTCTATTTGAGGATTGTCCCTCACTATAGATGATAGTATTAGATGTGGTTTCCATTTGATCTTTAACTCAAAAACGTTTAGAAATTTGAGCCGAGGCTCTGATACCAATTGTTGGCCCAAAAAGGAAACCTTAGAGGGGGGGGGGGGGGGGGGGGTGAATAAGGTTTTAAAAAATAATTTAGAAATTTGTTCAAATTGATTGCCCAAACAATTAAATAACAAAAGCAATGTAAAGAGAAGGGGAAGAGATACAATGCAAACCAATTTTTAGGTGGTTCGGGAAACCGCACGCCGCGCCCTACTTCCACCCCTCAAGAACACCTCTTGAGGATTCCACTATTTCAATCTTCTTCGGGTGAAGAGTAAACCCTTACAATCTCTTCAAGGAAGAAAATCCTCTTCTCTTGAACTAGGGTTACACCAACCCTTAATACACACTACCTTTATAAATGGGTTTTGATACAAGAATGAAAGACTCTCTCAATAGAGTGGATAAATACAAGATTTAAGCTCACAATAAATTGCTCTCAAGAGAATATAAATGAATGCTAGAGCAATAGAATTTATGATCTCACCAAACTAGGGCTCAAGATATTAATGAGATGAAAAACTTAGTTAGATTGATCAAGGAGAGCTTCAATGAAGTTCAAATAAATGTATTTATAGCTTCCTTTTTGATTTCCAACCGTTGGGGGTAGTTGGGAGTAATAAATGCTGCATTAAATGCAGTTAACTAGCCATTACAGTGTTTATCGCAGTGATTCAGTCGACTGTCTTCTCAGGGCAGTCGACTGCTTTTCAAAAGGATTGTACTACAATAAGAAGATCAGTCGACTGTGTCGCGATGGCAGTCGACTGGTTTGTTCCCTTATGAAAACTCTGTGTACCCAGGTCGACCATACAGTCGACTGGATAATCAGTCGACTGAAGCGATGTCACAGTCGACTGCTTCTATGCAGATTTTAAAAGAAAGGTTGGGTTAATTAAGTGAAACCTTTTTTAATTAAACTTGAGCCCTCAAGTAAGATGTTCACATAAACAGATTGCTTACAAAGTGTCCTAAAACAGTGATTACAACAAGATTCTTCAACTTGTAAGGCTCCGTTTGGCTTAGGACAAATGAACAACAATCACCATGAAAGAGGAAAAGATATATTATCAATGTCCCTGCAACTTTAATCAACTAGAGATAATTAAAAACCATTACCAAGTGGTTTGTTAATCATCAAAATTATCCATTCAATTAATGGAAGGGGCTAACATTAAGCATGGTATAATAAAGACAAGTCTCTTCTTAAGGTGCTAACTTATTATAGTATTACTTTAAAAAAAAATGCTAATTTATTACACATCTAAGATGGTTTTTTTTTTTAGAAATATTAGTTTTGGTCCTTCAATATGCAGTTATTGCAGATTTGGTGCTCTTGATATCTGATGTATATAAATTGATACCCCGTTTAATACTTGATTTAGAAATTGATCCTTTGCCCAATATATTCGTGTATTTTTGGACTTATATACCCTTGGATATATATTAGGGATTATATGTATATTAATTGATATATTTAAGTATATCATATTATAACTGCAGGTTTGATGAGGAGGCGTGATATTAGGGATTTGATTAATTCCAAGATAAATCCTAAATTGTAGGCTTAGGGGAATAAATCAGCAATTTTGATGAGTAATGGGGTCCAAGTTCTCTTTTGGGAATAGTGGGATGAGCTTAAGTTTATTGGGTCTGGTGATGACAGATTGTCGGTGATTGGAAGAGGGAGTGGTGGTGGTGATGTTGGATATGGAGTTTCAGATTGGGGTTTTGGCAGATTGGTTGATTTGGTGGTGCTGGACCACTGGTGTTGCAGATCGAGTGATTCTGTGTAGCGGTGGGTTGGATTTGATGATGGCAGATTGGCGGAGGTTTGAATCTGGGGTGTGGCAATTGAGTCGGTGGCTGAATACCAGATTAGGATGATGATATATTGATATGGTGGGGTAGGTTGATGGTGGCAGGGTGTGTGGTGGCTTGGTGACGGAGGATGTAGTGTGTTGCGGCTTGTATTGTGTTGCGGTTTGTTGTGTGGGATTTGATGGTGATCTGGTTTTGATGTCAAAGAGGATGATGGTGGGTTGATGATGAGGTTATGATTTGAAATTGGAATAGTTTCCACAGAATTAATTGTGGGCCCCGAGTATGCAAAGAATTGGAATAGACTGGTTGATGATACAAGAATATGTTGCCAGTTATTGATGATGATGCTGCTTAGGAAATGTTTGGAGACAGAAAGAAACAGTGGTGGTAGGTGATAATGACTGCGGCAATGCTTGAGGGCAGTGGATAAAAGATCACCAACAGCTATGAAGTTTTGAATATGAGGAAAAAAAAATTGGGTGAGAAATTTTCTCAATCAAATCCTATCAAAACTGTGAAAATTTTGTATTATTAAACGTACATCAAAATTCTAGAGTTGAGAATTTCTCACCAAAAGGTGAGAAATTCTTGCATTAATATGTGACAAATTTGTCATTAGAGCATTTGGAATTTTTCATTAGACATTACACACTTCGATAAAAAATTTTCTGATTGACAATTTCTCACCATAATTGTTAAAATTTCTCACTTGTGGTTAGTAGTGCCTTTTAAAGTGAGAAATTTCTCATTGTAGTTAGAAGTGAGAATTTCTCATGATAATATATAGAATTTCTTTGAGCAAAAAAAAAAAAAAAAAAATATAGAATTTCTTTTGCTGAGGAATCTCTCACTTATGGTCTGTGATGTATTTTAAAGTTAGAAATTTCTCACTTTTCTTTCTCTCTTCAATATTTTTCTCTGTTAATTGTCTCTCTCTCTTTCTATATATATATATATATATAATAAATATGGGTTTTGAATTTCAAAACCCTGATTTATGGGAGTGGATGTATTTATGGGAGTAGGGGTAATTTGGTCCTCAAAATAGGTGAGGGACTAATTTCTGAGTTGACTAATAGAATGGATCAATTTCTAGAAAAGGCTACAATAAAGGATTGAAATCCAAAGAACCCTTTTTTTTTTGGGCAAAAAAAATTCATTTCACTTAATTAAAACAAGAACAAATTATTTTATAAAAGAGGCGAAGTAAATTATATAATATAATTATAATCTTAAAAGTATTAAGTGTTAAAAAAATACAACAATGCTATGATTTTCAAAAACAAATACTTCTCAAATACACGTGACAGTGGACTCACATGATTTTGATAGTGGAATGTTAGAGTGTTCCCACCATTAATGAAGGTGATCTCCTTGTCACATGTATTTGAAAAGTATTAATATTGTAAATTAGAGAAGTATAGCATTACTCTATAAATGAAAAGTGTAAAAATAATTTTGGAATGAATGGGTTAAAATACGGGTAATACTTGGGGCACAACCTTCATACAACTTTCATACAACCTCCCCAAAAGATGTGTCTATCTCTTTCCTGTGTCACTGTAGGGTCCAGTGACATCACAGGAGAGAGATAGACACATCTTTTGGGGAGGTCGTATGAAAGTTGTATAAAGGTTGTGTCTCAAATATTACTCTTAAAATGCACTTATAAATGATGGTAATTATTAGAAACAATGAATGGGGACTAAAAGCATTAAAAATATTAATATTTGCTAGATAATTTGTAAAAACTTCCTCCATTCTCTCATCATTGTCCAAAAAATTTCCTATCTTGTGAAAGAGTGCAATTTTGCTCACCTCAAAATTGAGCTCCATTTGTTTACCCCCCCTCTCATATTGGCTAATGCAGTGAGACATAGTACTTTACACCATCAATTAATTATCATTTAATTTGGATCCCACTGCATTAGCCAATGATAGAAAGGGTGAGCAAAAGGTGAGCAATTTTGGGGTGAGCAAAAATGTAGTCTTTGTGAAAGGGCAAAAGATGTGAAGTGCCAAATTTGTCCACAAAAAGAATCTCAACCATCACAACTATGTGCGGCCCACTTCCCTAGGCGCTTGCACGGTATGAGTGGGCGCACTATGCACTATAGCAGCTCCCATTTCACTGGCCACTCCCCATCCCGCTCGCACCTTGTGAGTGGTTGTACAATAGCAGCTCCCATTTCAAAAATGTTTTTCCAAACTTTAAACCTCCATAAACTTCTGATCTACAACTCCGTTTATTACAAATTTTTATACATTTGGAATCGTGTTGGCGAGAGCTTCAAAACTAGTACCATTTGGAATCAGGGGCAGAACTGTGTGTATGGTGGCACCCCTCACATGTGGTAAATTATTTTTACTAATATACATGTATGTGTGCTATGCCTCATATTTTGTTGTCTGTTGGTGTCACGCCCCGATTTACCAAATAATTAGAATATGTATTAGTTATTCATTTATAATTAAATCGTAGCTAGTGACAGATTTAAAATTTGTCAGAAGAGTAGCATTAAATAAACTTATTAATAGTCAATAAAAAGTCTCAATCCCATCTAAGGTATCTATAATAGTAATATTACTGTTGGCCCAAAAGTGGAAACCTTAGAGGGGGGGTGAATAAGGTTTTAGCGGAAATTAACCTTTTAAAAACTAATTGCAAATTAAAACACAATCACAAGCAATTAAGTAAAGAGAGAAGGGAAGAGAAACTTGCAAACCGATTTTTCAAGTGGTTCGGCAATCGCACCCCGCGGCCTACGTCCACCCCTCAAGAACACCTCTTGAGGATTCCTTTACTCCGATCTACTTCACGGGTGTAGACCAAACCGTTTCCCGGAGCACTTACGGGTGTGCACCAAACCGTTACAAGAGCCTATGATCTCTCCCAAAGAAGAACTCCTCTTCTTTGCACACAAGGGTTACTAACCCTCAACCTTTACAATTGATTTGATACAAATTGAACTCTCTTTATAGAGTGGATAATACAATTGAAGCTCACTACAATTCACTCTCTCAAAGATTACAATTGAAAGCTAGAGCAAATTGATAAACTCACACAACTAGGGCTTAATTTTGAATGATTAAGAATCAACAAGTTGTGTGATTGAATTAGATGTTTTCCAATTGATTAACCAACATGAAATGATGTGGGAAAACATGTATTTATAGGCCAAGAAAGATTATAGCCATTGGTGGCAAGTTTGGTAAATAAAAGCCCCTTAAAAAACTAGCCGTTATGCCTTTCCAGGTCGATTCAGTCGACTGGAACATGAAGCAGTCGACTGCCCCTTAAAGCAGTCGACTGAGATGTGTTTACAGAGGGTTTTATTTGCATTCTGCACACTTCGGTCGACTGCCCAGTCGACTGCCCTTCCCAGTTTGACAGCTTGACACATCTCCACTAAAATGGCCATAACTTCCTCTACAAAACTCGGATTTTCGATCCGTTTGATGTTTTGGAAACTAGATTCAAATACCTTTCCAACCATATAAGATTCAACAATTAATTATTTTCCAATTGGTTGGGGCATTGCTTTAAAGATGACCCATTTAAAATTTATTTCCAAAACTTTGACTTTTAGCATTTGTTTGAGCCCCTATGAGTGTGAGATCAAGATGCCTTACATTGATGGTCCTAGACTTCAATCAAGGATGAAATATCTTCAAGTCTTCAAGCTTGATCCTTGTTGAGCTCTTTGTAATCTTGATCTACATCAATTAAATCTCATGCACACAAAGATGTTAAAACATTGATACAATATTAATACATGAGATTATATATGAGCATAAAAATGACTATGATAATAACAAGGAATGAAACATTATGAATCAAGTAATTATCATAGTATATTTGACATCATCAAAACATAATTAAACATGCCTTAATATACCTTAAGGCTAACAATCTCCCCCTTTTTGATGATGGCAAACAACCAATGAAGGATATGCCAATATAAGCACAATTTGGTCATTTTCATATTATCATTCATAATGGATATCAAATGTTAAAGAACATGAATGATAACTACCCAAATACATCTCCCCAATACTTCTCATATTTCTCCCCCTTTGACATTATCAAAAAGATTTGGGGATAAAACACAGAGCTCCCCCTCACAATAGGCATACAAATCAAAATGTCAAAAAATGATACCAAAAATAAACAAATATAACCACATGTGAGAAAATTAATATATGAAAGTGCTCCCCCTAAGTAAGTGTAATGATAAAAGATACCAAAAGATATGAAAAGAGAGCATAATCTCCCAAAAGATACCAATTATAAAGTTGGAGAACTCAAAATCAATGAAAAACAAAAATTCAGTCGGGTCAGTCGACGCCACAGTCGACTGAGGTGGGCAGGGATTAAATTGTGCAAAAACAGTCGACGCCTCAGTCGACTGAACAATGCAGAAACAAAAAGTTCAAAGCCTCACACCTATATCAGTCGACTGTGTCGGGGTACCAGTCGACTGCTTTGTTCAGCAGTTCAAATAATGTAGTTTCCATGGATCTTAACTCAAATTTTTCAAAAACCTTTTGAAAAAGACAAGCCGAGGCTCTGATACCAATTGTTGGCCCAAAAGTGGAAACCTTAGAGGGGGGGTGAATAAGGTTTTAGCGAAAATTAACCTTTTAAAAACTAATTGCAAATTAAAACACAATCACAAGCAATTAAGTAAAGAGAGAAGGGAAGAGAAACTTGCAAACCGATTTTTCAAGTGGTTCGGCAATCGCACCCCGCGGCCTACGTCCACCCCTCAAGAACACCTCTTGAGGATTCCTTTACTCCGATCTACTTCACGGGTGTAGACCAAACCGTTTCCCGGAGCACTTACGGGTGTGCACCAAACCGTTACAAGAGCCTATGATCTCTCCCAAAGAAGAACTCCTCTTCTTTGCACACAAGGGTTACTAACCCTCAACCTTTACAATTGATTTGATACAAATTGAACTCTCTTTATAGAGTGGATAATACAATTGAAGCTCACTACAATTCACTCTCTCAAAGATTACAATTGAAAGCTAGAGCAAATTGATAAACTCACACAACTAGGGCTTAATTTTGAATGATTAAGACTCAACAAGTTGTGTGATTGAATTAGATGTTTTCCAATTGATTAACCAACATGAAATGATGTGGGAAAACATGTATTTATAGGCCAAGAAAGATTATAGCCGTTGGTGGCAAGTTTGGTAAATAAAAGCCCCTTAAAAAACTAGCCGTTATGCCTTTCCAGGTCGATTCAGTCGACTGGAACATGAAGCAGTCGACTGCCCCTTAAAGCAGTCGACTGAGATGTGTTTACAGAGGGTTTTATTTGCATTCTGCACACTTCGGTCGACTGCCCAGTCGACTGCCCTTCCCAGTTTGACAACTTGACACATCTCCACTAAAATGGCCATAACTTCCTCTACAAAACTCTGATTTTCGATCCGTTTGATGTTTTGGAAACTAGATTCAAATACCTTTCCAACCATATAAGATTCAACAATTAATTATTTTCCAATTGGTTGGGGCAACCTTTAAAGATGACCCATTTAAAATTTATTTCCAAAACTTTGACTTTTAGCATTTGTTTGAGCCCCTATGAGTGTGAGATCAAGATGCCTTACATTGTTGGTCCTAGACTTCAATCAAGGATGAAATATCTTCAAGTCTTCAAGCTTGATCCTTATTGAGCTCTTTGTAATCTTGATCTACATCAATTAAATCTCATGCACACAAAGATGTTAAAACATTGATACAATATTAATACATGAGATTATATATGAGCATAAAAATGACTATGATAATAACAAGGAATGAAACATTATGAATCAAGTAATTATCATAGTATATTTGACATCATCAAAACATAATTAAACATGCCTTAATATACCTTAAGGCTAACAATTACAATCCAAGAACTTATTGGTAATTATACAAAGTAGTTTAAAACTAAAGTCTTCATTATCCAGTATTAGGACTACTCCATTCCTTGCTATTTATTTTTGCTCGTCAACTCCTAAAATACAACACAACTATGAAATTTTTTACGAGGGTCGGTAATGAATACTGGTGAGTGACACACATTAGCTTTTTTTTTTCTTTCTGTTTATGCTAACTAGTACTTATCTTTATTAATAACGAATGAGCCTCTCACTGGCTACCTGCACAAAGAGGTGTTATACTGCATACATTTGCGGAATTTTACGCTCTTAACTCAACTGAATAAAAAAAAATAATGACCACAGCACCCCAGTCTACTTGCTCTGAAGGTGTATAACATTCGTCAGCCTTCTTGCTCGAAACGAATGATATATGAGTACTCACTGTAGGACACTCTCCGTCCTGGTCACTTATGGACTATCTTAGTCCCACCAGGTTCAAGTCTCTTGACAAAAGTCTCAACTATCTACCCTGTCTCATTATCATTAATATAAAATAGGACCATGATATTATTGATAAAATCAGCCATAATCAGCTAACAATTCCAACATTTTATTTAATATCAAAACATTGTTCATAGAGGGAACAATATCTTATAATGATTATGCACCCTATTCTAATTATAATTAATCATTTACAATCCAAAGTACTTTACCATGATCAGTTGGATGTTTAAGGGGTTCGCTATAATTAATCAAACAAAAATAAATGTCAAAATTTATTATAACGAGACAAATTTTAAAACTTATATAATCTTAAGAATTTCCATTTATCTTGGCTATTCAAGACAGAGTCAAGTTTGTAATCTTCAAACATGGGAGTTGGCACCCTTGTGGAGTTAACATAAGAAAGATTTATCAATTTAGGCTTATACCATAAACTAGATTTCCTACAATTTAGTAGGCAAAGTTGATCGATACCTAAAGATAAAATATAACGAAGTCAGTGTTTAATTGTTCATATAAAAATAAACGTTCACATATATATAAAAATACATATATAAATATATATATATATATAATTACTTTGACCCTTCATATGTGAAGTTTTTAGATTTAAAGTATCAGTATTACCCAACCAAACAGCCCCTAACTATGCTAAGCTACGGTTGATTACTTCATTAGTTCCTTTAATGGGCCCATAGTTGGCCCAATGAAGAGTTGGCCCAGTGGCTGGTTCATGATTGGGGGAAAAAAAAAAAGAATAGTTTGTAGCACATATGACTTGATCTTGAAACCTTAGGAAGGAAAATTGCTTCTTCCAATCATTCTGCCATATATTTAATACTTCTCCAAAACTAAGTAAAAGTAGAAATTGGAAAGACACTTCCATAGATATATATATATATATATATACGGTTGTATGTACATATATATATACCATCATAAAAATAAAAATAAAAATAAAAAATATATATAAGTCCTCACAGTTTATTGGTTCAAATTAATTTGAAAGAGACCCTCCCTTTCCACTGCTTCCAGCTCCAACTACTTGGGTTGTTTTTTTTTTTTTTTTTTAAAGCACCGAATTTGCCTTGCTCTCCATCTCTATCAGGTTGTTGGTTGTTTGGTTTTTTTTTTTCTTCTTTTTCTGTGCTTCCTAAAGTGGAAGCTAGGGGAGTTTATATCGGGGTGTTGTGATAATTGTAATTGCTTTCCTTGATAAGCCAAGTAACATTTTTTACAATAAACTAATAGAGGGGAGATCTGCAGGAGATTTTAGATAAGGATGTAGTTTATTTTATTATAAACATTGACACTTATAAGTTTTTAAAGTGGGTTCTTTGAGATATGATTAGGTAAGCTTATAGATATGTATTTATCTATCTATTTCATCACTAGATTTTCTTAAGTTGTGTTTGGATAGTAACATCATTACACCAAAAATTATGTTACCAAATTAGTTTAACTAATATGGGATTATATATATATATATATATATGTACATATGTATAATGGGTATTAAAGTTGGCACCCCCAAACAAAAAAATCTGGTGCTCCTTATATTTTGTTGTTTCTGGCACACCCAAACAAAAAAAATATGCTAATCCCTTTGTCACCTTAAACATTTTATTACTTTCTTTCAACTCTAAACTACAACTACATGTGTTTGAGAATCATTTGGAATACAAGATTTGGGTAGAGTAGCATTACTCTATAAAATTAGACCACTCATTATGATAAACTCAAACAGTACAAAATAACCTTACATAGTAAATTTGTAGTCTTACTGATAAGAAAAAAAAAAAAAAAAAGGTATACTCATGTATAAATAGAACCAAAAATATCATCTCGGGGGCGCTACCCCCCGAACCCCCGTGTGTCATTGTTAGATAGCCGACGTTGAAACCACCTGCATTTTCACATAAATTGTAATTACATTTGTTATATTTAAAATTTAAAATTGTATTATATGCTTTTGTTAAATTTCATTTCCCCTGTGTTAAATCTTATTATTGGCGCCATTTCATAATTAAAATTCTTTTGGGGTCAAACTGCAATTTTATAAAATTTAGCAACGCCTGTGATAGATTTCAAATCTGTATTTCAAAACGGTGGAAATATTTTCTTCTAACTCAAGCAGTATTTTTATAAAACCGAAAAAGTACTTCCTACGTTAAAATGAATTTTCTGTATTTTTGGGGTGACCACCGCGCCGCGAAAATACCAGTTTATGTTCAAAACTGTCCGCGCCAAATTAAACTTCCACAGATTTTGGAAGTGATGTAAAGCAAGATTTGACACTTACTTTACTTTCCATTTATGGTAACTCATCATTGGATGGGCTTGTTTGGGAATGCTTTGTGTGTGTGTATATTCTTATGCCATAAGCTTCATTTCCCAAACAACTTAAGCTTGCCCCCTACAAGCCTATATGGACCCCTATATCAACTTAAGCCTCAAACAAAGCAACTCTATAGCAGTTTTGGATGTATAATCTGTATATACGTATGAATATCTGTATATATTATGTAATTAGTTAATTTAGAAAAATAAATCATATTTATTGAGTGTGGAAGATCTTTCTTGGTCACCAAGTTCACCCAATTGAGTTCCTATTTATACTACAATGTCATCCATACACTCTCACATTCTGCATACACATAACACAGAGAGAAAAACAGAGAGCTTGAGAGTTTAAATTTCTGGAGAGAGAAAGCTTAATCTCCATAGCCAAAGCTTGGAGTGGAGTTCTTAATTCTTGTATCTTTCTCAACAATTACTTCAATCACAATCACAGTGAGTATTTTAAACTCACTCTTAAATGTAATTCATGCTTAGTTACTACTTGAGTGTATGTAATTGTTAATCACCATTGTTGATCTTAACCATGGAAGTTTGAACTTCAAAATCACCATTTTCAAAACTTAACCAAAATGAGTTTTTAGAGACGATTTAGGAAGATTATAGTCCCTAGAAGCTACTGTCAAATTATTAGAGCCTAATTCGTCCATATGAGAAAGTATATTAGGAAATTAAGTTTTGACAACTTTTAATTTTTCACTGAGTTTGAGAGCTATGGTTTGAATCATGTTAAATTGTTTTCATATTCTTAATCCTTACTGAAAAACAAAGAATTTCATATATTACATGCCTTATTTGCTTGAGGATTCGAATCTGGGTCAAAAGACCCCCTGATTTCTGAAACAGGGGAGTTTCAACGAAGAAGATGAAGCCACTGCAAGAACTCGCGCGAGCGAGGGTCGCAAGAGCGGACCGCACGAGCGGCCGCGCGCGCGAACCATGTGGTTTCAGGCAAACAGAAAATGTTTAAAAAAAAAGGAAAATTTGGCAGATCACGCGAGCAGTTCGCGCGAGTGATCCGCGTTCGCGATCTTCCAGTATTCTTGCAAAAAGAAAAGTTTTTATAATAAAACGGAAAATGGGCATATCGCGCGAGCGGCCCGCGCGACTTTGGACAGTTTCTGGTTTTTGGCTTATTTTATGTTAAGGAACAGTTTGGGTGATGTTTCATGGACTTTTAAAGCTCTGTTTGGGAATTTACTAAAATAGAATCCTATTTGGGTATATTTGGACGATTAGAACGTTGTATTACAACCTATCAATCCCCGTACGCACGTTGTTTATATAATTAAGTGATTTGCCTCATGTTTTAAAGTTTCGTGACATATATGTGGAGTCAGTTGTACATGCATGGTGAGTGTGAATGTTGGTCAGTATGGAAAAGAGTAATGGTCAGTGTGGTATAGTGAGTGCGGTTGAGATTAGGGGTGGGCATTCGGGTAGTTCGGGTTCGAACCGTAAATTTCGGTTCGGGTTAATCGGGTTCAGGTTGGCAACTATAGTACCGAAAATCGAACTGAATTAAACTTCGAAAGTTCGGTTCGGTTTCCGAAATAAAGTTTGGGTTCGGTTCGAAATTTCGGGTTAAATGTGAGCCGAACTTTTATTTTTATTTTTTTTAAATGTTATTTTTTGGTGACTTGAGTCTAGGGGAGATCTCTCATCTCTGTGGGGTTTGCTTTGGGCTGGTGCCCCTTAAGGCTTAATCTATGAATCAACTTGTTGCTGCTCAGTGCTCACAAAAAGAAAAAAAAATTCTTACCAAGATAGGATATGTATCAATGTATGAAAAGAAACATATAACGAGGACACAAATTGGTGACTACAAAAAGTGTCAATACTAAATTTCTCAGCCTTGAATGCCCATTGCCAGCTATAAAATACAATTTTATTTTTTTAAAATTATTTTGTCAATTTTATGTGCATAGAAGTTAGAACAGTGATTAAAAATCCACAAAAAATAATTATATATTTATAATTGGACAAAAAAATTGCAATGATCTATTGACAAATACAACACAACCAGAGTCACCAGACAACCTGTCAAAACATCACCTGTATGCAGACATGCTGTAACCATAAGCATAATAAAACATGAATAAAACATGTATGGGAGGCCTATGGGGTCAACATAACCATCACCTGTAGGCTGTAACTAGACTAAAATAACCAACAAGACAACCACAAACAACAAAATAGCATAATACGATGATACCAAATAACCAAAGACCAAACACACGTGAGTCGTGACACGACCATGAGGTCAACTGTCATCAGACTCATTACCACAACTACAAGTCCACAATAAACCATACACAAAGTCTCAAATAAAAACATTAATACATAACACATTGTCCATGAACTAAGTAAATAAAAATATAGTCTGAAAGTAGAAGTTCCCCCACTTCAAGTAAGCAAGTAGGCTGTAGGCGACCACAACGCTCCCGAGTCACCACATTTAAAGATCTACAACACTTGAGTCATTTGCAATTTTCAATAACTCTACAAATAAAAAAAAATTAGCAACACATTTAATTAGTACATAAAAAATATAAAGTGTTGTAAAAAATTGGCAACAAATTTTATTACTTACCTTCCTCGACTTTGTCAAGATTGTCTAAATCCTCCTCAACACTAACTTGGCGAGATTTGGGACGCAACCAATCCTGAGCACATATAATGGCATGTACTATCTTCGGAGTCAAGGAGCTCCTAAATGCATCAAGAACACGCCCTCCGGTACTAAATGCAGACTCGGATGCCACTGTACTAATAGGAACTGCCAATACATCACGGGTCATCTGTGCAAGGATAGGAAAACGAGGCAAATTAACCTTCCACCACTTCAAGATGTCAAACCTATCATCATCTTCCTCGGTAGCCTCACCAAGATACCTATCTAATTCCGACTTAGCATCCACATTCCCACTTTCAAGCTTAAACTGGTTGTACTCTTTCTTTAATAAATCTTTCCTCCTATTATTAGGCTCCACATCCATTGCCACATTAGATTGTCTCGTTGATGGTCGAGAAGATGAAGATGTAGTAGTTTGGGGTGAGTTAAGTCGTTCATACTCTTTAAACATATTATATATTGCATCTTTCACCAACAAAAAAAGGTTGTGTCCCCCAAATTCACCGTACATTTTTTTAATGGCAAACTCCACAAATCCAAACTTGTGTCGGGGATCCAATACCATAGCAATAAAAATCAATAAGTTCATCTTTTCCGAATCTCCCCAATACTTGTCATACTTAGCTCTCATCTTTGTTGCCATAAAACTCATTTCAATATCATCACTAGATTGCATCTCTTTCAACAAAGTCAATACATCACTAATTTCACTGACGAATGAGTTGGATGTGACATATAAAGAGCCAGAGATCCTCAATGTTAGGTGATAAAAGTGTTCCAAAAATCGAACTAAACGCCTTACATTAGCCCAATCTTCTTCATTTGGTACCCCTTTGCCCTCGCTAGCCATTAGATCAGAGTTATAAGTTGAATCTTGCAAGCTATACCTCTCAAAAGCTCTCTCAAACTTCTCGGCAGTGTCTAACATTAAATATGTGGAGTTCCACCTAGTGGGAACATCAAGGCATAACAATTTTTTACTCTCAATCTTCTCAAACTCAACACACTCTTTGAATCTTCTTAATCTAGCCGGTGATTGCCTAACAAATCTTACAACCCCACGAACTCGAGCAACAGAATCACCTACTTCTTTGATACCATCAACAACTACAAGGTTTATAATGTGTGCTGCGCACCTCACATGAAGATGCTTGCCCCTTAACACATTTGTACCCCAAGTGTCAAACCTCCTCTTCAAGTATGCGATTGCCACATCGTTAGAACTAGCATTATCAACAGTAATGGCCAACACTTTATCAATACCCCATTCAAGTATGCATTTTTCAACTGCAATTCCAATATCCTCACCTCTATGACTTTTAATTGGACAAAAATTCAAAATCTTTTTTTGCAAAGCCCAATTGTTATCAATAAAGTGTGCTGTGAGAACCATATAGTTGATTCTATGCAAAGATGACCAGGTGTCTGTGGTAAGACAAACCCTCCTATTCGGTTCCTTAAACAAAAATTTCAATTTTGACTTCTCTTGTAAATATAGATCATAACAATCTCTATTAATAGTTCTTCGTGATGGAAGACGGAAGTCAGGGGGTAATGCAATTGAGACAAATCGTTGAAACCCAGGACGCTCAACAAAACTAAATGGGAGCTCATCAGTAATTAACATCTCACCGAGAGCCTTCCTAGCGGCCTCACACTCAAATCTCCAAGTGCCCATTGTACACCCTGTGTCACTACCGCCTGATTGAAACCCAGCAAGTTTTGTTTGGCTAGAATCATGGTTATATGGGTTTGACTTACAAACAACCAAGTCATTTTTCATTGAACCAGTCCCACATGTTTTTGGATCCGCCGCGTACGATTTTTCACAATAGTTACATTTTGCTTTCTTATCACCGTTCTCATCAGTGTACTTAGTAAAATGACTCCAAACCATTGATCTTGGCTTGATCATTTTCCTTTTTTTTCCGGTAACGAATTTGTAGTGTCATTATCATTGTCAACATTTTTGATGTTCACACTTTCATTCGACATAGAGTTGTTTTAAACAATCCAAGTCAATAAATATTTTAAGTTTTTAACATGTAAACCATATTAACTATTAAGCTATTACAGTCATTTCTTAATACTTACTATAGTCTACTTACTTAATACTTTCTTAATACTTAGTATAGTCTACTTCAAATTACTATCAAACAACTTCAGTGTAAAACATATTAACTATTAAGTTATTAAATGTTTACAAGTTACAACTATGATTTAGATGAACCATGTTTTGAATAAGAGCCAAGATTCCCGAGGACATAAGACTAAGATAAATGACATGAGACGAGATATCAAGTCTATGTACTTGTCCCACATCATCTTCCTTCTATTTGTAACAAGGTCATTTAAAACCATGAGTGATTTAAACTCAAAGTAGCTCAACTTTTTTTGGGTAAGCTATAACTACTTTTTTTTTCCTTCAATCCCGATTGTTCTTATTAACTAAACAAGGAAACATATCTTCCTTCTTTTCCTTTACTAATCCATGAACCAAACAAAGCCTTAAATAACATAGAATTAGGGCTACCACTAGAATACCCCCCAAAAAAGGGCCTCTATAATTACCCTATACAAATGAAAAAAAAAAAGCATGCATTTAGAAGGACATTAATTTGTATCATATACAATGTCTAGAGAGTAATTAACTTAATTTAAACATCATATAAATCTCTCTGTGTGTGTGTGCAGGGTTTTGCTTGTCTTCAAGGTGGCATATGCTTATCGAGCATAGGCAGGCCAGGGTCTTATGAGAGAGCAGTAGCTTGGAAAGTGTTGAATGAAGAAGAAAATGCTCACTGCATCTGTTTCATGTTCATCAATTGGTCCTTTGTCTAAAACTCTCTTATAGAGAGATAAAGAATAGAACAAGTTGTAATGAACCTTTAGAACTTCCTCTTTTGTTCCTATGGAAACCTTGAACAACTTATCCGGATGCTTAGAGTTTGGTCATGCTTTTGGTAAATCTTATTTTGTAGCTTTGTTTGCTATCTCCACACAATTACTCGAAGGCATTTCCATGCCACACATGCGTTTAATTTGTTCTACTCATGAAACTGCCTACCCAAAATTGTATATCACAAAGAAACCCTAAATAAGAAACCCTAAATCTAAAATTATAAATCACAAACAAACCCTAAATCCCAAATTGTAAATCACAAAGAAACCCTAAATAAGAAACCCAAAATTCGAATTTGTAAATCACAAAGAAACCCTAAATCATCAGAGTATTATTCAAAGAATCAGATTATTAGAGAGAGACTGAGAAGATGTCACATGAGAATCATGAGTTGAGATCTAAAAATTTAGATAAAAACTAAGAAATTAGTAATTACCTATATAGATCAATAGATGAAAGAGAGACAAAGACGTCAAAGAGTCCGAGAGTTTGAGAGTGTATGTGTGTTGCCGCCGGCCTGATCGGGTCGAAGAGAGAGACTGAGACTTGAGACTTGAGAGAGAGAGTCTGAGAGAGAGAGACTGAAAGTCTGAGACTCTCTAAGAGTCGCCAGACCACCGCCGGTCGTCTAAGATGAGAGAGAAGTGATTGTGTGTGGTCCGTGTAGATCAGTGGTCCAGTGGATGAGGAGAGTATCCGAGGTGCGGTGATGAGTGAGGACTGAGGGAGTGGGGAAGAAGCCCGAAGGTGAGGACTTGAGGTGAGGGAGTGGGGAAGGGCCGGAAGGCCGAAGGTGAGGACTGAGGAGGTGAGGTGAGCAGCAACGGCGTGTGTGTGGTCTAAAGAGTAAAGACTCTAAACCTAAAACATAAAAATGTCAACATTTTATATTCTAAAAAGTTCGATTTTTCGGGTCGGGTTCGGGTTGATATTTTAGTACAGAAAACCGAAATGTAGTGTAAACTTTGGTTCGGTTTCAAACTGAAATAAATTCAGTTCGATTTTAAACTGAACCGAAGAATCTAAAATTTCGGGTTCGGGTCAGTTTTTCGGGTTGGCCCGAACTATGCCCACCCCTAGTTGAGATTGTGTTGTGGACACTCCCTGGTAAGTGAGTACCAAAGTGTGTTGTGATTGAGATTGCGGCGTGAGTGTCTTTGAAATGCGACGGTGGCAAAACTGGACATTCCCTGACTACCATGGTAGCGTCAAAGTGTGTGAAGCCGAACTTGGACATTCCCTAGCACCATGGTAGTGCTAAAGTGTGGCCTACGGACACTCCCTGGTACCCGAGTCTGGATACTGCGTGAGGTTACCTCCGGTATTTGCGAGGCGGATTAGGTACTAAAGTGTGAGGCATTGGACACTCCCTGGTACCCCGGACCAAAGTGTGAGGCAAACTGGACATTCCCTGGCACCCCTATGCTAAAGTGTGGCTATCGGAGTATTTCAAAGATACTGGTGTGAGAAAGTTGGGTTGTTGGGTTTTGTTGAGAGAAAAAAGTTGGTAAGATGAGATGGTGCATTATTTTCATACACAGTCACATATATGAATTATATCTTTCATATGATATTGTGGTTGTTTTCTAAAATGAACTCCTTACTTTAATATAAACTTAAATTAAATGAGAAGTGAAAAATGGTAAATGAGTATGTGTTACATTCAAAGTTATGTTTTTAATATTCACCAGCTTCTTGAAGCTGACGGCATCGATGCGCCCTGGATATTCGTGTTCAGGCTTTTCAGGTTTTGAGCAAGCGGAACATTTCGATTATGCAAACTGAGAACAACTGCTTTGGAAGATAGAACTGTTATCAATATCCTATGTTTCAAGTTATAAACTATTTTGTAATAAGGATGACTGTAATAGACGATAGATATTGTTTTGTCTTAAGGCAGCTTGTGCCTTAGTTGACCCCGTATTGTAATATGTAATAAGTTAGAAAATATTTGTAAGTCTTGATTGCTCTACTCTGATCATGATTTTATGTTGTTCGACGTTTGGGACGGAATCGATCCTTCAAACTGTCGCGACCTACGGGTCCATAAAGGAAATTAAATGCTTTCCATATTTATGCTACATCGGGCCGTGACAGCTCCCTCACGGTTTTAAAAGGCCTTGTTACATATAGAGGGGCGATTAATCCTTATAAACTAGTCCAGGAACTTCACAGTTAAGCGTGCTACTGCCAGAGCATTGCCAGGGATGTGTGACCCTCTGGGAAGTTCTTTGTGTTTAGGCCCAAAGCCGACAATATTGTTGCTAGATGAGGAGGTGGGTTGTTACAGACGTAGTAACACGGCACCCCCAAAGGCAAACTCCTGGTTCCGCCCCTGTTTGGAATCGTGAATATTCTTCTTTGTGACCCACACTAACCTCTCCTATTGGTTCCCAAATTTAGGGAAGGAAAAGAAAAGTGAAAGGAAAGAGCCTAATTACGCAAAAAACCAACATAGAAATTAAATGAGTAATGTTATACCTACAACCTATTCCACAACCTACTTCACAACTGCACATCCTGACCATTGATTTCGATGGGCCTAATGAGGGTCTCACATGGATCTCGCATAGGACACACTGAAATCAATGGTCAAGATGTGCAGTTATGGAATAGGTTGTGGGTGTAGCATTTTTGAAATTAAATTTGACATTTTGTGAAGGTTGTATTCTTGATTAGGTCTTTACTATATTATTCTGAGGTAGACTGTTTTGTGAAGCATCGTAGAGGCAACTTACTAATTGGCCAATTGAGCTAATAAGTCAAAATGTATATAATTTTGATGTTTTAGCAATTTATATGTATATGTTAAATTGTAGAATTCTTCACCTCTGTTTATCTATATTTAATTTAAAATTTTTCTTAAAGTGAGTTTACTTCGCTTAGACCACACTTTTTCTGCGGCCATTTCCTAGGCTCCTTGGAGGCATTTGTATCGAAGTGCACCTTGCGCCTTTAATTGTTATGAAAGGCAATAAAATAACATTGTACATACCCTGATTGAAATGCTCAACATCTTCACGTCATTATCCAACCAATTTAAGAAAAGTACTTTCAACCCAACTTGAAATATGTGAACAAAGAAGAGTTGCAAGAATTTAAGGTCCAAAATGAACCTCTTGATATAGAGAGAGACATGAGTAAATGATTTAGAAAGATTGTTCTTTCTTTTTTTAAATAGTTTGAATATCTTATTATCAAAAGATATCGGATAAAGATCTAAGTGATTATGGTGTAATAGGTAGGCCATAGAGATGGCTAGTCTTTTCCCCTTTTATGGTTTAGTTTTTTTCTTTATTTTGAATTTAAGCTCGTTTCTCAATTATGTTGCTTTTAAATGGGAAATAACGAGTAGAAAATGGGAGAAAAAAGAGAAAGAGGAAACTTATAAAGGGGAGCCTAGGATGAAACAACATTGCTGTACGAATGTAAAAATATATTCTTTCCCACACATACATCACAAAGAAATCAACAAAGGTATTAGCCATCAAACAATCACGTGTATGCTTCCTGTCAACATCATATTTATAGTATGCCATGTTGGTTTAAGTCTACACCTTAAATAATAAAAAAAATTAAAAATTAAAAGAATTAAATTTCAAAAATTATCCAGCGACTGTCTTTGTTTTCACACCTGGGATAGGGAGTTAGTAGTTACTGAAAACTTTTGTTTGCTAAAATGTTCTCCAACATTAACTGGAAAGTTTTACTAGGAAATGGACACGTTTCTGTTTCAGCATTTTTATGGACACAAAAGGAAATATTGATACTTTACATTTGAAAGAATGGTGCTATTTGCACATGTGAATCCCGATTATGGTTTAAAAGAATACCATCTTGCCCAACCAGCACATCCCCCCCTGTGCGCACCAGCTGCCCGCGCACACAGCAATCCAGTGCCACTAGCCTAGTGCCAGCACAGTAAGTAGGCACCTCTCCCGTGCACACTGATTTTTAGACCTCTCTTGCCTGCTTTTTTCCATGCAAATGCGTTAAAATATATTCATACGCCTAACCTCATATTAAAAGCACACGCCACAACTCCCGAAAGTCCCGGCACATGCTGTGACATGTAGCTACGAGCGTGCAGCATGCAGGCAGCACGCGTATATGAGACCCTCTATGTGCACACTTGTCACAACCCGGTCCCACAATAGCAGAACCGGAGCCCGTGGCACGCCACCAAGGCCACTCCAATTCATTAACGTTCCCAAAAGAATTAGTTTTAAGAACACGCAGCGGAAAAGAAACATACTCTCGTTCTAGTACGTACCGGAGCCAACCGAAAATACACTTGTCGCCCCGAGGCTTCAAAATTTGATCCGACAAATTTTCCCTTAAAAGGGTCCCAAAAGAAGCTTAAGCTTGTAATTAGAACTTTTGAAAATATTTGGAAGTAGGAGAATAAACAAGCTGACAGGGGGCATCTCGACCGGTCGAGCGTCCCTCTCGACCGATCGAAAGTCCCTTCGACCAAGTGTCTTTACTGAAGTTTCAAGCAGAGGGGCATTCGACCGGTCGAATGGGTCCCTTCGACCGGTCAAAAGTCCTTTGACAGCAAAGCCACTTGTCTCTGTCAAACTTCCGACGTGACAAAAAGTGCCATATCCAATTCCAATTCTTCCGAAACTTTATGAAAGTTATTTAAACATATATATTAGGCCTGGCAAATGGGCGTGCCTGGGCTGGTTCGGTCCGGGCTGAGGACAGGCCGGGCTGAAACGAGCCGGGTTAGAGTCAGGCTCATATATAACTTGGCCGGGTCGGTCCGGGTTTGTCTAGATAAACCTATTTTTCTTCCCAGGGGCATTGGGGTCGGGCTCATATATTACTAAAATGAGCATTCAACATAACACCAAACACACCATACCATAAAATGATTTTCCCAGTTACCATTACCAGATCCAGAATCATTCAAACCCATAAAAAAAATCTTGTAGAAAGGAATGACAGAAAAGTGCACAGAGGAGGCCTTCAAGTTGCTGCAATCTTTGGTTCTGGGCCCTGGAGATGAGAGAGAGAGAGAGAGAGAGAGAGAGAGAGAGAGAGAGAGAGTATGATTCTTTGAAAAGGTAATGAGAGGGCAAGTCAAAGAGAGGAGATGAAATTTTAAGAAAGAGTTGAAGAGGAGAGAGAAGGCTGAGAATCTGATTTTCTTTCGGCCTTTTCTTCCACTCTTACTATGTATTCTTGTACTACTATATGATAATAAATTTTTTTTCTAGGAAATATGATAATAAATATTATTATAATACTTAGCTTTTACTCTGTGTCAGTTACTTTACATTTTTCGTGTATGTATATTGTAGACTAGTTTACGATATTAAATATTATTATAATACTTAACATACTCTTTTTTATATTATATTTTTTGTCATCACTTTTTCACTTCTCTCTAGATTAGTATTGTTATTACTTTTTCACTTTTCTCTAAATGAGTACAGAGTGTGGGTTTTACATTTTAGATTTACAAAGGCCCGCACAAACCCGATAGTTAAAGTAGCTTAGCCCATTTCGGCCCGATATAAAAATCCTATCAGCCCCAAATATGATGTGTTGCGGGCTGTACCGGGCTTTCTTGTGATTCGGGCTCATGATTGCCAGGCCTAATATATATCAACATGCCACTTAAAGGAAAATGTTTACTGAACACGTTAAGGACGTGTTTGGCACAAATCTCAAACATGCACCAAGACTTGCATAAACATGAACTATCGACACCTTTACGTACATAAATCCAAGCTCATGAGTTCTTTCACAACTCTAACATGTGAAAAGACATACGCGATATGTAATAACGTTTCAAAACATATCCAGAGCTTCTAATCTACAGATTCCAATACAATCTACTATTCAATTCTATTACAAGTTCCTTATGAAAACAAGGTAACAAACGTTCTAGATTTTAAAACTACGGGATAAGCACGATGAGCCGCCATCAAAGTGAACTCCCAACACCTCGCAATCACTCCTCCAATTCCACGTCGACATTAATACCTGCAATGGTTATTTAAATAACCACACATAATTTGATTTGTTTAAGCTAATGCTTAGTGAATAAAACAACATATGCATATGAATGACAAACATGCTTGTATTCACATCTCTACATTTCATGCTAGTCGCCGGAGACTCACGTGCCCGTCCATACTCCCAATCCGCGACTCCTCGCCAATAAGTCCACGTGAAAGGATAAGACCCACGATTCTTCTCTTCAATCGTGCGACATTAATGCCTATACCGGCTCCACAAAATGGCTCGGTGACCACGTGCTCCTTCTGACCCAAATAAGCAACTCAACATGCCCAAATACATATCAACATACTCGCGGTAAACAAAGCATTTCACCGTGCTATTGGGCCTACTTATCAATATAATTGCTCAATATGAACTACACAATATATCTATAAACTAACACATGTTATTCATACAAAACATGAATACATGTCAAGAAATCATTTCAAAAACATAGTTGAATCACTCACCTCTGAATAACACTCTTAAACTACGATCCAAGGAAAACTCGTGCACAAAGAACGTGCAGAAAAGCTTATAGTACAGTTCCTATGGATCAAAAGTCCGATTATCAGCTTATACGAAAAATTATAGAAAAAGGCTTTTCGAAAAAACTTGGCCAAACAAGGCCTAATAGGTATCAAAATGAAGCTCTTATCTCAACGAGCTCGAACATGAAATCTGGGAGAAAACAGACTGGCAGAAGGTCGTCGTTTGGCGTCGAAAAGCTCAGAGCAACTATATCTCCCTTTGGCCTCCTTTTGAGTTTTAGGTTAGAAGTTATGAAAATTATGAAAGTCATAGCTTTCTATATATGGGCAACATTTTCTAAAATTGTGTTTACCTCCCCACGAGTTTTCAAAACTCATAAACAGTCTCCGAAACTTTCTACACAGCTAATTCATAGCTTCACGAGTGCAACTTCAAAATTATAAAAGTTTCTGACTAAGTTCCGTTTGGTTGCTAAAACGCGAATTTCTACATGATTTTTATGAAATTGCTAATTAGCCTACCAAATTAATAGCATGTTAATTCGTCCTCACCAGGATGCTAAAACTAATAACAGATATATTCTAAACCAGAAATAATACAGATATTGAAATACACAAGTAAACATTTATTTTCAGATAAACATTTAAGATATTCCATAGTGACCGTCTCAATCTCGGAGAGACGTCACAACAATAAAACACTCATTCACACCGTCTCAAAGGGTTCTCTAACATAGACACCCAAATCGACTCGTGAGTCAAAACTCACTCACACATGTGCCAAAATGCACAACACATCACATTATCATGCAAGACAATGCAATGAAATGCAATAACACGATTACGGGTGTTATAACACTATTTTCCAGAACTTTGGCGCATGCTTTTTTCTGGGCATATGGTTTAAAATACATAAAAATGTCTCTGTTTCAATTTTCATAAAAATGTCTATGTTGAAAATGTACACTGTCTTGCAAAACCGTCACTATTCAAAAGAAATCCGCCCCCACCTATAATTTACTTAATGTATGTGCTTATATATATAGATGTATATATATACACACAAATTTATATACAACGAAAGCTACATGAACTGGAAGCAATAAGGTTGATTCTTAAGAGGGTTGAGGACATAATAGTATAACAGAGCTTCTGTAGAGGTACATATATGTGTAAATGTAAGTGTGTATCAATCCCAGTACATCGTGTCCTGAATCAATACCTTTGGCGTCATCAAAATCAAAATGTCATATCAAAGCTTATATGATATATACATAGCTTCAATATCCTAGTGCTTTAGTTTATTAAAGCTGGTAAGCATGGTTGTTAGAATCGTACGATTCACGATTCAAATCGTACGATTCGATTCTGTTCTTGTTCTCAACGATTCGAATCAGAGGTGTGAATCACAAAATGAAATTAATCGGAGTGAATCGATTGTGAATCAGAGTGAATCGTTAAATTTTATAAAGTTCTTAATTATGCTCATATCCTTTCACCATTTATTCAGAGCAAAAAGCATAGCACTAAAATCTTCATGTTCTTCAAAAGAATTTGGTAAATATAAGAAAGATTATAAACATGAAACATGGTACACGTACATGTGCAAATGACCAAAAGGATTGAAAAGATACTGAGTGAAGAACCTTATTAGTTCATTTGCCAATTAACAAAAGATTAAAAGGAAAATTAGGAAATTAGCCCCTAATGTTAGTTTTTCAACAGTAAAAATCATTCCTCAAGTCGTGATCACAATTGTATTATGTCAAACCAACCTTGGGTCCAATCAATTAGCAAAAAGTTGTGTTGAAGAAAAGGGAAAAGGGGTATTATTAAAATCTTATGTCCTATGTTAACTTAGGTTCTACTCACAACCTTAGATTCTTACTCTCGCTTTCTTCTATCCTTCAGAGCATGTGTTGCATCTAATTATGTAACGACCCATCTCCCCGTCTAGCAACAATATTGTCCATTTTGGACCTAAACACGAAGAACTTCCCAGGGGATCACCCATCCCCGGTACTGCTCTGGCAGCAGTACGCTTAATTGTGGAGTTCTTTCGTATTTAGCTCCCTTACGATTTTAAAAAGCCTTGTTGCATATAGAGGGGCGATTAATCCTTATAAACTAGTCCAGGAACTTCACCCCAGGCGATGTGGGACAAGCCCCTACACTTGAGCTCACCTCATCCATCTCAGCCATCCTGCCTTAGGAGTATTGGCTCTTGGTCGTCACAATCCCCAACTTCCCACCTTATAAAAATTTCGTCCTCAAAATTCAAATGTAAATCATTTTGTAAACTCTAAATATTTCAAATATTTTGTTTTAAACAAGTACTTTTTTTTTTGCTGCAGCTCCCCAGGCGATGTGGAACCAAGTACCTGACCTCGACTCAGTCCCACACTTCCGGTTAGGGACAGGCTCTGATACTCTATTGAATGATTTTTTTTTATTTTTATTTTTAAATAGTATAATTTTGTGTAGTTTTTTTTTGTGGGTTTCTTATCTTATTCCACGAAGTTGTTCTTAGCACTTCATTCACCAATCTAATTTGAACATAACGTCTTAATATAATTCAAACTTTACGACTCAAAGTTAACTAAAACTTATGAAAATAAACAAATCACAAAATTCATTAAAAAAATCATAAAGTCCCAAATCAGTAACTTTCATATAGGGTCAAAATTTTACCAGATACGGGTAGGGGGACAAAAAATGTTCCATTATGCATTTGACTAATATGGAATATTTTTGTCTGGGGTCAAAATATTTACCAGATTTTAGGGGGGGCAAAAATGTTCTATTATACATTTACCTAAGTATGGAACATAGAGAAGTACATACATGCATAGGAATTTTTCAAAATCTCAGGAGGGGCAATTGCCCCCCATAGTGCCTTACTAAATCCGCCCGTGACAGCTATGCCGGAAATCCGTATCTCTCGGACCCATGTGAAGGTAGGGGGTGTGTGTGTGTGTGTGTGTGTGTGTGTGTGTGTGTGTGTGTTTAATTACATATGCAACTTCTATAATTTGACCGTTTTTCACTTTCCCCCATTATATTTCAAATTGTGTCACTAATATCCTTTGTACAGTTAACAATTCCGTTAAAATTAACTGAACAATACTTGTTTAGTGGAGTATATGTCACTTTGACCCCTTATGGTGAGTACATTTTTCAATTTACCCCTTTGTAAGCTCAAATGTGTCACTAATACCCCTTATAGACCGTTTGGTAACTTCTTTTGCTTATACAATAAAATCACTAAAAATTACAATTTGTATAAGTTGTGCAAGATAGGTTTTGGCTCATTGTAATTGCAGGTGCTATTTTTTGCTTACAATTTATTTTAGGTTTTGGAGTTCACAATTATTGATCAACCTCTAAAAGTTGTTGCCAAACATAACTTATGTTAGTTAAATTTAACTAATTTACCAACGGTTTCACTTCAGTCCAAAGTACAATGATATTAGTGACACAAATTGAAGTATATAGGGCACAAAGTGAAAAACGGTCCAAGTACAAAGGTGTATCTATATATGTATATGTAATATCAAGCTTATGCCTAAGCGAAGCACTAAAATCCAATTCAATTCTTTTCATATAACTTTATTTTACGCCATATTGATATGACTATATAACTTGCATCAATTCTTTCTTCATGTTTGTCTCAGACTTCAGATATTGATGAATGTGCAAACTCCACCTACTGTGTTGGGATGTCATGTAAGAACTTGCCAGGGAATTACAGCTGTTATTGCCCCACTGGGTACGAATATACTAGATGTGGATTACTCTTGGGCACATAAGAATCTCACATAAACAAAATAGACGGTGCACCTGGAGAAACCCGGCAAGGTCTTTTGGCTGCTTGATTTTACTGATCTAATCCTCTGAGTTCTCATCGTCGTTCTCATCCTGCCATTACAATAAAATATAAAAAAAAAATGAAAACATAGTAATAAAAAAAATTTAAAAATAAAAAAGGATAAGGTCCCTAAGGTTGGTCCTTCTTGTATTAAAGGACATGCCATTAACAATAGACCCCACAAGGACAAAAGCCCAAGCTCAAGCCCAAGCCCAAGCCTATTTTTTCACTCCAGTCCACACTACTAACAATTCACTCCTCATTTCAAAATTTTCAACTCATCAAACTACCTGTCACTTCCTAAAATACCCTAACCCCCCACAATCAGTTTTGGTCTCTCTCTCTCTCTCTCTCTCTCTCTCTCTCTCTCTCTCTCTCTACGATATCTCTCACCACCACTGGTACACCTCCACCATCGCCACTGCCACCGCCACCATCGATCCATCGCTGCCGGAACCACCACCACTGATCCAACGCCACCTCCCTTTACCATAGCAACGATTGTCTTCCATGATCTCTCTCTGCACCACCATCACCGATCCACCACCGCCACCATCGCCACCACCGAGCATCCCGCTGCCATAGCCACTACCACCAGCTAGCACCGTCATCATCATCACAACCAAACACCGCCATAGTCACTGTCGCCGGCTTTGATCTAGATCCAGATGTAGATGTAGATTTCTTTCACATGTTGAGATCTAGATCCAGATCTAGATTGAGATTCAAATGTCGCCGCCACGGCTAGTGCAATGAACTTTGGTGACCTCCATTCAAGTTGACCATTACCTGCTATGAGGTATGTTAATTGCAGAATTTACATATCTTAAGTAAAATTTCACTGAAGATTTTTAAAGTGAAATTTTCAAAATCTTCAAAATTTTTAGTGATGTTTCAGTTGTTTTGTTAAGTGTAATCTCTAGTGAAATTACAAACTTAAATAAAAAATTGTAACTTCTATTAAGATGAGTGAAATTTCACTTAAGATCGATGGTGATTTATGAAAGTTTTGCGTTTATGTAGCTAAAGTGCTTGTTGTTATGCCTTAGTGGTTTTTTGGTGTTGATTGTGATCTCACGAGTGATGCCTCTATTGTGCTGCATTGATTGCATTGGTGTGTTAGTTGCATATTTTACAAATCAATCTTAAGTCAAATTTCACTTAACAACAAACTGTCCATAAAAGCAAAAGTAATTTCTGCAATAAAAGTTGGATGTGGTGCTGCCAGTGGTCACCGGAGGTGACAAGGATGGTGGTGTCGTGAACATTGGTTGCCGGAGATGGCAGGGGTGAACGACACTGTTCATCGTGAACATTGGTGGTCGGAGGTGGTGGTGTCGTCGGTGGTGGTCAAAGGTGGTGTCGCCGGTGTTGGCCGGAGGTGGCAGGGGTGGTGTGGAGTAGTGGTAATGGTGGCTAGCATTTGGTAAGGGTTAGAGGTTGAAGATGAGGGTATTTTGGTCTCTATGTACATTGGGAGAACTCATCCCCAATGTGTATTTTAAGTTGTCCTTAATCCCAATAAAACTCCTCTTAATGACCTTTTTACCAATTTTCCCTAAAAAACATAGAGTTTGCTAGAGATTGTGGCGATCTCCGGTTTGGTTTTGGGGACTTGGTTTTCCACAGTTTTGTTTCTCAAGTGCATTGCACTTTGGTGATATGATTGTGTAACGTAGTTCCGGCAATATGCTGAAAAATTGCGAAAACTATTGGATTTTTTTTTAAAATCACTATACAAGTAAATGATCTCCTTTTATTTCCTCTTGTGTTCTCATTTGTTTTGCTCTAGATGTTTCCGGACTCATTTCTATCTTTATCTCGAGAATGCGTTCAAAGATTTTGTAAGTCATTTCATTTATTCATCTGAAATATTTATATGGGAATCTGTTACTGAAATTCAAATATAAGGAGATATGTGATATATCTGAAACATGAGTAAAGCGTGACTTATTGACAAACATGAGACATGCAAGTGACTCTTACCCTTAAATTTCAGAGAAAGACCACACTAAGATTTTCGAAGGACCAAAAAAAAAACAAAAAAAAAAAAAACAAAAACAAACCTTCCCTTAAACACTGACGTGGCATGCTATTATTATCTAATACAATTCACTTTCAGGTCATATATGTGACATCAATTTGTGAAAAATAAAAATCTCAAGTCTTCCAGTATACTAACTCTTTGTTATTGTGGGAGTGAATTGTAGTCATTCTCTCAGGTGGTTTGGAGATGAACTCTTTTCATCTTGTACGTTTATGAACCAAGGATGGATCGAGGGGAAAAGTAAGGCGATCGTCCGTTACGTCTGTTTATATTATTACTATTCATAAATATTCTTAACGTATATAGACTTCCTCCTAATTTTTTTTTTAAAATTATTAAGTTCACACCCCTAAACTATGTTCATAGATTCGATCTTGATTGGAACCCTATATATATATATATATATATATATCCCTCCACCGTACCTCCAGGCTCGTTAATCGTAGAGATTTAGATGTATTCACAATTCCCTTCGCTTTTTTTCTATAGGCTATAATGGTGCCTATAAAAGTCAAATTCTTTCCCATAGAAGTGCCCAAGCGATGCCCTCTACAGATTAGCTCTGCTGCATGAAAATTCAACAAATTAGCTTATGCAAAGAATCATTGGAATGTGGGCTTATGCCTAGCCCATGAATGACCTTGTGGCCCTGCTAGTTATTGGACCGAGGGGTGGGTAAAAAGGCAATGTTTGGGACACAAAAAGGTCACCATGAGATACTCATAAAAGAAGGGTAATACTTGGGACACAACCTTCATACAACTTTCATACGACCTTCCCAAAGGATGTGTCTATCTCTCTCCTGTGATAGTATCACAGGAGAGAGATAGACACATCCTTTGGGAAGGTCGTATGAAAGTTGTATGAAGGTTGTGTCCCAAATATTATTCTAAAAGAATGTGGCATCTCATGTGGTAGAGGACCCACCACACTTAACTCAACACATGAAATATCACATGAGATGCCTCATCCTTTTGTGAGCATCTCTTTGTGACCATTTTTGTGTCCCTAGCATTACATGGGTAAAAATGCCTTAAAAATCAGTTTTTTTTTTTTTTTCATTTTCTTGGGATTTTTAGTTGAGGTAGCAATTAAAAGTAGAAAATGACACACTAATCAAAGGGTAATGCTATGCTTCCCAAATCTAACTTTCAAATGATATGGCAGTGGGCGTCCTGGATAGGCTGGATTTTGATTGGATGCTAGCAAAAATGATGGGACTACAACTTTAACATTATCCAATCAAAATCAAGGGATAGCCCACATCCACATTAGTTGAAATTGTGATTTGGAAAGCATAGCATTACTCTTGATCAAATTACTCGTGATCACAATTGTATTATGCCCAGGACCATAGGCCGCACTACTGGTCCAGTTTCCTAGTTACCAAGCCCCTCTATGGCTCTTACCTAAGAGTATTGGGTCTCATGCTATCAAAAACGGATCAGGAAAAGACTAACCTCCTCTGGCACAAACTGAGTCTTCAAATTCGTTTTTGTCTCTGTCTCTTCGTCTTTGTCTCTTTGTGTTTGTCTTCGTCTTCGTCTTTGTCTCTTTGTCTTTGTCTCTGTCTTTGTCTTTGTCTTTGTCTTTCCCTGAAAAGATTGATTAAGACTGACAATTCAACATTCATTTAACACCACCCAACATTCGTGGACATGTAATTATATAGTCAGGTTCTAAAAAGAGAGGGCTTCTATTTTGGCCGTTGGATCGTGTTTTCATTAAGGGCAGTTTTGCCATTTCACAGTTTTTAAACACAATCTGATGGCCAAAACAGAGACCCTCTCTTTAATAAAGAGAGGTGACTCTCTTTAGAGAATCTTTGTGTAACCATATATATATATACTAGTATTATAGCACGTGCTTTGCACGTGATTAGTGAACAAAATGATAGATATTAGCAAAATTGAACAAAACAAACTGCCTAAACACTTGATGTTATCTTAAGGTAAATATATACAATATAATTATATCATTCTTTTTAACAAAGTCTGTACATTATTCAAAATGGTTTTAAAAGATGTGCAAAAACATATACAAAAAAAACTAACACGCATAATTTAAAATTAAATAACATGCGCTCTGTAATATATAATGTCAAAGTTGGTGCACTGGTTTAACTTGCTAAACAAATAAAGAATTTCATCCATAAGAGAGATGTATATATGAGATAAAGTACATGCATTTATACACACACACACACACACACACACACACATACATATATATAAGAGTATAGGCATATGTATATGTAGATCAGAAGATTTTTTTTGATGACTCTTATTCTTTAAAACCTAAACCTAAAAGGTGCATATTAATTTTTTAGAAAGCAGGATTTAATAATAAAGAAGAGATTAATGTGAAATCATACATACTCTATTATGTATAGTTTCCAAGATTGTCTACTATAACTTGTTTATAATTTCATACTATATCTTAGAAATGACATCAAACTTGACAACAAAAATGTTGAAGATCTCTAGCATTGATAAACATAACAAAAGCAACAAAAAAATATAGAAAAGCATATATACTGCAAAATTTGGTGTCGCGGAACAGAATGTAGGTGGTTGAGAATATTTTTAAGAAAAGTGCGAATAGAGAGATGTACAAGCAAAGAACTTTGGTGTGTTTTATTTTCAAACACTCTACCTAAGTGCTCCTTATGACATCGATCTTTATTTATTTTTAACATTTATGGAGTCTTATAATAATTACATACAAAAGTATTGATAAAATAAAAGTCTAAAATATAATTATCTTAAACCATTCTACTTTAGGGAGTCCATAATTTACATATAGAGTCCTATAACTCTTTTTTATTTATTTATTTATGGAATAGAGTCTTATTAAATACAAGAAAGCATTAATAAAATAAGCATCTAAAATGATTATAGAAAAATTCAATCTATTTTTCCCAATTAGTTGCTAATCCATGCAATCCACCAAAGTTTAAAAAATAAAATAAAATAAAAATAAAGTATAAAAATACATAGCAGGAATGTGTGCCAAGCCAAAAAAGAATGTTGATTTATACAATAAATATTTGAAATAGATGATAATATATAATAACTACTTCAGTGAGTTCTTTTATGTTTCAATTAGTTGCCAAACCAGGGAGTCCACCAAACTTGAGCAAGCCCAAAAAAATAATAAATAATAAATAAAAGAAAAGAGAGAGTCCAGTAACTGTAAGAAAGTATTGATAAAATGAACATTTAAAAAATCAAGTCCAATTTTTTTTTTTTTCCGAATTAGTTGCTAATCCATGGAACCATCAAAGTTAAAAGACGGCAGGAATGTGAGGAAGCCAAAAAGAAAGAGTTCAACCAATACTGAAAAGGAAAAAAAAAAAAAATCTAAACCAACCCCCAATAAAAACTGTTACCAAGGAGAATGTGTCATATTGAAAAAGAGTCAAATACTTAAGGGGATGTGATTCCATTTTTAGTTCTTTCTTACATATCTTTGTATTAGAAACTTATTTTTTTCCTTAGGATCTGTAATCATGTGGAATAAGTCTATAAATTAGAGAGATATTAGCAGATATCTTGGGAAGGTGTTAAGTTTTATAAATTTTGGATATGTTTCTTATGGTTTCCTTTTAAAAAAAGTTCGTTATATTTATGATTTAAGGGCGCTTTTCTAGAATTATTGTTTGTCTTTTCTAATCATTAACAATGAGTTTTGAAGTGGAATTCAATGTGAAAGATGAGTTTTTCCGTCAAGATTGAGCTTAGATCAATTTTCATAGATAACTCGTGTTTATTAATGTAGATGTGGTATTGCATCTAAACCAAACCAAGCCTTGTGTCCCAATCAATTGGAGTTAACTGTATGAATCCTTTTTCTCTACTTTGCATGATCAAGAGCTATATGCTCATTTAAATTACATATATTCATATCATGTTGCACTACATAGTCCCAGGTCAGTCTAGGTTTGCCCCTCCCTCTAACCATTCCAAGCACTACAATCTAATCACTCTTTCACACAAGTACATCTATAGGTCTTCGTTGCACATAGCCAAACCATCTAATTCTATTCTCCCTCAACTTATTCTCAATCTGTGACACTCCTATAGTCTCTGAATGTACTCATTTCCTATTCTATTTTTCCTACTCTTACCACACATCTATCTAAGCATCCTCCTCTCTGCTACGCTCATTTTGCATCTAATTAATGCTATATAATCTAGTAGGTATGGTATTACATTCATTTAAACTATTCAACATTTGTTAAACTTTTGAATGTAGAAAATTAGCAATTACATATGTTATTGGTAGTACTTGGTTCATGAATAATTATAGTATATTGACATTGTTCTGGAAAATTTATGCAATGACATTTGTTAAGATGAGTTTTTTGAAGAATAAAATGGGAGTTTGTTCATTGATTAATTACGTGATAATCATCTTTTGTAATTTATATTGAAGGAGAATTATTTTATCTTTGCTTCTAGTGGAGTAACTACTTTTTTATATGTTAGTAGTAGCTGATGAAAAAGTTAGGATTAGTGTTACAAAATGTTGGTATAAAGCTGGATGTAATTAATCAAGAAGAGCTAGTTCGAGTTTGATGTATTTCGCATAGTTTTATACGACTGCTAGGATTTTTATTTTTCTATAGTGTGATAATGAAACTATGGAAAATTCTCCAATACCTAGGACATTAAAACAACTAATCTGACACATTAAGTATAGCTCGTTTGGATCCGATCTGAGTATTATGTATAGGTCGAGTATTCACCCTATCCCCTCTTCCTTGCAATAAAATAAAATAAAATAATAGCAAAGCCTGGTTTCCTGGACAATTATGGAGGCATTCCCATTCCGTATCCATTCGATATCGGAGCCAATTGTTCCGGCGATGAATCCTTTTATAACATTACCTGCGACAACTCCTCCAGTACCAGTACTCCACACAAACCCATCCTCAATATCAACTTTTTCGCTGATGCATTCAGCCTCGAATGAATAGAAATTTCAGTAACACTAGGCACAGTCCGAGTCCAAAGCCCAATATTCACTTTCAATTGTAACCACAACAAAAGCGTGGGTTACAACACCCAGAATTTTACGGAGGCCCCTTTACATATTCAGACAACTATAACCGATTCACGTCCATGGGTTGCAACATTAACCTGGCATTATGGGATTGTGGTAGGGGGTTGTCTGTCGATCAAAATGCAACAAAGGAAGTAGTAGTATATATTGTCCAGAGCTGCATTGGGATCAACTGCTGCTGCCAATAACAAGCATTCCCCCATGCATCCCTCCAGTTCTTTGAGAAGCATTGATCCTAGAAACATTTCAAGAGATCCGTGTAAATACGCGTTCCTCGTAGAGCAAGAATGGTTCAATAACTTGAGGAGGGATCCAAATGCAGTAAAAAAAAAAAAAAGATATGGAAAACGTTCCTGCTGTGCTGGAATGGACCACAACTTCAAAAACTCCGCTTCGCTTGATACATTCGACGGTACTTAATTCCTACCCGAGCAATTTCTCCTTGTGTTCCACTAATGCTTCTTGTCGTAATCAAAGCAGCTTAATATATCACTGTGTTTGTGATGACGGCTATATATGCCGGAAATCCGTATCTCTCGGACAGATGTCAAGGTACTTTATTGTATTTATTTATTTATTTTTTTTTTGGTGGGGGAGTTTAATCACAGATATACCTTCTGTAATTTGACCATTTTTAACTTTGTTCTTCAAATTGTGTCACTATAATCCCTTATGCAGTTAATAATTCCGTTAAAATTAACTGAATAATAGCTTGTTTATTGGAGTATGTCACTTTGACCCCTAATGTATATTTTTCAATTTGTCCCCTTGTAAGTCTCAAACGTGTCACTAATACCCCCCTTATGGACCGTTTTGTTAACTTCTGTTTCTTACACAATAAAATCATTAAAAATTACGATTGGTATAAGTTGTCCAAGATAGCTTTTGACTCATTGCAACTGCAGATGCTATTTTTTGTTTAATAATATATTTTAGTTTTTGGAGTTGATAATTATTGATAAACTCTAAAAGTTGTGCCAACCATGGCTTATGTTAGTTAAATTTAACTAATTTATCAATGGTTTCACTTCAATCCAAAGTATGAGGATATTAGTGACACGATTTGAAGTATAGGGGACAAAATAAAAAAAACAAGCTAAGTATAAGGGTGTATCTATATATACGGAGCGCTTCTCGTAAGGACGTCCGCAACTTATTAAGTTGCGGACTTCTGTTTTCAGTCACTGGATCCTGTGAAATTACTATAATACCCTTAATGAAAACTAGATTCAATGGCTGAAGGAGAAGTCCGCAACTTAATAAATTACGGACGTCAGCAAAAGAAGCGGATTGTCTATATATATATATATAATATTTAAGCTTAAGCCTAAGTGAAGCACTAAATTCCAATTCAATTCTTTTCATATGACTTTATTTTACGCCATATTGATACGACTATATAACTTGCTTCAATTAATCGTTCTTCATTTTTGTCTCTTACTTCAGATATTGATGAATGTGCAAACTCGATGGCCTACTGTTTTGGGATGTCATGTTTGAACTTGTCAGGGAATTACAGCTGTTTTTGTCCCTCTGGGTACGAATCTACTGGATATGGATGCTTCAAAAGGAATAAATACAATTATCAGATAGTTGTCACAGGTATAAATGTATACGAACATTGTCCCATGCTATGCAAATGCTTATGAAATAGGCTATACATACTTTTAAAAAAAATTCACATTAACGATATAACACCGAATAGTTTTAATGAGATTTGTGTTATGTTCATAGTTTTTGGTGTTAATGGTCACAAACAGATGCCTTCCTTTTTACTATTAGTTTTAATTTCATAAATGGGTGGTATGCAATAGATACAGAGGGCTTAGAGATTTTTCTTGAGATTTTCGGTGAGAAATCTTTCCAAATGAGGTAGTCTAAGCAAAAACTCAAAGTTTTAAGACTCTTTGCTTTGCTTTTTTTTTTTTGGGTACTAATTAGGGTCCTTCCTCACATTTTTTCTCCTTATTTTCATTCATTTTTACCCTTTGAGAGTTAGTAAAATAGTTATGTCATGTCATCGATCATTATATTTCTTTTTAAACTTTAAAATTCCATAACTTTCAATTTTCCAACTCGGTTTCAATAAAATTTATATTTTTGGAATCGTAAAATCGGGGTCTTTAAACAAGATCCATATGTGATAATAAATTATGCTGGAAAAACATTGAATTTTTCATTTAAATCGTTCAGCGGTTTTATCTGTTGATAAACAGATAACAGATAATTATCTGTTAAACTCTCAACATTAGACAACCATAACTTTATCATAATTTAACATTTTTGGGTGTGATTTTTTAATTCATGTATTTTTTTTTCGAGATCTACGCAATAGACTTCGAAAATTGTGCACATTGGACTTCAAAAATTGTGCAAAAACTGATAATTTGGAGACTTGTTTTAAGCTTTTGTCTGTCTTGTTTGAATTAAACGACCATAACTTTCTCATTTTTTTGCTCCTTTTTGGTGATTTTTTTGTTACATATATTTTTTGAGATTTATGCACCTATGGATACCAAATTTACAAAAGGAGTATCTTTTTTTTTAGATTCGCGCAAAAATATCCATTCACTTTTTAGTTAATTTTTTTTTCTCCCATCATAGTCAATATTCATTTCGTTTGATAGATCTCATTTTTCTGATTCCGAATCAAAAAAAAAAACAACTTGTAGATCAAAAGTTATCGTAATTTGAAGATTTCGAGGCATTAAATGGTATTTATGAAATAAAGCAAAACTAGTGCAAAGGACTTAATGAGTTAAGAAAAACAAACGTGGGTTTTTCTAGGTTGTGTTTGAGTATAAGGGCATTTGGTTGAAGCCCTCATTTTTCTTTTTTTCCTAATTAAAAATATCACTACAATTTCCTGCTAATAAGTGGTGTATTATATATGTACGTAATTGAGGTTAGAGAAGCACAACTTTTTTTCTCATTCTTTTAAGGACCAAGGGTAGCTTAGTTTGATATAGAATCAATATTAAGAAATTTATTAGACTGGTCATGAACTCCTCTACAATAAATAGACACTGACCAAATTAACTTGGCCTCACAAAAACAAGATAAGAGTTGGACTTGAACTATTTTAAACTTTCCCCAAAAGGCCCTTGGATGTACAATCTATACATGCTTTGTCACGCCCCAGAATAGCAAAAATAGGGAAAATAAAATTCATTTTTAGCTCCGTAGGCCATGACTGGTGAAGTCATATGATTGTCCACTACACACAGTTCTTACAGTAGAATAACGATAGTAAATAAGCGATTCTGAGTTAAGCATAGATATTAAAACGTAAAGTTACTAACTAGTACAACAGAGTCGGCAGTATTAAGAAAACGACGTCTTATGGCAACACACGCCAATTACAAAACACAGAATGTCTTAAAACATAAAACGAAGTAAACTACAATCTAGCCCTAGTTTTTAGTCGGCGTAGACGTGGTCGTTAGCGTAGTATTTTTTTCCACCGGTCCTCCCTCGGGGTAGCCTTCAACAGCATCGCCATTGCCCGCGTAGAAGTTCGCCCTCATGTCATTCCGCTGCATTATCATAAATGGGAAAGGCTGGACGTAGGAATGTCCAGGGCATGAATGTCGTCAGCTTATGAAAGCCGAATGAGTGAAATACTTACGAGGTATCATAGTTATGAAGTTATTACTAGTTATGATGATATAAAGTATAGTTCACTAATTGGCCAATTGAGCTAAGTAGTCAAAATGTACATTATTTTGAAGTTTTAGCAATTTATATGTATATGTTAATTGTGGAGTTCTTAAAGTGAACCTTACTTCGCTTAGACCTATACTTTTTCTGCGGCTATTTCGTAGGCCCCTTGGAGGCATTTGTATCTAAGTGCACCTTGCGCCTTTAAATATTATGAAATGCAATAAAATAACATTGTACATACCCTGGTTGAATTGTTCAACAACTTCATGCCATTAACCAACCAATACAAGAAAAGTTTCAACCCAACTTGAAATATATGAATAAAGAAGAGTTGCAAGAATTTAAGGTCCCAAAATGAAGCCTCTTGATATAGAGAGAGACATGAGTAAATGATTTAGAAAGATTTTTCTTCCTTTTTTTTCAATATTTCAAATCTCTTATTATCAAAAGATATCAGATAAAGATCTTCGTTATAGTGTAATAGGTAGGCCATAGAGATGGTTAGTCTTTTCCGTTTTTTATGGTTAGTTTTTTTTTGTATTTAAGTTTGTTTCTCAATTCAATTATGTTGCTTTTAATTGGGGAAATAAAGAGTAGAAAATGGGAGAAAAAAAGATAAAGAGGAAACTTTTAAGGGGGGGGGGGGGGGGGGGGGGGGGGGTGGTTGGAGTACAACCTAGGATGAAACAACATTGCTTTAGGAATGTAGAAATATAGATGCCTTTTTACATAACAAAGAAATAAATATACAACAATGATAGGGATACACACCAAATGACACACTGTGCTTTAATTTGCATGTACCTAGTGCTGTTTGAATTTTTCACACTTTTTTGTGCATCACTTATACAGCAAAAGGTACATGCATTTAAAGCTGATGTGTCGTTAAGTGTGTCGTTTGGTGTATATCCCTATCATTTTTGATAAATAAAAGTATTTGTCATCAATCAATCACTTGTAAGGTCTGTTCAAATTCGACATAATATTTATAATATGCCACAGTGGTTTAAGTCTATACCTTAATAAATAAATAAAAATTAAAAACAATTAAAACAATTAAATTTCAAGAATTATCCAGCTTCTGTCATTGTTTTCACTCATGGGATAAGGAGTACGTAGTTATTGAAAAATTCTGTTTGCCAAAATGTTCTCCAACATTAACTGAAAAGTTTTACCTACTGATAAAAAAAAAAAAAGAACTGAAGAACCTTAAAGTTGTATGAATGGTGGCTAATTCTTAAAACAGGTTCAAATTGGGTGGCATTGAATTACAATAGAATTCATTTTAAGATTGTTGTTGCCAAATTAAGATAAGCAACCCAATGATGAGCCCCTACACATAGCAAAAGTATGTTTGGGTTTATAAATTCATTTATAAATCACCTGCAGTTGGATTATAAACTGAGGAGGTCCTTTTTTATGCCATGATTCATCAAAGATCATCCAGCTATAAAAGATGAAATCATAGGATAGAATTATCAAGTCCGGTAGAGTAAATTCCAATCTTTAAAAACTGACATTATTTCTATCTAGAATTAGAATGGTAGAGAAGAATTTGTCTTGGTTTTCCCGATAAAATATTTGGGATATAATTTTGTCAAATATTCATAAATACTTGTAACTCTACTATGCAACATAACACCCTTTCTATCGAGGTTTTGCATTTATTTGCTCAAGTATTGGGGTGCTAGTGCTGCTTATTGGGATGTGGTGGCTGTGGAAAATACTGAAAAGAAGAAAAAAGAAAAAGCTCAAACAAATATTCTTTAAACGAAATGGGGGTTTGTTATTGCAACAACAATTGTCTTCAGGTGAAGGTAATGTTGAGAAAACTAAAGTATCCACTCCAAAGGAGTTGGAAAAGGCCACTGATAACTATAACCAGAATAGAATCCTCGACTAAGGAGGCCAAGGAACTGTTTTCAAAGGAATGTTAGCCGTGGTAGAATTGTAGCAATCAAGAAGTCAAGAATAATGGATGAAGGTCAACTAGAACAATTCATTAACGAGGTTGTGATTTTATCACAAATCAACCATAGAAATATTGTTAAGATATTTGGATGTTGTTTGGAGACAGATCCCCCTACTTGTCTATGAATCCATTCCTAACGGAACACTTTTCGAGTATATTCAAGAGGACAATGAAGAGCTCCCACAATCCTGGAATAAGCGTGTACAGATTGCTACGGAAATTGTAGGAGCTCTTTCGTATCTACACTCGGCAACTTCCATACCAATTTATCACTGAGACATAAAGTCCTCAAATATATTAATGGATGAAAAATACAAAGGAAAAGTGGCAGACTTTGGGACTTCAAGATCACTTGCCAACGATCAAACACATTTGACCACACGGGTAATGGGGACCTTTGGATACTTGGACCCAGAGTACTTCCAATCAAGCCAATTCACAGAAAAGAGCGATGTGTATAGCTTGAAGTAGTTCTTGCAGAGCTCTTAACTGGACAAAAAGCAATCTCATCAACGGTATCAGAAGAAGGCAAAAGTTTAGCAACACACTTCATATTGACGATGAAGGAGAATAGATTGTATGATATTCTCAATGCTCGTGTCTTGAAAGAAGGTGACAAACATGAGATTATAGTAGTTGCTAATCTTGCAAAACGATGCTTAAACTTGAATGGGAGAAAAAGGCCTATGATGAAAGAAGTTTCGATAGAGTTAGAAGGGATCAAAGTATCACAAGGAGCATCTATTACACAAAAGAAGCGTGAAGAGCTTGAATACGAAGTAGCCGAACTAAATGGGCCTTGGGATGTTACCTCCACTTCAACAGGATCTTACATAGAAACTGGAGGATCAAAATCGATAGATGTCCAACCTTTTTTGCTTAAGTAATTTTGGAAGGCATATGGTTATGTCTCTACTTTTTTATCATTTCTTTTTCAGTTGTGTATCTGCATATATTTTGATTTCCACTTGCGACTTTCTTTATCTTATGCTAATAAAGAATAATAATGATGTCTGTTTGTGGCGTTAAATTCTCTTTGGCTGCCATTTTATTGTAACTGGGATGGATCTACTGTATTGCTTTAGGATGGTTTGGGTGATGAGACATCTCATAAGTTGTTTTATGATGCCATTACTGACTGGTGGTTCATGCAATTGTAGCTGCAATTAGTTTTCATAGTTTATATTCACAACTAACTTTTTGCTCTCTAATCCACTCGATAAATCCAACTAATAGAACATTGTTCTATCAAAGTGGAAAAGAATGGAACTTTAGTAGATAGAAAAAACTAAGGTTGGCTATATGATTACTGGTTGGCGATCGTTACAGAACTTTAGGAAATATAAGGACAAAAAAGAATGGAACTTTTGTATGGTAACGATCTTCAAGCTTACAGTTGTATAATTACTGATATGCCATGCATTTTGCAATGCAAAACTAAGTTTGGCCAATCTAGGAAATTCAAGAAGTTCAAAGTATCTTCATGGAAGGAGAATTAAATCACAACTGGTTTGAATCAGAAGGAACAAATTATTTTAAGGAATAAAATTCAACTTCCAAATTCATTGTGATAATAGTTAGGGCTATGACTTACAAAGGACTAGACTTTCGAGTCATGTATACATATTTTCTATAAGGCTCATGGTTCAAAAACTCGGTCCATACCGAGTTAACTCAATTTCAAAGCGCTCCAATACGAGTTAACTCGAAGATACCAAAAAAAAAAAGAAATCATATCATTCAGAGTATCGAGACGGTTAGATGGGTCAGATCGGGTTGGATGCAGATTTGTCGATATAAGAGCATCTCCAATGGGAGAGGCAAATAGAGAGCCATCCCTTCCAACCACCATTTTGCCTAGTGAACTTGAAAAATAGATGGTCCAATGGAGATGCCAAATGACTAGGTAAAATGGAGAGTGTGAAATTTAAGAGCCAAAATGGAGAGTGAGAAAGTTAAGAGCCAAAAATGTAGAGATCCCTTCCAACCACCATTTTTCATTTTTTTATTCATTTATAATGAGTTTCTAATTTGAATAAAAATAGAAAATACAAATCAAAATAAATGGCTAGTGGATTTGGCTAGTGTGGTTGAAGAAGGTTAGTTTAGTGGACTAGACATTGCACTATTTGATGAGCTAAATTTCACTTTTACCTAGCACTTTTGCCTCTTCCCATTGGAGATGCTCTAACATAAAAAGCAACCAAAACCTTGTCACTTTTCAGTGTTGTCATCTAATTCTCTCTCGTCTCTCTTCTTTGAGGAAGTGAAATCGTCAATCATCGCTTCAAGAACTATTCACCGGCTGTTGCGATTCCAACGAGATCTGGTTTTTTTGGGTTAGCGGATCCCTAAATGTTAACAGCTCTAGAACTGTTTGGTACAGACTCAAATTTTGATCTGAAGTTGAGTTTCGCATATAAAAAAAATTTGAATCAAAATTTAAGCAATTTCAGTTCTCTGCCTTGAATTTCAATTCAAGAAATGCGTGTGCCTGATAGAACAGAGAAATTTACAAAGGAGATTGAAATTCTTTCATTTCTGTTAACTTGTACAATGATACACTGAGACTCATTATATAGAGCTTAAGAAAAATTAAAATCTGTTACACAATTTGTTAGATAACAAATTCAATTAGCCTAACTAACTGTGCCATCATTTACAGAGGAGTCAATTAGCTTAACTAACTGTGCCATCATTTACAGAGGAGCTGATGAGCTGAGACTTGATTCTCTGGAGCTGAAGGTCCATAGTTCTTGGTGAGCTGGAGTTGACTTATACAGTTACTGCTAATACCCTCCCTCAAACTCATGGGCGCAGCTAGGAGTTTGTCACAGAAATATTGAAACTTGGCAGAGGGAAGAGGTTTAGTAAAAATGTCGGCTAATTGCTCCTGAGTAGGGACATATTCAACACCAAGCGCTTTCTTTGTAACTTGTTCTCTAACATAATGAAAATCAATTTCAATATGTTTGGTGCGTGCATGGAAAACTAGATTAGAAGCTAAGGCCATTGCAGAAATGTTATCACAAAATATGATGGGACTGTGAGACAGAGATATGTGCAAATCTTGACAAAGCATTCGTAGCTAGGCAAATTCAGTAGCAGTGATGGCAAGAGATTTATATTCTTCCTCAGTCGAAGATCCAGCTACAGTTTGTTGCTTCTTAGCTCCCCATGTAATGGGACTAGAGCCAAGAAAGACAAGAAATCCAGTTGTTGATCGGCGATCTGATATATCACCAGCCCAATCAGCATCTGAATAGGTAGTGAAATCAATGGTTCCTGACTTATAATGGAGACCTAAAGTGGAAGTACCCTGAAGATACCTTAGAATTCTTTTGACAATGAACATATGAGTATCAGTGGGTTGATGCATGAATTGACAAGCCAGATTGAAGGCATATGATATATCTGGTCTAGTGAATGTTAGGTACTGTAGAGCTCCAACAATACTGCGATAAGATGTGGGATCTATGAGGAGGGTCCCATTAGTTTTGGTAATTTTGAAGGAAGAAGCACATGGAGTTTTGACGGGCTTAGAGTTGGACATGTTGGCTTTCAAAAGAAGATCTTTGAGGTACTTTTCTTGCTTAAGATAGATACATGTAGATGACTGAGATACTTCAAGGCCTAGAAAGTAATGAATGGGACCTAGATCTTTCATGTCAAAAACTGAGTGGAGATCAGAGATTATGGTCTGAATAGAACTTGGATTATTTCCAGTGACTATAATGTCATCGACATACAATAGAAGAATGGTGATGAAGAAGCCTTGATGAGGGACAAAGAGGGAGTGATCAGAAGAGGATTGTTTAAAATGAAGGGAGAGAATGTGAGAAGTAAATCTGTCAAACCAGGCTCTAAGAGCCTGTTTGAGACTATACAGGGATTTGTGAAGTATACAACCATGTTGAGGAAAAGTAGGATCAACAAATCCTGGAGGTTGTGAAATATAAACTTCTTCCTTTAGATTGCCATGCAAAAAGGCATTTTTGACATCAAGCTATCTGGATGTCCAACCAAAAGATGCAGCCAATGCAAGAACAAGTCTAACAATAGTAGGCTTAACTATAGGACTAAAGGTTTCTGTGAAGTCAATACCAGCTACCTGATGGAACCCCTTAGCAACTAATCTGGCTTTATGTCTGGAAAGACTACCATCTGCATTATACTTGAGTTTAAGAACCCATTTACAACCTACTAAGTTCTTGTGAGGAGGTAATGGAACAAGAGACCATGTGCCCTGTTTGTGAAGTGCTGAGAATTCATCTGCCATAGCTAATCTCCATTCAGAGACTTTGCTAGCTTCTGTAAAGAAAGTAGGTTCAGTGATGATAGGAGAAGTAGTAGATGCTGAAAATATTTTCTTCTTAGTGATACCAGCTTTGGACCTAGTAGTCATTGGATGAATATTGGAATATAGAACTGGAGATACAGGAGCTGAATGAGTAGAACTTGAAGACTGAGAGGATGAGGAAGAGGTTGGACTATGAATTTGGGAATGAGATGGAGCTGAGATAGGTAGTGAAGGTAGAATAAAAGGAACACAATTAGGAGTAGGAATGGGGGGAGAAAAGACATTGTGAGAGGGAGGTATGGATGGAAGAGATGTTGTTGGTGCAGACCTCAAAACTGAACAAGAGGATATAGCCAAGGTGTGGAATCAAAGGAAGTGGAAGATAAAGGTGGAGTAGAAGACTGAGAAGATGGAGAAAAGGGAAATGAAGACTCGTCAAAAATTACATGTGTAGAAACATGTATTTTATTGGTAAGAGGATCAAGGCAGAAATACCCTTTTTGATTAGAAGGATAACCAAGAAAAACACATTTAGTGCTTTTAGGTTGGAGTTTGTAAGTATTATAGGGTCTGAGAAAAGGAAGAACCAAAAGTTCTCAAATGAGTGTAATCTGGAACAGAACCAAAGAGGACTTCATGAGGAGTCTTGTAGGAGAGTTGTTTGCTAGGGAGTCTATTAATGAGGTAAGTAGCTGTAGTGAAAGCAAAGGACCAAAGATTGAGTAGTAAGTGAGCTTGAAGCATAAGAGTAAGTCCTGTTTCAACCAAATGTCTGTGTTTTCTCTCAGCCATACCATTCTGTTGTGGGGTCTTTGGACAACTAAGTTGATGTTGGATGCCATGAGAGGAAAGAAAATCATTAAAGGGATTACAAGTGAATTCACCCCCACCATCAGATCTGAGGACTTTCATTGAAAATGGTACCAGTTTTCAACATATGCTTTGAACTTGGTAAAGATTTAAAAAGTTTCAGATTTCAGTTTGAGTGGAAAAGTCCAAGTATACTTGCTAAAATCATCAGTGAAAGAAACATAGTAGTTGAAACCATTCAAAGATGTTAAGGGTGCAGGACCCCATAAATTAGTATGAATCAATTTTAAAGGAGCAGTAGAAAACATGTGCAGAAATTGGAAAAGGTAAATGAGTCATTTTTCCAAGAATACATGCTTCACATATGTGTGATCCATCTTTATTTCAAGAACAAGAAGAAACAGGCTGAGATGACAAAGCCTTCTGAAGAACTTGGTTGGATGGATGGCCCAATCGCTGGTGCCATTGATGATGAATAACTTTCTGGACTAGGTTGGCAGTAGGTTTTATTTGTGCATCAGTGGCATTTACAAATGGAAAGGATGAACTTTGTGAGTAAATTGGATACAGACCATGTTGACTAGGACCTTGGTACAGGATCTGGCCTGTAGCTTTGTCCTGTATCTGAAGGAATCAGCTTTAAATATGAATTTACAATTATGTTCTTGACAAAATTGATGAACAGATAGAAGATTCGAAGCAATTGAAGGAACATGAAGAACATTATTAAGATGAATAAGAGAATGATCAGTGAGTAAGGATGTACTCCCAGTATGAGAAATAGACAACCTTCACCATTACCAATGGCTATGGTGTCATTTCCTTGATATTCAGAGGCAAAGCTGAGATTAGCCAAATCTGAAATCATATGGTTTGTGGCTCCAGAGTCAGTAATCCATTGATCATGTGAGGAAGAAGAATTGTATGTGGCAGCCATAACTGTTAGCTGAGAAGGTGGATGACGGCCGTGATAGGCATGATCCATTCTATGATAGCAATCTAGAGCAGAATGACCTGGTTTGTTGTAGATCTGGCATGAGATAAAAGGTTTGTTGCCTTGGTATGGTTTAGGAGAAGAAGACGAAGTAAATTACTGATTGTTTTGAAGAAACTGAAAATTGTTTCTTCCACCAAAGGAGTTGTGTTTTCCTCCTCCTCTCGAACCAAATCTGCCACGACCTTTTCCTCTAGTGCCTCGATTATTTAAGAATTGAAATTTCTGTGTTTGGGTAGTCATAGCAGAGGCAAATTGAGGATTATTTGTAGCCTGCTTGTTATTCATTTCAATAGAGGTTTCTTCTGCTTTCATCAGAGTATGAAGTTCTTCAAGATTCAACGGATGAGATCTGGTTCTAATAGAAGTCTTGAAAGCATTGAATTCAGGAGGAAGGCCATTGAGTGTATGTATCAAGATGTCTTCATCTTCGATAATCACAGAAACTCCTAACAGATTGTCTTGAATTTCCTTGATCTTTTGAACATATGTGTCAATTGAATCATTGCCTTTAGAAATTGTGTGTAGATTTGACTTTAATTGAAGAATATTAGATCGAGAAGTGGAAGCGAACCTTCGTTCGAGCGCAAGCCAAACTTCTCGAGAGGTCATATAGCCAATGACACAAGAAAGTGCAGAAGACGAAAGTGTTGCATTCAAGAGAGTCATGAGTGTTTGATCATTTGAGATCCATAGAGAGAAGCTTGGATTGACTTCAGTAGTGATGGAACCATCATCAAATCTGAGAAATTGATCTGGACATGCATAGTTTCCATCGACATATCCAATGAGATAATGAGCTCGTAAGATCGCTGTGATCTGGAATTTCCATGGTGTGTAGTTTGTTGAATCGAGACGAAGAGTGATCAAATTACAGATGTTTGATAGAAGGTATATAGGTGATTGAAAGGATGGTGTTGCGGAGAAGGTTGAAGATGAACTTGAAGACGAAACAAAAGCCATGGTAGAGATCTAGGGATCTGATACCATAATAGAACAGAGAAATTTACAGAGGAGATTGAAATTCTTTCATTTCTGTTAACTTGTACAATGATACACTGAGACTCATTATATAGAGCTTAAGAGAAATTGAAATATGTTACACAATTTGTTAGATAACAAACTCAATTAGCCTAACTAATTGTGCCATCATCTACAGAGGAGTCAATTAGCCTAACTAACTATGCCATCATTTACAGAGGAGCTGAGACTTGATTCTCTGGAGCTAAAGGTCCATAGTTCTTGGTGAGCTGGAGTTGACTTATACAGTTACTGCTAATAGTGCCGTGTGCTGCAAATTTCTAGTGAGAGTAAACCCCATCAGTTTACTCTCTCAAAAACACACACCTCCCTCTCCCTCTCCCTCTCCCTCCCCCTCCCCCTCCCCCTCCCCCTTCCTCTCCCCCTCCCCCTCCCTCTCCATCTCCCTTTCTCACATACACACACACAATATATATACATATGTGTATATATACATGTATATGCATACACATATATGTAAGTAGGTGGTCATCTTCAGTTTAAGACATGTGCAAATACATGTGTTAGATTATTGGTATTAACGCATGTTGCCACACATGTACCGATTCTCTCTCTCACACACTTTTTTTTTGGCTTACACACACACACACACAAAAAGCAATATAAAAAAATAAATAAAATAAAACATAAAATAATAATAATCTAAACCCTTAATAAAAGAGGCTTAAGGGCCTACAATTTGTGCAAATTGAATTACCATTTTACCCGTTGTAAAGCCTACAATGCGTGTAATTTAGTTTCTTTTCTTGGTTAGATAGGATTTGTCGTATGGCATTTTTGTCAATTCAGTATATGGGTCAATATTTGTGGTCACTTCAGTAACTTGTTTGGCCCTCAGCTATGGCATTTTAGTCCTTAGTGTATGTGTGTATGGTTTAGCCAAACATGGTCCTTAGTTTTTGCCCCTTCGTCTATGATCTGTTTGTCCTTCAACATGGCTTTTTAGTCTTTAGAGCATGTGTGTTTGGTTTTGGGTATACCGTATACACAAGGGCGGACCTACAGTGGGGGCGAGCAGGGGCAGCCGCCCCCATTGAACTTTCGAGAAAAAAAAGGTTATATATGATAGTTTTAACAAAAAATGTGGGTTTTTATTAAGATTTTCTTTTAATTCGGGGGCTTTTTGTAAAGAGTAATGGTATGCTTCCCAAATTTTTATTCCAAAAGCATTTTCCAAATGATGTGGCAATGGGTCAGGTCAAATACAGTAGGACCAGTTGAATTTTGATTGTAAGTTGTTTACCTCGCCCCCCTACTACTAGGTCATTTGACAAGCACTTTTGAAATAGAAATTTGGGAAGCATAACATTATTCTTTTGTAAGTTTTAAAACATTGAAGAACGTTGGCACGGTTTTAGACAACTTCTTCTCACTCTTAATTTTATTGTATTATATATTGTATGTATATATGTAAATATTATATAATAAAAGACCCAAAAGCAAAACAAAGACCATCTAAAGTCCCCTAGTGTTCCACACGGCATTTTCTAAAAAAATGAATGTTCCTACGCAGATGAAGTTTGAAGTTTCAGAGAAGCTCTCGAAAGACTCAAAGACCCCATATCCACCATTAACCTCCTTTTGCTCATGTTTAGCGAGGAAAAAACCTCATATTGCTCCTTTTCCGTGAGATAGACAAAAAAACACACAAAATTTTCGATTCCCATTTATACACGAAACTTAAGGAAAAAACCACTTAAAATTATACTATTCCTACAAAAAGAATTTGGTCGGTGGCGCTGCCCCGAACTCCCATAAAAACTTCGCTCCCACTGAATTAAAGTTCTGGGTCCGTCACTGCATATACATGACCCTTCGTACACCGTACTGCCTGTTTTGGGACAGAGCTACATACATCACCACATTCCCCACTCTCAGTCTCATCTCAGTCTCTCTCTCTCTCCCTCTCTCTCTATCTATCTATCTATCTATATATATACTCGACGTCCTCTCGGTACCACTACATCACCACCGACAGTGACCACCACCACCGTTCGTTGTCGAACACCCAAGGTAAATACTCTCTCTCACACACACAGACATCCCTCTATATCTCCCACCAAAGACACAAACACAAACTGCAAACACACCCAGATCTGTGCCCCTATCTCATTTTTTTTTATTGATTTTGTGACTCTAGAATGAATCTTACATTTTTTTAGACCATCTTCAATGGGTATACTATACTTCATGCTATTGCCAAATTATAGCATGACCTTGAAAAATCTCTCTCCAATGGCATGCCAAAGCTTATGCCAAACTATAGCAATGCTATGTCCTGTGCCAAATTTGGCATGACCTTTGGTATTCCTATAATTTGGCATGATATTTGGCACACCATTGGAGATGTGTTTTTGAAGGGTCATGCTATAATTTGGCACGCCAATAAGGCAATATCTTAATTTTGTGAATATATCAAATAAAGAGAACAACAAAGGGAAAAGAGAAAAGAGAGCTAGAGTTTCTCATAACACAAAACTGAATGAATACAATAGAAAAAGAAGAAAGAACAATAGTATATCTAGGTATACCCTAATATAAGGAAAAAGACTAAACTACCCTAAAGCTAAATAAAACTAATTATAATATAATAGCTAACTCTAATAAATTTTTCCACTAGCACAAGTGGCCTTTTCTCGAAGCAATTTAAGGTGCATTTGCAACTCTGTCAATAAAGAGAGAATCACGTCAAGTGCTGCAATTTGAGTGCAGCAATTTGAGAAGGCAAGGTCCCATCTTCAATCATAGCTTTGTTAACACATCTTATCCTTCTAAATAAATTGTATGCTTTCACTTTTGAATTTGGGTGGAAATGCATATTGAAATTGTAGCCTTACGATGAAATTTGAAATAAAGTGATATAAAATGAAAAAAAATTTGCAACTCAGCCTGTAGTTATTTTTGGGTTAATGTACAAGAATTTAGATAAAGCAACCACTAGAAGGATTTGTTTTGTGCATTTTTCATCCCAATTGAAATGGTGATGATGTAATCAATAGTTGTTTTGTAGGAGAAATTTTCGGCGCCTCCAAACTTGGAACATCTATTGGTAGAAACCTTGAAGCTTTGGTGGTGTCGCATTGTTTACTTAATTAAGTTCATCTTTCTGATTTTCGTACCCTCAACTGACATTTTAGGACTGTGTTTCTTTGTAGGTGTGAGTCCTGGAGTTTTCTGATCACTATTGTAACACCCGTACCCGGGAAAAAGGGGTAATTATAATTATTATTTTTTTATATGCATTAATTAATATAATTAGTGTATAAAATGGATTAAGGGGACGCTTGGACTCGCCCATGTAAAAAGTGTTCAGAGAGAGACACTAGTTGGAAAAGTCCCCAGTGACGTGGGACAGGTATTGGTATTGAAATGAAACCCAGCGAAGGGTAAATTGGTAATTTGCATTTGAAATGATTAAATGAATTTATATGATTACATGAGTATTTGTTTAAAATGCTTCCATATTACATGTAGATATATGTGTTAGCAATTGGTTTTATGTTGGATACTCATATAAGGGTATAAATGAAAAAGATTTAAAATTAGTAGGTGCGATAGCAATTTCACAAATTATGTGGGACCAGCTTTGGGACCCATACAAAACTTAGACAAATACCTATGGGATAATTGGGTAGTTAATGGAATGTTTGGGGGATTTCATAATGAGAACCTTATAAATTTTGGGGGTATAAATGAAAAGAGGGGAAAATGGGGTGACACCTCATGCTTGTGCATGAGGGTATGTGTCAAGACATGAGAATTGTCTCATATTTACAGAAATTAAATAGAAAAACAAGAGAGAGCTCGGGAGAGAAGACGAAGACGACACTCCGACGTCGTAATCTCGCCGTTCGACGTCCAATTCGCGAACCGAAGCCGTTTTTGGACTCGTGGAGGTGAGACAATCGTTTCTATACCTTTAATTTACATTTTAATCATTGGATTTTGGTAACTCATACTAATCGGTGAGACGTCGTCTACCGAGTTCATGTAGGAATCTCGTTGGAGTGGGAATTTTGGATATAATCTTGCTTAAGGTGAGTTTTCTAATTAACAAGTGATTGGGGTTTAAAGTGTTCAATGTTTACATGTATGTTGTGTTGATGAATTTATGTTCAGAAGCTATAATATTGTTAAGTTGTGATTTCTATGTTAATTATGTGAAGAATTGCCAAGCTTATGTGCTTAAATGTTTATATGCTTATATGGTAGTCAATGAGTACCGGGAAAATGGTTCATTGTGGGGAGTAATAAGGATGGTGAAGAGGAAGAATCCGATAAATACGGAAGTCCGAGGAATAGAAGTGACCACGGGACCAAGGGAGGTCTTCGGGACTGAATGAACCATAGAACCGGTGACTCGGCGATTACGAGTATGAGATATGTGCTTATTTGTTGCATTGCACGTGTTAAACATTCAATCACGTTTACATTGCTCACTAAGCGCAATGCTTAAGAAAAGTGTTTTCCTTTTCTGTTGTGGTAAATAACAACCACCCCATGTACGGAGCAATACTCGGAGAGGAAATGATGGGAGAGATGGGAGAGATGAAAGAGATGGGGGAGATTTGAAACTTGTGTTTAAGAATTTCTTTCAACCTTGTAAAATGATGTAAAATGTAGTGTTTTTAATGGTAATGTTAATACTTTTGTGGTGACTTGGGGCTTAGTTGTTCCAATTTGTCATTGGGTGGTTTTGTAGTATAACTTGGAAAACTCATGTAAATTTCTATGTTTTGGTTGGTTGTGCGGAAGTGGCAACTTGGACCTTTCCGGCAAGTTTGGATGGTGTCGCAAGTATTGCAAACAAGTTCCATTTGTGTATAAGATATTAGTTATGACTTTGAGTACATGTCCATCTAGTTTCATGATCCTTTGTTTGAGTTTCAAGACTCCAAATATTGTTTTGGTTCAACAAGAGTTGAGTTCATGAATGAATTTGATTCAATTTTAGTTGTGGGTATGTGGTACATTCTTGGTTTATGTTTAAAAGTGTTTGGGAATGTGTTGGAATAGTTTTCCCAAAGTTTTATGAAGTTTTTTATTATGTTTTGGACATGTTTTAAAACTAGTAGCAGCATGATTTAGCAGCAGGAACCATTCTGCAGGAATCCAGATCGATCCGGGTACAAAGGGTGGATCGATCCGGGGGTTCTTAAGGGGCATTCTGCTAGAAAAATACCAGTTCGGATCGATCCGGATTTTGTGGGCGGATCGATCCGCCCCTGTTCCCAACAGCTGTCCACTTTTACGGAAACGTGTATATCTCTTTCTAGAAAATTCGAATTCGCGCGCTGTTTTTTGCGTTGGAACCGGGACTCAAAGACCTATATTTTGGTATAAAAATATGATATACTTATTAATGACTATTTTTGCCTTGGGTTAGTTTTTGTCACAATAAAGCTCATAAAGGTGGTTTAATTCATATTTTCTTATTCCTAATTAGTGAATTTTGGGTGTGTATCACCTTGTTACACGTATCCTAATTCGCTGGGATGGGTTGGGGTATGACAATTTTTGGTATCAGAGCTATAGATTAGAGCCTTTGGGAACGAGAGATGTACGCCGCGTAGTGTGCACACAACGACATGTAGCTACATGAACATGCATACACGTTTACTTAGCATGCTTTTACTGTTGTTTAGCATGCCATGTGTATAATTAAAGTAACGTGTGTGTGTGTATTATAATGTAGGCATTATATTTGGAGGTGACACCTCAAACTGGATAGAACGAGTTGAAAGGGCAATAGAAGGATTGGTTCGAGTCGCAAGAACTCATGTGGTCTAAGAAAGGCCGGTACAACCGAACCCAAACCCGAGGGAGGAAGTTGTTACAATCTCAAAATTCCATAAGCAAAAACCGACCATATTCCGTGGGGAGACTGACCCGATGAAAGCAAACTTTTGGGTTTCAAATATGGAGAAGATTTTTAGGGTATTACCATGCACAGAGGAACAGAAAGTTTTATTTGCCGCCGACACGTTAAAGGATGAAGCACAATATTGGTGGCGTACCAAGCTAGGCCCGGGTCAACCAATAACGTGGGATCAATTTCTTGAGTTTTTCAATGAACAATACTTTCCAGAATCGTTTGGGGATCAAAAAGCTTAGGAGTTTATGGAGTTGGTGCAAGGGGGAAAGTCAGTCTGAGAGTACTCGACACAGTTTACGAGTTTGGGAAGGTTTGCGGGGGATGTGATAACAACTGAAAAAGTGAAAGCAAGAAAATTTGTGGCAGGGCTTCGAAACGACATCCAAGGACGAGTGATCGTATTCCGTCTAAAGACCTATGCTAAGGCATTGGACATTGCTTCTATTGCTGAGAGAGACCTTGGGTATACTTCAAACATGCCACCACCCCCAAGTTAACAAAGTAAACGATCGGGATCAAGTCAGTTTAGTGGTCAAGGTAGTGCGAAGAGGCAGAGTCCGGGAGGTTCATCGGCTAGTTTTGGCAGTGGTTCAAGTGGAAATCAACCGGGGCGTCAGACTTGTCAGAAATTTCTTGGGGCCGATGCAATCAACTTTCAAACCCACTTATTTGCAATGTTTGCCGATAACCGGGACACATCGCTAGGAATTGTCCAAATCAGAATTTAGATATGAGGGGCCGATGCTTTACTTGCAAGGAGTTAGGGCATCAAGCTAAGGATTATCCTACCAAGCGTCAAGGAGCTTCAGGTTCTGGTTCGTATACGACAAGTACTATTACACCGAGACCTACTCAGCAACCGCCGAGGAGAGAGCAGTAGGAGGCAAGGTCGTATCAACTCAGGCCGGGAGAGACCACTTCAGCTGACACTGTTGTTTCAGGGATGGTTCCCATTTGCTCACACCTAGCAAATGTACTTGTAGATTCGGGATCCACACACTCGTTTATATCACATCACTTCGGTAAGCAACTAGATAAACCATTAGAATTTCTAGACTATGATTTATCTATTGCAATACCGTTGGGAGCTCCGTTGGTTAGTTTAGGTGTATTTCAAAAATGTGAGATTAACGTGAATGCTAAAGAATTGACCGTCGATTTGGTACCGTTAGTTATTCAACACTTCGATGTTATATTGGGTATGGACTGGTTAGCGGCTAATCACGCAAATATTGATTGTAACAACAAAGGGGTAGAATTCCATATTCCAAATCAAGAGGCGTTTTATTTTCAAGGCAAGGGTGTTGTCGTACCGTCGTATATTGTGTCAGCCATTGAGGCATGTCGACTATTAAAGAAGGGTTGTCGGGGATTTCTGTGTAGTATTTTTGATACTAGAGGCGTCGATCTTAAACTTGAGGAGATTTTGACAGTTAGAGAATTTTTGGATTTATTTCCCGAGGAGTTGCCTAGTGTATTGATTGACCGAGAAATTGAGTTTGGTATCGATGTCATGCCGGGGACCCAACCTATTTCACGAGCACCGTATCGAATGGCACCAATTGAATTGAAAGAGTTGAAGACTCAGTTACAAGAGTTGCTAGACAAGGGTTTCATTCGGCCTAGTGTGTCTCCGTGGGATGCACATGTGTTATTTGTAAAGAAGAATGATGGTACAATACGGATGTGCATTGATTACTGGAAAATCAACAAAGTAACAATTAAGAACAAGTACCCGTTGCCACGTATTAACGACCTATTTGATTAGCTTCAAGGGGCTCAGGTATTTTCAAAGATTGACTTGAGGTCAGGGTATCATCAACTGAAAGTTAAAGCAGTGGATGTGGAGAAAATAGCCTTTAGGACTCGCTACGGACACTATGAATTTTTAGTGATGCCATTTGGGGTTACTAATGCACCCGCAGCTTTCATGGATTTAATGAACCGTGTGTTTAAATCATATTTGGATGAGTTTGTGATAGTTTTTATTGACGATATTCTCATTTATTCCAAGAGTTCAGAGGAGCATGAACAACACTTGAGGTTAGTCTTGCAGTGACTTTGAGAGAAACAGTTGTTTGGGAAGTTAAAGAAGAGTGAGTTTTGGTTGACAAGTGTCACGTTCTTAGGGCATGTGATCTCTAAAGAGGGCATTTCCGTGGACCCACAGAAGATTGAAGCTGTTATGAATTGGTCAAGATCGACAAATGTGTCAGAGATTCAATGTTTCTTGGGATTAGCTGGATATTATAGAAGATTTATCAAAGATTTCTCTAGAATTGCAACTCCAATGACAAGACTAATGAGGAAAGATGTACCGTTTGAATGGAATAAAGAGTGTGAAGATTGCTTCTTAGCGTTGAAGGAGAAGTTAACAACGACACCAATACTTGTAATTTCGACTAGTACCAGAATTTTCAGAATTTACAGTGATGCTTCTCACCAAGGCTTGGGATGCGTTTTGACACAAGATGACAAGGTAATAGCCTATGCTTCGAGGCAGTTGAGATCTCACGAAAAGAATGATCCAACTCACGATTTGGAGTTAGCGGCGATAATCTTCGCTTTGAAGATTTGGAGACACTATTTGTATGGGGAGACATGTAAAATTTTTACCGACCATAAAAGTTTGAAGTACTTGATTACTTAGAGAGATCTTAATATGCAAAAAAGGAGGTGGTTGGAACTCATGAAGGATTACGATTTAAAAATTCAGTATCACCTTGGAAAAACGAACGTGGTCGCCGATGCCTTAAGCCGAAAGTCGTCAGAAAATCTAGCTTATGCCTTAACTGCACAAGAGGAACTAGTGAAAGAATTAGAACAATTAAAACTTGAAGTTATTTCGAGAATTGAATGTGATTTAATGGCTGCAATTATGGCACAGCCGAGTTTAATTGGTGAAATCAAGGCTAACCAGCTTTTAGACCCAGAATTCAAGAAAGTGGTAGACGAGTTACCTGAGGATAGAAGGCCCAAGTTCAGCTTTCAAGACAGTGTTTTGAGATACATCATCCGTTTATGTGTTCCCAATGTTGGAGTTTTAAGAGTTAAGGTTATGGAAGAAGCTCATAATACAAGATATTCAGTACATCCGGGTAGTACCAAAATGTACCGAGATTTGCGAGAAATTTATTGGTGGAGTGGTATGAAGAGTGAAGTAGCAGAATTTGTATCTAAATGTATGATATGCCAAAAAGTGAAAATGGAACATCAACGGCCTGGAGGAGAACTACATCCTTTAGAAATACCAGAATGGAAGTGGGAGCATATTACAATAGATTTTGTATCGGGATTTCCAAAATCTCAGAAGTCAAATGATAGTATCTGGGTTATTGTCGATCAGTTGACTAAGTCAGCCCATTTTCTACCTATCAAGATCAAAAATCCATCAAAACTTGCAGAGATTTATATTCAGGAAATTATTCGACTTCATGGAGCATCGGTTTCGATAGTGTCAGACCGCGACACTCGATTTGTGTCTAGATTTTGGGAGAGCTTACAGAGAGCTATGGGGACGGCTTTACATTTTATTACTGCGTTTCATCCCCAGACCGATGGTTAGACCGAAAGGGTAATTCAGATTTTGGAAGATATGTTGAGGGTATGTGTTATGGATTTCAAGACCGATTGGGAGACCCATTTGCCTTTAATCGAATTCTCTTACAATAACAGTTTTCAAACTAGCATTGAGATGGCGCCTTACGAGGCATTGTACAGAAGAAAGTGTAGATCGCCGGTTTGTTGGACAAAAGTTGGTGAAAAATAACTTTTGGGACCGGAGATAGTACAAATTACTACCGACAAGATTAGATTGATTAAACAGCGATTGCAAACAGCTCAAAGTCATTATAAAAGTTATGCAGATATGGGTAGAAGACCGTTGGAATTTGAAGTGGGTGACTATGTGTTTTTGAAGGTATCCCCTTCGAAAGGCATAGCACGTTTTGGTAAGCGAGGTAAGCTTAGTCTGAGGTATGTTGGACCCTCTTTGATTCTTAACCGAGTTGGACCGTTAGCTTATCGATTGGAATTGTCTCCAGAGTTATCTAATGTTCACAATGTGTTCCACGTGTCGATGCTTTGACGTTATGTGTCGGATCCGAGACATGTCATTATTCCAGAGCCGTTAGAGATTCGAGAGGATATGACTTATGTGGAGCATCTAGTGCAAATTCATGATAGAAAAGATCAAGTATTGAGAACCAAGGTGATTTCCTTAGTAATGATTCAATGGCGAAGCCACTCAATCGAGGAAGCAACTTGGGAACGAGAGGATGAGATTCCAGCCAAGTACCCGCATCTCTTCGAATCCTGAGGTAAGAGTAAGTTTGGGGACCAAACTCCCTTTTAGGGAGGGAGAAATGTAACACCCGTACCCGGGAAAAAAGGGTAATTATAATTATTATTTTTTTATATGCATTAATTAATATAATTAGTGTATAAAATGGAATAAGGGGAGGCTTGGACTCGCCCATGTAAAAAGTGTTCAGAGAGAGACACTAGTTGGAAAAGTCCCTAGTGAGGTGGGACATGTATTGGTATTGAAATGAAACCCAGCGAAGGGTAAATTGATAATTTGCATTTTAAATGATTAAATGCATTTATATGATTACATGAGTATTTGTTTAAAATGCTTCCATATTATATGTAGATATATGTGTTAGCAATTGGTTTTATGTTGGATACTCATATAAGGGTATAAATGAAAAAGATTTAAAATTAGTAGGTGCGATAGCAATTTCACAAATTATGTGGGACCCGCATTGGGACCCATACAAAACTTAGACAAACACCCATTGGATAATTGGATAGTTAATGGAATGTTTGGGGGATTTCATAATGAGAACCTAATAAATTTCGGGGGTATAAATGAAAAGAGGGAAAAATGGGGTGACACCTCATGCTTGTGCATGAGGGTATGTGTCAAGACATGAGAATTGTCTCATATTTACAGAAATTAAAAAGAAAAACAAGAGAGAGCTCGGGAGAGAAGACGGAGACGAGACGCCGACGTCGTAATCTCGTCGTTCCGTCGCCGTTCGACGTCTAATTCGCGAACCGAAGCCATTTTCGGACTTGTGGAGGTGAGACGATCATTTCTATACCTTCAATTTACGTTTTAATTGTCGGATTTTGGTAGCTCATACTAATCGATGAGACGTCGTCTACCGAGTTCATGTAGGAATCTCATTGGAGTGGGAATTGAGCTTTAATTTGGTAAAATTCAACAACTTCTTGGTGTAATTTTGGATATAATCTTGCTTAAGGTGAGTTTTCTAATTAACAAGTGATTGGGGTTTAAAGTGTTCAATGTTTACATGTATGTTGTGTAGATGAAATTATGTTTAGAAGCTATAATATTGTCAAGTTGTGATTTCAATGTTAATTATGTGAAGAATTGCCAAGCTTATGTGCTTAAATGTTTATATGCTTATATAGTAGTCAATGAGTACCGGGGAAGTGGTTGATTATTGGGAGTAATAAAGATGGTGCAGAGGAAGAATCCGATAAATATGGTAGTCCGAGGAATAGAATTGACCACGGGACCAAGGGAGGTCTTTGGGTCTGAATGAACCATAGAACCGGTGACTCGGCGATTACGAGTATGAGATATGTGCTTATTTGTTGCATTGCGCGTGTTAAACATTCAATCACGTTTAGATTGCTCACTAAGTGTAATGCTTAAAAAAATTGTTTTCCTTTTCTGTTGTGGTAAATAACAACCACCGCAGGTACGGAGCAATACTCGGAGAGGAAATGATGGGAGAGATGGGAGAGATGAAAGAGATGGGAAAGATGAAAGACTTGTGTTTAAGAATTTCTTTCAACCTTGTAAAATGATGTAAAATGTAGTGTTTTTAATGGTAATATTAATACTTTTGTGGTGACTTGGGGCTTAGTTGTTCCAATTTGTCATTGGGTGGTTTTGTAGTACAACTTGGAAAACTCATGTAAATTTCTATGTTTTGGTTGTTTGTGCGGAAGTGGCAACTTGGACCTTTCCGGCAAGTTCAGATGGTGTCGCAAGTATTGCAAACAAGTTCCATTTGTGTATAAGATGTTAGTTATGACTTTGAGTACATGTCCATCTAGTTTCATGATCCTTTGTTTGAGTTTCAAGACTCCAAATCTTGTTTTGATTCAAAAAGAGTTGAGTTCATGAATGAATTTGATTCAATTTTAGTTGTGGGTATGTAGTACATGCTTGGTTTATGTTTAAAAGTGTTTGGGAATGTGTTGGAATAGTTTTCCCAAAGTTTTATGAAGTTTGATTATGTTTTGGACATGTTTTAAAACTTGTAGCAGGATGATTTAGTAGCAGGAACCATTCTGCAGGAATCCAGATCGATCCGGGTATAAAGGGTGGATCGATCTGGGGTTTTGGAGGGGAATTCTGCTAGAAAAATACCAGTTCGGATCGATTCAGATTTTGTGGGCGGATCGATCCGCCCTTGTTCCCAGCAGCCACCACTTTTACGGAAATGTGCATTTCTCTTTCTAGAAAATTCGGATTCGCGCGCCTTTTTTGCGTTGGAACCGGGACTCAAAGACCTATCTTTTGGTATAAAAATTTGATATACTTATTAATGACTATTTTGCTCTTGGGTTAGTTTTTGTCACAACAAAGCTCCTAAAGGTGGTTTAATTCATATTTTTTGATTCCTAATTAGTGAATTTTGGGTGTGTATCGCCTTGTTACACGTGTCCTAATCCGCTGGGGCGGGTTGGGGTGTGACAACTATCGAACTCAAGGACGTTTTCCTTGCCCAACATTATCAAAATTATGTTAAACAGTAGGAAAAATGAAGCTTTAATGCCCACCATTTAAAGGAGGATTCTAGAGCAACCTATATTTGTAAGTTTACATTACTATAGGGAACGGAAGTAGCTTCTTGATTTTAAAGTAGACGGTGCACTTGGAGAAACCTAGCAAAGTCTTTTGGCTGCATTACATCTTTAGCATATGAATGCCGTTAGATCTTCTTCATAGAAGTTGACTGCTTGATTTGTTGGAAAAATTGAACAGTTACTACTATAAAATCAGAATACTTATCGAAGATGGAATTCGAGATGGTGACTGAGCTGTGTACAGGACACTGTCCTTAAGAGTAGTTTTCGCCCTTCGAAGAACTTGTCTCGGTGCAGAAAGGCAATGGTGATCTACCCTCCAGGATTGAGCAGTCTCTTCCTCGTTAACGTGCACTCGTAAGAACAAGGGACTCAGAACAGCTTGGATTTTCTCAGTGGTCAATACAGAGAGAGAAAGGAGAGGAAGAAAATTGAGATGTAATTGTTTCTGTGTGTATTTTCCAAAGAGGACGACCCATTAATTTTATAGTCACAGGGACCTGACATAATCCCTTGATTAATCAAAACGTGTTAATTAAAAAGGTAAGATTTTAATAACGGCTAATTGATTGCACAGTAAAAAGGAAGGTGCAATAAACCTATAAAGGAAAGAGTTTATTCAGTCAAGGTAAAATAAAGTTTTGAAAAAATAATTTGCAAAACAGTGGTCTAACCAGGTGAGCCTGCGAGGCTTGGAGGCCGGGATTTGCACCCCCCCCCCCCCCCCCCCCCCCCCCTGCGTGCGAGTAAGACGTGACGCGCCCGGTTAATTGGTTTCCGGAACGAAACCCAATTTTCCATTGGACTTGGGCTTGGTTTGGGCTTGGCTCACGTGCGCGGGAGTGTGCACATGTGCTAGTTTATTACTTAAGCCTAAGACCACAAATAATATATAAACCCTTTCATATTCCTCTTCACAACCAATGTGGGACAAAGGTCCCTTTCAAGCTTTTAAGGCACTTTCCCAAGAGCTAGAGAGAGAAACCCATTTGGCTTTGAAATACAACCAAAAGGACCAAAAAAAATCCAACAATCCCCCACATATTTCAAAGGCAACAAAAGAGAGATATAGAATGATGATTGACCACTTTAGTGTATTGCATCAATGTTGGTGTCTTTGGGACTATGAACCAACACTTAGGGAAAATAAGGATTGGCTCACAGAAATTTGGTGAAATTTAAAATTTCTATGAACCTCATTTCCTTGGTGAGTCAAAGATCTTATCACCCACAACACACTCCGATAACCAAGGCTATTAACGCGGTTTGGCACATTTTGGCCATGCGCCGTACCTGGATTTCATGAGTGCTCTAGAGAACCTGCCTAAGTTCTCATAGGAAGCGGCCCCACTTCCACACTCACATAGGTGAATCCATCAAGTGTGTACTACAATTACACACACCGCCCTTAAGGGCTATGGTTTCATTAAGAGTATAAAACTCAACCTCACACATTGTAGTTTACACTATCTACACCATAGGAATGGACTATAATATGTAATAAATAATAGTGTCTCACTTAGTCAACCCGTAGCTTGTTATTACCCATATAAACCTAGTTTGTGGGATCTCCACTCATGTAGGTTGGATTACCACTATTGTTGACCATTGTTCTAGACATAAGTCCCATTCCCCTCGATGTACTAGCCACTAGCTTCCTTCCTAGTGGTTTGGTCAGAGAATCTGCTAAATTCATCTCTGACCTTACAAAGTCTAAGGATATGATCCCATCTTTCAACAGTTGTTTCACAATATTATGTCTTAGGCGAATGTGCCTACTTTTGCCATTATAGGTCTTATTTCTTGCTCGGGCTATTGCTGCCTGGCAATCACAATGTAGCGACACAGATGGAACTGGTCTCATCCATAAAGGGATATCTGCCAAGAGGTTTCTAAGCCACTCAGCCTCAGAACCTGCCTTTTCTAAGGCGATAAACTCGGATTCCATAGTGGACTGAGCAGTGCATGTCTGTTTGGAAGATTTCCATGAGACTGCACCTCCTCCAAGGGTAAATATATACCCATTCGTGGATTTTGTCTCGTCTAAATCTGAGATCCAGTTTGCATCGCTATACCCTTCAAGTACAGCGGGGAACCCACGATATACTAAACCAAAATCCATAGTACCTTTAAGATACTTAAGAACTCTATGTATAGCTGTCCAATGTTCCTTACTAGGATTATGAGTGTACCTGCTAAGTCTATTAACAACATATGCAATATCAGGTCTAGTACAGTTCATAAGATAGGTAAGACTACCAATTATTTGAGCATATGCAGACTGTGAAATACTAGTTTCATTATTTTTCTTCAATTGTATACTTCCACCATAGGGAGTTGTAACAGATTTAGAATCAAAATGCTCAAATTTCTTTAGAATCTTTTCAGTAAAATGTTCTTGAGACATCATGAAACCCTCTATGGTTTTAGTCAATTTTATCCCAAGTATTATATTAGCCTCACCTAAGTCCTTCATATCAAAACTAGATGATAACAACTGCTTTGTTTCATTTATCACAATCATATCAGTCCCTAAAATAAGCATATCATCCACATATAGGCAAATGATTACACCAGCATTATTATCAAATTTATAATACACACATTTATCGGCTTCATTCACAGCATATCCATTGGATATCATTACACTATCGAATTTCTCATGCCATTGTTTTGGTGCTTGTTATAAACCATACAAAGATTTCACTAATTTGCAAACTCTATTTTTGTTTCCAGGAGATACAAAACCTTCAGGTTGTTCCATGTAAATTTCCTCTTCTAGTTCTCCATTAAGAAACGCAGTTTTAACATCCATTTGTTGAATAATAAGATTATGCAAAGAAGCAAGAGCTACTAGAATTCTAATAGATGATATTCTAGCCACAGGAGAATAAGTATCAAAATAATCAACATCTTTCTTTTGAGTGTATCCCTTAGCTACAAGTCTAGCTTTAAACTTATCGATAGATCCATCAGGTTTTAACTTCCTTTTGAATATCCATTTACATCCTATAGGTTTTGTACCGGGAGGTAAGTCAACCAATTCCCAAGTGTGATTAGCCATGATAGATTCTATCTCACTATTAATCGCTTCTTTCCAGAAAGGAGCATCGGGAGATGAAATAGCTTCGCTAAAAGTTAAAGGATCATTATCCATTAAAAACGTAAAGAACCATCTCCTAAACTTGTTTCTCTCCTATCCCATTTGCTTCTTCTTAATTCGATTTCTACAGACTCATTTGAGTCAACGTTAGGCTCAACTGTAGGTTCTAGTTTTGGTCTCTCAATGGTTGTTTTCAAGGAAAATATGTTTTCAAAGAAGTCTGCATTTTTCGATTCAATTATTGTGTTTTTCTCTAACACGTCACTTTTAAGAACTAAGAATCTATATGCAGCACTATACTCAGCATATCCTATAAATAAGCAATCTGCTGTTTTCGAACCTATTTTCCTTTTCTTAGGTTCTGGAAGTATAACCTTGGCTAGGCACCCCCACACTTTAAGGTATTTCAAGTTAGGTCTATGATTTTCCCACAACTCATAAGGGGTCTTTCCTGTTTTCTTAAAAATAATTCTATTTTGAAGGTGACACGCAGATAGGATAGCTTCCCCCCACAAATTATTAGGTGCTCCTGAACTAATTAACATAGCGTTCATCATTTCCTTTAAAGTTCTATTTTTCCGTTCAGCTACTCCATTAGATTCTGGTGAATAGGGTGGAGTTACCTCGTGTACTATACCATGTTGTTCACAGAATTGGCCTAAAGGGCCAGATTCATATTCACCTCCCCTATCAGACCTAAGTCTTTTAATCTTTTTATCTAACTTATTTTCAACCTCAGCTTTGTATTGTATAAATTTTCCTTCTGTTTCATCTTTATTTCTAAGTAGAAATACTCTAGTGTATCTCGAGTGATCATCTATAAATGTCACATAATATCTCTTACCACCTCTAGATTCAGTAGATTTCATGTCGCCTAAATCTGAGTGAATTAAGGTGAGCAGTTCAGTTTCTCTTTGTACTACTTGTTTGCAAGGTTTCTTAGTACCTTTTGCTTCACTACAAATTTGGCATTTCTCATTATTAGTGACACTAATATTTTCAAGAATGCCTAATTCTTTCATTTTCTTTATATAAGAAAAGTTCACATGTCCTAATCTAGCATGCCATAAATCATGAGAGTCAATCAAGTAAGCAGAAGAAGTAGTAGCATTTCCATTAAAATTTTCAAGAACATTCAAAACAAACAGACCATTGTTGTAGTACCCTTTTCCCACAAACACCCCATTTTTAGTCATTACAACTTTATCAGAATCAAAAACAACTTTCACCCCCACTTTCCCAAGCAGCAACACAGACACAAGGTTCCAACGAATATCAGGCACGTGGAGAACGTCGGTAAGTGAGAGGATCTTTCCGGAAGTTAGCTTGAGAACTACCTTCCCTTTCCCGATCACAGGTGAGGGCCTTGAGTCCCCCATGTATACATGTTCCTCTCCTTCCCCTACTTGTGTATAGGAGGTAAAAGCACTTCTGTTGCCACAGATGTGCCTGGTAGCCCCAGAGTCTACCACCCAATTTTTTTCCTCTGCCACTAAGTTGACCTCAGAAACGACAGCCACTATAACATCTGCATCAACTAGATTAGCTCTAGGGGCAGGTTGGTCGTTTTTCTTCCTGTGTCTGCATTGAGCAGCATGGTGACCCAGTTTGCCACACACAAAGCATTCCCCTTTCTTTTTAGCAAACTGGTTTTGTGGTTTGAGATTTTTGTTGAAATTGGTTTTGTTGAAATGGGGTTTGTTATTCTGCCTTTTAAAATTCCCTTGGGTGCGATTAGGCTTTTCCTCAACAAGGTTAGCCTTGGAAGCCATAGCTTTGACTTTCTCATTTTTTTCAAGCATACGATTTTTCTCTTCTATACGGATGTGCACAATAATTTCCTCTAGGGTCATTTTCTTACTTTTGTGCTTCATCATGTTTTTGTAATTTTTCCAAGATTCAGGAAGCTTTTCGATCAGGGACCAGCCACAAAAGGTTCGGGCAGTTTCATGCCTTCATTGGTCAATTCAGATACAACTAAATGGAAATCATGGATTTGAGAAGAAACATCTTTGTCATCGGTCATTTGAAAATTTAAAAAATTACCGATGGCGTATTTTTTAATGCAGCATCTTCGATAATGTACTTTGTGACCAAGGCATCCCAAATTTCAGTTGTTGTTTTGTAGGTACAGTAGATATCAAAAAGTTCGTTTGAAAGTGCATTTAAAATAATGCTTTTGCAGATCTTATTTGCATTTTCCCAGAGAGGCAATTCAGTTTCAAAGTTTGTAGAGCCTTCAGTGGGTTTTGGCTTAGTCAGTACAAAATCAACTTTTGCAATATCAAGAACGAGCAACAATTTGGTTTGCCAACGCTTAAAATTATTCCCGTTGAACGATTCAATTTTAGTAACATCGGGAATAGCTTTAGTCGCGGTCAACATAGCAGTATCCATTATAAACTACTCTTAAGATTGTTGGAAAAATTGAACAGTTACTACTATAAAATCAGAATACTTATCGAAGATGGAATTCGAGATGGTGACTGAGCTGTGTACAGGACACTGTCCTTAAGAGCAGTTTTCGCCCTTCGAAGAACTTGTCTCGGTGTAGAAAGGCAATGGCGATCTACCCTCCAGGATTGAGCAGTCTCTTCCTCGTTAACGTGCACTCGTAAGAACAAGGGACTCAGAACAGCTTGGATTTTCTCAGTGGTCAATACAGAGAAAGAAAGGAGAGGAAGAAAATTGAGATGTAATTGTTTCTGTGTGTATTTTCCAAAGAGGACGACCCATTAATTTTATAGTCACAGCGACCCGACATAATCCCTTGATTAATCAAAACGTGTTAATTAAAAAGGTAAGATTTTAATAACGGCTAATTGATTGCACAGTAAAAAGGAAGGTGCAATAAACCTATAAAGGAAAGAGTTAGAGGCCGAGATTCGCACCCCCCCCCCTCCCCCCCCCCCCCCCCCCCCCCCCCCCCCCACTTGCACGCGAGTAAGACGTGACGCGCCCGGTTAATTGGTTTCCGGAACGAAACCCAATTTTCCATTGGGCTTGGCTCACGTGCGCGGGAGTGTGCACATGTGCTAGCTTATTACTTAAGCCTAAAATCACAAATAATATATAAACCCTTTCATATTCCTCTTCACAACCAATGTGGGACAAAGGTCCCTTTCAAACTTTTAAGGCACTTTCCCAAGAGCTAGAGAGAGAAATTCATTTGGCTTTGAAATACAACCAAAAGGACCAAAAAAAATCCAACATGATTTTCCTTATCCGATCGTCTGGTTTCTCATCGTCGCTCTCATTTTGCCATTGCAGTAAACAGGAAAAAAAAATTACAGTGTGTAACAGAGTTGGCTGGAAATGGTGAAGATCTCGATTTGGTTTTGGAGACTTAGTTTTCCACAGTTTTGTTCCCCAATTGCATTGCACTTTGGTGATATGAGTGTGTAATGTAGTTCCGGCAATATGCTGAAAAATCACGAAGACTTTAGGGTTTTTTTTTTTAAATTATTATACGAGTAAGCATTCTCCTTTTATGATTCTTGCATTTCTCATTTGTTTTGCTCTCAATGAGTAACTAGCGTATTATTGACAAACCCTGAGACATGCAAGTGATATTTACCCTTAAATTTCAGAGAGACATCACGGTACCACACTAACTAATATTCTCAGGAAAAAAAAAACTTCCCTTATACATTGATGTGGCATGCTAGTATATTATCCAATACAGTTAACTTTCAGGTCATATATCAGACATCAATTTGTGAAAAAAAAAAACAAGTATTCCAGTATACTGACTCTTTGTTATTATTGGAGTGATTTGTAGCCACTCTCAGATGATATGGAGAAGACCTATTTTCATCTTGTGTGTTTTTTGAACCAAGGATGTATCTAGGGGAAAGTAGGGGTGACCGTCCCGTATATTTGAAAAAGGCATTGTTCATATTGTTACTATTCATAAATATACTTAAAGTACATAGATTTGTCCCTCCAAAATTGTTTGAAAATTAGTCCTCCTAAACTAGATTCATAGATCTGTCCTTGATTGAAACCGTATAACCATTTCTCTACAGTACCTCCAAGCTCGTTCATCACAGATAATTTAGACGTGCAGTTCACAATTCCCTTTTGCTCTTTTATAAATAGTAATGGTGCCTAGAAAAGACAATTTTTTCCAAATAGAAGAAATGGCCAAGCGATGCCCTCTAGAAATTAGTTATTCGGCATAAAAATTTGATAAGGATAAGACCCAAATAGTGAAAGATAGATAGGGAAAGTGTTATGGGCAAGACCCAAAACCATGAAAGATAGAGAAAATAGAGATATATAGAGAGAGACAAGACAGTAAAGACTGTTGGATAATATTTTTCATTCATTCCCCTCAAGAGTACACAACCGGCTATATATATAGCCTTACATCAATAACTAATGCATGCATGCAAAAGGGAAGGTGGAGAAAATGCAAGTGATAATGCCTACATAAAAGGAAGGTGGAAATGCATGTAACTACTACTAAAGGAAGTGGGGTCCAACTATGTAACTACTACTAAGGGAAGTGGGGTCCAACTAATTAACTTAATGCAATACATGAAGACCACGTGCAAGGCTCTGCACGACTTGCATATATGGCGGCTCGGCTCGGCCTCTCATTATGCACGTATCAATCCATCCCCCTTAGAATGACCTTGCCCTCAAGGTCATTGTACAACCTTCTCCTCCGGGGTCCCAATTTCTCATTATTTGCCGATCATGCAAAGAAAGACCACTCAAATTTTTTGGCTTGATATGAATGTGGCGGCAGTGGCGAGAGATTTGACGACAGACAAGTTGACGGAAACACAACCGATGACAATGACGTGAAACTTGTGCCGTGAACCTCTTGCACTTGGGTGCGTCTTTCGTCTTCAATGACACTCGTTTCTTACATCCGGATTTGAGTGGAAGAAGTCGATGGAAATTCAACCGACGACAACAACGTGAAACATGTGGCATGAACCTTTTGCACGTGGTTGCGTCTTTCGTCTTTGATGACGTTTTGTTCACTTTCAGTTGCACACGTTTCTTTCGTTCGGCTCGTTTTGGCTTCCGTGGGGTTGCCTTCTTAGCCACCGGCACCTTTTGAAACATGAGTTTGAGTTGTTGAAAATCGTCGGCGAGACGATGATATGCTTCTCTTAATCTTTGAAGCATCAACATCACCTTACTCAAATCATCTTCAATTGATGCAACAATCTCAAAGGTAGAACCCATAGCCACAAGATGTTGCGGCTCTGATACCACTGATAAGGATAAGACCCAAATAGTGAAAGATAGATAGGGAAAGTGTTATGGGCAAGACCCAAAACCATGAAAGATAGAGAAAATAGAGATATATAGAGAGAGACAAGGCAGTAAAGACTGTTGGATAATATTTTTCATTCATTCCCCTCAAGAGTACACAACCGGCTATATATATAGCCTTACATCAATAACTAATGCATGCATGCAAAAGGGAAGGTGGAGAAAATGCAAGTGATAATGCCTACATAAAAGGAAGGTGGAAATGCATGTAACTACTACTAAAGGAAGTGGGGTCCAACTATGTAACTACTACTAAGGGAAGTGGGGTCCAACTAATTAACTTAATGCAATACATGAAGACCACGTGCAAGGCTCTGCACGACTTGCATATATGGCGGCTCGGCTCGGCCTCTCATTATGCACGTATCAAAATTCAACAAACTGATGCACAAAATCATTGGAATTTGGGCTCATGACTAGCCCATGAATGATCTTGTGGCCTTGCTTCATGCCTCAAAAATCAGTTTTTTTTTCTTCTTCTTTTTATTATTATTATTGTTTTTTTTTTTTTGGTCATTTTGGTTGAAGTAACATTTAAAAGTAGCAAATGATGAGTAAGTCTTTTGGCACAAACAAATCTCACAAACATCACTATGTATATATCTCTCTTGATGTGGTTCACTGATACTGTGGTATCTACAGAAGAGAGAGATAGACATATTGTGATATTTGTGGATTGTGTTTGTGAGACTTATTTGTGCCCAAAGACTTACTCAGCAAATGACACATGGTATGCCCAAATTAGCATGACTCACCCCCTCGGCAGCTCGACGGCTACATGTCAGGATCCAATCCAAAGCCATTTGGACTGGCCGCTGCGCGTCAGGTCCAAGATGGACATAGGTGCCTAGGCTAGATAAGTTTTCTGCCCTTCGTAGGAATGTGCAGGTTAGGCCCAGGCCCAAAGCCCGCACTACGGGCCCAGGCACCTAGTTGCTAAGCCTCCTGTGGCTCACAGTGGCTGTTACCTAAAGCCTAAAGGTAAGGTAAGGTAAGGTACTAGGTCTCATGTTATATCAAATAGCATCAGGATAGGAATAACTCTCTGGCCCATATCCATTACAATTAGGGCTCGTTTGTTTGGCGGATAAATCAGGAGGATTGGACTATTTTAGTCCAATCCAGCCTTATACCATGTTTGGTTGGTCATCTTTGGTATAAATTAACCCCAGGTATAGTAGTCTGTTTTAAGATTGTTGGAAAAATTTATTGATATAAACAGAAACAGATTATGGATTACAACTATTGAAAATAGGAAAAATTACAATTGGATAGAAATCAGAATTACAATATGTAAACAGAAATCAAAACTAACAAACTGAAATAAAATCAAACCGAGGCCTGTGAAGTTTCACAGTTTCCTTAAAACAGATTCGCCGCCTCACCAGAAGTGCTTGAGGATATCTCCGGCGTCTGTCTCCCAGGATACAGCGGCAATAACCAGCAGTAGACAAGCACGGTGTTCGACTGCTCCGGCGAACCAACTATGTTCTGTGTCTCTTTCAGGAAGGAATATTGGAAGGGAGGAAATAGCTCTTGTTTTTCTGACTCTTAAAATTTCTGAGGAGAAAGCTCAGAATATATAGGACTAAGGGGAGAGAGGATTCATTGGATGTACATTATGAATTTGTGGATTCATCCATGTATGTACATTATGAATCTATAGATTCATCCATGTATATACATGAGTACATTATGTATTTGTGGATTCATCCATGTATGTTCATTATGAATCTATAGATTCATCCATGCATATACATGATTCATCTATGAATGTGCATTATCCATGAATGAGAATAAATACATTCATGTATATACATTTCCCATGCATTTCCCATGCATTCATGTATGTACATTATATAAATGTATTCAATGGATTAATTTCTCATTCACCCAATAAAATAATTTTGGACATGTAAATATCCAAAGTTCATCTCCTCATGGAGGAGAACACAAATCCACAAGGACCCCATTCAAACTCTAAATGGGTCCCACATTTATTTGACCTCAAACATGGCCAAAATCAATTTTATCCAACAAAAAATAATGCCTTGTAAGAGGTATTTTTTTTTTTTTTTTTTTTTGATGATCGGCAAAAGCCTACAACATTACATTGAAACAAACAAACGGATTCCAAAAGGAACCAGTACAGCAACAGAAGAAAGAAAATATACAAACACAAAAGCAACACAGAACAACAGAAACAGAAAACAAACACAGAAAACATCTGAAGCTGCACTGCAGTCGCCCAACTCCAAAGATCTCTCGAACTGTGGCACCGCTACCAAGCTGGGGCTGAGGAGCAACTGCCGAACCACCCACTAACGAGGAACACCCCGAAGCATGAACTCCACAACAAGAATCCCACTCAAAACTCCAAATCTAACGGAAGAAAAGATAGATCTGGAGTAGAAAGAACTGGATTCAAGCACAGCATCCATGAGCACGAAGCGTCTCGTCGGGGAACCAAGAAAAAAAGAAAAACACACACCAAACCCCTACAAGAGGGGACAAACCCTCAAAAGAGGGACAAAATCCCCACAAAGGGGAACAAACTCTCCCTAAGGAGAGACCAAAAAAACAAAAACAAGATCCAAACTCTCCCATGGACAAGCCATGGGAGAGCCTGAAACCAGGCGCAGCAAGGGGAGGGGACGAGAGGTTTCTAGAGAGAGAGAGACGTGAGGTTTCTGGAAGAGTCTTTTTGATCAGTGAGGCCTTGTAAGAGGTATTATACAATACCTTGGGGGGGGGATGTATTAAAAAACACGGGGATATGGGTTAGTGGTATTGTGATGTAAAATGACTAACCTACCCATGCCATATAAAAGGAAAAAAGTTCGGCTCCTTCGTGTTTTTCTCTCATTTTGCAGTGATAGACAGAGAGAGAGTAGGAGAGGCGATCAAGCAACACAGACGAAGGAGAAGAAGAAAGAGACGATGAAGATAGAGATATGACGAAGAAGCTGAGCTTCGTTCATCCCATCACCGAGCTTTGACACCATCACGAATTTGAGGTTTGTTAACATTAGATCTCATTTTTTGTAGTTAGGGTTTTGCAGATTCGTCAAAAAATAGTAGATCTAATCATTTTTTGCCTCTTCTCCTCTAGATCTACAAGTTCTTAACTTGATATTGTTGGAAATGTACAGATCTCATTTTTTGTGGTTTGGGTTTTTCTGAAATTGTTATTTATTTATGCTTTGCAATGTTGATGATTCAAATAGCTATGGGTATGTTCATAAAATGTAATTTCTTCCTTCATCCCCTTGTATGATTTTTTTATCACTGTTATTTTGTTACTAACCCATTTATGAGAATTTTGATTTTCTTTTCAATGTAAGAATATTTGGGTTTATTTTTCTTCATAATTTCAAGGACCCAAGACATATGGGAGAATTACTGATTTATTTTTCTTTTGGTTGATTGGTTTGTTGGTTCCATTGATTGTCAGCATATGGGATATGCTTTGGCTCTCTTCATTTATGCAGTTAGCTGTTTGAACCTTAGCGATTCAATCCATCATCGAGTAATTTATTTATTTATTTATTATTATTATTATTTTTTTAAATTGTCATCTTCTATCCATGAAACAAAAAGAGGGCCAAGACAAAAGCTAAAATAGCATCGCTCAAAACAGCTTCACTTGAAGAAGAAGTGTGGCAAAGGCTTGATCATCCAAAGGTACCTAAGATCACCATATGTATACCTATTTCATTTCAATTTTGATTTTGATATTTCATTTCAATATTTTGTTTGAAATCTATTTGTTAGTTTATATTATAAGGCTTGTTTGAATGTTGTTTATAGAAAATCATTTTAGAAACATACATTGTAATGTGAATTGGTGAGCTTTCGGAGAGTTGGAACTAAAAATTGGCTAGTTATGTGGACTCTAGAGAAACAAATTAAATTGAGTTATGTCAATTATTCAAAACACTTTGATTAATTTTCTTCTTCTTCTTCTTCTTGTTTTTTTTTTTTTTTTTTTTTTTTTTTTTTTTTTTTTTTTTTTGTTTGGCCTAAGCTCCTTGTTGCATTATAGAGTTTTGTAATTGTCTTCCTTTTTGTTTTGGCCATGGTGTGTAAAAACACTTTTTGGTGGGCTTTCTTAAAATTTCATTGCTGTATTTCAGTTTAACTCTGAATCCAGTTTTTCCTTTGCATCTATTGCTGTATTTCAGAGTTCACGTTTCAGATGGAATACAGTTTAACCTGAAAGCAGAACAACTCAAATCATACTAAACAAACAAGCTGAACAACCTATTGTTGTCTTTTATATTGAGTTGCTTTGCTTTGATTAGTCTTCATCAATATTTTGAAGTGCTTTATATCTTTTTGTCAGGTCGCTGCTGAATCTTTGGCTTCAATTGTAAGAGTTGCTCTTTTGTTCCATTGGGGTAGCCCATGATGAATAAAATTCTTTTTCTGCTAAGCAAAAAAAAAAGAGAGAGAGAGAGAGAGAGAGATAGAAAGAGACCAACAAATGGCAGAGGGGCCAACAAATGCAGTCGATGCAATGGAGCAAGAATACATGGTTGCTGATATTGGAGTTCTGTACTTTATATTGAGATGTATATGCTTAATGTGATTTGCTAAGAGTATGTCTGAGTGTCATGGGCTTCGGCCTTGGAGGGAGTTTGCTTTTGTATTTTGTATCCTTTATTGGCAATGAAAATCTCAATCTTGCTGTTAAAAAAAAAAAAAAATTATGTTTTGTATTTTGTATCCTTTATTATCAATGAAAATCTCAATCTTCTTGTTCAAAAAAAAAAAAAAATTTATGTTTTGATGGAACATGTTGATTTTATTCTAATGACGTCATTATTGTAGTTAATGTTATGAAAAAAATACTTTATTGTAAATGTATTTAGGTATGTTTATGGTGATTTGGTAATTTTTTAACAAAACGGGTATTTATGGAAAGTTACAGATTAATTCAGGCTTATACCATGGTCATCCAAACACAGTATTGTATTAATTGCATTTTATCCCCAATATAATCCAGCACGAACCAAACACAGTATAAAATTAATATTGCATTGTTTTTATCCTGTGGTTACTTATCCCAGGATAACTAACTACACTTTATACTATACCCCTTTATCCTATCCGGCAACCAAACGAGCCTTTACATTATAAATTTATAGCGTATAAAAGTACCACCCAGGTATAGAGGTGTCAAATGGGCTGTTCGCCCCGCCCCACTTCACCACCTTGGTGAGTTGGACGAATTTTGGCGAGTTACGGGGCGAGATAGATGTGGCAGGGCGAGTTGAATCGGTAAGGGAAATAGGGTGACTCGACCTAGCCCACAAATTCGTGGGTCTACAGGGCGACTAATTCGCGAGTTGATTGGCGAATTGGCCCACGAGTTATTCACGGGTTGATAAAAAATATTTGGATTTATTTTTAATAAAAAAATTTAAAATTAATGATTTTAGTTTAAATAAAAATAGGTTCTTTTCTTTTCAAGGCTCTCTCTCTATATAATATATATACACACACATGCGAGTTGGACGGGTTGGGGTGGGTTTAGGCTAGTTGGCTCGCGGGTTGGCGGGGCGGGGACGAGCTAAGTTGTAAGACGAGTTGGGTTTGCGGGGTGGATAAGTTGTCGAGTGGGTTGGCAGGTTAAGCAAGTTGGGTCATAGGACGAGTACTTGTGAGCCGTATAGGAGGAAGTCGACCCCGACCCATACCCAATGAATTAAGTCACGAGCTGGGCTTGTCCACGGGGTGAGGCGAGTTGGGGCAGGGCGTGCCAATTTGCCCCGTTTGATACCCCTACATAGATACTCTTAGAGACTCTCTTGAATACTGCTATTCTTTTCATACCTAGACTAACTTGATCTGTCGGAGGAGATTTTGGTTGTCAAAATTTGCTTTCAAAAGCAATTCATGGACTACAATTAACTAATACACAATTTATTGAAACTTCAAGTATCAAAGTAAAAGTGGGATAAGCTTTCAAGTCATAGACATTGCAACAATTATTTTATTGCCAAACAATAGTGGTGTCAAATGTGTCGGGCCGGGCTCGGTCAAAGCGGGCTTGACCGGACTTCGGGCCGGGCCGGGCTTCACCTAAAAATCGGGCCGGGCCGGGCTGGGCTAGTGGACGGGCTCATGGACGGGCTTATGGACGGGCTCGTGGACGGGTTCGTGGACGGGCCCATAGACGGGCCGGGCCAGAGTTTTGAGGGGCAAAGTTTTAACTTTTAAAGTTTAATGTTTGGGAATTTTTACTTTTACTCTTTTTTTTTTATATATGTTTAGTTTATGCATTAATGATTAGTGATTACTAAAAAAAATTTGTTTAACAAAAAAAAAAAAAGTAAATAATATTTATTATTCAATAAAAATTAATGAGATTACTATTATTTGATATTTAAAAATTATAGTCTAATAAAATATAAAGATTACTTATCATAAATTGTACAATATAAAGTAAAGATTTATTCATTAATGATTACATTGATTAGTGATTACTAAAAAAAGTTCATTCAAAAAAAAAAGTAAAGAATATTTATTATTCAATAAAAATTAAAGAGATTACTAGTATTTGATATTTAAAAATTGTAGTCTAATAAAAAATAAAGATTATTATCATTAATTTCAATAATTTGTATAATAAAAAGTAAATATTTATTCATTAATGATTAGTGATTACTAAAAGTCTAAAAAAAAGTTCATTCAAAAAAAATAGTAAAGAATTTTTATTATTCAATAAAAATTAAAGAGATTACTAGTATTTGATATTTAAAATTATAGTCTAATAAAAAATAAAGATTACTTATCATTAATTTGTATAATAAAAAGTAAAGATTACATTTTACAGAATTGGATTTTTTTTTTAAAAGTCGTTCACAGTTTATACTCATGCGGGCCAGGAGTATTACAATTTATTTGTTTGGAACTAAATGATCTTCAACTCTCATATTCATTCTTCAATTCTTCATTCTTCAATTTTCTTCCGTAACTTTCAAATTTGCGAAGTCTTCAAGAATAGGATCTTGGCGGTTTTGAGTTCGATATTGTGCACGGTCCCAATCCTTCAAGCACATCAAGCAGTCAAGCATATCAGGAGATAATCTGCTCCTCCTTTCCTCTAGCACCCTTCCACCTACACTAAAAGCAGACTCCGATACAACTGTGGAAGCCGGAGAAGTTAGTAGATCACGAGCCATGATGGAAAGAACAGGGAAAGTTCTTACATGTTCTTTCCACCATGTCAAAAGATTTAAATCGACCATTTCCTCGTTGGTTAATCGACTTTCCCACTCGGTTTCTCGATACTTATTTAATTCACCAAGAATATTAGAGCTACTTACAAATGATTGACTAACACCCTTTTGTTTCTTTCGACTGAGAAACTGGCTCGCCCAAGAACCACCTGACGCTCCCGAACTTAACTCAATATTAGAAGTAGAAGAAGAAGTAGCACTTTCTTTATTTGTATATTTTTCATAGTAAATACGAAATAAAGATTCCAAAGTATTTTCCATTTCAAAAGCAGTTATTTCTAGACCAGACTCACCATCTGGTCCTTGCATCAATTCAGATATTTGTTTAACCATTTCACAAACACCATCAAAATTGATTCTAGGATCAAAGATTGCAGATAAGTAAAATACAGGTGGAATGTTAGACCAATATTTTTTAAACGTTTTTTTTCCATTTTCTCGCAAATATCAATAAAAATGTCATTTTTTTGTTTATAACTATGAAATGTATGAGCCATATTATATAATTCCATAAGAACTAAACAAGAAGTAGAATAGTAAACACCGGAATGTTTATTTGTAGCATTGTAAAATACTTCTAAAAATCCATGAAAGTCAAATGCCATATCCCAATCGTTTGAAGTCAAGTTTAGTGATGGATAATTAACATTAACAAATTGAGTAATAATATTACTATACTTTTTACAAGAATCTATCATAAGATAAGTAGAATTCCAACGAGTTTTAATATCAGTTTGCAATTTCTTTGGATTAAGACGATTTTGTTTACAAACACCATAAAATGCTTGTAGACGGTTAGGCGTTGAACAACAAAAGACCACTGCCTCTCTAATTTTAAGTATGTGATCATTAATTTTTGTTAATCCATCTTGGATAATCAAATTAATAATATGACATACACAACGACCATGAAATAATTTTCCATTCAACATTGGGCGCATAAGATCTTTAAACATATTAATAGCATTTGTATTAGCACTAGCATTGTCAAAAGTAATGCTTATAATTTTTTTTCATAATATCATACTCATTAAAAACATTGATTATATAGTTATATATATTTTCACTAGTATGAGGATAGTCTAATGCACGAAAAGCAATGATATTTTTATTCATATTCCAATTTTCATCTACAAAATGCGCCGTTATACATATATATCCCATTTTATTACAACCAGTCCACAAAACAGAAGTGCATGCAATTGTACAATTAAAAGTAGAAAAATTCTCAATTAATTTTTTTTTGGTTTGTTGAAAAACAAATTGTATATCACTTCTAAGAGTATTTCTGGTAATAGGTTGGTAGGCGGGTTGTAAAAAAGTTTGAATAAAACGTGTAAAGCACTCTTCTTCAACTAAAGTAAAAGGCATATCGGATGCACAAACAAATTTTGCCAAGCCTTCCCTCATTTTTTTTTTGTTATAAAGAAAAGTTCCAACACTTGTGCCAGTAGAAGCAGAAATTTGGGATTGTACTAGGCCGCCCGCTTGAGCGGTACCTGCTTCCCATGCACCTTTATGTTTGCTTATGATGTGCCTTTTAAGTGTATTATTTCCTCCATCTTTGTAAGAAAATTTGAGTCCGCATATTTTGCAAATAGTTCCATTTTTTTCGTCATTTAATTTAAAAAATAACCAAACAGGTGATTTTAATTTTCTTTCAGTGGTGGGACTTGGATCATTAGGATTTGAAGGAGATGGTTCAGATGGATTAGACCCCATAATTTCAACGTCGTCATCATCCTCCAATTCCAAATCATTTATCTCATTTCTTTCCCTATAATCTAAATTTTCAAAGTCATAAGTTGGTCCTTCCCTAGTTTTTGTAGATCTTGAGTGAGATGCCATTTTTTTTTTAAATAAAAAAAAGAGGGGAAAGAAATATAAAAGATTAAAAATACTAACAATTAAATAAGCAACTAATAAAGCAAGAAGTGAAATAATAAATAAATTTACCTCAACTTATAGTAGTAAAAGAAGAAGTGAACAACTATAAATTATAATAATACTTGAGACTTGAGAGCTTGTAAATTCAAGTTGTAGAAGACTAGAAGTGCCTTTACAAATTAGAGCTTTGATAATTGAATCACCAACTTGTAGAGTAGAAGTGCTTGTAGACTTGTAGTTTATGGAGTAGTATAGAGAGAGATAATTGATTTTTGTATGAGAAAATATGTTGTGGGAGGTTTAGTATTTATAGAAAATGGGCTAAGGGGTATTTTGGGAAGTCAAAAAGCACATTTACATTTTTACCCCCAAAACTAGCCGTTTTATAGCCGTTAGAGGGGTAAAAAATGAAAAAATATTTGAAAAGGGGCCAAACTAGCCGTTATGGGCTCGGGCGGGCCTACCGGGCGGGGCCGGGCCACAACGGCTAGTTTATCCGGGCTTTTGGGCCGGGCTAGCGGGTTAGCGGGCCGGGCCGGGTTTCGGGCAAATGAGCGGGCCGGGCTGTGGACGGGACTAAAGGTGTCCACCCCGGATCGGACAAAAGTGTTCGGGCCTATGCCGGGCCGGGCCGGGATTTTAGCCCAGAAAAATCGGGCCGGGCCGGGCCAACCCGACCCGATTGACACCTCTACCAAACAATAATTTTCCACCTCCAAAGAGATACGAAAACCTTGAAGTGTTTGAGCCAATTGTCCACAATTTCAGTTGCTACCTTTGTTCGAGCAACCAAATTCTGTGACACAACAAATTTGGGAAATTGTTTTTATAAGGGACAATAATTGCAAGCCTAAAAGAAATTGATAAAAGGGTTGAGAAGAGAGTTCCCTTCAATTTTGGATTAAGCTTTCATTTCTTGAAAGAGAATTTGTGATCAAATGCCAATTATGTCCATTTAAAAAAAAAAACAACCCACCGAAAATTAATCCATTATCCACAGACATGCATTGGACACCCTTTTCATTATAAGTTTGATCATCGTGAGAGAAATTTAGGGTCTGTTTGATAACCATTTCGTTTTATTTTTATTTTATTTTTTTCCCATTTTTTTGAAAATGGCAATAAAAAAAGTGTTTGGTAAGCTAAATTTTTTTTTTTTTTTTTTTCAAAAACAATTTTAAAAAAGGGACCAAAAATGAAAACAAAAATTAGTAGCTCCCAAAAAAAGCAAAATCGATTTTGGTATCCAAGATTACTATTTTGCTCTTACAAATTTTAAAAGCCATAACGATTTAACATTAAACCAAAATTGAACGTACTCAGACTCATACATTTTTTTTTTGGGACCAAAAAAGTATATATTCACAAAATGACCAAGTTGCCCTTAAATATTACATTTAATAAATTAAAAAAATCAATTCTTCACATAACACAAGATGACATACCCAAAAGTTATTCGAGGTTCTGGATTTAATGGTGGGGTCCATTTGGTCTGAATCTATTTGTAAAATGACTATTTTGCCCTTTATATTTCAAAGTGTCATAACTTGTTAAGACTAAACTAGAATTGAACGTCGTCAGAGCCTATGAACTCATTCTAATATTAAGACCATTTGGGGAGCTAAAAACATATATGTTGTAAAATGACCAAATTGCCCTTGGAGCTTACATAAAAGAAGTTAAAACTGTTAAAATCTTCAATTAATACGGAATGACCTACTCTTATGTTTTTCGACGTTCTGGATCCAATGGTAGAATGTATTTGTAAAATGATTATTTTGCCCTTCATATTTCAAAATGCCATAATTTGTTAAGACTAAACTAGAATTGAACGCCGTCAAAGACTGTGAGCTCATATTTAAGATAAAGAACATTTGGGACCTAAAAAGTACATATATGGTAAAATAACCAAATTGCCCTTGGGATTTACATATACGAAGTTAACATTGTTAAAGTCTTCAAATAATACAGAGTGGCCAACCCCGAAGTTTTTCGACGTTCTGAATCCAATGGTAGGGTCCATTTGGCCTAAATATATTTGTAAAATGATTATTTTGCCCTTAAAATTTAAAATGTCATAACTTGCTAAAATAAAATCAAAATTTAACGTCGTCAAAGTCTGTGAACTCATATTATTATGAAAAATATTTTGGAACCTAAAAAGTACATATATGATAAAATGACCAAATTGCCCTTGGGGCTTACATATAAGAAGTTAACATTGTTAAAGTCGTCAAATAATACGGAGTGGCCTACCCCGAGGTTTTTCGACGTTCTGGATTCAATGGTAGGGTCCATTTGGCCTGAATATATTTGTAAAATGACTATTTTGCCCTTCAAACTTTAAAAATGCCATAGCTTGTTAAAATAAAATCAGAATTTAACGTCGCCAAAACCTGTGAGCTCACACTATTATAAAGAACATTTTGGAACCTAAAAAGTACATATATCTTAAAATGACCAAATTGCTCTTAGGGCTTACATATAAGAAGTTAACATTGTTTAAGTCGTCAAATAATACGGAGTGACCTATTTTTAGGTTTTTTGACGTTCTGGATCCAATGGTAGGGTCCATTTGGCCTGAATATATTTATTAAATGACTGTTTTGCCCTTCAAACTTCAAAATACCATAACTTGTTAAGACTAAACTACAATTAAACACCATCAGAGCCTGTGAGCTCATATTTAAGATGAAAAACATTTGTGACCTAAAAAATATATAGATTATAAAATGACCAAATTGCTCTTGGGACTTAAATATAAGAAGTTAACATTGTTAAAGTCTTCAAATAATACAAAGTGACCTAGCCCGAGATTTTTCGACGTTATGAGTCTAATAGCCGGGTATATTTGCATGAATATATTTGTAAAATGACTATTTTACCCTTGTAAATTTAAAAATCCATAACTTGTTAAGATTTAACCAGAATTGATCATTTTATGATCTATATACTTTTTAGGCATTTTGATTTAATCTTAACAAGTTATGGCATTTTGAATTTTTAAAAATAAAATAATCATTTTGCCCTTATGTTCAGGCCAATTATACCCCTCCATTGGATTTAGAATGTCGAATAACCTTAGTGTAAGTCATCCCGTATTATTTTAATACTTTAATAATATTAACTTATTACAAGTAAACCCCAAGGGTAATTTGGTCATTTTACCATATATATACATACTTGTACGTTCTCAAATGTTCATCATCTTAATATAAGCTCACAAGCTCTGACGGCGTCAATTCTAGTTTAGTCTTAATACGTTATGGCATTTTGAAGTTTGAAGAGCAAAATAGTCATTTTACAAATATATTCAGGCCAAATGGACCCTATCACTAGATCCAGAACGTCAAAAAACCTAAGGTTAAGTCACTCCGTATTATTTGACGACTTTAACAATGTTAACTTCTTATATGTAAGCCTCAAGGGCAATTTGGTCATTTTACGGCGCATTTTTTTTTTTTATTTTTTTAGGTTCTAAAATGGTTTTTTATAATAATATGAGCTTATAGAGTTTGACGACATTAAATTCTATTTTTTTTTTAACAAGTTATGTTATTTTGAAGTTTTAAGAGCAAAATAGTTATTTTACTAAGTAGTTATAAAATTTTGACACAAAAATATAGTTTACCAACGCAATTTTTTATTTTTTGTTCTCTTTTTAAAAAAAAAACAAAACAAAGTTACCAAACACGTATTTTATTTTCTTTTTTTAAAATAAGCACAAAAATTTCTAACACAAAAATTAAAGAATGAATAACAAAAAAAATAAAATAGTTATTAAACGGGACCTTAATGAATCATTTGATTTGATGAATACTATTGTTTAGCTTATCTTTGATAAAGGGGCTAGAAACCATAGCGTTAAAGGTGGGCTACCCACTTATTTTTATCATAGGAGGGGACAATCATATTTGCTTTCGTTTGGGAACTTTCATGAACAAGCAATTTGGTCCAAATGGAATTAGTTGGAGACAAATCTCTCTCTCTCTCTCTCTCAAAAGACATTGTCAAAAGGTAGTGAAATAGGTGACCCAACCAAATGAAATGCCGCTAGCTTGAACATTCACATAAACTATCTCAAGTTATTACCAATCATTCTTTCGTATGTTGGATGTGCATAAACCTTTTATATAAAATAGAAGAATAATGCTACAATTCTAAAATTTGCAACATTTCACAAGTGATGTGGCAGTGTAGTCACTTTCAATTATAGTGAAACAATATGAATTTTATTGAAAGTTATTCTAAATAGTCCCACTACCACATCGTTTCAAATTCAAATTTAATACACAATTAGAAAGCTGCAAAGCAAGTGCACAACACATTAACAAATGTTTGTGATTGTTACTGTGTCTAGTAATGACATAGAGAAGTAGTTAATAGAAAACTCAGTGGCATCGACCCTACATATAGGATGGTAGGGGTGTTCACGGTCGGTTTTCGGTCGGTTTTTCTCGGTTTTTTCACATAAAAAAATCGACCAATAGCCTCGGTTCGGTCAGTTCGGTCGGGGTTTTGGGGTATTTCGGTCGGTCGGTTCGGTTTTCTTCTTAGATTATAAGTTTGAAAACCGACCAATAGCCCTCGGTTTGGTCGGTCGGTTTCGGTCTCGGTTTTTCTTGTACACCCCTATAGGATGGTTTTAATTAATGGCGCCAATGCAGTTTAAATTATGGTGGGGCCATCTCAATGTTTGATGCTATTTGTGTTGGATTTGAAATCATAACCTCTTTTTGAGCACTTAGACATTGATTGATTTTCAAAGGACTTTGTGGTTGTTCAATTTATTGCTGAAAGAGGTGGGAATTAAGGTTGTCAGTTAGGGTCTACAATGTCCCAGTTGTGGAAGACAAATTGTAATGAGGATCTTATACTTTAGTACTGGGCCTAATAGTGTTCACCCCATTTTTGAAAAGCCTGTAGGAATGAGGGCAGAGCCATAAAAATGGTGCCTTGATGTGGGCTCCCAAGGCCATTTCCGATTCTTATTCTTTTTACATTCACGATTTAACTTAAACAGCTAGGACCTCACCCACTCAACTTTCTAATAAATTGTACTTGATTTAGAGCGGCATAGTTCAAATCATGTTGCCATTATGTCTCTTTAACTAAATTGGCAAGTGAATTTGAGTTTGGTGTACGTGTCTGGGCTTTGTCTCTTAGCCGTACTCCGACTAATAGTAATATGAACTGATTCAATTAGCAGAGGACGTCAGGCTTAGGGGATTTATCCTCGTATTCTCACAGAATAAAAAGTTATAGAACTTACATCTACTTGAAATGACAATTGCCACAAATTGAAACGTTATCATTCTCTTAATTTTTTAGCTTATATTACAGAATCATTCTTGTATCTTTTTCGAAGTAACAAAAATATATCTTACTTAATTCTGATTTTGAGTTGGAGATTCACTTCGAGAACATGAGTTAGTAGTCGACAAAACTAATTATTAATAGTGCATCTTTAGTTTTCAACAAATAACTATGCCTATTACAGTTTGCAGCTCCACCTCACCCTCCTTTCTTTTTCTTTTTCTTTTTTTTTTTCTTTTTGTTTTGTTTTTTTGTTTTGGTTTTTTTTTTTTTTTTTCTTGTCTATGTATATAGGAAGTACAGCAACACTGAGTCACTGACTCATATGCCACAAACAGTACATTAATTTCGATCCAAATGAGCATGAGTTTGTTGAGATTCTAAAACAAAGGATGACACAAAATACATCTTTTAATATACTTCTATAAAAATATGTGAAAACATTTCAATACTAGTACTTATAAAAAGATATTATACGATTTTTTTTTTGTCAGAATTAGATACTCTTCCTAAAAAATCATTGTTGAAGAGGTCATCTAACAAAGCGGCAGAACATGGGGTGTTGGTCTCCCCATGCTATGGTTTTATCCTCGCAATAGATAATCCAACTTTATTATCCAATTCATATAAAAGAAAGTAATTAATATGGTTTACAGCATTAAAGAATATTTATTTTGAAATGTTAACCTAGTGCATATCTAGAAAGAACTGTGAATTTTTTCTACAAAAAATGTTTTTGTAATTTCATTAAAATAAGGCCACTTTTACCGAGGAACAATTATAGTGAATTACTTAAGGGCCCCTCATTAAGGCTTTGTTTGGTTCATAAATTCAGTAAGGGGAAAAAAAGAATATGTACAGGAAAAGATTTTACTTTGTTTGTGTAACAACCCTAATTTTCTAAGTGCTTTTAATAATTTTTATATTATTATTTTCAAGTATTAGACATTAACTGTGTGTAGGGGTGGACACGAGCCAAGCCGCTCAACAAGGGCTCGGGGCTCGGCTCGCCCAGGGCTCGGCTCGGCTCGGCTCATATATTAAATGATCCAAGCTCGAGCTTGAATAGCAGGCTCGTTTAATAAACGAGCAAAGCTCGAGCTTGTTTGGGCTCGGCTCAATAAGGCTCGTGAACAGCTCGATTAAGGCTCGTTTAGTAGGCTCGTGAAAAGCTCGTTAAGAGGCTCGTTTAAGTGCTCGTTAAGAGGCTCGTATACATTAATAATATATGTCTCCAATCTCTATGTATCATATAGGTAACATAGCCAATTAGCCATATATGATGTAGATATATAGTTATTAACTTAAACATTTGGGGGTTCAAAAACAAATAAGGAAATTTTGAATTTGAGTATATAAACTAAAAGTAAGCCCTAGAAATCTAGAATGTATCACTGTATTAGTCATTAGAGTATTTCGTAAAAGATAAACTCTTCTTTCTCCCTCAAGGGCGGCGGATCGGCGGTTCTCTTCCCTCTCCTACAGGTTCCCCCCTCTCTCTCTCTCTCTCTCTCAACAGTCAAAGACTCAAGACCCTCTCTTCTTTCTACAGGTAGTAGCGGCAGCCAGTCCTTCTTCTCTCAGGTTCGTCTCTCTCTCTCTCTCTCTCTCAGCGAATCCTTCATTAGATATGGTCAGATAATTAGATTATCAGCTTTTAAGATAGGCTTTTCCCCCATTACACTATTTTATGATTAATTTTATCTATAGTTGGCCCTATCAAGTAGGGTCCAATAATAATTTTCTTGAAGCATCAAGATCGTGCAACTATGCTGCCTAATATCTAATTACAATCATGTGACTACAAAACAAAACACATTACACTATTTTATGATTAATTTTATCTATAGTTGGTCCTATCAAGTAGGGTCCAATAATAATTTTCTTGAAGCATCAAGGTCGTGCAACTATGCTGCCTAATATCTAATTACAATCATGTGACTACAAAACAAAACACATTCTTTCAAAATCCTATGTTGGTTAAGATCTTGATTGCCACCTAACTGGTGTTATTTGATTCAGGTCCAATTGGTTAATCATTAATTTCAAAGTTAGATATGTGAACGAAAAAGTTGTTAGCCTTAATGAACCATATAATGTTTGCCGGATTATGTTACTTTCTTAATTTTATGACTCTGCAGGTCAGTTGGAATTAGGTCCTATCAATCTAAATTCGACCAAAATCAGTTATATTAACTCGGATTTGGAGTGTAATTATGTTCCCAATCCAAATCTAAATTCGACCAAAATCAGTAGTTTTATACATTTCTTAATGTACATATCATATATTGATAGGAGGTGATTGGTCCACATAATCTCCATAGAACAAGAATAGCACTATATTGTTTTTCAAATGCTTATTGTACTATATGCTAGGGCATTGGTTGGTGGTACTGTATACTTTTCGGTAGGGGTCGCTTTCAAGTCTTGCTACAACTTTTTTGTTAATATTATGCACTAACAATGGTTGTTGTTAATCCGTAGAACATGACAACCCCAGAGCATGGGATGGCTGAAAAGGAAACAATTGTTCCTAGCCCGTTTCAATCAACATCAGGCTCATGTACGAATCATACTGTTGATGTCACAGAAACAGAAGGAACTACTAATATGGAGGAAGAAGAAGAAGAAGGAGGTGAGGGGGAAGCATTTCAGAAGAGGAAGAGAAAGAGAACGTCTAAGGTATGGGATGACTTTATTGAAGTTGAATTGCGAGATGGTACTAAAAAAGCAGAATGTAAGTGGTGCAAAAATCGCCTTACTATGTCCAAGGGAGGGGCTACCACACACTTGTTAAGGCACCTCCCTAATTGTCCTGTTAAGAAACTTATTGACTCAAAACAACGTAAAATAACTACTACTAGCATTGGACCTGACACAAATTCTGTTGTGAACTTTAAGTATGATCATGCAAAAATGAGAGAGTCACTTGCACATATGGTACTCATCATGGAGTTACCATTCACTTTTGTGGAGCATGACATGTTTAATATGTTCTGTCGCACTGGTATGCCACAATGGCAAAGGATTTCACGCAAACTGGCAAAGAAGGATTGTGTAAATAGTTATGAGATTGAGAAAAAGAAAATCAAGACTTTGTTAACACATGTTTCTAAAATTAGTATCACTACTGATATGTGGAGGTCTAATGCTCAGACCGTTGAGTACATGGTCATTACAGGGCACTTTATCCATGATTGGAATTTACATAAACGCATCTTGAATTTTATTCATGTGCCTCCACCAATTTCTGGAGTTGTAGTTGCTGATTCTATTTACAAATGTCTTGTGGAATGGGGAATTGAAGAAAAGGTGACTAGTGTAACAGTTGATAATGCAAAGTACAATGACGTGGCTTTGAGAGTCTTAAAAGACAATTTTGCATCGAAAAACAAGTTGGCCTTAGATGGTAAGCTATTTCATGTGCGTTGTACTGCACATATAGTTAACCTTTTAGTTCAAGAGGGACTCAAAGAGATTGGAAATATCATTGATAATGTTCGTAAGAGTGTGAAATATGTGGTTCTTACAGAAGTTCGTCTTGCAAAGTTTAGTGAAATTAAGAAGCAATTGGGCTTGTCTAATAAAAAATTGGTCTTAGATTGTTCAACCCGTTGGAATTCCACTTATTTAATGTTAGCCACTGCTTTAGAGTTCAAAGAAGTTTTTCCAAGATATCAAGAGAGAGACCCTGGCTACACATTTCTTCCAACTCATGATGAATGGGTAAAGGTTGAAAAAGTGTGTGAATTCTTAGAAGTTTTTAATGACGTCACAAATATTATTTCAGGTTCAGATTATCCTACTTCAAATTTGTTTCTTACAGAAGTATGGAGGATAAAAGAAGTGTTAAATGATAAGATGGTTGATGATAATGATTTTATAAAAGCTATGGCTTTGAGGATGGATGTAAAGTTTGACAAGTATTGGGGTGAATGTAATTTGTTGATGGCGATAGGTGCTTTTTTTGATCCAAGGTATAAGATGATGTTGGTGAATTATGCTTTTCATGAAGTCTATCCCGAGGAAGAAGCAACTTACAATGTTAGTAGGGTTAAAGATGCTTTATTTGAGCTTTACAATGAATATGCCTCTAACCATCTAACAAGTAATATTGCAGCTACACTAGGGAGTGATCAACAGGTTGGGTCTTCTAATAGCACTACTATCCGTGGGAAAATTTCAGGTAAGTTAAGGTATGATTCCTATGTTAGGAAAGTTGATATTGTTCAACCATCAAAGTCAGAATTGGATGTATACTTGGAAGAAAATGTTTATATTTGTAATGGTAGTGCGGCTGAACATTTCGATGCTCTGGACTGGTGGAAAACAAACGAGCTTAAGTTTCGTATTTTATCGAAGATGGCAAACGATATTCTGTCTATTCCTATTACTTCAGTGGCTTCTGAGTCAGCCTTTAGTGCTGGTGGTAGGGTTATTGACTCATATCGTGCGTCTTTAAAGCCGAATACTGTGCAAGTATTGTTATGTGGAGCTGATTGGGCACGTCATTCTCGTGGGATAAAAAAATTTTCAAAGGTAAACTTCTTCTTTTTTTTTTTTTTTTACATTTACACGTTCTTCTATATTTTTTGGTTATTCATGAATATATTTTTAATGGAATCTCTTCTATTTTTTTATTTTTTTTTTTGCAGAAAGAACTAGAACAATACACTAAGGATTACACTTTACCTTAGTGTATGATGAAACAAGTGGAGAAGGAAAAAGTGGGAGGAAGTGATTATGGAGCTGCTGTTCTTAGTTTTTATTATTTTTCTTTTTCTTTTGTCTAATCTTGTTTAATGAATTGTTCCCTTTCCAGTAGTTTGACAATATTTAGCAGATTAGCATTGCTTATCTAGTAGATTGCTTTGATCGACTGTTAACTAAGAACTATATTGTAGTATTATGTCTTTTGGAGGATTCTTATGACTTGCTCCTGGAAAACTTTTACCAATGTTTTACAGGTTTTTACAAGCATGAAAGAAGGCATTGATTTATGGTTTTGTGATATCATTACTTTACTTCCGCAGGTCTCAGGCTGAAAAAGAAAAGCCAATTTATTTTTCATGATGTGCCCATTCTGTTTGTTTTCTTTGACACTGATTATTTTAAGATATGGGTTCCTAAAGTTGAGTTGTGATTGTGAATCTTTCCAAGAGGCCAATTTATTTTTCATGATGTGCCAATTAATTTTAAGATATGTTTTCTCTTGTTTGTGAGTTGTGAATCTTGTCAAGAGGCCAAACTTGAAAGTTGGAATTCATGGTTTTTTACTTTTTTTATTAATGAAATAGACTAAAAGTCCATTTGTCCAGTTGAAAAATTGAAACACTGACTATTGCATTCGAGCCGAGCTCATAATCGAGCATGATCTCGAGCTCGAGCTCGAGCTTGAGCTCGAGCTTGGTTTGTTAAGCTTAATCGAGCGAGCTCGAGCCGAGCTCGATCTTGATCATTTTTAAACGAGCCGAGCTCGAGCTTGTTCGTTAAGATTATATACGAGCTCGAGCCGAGCTTGAGCAAACCCTTACCAAATCGAGCCGAGCCTAAGCTCGATTAAGCTCGGCTCGGCTCGGCTCGAGTACACCCCTAACTGTGTGTATGTATCTTAGTGACACCTAATAAAAATGTTGAAGTAGCGTGTACGGGTAGTTAGTATGTTAAGTAGTGTGCTTAACATAGAAATTTAGTGCCTGGGGTCATGGGTACCCATTGGGCTAATCATTTGTCACATTAGAATACATTTTTGGGTCCATATAAAGCCTTTTTGTGAGGCCTTTAGATAAAAAAAATGGGATTCACATGTTTGTGTGTGTTTTATTTATAAGTGTTGTGTGTGAAATATATATACACATATATCAAACCCTAGCCCCCATTTAACAAAAAAAAAAAAAAAAGGGAAGAGGAGAGAAGAAACTAGAGAACAGACGTATGTGAGAGAGAGAGAGAGGGAAGAAGAAGAAGAAGAAGAAGAAGAAGAAGAGAGGAACCTCAACCTTTGGTTTGTGTAATCATCATCAACCTTGAAGCCCTAAATTGGTGAGTTAACTTGTTATTTTCTTTCAATCTCGTTTGATTGAAATTTAAATAGATAGAATATTAAATTAGCATGGTTATGGATTATGAGATTTAAGTATTTTTTTTTACAATGATTGAAGTTGTGATTTGAGATTTATAGATGAGCATTGGATATGCATTTGAGCAATTATTCAATTTTCGGATTTGGGGTTTTCACGGATCAGATTTGAGTAGAAAATTCATAATAAATCATACGTTATAGTTTTCATGATTCTATTTGCATAGGCCTGTAGGAAACGCAATTCTGGACAACTTTCGTCTAATAGTGTTTTTCCCAATTCTGCACTGTTTGGGCAGAAAACGCATATTGCAGTAGTAGTTTATGAAAGTTAAAATAAGCGTATTTGCTACATCATATTTTTGTGTGATTTCGTGCTCGTTAATATGAATTAATTTGTTTGTACTTAGAGAGATATGAGTTCTCATGTATAGTTGAACTTTGTGACATTGTGACTGTGTGATTTTGTGTGGGTTATGAATCCTGTGTGAACATGTAGTTGTTAATATGATGTTAACGGATATTTGATTTGAGATACATGAATCTCTTACAAAATTGAGTTTTGTGAAAAATGTGAATGGTTGAACGTTAGAAAAGTTCTTAGAGTTCACCACTGCACCTTATGATTTTAGGCGGCGACTTCGTGGATGATCCGTCCTTGTGTGATTAGACGGCGACTACGTGGATGACCCGTTCTTGTGTGATTAGACGGCGACTACGTGGATGACCCGTCTCTTCATTTTTAAGCCTTATACCCGGCTTGTTGGTCTATTTCATGTGTATTTAGACATTGTTTTATTGACGTCAAGAACGTAAGGACTAGCCTTTCGGTGGATACTCAAATCTCAGTGATACCCCATGGAAGTTGGGACCGGAGTGGGAGTTAGTATTACGCTAGGAGACACATGGTATATATGTGTAGGCTGAACCATGGATGGGTGGCCGAGGTGGTGAACATAAGGTGTAATTTGGATCGAATATTATGTGTTTTTTTTTTATTTGCGGATTTACAGTTGTAATGTAGTTTATGATTTTCAGTTATATGAAATTCTAGGAATTGGTAGTCGTGTAGTTTTCAGGATTTTAAATAATTTTGGTGTTGTGCCCGTTAGCTGAAACCTAGCATTCTATGTGTAACGTACCATTTTTGGGATCGTAATAATTTGAAAATAAACTGGACCAGATTAGTAAATTGAATATTTTGGATACTTGGATTCATAGTTTATGGCCGTTGCGCGTAAACTGAAGTAAAACGACGATTCGAACAACTTTCGTGTTTTACACTTTTTCTAAAAACGTCATCTTGACACTATTATCATCGATTTTCAGAATCTGTTGAACATCGTCTATGTAAGAGCTGAATTTTAATAATTAATTTCTGAATTATCTATTTAGAATTTATGAACGAGGACGCGTGTCATTCTTTCAAAATTTTATTCTTGACATTTTTCGTGGTTTAAGTTTTGTCTAATTCAAGTTCTTTGTTAGAGATAAAATCATTTTAATTAATAACACCTTATTATTGGCTTATATTATTGTGTTAAGTTCTATTTGTACAGGATGGTAGGCCTACTAATGGTTTGCAAGTATCGGCCTACCATAGTTAAGAAAGGTAAGTATTTAATTGTTTTTATTCGGGCAAGAAGCTACTTGCCACCACATAAACGGAAACTACTCTATTGTCCAGATATGTGTGTGGAACTACCTGTCTTTGCCCAAGAATGTTGTAGTATGATTTGTAGTCTACGGGTTCAAGTTGGATCCCTAAGACTTGTGTTTTGTTTAACTCATATCAGTCATGTGACTGACCCGAGTGTGTTATGCATTCGGGTGCGTTTCTGTTTGAAACGTAGTCGGATGACATGTGCAGGATAGTATAGTTGGAGTTCATTGTGGAGCAGCCGATCTATTCGTGAAGTTGAAGATACCTTCTTTTTATTATTTAATTACTATATGATACTCTTTTTTTTTAGTTGGCATTGTGAGCCATGGTTGAGAACTTGTATTAGATATAGTTATATTTCATTTGTATTATTGGACTTTTGGGGACGTTTATAGCAGATCTGACCTGAGATAGTGTAGTGTTGAAATTATTCCGTTTATTATTATAACTAGATACTTTTATTGTGATTCGATGGAGGAAATTATATTATTTTTATGTAAAGGGAAACGTTTGGTTTTCATTTTGTAATAAATGAGAATGGAGAAAATTCGAAACGTGGATTTTTCTTGTAATGTTTTTGGGAATGAGTTTGATAATAAATGAGTTTTGTTTAAATAGAAATCATGTGGTTTATGAAAGCAATTAAATTCAGTTTATCTTAAAATTGTCTTTTAAAATTGGGTATAGGTTGTCACCCTTGAATTTTTAGGCAGTTGAATATTGATTAGGGTATGCACTTGATTGAATATTTGTCTTTCCAAAAATCGGATCATGACAGTTTGATTAATAAGGAGAATGGTGAGAAAAGAAAATAAGTTGAGAAATAAATTAAATATTTTGAATTTTGTGAGTCATTTTTTTTTTATTATTATTTTTATTAGCTTACCATAATATTTTAAAATTTTGTACGAGTAACATTTAATGTTATCCAAACAAACACAAAAATAGTTTTTCATTTTTTCTTTTTATTTTCCTACTCTAAATTCACAAATCAATCAGAGCTTAATGAGGTTGCAAACAGCACTTTTCTAGTCCATAAATTTTTACGCTGTAGCATATATATAGGTCTTTACATTTGTGTGTCTGTGTTTTTACACTATTTTGTGTGTGAATGCCAATCCTCTTCACATTTATAACCACGGAACCAACTTTATTTTGATATACCATGTCATGTATACACTAGCAACTAGGACCAGATCTGGTGGTGGTGGTGGTGGTGGAGTATTTCTCAAGGCAAGGCATGCTAATTAGAGCACCTCCTTGTCTCTTTGTATCATCAAATACTTGAGTATGTGAGACCCCAATAGTAACTTCGGAGAAACTGATGATATTGGCATGTTCAAAGCTCCCAATTAAAGGGGCCATTAAAGAGACTTCACATGAAACATTGTTCATTTGTTTGGAACAAAGTATGGTCCTATCTGTCTTCGATCACTTGTATTTACATACTACCTCCGTCCTATTTTATGTGTCCATCTTGGGGAATCCAACTATTTAAGGGGACAAAAAGAATCTACACCTACTTTCCACAATTGCCCATAATCATTGCACTTTTTTTTTTTTATTTTGTTTTGGTATTAATTGCAAGGAAGGGTAGTTGGGAAAACTAAGTAAAATTTATGTACTAATTTAGGAAAGTGGACAACAATTTTGGGACATCCCAAAAAGGAAAGATGGACACATAAAATGGGACGGAGGGAGTATTAATCAACCAATAAAACACACAAAATATATAGCTTTAGAAAGAGACAAAGTGGTTCCTTCCCCATCACGTGTCCTTCCCCGCATGCGACCTTTGCCTCGGTGAGGACCAACTTTTTCTCAAACTCACTAATTGGAACATTAAAGCACTTTTGTCATATTTGGGGACCATAAACTCCAAAAGTTCAAATAAATTGATTGGCAAAACAGCTTCTGCAGCGCAATCACAAAAAATGTGTGTCCGTTGTAAAAATTTATGATTGGCTTAAAACTATCTTGGACATATTAAATATTTTCTCCAGAAGCACATACTTACCGTACCCGGAATCTAACAACCCAAGAGAAATGCCCGTATGAGTGGAATGTGAGAACCTCTCCACCATACACAACATGGTACAATCACAGTAACATCAAAATTATTTTTCGGCCCTAGATCCCAACCTGGCTTTGATACCACTTGTTGGGAATTTGGTTCCACTTGTTAAATTCCCAACAATATTTTAGTCACAAAGAAGCTTTTCACGATTAAATTACAAAAGAAAAAAGTTATTGCCAAACAGGCCTACGTAAATAGAGCTTTCTCTGTTTGTGTGTCCTGTGTGTGAGGTTTTGTGAGATTATGACTTTATTAATAAGTCGTAATATTATTGTTATCAAATCTCTATCATAAATTTGATTTCCAACACACATGACGTGGAATCACATAAAACAACTTTCAATAAAATCAAAAATTAAATGGTATTGTTGAAATTTGGCTTGCTTTCGTCCAGGGCTGACCTTGACATAAATATCTGGTTTTTGTGAGAACCAATGTTATGTTAATTTTTTTATAAAGAACCATATATGTAAATGATTTCTTAAACTGGACACAAACTCTTAAAAGAATCAATTTATTGTTTTACCAAACAGCTTCTAATGATCAAGAAATCTAAGTAATAAACTGTCTTTCAATCGGATGCGTATATGCCACTTGTAAGTGAGGCTACAAATAAAGGGTCTTAGAATGGTGTGCGTGTCTATAGTTTCTGTCTTCTCTATATATTGAACCTTTTTATCATTGATGATTTTGGAAGTATCTCTTTGTCTTAAAGCAAAATACATGTGATTATGTGAATGATTACAAATGATTACATGATTAGAACTGTACTGAAATAGCTATTGCATTGGAAACATCCATTACTTTTTTGAGACCTGCAATTGCTCAACACTATTCATAATTCATTTTGTTTCTTCCTTTTTTTTTTTTTTTCTTAATTTTCTATTTCTCCTGTGGAAATGTTAACTGATAGATTATTATGTACATTTTGTAATATTTAGGTGGTATTGTCCCGCTAGGGAAAGAACATTTTGGGAACATAAATATATACTGTTTAAGAGCGCATAAATTAAAACAGGACTTTTTAAGTCATACTATATAATTGTTAATGTTGAAAGGTTGGATTATATTGTTGATCAGCTCATTTTCTAATTAACCGTTTAAACTTTTAAAACAACTGATGTCTTACCAGTGTATCACTTTTTGAGAGGTTTCATGTTTGAGTCTCTACTCTCATGCACTTTAGTGTGCATATTTGCACTTTATTATTTGTCTCTACATGATAGAATTTAGTTTGGTGGCACTCCATGAGCGAGATCGGTACGCACGCGAGATAGGGTGTTGAAGATTGGTATACATTGTTAACAGCTTAAGCTTTGGGGGCCGGCATTGGTAACTTAAAAGTTTCTCTATTTGATTTTCATCGAGGCAAACATGAATGAAAGAAAAATGCTTAAAGAATATATTTGGATCAAACACGAACTTTTATAAGATGCATCTACTAAACACTTATAACACTAGAACTTGGTTATTCATGATCAGAATAAGATCGATTTTTTAAACTTATCATGCCGTAATAGCCTAATAGCTAGGGATCAATATGTAGCAACATCGATCTTTACATTAAAGTTGTCCAATGTTTAATTCTTTTGGCGAAGCTCAAATATATGCAATTGACTCAGTTTTTGCGATTGAATTGTAGAACTTGATTAAGTTGATATACCAAACATTTGCTTTCATTTTGGAGTTCTAGCTATAATCATTAATTGACTCTAAAAAACTGCTGCAAAAGACACCAAAGTTTACCAATTCAGGCAAGTTAATACATACTCCGTAATACACTTGGCATAAATTTTGTGTGTACGCAAAAAGAGTGGTTATGTACTTGCTTTTTTTTTTCTTTTTCTTTTTTTTTAATACGAGGATAAATTCCTTCTGTCTGTTCTTCGCTACTTCGGGATCGATATTTATTGTCGTTTTTATCCGAGTAAAACAAAGGGCAAAACCCCGGACACGTGCACTAGCCCCACAACACACGCACCAGGTAAATTAAGAAAGCAAGTTAGTGATATGATCTGAATTCATACTAAGCTGGACATTTTTAATTTAAAGTCCTCCTTGAAGTCCATCCCTTCAATTATCTTACACGTGCCCAAGGAATTTTTCGAATCCCTAGTCTCCTTAAGAGACCAAAAATTTTAACCACAACCACTTTTACTTATATAAAATTTTGAACCCTCAAACAAAATGGTATAACACCTCTGTTGAGACTTGTTTCCACTTCCGCTAGGTGGTCGTGGTTAAGAGTGGTTATGTACTGTGTGTGCATACAGTCCATGTGGGTATAATGAGAAAAATGTTGGTAATAAGAAGTGGTTGACTAAAGTGATTGGTCCACACCTCAACAAAATCGGTTGCTTCTCAAGTACTCATATTGACTACATGTGGACTGAGAGAGTTAACGTTTTTCTTTTTTCTTTCACAGTTCACTATTTGACAAAGAGAACTCTGCAACAAAACCCCTTGCCCTTTTTCCAACAACTCGATGGCCATAATGTTTGGTTAGGATTAATGTCCGTGCCCCTCTCTCTCTCTCTCTCTCTCTCTCTAGGATTAATGTACGTGCCCCTCTCTCTCTCTCTCCAGAGTCCAGATGCACCTTTGTACGTATGCAAGTAGTTAATGGTAAATAGGAACTCAGTAGTGACTCCATTTTATAATCTTCTTTACACTATTGGTGGCAATTGGCTGTTTGTTTGATGCCATTGTATGGCCCAGTCAGTGTGACAGAATCTTTCCAAATGTAAATATAAGGACATTTTGATTGGTAAAAAGTGGATCTGTAGCATCCACAAGCCCATTAATATGTATCCCGGCAAACTAAATTTATGTTGGTTTTTTTTTTTTTTTTTTTACTTCAAAGAAATAGAATATGGACATAATTTTCATACAAATAATGTAATCCACGTTGCAACTAAAATAAAAACAAACACATATTTATCAGGTGCTTCTTTAGTAGTTAATTACCTTTTTTTTCCAGTATGTCACTCTTTTACTTTATGTAATGTGTGAGGGAAGAAATTGTAATGCAGCTAAGAAAATACGTTTTTTTTTTCTTTTCTTTTTTCTCTATTTTCAAGATGCAAGATTTTTTATCTTTTATTTTTTAAAAAAAGTGAGTAATTTAATTTTTTTTGGTCACACTTATTGAGGGTTCAAACGTTTATAATTGAACTAGATACATAAATAACATTTCCGTAAAAGAGACATTTATTAGAGCATTCACAATGTTGTAGTTTTTTTTTTTTTTTTATCGAAAAAGATGAAAATTGCATTACGTAGCAGTGGAATCAAGCATAACAAACTGAGCAACTTGGGGAGGGTACTCCTCAAGCCAGACTCTCAAACATTTGAAAACCTTAGCATGTTTAGCAAGTTCATGGGCAACCATATTTCCTTCACGCCTAACGTGTAGAAATTTAACATCAACAAACCCAGTGAAAAAACGAACCGTGTCCTCAATGATGTGACCGTACGGGGCAAAAGTGTAGTCATCCTGGTTGAGATGATTAACAAGCGTTAACGAGTCCGATTCCACACTGAAATCACGAAAACCCGCCTCGATCGCAATAATTGTAGCTCTCCGAAAAGCTAAGCACTCGACTGTTAAAGCATCCACCAATCCAGGGAGGAATTCCGAAAAGGCAAGAAGTACACTGCCATCCTCATCGCGGAGAACACCACCCAACCCCACACCATTAAGCTCTCGGAACACAGCTCCATCCACATTCAGCTTCAAAGTACCACTGTTTGGGGGCCTCCATCTACCATGTGACGGGGCACGAACAACACGATCAACAGGAGGGGCATTCGATGAACTACGATCCAAGGCACTATTAACTTCCGCCAAATAAGAACTCACCCAATCAGCCACCACCGCAGCCTCTCGGCGCACTCCCTCCATAACCCACTTATTACGATCATTCCAAATAACCCAAGCGCAAATAAGAAATTTTTGAGCTACTGACTGATCCCCCAACCCAAGGATAAAATCAAGCCAATCATCAAACCGATAGCGCAGCCCGCGGCTGTGGAATCCAGGGCTAAAAGCACGACTCCACAAATCTTTTGCTCTTTGACAACCCACCAAAACATGATTAATAGATTCAACCTCATCTCCACAAGTCAAGCAACTCCCCAAATCGGTTACACGTCTCCATTTTAGGATCTCCCCACACGGTAAATATTCGTGCACAGCATGCCATACAAAATGTTTCACCTTGCTTGGGACCTTAATCTCCCAGAGCTTACTCCACGGGAAGGAGTGAGACGATGAAGAGGAGGATCCTCCATTCCCCGGCTTCTTCGTTAAAGCAAGAAAATAAGCGGAACGAACAGTCAAAATACCCCGGGGGTGCCAATGCCAAATGAGACGATCCGGGCACCCCTCCCCAGCAAAGGGTATATTTAAAATTGCTTCGGCATCCTCAGCCCAAAAGAATGAACGAACCCGCTCTGCATCCCAAGAACCCGACAAAGGATCAATAAAGTCACTCACCCAACTATCACGAATATGAGAATGAAGCGGAGTAAACGGCTTGAAAGTGGAGGGCCGGGGCAACCAAGGGTCCAAACCAATTCTAATATTTCTGCCATTACCCACTCTCCATCGAAGACCCATACGAAGAAGCTTTAAAGAGCCCCAAATGCTGCGCCAAGTAAAAGACGGATAGTGACCCAAAGGGGCCTCCAAAAAATTTCCATGAGGAAAGTATTTTGCCTTATAAACTCTATGCACAAGAGCATCTGGATTATTTAAGATCCTCCAAGCTTGTTTAGCGAGCATTGCATCATTAAATGCATCAAAGTCACGAAAACCGAGACCACCAATATTCTTGGGTCTACACAGCCGCTCCCATTTTACCCAATGTATTTTGCGCTTATCACCTCGCTTTCCCCACCAAAAGCTAGCCACCAAACGAGAAATATCCAAATACACTAAGGTTGGCAACTTAAAGCATGACATGGCATAAGTCGGGATAGCTTGAGCAACCGCCTTAATGAGTACCGCTCTCCCGCCCCGAGACAAGACCTTTTCCTTCCAACCATGAACCTTCTTATCAATCCGGGTCTTAATCGTTTGAAAAATAGATCTCTTGTTCCGTCCAACAAACGACGGGAGGCCTAAATACTTATTGTAGGGGGGCAAATCTTGGACCCCAAGCAGCGTTCGGAGAAAATGGGCATCCTAATAGTGTAAGTGGTCAAACGGTGAAAGATTCAAGGGTATATATATATATATATATATTTTGCCACAAGAAAGAAAACATAAATAAATAAACTAGCTTACTCCAAGGGAAGGCAATGACGATACAGTCCGCCATTAGAGTCACGATAAAAATTTTTGGGCTTGGCCAGAGTGACAAACGGGGCAAGTTGGTCCATCTCCAAGATTATGTAGCCTTCCGCAAGGCCTTTTGGGGATGCTATTGGGTCTCTTCCGCGATAAGCGTAATGGACGACCGACCGAACAATTTTTCTTCAACTGTACGTTTTGACACTAAAATAGTTTTTCCTTAGTCGTTCGACACCAAACATTTTTTCCTGTCATTTCTCTACCAAACGACTAAATCCCATGAGACTATTTTTTTCTTTCCTTCTATAAATACAAATCCATCCCTCCATGACATATTCTCAGTTTTTCACCCTATTATGTTTCTACTTCAAAATTAAATTATCCAATCATGAATCGATTATTTAGCAAAATTATATACAGCAATAAAAAATAAAAAGAAGAAGGGAAGTTAATGGTTTTTTGGAATGGAACAATTGAAAAACAACTGTTTGGTGGTCTCAAATAGCCCAGAGTCGACCGTTTAAATATCAAAATTCAACTGATTGGGACTATTCTATTACCCTACGGAACTTAAGTTTATCATAAGCTTCATACCATTGCATTTCTTTCAACTTACATCTACCCTAAGTTGTGATACTGTGGATTGGTCTTATGGAAGGTCATAGAAAATCATGAGTAATGTTGTGCTTCTCAATTTATGTATACCAAATGGTTCCCAAACACATGAGGTATTTTATTTACTTGATTTTGATTGGAATATACTGAGGTAGTCTTACCATTATGAGTAATGCTACGGATCCACACGTGACCCACCGGAATCAAGAGTCAAGATATATTAGGTGTTTAACTAGGCATGGATTTAGATGTAGGTGTAGCAATTTTGTACCATTATTGAAATAGGAGTAATGCTATGCTTCCTAAATTTTTTTTCTTTTCAAAAGTACATCCCAAATGATGTGGCAGTGGGGCCGGATTTATTATAGTGGGACCACTTGAATTTTGATTGGAAGTTATTTATTTGACCCCCCTGCCACATAATTTGGAATGTACTTTTGGAAAAAAAATTTGGGAAGCATAGCATTACTCTTGAAAGAGTAATTTTATGCTTTCCAAATCCACATCTCAAATGATGTGATAATGATCCCATTGAATTTTGATTGGAGGATGTTGAAGTAACCCCATAGTGGTTCAAATGGCACATCATTTGAGATGTGAATTTAAAAAGCATCACATTACTATTATTAAAAAAAAAAAATAGTCATATTGCCACGTGTGTTTTGAGACCATTTGGAAAGCAAATCATTACTCTTAAATTATTGAGTAATGCTACACTTACAACCTTTTCTATTTTTTATAACCGTGGGTGTCCGGGCCAGCTTGCGCGCACCTCGACTAATCCCATGAGACCAGGGCGTCTGGGTGAATCACCTGTGGCCACCACCTTGAGATTCGAACTTGAGACCTCTGGATATAACACCCAAAGGCTTTGTCATTCGGCCACAAAAAAAAAAAATTTAACTTAATGTTTTTAGTATATTTTTGACAATTTTTTTAATTAAGTGGTATATTATCAAATACATTAAAAAAATTAAATGATAAAAATTTTCATTTTTACTACTTAATTAGGTTATCAAACACACCCTCAGTCACCAATCTCAAAGTCAAAACACATTTTTAACCGTTGTTAAAAACATTTTTTTAAGCGTGATGAAGTTATTTCATCCCACCAACCATCCCAATAACGTGACCAATAACGTGACCCTTCACACCTTCGCACAATGCTTGGCATACACTTTAAATCACACTCTTATTTTATGTACTTTGTGTTACATAAAAGTGTAAAAAATTTTAAATAGCACAAAATACATATATTTAAAGCATAAGATGTAATTTAGAGTATAATTTGAAATGTGTGTCAAGGACTTTTTTTCCCACTGGCCGCTCACTTCTTTCATTTTTTCTCTTCCCCTCTCGACTTTCGTGCCTATATAGAGAGAGAAACTTTTACTATACCAAAAAACAGCGAGAGCACAGTGCGTGCACACACATTTTTAGAGAGAGAAACTACTTGCTCTGCCTGAAATGATGGTGTTCGGCCACTCAGGCGCCGGCAAACAGGTGTTTCCGGTGGACTACGAAGCGGAGGTCTCGCAACGCCTCCTCGAAGCTTCACACTGCGGCGATCTGAAGTCAGCTCTCGAGTGCGTTTCCGATCAGTTCGTCGACGTTAACTTTATAGGCGCGGTTTGCTTGAAGGTTCGAAAGGCGGAGGTGCTGTGTAGCGATGAATCCGCGATCGAAGTTCGAGTGGAGTGTGAGGAGTTCAAAACTGATGTTACGCCTTTGTTCCTCGCCGTTCATTCTGGAAACGTTCCGCTCGTGAAGAAGCTACTGGTAAATGTGATTGAACTTTTTTATTCTTAGACTCAGCATAAAGCTAAGTTTGTGCGACATTGTTGAAGTGTTTGCTTTGTTCTTCGTGAGTTCGTTTTGTGCAATATGGTGAATTTTATTCGGTTTGGAGCCTGTTCTTCTTTCTAATTCATCTCATGTTGCCTATATTTCATATATTTAGGTGATTTTTTTTTTTTTTTTGAAATCTTTGAATAAGTTAATTGCTTTAGTTTGGGAGTAGTATTCAGACTATTGATTTAGCTTCCTGCTTATTGTTTGGATCAGAATGTAGTTACGACTCTTTTTTTTTCCCCCTTTTTGTTTACTTGCGGAACAATGAGAACTTTCGTGGCGTGAGTAGCTATATTGTCTATTTGTCTTGTTGTTTTAGTTCCAAATCACCTTAATATTGTCATTCGAGTAATGCTAGGTACACCTAAAAGGATACCTAAATTATCCAACTGCTGATGCGTCATGTCATTTTGGAAAATAATTCAAATTTTTTTTGGTAACTGATGAATGATTTTAGAAATCCACCACAGCAGGTGAATAGTTTAGGTATCCCGTTTAGGTGCACCTAGCATTACTCGTTGTCATTCTCTTCCAATTTTTTTCTTTTCTGGAATTTGTTTATCTATGTTTAGTTCCGCTTTACCTCTTAACTTCATTTAAATCATTTGATCAATAGGGCCTTCTGAAATTTGAGATGTCGATAAAATAACATTCTTGGTTTCCAACTCATCTGCATAATTAGTTAATTACTTGAACTTGCTCACACAGTGGCCTCTTTAGGTCTCTTTAGTCGTACCAGAGTCATGGGTCTCTATACTTTAAAGGAAAACATTTGCTTTTATGAAGAACCATGTAGCTTTTAGTAGAGAATGTTTTTGATTTGTGGCGGCATTTTACTTGAAATTAAAGTTTTTATTCCCCATTTGTTAATGTGATTTGTCTTTTCTTTTCATCCCTGAGGTCCCATATTTATTTGTGGATGCTTTCTTTAAAGTCAAGATTCCACGATGACATTCTCGAATCCTGGAAGAGGAAAAAAAAAAGAGAAAAAATATTCCAAGATGATTCATAGTCTAGGTATCTTTTTCAGCTCGGATTGAATTTATCTCTGTTAATAACATATAAATTATTACATTCCATAAACGCTGAATTTTACGCTAAATTTTCATTTAGCACTGGCTATAAAGATCTAAATATTTTCTTATTTTGTAATTAGGTCTTATAATTCCTTTGTGCGAGTGTAAAAGTTCTGTGTCTACTTAAACTATGACTTTTTTGTGTGTGTTAAACTTGCTGCTCTCAGCTGCTAAGTTTGAGAGTGTGGTTTGATTTTGCTGTTAAGTTGCTAGTTAATCCAAAAGCTTAAGCTATTAGAAAATGGGCTCAACAGCGTATATTAAGCTTCAACATTTGCAATTTTTTTCTTGTTTACTTAATAATGCAACTAATAATGATCTAATTGCACCGCTACACGAGGGAACTCAACCTTCAAATCACTCACTATTTGGGTTCCGGCCCTCTTTGTCTATGGATTTTTCTTTTTTCTTTTTTTGGATACTGCATTTGGCAGTTGTAGTAGATGCAATTTTTTTTTAACATTCTAAATTACTTGTGAAATTAATTGACTGTAGGAGATAAAGAACAGGACTTTAGAAACTATTATAGAGAAAAACTTACATTTATTTTTATATTGGCAGCAAGGCCCACGAATTGTCTCTTACTGCTGACCAGGGTCTCAAGCAGTAAATAGCAGCATGCATTTAATGACCTTCCATGCATTGCTTAATGAAAAAATTCCATGCTCAATTGTCTGTCACATCAGTTCTGTTCCCCTTTTTAACTGTATGTGGCCATGAACACCTGTCCTCAATGAACAATGGAGTTCACTTGGGTACCCAATGGTGGTTTTGTTGTATATACAACATACCACTAAGACACTTGTCAACCATTGATTGGAGGATAAGTGTACAAAAGTCAAATAGTGATGGGTATTTAATGCTTACTGACATGCATTAAATGGGGGCAACCGGTTATCACAGGTTGGTCATGTACTACACAATGTGTTTGTTCCTTGACCACAGATTATTGTTCCGTGGTCTTAAATGTTTGTTCCATCATCATCATAAGTTGTTTCATGACCATAAATGTTTGTTCCAAAAATTGTATGCTCTCTTAGATTCTGAAACAAATATTTTGCGATTATGAAACAATCATATATGGTTATGGAACAAAATTTTGAATTAAGAACTTACTTCTGAAACTTTGTTTCTTCATTTTCATAAGTTGTTTCGTGACCATAAAAGTTTGTTAAAAAAATTGTAGGTTCTGTTACATTGTGAAACAAATATTTTATGATTACGAAACAATTATAGATGGTTATGGAACAGAATTTGTAAGAAAGAACTTACTTCTGAAATATTGTTTCTTCATCATCATAGATTGTTTCATGACCACAAATGTTTGTTCCAAAAATTGTAGGTTCAGTTAGATTCAGAAACAAATATTTTAAGATTACGAAACAATCATATATGGTTATGGAACAAAATTTTGAATTAAGAGCCTACTTCGTTTCTTCATTCTCATAAGTTGTTTCGTGACAATAAAGTTTATTCAAAAAATTGGAGGTTTTGTTAGATTCTGAAACAAATATTTAATGATTACAAACAATCATATATGGTTATGGAACAAAATTTTGAATTAAGAACTTACTTCTAAAACTTTGTTTATTCATCTTCATAAGTTGTTTCATGACCACAAACGTTTGTTCCAAAAAATTTAGGTTCTGTTAGATTCTGAAATAAATATTTTATGATTATGAAACAATCATATATGGTTATGGAACAAAATTTTGAATTAAGAACTTACTTCTGAAACTTTATTTCTTCATCACCATAAGTTGTTTGGTGACCATAAAAGTTTGTTAAAAAATTGTGGGTTCTGTTACATTATGAAGCAAATATTATATGATGACGAAACAATCATATATGGTTATGTAACAAATTTGTAAATCTGAGCTTACTCCTGAAACGTTGTTCCATCATCATCATAAGTAATTTCATGACCTTAAATGTTTATTCCAAAAATGTAGGTTCTGTTAGATTCAGAAACAAATATTTACGATTACGAAACAATCATATATGGTTATGGAACAAAATTTTGAATTACGAACTTACTTCTGAAACTTTGTTTCTTCATCACCAGAAGTTGTTTCATGACCATAAAAGTTTGTTCCAAAAATTGTAGGTTCTGTTAGATTCTGAAACAAATATTTCATGATTACGAAACAATCATTTATGGTTATGAAACAAATTTGTAAGTTTGGAACTTACTTCTAAAACTTTGTTCCATCATCATCATAAGTTGTTTCTGACCATAAATGTTTGTTCCAAAAATTGTAGGTTATCTTAGATTCTGAAACAAATATTTTATGATTATGAAACAATTATATATGGTTATGGAACAAAATTTTGAATTAAGAACTTACTTCTGAAACTTTGATTCTTCATCATTATAAGTTGTTTCGTGACCATAAAAGTTTGTTAAAAAAATTGTAGGTTCTGTTAGATTTTGAAACAAATATTTTATGATTACGAAACAATCATTTATGGTTATGAAACAAAATTTCTGAATATTTGTTTCTTCGTCATCATAAGTAGTTCTCGGACCATAAACGTTTGTTCTATAAATTGTAGGTTCTCTTAGATTCTGAAACAAATATTTTATGATTATGAAACAAATATTTATGGTTATGAAACAAAATTTTAAATTCAGAACTTACTTATGAAAATTTGTTTCTTCATCATCATAAGTTGTTCTGGGACCATAAACGTTTGTTCCATAAATTGTAGGTTCTCTTAGATTCTGAAACAAATATTTTATGATTATGAAACAAATATTTATGGTCATGAAACAAAATTTTAAATTCAGAACTTACTTCTGAAAATTTGTTTCTTCATCATCATAAGTTGTTCCCGGACCATAAACGTTTGTTTCAAAATTTGTAGGTTCCCTTAGATTCTGAAACAAATATTTTATGATTATGAAACAAATATTTTTGTTATGAAATAAAATTTTAAATTTCGAACATACTTCTAAAAATTTGTTTCTTCATCATCATAAGTTGTTCCCTGACCATAAACGTTCGTTCCAAAAATTGTAGGTTCTCTTAGATTCTAAAACATATATTTCACGATTATGAAACGATCATTTATGATTATGGAACAAAATTTCAACTACATGAAATTTCTTATTTCTAGGGGACAATTGCGGGTGGTTCATGTTCCAAAGGCAAGGGTGTGTATGTTGATTTAACGAATGATGAGGACTTCGATATTAATGGTGGAATCTATACAACTACAGATGAAGAAATAGAAAACTCATTGGGTGGGTTTCAATGCTCCATAGGTGGAGTTGCAAACAACATTGGTGCAACGAGTAACACTAATAACACAGAAGACTCATTTGGTGGGTTTCATTGCTCTGTAGGTGGAGTTGAACACAACATTGGTGCAACGAGTAACACTAATAACACAGAAGACTCATTTGGTTAGTTTCATTACTCTATAGGTGGAGTTGAAAACAACATTGGTATTGTTCTAAAGCGGGTTTCAGACAACAATATCATTTACAGAGGCAAAGACAGACTGAGAGAGCCACGGGTACTTACTAGAGTTGGATGTACTGCCACACTCCGTATCCGATTGATGAAGAATGGGTCAGAATATGAGGTGGTAGATTTTGTTAAAAATCATAATCATTCTCTAGTAGCAGTGCCTTGCGTGCCCTTTCTGTGGTCATATCGCAAAGTAAATTCTCTCGATAAAGCGCAAGTGAGTTCGATGCGTGCCGTTGGAATCAAACCAAGCAAGATTATGGACATAATGGTATGCTAGTCGGGCGGGTATGAAAATGTTGGTTTCCCCAAAAGGACCTATACAATCATGTTAACGTTGCACGAAAGGAAGAGTTAGTGATGGTGATGCCGATGCCACTTTGTGTTTGTTATGTGCTTTCAAAGACAAGGTTCCATCCTTCTTTTACAAGTACGATGTCGATGATGAAGGTTGCTTGTCCAAATTATTTTGGAGCGATGGAAGATCGCAATTGGAACACGTAACAGATGGAGACAAGGCGATGCGCAGAGTAATTCAGCAGATTCTCCCTTTATCACACCATCATTTATGTCAATGGCATATACAACGAAATGCTGTGACAAATATACATATCCAAGGCTTTGCTTCGAGATTCAACCACTGCATGACAAATAGGTGTTCACCAGAGGACTTTGAAACGGCATGGATGGCATTACTCGATGATTCAACTTCACAACAATAGATGGAGCACGTTCAATTTGGGCGGAGGCGTTTTTGAAAGAACATTTCTTCGTATATATGACAACCACGAGAGTAAAATGCGTCTTTATGAGTTTGTGAGAATTTACGAGAAAGCGTTAGATCGGCATCATAACAATGAGGCAAAGGCGCACAACGACACAGATCAAACAAAGCCCGTTTTGACAACAACTTTGCATCACCTAGAGAGACATGCTGCTGAGGATTCTAGGGTTGGGTTAAATAAAATTTTTGTTGTGGAGAGGATTCTATGGTTAGGTTATATAATTTTTTACTTATCAAAGTACGCATGTCCAATAGTGAGATTTAACGTGTTGTACTATCCCGAGGAGAGCAAATTTGAATGTTCGTGTTTACTTTTTGATGGGATGGGGATACCCTGCCGCCATATGACTATAGTAATGAAAGTTGAGCACATGCTGAAAATCCCCAAAAGTTGCATCTTGCAACGATGGCTAAAAACGGACAATAGTTCTATCGAATCCTCGTGCCTTAGACTACCAGAAGCTGAAACACAGACGGCACGCCTCACTGTTCTTAAGTCTAGTTGTAATGAGATGTCGTATTTTGCGTCCCTCACTATTGATAATATCTATACAAAGCTATGGTCAAATAGTTATCTCTCAAGCTCCCAAAAATTATGTGGACAACATGTCCTAATATAAAACTAACAAAAACTAAACCTCCAGATCCTGACTCAAAAGTCGTCAGCATCTGATCCTACTGCTGGTGCCTCATCCTCTGGTGCAATGTCCATCTCTACAGGTGGATCGGCTTCCACTGGCGCAGCAAGTCCTCCAACTACTACTGCTATCTTCTCAGGCTCTGCTAATGTAGTCCTATCAGCAGTCCATCTGGCTGTACAACAATCGCTGTTACCCACTCAACTGCCATATTGGCAATGGCTGCCATATGTAGTATAGGTCCTGCTGGTAGCTCAGGCATAATAGGTATCTTTGGTATGACTACTCCCTCCCTTAGGAACATCCTCTACTGCTATCTCCTCAGGCTCCATTACAACATCTTCCATACCCTTATCTCTTACTACCCCTATATCTTCCTCATCAACTAACTCTGGGTCCTCCTCTAGATCCTCCTCTGGCTCCTCATCATCATCGACGGGCTCAATGTCCTCTGCGGGATCCTCCTCTGAGTCAGCATCTACTACTTTTAAGAACTCTTACTATTCACCATTTTTAAGAACTCTTGCAAGCACCATACATCGCTCTCATATAATGACTAGTCTATGGACGCACCAATACTCTTGTTCACCGCTTCTTAAGAACTCTTACTGTTCACCGCTTTTAAGAACGCTTATGAGTATCGTCTGTTCATAATCCATATGTATTGGTACTCTTGTTCACCACATTATGCTTTTAAGAACTCTTGCGAGTACTCTTGTTCACCGCTTTTAAGAACGCCTCCAACGGCTTCTTCCCTCTCCTCAGTAGCTTAGTTATGATGTTTTCCCTGTTTTGGACATTTTGATAATAACCCAAACACCCCCTAGCACCCTCTGGCCATTCACTGTCTAGAACTGCTAGAGATGACGATGTTCGAGCGATCGAACCAAGTTCAATCGATCGAATTGCATGTTTCTTAATCGATCGAAATGACTTCAATCGATCGAGACCACTTTCACTTCAAGCGATCGAGCACACTTCGAGCGATCGAACTTCACTTTTCTCAATCGATCGAGGCGACTTCAATTGATCGAACCCAACAGAACATGGATGCTTCCTTTCAGTTTCTAATTCATAATACTTAGTTGAATAAATCGATGTTCCATGTTTCTATTATGCGATATAAAAGTTTTGGCCATGGAACAAACATTTGAGATGAATGAACTAGACTTGCATACCTAAGGAACAAAACTTAGAAATCCCGGATAAAATTTAGTGACTATGGAACAAAACTTTTTGGTCATGAAACAAATATTTAGGATGAAGGAACAAAACTTGATGATCATAAATCAAAATTTTATGGTCATGGAACACATATTTATGATGAAGGAATTAGACTTGCTTACCTTAGAAACAAAACTTAAAAATTTGGAACAAAAGTTTATGGTCATAGAACAAATATGTTATGATGAAAAAACAAAACTTTCTTGTCATGGAACAAATATTTAATATGAATGAACAAAACTTAATGATCATGTAACAAAACTTAGTGACTATGGAACAAAACTTTCTGGTAGTGAAACAAATATGTCTAATGAATGAACAAAATTTAGTGATCACGGAGCAAAACTTTCTGGCCATGGAATAAAAGTTTCTGTTGACAGGACAAATATTTATGATGAATGAACAAAACTTAATGATCATGAAATAAATATTTCTGTTCCTAGAGCAAACATTATGATAATGGAACGAATATTAATGATGAAGGAACTTAAGACTTAGCCATCATGGAACAAAAGTTCATGTTGAAAGAACAAAACTTTGTTATCATACAACAAAAATTTACGTTGAAGGAATAAGACTTAAAAAACATGGAACAAAAGTTTTCTGGTGTGTTTGATAATATTAATAAGATAATAATGATAGAAATAACAGAACTTTTTATGTCAGTTTTCAGCAAACTAGTGGGGATCAATGCAATGCCATGAATGATCTTTCCTTGCCATTTTTAATCGTCAAAGATCTTGTAGTCGATATTATTACTGAAAATTCCCGTGTGATCCTTAATATCACATATGTAAATGTCGTTATGAAAATCGTCACCAGCTATAGGAGTCAAGCTTTCCAAAATACCCACGACAAGATCTGCCAGCCAAGGGCCATTTTGGGGTTTTAATGTCTGGTTGGAATTCCACTATTCCATGTCTAGGTACCTACAGTTGACAACTTTCAACCAAAGGTTTTTCCGGAATGTATCGTCTTTGGTGGGCTCTTGTAAGGCCCTTCGGATATATTAATCATGATAATTACAGGTTATTGTAACCTTGAGTATCTTGATGGGTTTTACCAATACCACATCGGTACGGTAGTCACATCAAGTTTAAAATCCACTATATATAGGGCATAAGGAAGATGGAGTGTTATCGGTCTATGAAAGAGTTGTCACGTGATGGAACAAACATTTATGATGAAGGAACATAATTAATTTACCATAAAACAAATGTTTGGGATAAAGGAAACTAAGTGATGATGGAATAAAAGTTTTGGTCATAGAACAAATATTTAAGATGAAGGAAGTAGACTTGTATACCTTAGCTAGGGACAAAACTTCAAAATCTTGGACAAAATTTAGTGACCATAGAACAAAACTTTCTAGTCATAAAGAAAATATTTAGGATGAATGAACAAAACTTCGTAATCATGGAACAAACTTTAAGGTCATGGAACAAATATTTTATGATGAAAAAACAAAACTTTCTTGTCATAAAACAAATATTTATGATGAAGGAACAAAACTTAAAGATCATGTACCAAAACTTAGTGACTATGGAACAAAGATTTTTGATTGTGAAACAAATATTTATGATGAATGAACAAAACTTAGTGATCACGGAACAAAACTTTCTAGTCATAAAACAAGGTTTTTGTTCACAAAATAAATATTTATGATGAATGAACAAAACTTAATGATCATGGAATAAATGCTCTTTAGTCCGAATATTCACATTCACTCGGGCATGTCTAGCATTTTTTACCAAACCTCCCAAACAATCGGTCATGTAAAAAAATACACATTTTGGGTGCAAACAACTTTTAAATAGTTATTTTGTTTTTGAGTTTACTTATGTTTTCAATGTTGTAAACTTGCACCAAAATATTGTGATGATTGCTCCCAACGTGTGAAGATTTGCTCCCAACCTTCTGAAGAGTTGCACCTGACTTTGAAACGAGCTGCTCCCTGCATTTTGAAGAGTTGCTCCCAACGTTACAAAGAGTTACTCCCAATATTATAAAGAGCTAATCCCAAACGTCATTTAAATTTGACAACTTTCTATTTTTACAAAAAACAAAAGTTGATAATTTTTTTAATTTTGAAAAAGTAAGAGACTGACTTTTAAATTCTATATATATAAAGTAGTCTGGAAGTTAATTGTCCCCCCTTTTCAGAAAATACGTTTGCTCGCCCAATTTTAGGTGCATCAATGCTCACCCAAGCCTCCCATTGGTCAGTGCAGTGGGACCCATGATTTAATTAATGGTGTTTAATCCTGGATCCCACTGCATTGACCAATGAAATGCTTGGGTGAGCATTGGTGCACCAAAAATTAGGTGAGCAAAAAGCTTTCCCTTTTTCATATCCCATTTTTTTTTGGCTAAACGATGTTCTCAATATATACTATGGGCCCACATAATTTTCATTGGAGGGTTTTGTAGTGGCACACTATCATTGAAGGTAGTCCCATTATTATTTTCTTATGTCCATAAAAAAAATTAATAAATAAAATAAATTTGGTCTCATTGCGACATGTGTTGAGAACCACGTTTGAAACAATTGGACTAAAATATCACATATACTTAAAAAAAATTAAGCGCTCACCAAACTAGGTTCCTACAAGAATCAAATAAAAATTAAAATTGAACTAAACTTTTGGCCTTTCCCAAACAGACCCTAAAAGTCATGTTTGGGAACCCACATATATTGACTAGCCATAAAAGTAAAGGGGTTAGGCAACCTGCTAAAGAGGTAAGGGGTGGGGTTGGGAGTAGTTTTGGGACAAAACCACATTGGTTTTGTTTTAAAAGTGACTTGGTTAGGTGGAAGTCTAGGATCTCTTGAAGGTATGATCCAACGGTTGTGGGGGATTTTGTTGTACATACAACAAAACTACTTTGGGGTACCGAAGTCATCGCCATGAACAATCCAACATACTTTTTGTGTTACCTGGTCTGCTGTCTTTTTCCTAAGATCCACTAAAGCTTTCGAGCACATCAAAGATTGAACTAGTGGTATGTCTTCTTGTGGAGTCTTTTCATCACCTCTGCAAGGTACTGAGTGCTGGCATTTCTTAATGTCTAGAGCATTGGAGCCGATGTGAACCAGAAACTCTTTAGGGGCTTTGCGACTACAGCAGCAGTGAGGGAGGGCCACCTCGAGATTTTGGAGATCTTGCTTAAAGCCGGGGCTTCTCAGCCGGCTTGCGAAGAGGCTCTACTAGAGGCAAGCTATCATGGGCATGCAAGGCTTGCGGAGCTGCTAATGGGGTCTGATCTGATTCGGCCCCATGTTTCTGTGCATGCTCTTGTAACTGCATGCTGCAGAGGGTTCGTGGATGTGGTAGATGCTCTTTTGAAGGTAAAACACTATTCTTTTTCTTTCTAGCCAAAGGTAAAATTCTCTTCACCAACTCAAATATTGTCGACCAGTAGTTTCCATACAACACATTAAAATTCTAGCCCAAAGAAAAACGAACAGTGCCACTGCCAAAGTCAAGTTACTGATACCTAACAAAACAAGCCCGACGCACACATGGGAAAAAAGGGAAAAGTAAAAAGGACCTTCCCAACAGTTATGGAAGACCAAATTGAAGAACGATTACAACGTAAATGTTCAATAATTTTTTAATTTTTTGATTATTTTTTATTTTATACTCCGTATAACTCTTAGGAAGGATTCAATCATAAAGTGGCCTTTGTTCTTTACTAGCTTCACATCCACGTCCTTTGAGGGTTCTTTTTCTGGGTATGTCATGTCTTATGAGGAAAAATTAAAAAACCTTGTCAGTTTGCTATTTTAGGAACAACTGAATACCCAAACAATCCCCTGCTTTCTCCAAAATGAAGGGTAAAGTCATTCTAAAGTATGGGGTAGAATGCTAAAAAAGGGCAGTCAATTTGTTCGTGTGTACATCTAACAGAGTTGAAATCTTGTTTGACCCATTTAATTGCTGTTGATTAATGACAGTGTGGAGTTGATGCAAATGCAACTGATCGGATGCTTCTCCAATCATCTAAGCCTTCTCTGCACTCAAATGTCGACTGTACTGCACTTGTTGCTGCTGTTGTTAGTAGGCAGGTCCCTGTTGTTCGTCTGCTGCTACAGGTAACCATGATTCGTAATTCAAGATTAATAATTCCCCCGAGACCTGGAGGCGCCGGGTGAATACTCCAGTGGCCACGCCCCCCATGACTCGAACACTAAACCTCTTGGGTAGTACACCCAAGAAGCTTACCACTCGGCCACAAGGGACTTGATTATTTGGCTAAGTTTATGATTTGGTACTACTAAGTTTATTCCATTTTAACACGTTTATAAATGTAAAATGAGTATGATTTAAACGTATAATGCTTAAACTTAGTAGTACCTAAGTTTATGATTTGGCCAAATTTCACTATACTACAGCCAAACAGCAAATGGAATAATTGTACAGATTATTCCAAACTCCAAAGAAATATGATTCATGAATCATGAGGTACATGCACACATCAATAGTATTACTGTATTAGTGGCCCTATCTGCATAATGTGCCCTATTTATTTTATTTTTTATTTTTATCTTTTTTATGGCACCAAGTGATACTGTATACGGAAAGAGGTAGATGACACGTTTTTTAATTTGCAGTTGAAGGAGAGAGACTTGTTGGAAATGGATAATCCCTTGACTCTTCAGTCGAACAAAGTTAATTAGCTAGGTGTCAAGTGTTGGTAAGCAGTGACAGTAGTCTCTTTCTCCACAAATGAAATGGTTGTATCATATGATAGCTAGCTAGGTTAATTGAAGCACTTGCCTATTTCCAAGTTGTGACCAAAGGCACAATAGTCTCTTTATCACTTCCAAATACAAAATGGCATGATGTATATCCACACCAATATTGCCCTGTTTCTAACTAACAAACTAATGAAAATTTATATTTATATACTACTAATTGTAAGTGCCAACAGGTGAACCAGTTTGATCCCAAAATTAATGTTTGTTTCTGGCTGAAAGAAAAAAAAAAAAAAAAAACCAAAGAGAGTAACAACAGAGTTGTCTTAAGGTAAAAACAAATCAACCGTGCCAACACAACAGTGTGTATGTATACATATACACACCATTCATCTACAATCTCATCAACCGGCCATATATAAAACACATTCATACCACATGGTATTCAAGTTTGTTTAAACTGCTTATACATGTATACCCACAAATCTACACATTCATATATAAACGAAGAGAGAGAGAGAGAGAGAGAGAGAGAGAGAGAGAGAGAGAGAGAGAGAGAGAGTCAGGTAATCATCAATAGGTGATCATTAGTGGAGTAATAAAGATCGGTCCAAAAGTTTCAAGTTCCAAACAAAAATAACAACCATCATAAACATATATATAAATAACACATGATCCGAACATGTCCAGAAGTTTCAAGTTCCAAACAAAAATAACAACCATCATAAACATATATATAAATAACACATGATCCGAATATGTCCAGAAGTTTCAAGTTCCAAACAAAAATAACAATCATAATAAACATATATATATGTAAATGAAACACATGATCTGAATATACTTAACGACTTACCAAAACTTCATAGAGATTCTCGTAAGTCCAGTCCTTCGGTAGCAATTTCGCTTCCTTGTACTCCACCGAGAGCAAAATAATATTGTCCTCAGCTTTCCGCAGTTGATTCACAGCCTGCTTATCGTTAGGGTTTTGTCTCACGTGCCTTGCTAGGCGGTAAGACTGTTGGAGCAACTTGAGTAGTTCATGAAACTTAGCAGGAAGCTTCTCCAACAATTTTTTGTTGGACCTCAGCTTGCCGCAAAGATCCCTATTAGATTTGCTCAATTGTCCCAGTTCTTCTTTGGGTCCTTGGAACGACTCCTCTTGGAAGGACCCTGCTTGGAACCTTCAATTGGTTTTATAGCTAAAACCAGGCGCGTTGCAATTTTTCGTACCGGTTGTCTCTCAAGTCCGGTCTTTCGTACCGCTTGGAACTCCGATCTTATAAAGACCGTAGCATTGGATCTGAATCGGATGACCTACAAAACAGTAGATTAGATATTTTTTTAAATTAAAAAATCATATCGCAAGACTGTTGCTCGATAGAAAACCATATGTTGTTCTATCTGATTTCCCTGCTTTACAAAATGCAGATTCCTTGGCATCTAATCTTCTTGAGAATCAGACGGAAGTGCAACATGATGTTCATGGTCAAGAAGACTCGAATGATGTTCCTATGGAAGTAGATGAAGATATGGCTGAGCTTGATTCTGAAGATTCCGACAATGAATCAGACCCAGAAAACAGCGGCCTGACCTCGGTGGAAATAGACGATGCTGTCAGTATTATATTGATTGGATTGAAGGGAGCTCGTCTGAGATATAAGGATCTATGGGAAGGAATTGGTCCCAATGACAGGGGTTACTTAGAGACCCCGATGCATAGATATGTGAGGGTTGTGGGTACAGAGCTCGCCGAGCGGATGGTTTATTCAGTAAGGTGACTCAACAACAATTGACAAGATTACCACAAATAACCGATTTATACCCCACTGCTTGGGCTGAGTATAGACCGAGTCATATGTGATTGCCAAATAGAATGCTACATGAGAGCAGTTGTGGAGTTGTTATTTATTAAGGACTATTTCCTTTTATCTATAGAGGACTATTTCCTTTTATCTATAGACAAGTAAAGGTCCCAGTTGCAGGTTCAAAAAAAATGAGAGAGACGCCATGTTCAGGGAGAGAGAAAGAGATAGAGAGAGATTGAAAAAAGTGGGAGAGAGAGAGAGATGTGTGTTGGGTAAGCCTAAAAGTATGAGTGATGATTGATTTTACTATTATGATGTGATTTACCGATATATATATCTACTATCTTATAAGAATAGAGCAGGTCAAATAACCAAGCTGCTCGAATTTTTCAAACTTCCAAATGTGCCCTCGTCTGACCAGTGGTTTTACAGTTATATCCTTTCCACTTTGATCTTCATTTATGCCCTACACGCTACAGTTGTTCCACCTCTCTCTCTCTCTCTCTCTCTCTCTCTCTCTCTCTCTCTCTCTCTCTTCGCATTCACCGCCTCATCACCACTGACTGATCGTATACGCATCGTCTTCTTTGCTGGCCTTTTCTCTCTCATTTTCTTCATTTGTTCTTCGCGTATCAGTCGCTACAGGATGCTTGCCCCTCAACAGATGATCATCACCGACTATCAAACCTTGAATCCGACGACCTAGGTTTTTGATTTCGATTTGAGGTCATTTTTTCCTTTGCTCATCTTCTCCATCATGTTTCTTCTGAGTACATTTAGGGTTTTTTCTTTACTTTAGCCTGGGTGGTTCCATTGCGGTGTTCCCGCTCTGGCTACAACGACATACCCACGGCAAGATTGACAAGAGCAACAACAAATCCGGCCACTCTGGTTGAGATAATTAACGTTATTCCTCTATCTGCTTTTCGACTTCCATTGAATTTCTTTCGAAGTATTCAATTTTCTAAATCAGACCTGTTGTAATAACCTGCATTTTCATGCATTATTATATTTAAAATTTTCATTATCATTTGCATTATCATATTTAAAATTTAATATATATTGTCTGTTTATATGTTAATTCTTATGTGAAAAGTTTAATTCTTGACTAATTTCATAATTGAAATTTCTTTTGGGGTCAAAATGCAATTTTCATAAAAACTTGCAATACCTGTGTTAAATTTCAAAACTGTATTTCAAGACGGTGGAATTATTTCTTTTAAACTCAAACTGTATTTTTATAAAATCAGAAAACTATTTCTAACGTTAAAATGAATTCTCTGTATTTTTGTGATAAACACCGTATCACGAAAATACCAGTGTAAGTTTAAAACTGTCCGCGCAGTGTTAAACTTCCACAGAATTTTGGAAGTAATGATTGAACAAATTTATTTATACTCAATTATGAATGCTGATGTTTTTCCCTTAGGTCTTGTTTGGCAAATGTTGTAGTATGTGTGTTGTCCTTATGCCATAAGCTAGATTACCCAAACACACATTGACCCACCTCATCTCCACCTACCTCTTACTTTCAGTAGTGGAGAATAAAGGGGAGTGTATACACATCATATCTGCACATTCATGGTATTATATGGAGGTTAATGGAGATTGGGTGGAGGGTTAGGCCAATGTTTTCTTAGTGGGTATTTGATTATATATACACCCAACCACACTACACATTCTGCACTTCCATCACAACACATTTCAGAATTCACAAAGAGTTTAGAGAGTGCAGAGAGTTCTTCAATTTCGTAGAGAGAGAGAAGAGCTCAATCCTCCATAGCCAAAGCTTGGAATTCGGGAATTTCGTAATTATATTTCTGTCTCAACAATTTCTTCAATCTATATCACGGTGAGTATTACTAACTCACTCAAAATGTAACTCATTCCTTATTTACTGATTTAGGTAGTTAATTTTAACAGTAGCAGAATTTTGTTTTCAGATTTTTGTTAGGAAAACGAATGAAATTTAAGGTTCTGCCCGCGTTGTCCCAAGTAAAACTCGATTCTGCACACTTTTCGTCTAATGCAATTTTCTCATATTTTGCACCGTTTGGACAGAAAATGAGGATTACAGTAGCAGAAAAAGTATATTAGAAATTCAATCTAATATTTTCTCTTTTAATTTTAACAGTAGCATAATTTTGTTTTCAGATTTTTGTTAGGAAAACGAATGAAATTTAAGGTTCTGCCCGCGTTGTCCCAAGTAAAACTCGATTCTGCACACTTTTCGTCTAATGCAATTTTCTCAGATTCTGCACCGTTTGGACAGAAAACGAGGATTTCAGTAGCAGTTTTTAGAATGCTATTAGTTATGTTTAAAATGATTAAGGCAATGAATTACGAATTTTCAATCCCCGTACGCGTATTATTTCTTTAATTCTGTGAATTCCTTTATGTTTAAAGTTTGATGACATTCATGTGGAGTCAGTTGTACATGCATGGTGAGTGTTGGTAGTGTGTAAAAGAGTAATGATAGTGTGGAAAAGAGTAATGATTGTGTGGAAAGAGTATGAGTTTGAGTTGTGGTTGTGGTTGTGGTTGTGGTTGTAATTGTGGCTATGGTTATGGTTGTGGTTGTGGATGTGATTGTGGTTGGAGTTGAAAAAGAGGATGAGGGTGTCTTTGAAATGCGAAGGTGGCAAAAATGGACACTCCCTGACGCCCATGGAAGCGTTAAAGTGTGTGAAGCCGAACTTGGACACTCACTGGCACCCATGGAAGTGCTAAAGTGTGGCCTATAGACATTCCCTGAATGACTCGAGTCTGGATACCTGTGTGGGGGTTGCCCCGGTATTTGCATGGCGGTTAGGGTATTCAAAGTGTGAGGCATTGGACACTCCCTGGTACCCCGGACCAAAGTGTGAGGCAAACTGGACACTCCCTGGCGCCCCGTTGCTAAAGTGTGGCTATCTTAGTATTTCAAAGATACCAGGAGTATGATAGAGGGTTGTTGGGTTTTGTCGAGAGAAAAGAGTCGGTTAGATGAGATGGTGCATTGTTCTCATACACGGTCACATATGTGTGAATTTATCTTTTAATTATTGTTGTGGTTATTTTTCTAACAAGCTCTTTATCATAAATATAAACTTGTGGTATTTAAATGGAAATGGGAAAAAGGTAAATGGGTATGTTTTTACATTCAAAGCTATGTTTTTAATACTCACCAGCTTCTTGAAGCTGACGGCGTTGATGCGTCCTGGACATTCGTGTCCAGGCTTTGCAGGTAATAATCAGGATGAACCGTATGACTATGCTAATTGAGATCAGTTGCTGAGAAGAGATTTTACTTTTATATGTTTTATGTTTATGTGTTTTTAAGATATGATTTGGTTTTGTAATACGGATGACTGTAATAGTCTGTAAGTTATTATTTTATTTCAAGGCGGTCTGTGCCTTAGTAAACCCCGTACTATAGGATGTAATAAGTTAGAAAATTTTTATAAGCCCAGGTTGCCCTACTCTGATTAATGGTTTTATGTTGTTCGACGTTTTGGGACGGAATCGATCCTTCAAACTGTCGCGACCTACGGGTCCATAAAGGAAATTAAACGCTTTCCATATTTATGCTACGTCGGGGCGTGACACCTGTTTAGGGTTTGGTCCTCTTGATTTGGGTATTTGGAGTTTATACTATAATTTTGTAAATTGGGTCTGCTTTTTGGGTGTTTGTTCTACTGAGATTCTACCTTTCAGAATTGTTGGGTTTCATTTAATTTACAAAAGTTGTTGTCCAGTAACACTGTGGCTGGCTGATTTGCCGTTGCAGTTGCAGCATATGAGCATCAACTATATTCGATTCGACATCAAAGGGAAACCGGAGCTACTCATCGCGGGTGAGTGACTCAACTTTTACCGGCGGTTTTGGTTATCTGTTAAGTTGTACTACTATTTCTTGTATCCTTAAGCTGTGTATGTATGTATGTATGCATTGATTTTTTTTTATATTCGATACAAATCTCTCAATCTCCCTTGGTTATCTCTCCTTCAACTTCTCTCACTCAATTCTCTATCTTGCTTTTGTTCAATTATAAGAATAGAGCAGGTCAAATAACCAAGCTGCTCGAATTTTTCAAACTTCCAAATGTGCCCTCGTCTGACCAGTGGTTTTATAGTTATATCCTTTCCACTTTGATCTTCATTTATGCCCTACACGCTACAGTTGTTCCACCTCTCTCTCTCTCTCTCTCTCTCTCTCTCTCTCTCTCTCTCTCTCTCTTTGCATTCACCGCCTCATCACCACTGACATATCGTATACGCGTCGTCTTCTTCGCTGGCCTTTTCTATCTCGTTGTCTTCATTTGTTCTTCGCGTATCAGTCGCTACAGGATGCTTGCCCCTCAATAGATGATCATCACCGACTATCAAACCTTGAATCCGACGACCTAGGTTTTCGATTTCGATTTGAGGTCATTTTTTCCTTTGCTCGTCTTCTCCATCATGTTTCTTCCCCTCACCTGATGATCTGAGTATCAAAATTCTCTCTTGATTATGAGTGCATTTAGGGTTTTTTCTTTACTTTAGCCTGGGTGATTCCATTGCGGTGTTCCCACTCTGGCTACAACGACATACCCACGGCAAGATTGACAAGAGCAACAACAAATCCGGCCACTCTGGTTGAGATAATTAACGTTATTCCTCTATCTGCTTTTCGACTTCCATTGAATTTCTTTCGAAGTATTCAATTTTCTAAATCAGACCTGTTTAGGGTTTGGTCCTCTTGATTTGGGTATTTGGAGTTTATACTACAATTTTGTAAATTGGGTCTGCTTTTTGGGTGTTTGTTCTACTGAGATTCTACCTTTTAGAATTGTTGGGTTTCATTTAATTTACAAAAGTTGTTGTCCAGTAACACTGTGGCTGGCTGATTTGCCATTGCAGTTGCAGCATATGAGCATCAACTATATTCGATTCGACATCAAAGGGAAACCGGAGCTACTGGTTATCTCTCCTTCAACTTCTCTCACTCAATTCTCTATCTTGCTTTTGTTCAATTGAAACCATACTACACCACACCACAATCAACTTACAGAGTTTACAATTACAGGTTATGCCACCACCAGTTTTCTCAAGTCTTCAATTGACAAAGCGTTAAGGAATTGAGCCGACTTGAGATCTCAAATTTAACGGCGGAGGTTTTAATACCCATTAGTTCTAATTCAGCTGCATATTTTTCCTATTTATGGTTTTCGATTTGTAACCGATTACTTAGTGTGAGGGCTGACCAGATGTCGTTACTAATTGGTGTAATTTATTTTTGGAACTGTGATTTGTCCTGCTTGCTGCCGTCACTATAGGAGGATGCTGAAGATATGTGTAATGTGTTCATGCTCCTGTTGAGTGTTCATAGATAAATATATATAGCTGGGTTTAAGAAAATTGGATTTTTAGCATACCAAAATATAGTGAAATCAATCAGGTTATTCGTGTAAGTTCTGGTTATGGGTCAAGTTCACCTTCAGCATATGCATATTACTATACTTCCTCAATCTAATCCAATGCCAATTTTCCGCCCTTAAAGGGGATATAACATGAAAATTGGGTGAACGGTGACAAATATGGATTATATGTATGGCCAAAAAGGAGGAGAAACAAATTTATTGGCACCTGCCAGTTCCCAAGCATTGGAATCATTGACTATGGAATTTTGACAGTGGTTAAATTTAGCTTCAAAACCGTCATAGTGTCTTACGAGTGATTATGTGATTCATATACTACTAATTAGGTGGGCAGTGTCACAAATTCTAAGTGATTGGAGATGGAAACAGAGAGTAGGCATTGAAAATAGTGATAAAACTCATCAAATTGTAACTACAGTGCTAAGAGTGAAACTAAAAGAAAATAAAAACAGCAGTCTGAAATGTAAAGTACACTATTAGAGTCAATTAAGGATTCTCACCACAATACACTCATACGCCCTTTCCAAGTTTTTGATTCAGGTACTCCAATCAGGGACCCTATCTTAACTACTCGATTTATTTCCAAGTTCTTGATTCAGGTACTCCAATCAGGGACCCTATCTTAACTACTAATTTATTTTGTAGTAAAATATGGAATGTACTATATATTGGAGTCATTAACACAATTAGAATTTATTTTCAAGATTATGCATGCACTTAATTGGCTAGAGAGACCATATGGACTGATTGTGGAATTGTACTATTAAGTTTCAATTTTATGTTGGAAAAACCTATGTGATTGTGATATACCTTCTGAATTAGTTTGCAGATCCTATTAGTTGAAGCTAAAATGTATGCTGTTTATATTATTCATTTTTCAAGGTCTTTTAACTTCTTTTCATTAGAACTGTTTCTTCAAATATTATTAAGTTGAAGTTTATTATGCAAATGGGCCAGTTCTAATAATGTCTCCACTTCACTCACAGCCAGCCAGCCAGATAAACGTAGTTAAAAGATTGGTGGGACTCGGTCATAGCCACTATCGGAAACACCGCTGCTATGGGGATGACATGGACGGCGTTCAAAGGGAGATTCCTGGAGAAGTACTTTCCGGCTACGGAGAGGCACAGAAGAGAGAAGGAGTTTATGGATCTGACGCAAGGAACCAAGACGGTGCAAGAGTATACCACACAGTTCGAGAGGCTGTCACGGTTTGCCCCGCACATGGTTGATACTGAGGAGAAGAAGATCCGGAAGTATAACCAAGGGTTGGCACCGCAGATTCGTCGCCTGACTCTCGGCCACCTAGACAAATCGTTTGAAGGACTAGTCGGCCTGGCTACCGACCTGGAAGAGGATGCTCGAGTATACCGTAAACAATTCGAATTCCGACCGCCTCAGAGGGGTAATTTTGGGAATAGACCACCAATGAATCGTACCCAAGGGCAGAAGAGGAACTTTGATGGGAGCAAGAAGGCACAAGCTATTACCCATCCGACTCAACCCCGAGTAGGAGAAGGAAGTAGTGATGTAAAGTGCTTCAACTGTGGCAACCCTGGACATGTGGCTCGGGACTGTAGGGCACCAAGGCGTGCTGCTCAGCCAGGAATAGTCTGCTTCAACTGTGGTGAACCAGGTCACATCAGTAGGTTCTGCACTGCTCCTAAGCAGGAAACTTATGGACAACAGGGTCAGACCCGCTTGAATGCTGTTATTCCTGATGCCGCTGGATATGATGGAGCTGAATATGAAGAAGGAGATCATGGAGAAGCTCAACCTGATCAGCAAGCAGTGGAAGGTACATTGACTCTATTTAACTCCCATGTTAGAGTATTATTTGATACAGGTTCTGCTCTATCATTCATATCTGTTAATACAATTCGGAGATTGGGTATCTTACCTCATCGCTTAGAGAAAGCTTTGAAGGCTACATCACCAATAGGAGCTGCGGTCAGTTTAGGACATGTATGCAAGGATTGTCCTCTACGGATTGGAGACCGAGAAATCCCTGCAAGGTTGATCGTCCTATCGATGAAGGAGTTCGACATAATCCTAGGAATGGATTGGCTGTCTCAGAATCAAGTGAAGTTGGATTGCGCGAGGAAGAGAATTACATTCTCCGACAATGAGAATCAACCCTTTGATTTTCAATGTAACCCTTCGGGAGATATGTTCCTCACAAGATGTTTAGCCAACATCGAAGTCGTCAGTACAGAGGTGACAGCTTCATCTATACCTGTAGTCAAGGACTTCGAAGAAGTATTTCAAGACATTTCTGGATTACCGCCCGAAAGAAGTATAGAGTTCTGTATTGAGCTTATACCGGGTACCGTACCGATTACCAAAGTTCCCTACAGAATGGCCCCCACCGAACTATTGGAATTAAAGGGACAAGTTCAAGATCTCGAGGACCTAGGTTTTGTACGTCCAAGTACATCGCCTTGGGGAGCACCGGTGTTATTTGTGAAGAAGAAGGATGGGACGCTCAGGCTGTGTATCGACTACAGAGAATTGAATCGAGTGACAATCAAGAACAAGTATCCTTTGCCTCGGATCGACGATTTATTTGATCAACTACAAGGAGCTACGATATTTTCCAAGATAGACCTAAGGTCGGGGTATCATCAGTTGAGGGTACGGAAGGAAGACATACCTAAGACTGCTTTCAGAACCCGATATGGTCATTATGAATTTCTGGTGATGCCGTTTGGATTGACGAACGCCCCGGCAGTGTTTATGGATCTGATGAACAGAGTGTTCAAGCCTTATTTAGATCAGTTTGTCATCGTCTTTATTGATGATATTTTGATCTATTCTAAGTCAAGAGAAGAACACGAGCAACATCTTCGGATTACGATGCAGACGCTTAAGGACCACCACTTGTATGCCAAGTTCAGTAAGTGTGAGTTCTGGTTGCAAGAAGTGAAATTTTTGGGACACAAGGTGTCATCTCAAGGAATTTCGGTGGATTCGTCCAAGACCGATGCTGTATCCAACTGGGTTAGGCCAAGCAACCCTACAGAAGTTCGGAGTTTTCTTGGACTCGCAGGCTATTACAGGAGATTTGTTGAGGGATTCTCTAAAATAGCCGCACCATTGACTGGATTGACAAAGAAGAATTTGAAATTCGAATGGACAGAGAAGCATGAGCGAGCCTTTCTAGAGTTGAAAGAGAGACTCACTACCGTACCAGTACTAGCAATACCCAAGCCTGGTGAGAAGTTCACTATCTTTAGTGACGCATCATATCAAGGACTAGGGTGTGTACTTATGCAAGATGACAGAGTTATAGCCTATGGATCCAGGCAGCTGAAGCCGAATGAGTTGAACTATCCTATTCATGATTTGGAGTTGGCAGCAGTGGTTTTTGCACTCAAGATTTGGAGACATTATCTCTACGGTGAGAAGTTTGATTTGTTCTCCGATCACAAGAGTCTGAAGTATTTGTTCACACAGAAAGAGTTGAACATGAGGCAGCGCAGATGGATGGAGTTGATCAAAGATTACGACTTCACGTTGGAATACCACCCTGGTAAAGCTAATGTGGTCGCTGATGCTTTGAGTAGGCAGACTCGGGAGACGATCGCCTCCTTAATGGTTAGAGAGTGGCGAGCTTTGGAGACGTTGGTGGAGTTCGATGTACAGAGTGCTGAAAGAGGAGAAGGACAACTTTTTGGATGTCTTATCCTACAGCCTGTTCTTATCGACCGCGTTATTGAAGCTCAGAAAGAAGATGAGAAGTTTCAGACATGGTTTGTAAAAATGTCAGAAAAAGACCCGACCGAATGGAAGGTGGGGAGTGACGGAGGGTATCGATGCAGAGACAGATTATGTGTACCAGATTGTGGGAATTTGAGAAAAGATATTCTGGAAGAAGCACATAAATCAAGGTATACAGTTCACCCGGGAGGAACTAAGATGTATAAAGATTTGAAGAGAAATTTCTGGTGGGAAGGCATGAAGAAGGATGTGGCCGAGTTTGTATCCAAGTGTTTGACGTGTCAGCAAGTCAAGGCCGAACATCAGAGACCGTCAGGATTGTTGCAACCGCTACCTATCCCTGGTTGGAAGTGGGAGCACATTACGATGGATTTTGTTGTAGGATTGCCTCGATCGCAGCAGAATCATGACGCTATTTGGGTAATTGTGGATCGATTGACGAAGTCAGCTCATTTTATCGCTTATAGTATGACATACCCGGTGGAAAAGATGAGCCGGATGTACATACAACAAGTTGTGCGACTTCACGGTGCACCTGTATCGATCGTGTCAGACCGTGACGCACGTTTTACTTCTGGATTTTGGGAAAGTCTGCAAGAAGCTATGGGAACTTCACTCAAGATGAGTACTGCTTTTCACCCTCAGACAGATGGGCAAACTGAGCGTGTTAATCAGATCATGGAGGATATGCTTAGGGCTTGTGTGATCGATTTTGAAGAATCTTGGGAGACACACTTGCCTTTGGTTGAATTTGCCTATAACAATAGTTATCACGCGAGTATCGGTATGGCTCCGTTCGAGGCACTGTACGGACGACCGTGTCGTTCTCCATTGTGTTGGGCAGAAGTTGGTGATACAGAGTTGTTGGGACCGGATTTGGTTAGAGAAACCAACGAGAAGATTTCCTCGGTCAAGGAAAGGATGAGAACCGCTCAGAGCAGGTATAAGAGTTATGCTGATCGGCGCCGGAAAGATCTGGAGTTTAGTGTTGGAGATCACGTACTTCTTAAGGTTTCACCAACACGAGGAGTAGTACGCTTTGGTCTCAAGAGAGGGAAGTTAGCTCAGCGTTTTATTGGACCGTTTGAGATTTTGGAACGTATCGGGAAAGTGGCCTATCAGCTGGCGCTACCACCGAAGATGTCTGGGGTTCACAACGTGTTTCACGTGAGTATGTTGAGGAAATACATACGAGATCCCTCGCACGTGGTTAGTTATGACGACATTGAGACGAGTCATAACGTTTCTTACAAGGAGAAACCTGTGAAGATTTTGGATCAGAGTATCAAGAAGCTGAGGAATAAGGATATCCCGTTGGTGAAGGTTCAGTGGAATCACCATGACGAGAATGAAGCCTCGTGGGAAGTTGAAGCTGATATGAGGAAGAAGTACCCGGAGTTGTTTCATGACTAGTTAGTCTTGATTTCGGGGACGAAATCCTGTTTAAGGGGGGAAGGGTGTAATAACCTGCATTTTCATGCATTATTATATTTAAAATTTTCATTATCATTTGCATTATCATATTTAAAATTTAATATATATTGTCTGTTTATATGTTAATTCTTATGTGAAAAGTTTAATTCTTGACTAATTTCATAATTGAAATTTCTTTTGGGGTCAAAATGCAATTTTCATAAAAACTTGCAATACCTGTGTTAAATTTCAAAACTGTATTTCAAGACGGTGGAATTATTTCTTTTAAACTCAAACTGTATTTTTATAAAATCAGAAAACTATTTCTAACGTTAAAATGAATTCTCTGTATTTTTGTGATAAACACCGTATCACGAAAATACCAGTGTAAGTTTAAAACTGTCCGCGCAGTGTTAAACTTCCACAGAATTTTGGAAGTAATGATTGAACAAATTTATTTATACTCAATTATGAATGCTGATGTTTTTCCCTTAGGTCTTGTTTGGCAAATGTTGTAGTATGTGTGTTGTCCTTATGCCATAAGCTAGATTACCCAAACACACATTGACCCACCTCATCTCCACCTACCTCTTACTTTCAGTAGTGGAGAATAAAGGGGAGTGTATACACATCATATCTGCACATTCATGGTATTATATGGAGGTTAATGGAGATTGGGTGGAGGGTTAGGCCAATGTTTTCTTAGTGGGTATTTGATTATATATACACCCAACCACACTACACATTCTGCACTTCCATCACAACACATTTCAGAATTCACAAAGAGTTTAGAGAGTGCAGAGAGTTCTTCAATTTCGTAGAGAGAGAGAAGAGCTCAATCCTCCATAGCCAAAGCTTGGAATTCGGGAATTTCGTAATTATATTTCTGTCTCAACAATTTCTTCAATCTATATCACGGTGAGTATTACTAACTCACTCAAAATGTAACTCATTCCTTATTTACTGATTTAGGTAGTTAATTTTAACAGTAGCAGAATTTTGTTTTCAGATTTTTGTTAGGAAAACGAATGAAATTTAAGGTTCTGCCCGCGTTGTCCCAAGTAAAACTCGATTCTGCACACTTTTTGTCTAATGCAATTTTCTCAGATTTTGCACCGTTTGGACAGAAAATGAGGATTACAGTAGCAGAAAAAGTATATTAGAAATTCAATCTAATATTTTCTCTTTTAATTTTAACAGTAGCATAATTTTGTTTTCAGATTTTTGTTAGGAAAACGAATGAAATTTAAGGTTCTGCCCGCGTTGTCCCAAGTAAAACTCGATTCTGCACACTTTTCGTCTAATGCAATTTTCTCAGATTCTGCACCGTTTGGACAGAAAACGAGGATTTCAGTAGCAGTTTTTAGAATGCTATTAGTTATGTTTAAAATGATTAAGGCAATGAATTACGAATTTTCAATCCCCGTACGCGTATTATTTCTTTAATTCTGTGAATTCCTTTATGTTTAAAGTTTGATGACATTCATGTGGAGTCAGTTGTACATGCATGGTGAGTGTTGGTAGTGTGTAAAAGAGTAATGATAGTGTGGAAAAGAGTAATGATTGTGTGGAAAGAGTATGAGTTTGAGTTGTGGTTGTGGTTGTGGTTGTGGTTGTAATTGTGGCTATGGTTATGGTTGTGGTTGTGGATGTGATTGTGGTTGGAGTTGAAAAAGAGGATGAGGGTGTCTTTGAAATGCGAAGGTGGCAAAAATGGACACTCCCTGACGCCCATGGAAGCGTTAAAGTGTGTGAAGCCGAACTTGGACACTCACTGGCACCCATGGAAGTGCTAAAGTGTGGCCTATAGACACTCCCTGAATGACTCGAGTCTGGATACCTGTGTGGGGGTTGCCCCGGTATTTGCATGGCGGTTAGGGTATTCAAAGTGTGAGGCATTGGACACTCCCTGGTACCCCGGACCAAAGTGTGAGGCAAACTGGACACTCCCTGGCGCCCCGTTGCTAAAGTGTGGCTATCTTAGTATTTCAAAGATACCAGGAGTAGGATAGAGGGTTGTTGGGTTTTGTCGAGAGAAAAGAGTCGGTTAGATGAGATGGTGCATTGTTCTCATACACGGTCACATATGTGTGAATTTATCTTTTAATTATTGTTGTGGTTATTTTTCTAACAAGCTCTTTATCATAAATATAAACTTGTGGTATTTAAATGGAAATGGGAAAAAGGTAAATGGGTATGTTTTTACATTCAAAGCTATGTTTTTAATACTCACCAGCTTCTTGAAGCTGACGGCGTTGATGCGTCCTGGACATTCGTGTCCAGGCTTTGCAGGTAATAATCAGGATGAACCGTATGACTATGCTAATTGAGATCAGTTGCTGAGAAGAGATTTTACTTTTATATGTTTTATGTTTATGTGTTTTTAAGATATGATTTGGTTTTGTAATACGGATGACTGTAATAGTCTGTAAGTTATTATTTTATTTCAAGGCGGTCTGTGCCTTAGTAAACCCCGTACTATAGGATGTAATAAGTTAGAAAATTTTTATAAGCCCAGGTTGCCCTACTCTGATTAATGGTTTTATGTTGTTCGACGTTTTGGGACGGAATCGATCCTTCAAACTGTCGCGACCTACGGGTCCATAAAGGAAATTAAACGCTTTCCATATTTATGCTACGTCGGGGCGTGACACCTGTTTAGGGTTTGGTCCTCTTGATTTGGGTATTTGGAGTTTATACTATAATTTTGTAAATTGGGTCTGCTTTTTGGGTGTTTGTTCTACTGAGATTCTACCTTTCAGAATTGTTGGGTTTCATTTAATTTACAAAAGTTGTTGTCCAGTAACACTGTGGCTGGCTGATTTGCCGTTGCAGTTGCAGCATATGAGCATCAACTATATTCGATTCGACATCAAAGGGAAACCGGAGCTACTCATCGCGGGTGAGTGACTCAACTTTTACCGGCGGTTTTGGTTATCTGTTAAGTTGTACTACTATTTCTTGTATCCTTAAGCTGTGTATGTATGTATGTATGCATTGATTTTTTTTTATATTCGATACAAATCTCTCAATCTCCCTTGGTTATCTCTCCTTCAACTTCTCTCACTCAATTCTCTATCTTGCTTTTGTTCAATTATAAGAATAGAGCAGGTCAAATAACCAAGCTGCTCGAATTTTTCAAACTTCCAAATGTGCCCTCGTCTGACCAGTGGTTTTATAGTTATATCCTTTCCACTTTGATCTTCATTTATGCCCTACACGCTACAGTTGTTCCACCTCTCTCTCTCTCTCTCTCTCTCTCTCTCTCTCTCTCTCTCTCTCTCTCTTTGCATTCACCGCCTCATCACCACTGACATATCGTATACGCGTCGTCTTCTTCGCTGGCCTTTTCTATCTCGTTGTCTTCATTTGTTCTTCGCGTATCAGTCGCTACAGGATGCTTGCCCCTCAATAGATGATCATCACCGACTATCAAACCTTGAATCCGACGACCTAGGTTTTCGATTTCGATTTGAGGTCATTTTTTCCTTTGCTCGTCTTCTCCATCATGTTTCTTCCCCTCACCTGATGATCTGAGTATCAAAATTCTCTCTTGATTATGAGTGCATTTAGGGTTTTTTCTTTACTTTAGCCTGGGTGATTCCATTGCGGTGTTCCCACTCTGGCTACAACGACATACCCACGGCAAGATTGACAAGAGCAACAACAAATCCGGCCACTCTGGTTGAGATAATTAACGTTATTCCTCTATCTGCTTTTCGACTTCCATTGAATTTCTTTCGAAGTATTCAATTTTCTAAATCAGACCTGTTTAGGGTTTGGTCCTCTTGATTTGGGTATTTGGAGTTTATACTACAATTTTGTAAATTGGGTCTGCTTTTTGGGTGTTTGTTCTACTGAGATTCTACCTTTTAGAATTGTTGGGTTTCATTTAATTTACAAAAGTTGTTGTCCAGTAACACTGTGGCTGGCTGATTTGCCATTGCAGTTGCAGCATATGAGCATCAACTATATTCGATTCGACATCAAAGGGAAACCGGAGCTACTGGTTATCTCTCCTTCAACTTCTCTCACTCAATTCTCTATCTTGCTTTTGTTCAATTGAAACCATACTACACCACACCACAATCAACTTACAGAGTTTACAATTACAGGTTATGCCACCACCAGTTTTCTCAAGTCTTCAATTGACAAAGCGTTAAGGAATTGAGCCGACTTGAGATCTCAAATTTAACGGCGGAGGTTTTAATACCCATTAGTTCTAATTCAGCTGCATATTTTTCCTATTTATGGTTTTCGATTTGTAACCGATTACTTAGTGTGAGGGCTGACCAGATGTCGTTACTAATTGGTGTAATTTATTTTTGGAACTGTGATTTGTCCTGCTTGCTGCCGTCACTATAGGAGGATGCTGAAGATATGTGTAATGTGTTCATGCTCCTGTTGAGTGTTCATAGATAAATATATATAGCTGGGTTTAAGAAAATTGGATTTTTAGCATACCAAAATATAGTGAAATCAATCAGGTTATTCGTGTAAGTTCTGGTTATGGGTCAAGTTCACCTTCAGCATATGCATATTACTATACTTCCTCAATCTAATCCAATGCCAATTTTCCGCCCTTAAAGGGGATATAACATGAAAATTGGGTGAACGGTGACAAATATGGATTATATGTATGGCCAAAAAGGAGGAGAAACAAATTTATTGGCACCTGCCAGTTCCCAAGCATTGGAATCATTGACTATGGAATTTTGACAGTGGTTAAATTTAGCTTCAAAACCGTCATAGTGTCTTACGAGTGATTATGTGATTCATATACTACTAATTAGGTGGGCAGTGTCACAAATTCTAAGTGATTGGAGATGGAAACAGAGAGTAGGCATTGAAAATAGTGATAAAACTCATCAAATTGTAACTACAGTGCTAAGAGTGAAACTAAAAGAAAATAAAAACAGCAGTCTGAAATGTAAAGTACACTATTAGAGTCAATTAAGGATTCTCACCACAATACACTCATACGCCCTTTCCAAGTTTTTGATTCAGGTACTCCAATCAGGGACCCTATCTTAACTACTCGATTTATTTCCAAGTTCTTGATTCAGGTACTCCAATCAGGGACCCTATCTTAACTACTAATTTATTTTGTAGTAAAATATGGAATGTACTATATATTGGAGTCATTAACACAATTAGAATTTATTTTCAAGATTATGCATGCACTTAATTGGCTAGAGAGACCATATGGACTGATTGTGGAATTGTACTATTAAGTTTCAATTTTATGTTGGAAAAACCTATGTGATTGTGATATACCTTCTGAATTAGTTTGCAGATCCTATTAGTTGAAGCTAAAATGTATGCTGTTTATATTATTCATTTTTCAAGGTCTTTTAACTTCTTTTCATTAGAACTGTTTCTTCAAATATTATTAAGTTGAAGTTTATTATGCAAATGGGCCAGTTCTAATAATGTCTCCACTTCACTCACAGCCAGCCAGCCAGATAAACGTAGATGATCTTCATCAATGACCTCAGAATATGAAACATCAAGCAGCACAAGTCATTCAGCAACCACCAAAAGCAAGAGGACGTCCAACAAGAAGAGCATTTAGCCACTCCACAGCACCAAACCACCAGGATAGTCCTCCAAAAGTGAACTTCACTCACATGTACAATGTGGCTCTGTTTGGAATCTCTTAAACTAGCCGAACTTTTGTCAATGTTTCCATCTTTGTACTCCATTACTTTTTTTTTTTTTGGCTGAAGCTTTGTAATCCTTTACAGTACACCAAACTTTTGTATATTCTGTATCTAACACTAAGTTGCATACTCATATCTTCTTCGCTTAACTAAAACTCTTTAACAGGTTCTCACCCTTAACAATATTGCAACAACACAATTTACAAAATATTTCACGAATACACACACGGGCACATGCAACGCACGTGCTTTTCCCACTAGTATATATATAAAGACAGAGAGTGATTGATTTACCGCCGGCGGATTGACACTTTGACAAGACGAAAACGCAGAAAACGCAGATGCCATTGCTCTGGTTCGAGTAGTCTATAGTTGAGGTCTACTTGAGAGAGCTATGAAGAGAGAGAGAGAGAGAGAGAAAGAGACTATCCTTTTTAGGGTTTAAGCTCTTTTAAATGATGAGCGTTGAGAGAGAGAGAGAGAGCTAGAGTGAGAGAGGGAAAAGGGCAATGACTTCCGTACAAAAAAGCGGTTTTCTTGTATATACAATAAAATCATTTTAACCATTGGATGATGATGCTTCATCATCCTAACCATCCACGTATATATTTTAATTTAAAAATAAATTATGTGTGGTATTGTAGTAATATACCAAAATCACACCAAAAAAAGTTTCCTTACCTTTTCAGTGGGTTTACCATTACCAAGCAAACAAATTGCTCTATTTTTTGTAAGATAATATTTATTTATCACTATGTCCCACATAATATATATTATATATATATATATGATAAGGCTATTAAGTGAACAAGGTTGAGTGAACATAACCAGTGAACATATTTTTTAGCCTAAAAAAACGCACGGGTCAGCAGGCCAGCCCGCGAATTTTTTTATATGTTCACTGGCAGGGGCGGATCCAGGAATTTGGCCCAAGGGGGCTATCTTTTACGTATTACAGTACTTAAGTAGACTTTTCATATTTGACGATAAAAGAGATACGGAGAAGTGGAGAAAACACATAAATATGCACTTTTTTACTAGCTACTCGATCAATAATCTGCATAATTCTTCGAAGTACAGTTTTTTTTTCTCGAGAAACTTTATAATTCTTGAATAATTTTGATGAAGGCCACCCTATTTATAAATAATAGTTAGTACGATCAATGGCCAAGATTTATATAAGGGGCGATCATCCAATGGAATAGAAACTCATGTTAATATTTTAGAAGTTTTGGACCTCATAATAAAGTAATCTTTCTAGAAGGTCACCCTACTTATAATAAATATTATGTACAAGTTTCTAAAAGACTCTAGAGAATCCAATGATTTCCTTTAAGTCTAGGGAGTTCTGAGCATTATATACAAGTTAATTTAAAACTACTTACAGCAAAATAAAAGTTCCTTAAATTTTTATTTTTTTTTTTCAGATAGAGAGAATTCACTAATTTAATTACCATAACACAACCCCTAAACCTTTTTGGTGGTCAGGATAATAGGCATATAACTTTTATCCGACGTTTGGTGGTGCCACCAGATATGATAAAATAGTTCTGAACTTGGTTTTTATCTCATGGAGAGCGCAATAACTCTAACCCATAGAAGGGGGAATATTAGGTGAGATTAGAAGTTTGAGATAACTTCTTGGGACAAAAAGACTTTTTTCATTTTCAGATTTTTTTTCTTTTTTTTTTTTAAAGATCCAATTTTTTCCCTTCAGATCTACTTTTTATTTTTTATTTTTTTTTTCAAATCTCTTTTTTCCTTTAGGATAATAATTTAGTTATTATCTGGAATATATATATATATATATATGGGCACGTTCCAAACACAGGACAACATAACAACTTATCACACAGAATTACTATCATATCTGATCATGCCTTATCATGTCATATCCACCAGATTTATCTGGCCTGCCAAACGAGGCCTAATAGAATAGGGACTTAATTAAATTTTTAGGGGGGCTTAACTTAAATATAACTTTCTTTTACAGAGTATATAAAGAATTTTCTAAAACTTAGGGGGGGCTTGAGCTCCCCCTAGCCCTTATATAGATCCGCCCCTGTTCACTGGGTATGTTCACTCAACTCTATTCACTTAAGAGCATGACTGTTCGTTCTAAAATAAGTGTCCACATTTCTTTTTTTGGATGTTCCAAAATAAGTGTCCAGTAATTTTGGGCAAAAATATGTGGTTGATAATGTGCCACCCCAAAAGGTGAATAAGCATCCACCACATGTTATTATTTTCTTAAACTGTGTGCAAAAAGGTAGTGAACGCTTATTTTCGAACGGAACGAGTATAATTTAAGTATGCCTTCAATTTGAGTAATGCTATGCTTCCTAAATTCAAATCTCAAATTTCCATTTCAAATAATGTGGTATCATTTAAAAACAGTGGGTCCAATGATCACTGTGGCATGTGGGATCACTTCAACATTCTCTAATCAAAATTTAATAGACACATTCTCTAATCAAATAATTTGGTACCTTGATCAGTCGACTGAACAGTCGACTGGACCTCTGTTGAGAATTTAGGGTTTTGGTTTCTGCTAGGCACAGTCGACTGGACCCAAGGAGCAGTTGACTGAACCTCTGTTTTCAGAACTGATTCTTTTAAATGTGTTTCCACTTGGCCAAAACTTTTTATAACTCTGATTCTTATGGATGTTTCAACTCAGAGGGTAATGTTTCCTAAAGTTTTAAAATACCCAGGGTTGTTTTAAAGTTTTTTTTCCGCTGCGTATTAGTAGAGGATGTTTGGATGAGCCTTGATGGCGTGCCACGTGTCCTATTTCCGCTCGTAGCGGGATGGGTCGTGACATTTAATAGTATCAGAGCCATAGGTAACAAAACTTTGGGAACGTTCGACGATGAGTGGAGGGTTGAGTGATTTGTCACATGTTCTATATTGTATCCATACATATTAGAGATGTTTGATGCATATGTATGTTGTTTTACATACATGCTATTGTTATTGTTGTACATGCATAGTGTTTATGCATTGAGAACTACAGGATTGTAATCATGAGTGACGAAGAGCGAAATCTATCGCCACACACTCGACGTATGAATGAAATGGCAGAAATGATGGGGAATATGGGATAAATGATACGGAATATAGCGGAGCGAATGCCTCCCCCGCCTCAAATAGAAGTGGAACCAATAACTGTAGTGCATGCACCCGAAACTAGAGGCATAAGATCAGTATCCGAATAATTCGCTCGAAAGAAACCAATGGAATTTCATGGGACACCCGATCCAACGCTCGCAGAACATTGGATTATGGACATGGAGAGGATTTTCCGATCTATTCCGATGAACGACAGGGAGAAAATGGAAAATGCAAGTGATGTGCTGAAGGGTAAAGCCTAGAGCTGGTGGATAAATGTTCTAGATCAAGGGCCACCAATTACTTGGGAGGGGTTCAAGGTGGAATTCAATCGCCGGTTCTTTCCGCGAGCCACCTATAATGCAAAGAAGAAAGAGTTTGATAACTTAAAGCAGGGAGATATGACTGTAACCGAATATACTTCCAAGTACAACGCTTTGTTGAGATTTGGAAAGGGTTCCATACCAGAGGAGGAAGATAGGGCAAGGAAATTTGAAGAGGGTTTAAGGGAAAATATTCGTCTAAGGGTGGAAACCTACGAGCATTCGACTGTGGCAGCAGTATAAGAAACGGCGCTAGTGGCCGAGAGTGGGATGGAAAGGTCGAAGCAGAATCAGCACGGTAAACGAAACAATGAGGGTAGTGATAGGAACCAAGGTGGATCTTTCAAGAGACCGTTTCAAAGAGGCTCTGGTTCTAGTGTCAGTGATTTCAAGAGAACGCCAAGTAACATACCGTTGTGTTCACTTTGCAACCGACCACACTCAGGTCGATGTTTCATGACCAAGCCCCAGAACAAGAATCAGGGAGGAGGTAGTGTTAATTCGACTCCTGATATGAGAGCTAAGTGTTATGACTGTGGAGTTTTTGGACATCAAGCCAAGGATTGCACGAGGAAGCAGTCTCAACCAGGAGCTAGTTCTATGGCTTCCAGTGGGTCGAAGCCTAGACAATCCAATGATGGGGGACAAAGGACTGAACAACATCAAGGAAGAGCATATCAGATGAACCCAGAAGATATGATTGCTTCAGAGATAGTAGTCTCAGGTATGGTGCTTGTATGTTCACACTTAGCACGCATACTTGTCGACTCGGGATCTACGCATTCATTTGTATCGCATGCTTTTGTTGAACATTTGAATGTTGAATCGGCACCGTTAGGATATGAATTGTCTATTACTGTGCCACTTAGTAAATCAATAATGACGTCTACTATATATAAGAACTGTGAGATCAAATCAGGCGAGAAGTTGATGACCGTAGATGTAATAACCTGCATTTTCATTTCATTTTCATATTTAAATTGTAATTGCATTGTTATAATTATTTCATGCGATATTGTCTGCTTTTATTTTTAATTTCAATTTGTGTGTGTAGAATTTATTTCTTATTATGTTTCATATTCAAAATTCTTTTGGGGTCAAATTGGAATTTTACAAAAATTGTAATACCTGTGTTGGATTTCAAAACTGTATTTCAAAACGGTGGAAAAGATTACTCTTGACTAAATCAGTATTTTTATGAAACCAGTAAATCAATTCTTTAGTTAAAATGAATTTTCCGTATTTTTGTGGTGACCACCGCGCCCCGAAAATACCAGTTTATGTCCAAAACTGTCCGCGTTGTGCTAAATTTCCCCAGATATTGGAAGTGACCGATTTGGACACTTGCTTTATTTCCATTTATGGCTACTAATGATTGCCTTGCACTTGTTTGGGAATGTCTAGCTTGTGTGTGTTATTTTTGTACCAAAAGCTAGATTCCCAAACAACTCTAGCTTGAACCCCTATGAACCTAATTGACCCCTACTCTAATTCACAGCAATCCTATACATCCATATACGTATCTATATCTGTGATATTTGTGGTCTTTAGCTAATTAAGAACTAAACTCATTTGTAGAGTAATGTTCACCCAACTTGGGCACCAAGTTGAATTTTGCTACTTATACCTCACACACACACATACATTCATTCTGCACAATATACTTACACAGAGAGAGAGCTTGAGAGTTGCTGAAATTCTAGTAAGAGAAGCTTCATTCCATAACCAAAGCTTGATCACCATAGCTATTGTTCATTGGAATTTTCCTTATTGGTCTTTCTTTCTCAACATCTATTTGAATCTTCAATCACAGTGAGTATTATTAACTCACTCCCAATGTAGTTCTATACTTATTTACTGAGCATGTGTATGTATATTGAAGCACCATTGCTAAAATTCGTCCATGGAAGCTTGAGCTTCAAAAATCACCATTTTCCAAACTCAATCATATTTCGTTTTTATAGATGAATATGGAAGATTATACATCATACATGCCATGTTTGAAGTTATAGAGCCTAATTCGTTCATATAAGAAAGTATATAGAAAATGAAATTTTGACATGTTTTAGTTTTTCCTAAAATTGGAGAACTATGAATCAAATGGTGTTAAATTGACTTTAGATTATTAATCCTTGTGAAAAACCGAAGAGAATCATATATTATATGTCCTATATACTTTAGAATTCCAAAATGGGTCATTTTGGACCCCTTAAACTGAAACAGGGCAGTTTCTGCGAAGAAGACGAAGCCTCAGCTTCATCTCGCGCCACGATCGCGCGCGCGAGAATCGCGCGAGCGACCCTTCGCGCGAGCGGCCCGCGCGCGCGAGGTAGCCTTCCCCAGGCAGACGTAAGAATTTATATATATATATTTGGAAATTGGCTGGTCGCGCGAGAACCCCTTCGCGCGAGCGATCCGCGCGCGCGACCTTGCTTTCCTCAGGCAGTCAGAAAAGTTTATTAATAAAGGAAAAATGGGCTTATCGCGCGAGCGGCCCGCGCGAGCGACCCTTCGTGCGAGTGGCCCGCGCGCGCGAGGTAGTGCAGTTTCTGTTTTTGTCTGTTTTTCTGTTAAGGTACTGTTTGGATGAAATTTATAAACTGTTAAGGCTCTGTTTGGGAATTTAGTTGATCAGAACCCTATTTGGTTATGTTTAAGTGATTTAAACATTGTACTATGACTCATTAATTCCCGTACGCGTGTTGTTCCTTAATTCAGCATTTTTGTTTAAGTGCATATCATTCATGTGGGTCAGTAGTACATGCATATGGGTGTCAGTCTGTGTGGAAAAGAGTAACGGTAGTGTGGAAAGGGTATGAGGTTGTGTTTGTGGTTGTGGTTGTGGTTATGGTTGAGTATGAGTTTGTGGTCGTGGTTGAGGTTGTGGTTGTGGTTGTGGTAGAGTTTGTGGAAGAGGGTATCTTTGAAATGCGACGGTGGCAAATAAGGACACTCCCTGACGCCCATGGAAGCGTTAAAGTGTGTGAAGCCGAACTCGGACATTCCCTGGCACCCATGGTAGTGCTAAAGTGTGACCTACGGACACTCCCTGATAACTCAAGTCTGGATACTGTGTGAGGGGTCGCCCCGGTATTTGCATGGCGGTTAGGGTATTCAAAGTGTGAGGCATTGGACACTCCCTGGTACCCCGGACCAAAGTGTGAGGCAAACTGGACACTCCCTGGCGCCCCGTTGCTAAAGTGTGGCTATCGGAGTGTTTTAAAGATACCAGGAGTAGGATAGTGGGTTGTTGTGGATGTCGAGAGAAAAGAGTCGGCGAGATGAGTGTGGTGCATTGTCTCATTTCACGAGTATCTGTATTTATGAATGCAAGACTTTTATTATATTCCTTGTTGTTTTATAAAATAAATTCTTTCAGTATTTTAATAATGGAAAAAGGTAAATGGGTATGATTTACATTCAAAGTCATGTTTTTAATACTCACCAGCTTCTTGAAGCTGACGACGTTGATGCGTCCTGGACATTCGTGTTCAGGCTTTTCAGGTTACAATCAGGAGGAATCATACGACTATGCTAATTGAGAATGGCTGCATCTGGAATAAAGAAACTGTTTATTTTATGCATTAAGTTTATTTGTTGGAGTTTTAAACTGTTTTGCTGTTAAGGATGACTGTAATAGACTTTAAGATATTATTTTATTTTCAAGGCGGTCTGTGCCTTAGTTGACCCCGGTTTATAAGATGTAATAAGATAGAAAATTTTTTGTAAGCCTTGATTGCTTTACTCTGATTATTATGTTTTGTTGTTTGACGTTTGGGACGGAATCGATCCTTCAAACTGTCGCGGCCTACGGGTCCATAAAGGAAATTAAACGCTTTCCTTATTTATGCTACGTCGGGGCGTGACAGTAGACCTTATACCGATTGTGGTGAACCATTTCGATGTAATTTTGGGAATGGATTGGTTAGCTTTTAACCAAGCCACAATAGACTGTGAACGGAAAGAGGTTAATTTTTTATCACCGGTGCATGGGAACTTTTGTTTCCAAGGGAGTGGGGTTATACCGCCGCCGTATTTGATTTCAGCTATCCGAGAGGGAAGGTTATTGAAAAAGGGATGTCAAGGATTCCTATGTTCAGTGACTAATGTCTCAGCGACCGAATTAATAGTAGGGGTATCCCAGTAGTGCGAGAATACCCAGATGTATTCCCCGATGACTTACCAGACATCCTGATTGAGAGGGAAATTGAATTCATCATTGAGGTAAAGCCAGACTCAAGACTGGTATCCAAAGCACCGTATAGAATGGCACCAGTAGAACTGAAGGAACTGAAAGTTCAACTCCAAGAGTTACTTGACAAAGGTTTCATTCGACCTAGTATTTCACCGTGGGAAGCTCCAGTGTTGTTTGTAAAGAAGAAAGATGGTTTGATGCGTATGTGTGTTGATTACCGGGAACTGAACAAGTTCACAATTAAGAACAAGTACCCGTTACCCAGAATTGATGACTTATTTGATCAACTTCGTGGGGCACAAGTATTCTCCAAGATAGACATGAGATTGGGTTACCATCAGTTGAAAGTAAAGGCCGAAGATGTTGAGAAAACAACTTTCAGAACGCGTTCTGGACACTATGAGTTCTTAGTTATGCCGTTTGGGGTTACGAATGCACCAGCCGCGTTCATGGATCTTATGAATCGAGTATTCAAGGATTATTTGGATGACTTTGTGATAGTGTTCATCGATGACATTCTTATCTATTCACCGAGTGAGATAGAACATGAGAATCACTTGAGACTAATACTTTAGAGATTACGAGAGAAGCTACTGTTTGGTAAATTCAAGAAATGCGAATTTTGGTTATCTAGTATTACTTTTCTTGGTCACGTGATTGACAAGAATGGAGTTTCAGTTGATCCTCACAAAGTAGAAGCTGTATCTAATTGGCAGAGGCCGACATCCGTATCTGAAATTCAAAATTTCTTGGGATTAGCGGGATACTACCGCCATTTTATTGAGCATTTCTCAAAGATTTCATTGTCGATGACAAAATTAATGAGAAAGGGTGTTATTTTCGAATGGAGTCAAGAATGTGAAGACAGTTTCCAAGAGTTAAAGTCACGTTTGACGAGAGCACCGATATTGACAATACCATCTGGAACCGAAGGATTCGTAATCTATAGTGATGCTTCACATAAAGGGTTGGGATGTGTGCTTATACAAGGTGGTAAAGTAATTGCATATGCTTCTAGATAGTTGAAGATACATGAGATTAATTATCCGACTCATGATCTTGAATTGGCCGCAGTAATTCATGCCTTGAAGATTTGGAGACACTACTTGTATGGGAAAAAGTGTGAAATATTCACGGATCACAAGAGTTTGAAATATATTTTCACCCAACGGGACTTAAATATGAGACAGCGAAGATGGTTGGAGTTGATGAAGGATTATGATCTTTCGATTGAGTACCATCCGGGGAAGGCTAATGTAGTAGCCGATGCATTAAGCCGGAAGATGCCAAGGAATTTAGCCGACGAGCTAACTCAACAAAAAGAATTGGTAAAAGAGATGGAACGCTTGGAATTGGATGTGATTCCAGAGACCAAGGATGGTTTGATGATGGCGATTGTAGTACACCCAGATATTATTGATGAGATCAAGAAAGAACAATTTTACGATGTTTACTTATGCAAAATGAAGGACGAGATACCTTTGGGAAAACGACCGGGATTTATTTTACAACAAGGGGCGTTGATGCTTGGGAACCGATTATGCGTACCGAATGTGAAAGATTTGAAAGAACGACTTTTAAAGGAAGCACATAGTACTAGATATTCAGTGCACCCGGGAAGTAATAAGATGCACAGAAACTTGAGAGAAAACTTTTGGTGGAAGGGTATGAAGCGTGAAGTCGCTAAGTTTGTATCTGAATGTTCGGCATGTCAACAAGTCAAAGCAGAGAGACAAGTACCCGCGGGGTTACTACAGTCATTGCCAGTGTCGGAATGGAAGTGGGACGAGATCACGATGGACTTTGTTTTAGGATTTCCACGATCATTCAATAAGAATGATAAGATTTGGGTTATAGTTTACCGATTAACCAAGTCAGCTCATTTTCTACCGATCAAGATGATTAAACCGTCCAAGTTAGCGGAATTGTATGTGAAAGAGATAGTAAGACTACATGGGGTACCAGCTATGATTGTATCAGATCGCGATAGTAGTTTTACGTCAAGATTTTGGGGTACTTTGCAAAAGGCTATGGGTACAAAATTGAGTTTCAGTACCGCATTTCATCCTTAGACCGACGGACATTCAGAGCGTATGATTCAGACCTTGGAGGATATGTTGAGATTGTGTGTATTAGACTTTGGGAATGATTGGGAGGGAGCACCACTTGCCATTAATTGAATTTGCTTATAATAATGGATTCCAGTCAAGTATTGGTATGGCACCATATGAAGCTTTGTATGGGCGTAAGTGTCGATCACCGGTTTGTTAGACCGAGGTTGGAGAAAGAAAGTTGTTAGGACCTGAGTTAATACATGTGACTACTGAGAAGGTGAAGTTGATTCAGGAGCGACTTAGGGTAGCTCAGAGTCGATATAAGATCTATGCAGACTCGAAACGACGACCAATGAATTTTGAAGTTGGAGATTTTGTTTACTTATGAGTATCGCCTTCGAAAGGCATTGTCCGATTTGGAAAGAGGGGAAAGCTCAATCCAAGATTCATAGGACCTTTTGAAATTCTAGAGAGAGTAGGGCCGGTGGCTTATCGATTGGCCTTGTCATCAGAGTTGGAACATGTGCATAACGTATTTCACGTATTGATGTTGAGACGGTGTATGACTGATACGAGTAAGATCATTGTACCTGAACCGCTGCAAATTCAGGGAGACTTGACTTATGTGGAACAACCGGTAGAGATTCTTGTAGTGACCGCCCTTTTAAAATTCCGCTTTTATAATATTTTACTATGAAAGCTTGTCCAATTAAGACTGCAATGCCTTAGAAACTAGTAACTGGCCTAACTAGAGGAATTATATTTTAACTAAGTGAAGGACCAGCCCATTAAAAGTAGCCATGATTATTTTTAGTTATGTGACAAAATGTTCAGTGATGTGCCATAAATTTGCATTGTGCAAAGTTAGTAAAGAAACTAACATTTAACACCTAAGTACATGAAACAATGATTCAACCACATGAGTTTTAAACACACACTTCACCCCCTCCTCTCCATTTCTCACGGCTTCACATATATACATATGTATTGACTTAACTTAGGAAGGTAATGAGATATGATGGAGAACCCAAGTTGTTCAAGTAGTTATGAGAATGCAATGATAGTTTAACATGGGTAAACATTCATGCTTGAGGTATAACCTAGGATAAAAGTAGTACCTATAGCCTTAATTAGATGAAATGTTAGAACATGGGAACATTAAATACTCACTCTTACACATGGCTATATTGGTATATATATGTAAGTTTATAGCAACTTTACTGTAGTAAATGTTGGAAGGAATACACCTAGTGCTAAGGACATTAATGCATGTAGAGTTAATACACTCAAACTCTCCCACCTCTCCTCACACACGGCTACACATCTGCATATATGTATGCATTGAATCCACGTAGGAAGTTATAGTGACGTGATGGAGAATCAAAATTTGGTACAAGTAGTTATTGGTGGGGATGATTACATAACATGGGAATTCAATGAGGAAGTAAATCACATTTGGTCAAAATTCACTCACCAAACAACCCTTAGTACAACCTAGCATAGCTTGTACTTGTGGCTTTATTGTTAGTAATGGTTGCACATGGGTTATTTAATTATCCCTATATACACACACGGCCAAGCATGTATACACATGTCATACCCGCTCCCGCGGCATGTAATTATATTATATTAGCATGCATGGTATGCTTATTGTTGTGTTAATGAACACGTGTGAAGTGAGTGATGACTCACTGTTGGAGGGTGTCTTTTAAGAACCCAGTATTTGGCCTTGAAGGCAGTCCAGAAGGTGGGCATGTGAGAATTCCCTACGGTTGGGAAAATGAGTAATAACTCATGATTATGTGCTTAAATGTTTATTTAGGCATATGTGAATATAATTGATTATTATATTGTTGATAGCGACTCATCGGAGTCATTAGATGCCTGGTGAGGACGAAATTGAACACGTTACATAATTTGGTAAGCTAATTAGCAATTTCGTAAAATTTGTAGAAACTTGCGTTTTAGCAACCAAACGGAACTTAGTCGGAAACCTTTTTAATTTTGAGGTTTCATCTGAAGAGCTATGCATTAGCTGTGTGGAAAGTTTAAGAGGCTGATTAGAAGTTTTGAAAACTCGTGGGGAGGTAAACACAATTTCCGAAAGTGTTGCCTATATATAGTTAGAGATGACTTTCATAATTTTATAAACATTTGACCTAAGTTCAAGAAAGAGGCCAAATGGAGGATTTCTTGGCTTAGAGCTTCAAGACTCGAATCGACGGAGTTCTACCCGTTTGTTTTTCATCAAATTCCGTATTTGAACTCTACGAGGTAAGGCCATCGTTTTGATACCTATTAGGCCTTGTTTGGTTAAGTTTTCCGAAAATTCATTTTCTAGAATTTTCATATAAAGTTGATAATTGGACTTTTGATTAATAAGAATTGTATTAGAAGAATTACTGCACGTTCTTTATGCTTGAGTTTTCCTTGAATCAGCGTTAAAGAGCGTAAATCGGAGGTGAGTGATATAAATCTTGAGTTTTGGATGATTCTATGGTTTAATGCATTTGATATGCTAGGAATGTATATAGATACCATGTGTAGTTCATATTGGGCAAAACTCATGTATAAAGTAGGCCCAAAGTATGTTGAAATGAAAAGCATGGTGATATGTGTTAAATGAGCATGTGTTATGTGCCTATGTGGGTTAAAGGGGGATTTGTGCTAATTCACCGTGAGACGTCCTCTCGAAGGGGGAGGATTAGTAGTGACGACGGTCACTTGCCGAGAAAAGCATTTGCGCGACATGTCGAAGGGGCATGGGTCGTGGTTGAGTCTTAAGACTTTGGATCGGTGAAGGTGCACTTATTCCCTAGAGACCAATAGTTATGTGTTATGATGGATTGGAACATATTTGTCATCCGTATGCTTGATTCATATTATTCACTAAGCGTTAGCTTAAACAAATCTATATATGTGGTTATATAAATAACCATTCAGGTGCAAGGACTGGAGGGGAGAATCGCGGGTAATGAGGCGAGGAAGGACCGGAAGCTCCTAATGTTTATAGAACTTGTAGCACTTTTGTAATATGTGTTTAACTCTTGCCGGTTGTTTAACCGTGCAACTTGTATTAAGACTTGTTATTTATGCGAGTACAGCACTTGGTTCACCTTAGGACCTTGGTTGCCAAGACGTGTGAAACTTGTAGTTTTGATACTTGTAATCCGGGATGGGTTTATGGTGGTTGTATAAATGAATATATATGTTCTTACAAGTCTTTGGAATGTTTAACAAAGCTTTGAAAGGGTTTTGGTTTGAAATGCATTAGTCAAAATGGTTTTGTTTTGAAAGGAGTTGGTTTGAAATGGTTTTGTTTGGTTTGGTTTCTTTTGGTAATATGTGTATTATTTTATTAGCGGCGTTTATCGCGGAAGCGCTAGGAATTAACGGCTTTTATTAGGAAGCGCCGGTAATTAACAGCGTTTGCGGAAAAAGGCCGGCAATTGTGAATACGGTCTTTTGGAGGTTTGGATTCTGCCCAGGCCCCATTCGACCGGTCAAGCGGAGCAATTCGACCGGTCGAAATGCCCCCTGCCAGAAATTTCAAACTCCTACTTCCAATGTTCGGAACAACTTCTAATTAGGCATGGAGGTACCTTTGGGGACCCTTTGACCTATGAAACTGTTACTTTTGAAAACGAAACTCGTTAAGGCGTGTTTGGGCACGTGTTTAATATAACCTTTGAAAAACTATTTGGAAGTTGGTGGTTTTGGTGCAAAACTTTTATTAAGGTCATTTTTGGAAACTTTAATCATTTTGGTAAGCCTTGATGGCGTGCCACGTGACCTAGATTCATATGTATGGATCCGGGGCGTGACAACACATATATGTATAAACCTAGATGTAAATGCAAGTGAAGTTAATGCACAAATACTATCAATCAACTCTCCACACACATTTGGCTAGGCCATGTGAACACATGATGAGGGAACATTCAAGGTGAGTACAAGCATTGATGGTGAGAGTGTTTTAATGTAGGAGTTAAACACACATACAAAACTCTCTCTTTCCTCCCTACAACCCACGGCCAGCTCTCCACCATTAAGGAAAGAATATTATTAGTACAAGGTAGTTATGGTTGTGTAAGAAGGGTACAAACTTGAGCTATATAAAGAGGGGTTTGGAGAACCAATTTCTTCACACCAACATCTCTCTCTCACTGCCGTGACTTTCTCCCTCACAAACAGTTCATGTTTTCCTTTTGGGTTTTTTTGAAAGCTTAGGCCTTGTTTAATTGGCCAAAAGAAGAGGAAGAGTGAGCTCTAGCCTCAAGCCTCTATTTCCAAGTGTTATATAGAAATCCATCCTTAGATGTGGTTCCAAATGATAGTAGTTTTGATGAAACTACAGGCTATATACGTGTATATATATATATATATATGTTTGGGTATGTAGGTATTTTCATAGATGGGAATTTTCCTTGAGTCCTTGTGATGAATATTTATTAAAGATGAAGAGTAACACATATATGGGGCCCAAATACATGTACGACAATGTATATATATGTATACACAGTATTCTCATTTTTGAAATTTTGATGATCCATGTATCAAAGATAATCTTATGATAATATTTCCCGTAAAGAGAAAATGTGGACTCAAATGTGAAGTCATTAGATTCAGAAAGGGAAAAGAAACATGGAGAATCAATTTCCTTTAAGCTTCTGTTTTGAAAGGAAAACTTTTGGGCAACATTACAAATTTGGAGAAATGCTTTTGTAACATTAAGAAGTAAGGGGAAAGAAGGAATCAAACTTTTAGTACTTTATTTTAACTCCCTAATATTTATGTGGGTTCACTTATAAATAGCATATTTTCAAGAAAATGGTATTTTAGTAATTATTTCGGTTTTACCTTAAGCAGTGAAAAGTAGTTTTGAGAAATTGAAAGAGAAGAAAGGAAAGTTTAAGAAATTATTTTTGAGAAACAAATCTACTATTATTTCTTTATATTCCTTAGAAATAATTTAAAGAAGAAAAATCTTATAGAAAGATTTTAATTTGAAGCTTTCCTTAGAATTTTGCTACTATCATTCTAACTTTCAAGAAATAATATATACTTATGGCTTTATTTTATGTTCTTGGTCCCAAAGGTTTAAAAGAAATAATCTTGACAAAACACTACTTTAAAATTAGACTTTTCTAGAATTTCCTTTCACTACTGTGCCAAACTTAGGAATTTCTTTTACCTATTATTTTCAAGGGAATGACCTATTTTCTAGATTCAGGCCTCTATTAGTAAATTAAGAGTATTTAAAGAAAGTATATGGCAATCCCTTTTTTGGATCTTGAAACTATCCCTATTATTTATTTAAAAGCCAATTTAATTTTAATACTTTCCTATGGTTATTCATTTGTTTAAGTCCTTGGTTGTTCACAATTCTGGAAATTATAATAAATAAATAATGACTTCTTTATTCACCAATTTGTTGATTTTTCATCTCTGTTGACTTTCCCTTAATAAGCTATGGTTTGGGAAATTTTATTATGCTAATAAGTAAGGACTCTATTATGCTAATAAATACATAAAAGGTTTTGTAAAGTGCAGAGCCACTTTTAATGAAGGATTTTATTGAAGGAATTTTATCAAGAAAAATTTCATATATTGATCTCATGTATTGTGGATATGAGCTGCGGTAGACAGTTGAGGTTGTTGCCAAGATACTTGAACCTGAGGACTGAGATAGTCCATGAGATGACTGGGACGGAGAGTGTCCTACAGTAAGTGCACTTATATACCGGTTGATTTCGAGCTCGCTAGAGAAGCTGGTAACTGGTATACACCTTGCTAGCAATATAGGCTGGGGTGTTGTGGTCAGCTTAACTATTCATTTCGAGCAATGGCTGGTGAATAGAATACTATCCATTTCGAGTAAGGGACTGGTGGATAGTGTATGAGTTACTCTGTGCTTTATAAGCCTTGGTAAACATATTGGTGATGGATGAGATCAGGGAATTGGTAAAAATCAGGTAAAGGCATGGTACATGCATTTTTCTTGAAAATGGAGATTCTTCAAAAGATGACAAAATTCCATCTTCTTTGATATGCTTTGAAAATTTCTAAATTTTGGTAAATCATTTCTATGGCTCGACTTTTATATAAAACCTGGAATATATTGAGAAACTCACCAGTTATACTGATGGGTGTTGTTCCACCTTTTCAGGAAATGAAGTTTAAATCATGGAATCTGTGGAGGATGAATGAAGAGAGCTTTTCTTTAAGAAAATTTTTTATCTGGATATTTGTATTTTAAGGGAAAAGTCCCAAGACTATGTTTTATTTTGAGTCATTTAAGTAATTTATGAACTCAATGCTTCCGCTTGTTATGAGTTGTAATATTATTAGTTAATGTTTAAGGGTACTACATAATATTATTCAAACCTGTCATAGCCTTCGTTTAAAAAAAAAATTTAAATTTAAATTTTTTTTACTTTTTATTATTATCCGGGGCGTGACAATTCTAGATCGAAAGGAACAAGTCTTAAGAACTAAGACGATTCCAATGGTGAAAGTATTGTGGCGTAGTCACACGGTGGAAGAAGCTACATGGGAAAGTGAGGAAGACATGAGGAATGAGTATCCGTACCTGTTCGACGTATGAGGTATAAGTTTGGGGACAAACTTCCTTTTTGGAGGGGAGAGTTGTCACACACGTTCCAGAAATTTATGATTTCTGAAAATGCATCATTTGAGATTTTGAAATTATTAATGTTATTAATAATTTGAGTTGAGGTTGACTGTGAGTCAACGGTAAGGTGTCAGTGAGGACACAGGAACATGGCAGTTCATATTGCATGAGCATGAGTAAATGGCATTTATATGATTTAAATATTATTTGACTTTATCTGGTATTCCTGTGAATAGTAATTATACCTGTGTAGTATAATTCTGGTATTTGGATACTTTAGTATATCATTTTGAGAACTGTGGTGAGAACATGAGTGATACGTAAATTAAAAAGGTAGGTCATGTAGAGATTCCACAGAATATAGTTTTCGGACGTTATTTTTGGACCTAAACGAAACTTGGTCGAAAACTTTTGGAATTCATAGTTTTCACTCGTAAAGTTATAAAATGGACGTGTGCGAAGTTTCATGGGTTAATTAGAAGTTTTGAAAAACTTGCGGGGAGGTAAACGTAATTCCCAGAAATTTTGCCTATATATAAATGAGGATGAGATTTCATTCTCATCCAAACTCACAAATATCTAGAGAGAGGAGAGAGAATGGAGATTTGGAGCCAACGGGCTTTGCGACGCCGATCAACGACCTTCTGTCCGTTAGTTTTTCTCCAGATTTCATATTTGAACTCGTGGAGGTAAGATCTACATTTTGATCGTACTTAGGCCGTGTTTGGCCAATTTTTGTAAAAATCTTAATTCTAGACTTTTGGGAAAAACAGGTATAAACTTGTAGGAATTTTCTCAAATTCAAAATCCGACGTTTATTTGACCTCTTAGTCGGTCCTTCAAAGTTTGGGGGAAATCGCACGAGGTATGAAGTTCTAACTCGTGAAATATAGAGAAATACATGTTTTATATTTCGACGACGAAATTGAGATCCGGGCAAAATCCATGCGTTAATTGTAGGCCCGTTAATTATGCACGCGCTAAATTATGAAAAGCATGTCTAAATTTACGCGAGCACGTTGAGTTGTCTATGTGGGTCAAAGGGGAGTCTCATACAAATTCATGCCGGAGTAAGCTTCTCGTTGTTTGAGAATTTTAGTAGCGACGGCTACTGTGCATGGTTGTAGGCTTAGACTTGCCATGACACTTGTGGGGATATAATGGTTGTAGGCTTGGACTTGCCATTGACATCGCGGTTTAAGGCTTGGACTTGCCGCTACCGGATGAATGCGTATTTTTCTCCCTAGAGACTATTGATATGATTTATGAGATTAAAGCATGTTTTGTTATATATTGCATATGTTAGACTTGTACGCTCAGCATATAGCTGAGCAGTGGAGATGTACTCCATTGCAGGTAAGAAGAAAGACAAGAAGAATCGCGATGAGTGAGGCCGATGAACGCCGGGGGAATCACTTGTTTATATTTTTGTTTCTATTTCTGTTTCTATTTCCTAAACTTGTGTAAGGATTGGGAATTCGTAATATGTTGTAATAGATCTTTGGATTAGTTCTTTAGTATTGTAATCCTGTATTTGAACGTCTGTGGTTAAGTTTTAATGTTGTATTTCAGTTATGTTGTGATTGTGGATGGTGTGGAGAAGCTTGAGTTGTTATATTCATTACTCGACCCAGGATCAGTCGACTGGATCCCGTGTGATTGAGACACTAAAAGTGAATAGTAAGGGAAGCAGCCGACTGGACCCTGCACCAGTCGACTGAACACTGTTGATGTTGGCTACTGCTTCTAAAAATGGTAAACCAGTCGAATGGATCCCCAGATCAGTCGACTGTACCCCTTTTCGAAATGTTGCATTTTGGTTCTGCTTAACACAGTCGACTGGGTACCTTGATCAGTCGACTGAGCAGTCGACTGATCAGTCGACTGGACCTCTGTTGAGAATTTAGGGTTTTGGTTTCTGCTAGGCACAGTCGACTGGACCCTAGGAGCAGTCGACTGAACCTCTGTTTTCAGCACAGAACTGATTCTTTTGAATGTGTTTCCACTTGGCCAAAACTTTTTATAACTCTGATTCTTATGGATGTTTCAACTCAGAAGGTAATGTTTCCTAAAGTTTTAAAATACCCAGGGTTGTTTTAAAGTTTTTTTTCCGCTGCGTATTATTAGAGGATGTTTGGATGAGCCTTGATGGCGTGCCACGTGTCCTATTTCCGCGCGTAGCGGGATGGGTCGTGACAGCATATGTTAGAAATTGTGCGCTCAGCATATAGCTGAGCAATGGAGATTTACTCCATTGCAGGTTTGAAGAAAGAAAGGAGAAGCGTGAAGGGTGAGGCCGGGGGAATGCAGGGGATCGCCTTTTGTTTATGTTTTGGTTTCCTTCCCAATGTTGTAATAATGGAATTGGAGGTAGGATCATGTTTTGTTTGAATTGAGTACCTTGGAATGATTTTGGGAAATGTTGTATTATGTAAGAAAACTTCTTATAGTTAGTTTTGAATTCGTCCGAACTCTTAAGTTCGTGTTTTGTAAACTTGTCAAATTCGGATTTTGAAGGAATGTGGTTAGAATTTTGTGAATCGAACCAAACAAGCCTTAGCTTGTTCCGCTATTGTTTCTTTTCATGGATTAGTGAGATTAAACTTTGTTTTTGAAAGTTTGTTACAGCTTGTGACGTTTGGATTAATGTAAGTGTGTTTGGAGTATTGATATTGGTGGTGGTTGTTTGACGCCTTAAGCAAATTCTGCAACTTTGGGCAGGATTCTGCTAAAGGGTCATTCGACCGGTCGAAGGGGATCGTTCGACCGGTCGAAATAGCCCCTGCCAGAAATCTTTTACTACCCCTTCCGAAAATTTTAAAAGATTTTTGATTGGTTCTTAGAGTGCCTTTGGGACCCCTTTCAACATAAAATCATTTGTTTTGAAATATAATTACGTTTTCAATTTTATACGGATTTTACAACTCGGAGGGTAATGTTTTCAAAGTTTTATAGACTCAAGATTGTTTTAAAGTTCTTTTCCGTTGCGTATAGTTATTGTTGAGCCTTGGTGGCGTGCCATGTGTCCTGTTTCCGCACATTAGCGGGATGGGTCGTGACAATCTTAATATAAGCTCACAAGCTCTGACGGCGTCAATTCTAGTTTAGTCTTAATACGTTATGGCATTTTGAAGTTTGAAGAGCAAAATATTCATTTTACAAATATATTCAGGCCAAATGGACTCTATCATTGGATCCAGAACGTCAAAAAACCTATGGTTAGGTCACTCCGTATTATTTGACGACTTTAACAATGTTAACTTCTTATATGTAAGCCACAAGGGCAATTTGGTCATTTTACGATCTATATACTTTTTAGGTTCCAAAATATTCTTCATAATAATATGAGCTCACAGGTTTTGACGACGTTAAATTCTGATTTTATTTTAACAAGTTATGGTATTTTAGAGTTTTAAGGGCAAGATAGTTATTTTACAAATATATTCAGGCCAAGTGGACCCTACCATTGGATCCAGAACGTCAAAAAACCTCGGGTTAGGTCACTCTGTATTATTTGAAGACTTTAACAATTTTAACTTTGTATATGTAAAATCCAAGGGCAATTTTGTCATTTTACCATATACGTACTTTTTAGGTCACCAAATGTTCTTTATCTTAAATTTGAGCTCACAGGCTCTGACAGCGTTCAATTCTAGTTTAGTCTTAACAAATTATGGCATTTTAAAATTTGATGGGCATAATAGTCATTTTACAAATATGTTCAGGCCAAATGGACTCTACCATTGGATCCAGAACGTCGAAAAACATTGGGGTAAGTCACTCCGTATTATTTGAAAATTTTAACAATATTGTTAACTTCTTATATGTAAGCCCAAAGACAATTTGGTCATTTTACGACGCATTTTTTTATTTTTAGGTTCTAAAATGGTTTTTATAATAATATGAGCTTATAGAGTTTGACGACATTAAATTCTAAATTTTTTTTTTAACAAGTTATGTTATTTTGAAGTTTTAAGAGCAAAATAGTCATTTTACTAAGTAGTTATAAAATTTTAACACAAAAATATAGTTTACCAAATGCAATTTTTTGTTTTTGTTCTCTTTTTTTAAAAAAACAAAACAAAGTTAACAAACGCATATTTTATTTTTTATTTTTTTTAAATGAACACAAAAATTTCTAACATAAAAACTAAAAAATGAAAACAAAAAAATGAAATAGTTATTAAACAGGACCTTAATGAATCATTTGATGAATACTATTGTTTAGCTTATCTTTGATAAAGGGGCTAGAAACCATAGCGTTAAAGGTGGGCTACCCACTTATTTTTATCAAAGGAGGGGACAATCATATTTGCTTTCGTTTGGGAACTTTCATGAACAAGCAATTTGGTCCAAATGGAATTTAGTTGGAGACAAATATCTCTCTCTCTCTCTCTCTCTCAAAAGACATTGTCAAAAGGTAGTGAAATAGGTGACCCAACCAAATGAAATGCCGCTAGCTTGAACATTCACATAAACTATCTCAAGTTATTACCAATCATTCTTTCGTATGTTGGATGTGCATAAACCTTTTATATAAAACAGAAGAATAATGCTACAATTCTAAAATTTGCAACATTTCACAAGTGATGTGGCAATGTAGTCACTTTCAATTATAGTGAAACAATATGAATTTTATTGAAAGTTATTCTAAATAGTCCCACTACCACATCGTTTCAAATTCAAATTTAATACACAATTAGAAAGCTGCAAAGCAAGTGCACAACACATTAACAAATGTTTGTGATTGTTACTGTGTCTAGTAATGACATAGAGAAGTAGTTAATAGAAAACTCAGTGGCATCGACCCTACATATAGGGTGGTTTTAATGAATGGCGCCAATGCAGTTTAAATTATGGTGGGGCCATCTCAATGTTTGATGCTATTTGTGTTGGATTTGAAATCATAACCTCTTTTTGAGCACTTAGACATTGATTGATTTTCAAAGGACTTTTGTGGTTGTTTCAATTTATTGCTGAAAGAGGTGGGAATTAAGGTTGTCAGTTAGGGTCTACAATGTCCAAGTTGTGGAAGACAAATTGTAATGAGGATCTTATACTTTAGTACTGGGCCTAATAGTGTTCACCCCATTTTTGAAAAGCCTGTAGGAATGAGGGCAGAGCCATAAAAATGGTGCCTTGATGTGGGCTCCCAAGGCCATTTCCGATTCTTATCCTTTTTACATTCACGATTTAACTAAACAGCTAGGACCTCACCCACTCAACTTTCTAATAAATTATACTCCGTACTTGATTTAGAGCGGCATAGTTCAAATCCTGTTGCCATTATGTCTCTTTAACTAAATTGGCAAGTGAATTTGAGTTTGGTGTACTTGTCTGGACTTTGTCTCTTAGCCGTACTCCGACTAATAGTAATATGAACTGATTCAATTAGCAGAGGACGTCAGGCTTAGGGGATTTATCCTCGTATTTTTGTTAAGAAAAAATCGATGAACACACACAACACAATATACACGAAAAATAAGGAAACAACACAAAGATATTACGTGGTTCACACAATCAGGATGATCGTGCTACTCCACGACGGAAAGAGAGAGAGGTATTTTATTACTCTGCTGCTGTCAGGGTTTACAAGGGACGGAGAGAATGTATTTATACAAGTAATCATTTACCTAAATCTGCCAAACGGGCCAGGCCCAGAACTGCTCTGAAAACACCCCAAACGGCTCCGATAGGCCTGAAACTGATAAAGAAAATAGTCCACGAAAATTTTCTTCCTGGGGCGCTGCCCCTGAACCCCGCAAGGGGCGGCCTCCCCTTGACCCCCGCCCGCTCTTTCGGGAGCGGGACCCCATTATGCGTAGCGGTTTCAAGGTCGAAAAGGTGATCAGTCTCCACAACTTAACAATTCTCACAGAACAAAAAGTTATAGAACTTACATCTACTTGAAATGACAATTGCCACAAATTGAAACGTTATCATTCTCTTAATTTTTTAGCTTATATTACGGAATCATTCTTGTATCTTTTTCGAAGTAACGAAAATATATCTTACTTAATTCTGATTTTGAATTGGAGATTCACTTCGAGAACATGAGTTAGTAGTCGACAAAACTAATTATTAATAGTGCATCTTTAGTTTTCAACAAATAACTATGCCTATTACAATTTGCAGCTCCACCTCACCCTCCTTTCTTTTTCTTTTTCTTTTTTTTTTTCTTTTTGTTTTGTTTTGTTTTTTTTTTTTTTTTTCTTGTCTATGTATATAGGAAGTACAGCAACACTGAGTCACTGACTCATATACCACAAACAGTACATTAATTTCGATCCAAATGAGCATGAGTTTGTTGAGATTCTAAAACAAAGGATGACACAAAATACATCTTTTAATATACTTCTATAAAAATTTGTGAATACATTTCAATACTAGTACTTATAAAGAGATATTATACGATTTTTTTTTGTCAGAATTAGATATTGTTCCTAAAATATCATTGTTGACGAGGTCATCTAACAAAGCGGCAGAGCATGGGGTGTTGGTCTCCCCATGCTATGTTTTTATCCTCACAATAGATAATCCAACTTTATTATCCAATTCATATAAAAGAAAGAAATTAATATGGTTTACAGCATTAAAGAATATTTATTTTGAAATGTTAACCTAGTGCATATCTAGAAAGTACTGTGAATTTTTTCTACAAAAAAGTTTTTGTAATTTCATTAAAATAAGGCCACTTTTACCGAGGAACAATTATAGTGAATTACTTAAGGGCCCCTCATTAAGGCTTTGTTTGGTTCATAAATTCAGTGAGGGGAAAAAAAGAATATGTAGAGGAAAAAAGATTTTACTTTGTTTGATTAATAAGGAGAATGGTGAGAAAAGAAAATAAGTTGAGAAATAAATTAAATATTTTGAATTTTGTGAGTCATTTTCTTTTCTTTTTTTTATCAGCTTACCATAATATTTTAAAATTTTGTACGAGTAACATTTAATGTTATCCAAACAAACACAAAAATAGTTTTTCATTTTTTTTTTTTTATTTTCATGCTCTAAACTCACAAATCAATCAGAGCTTAATGAGGTTGCAAACAGTACTTTTCTAGTCCATAAATTTTTACGCTGCAGCATACATATGGGTCTTTACATTTGTGTGTGTGTGTGTGTTTTTACACTATTTTGTGTGTGAATGCCAATCCTCTTCACATTTATAACCACGGAACCAACTTAATTTTGATATATCATGTCATGTATACACTAGCAACTAGGACCAGCTCTGGTGGTGGTGGAGTATTTCTCAAGGCAAGGCATGCTAATTAGAGCACCTCCTTGTCTCTTTGTATCATCAAATACTTGAGTATGTGAGACCCCAATAGTAACTTCGGAGAAACTGATGAGATTGGCATGTTCAAAGCTCCCAATTAAAGGGGCCATTAAAGAGACTTCACATGAAACATATATTGTTAATATGTTTGTAACAAAGTATGGTCCTGTCTGTCTTCACTTGTATTTACATATTAATCAACCAATAAAACACACAAAATATATAGCTTTAGAAAGAGACAAAGTGGTTCCTTCCCCATCACGTGTCCTTCCCCGCATGCGACCTTTGCCTCGGTGAGGACCAACTTTTTCTCAAACTCACTGATTGGAAAATTAAAGCCCTATTGTCATATTTGGGGTCCATAAACTCCAAAAGTTCAAATAAATTGATTGGCAAAACAGCTACTGCAACACAATCACAAAAAATGTGTCCGTCGTAAAAATTTATGGTTGGCTTAAAACTATCTTGGACATATTTTAGTCAAAAACAGCTTTTCACGATTAAATTACAAAAGAAAAAAATTATTGCCAAACAGGCCTAGGTAATTAGAGCTTTCTCTGTTTGTGTGTCATGTGTGTGAGGTTTTGTGAGATTATGACTTTATTAATAAGTCGTTATATTATTGTTATCAAATCTCTATCATAAATTTGATTTCCAACACACATGACGTGGAATCACATAAAACAATTTTCAATAAAATCAAAAATTAAATGGTATATATTGCTGAAATTTGGCTTGCTTTCGTCCAGGGCCGACCTTGACATAAATATCTGGTTTTTGTGCGAACCAATGTTATGTTAATTTTTTGACAAAGAACCATATGTAAAAGATTTCTTAAACTGGACACAAACTCTTAAAACAATCAATTTATTGTTTTACCAAACAGCTTCTAATGATCAAGAAATCTAAGTAATAAACTCGTCTTTCAATCGGATGCGTATACGCCACTTGTAAGTGAGGCTACAAATAAAGGGACTTAGAATGGTGTGCGTGTCTGTAGTTTCGTCTTCTCTATATATTGAACCTTTTTATCATTGATGATTTTGGAAGTATCTCTTTGTCTTAAAGCAAAATACATGTGATTATGTGAATGATTACAAATGATTACATGATTAGAACTGTACTGAAATAGCTAATCAGAGGGAAATCTTCAAGATCAACACAAACCCTTGCATTGGAAACATCCATTACTTTTTTGAGACCTGCACAATTGCTCAACACTATTCATAATTCATTTTGTTTCTTCCTCTTTTTTTTTTTTTTTTTCTTAATTTTCTATTTCTCCTGTGGAAATGTTAACTGATAGATTATTATGTACATTTTGTAATATATAGGTGGTATTGTCCCGCTAGGGAAAGAACATTTTGGGAACATAAATATATACTGTTTAAGAGCGCATAAATTAAAACAGGACTTTTTAAGTCATACTACTATATAATTGTTAATGTTGAAAGGTTGGATTATATTGTTGATCAGTTCATTTTCTAATTAACCGTTTAAACTTTTAAAACAACTGATGTTTTACCAGTGTATCACTTTTTGAGAGGTTTCATGTTTGAGTCTCTACTCTCATGCACTTTAGTGTGCATATTTGCACTTTATTATTTGTCTCTACATGATAGAATTTAGTTTGGTGGCACTCCATGAGCGAGATCGGTACGCACGCGAGATAGGGTGTTGAAGATTGGTATACATTGTTAGACTCATTCTCTAACAGCTTAAGCTTTGGAGGCCGGCATTGGTAACTTAAAAGTTTCTCTATTTGATTTTCATCGAGGCAAACATGAATGAAAGAAAAATGCTTAAAGAATATATTTGGATCAAACACGAACTTTTATATAAGATGCATCTACTAATTAAACACTTGTAACACTAGAACTTGGTTATTCATGATCAGAATAAGATCGATTTTTTAAACTTATCATGCCGTAATAGCCTAATAGCTAGGGATCAATATGTAGCAACATCGATCTTTTTGCTTCTGCTATTCTATTACATTAAAGTTGTCCAATGTTTAATTCTTTTGGCGAAGCTCAAATATATGCAATTGACTCAGTTTTTGCGATTGAATTGTATAGCTTGATTAAGTTGATTTACCAAACATTTGCTTTCATTTTGGAGTTCTAGCTATAATCATTAATTGACTCTAAAAAACTGCTGCAAAAGACACCAAAGTTTACCAATTCAGGCAAGTTAATACATACTCCGTAATACACTTGGCATAAATTTTGTGTGTACGCGAAAAGAGTGGTTATGTACTTGCTTCTTTTTTTTATTTTTTTAATTACGAGGATAAATTCTTTTGCTTGTTCTTCACAATTTCGGGATCGATACTTATTGTCGTTTTTATCAGAGTAAAACAAAGGGCAAAACCTCGGACACGTGCACTGACCCCACAACACACGCACCAGGTAAATTAGGGAGGCAAATTAGCGATATGATCTGAACTCATACTAAACTGGACATTTTTTAAAGTCCACCTTGAAATCCATCCCTTCAATTATCTTACACGCACCCAGAAGATTTTTCGAATCCCTAGTCTCCTTAAGAGATCAAAAATTCTGACCACAACTACTTTACCTATATAAAATTTTGAAACCTCAAACAAAATGGTATAACACCTCTGTTGAGACTTATTTCCACCTCCGCTAGGTGGTCGTGGTTAAGAGTGGTTATGTACTGTGTGTGCATACAGACCATGTGGGTATAATGAGAAAGAAAAATGTTGGTAATAAGAAGTGGTTGACTAAAGTGATTGGTCCACACCTCAACAAAATCGGTTGCTTCTCAAGTACTCATATTGACTACATGTGGACTGAGAGAGTTAACGTTTTTCTTTTTTCTTTCACAGTTCACTATTTGACAAAGAGAACTCTGCAACAAAACCCCTTGCCCTTTTTCCAACAACTGGATGGCCATAATGTTTGGTTAGGATTAATGTCCGTGCCCCTCTCTCTCTCTCTCTCTCTCTCTCTCTAGGATTAATGTACGTGCCCCTCTCTCTCTCTCTCCAGAGTCCAGATGCACCTTTGTACGTATGCAAGTAGTTAATGGTAAATAGGAACTCAGTAGTGACTCCATTTTATAATCTTCTTTACACTATTGGTGGCAATTGGCTGTTTGTTTGATGCCATTGTATGGCCCAGTCAGTGTGACAGAATCTTTCCAAATGTAAATATAAGGACATTTTGATTGGTAAAAAGTGGATCTGTAGCATCCACAAGCCCATTAATATGTATCCCGGCAAACTAAATTTATGTTGGTTTTTTTTTTTTTTTTTTTTTTTTGCTTCAAATTAAGAAATAGAATATGGACATAATTTCTATACAAATAATGTAATCCACGTTGCAACTAAAATAAAAACAAACACATATTTATCAGGTGCTTCTTTAGTAGTTAATTACCTTTTTTTTTTCCAGTTATGTCACTCTTTTACTTTATGTAAAGTGTGAGGGAAGAAATTGTAATGCAGCTAAGAAAATACGTTTTTTTTTTTTCTTTTCTTTTTTCTCTATTTTCAAGATGCAAGATTTTTTATTTTTTTTAAAAAGTGAGTAATTTAATTTTTTTTGGTCACACTTATTGAGGGTTCAAACATTTATAATTGAACTACATACATAAGTAGCATTTCCGTATAAGAGACATTTATTAGAGCATTCACAATGATGTAGTTGAACTTAGGGTAAATTCACCCTAATTTATGGTATAGAAAATGGGCATCCTGCAATAGTGTAGGTGGTCAAACGGTGAAAGATTCAGGGGTGTATATATATATATATATATATTGTCACAAGAAAGAAAACATAAATAAATAAACTAGCTTACTCCAAGGGAAGGCAATGACGATACAGTCCGCTATTAGAGGCACGATCAAATTTTTTGGGCTTGGCCAGAGTGACAAACGGGGCAAGTTGGTCCATCTCCAAGATTATGTAGCCTTCCGCAAGGCCTTTTGGAGATGCTATTGGGTCTCTTCCGCGATAAACGTAATGGACGACCGACCGAACAATTTTTCTTCAATTGTACGTTTTGACACTAAAATAGTTTTTCCTTAGTCGTTCGACACCAAACATTTTTTCCTGTCATTTCTCTACCAAACGACTAAATCCCATGAGACTATTTTTTTCTTTCCTTCTATAAATACAAATCCATCCCTCCATGGCATATTCTCAGTTTTTCACCCTATTATGTTTCTACTTCAAAATTAAATTATCCAATCATGAATCGATTATTTAGCAAAATTATATACAGCAATAAAAAATAAAAAGAAGAAGGGAAGTTAATGGTTTTTTGGAATGGAACAATTGAAAAACAACTGTTTGGTGGTCTCAAATAGCCAAGAGTCGACCATTTAAATATCAAAATTCAACTGATTGGGACTATTCTATTACCCTACGGAACTTAAGTTTATCATACGCTTCATACCATTGCATTTCTTTCAACTTACATCCACCCTAAGTTGTGATACTGTGGATTGGTCTTATGGAAGGTCATAGAAAATCATGAGTAATGTTGTGCTTCCCAATTTATGTATACCAAATGGTTCCCAAACACATGAGGTATTTTATTTACTTGATTTTGATTGCATTATACTGAGGTAGTCTTACCATTATGAGTAATGCTACGGATCCACACGTGACCCACCGAAATCAAGAGCCAAGATATATTAGGTGTTTAACTAGGTATGGATTTAGATGTAGGTGTAGCAATTTTGTACCATTATTGAAATAGGAGTAATGCTATGCTTCCTAAATTTTTTTTTTTCAAAAGTACATCCCAAATGATGTGGCAGTGGGGCCGGATTTATTATAGTGGGACCACTTGAATTTTGATTGGAAGTTATTTATTTCACCCCCTGCCACATAATTTGGAATGTACTTTTGGAAAAAAAAATTTGGGAAGCATAGCATTACCTTGAAAGAGTAATTTTATGCTTTCCAAATCCACATCTCAAATGATGTGATAATGATCCCACTGAATTTTGATTGAAGGATGTTGAAGTAACCCCATAGTGGTTCAAATGGCACATCATTTGAGATGTGAATTTGAAAAGCATCACATTACTATTATTTAAAAAAAAAAAATAGTCATATTGCCACGTGAGTTTTGAGACCATTTGGAAAGCAAATCATTACTCTTAAATTATTGAGTAATGCTACACTTACAACCTTTTCTATTTTTTATAACCGTGGGTGTCTGGACTAGCTTGCGCGCACCTCGACTAATCCCATGAGACCAAGGTGTCTGGGTGAATCACTTGTGGCCACCCCCTTGAGATTCAAACTTGAGATCTCTGGGTATAACACCCAGAGGCTTTGCCATCCGGCCACCAAAAAAAAAAATTAACTTAATGTTTTTAGTAGATTTTTTATAATTTTTTTAATTAAGTAGTACATTATCAAATACATTAAAAAAATTAAATGATAAAAATTTTTATTTTCACCACTTAATTAGATTATCAAACAAACTCTTAGTCACCAATCTCAAAGTCAAAACACATTTTTAACCGTGGTTAAAAACATTTTTTTAAGCGTGATGAAGTTATTTCATCCCACCAACCATCCCAATAACGTGACCCTTCACACCTTCGCACAATGCTTGACATACACTTTAAATCACACTCTTATTTTATGTACTTTGTGTTACATAAAAGTGTAAAAAATTTTAAATAGCACAAAATACATATATTTAAAACATAAGATGTAATTTAGAGTATAATTTGAAATGTGTGTCAAGGACTTTTTTTCCCACTGGCCGCTCACTTCTTTCATTTTTTCTCTTCCCCTCTCGACTTTCGTGCCTATATAGAGAGAGAAACTTTTACTATACCAAAAAACAGCGAGAGCACAGTGCGTGCACACACATTTTTAGAGAGAGAAACTACTTGCTCTGCCTGAAATGATGGTGTTCGGCCACTCAGGCGCCGGCAAACAGGTGTTTCCGGTGGACTACGAAGCGGAGGTCTCGCAACGCCTCCTCGAAGCTTCACACTGCGGCGATCTGAAGTCAGCTCTCGAGTGCGTTTCCGATCAGTTCGTCGACGTTAACTTTATAGGCGCGGTTTGCTTGAAGGTTCGAAAGGCGGAGGTGCTGTGTAGCGATGAATCCGCGATCGAAGTTCGAGTGGAGTGTGAGGAGTTCAAAACTGATGTTACGCCTTTGTTCCTCGCCGTTCATTCTGGAAACGTTCCGCTCGTGAAGAAGCTACTGGTAAATGTGATTGAACTTTTTTATTCTTAGACTCAGCATAAAGCTAAGTTTGTGCGACATTGTTGAAGTGTTTGCTTTGTTCTTCGTGAGTTCGTTTTGTGCAATATGGTGAATTTTATTCGGTTTGGAGCCTGTTCTTCTTTCTAATTCATCTCATGTTGCCTATATTTCATATATTTAGGTGATTTTTTTTTTTTTTTTGAAATCTTTGAATAAGTTAATTGCTTTAGTTTGGGAGTAGTATTCAGACTATTGATTTAGCTTCCTGCTTATTGTTTGGATCAGAATGTAGTTACGACTCTTTTTTTTTCCCCCTTTTTGTTTACTTGCGGAACAATGAGAACTTTCGTGGCGTGAGTAGCTATATTGTCTATTTGTCTTGTTGTTTTAGTTCCAAATCACCTTAATATTGTCATTCGAGTAATGCTAGGTACACCTAAAAGGATACCTAAATTATCCAACTGCTGATGCGTCATGTCATTTTGGAAAATAATTCAAATTTTTTTTGGTAACTGATGAATGATTTTAGAAATCCACCTCAGCAGGTGAATAGTTTAGGTATCATGTTTAGGTGCACCTAGCATTACTCATTGTCATTCTCTTCCAATTTTTTTCTTTTCTGGAATTTGTTTATCTATGTTTAGTTCCACTTTACCTCTTAACTTCATTTAAATCATTTGATCAATAGGGCCTTCTGAAATTTGAGATGTCGATAAAATAACATTCTTGGTTTCCAACTCATCTGCATAATTAGTTAATTACTTGAACTTGCTCACACAGTGGCCTCTTTAGGTCTCTTTAGTCGTACCAGAGTCATGGGTCTCTATATTTTAAAGGAAAACATTTGCTTTTATTAGGAACCATGTAGCTTTTAGAAGAGAATGTTTTTGATTTGTGGCGGCATTTTACTTGAAATTAAAGTTTTTATTCCCCATTTGTTAATGTGATTTGTCTTTTCTTTTCATCCCTGAGGTCCCATATTTATTTGTGGATGCTTTCTTTAAAGTCAAGATTCCATGATGACATTCTCGAATTCTGGAAGAGAGGAAAAAAAAAAGAGAAAAAATATTCCAAGATGATTCATAGTCTAGGTATCTTTTTCAGCTCGGATTGAATTAATCTCTGTTAATAACATATAAATTATCACATTCCATAAACGCTGAATTTTACGCTAAATTTTTATTTAGCACTGGCTATAAAGATCTAAATATTTTCTTATTTTGTAATTAGGTCTTATAATTCCTTTGTGCGAGTGTAAAAGTTCTGTGTCTACTTAAACTATGACTTTTTTGTGTGTGTTAAACTTGCTGCTCTCAGCTGCTAAGTTTGAGAGTGTGGTTTGATTTTGCTGTTAAGTTGCTAGTTAATCCAAAAGCTTAAGCTATTAGAAAATGGGCTCAACAGCGTATATCAAGCTTCAACATTTGCAATTTTTTTCTTGTTTACTTAATAATGCAACTAATAATGATCTAATTGCACCGCTGCACGAGGGAACTCAACCTTCAAATCACTCACTATTTGGGTTCCGGCCTCTCTCTCTTTGTCTATGGATTTTTCTTTTTTCTTTTTTTGGATACTGCATTTGGCAGTTGTAGTAGATGCAATTTTTTTTTAACATTCTAAATTACTTGTGAAATTAATTGACTGTAGGAGATAAAGAACAGGACTTTAGAAACTATTATAGAGAAAAACTTACATTTATTTTTATATTGGCAGCAAGGCCCACGAATTGTCTCTTACTGCTGACCAGGGTCTCAAGCAGTAAATAGCAGCATGCATTTAATGACCTTCCATGCATTGCTTAATGAAAAAATTCCATGCTCAATTGTCTGTCACATCAGTTCTGTTCCCCTTTTTAACTGTATGTGGCCATGAACACCTGTCCTCAATGAACAATCCAACATACTTTTTGTGTTACCTGGTCTGCTGTCTTTTTCCTAAGATCCACTAAAGCTTTCGAGCACATCAAAGATTGAACTAGTGGTATGTCTTCTTGTGGAGTCTTTTCATCACCTCTGCAAGGTACTGAGTGCTGGCATTTCTTAATGTCTAGAGCATTGGAGCCGATGTGAACCAGAAACTCTTTAGGGGCTTTGCGACTACAGCAGCAGTGAGGGAGGGCCACCTCGAGATTTTGGAGATCTTGCTTAAAGCCGGGGCTTCTCAGCCGGCTTGCGAAGAGGCTCTACTAGAGGCAAGCTATCATGGGCATGCAAGGCTTGCGGAGCTGCTAATGGGGTCTGATCTGATTCGGCCCCATGTTTCTGTGCATGCTCTTGTAACTGCATGCTGCAGAGGGTTCGTGGATGTGGTAGATGCTCTTTTGAAGGTAAAACACTATTCTTTTTCTTTCTAGCCAAAGGTAAAATTCTCTTCACCAACTCAAATATTGTCGACCAGTAGTTTCCATACAACACATTAAAATTCTAGCCCAAAGAAAAACGAACAGTGCCACTGCCAAAGTCAAGTTACTGATACCTAACAAAACAAGCCCGACGCACACATGGGAAAAAAGGGAAAAGTAAAAAGGACCTTCCCAACAGTTATGGAAGACCAAATTGAAGAACGATTACAACGTAAATGTTCAATAATTTTTTTATTTTTTTTAATTTTTTATTTTATACTCCGTATAACTCTTAGGAAGGATTCAATCATAAAGTGGCCTTTGTTCTTTACTAGCTTCACATCCACGTCCTTTGAGGGTTCTTTTTCTGGGTATGTCATGTCTTATGAGGAAAAATTAAAAAACCTTGTCAGTTTGCTATTTTAGGAACAACTGAATACCCAAACAATCCCTGCTTTCTCCAAAATGAAGGGTAAAGTCATTCTAAAGTATGGGGTAGAATGCTAAAAAAGGGCAGTCAATTTGTTCGTGTGTACATCTAACAGAGTTGAAATCTTGTTTGACCCATTTAATTGCTGTTGATTAATGACAGTGTGGAGTTGATGCAAATGCAACTGATCGGATGCTTCTCCAATCATCTAAGCCTTCTCTGCACTCAAATGTCGACTGTACTGCACTTGTTGCTGCTGTTGTTAGTAGGCAGGTCCCTGTTGTTCGTCTGCTGCTACAGGTAACCATGATTCGTAATTCAAGATTAATAATTCACAAGAATTTAGGAAAAGTTTCAGGGATTTATCATGTCACTGAATTGAAAATGTCCTTTTATCTTAAATGAAACACACAACAGTTCAATCCACAATCCCTGAAAAGCAATACTTTAATAATATTCAAAAAGGAAGTTGGAAGGGAATGATTCATATTTGGTATTCATAGCTCTCTACCACTTACACCTGATCGGTGACCCCCTCCATGTTATTAATGTAAAAACTGTGAAAGAGCTGAATTTCATAAGAATCTCAATTCTCAACTAAAATTCAAGCTTTATCTCATTGGCACACAGTATTGTTTACAACTTTATTTCCAAAGGAGTAGTTGCTTAGAAAGTGATGAATTATGTTCTCCAGGAAAGAATATTAGCGCTGACCAACATTTCGATTTTTTTACCCTTCATGGAAAATAAGGCTGGTGCCAGAACAGACATCAAAGTGCGACTTGGAGCTTGGTCCTGGGATACAGCTTCAGGTGAAGAGTTCCGAGTGGGTGCAGGACTAGCAGAGCCCTATGACATCAGCTGGTGTGCAGTGGAGTATTTTCAAGCCAGTGGTGCAATCTTACGCATGCTGCTTCAACGTCTCTGCCCTAACACCCCTCACCATGGAAGAACCCTCCTCCACCATGCAATCATCTGTGGTCATGCAGGAGCTGTCAAAGTTCTCTTAAACTCTGGTGCCGACAAAGAATCCCCTGTTAAAACAACCCGAAAAACCGAGTTTCGTCCCTTACACATGGCTGCTCGACTTGGATCGTCAACAGTTCTTCAATGCCTAATTGACCATGGTTGTGATTTAAACTCAAAGACTGATACCGGTGAGACGGCTCTTATGATCTGTGCAAAGTACAAGCAACAAGATTGCCTGCAAGGATTGACCAAAGCCGGTGCTGATTTTGGCTTGGTTAATCTGGCTGGGCAGTCTCCAAATTCGATAGCTGTATTGAACAGATGGTCCCTTGGGTTTCAACGAGCTGTCCTAGATGTAATCAGATCTGGAAAGGTTCCGAACTCGAGCAATTTTTCTGTTTTTTCTCCTCTCATGTTTGTAGCTCGATCTGGCGACACTCAATCCTTGAAAGCTCTGATAGGACGGTCAGAAATTGACCTCAATTACCAGGACGAGAAAGGTTTCTCTGCGGTTATGGTTACTGCAATGGAAGGTCATGTTGAAGCCTTCCGGTTACTTGTCTATGCTGGGGCTGATGTTAAGCTGTGCAACAAATCTGGTGAGACTGCCATTATATTGTCCAAATTGAACAGAAATTCTGATCAATTTGAGAAGGTAATGCTGGAATATGCCCTAGAAAAGGGCAATCGCAATGGTGGTGGGTTTTATGCTCTTCATTGTGCTGCTCGTCGTGGAGATCTGGATGCAGTTAGATTGTTGACGAGTAGGGGTTATGACTTAAATATCCTTGACGGGGACGGCTACACGCCACTCATGTTGGCAGCAAGGGAAGGTCATGGACGCGTGTGTGAGATTTTAATCTCCCATGGAGCGCGCTGTGATATCAAGAATGTGAAAGGAGAAACAGCACTCTCACTTGCAAGGAAAAATGGTGGCTCGAGAAATGAAGCAGAAGGGATGATCATGGACGAGCTTGCTCGGAAGCTCGTGTTGGGTGGTGCCAATGTGCAAAAACACACTAAAGGAGGGAAAGGAAATCCGCACGGGAAAGTTATAAAAATGGTGGAGGGTACAGGAGTGTTGCGGTGGGGTAACTCAAGCTGTAAAAATGTGATATGCCGAGAGGCTGAGGTGGGACCCTGTTCGAGTTTTCAGAGGTTTAGGCGGAGGAAGGGTGATGCCGATGAACCAGGAGTGTTCCGAGTGGTGACAACAAAGAACAAGGAAGTGCACTTTGTGTGCGAGGGTGGATTTGAAATGGCGGATCTGTGGGTTAGGGGAATAAAGCTCGTGACAAGGGAGGCTACATTTGGCAAGAAGAGAAAGGATTAATGAACTAGGAAGATATATGCTTAGGAAGTGTGTATAGGTGTGGCTAAGTACTTCGTCTTGAAGTATGTAGAACTGTTTCTTTTTCATTGTAAAGCTTTTGATTCCCCTAGTTGTATATGCATTTTGAAGGTGAAAGGGAACAAAACAATTTAAAAAATGCGCACACACACTTCTACAACTCGTTAGGGTCATGTAATGGTTTCAGAAGTTAAGTTGGATAACTCGTCTGACCCTCTTTTTTTTTTTTTTTTTCACTAGTACGGTAGTACCAAATCCTCGCAACTCCTTCCTAGTCCCCTACCCAAAGACTCTTTGAAATAGCACAGGGTAAAAGGAGAGGCAAGTTTGCTATAGAATGGTTCTCTGAATTGTTTATCAGTGTTGAGGTCCAACCATGGGCCTACTACAATGGATGGTAGCCTTTCTTCTTTTTTTGTTTGGTTAAAAATTTTCTGCTTATGGTCTGCATGGTATAAAGGATGCTTGTTATTGTGTTCCATTTGTTGCAAATAACGGAAACTCGAAGGCTCGAAGGACAGATAGTTATTGGGAAAAGAAGTTGTCCGTCCTTAGTGTGCGTTTGGCAATAACTTTTGCTTATGCGATTCAATCCAAAAAATGCATAGGCCAATCGTAGAAACTAATTTACCAAACAATTTCATTTAGCTTTTGGAGTGTCGAAAGTTGTTCCTAAACGAGGCCTTAAAAACAAATGTACATGCATTGTTGCTATTGTTTGCGAGAGGTTTTATTAGTACCTTGAGGCATCACTTGGCATGCTAGAGTGGTACCTGTTGAGAATGAATTATTTGGGTGGAATTCACGCCCCTAGACAATGGGGTTTCATTATTCGTGGGTCCTAATACATCGGTCCAACTTAAATAACTCACTCTTATTAGTTGGAAGGTATCATATCAGCATGCGGCTGCATGCCACATGCCACGTGCTACTGTGCGCCTGTTTGGGGCAGCTTAAATTTTTGCGATTGTGATAGTTTTGCAATTCTTTTATCAGAATAGATTATGATCAAAATAGATTATGGAGCTTTTGTGGTGTTTGGATTATATAGTGTAAAAGTGGATATGGTGGCATAATAGATTCTGTAAGTATTTGATTACATAAATTCAGAAGTTATTTTGAATTTCCAAAAGACAATTGTGCCCTTTGTGCTATATTGTTATTCTAATAGTGTTGTAAACAAAGTTAGTTTATTTTGTTAATCTATATTATTAATTATAAATAAAATTTAATTAACTAAATAGTAGTTTAAGAAAATATATTAAATAAAAAAAATTGCTTGCACCAATGTTATCCTTTTCCACTGTAAACTTTTAATTTTTTTATAAAGCAATTAATCATTCACTAATAGTATTTTTTACAATACACCCCACCTAGTTTAGTATGTATCATTTATTACAGTAGTTTTTGTGCTAAAATGTAATATTTGGTTTCCAAATATAAAAATTTAATAAAAGTCTCTCATTTTAGACTTGTTAAGTTTAAAACCTGTTTTTTTTTTTGTCAAAACTCTATGACTAGTGAAACTTAATCTGGTTCAGATAATTATTTTTATTTTTATTTTTTTCATAAGGTAATTTTATTATTAAGTTGCGATTGGTAGGCACACACTTAGATATTTGGAACTAAACTCACATCAGTGATGTCATTTGTATTCTATTTGGAGTACATTCTAAACAAATAGGATGTAGCACTAGAATTACAAAATAAAATAAAAATTAAAGACTCAAACATTGATGGGACAAAAATCGTAATCGTATCAATTAAAATACACACATACCCATGGTCACATGACTCACATGGGTAACTGATAAAGAGTAAACTCAAATAATGTTTATCCACTAGCACAGAAGCAATGACAAAGTATGTAATTAGCCATTTTGTTCAAGGACAAATGAGACCATTTGCTCATATGATCCATGCCCAATTTCCCAATCTGACCAAAAGTTAGTAAGGCGCAACTTTCAAGAATCATGATCAGATCGCTGGAAACTTGGAAAAGGATTGAAAATTTGATTTCACTTTTGCTTTGGAAATCATCCAAACACCCATTTCCGTTCAATTCATGGGGCAAAAATAGATTTTGGGCCACCAATTGGATTGCCCTTGGCCCAAACATGCACTGTTAAAACTTCTAAAAATTCCACGTTTGTATGGACTGGAGGCAATTAGGCATAATGGAACATGTCTTGCACGTGCCCAGTGTACACATAGGTCCCACACACAGCAGTGTTTAGCGGCTGATGTTGAAGGAGACGAGAGCGCATCGAAATCTATCTTCCAATCGAACACCTTCCCAAAACCCTTCTACATATTTTCTTCACCCTCCTCATTCCTCTTGCAAAACCCCCAATTTAAAATCTCTCTCTCTCTCTCTCTCTCTCTCTCTCTCTCTCTACACACACACACAAACATCTGGAATCGGTAAATGGAAGCTTTCGTTGCCATCCGATCCTCCGACCTCTTGCTTCCCTCAAGAACACTCTTTTCCATCCCAAGGTAACAATGTCTGCCAAATTTTTTAATGTCCATTAAGTTTGAGTTAAGATTGAGCTTTTTAAGTGTGTTCTCACACTTAAAGTGACAAGTGAATGATGACATTTCTTTTTCTAATTGTGGATTTATGCTCTCAATTTCTTCAGAAAAAGAAAATTATAGCCCTGTTTGATGCTCTGCTCTGCAAAGTTGTTGATTTTTTTTATTTTTTTTATTTTGTGTGTGTGTGTGTGTGCGCGCGTGTGTGTGTAACTGTTAAGTAACTGCTTGTTTTCGAATTGGCGGGTGATGTATTTATTACATTATTTGACAAATATTTAGGTCATGGAAGTGTATTGATGTATTTTCTGTGCTAACTAATGAAATTTGCAAGAGGGTTGTGAGGTTGTGTAGGATTTTGAGGTTATCGTATTGGATTTCTAATAGGCACTATACAAGGAAACAACATTTAATATCTTTCAGGTTTTAAACATGAACTATCTTCGTAACTTTCTCCCCTGTGGGAAGGGATGAGTTTTAGGTCAGAGAAGGAAAAACCAATGGGACATTCTTCTGACTTTTAGTGTTTGGAAATCTCATGCTCTGACATATAATTTTTTTTATGGAAACAGATATCCGAATCAGAATACTAGCTTATATTAATATTTATTCAAGTTGATTGATTGTGTTTTATTCACTAAATGGCACAATCTTAATTTCGTGAATTTTGTAAAGGATCCATGGAAATTATAAATTGCAATGCAAGAGCTGTCCGTGCAATGTGAGAAATTTTATAGGGTGGAGTCAGGGAAGAAAGTTGTTGCTGATTCCCACACGTTGTGGGATACTTGAAAATGAGTATAATGCATTTGCATATATCTCTCTCTCTCTCTCTCTCTCTCTCTCTCTCTCTCTCTCTCTCTCTCTCTCTTAAGTCTATGTTTCTAGTTCTAGTCAAGTTAACAGATTGATTTGCTTTAACGTTTCTCTAGGACCCGACTTCCTTTACCTGAGAAACTTTTCTTTTGCCGAGCAAAATTTGGTAAGCAATTAAATTTTAGTTTTCTGCAAAAACCCCAAAACACACACATTTGCATTATAATTTCTTGTACCTTCATTGTGAATTTCTCTTGATATATTATAGCAGCTGACTTTGGGATAGATGGGTCATTTAACTCAAGAGTAGTGCCTGCGAACCTTATACTAGCAGAAAGAGAAGAAGCCAAGGCTGTACTTAACTTGTTCTTGAAGAAACATGGTTTGAGCAATGCAGTTGCTTCAAGAACTATCAACAAGTCAGACCTTTTCATTGATCACCTTGTCTCAAGGCTTCATTCTGTTTATAAATCTCGGTATCTAGTAGGTTCGATCTCCACATACTACTGCTTCTGAAATATGTTTTGAATTTGAATCCTTTGTTTCAAGCTACTTTACATGGACTCTTCTAAACAGGTTGAAGTGCCCGTGTCGGACACTAGACACTTGGACACGGGTTTGGGATTGACACATTTGGGTGGACACACCAAAAAGCAAACTAGCTACTTGTATATTTGTATATTATAATCTCGAAGTATATATCTTTTGCTACAAAGTTCTTTCAAAATGGACCAAAAGTTCATGTTGAAGTCTTATTATGGCATAAAACACTATTTTTTATGGATATATATATATATATAAATATATGTAAATGTAGACTTATTGTCGTGTCCCTGTGTCCTTAGATTCATCAATTCGCAAAGTTGGGCGCTTAGACACGTACCAACACCAATACCCGGAATCCATGTAACATAGGTTTCAAGTTTCAACTGCCAACTTATCATCTTTTCCTATGTTGCAGGGCGAGAGCTTACAACTCTAGAGATAAGGGATGCTCTTATCCCGTATCTAGAAACCCTCCTCGAAGAGCACGGGAATATTCTGGTAGATGTAGTGGAGAACTTTCCTAACCCACCCGTAAGAGAAAGGTCAGTGGACAACATAATTAACCCACCAGTTGAAGAAAGATCAGTTGCACCAGATTCTCCCTCCAATACCGTGCTCGACTCCAAGAAGCTAAGAGCCTTGGCTCGCGTGAGCGAGGTTGGCCCGGACGGGACGCTCCCTCCACATGTTCACTACCTCATGGAGTTTGGCATGGAACTTGATCAGATCAAGAAAGTGACAAAGAAGTTCCCCGCTTTTGCCTACTACAGCTTGGAAGGGAAAATCAAGCCCGTGGTTGAGTTCCTTCTTGATCTTGGGGTGCCCAAATCAGATATCGTCACGATCCTCAACAAAAGGCCTCAATTGTGTGGAATCAGTCTGTATGAAAACCTAATACCCACGATGACGTTTTTAGAGAACTTAGGTGTGGACAAGAAACAGTGGGCGAAAGTGATTTACCGCTTTCCAGCCCTTCTTACGTACAGCAGGCCGAAGTTGAAGGCAACTGTAGATTTTCTCTATGAAATGGGAGTTTCCGCTGAAAGTGTGAGTAAAATTTTAACACGCTGCCCGAACATCATAAGTTACAGTGTGGAGGATAAGCTAAGGCCCACAGCTGAGTACTTTCGGTCTCTGGGGGTTGATATAGCAATTCTTCTTCACCGATCTCCACAAACTTTTGGTTTAAGTATTGAGGCCAATTTGAAGCCTGTGACGGAATTTTTCTTGGGGAGGGGATATAATATTGGGGATATTGGTACCATGATTTCAAGATACGGGGCTTTATATACTTTTAGTTTGGCAGAGAACTTGATACCAAAGTGGGATTTCTTTTTGACCATGGAGTATCCAAAATCTGAGCTGGTTAAATTTCCTCAGTATTTTGGTTACAGTTTGAAGGAAAGGATTAAACCTAGGTATGCGACTGTGAGGGAGAGTGGAGTAAGGTTGCTGTTGAATCAGGTTCTCTCTCTCTCAGATCATGATTTTGAGAAGGCTTTGAAACGAAAAATGAAGAAGATGCTTATCGACGAGGCTTACACTGTTGAATCAAACACGGACAATCTACTGTAGGATTTGGAAGAATAAGAACCTTATTACAAGATCATGTTCCTCTTCGGGATACTTGAGATTACAGCTTCAGAGAAACTAGCAAAGTGTTGGATGGCCAAGTTTTGTTTATTGGTTCATAGTAATTAGCGCACATCGACCGTTAAATTGTTGTTTTGAAATATAATCAAGGTTTAGAGTAGATAATTTTTTGGTGTATAGTTTTGTATAGCCCGAAGAAATGACTATGCATGGTTGGGTCTTTCCCGGGGGGACTTTAGTCAGTGCAATTGTAAAAGTTCAAGCTAGCAAATGATACATCACAGTTCAAGTCTAACAGCAGCGACTTTGTGCCAAAAAAAAAAAAGAAAGAAGGAAGCCAAAGATCATAAATGTGTCCAGTCTACCACACAGCCCCTTGCTTAAGCCGGACTACCGCTGTGTTATCGCTCTTTTACAGTTAGCTCTTCCGCTCATACCTTCTGTGTTTATGATAATGAGTTCGGTTATTTTCCCTTGCATTTTAAAAGAGGCAATTCGGCTCCATTTCTTTAAATGCATGTGTTCGTACATGGAGTACTTTTTGAAGGCTGACTAACAAGAATTGGTAACGGGAAATGTTGTTAGTCAAATAGGCTTTTTGGGGATAGAGTGACATGAACCCTTGTGACTTCCTCCATTGCTAAATATAACTGAATAGATGTGTTTCCTCCGGATTATTCATACCTTAATGTTGAAAGTAATTCGGCTGGTTCCTTCTTTAGGTCTTAGTTTTCGATATGTTTTGAACTCTTAGAATGTAAATGCTGTTCTGAAGGAGATCAAGGCTAAAGAGTCTCTTGAGTTAAATGCAACTTGCACTTTGTTATTCTCTCTCCGTAAATATGTCCGCATTTGCTTCTTGTGCACCTGCTACCATGATTGAATCTTACATAGTTCTCGAGTATTAATGTATGTCTAGTGATGATTGATCGAGCTCTGAAGTAGCATTCGTGTCACTGAGGTTTCATTGATGATGAGTTTCTGGCTATAGTCCAAAGCTGAAAAGATTCGCCTTCTCCTTAACTCTTGCTCCTAATTATATAAATGCGGCTTGATTGGAAGGGTGGTAGTTTAGTGAGAGAAATGTGTTAGTTTCCTTGATCAAATTATTGTTTTCTTGTACGCAATTTTCTGGTACATCGAATTGGCTCAAAGATTATTTGGTCAGTCAGACACTCAGACATAATTCTCTAGAATTTCCTTGCATATTCTGGAGTGAAAGTCGAAAGAAACTGAAGATATCGCCTGGCAAACTCGGGTTATTTTGACTTTGTTATTTCTCTATCAAGTTTGAACTTTGGTGCCTCGGAACAGTGCAAAGCAACAAAGAGAGCATGAAATGAAAGTAGTGGATGTATAATGAGCCCTTCATTTATAGAGGAATAGTGTTTTCCATGCCTTTTTTTTGGCTTGCATGTATGAGCCTCGAGTACATGACCTTTCTCTGTTGGTGTGAAACCATTACTTGGTGATCCAGTGGAGGCCAGAGCATATAACTAAATACATCCTGAAACAGATTCTAATGAAGAAGTGAATGTATCTCCATTCTGCAGGAGACTCCAGTCTCCAGCAGAATTTTCTTTGCTATTATATTCTCTGCAATTTCGGGTTAAATCTGAATCTCCAGGTTTTCCGGAAAATGCTTTTATCGTATCCGTATGAGGTGAAAGTATTTTCCGAAAAATATTAGCGTCCGTCATTACTTGCAAATTATATTCTGGTTACTCTTTCAAGATCTACATATGGTTTTTATTAATTTAGAGAAAGCTTATGAGATAGGGTGCCAAGAAATTTAATTTGGTGGGTGCTAGAGAAAAAGGGAGTGACCAATGGTGATATTAACGTGGTGAAGAATATGTATGATGAAGCGGTTATTACAATTAGATCACCGGCCGGATAAACAAGCGAATTCCTAATTACCGTAGGCCTGCACCAAGGTTCGGCTTTGAGCCCTTATTTATTTGCCCTAATTATGAATGAATTGACTAGACACATTCAAGATGATGTCCCATGGTCGCAAATAATATTGTATTGGTTGATGAGACTAAAATGGGACTCAACACTAAACTGGAAGGTTGGAGAGAAGCACTGGAGAATGGGATCACATGTTACACACAGTTACGCCTTGTCACACTACACCACCAATCTCACAGATTGCTTTTTCACGTAACTGTGTGTAGCATGTGAGTGATTTTCGTCAATTTTTTTTCAGAGAATGGGACATTTGAGCTAAACTACTTCTATTTAAAAACTTTAAGAATAAAATTGATACACTTAAAATTATGAAGACTAAAATCAAGCAATGACCAAACTTTAAAACACTTAACTATAAGCCAAAAAAAAAATGTGTAACGGTTTCGTTTTATAATTTCTTTGAGCAATGATAGATGCACAACAAAAACTCACAATCAATTGCGCAACCTGCTTAAAATTGTTGGACTTCGTGCTGAAAAAGCTGTACACACAAAAAGACAAAAAAAGGGATGTACAGCTTTTTCAGCACGAAGTCCAATAATTTTAAACAGGTTGTGCAATTGGTTGTGGGTTTTTGTTGTGCATCTATCATTTTCCAATTTCTTTATGGTTAAAAATTAAGACTTGATGACACGTAGGACAATCTAATTAGCCAGCTGGCAGTGGGGGAAATAAAGAGATTTTTAATTTGGTGCAGCCCAAAAGGATTACATAGACTGGGATGTCGGTAATATCCAAAGATAAAGATTGTCCTGTCATTTACATACCTACCCCTGAGTTTTTTTTCCCTAAATGTATACAAGTAGGAAGTTATTCCAAGTTCTTCCCTTTGATGTTCCCGTGGAAATAAGTAATGAATGGGTCCAAATAACTTGACTGTGAGATCATATTCCATTTAATTAAATCACCTAGGGTGTGTTTGATAACTCAATTAAGTGTTGAAATTTTTTAATTTTCAGTGCATTTGATAATATATCAATTGATTGAAAAAGTAGCGAAGTATCTACTGAAAACTTTAAATGAAAATTTTCTACTGAAAATAATCACTAAATACAATTTATTTCAATATTTGAAACACTATTTTCAGCATTAGAAATTGAATCACTTAAAATTTTCAGTACTTAAAATTCAACAATTAATTTTCAATTTTCAATTTTCAATTTCATCAAACAGACCCTAGTTCTCCATTGATAAAACTGAAAAATTAAGTATTGAATTTGTAATATAGAAATATTAAACTATTGAATTTGCAATCTAAAAATAGAGTTTTAAGTAGGAGTAATAAATAGACTGCACTTAGTGATATTTTCTCGTAGAACCTTTTTTATTTAAAACCTCCACTAGGTTTCTGGCTACTTGTTCAGTCGAACATTATCAAAAGCATTACAAAAAAAAGTGTTAGGAATTTTTATTTTTAACACTTAATTGAGTTATCAAACATACCCTTACATCTGTGATTGTAATATTTTTTTATTTTATTTTCATAAAAGCCTAAAAATCAAAAATCGACCAAAATCAATTGACCAAATATCAATTAATCGATTTTAAAAAAGTGCATAAGCTTAAACCAGCCAACATCGCCTAAAAGGCTAAGGGTGCGTTTCATAAAACTGAAAATTAAGTACTGAAAATTACGTGCTGAATTTTAAGTACTGAAAATTTTAAGTGCTGGAAGTTTTATTCCTTAAAATAGTGTTTTAACTATTGAAGTACAATGTATTCAGTGATTATTTTCAGTAGAAATTTTTCACTTAAAGTTTTCAGTGGTTTTGGAGCTAATTTTTCAATTAAGTGATATGTTATCAAACGCACTGAAAAAGAATAAATGCTGAATCTTTTCATTTTCAGTACTTAATGGGGTTATCAAACACACCCTAAAACTAGCCTACTGAAACAGAATGGAAGATTTGAAAACCACTGAAAATCCGGAAAAAAACCGACCACGAACAATTTACCTCAGTTAAAAAACCGACTACTCATGGTCACTGTCCATGAAAAAAGCAGAAATATTTATAAGGGTGTTATCGTCATTTTAACACCCCATAAGATGGAGATGAGACTGTAAAAAAGGGATAATGTGTTTTAAATTTTATTTTTCCTTTTTAAAGTAAATTAAATTTTATAGTAGTAGAAAATATGGAGACTTCTTCAGTACTCTTCTAGCGACCGTTACTTTTCCCTCATAAGCAGACTACACCCCCCATGATCATCATCCATCTCTCAGAGTTGCAGTAGTTCCCATTTTTTTGAATTCCAGCAGGAAATTTCACACAGATATACACAGTTATAGAGAGAGAGAAACAGAGAGAGAACATGTTCTATTCCCACTGCCTACTGTCTAAGAAGGGGCCATTAGGCACCATATGGGTTGCTGCTCATTGTCACAAAAGGCTCAAGAAAGACCAAGTTACTCTTACTAATATCTCTTCCTCTGTTGGTGAGTCCCTAACTTCTCTTCTCTTTCTCTTCTCTTCTCTCTCTGTTTCCTTTTCCTTTCCAAGAAACTTAGAAACGAAAGTGCTTAATTGTATTACTCATATATACCATTTTTTTTTTATTTCCATATTGTTGGGTTTTATTTTTAGTACACTTTACTTGTAAACTAGCTTCTGGGTTTATTCTTATTGGAGAAATATATACTCCCTCCGTCCCATAATAAGTGTCCACATTTCCTTTTTTGGATGTCCCACAATAAGTGTCCACTTTCCTAAAGTGATACTCCGTATATAGCTTTTACTTACTTTCCAAAATTACCCTTATAATAAAGACAAAGTAGCATTTATTTGTGATCTCAAAACAAGCAAAAAGTCAAACATCCATCACATCTAAGGGTAAAATTGGAAAGTGATCATTTAAAGAACCAAAAAAACTAATATAATACAACTTTCTTAAACAATGTGCAAAATAAAAGTGGACACTTATTATGGGACGGAGGGAGTAGTATATATTTGCAATATATATATATATATATCAAATATATATATATATATATATCAAAAAAACAAAATATATGTGTTGCTCCCATAATTCTATTGCTCTGTTCCTTTGCCGTTTGGTGTGCAAAGTCCCTTACTTTACTGCAATGTTAATCTGTGAATCGCTCAAAAAGTGCTTATTTAGGCATTTGAGATAGAAATTATAAATGCCTAATATATGATATAGTGACCTAATTGGTTGTACATGGTTTTTTTTTTCCCTGTTTGGCAAAGTTTTTTCTGTTTTTACCTTTTCAGATTTTCTTTCTCCTTGATGAATTTGTTTGTCAGTCTTCTTTTGATGTACCTTTTTGCCTTTTCAATTATTGAATATATAGTGAGTGTGCAAAACTATTGTAAAGAAATCACACAAAATAACACACAGATTATCTTATAAAGTGGAAAAATCCATATGGAAATTTCCCTAGACTTCCCTCTGTCGACTCAATCCACCTTAGAAGTTAGAAGTTTAGGAGCTCACACTCAAAACTAACCATAACCGCTACGTGGGTTTAGTCAAACAGCCATAATTTGGTGTAAAGTGTCTATTTAGTCACCTCCACCTGAGTTGAGTGCAGGGGCGTACCCAGGATTTTTGGCCAGGGGACCTAAGTTTTTGGCCTAGGCGAATTTTTTGGGTCTACCTATACATAATTATGTGTAAAATGGTAGAATCGTATGTAAGATTAGTTTAACACCCATAATTTGGGGTAAATCATGTAATTTTAGGGGTTTATGTCTAAAACATTTAAAACATTACATATAAGTATAGAATTTTCAAAAGTATAAAACTTGTTAAATATTACATGTAAGTCTAGAATTTTCAAAAGTACAAGGGGCCTATGTCAAAGACTTGTTAAATATTACATGTAAATCTAGAATTTTCAGAAGTTCAGGGGGACCTATTTCTAAAATCTATAAACTATTACATATAGTTCGGGGGGGGGGGGGGGTGCGCTGTGCCACCCCTGAAATATGCCTAGGTCCGCCAGTGGTTGAGTGTCAACTTGTGAAACATAAGTCGTAAAGTGAAAACGGGCCTATGTGGTAAAAAATGTATGCTTTTGGGAAATCGATATATATGTGTTGCTGATGAGCAAAGAAAAGGAAATTATAGAGTTAAGAGTTGAGACGCTTTTCTAATTGGTACGTAAAACATGGTCAAAAGGTAAATTGAACAAAAAACTTGCTTTATCGCTCCCAAAGATATAATTATATACTAGCTCAAAGGCCAAAACCATGTCATTTCCCAAAGCTTTTTAATACCATTATTTTGGTACTTTGAGTAGAGTTTTTATCTGTGATCACTTTTAGACCTTGATTTGCAAACTTCATTTTATGTGTTTTTATATGCTGTTTTCTTAGTTTTTGACGCCTTACTAATTTTTCTCCTCTTTTTCTGTTTAATTCAGACAAGATTTTGGTAGATGAAGTTCCTGTTGTCACATACAGAATACTAGGTTACCTTCTTCTGGGTGTTGTAAGGATATACTCGAAGAAAGTTGAGTACCTGTTCCACGATTGTCGTGATGTGGTGATTAAAATCAATGATTGTACGGTTAGAAAAAGACGTAAAAATGTGCATTTGGATACTGTGATCGCACCTTATAGCTCAATCACTCTACCAGAAAGGTTTGAACTTGATGCTTTTGATCTCGAGATCGTGGAAAATGTAAGCGGGTGAGTGATACACTGGTCATCAAATCAAGTTTCCTATGTTTTAAGTCTTTTACGTAATACACTAGTCATCTAATCAAGTTTCCTATGTTTTAAGTCTTTCACGTAACCATTCTTGACCACTTGTTTGTTACTTTGATTTTGCAGAGGCAATGTGAGACCGTCAGAAGATATCATGCTTAAAGGTTTAAAGATCCATCAAAGTTCTCTATTTGATCAATTTGACTTCCCCGTTTTAACTTTTTTCTCATAAATAAAATATATAATTGATATGATCAAAGGGTTACGTAAGCAGCCTTATTCATAAATAAAAGGAAACGACACATAGCTACTAGGGCTGACTTCATATTGACCTAAGTCCTAATAACATAAATGACTAATTTAACCTCCAACACTCCTCTTTATGAAACAGATGTGCAGGAAAATGAGGGAATTGGTCATCATTCATTTGACAAGGTATTCTAAATAATTCTAATTGTTAGTATTCTTTCTACAATTGAAACCCTTTTAATGCTAGAAGATATTATGTTTCACCGAAGACATGGTTGTAAACTTATGTGATTTTACAGTATCATTGCGAGGAAGATGCTACCCATTTCGAAACTTGTTCCACAGCTTACACTCCAGTTAAAGAGTATGTGCCCTCTGTCCTATCTGTTTATCAGATTCTCACTGATAAGGGGTGACAATCTTCTATCCAACTGCCAACTAGCCCAAAATTTTAGGGGCCTGGGTTGAGGTTTTGAGAACCCGTGTAAATAAGATGGGTCAGATTATCCTGAGAAGTGTATGGACTAAGATTGGGTCGTATTTAAATTATGCTTGATTATACCTATTGCAGTGCCCATTCACCTCACCTTATCGATTGTGATATCGCGGGTGATACATCACACAATTTGAGCAACTTGGTAGAAAGCATAGAGAAACTTCGAGGTGAAAGTTTCTCCTTGGAAGAATGCCTACAGCCCGTGATGCTCATTGAGGCTGCCAAAGAACCAGAGCTTGTTACAACATTTGGTGAAGATCAGCATCAGACAGTCGTTGAGCAGACAGAGTTTCTGGATTCAAAAATGTCTTTTGGAGTGGAGGAAGAAACCCCATACCTTATCAGGTCGGTTGGAGAAGAGCAACATGTGAATTCAGAGCAGACAAAGTTTCAACAGATGACGTCTCCTATAAAAGACCGAGATAACATTACCATCAATGTGGCTCATGATTCCAAGTTCCCTGAAGCTTCAGGTGTGTACTAACCCCGTGAACCCAGTACATGATTTTACTTTTGTATTGGAGACTCACATCATAGAATCATTCTGAACCCCATCTTATTGAATAGAGTAGTTCGCATATTCAACCATTTGAGATGGTCCAATCCCGTTATTTTTCTCTTTTTTTCTACCTAGCCGTCTTATTTAATATTTTGTGAAGTTGAGCTTCTTGTTAAAATCAGAGCAGCCTTGGAACCTATGAAGCACCGACACTCTATTCTGACCATCATATCGGTGTCGGTAACGTATCGGACACCGATACTCTAAGACACGTGTCGGATACTCTAAATATTGTGTCTAAATTGTTTATACTTTTTTTTTTCTTTTTTTTCTAAATGGACACCTAACCGACACTCAAAAGGACACGCACACAACTCACTTAGGACATGTTAAAGTTGCTATTCTTAGATAATCTTTTGAAATTTTGGGATTAAACTATATTTTTTGTAAAAAATTTATATGTAACGGATATTCATGATTTTTTTTTTTTTTTTTTAAATTGTGATGGGTTTAAAACAAACATAAAAGAAAGTTTAGGATTAAAAAAGATAAAAAGGGAAGTAAAACCTGAGACCAGTTCATTTGGCAAATACGTAAGTAATGTATGAATGATGATTAATGACGATGCTCTTGAATTTTATTATTGGCTGTCATTACTAATAATGTCATATTATAGTTGTAATTTATGTGTTTTTATGCCAATTTAGATTAGACATGGTAAAATATATATTTAAAAAATAAATAAAAAAAAAAATCGACATGTCCCAGATGTATTCATATCCTGCTTTTTTTGAGAAATACAGTGTCCACGTATTCGCATCGTGTCCGTGTCGCGTGTCCATGTTGGTGTTTCTTAGCTTGGAACAATGATAAGGTTGCTCCACAGTCCACGTTAACCTGGCATCAAGGGTTTGAAACACGTAAACTGCGTATTTGCATACTGGGGAAAAAGATACCTGTGCTTTAGTCTGCTCTTTTTCTTAAACCTTTTAAGTCAAAATATTTTATTTTTTATTCACTGATGTACTTTGAAGTTTCTCGTGGATTACTTATTCTTCTTTTTAATGCAGGTGCTGCCACACCAGACTTTATGGTTGTCCGAACTCCAGCTAATAGGGAGGGTGTCAGGAGTTCAAAGAAGAGAAAATGTTTCTTTGATGACATAATTGTGTTATCTAATCAGTATGTGATGCCTACCTAAAGTTTATAACTCCTTCGTTCATGTCTTCATTAACGTTAGTTTGGAATAGAATTTTAACGTGGCCCATGAAAATTTCTCATATAAAAAAAAAAAAAAAAAAAAAAAGAGAAGAGTCAAAGTTATGCCTCCTAACACCTTGACTAAGTGGGACTAATGGCCCTTGGAATAGTGATGAAACATCCCTGTAGGCTGTAGCTGTAAGGACTGATATTACTTTGTATTGAATCACTTAACCCCCCAAAAAAAGAGCTTTGGATTTAACCTTTTTTTTTTTTTTTTTTTTTTTTTTTTTTAAATTATGTCTAAATGAGCCAAAATATAGTAGGGGGAACAACTTACTTAGGACTTGTGCGATTAACTCTTCCAATGTCACAGGGAACTAAAGCAACAAATCGATAACTCAAGTGACGTGGTGTGTAAACGAAGAAAAGCTCCTCACACAACTCTTCATGCCTGGAAAGCGATTCGAATCTCCAATCTCCCTCGAAGTTTCCTGGAGCCTTTAATTTCTGGTTAGTTCACTTTCAGTGTGTGGCTGTGTGCTTATTTTGTATATTAAACATGCGACACCTAATTACCGTGGTCACTGTAATTACAGGTCTTTCAATAGAGCTTAGATCTCTCTTCCACAAAAAGGAATTGAAGACATCAGAGCAAGTTGAAACCGTGGAAACTCGTGAAATTTTAGATGTTGTAGAATCTCCAACTGTTCATACATTTTCAACAACTGTTGTGGAAACTCCCGAGTTTTTTGATATCTTGCGTTCCCCAGCAAATAACAGATTTCCAGATCAAACTGATATTGCTCCTTCAACACCTGTTTCTCACTCAACGTCAGTGAGATCACATGAGGACCCTGAAATTAGTAACTCAGACAGAGTGGGACTTGCTAGATCATTTAAAAGCCTACAAAAGGGGTTGTTTCTGATAGAGGATCAAGAGTTTGATTTCAATTTGTTGAATGAGGTAACTCTAAGATTTTGCTTAGTAGGTCCATAAAACAAAACATTTTCATTAAATCTTTACTCAAAAAATAAAAAACTGGGTAACAAAGATATTATTTGGACTGAAATTGAGTTACTTCACATGGTGTCTAATTTCTGCCATCATTTTAATTCTTGTCAGCAGATAAATTCAAATGAAGGAGATAAACAGGAAACGGGTAAAGGACTATCCCAATTTTTTTTTTCTTTCGTCTTTATCTATATACAGATATATGTGCGCGTGTGTTTAGAATCGATTTTGAGCACCATTTTAAAATGCTTACTTTTTTGCTATGAGTGGCATTCTGATCTGAAAATGTCCTGATTTTTGCAGATGGATGGTCGGTGAGAACCAGGTAAGGCAGATGTGGTTTAAGAAATTTTCTCGTACAGTTTTGTTAAATATCAGCTCCCAATTTGAACCTTGTTGGAAATCTTTCAACTTGTGAAACTTGGTGGGTGTACAGAGCAGTAGCAAAATACCTGCACAGAAACGTCCTAAATGAAAAGAAACAAAGAGGGAATGAAGCTGTGAACTTGTTGCAGGTTCTGGAAGGAAAAACCAGGAAAGAAAGTGCAAGGCTATGTTATGAAATACTGGTATATAGCTTTTTCTACGATTTTATAATATCTTAAAAAGATCATGGCTAACCTAAACTTTGGCATTCGGATATTTGGTCGACATGTTTTTAACAGGAAACTTGTTTCATTTAATGTGTTTAGTCAAGATGATTCTATGTCTACTAGCTAATAGCTATTTAGTTTTTCTTTCGGAAAAGGTTTTCTTTTTCTCTTCTTCAATTTTGTGACATGTATGATGGGTTTTTTTTTTCCCAACAATCAGATGGAGGTAGTTGCTGCTTAATTTCCTTTTTCTTTTTTCTTTTTTTGTTCTTTTCTGTTATGAGGGACACATGTAACATAGTATTTTCAAATAGTCTCATGCCTTTGTTTGCAAGAGCAAGATATCCTCGTCTCTTTTTTTCTTTTTTTTTTCGCCAATTGACCACATATTCTAGTATTCTATCATTGCAATGGGCCTTTATTTTTTTTTTTCATCTGCTTATATTTACTGAAAGAAGTGGACAGCAGCATGGTTGCATATTTCACATTTTCACAAAATTGACATTTTACTCTTGATGTTGTTACTTGCATGTATATCATAGACATAGGTGTTCAATTATAACCTGGAAATTCCAATCGACGTCCAAGTGTGATATTTAGATGGATATGTAACAGTGCTGCTATTGCCTATTGCTATGTGTGAAACAATTTTTTGCAGGTATTGAAAAGTGGAGGATATATAGATGTGAAGCAGGATAATGCCTATGGTGACATTCTTGTGCTAGAAACTCCCAAATTTGAAGCAGTCTTGTGAAGCGGACGACGGTGTATACGCCCAGTTAGGATCAGAAAACTGTGATCTATAAGAGAGAGAGAGAGAGAGAGTTTTCGGTGTTGGGTCGGTAAAGGGTTCTATGGATTTCTTCATACTCTCCTGTATAGTGAAGAGTGAAAATCACGTTAAATAGTTTTAAGTTTGCCTCAGAAATTGTAAGTATGAGAATTCTGCCCCTTACACCAAAGAAGTGTCGTATGATTGGCTTTCTGGTAAGCAATAGTTCAAAGTATTGTCGACGACTTAGAGGTGTATCGCCTGAGTCGTCTTTATATCGTTGGTCTCTAATAAGAGCACCGTTGTCAAATCATCATGATATCGGAGATTTTATGACGAGAACAAGAAAGATATTGCGTCGATTGTGAATATATACTATATGTATATATAGCTTATTTTACCAACAACAAAGTGCTTCTGAATTGTTTGTAGAAATTTGTAGGTCATCCTGTCATAGACTTGTTTAGTAATGCCTATTAGACAACATCATATGGGGCTTATTGTTGTCCTGGTGGACCAATTCTGTTCTTATTCTTTTCTAGATTATTATTATTATTATTATTATTTTTTTTTAATTTATCTGAATCCTTTATCCCCCAAAAAAATTTATTTGAAATCTAAATTCTCATGGTTGACTGCATCACAGATCGAGACGGTGTTTGATACCTAGACTTTGACAGTGTTTGATACCGTGACTTTGAATTATGCTGTTGAATGAAGTTTTTGTAATGTGCCAGAGACAGATTCTGTTACTGCAGAAATAAAAAAGAACAATGTTACCAATAATAGTAGCCTTTGACGTTTTTTTTGGGATGAGTCGCGGACTTAGTCGCTCTTTTTAAGACGCTACGCGGCTCTACCCAAGTTGTGCAAGCAGTTCGGATGAATGCCACGACGTCCCTAGGATAAAGCAGCCCAGAAATCGCCTGTCTCGAAAATAAAACTCTTCAGCTTATAAAATATTTATTTTTCAAATAAATTTTGTATAAAAAGATATATATAGGAGTATACCCACACCCAAACCCAAGCCCGGCCCGAAACGGAGCACGGCGGCGGCGTGCGCGTGTGTGTTTTGTGGTAAACCCAATTGGGCCTAGGTCCTCCCCCTTCACTAAACTTGGTACCCCCAAGGGGCCCAACCCTTACTCCAACCTCCACTTATATATGTCCTTCCCACTTCCTCTAATTTTCCTATGTGGGACAAGTAAAATAATATTTGGGCTGATTTGTGAATAAAACAAAACTCAAAACCAATTTTCAAAAGTTTTTCCTCAAACTTTCCCTCCAATTTTAAAATACACTTTTTTTCAACATATTCTTAAGAATGAGTTTTACAAACATTGAACACTAACACACGGGTTAGTAACCAAATACAAACTAAATTTGAGATATAAATTTGGAAACACGTCATTAGCCATAAATAATTTTCACAGCGCATCACACAATGATCAAAATTACTGAAATGATTTTGGGATTGCGAACAATACTTCGATATATTTTAAGCATTATGTTTAACATGTGTTTAGCTCATGTAACAGAAGCAAAATACTTTAGAGCATATTTAAAAGTCAAGTCATTTTAATCTAATAAAAATGCCCAATCAAAGTGGAGAGTATGAGCTTCAGTAGACTAGTTATTTGGCAAGCTATTCTGTAAGCCAGATTTGTCTATTCAGTATTGACTAGTTGTCTTCAATTTTTGAATATCAGTTGTCACAATTCTCAATCACAAAAAATATAATAAAATAAAATTATTAGTTAAAATGAACAATGCTTATTAAATAGAATAAAATAATTAGTTAGAATGAATATTGTTACAATTGAATTTAAAAACAAAAATAAAAATAAAAATAAAAAAACAAAATTGAGATGCTTTTACCCTCTTGTGCCTACCAGAACAACTGTACGAACTATTTATTTAGGAAAATTCTATGACAGATCCTAGTGATTTAAGAAGTATCAATATCTTAATGATTTTGGTGTCCAAGTGTTAAAGAATGCATTTTTTCCTCCCCTTGCTAACCAACCATCACTGTGCTGGTGTGTGTCCTATTACATTCTCTTTTACCTATGCAAAATTGGTTGGATAAAAAATGGACTCAAAAGTGTGATAACTTGGATGTATCATACATCCTAAAACCATTAGGTTGTATCATAGTAACTCCCTTCAACTAGATGAGAAACTGTACAACTCATAGTATAAATTAAAAGGCAAGAGGATAAATTTGATCACCTAAAATTTGCTCACCCTTTGACCCAAAAAAATATATATATATATTTCTCATCCAGTCAACCCATTGCTCACTCGAGCATCTAAAGCTCATAAGACCCACATAACATGATCGAAGGCTCAATCAACGAAAATCTGAAGAGTGATGCTATATTTTTCAAATTTTTTTCTCAAAACGTATTTCTCAATACATGTTGCCCAATTAATTATGATTGGTCTATTATACCATGTCACTAAATGCAACCGTTGCATTGAATATTTAGTCGTTCAAGTGGTACCACATTATTAAAGATACCATAGGTTTTGTTGGAAAATACAATTTTAGCTTTTGGAAAATGCATAGAGCAAAGTAGAGGTGTCAAACGGGTCGAGTTGGCCCGGCCCAACCCGCTTTTTTTGGGCCAAAAGCCCGGCCTGGCCCGGTTCACGGCCCTGCCCACTAGGCCCTGTCCATTACATCCGGTCCGGGGCAAACACCCCCAATGGTGTCCACAGCCCGGCCCGGCCCACTACATAGCCCAAAGCCCGGCCCAGTGGCTCAATCCTAAACCCGCAACAAAAAAAAAAAAAAAAAAAAAAAAACACTAATGTTTTTTACATTAAAATGGCTAAAATACTCAAACCCGGTCCCTAACCCGCCCCCTCGCCCAAAGCTCGGGCCAGAGGTCCGGGGAGACAAACCCCCTCCCCTCCCAAGCCCGGTCTGGCCCGATATTAGGTCAAGTCAGACCCGGCCTGGCCCAAAAGCCTGATTGGGCCCGCTTTGACCAAGCCCGGTCGGCCCGATTAACACTTGTGCAAGCCATTACTCAAATCTGAAGCCCGAGTTTTCACTCCCCCAAATTAGAAACCTCCCCCCAAGCCTGTAAGCGGAGTGAAAACTGGAGAGAAAGCACACAAGTGCCAGTAATGCGAGAGAAATGAAAATTTTCTGAGCTATCATTATTTAATTTCATTAATTTAAGTTGGTGAAAAATATGTTTGAAAGCAGCTTTTTTTTTTTTTTTTTTTTTTTAATATTGACTCGACTTACCTTTGAGAATGCAAAGCATGAAAGCAAGTGACTATCCATGAATTACTTTGGTTTTCACACCATCTGCTGTAATAACAGTCCGTTTGGTTTGCCACAAACTAAAAAAGAATTGATTTGCAATTTTTGCTTGTGGCGAATCTTGTATTTGGTTTGACAACAGAATTGATTTTCAATTCTAGTCAATTCTCACCAATTTTTGTTTTAGCCCAAAAACAAATCCTACCACTTTTGATAGGATTTGGTGACAATTGATTTCACTTTAAGTGAAACAATGTGACATACCAAACTTACCCCTATATATATCACACCTTCTCTTTTTATATGGACAATATAGTAAATGACCATGATTCTTTTCATTTCATTTCTCTTTCAAACCAAATATTTATTTCAGAGAGAAATGTTAGGCACACATTCCAAACCACACCCATTGCTTTAAATGCATGTACCATGTGTTGTTTGAACGTTTTACACTTTTTTGTACATCACTTACACAGCACAGGGTACATGCATTTAAAGCAAGGGTGTGGTTTGGAATGTGTGCCTAGCATTTCTCTCTGAAATAAATATACTGTCATATGTTCATAAAAAGACAGAGGGTGCTGACCAGTACGGAGCTACCATGTGGCTATATTGTTCCCTACTAATCAGATAATATTGTCACATGACAACACCTTAATGTCCGAAATCATCACGTGGCATATGATTCCGAACCAACCAATAATACAACAGAATTGATTTTCAATTCTAGTCAATTCTCACCAATTTTTGTTTTAGCCCAAAAACAAATCCTACCACTTTTGATAGGATTTGGTGACAATTGATTTCACTTTAAGTGAAACAATGTGACATACCAAACTTACCCCTATATATATCACACCTTCTCTTTTTATATGGACAATATAGTAAATGACCATGATTCTTTTCATTTCATTTCTCTTTCAAACCAAATATTTATTTCAGAGAGAAATGTTAGGCACACATTCCAAACCACACCCATTGCTTTAAATGCATGTACCATGTGTTGTTTGAACGTTTTACACTTTTTTGTACATCACTTACACAGCACAGGGTACATGCATTTAAAGCAAGGGTGTGGTTTGGAATGTGTGCCTAGCATTTCTCTCTGAAATAAATATACTGTCATATGTTCATAAAAAGACAGAGGGTGCTGACCAGTACGGAGCTACCATGTGGCTATATTGTTCCCTACTAATCAGATAATATTGTCACATGACAACACCTTAATGTCCGAAATCATCACGTGGCATATGATTCCGAACCAACCAATAATTTCTCTTAATTGTGGGAGGCCCGAAGTAGTCGGGCTTAGTAGTGTGACCTACACGCGGTCCTTAAGTCAAGGTGAGCCATAGACCTATAGCCTAACTCACACCTCATAGATTTTTTGAGTGAAAAGGAAAATCAATTCTCTCATGTTTCTCTTGTACTTTCCTTCATGCTTAAATAACATTAAAATTTCAAAATTTCAAAATTTTAAAATTTTAGTTGTAAGACAAGAACATAGGAATAGAAATAACTCACAACTTTCATAATGTTTAATTTATTTTACACTTATTCTCTTCTGTTTCATATTTTCCTCCCCATTTTAGTTATTAACCAAATAAAGAAAAATATTTTCCTGCACATTTCTTTTCTTTTTCCCTCACTAAATCCGTCTAACACTTGTTACTAAGCCACCAACTTCAATGATACTTATTGAAATTTTTTCCTAGTCTCAAATTTCAAAAATTAAGGACGATCTGCTAAACATTGCAGGGTTACATTTTTTTTAAAACAAAAACAAAAAAACATTTGACTTGTCATTATTTGCTCTCTTTTCATAGAAAACGTTTTCAATATTCGGAAACAAAAGGTAGCAATGCTAGCGAGTTGTATCCATTGCAATAAATTGTATTCACAAGGATGTGCATGGTCCTAAAGATTCTAAAGATTAACCTAAACAAGACTAATTAAAGAGCTATCTAATACGAAAGCTGGGAAATGTAGATGTTGAAAAGTCATCCTGGGCCTATAAACGGATCGGATTTGAATCCGATCTGATCCGAATCCGATAGAAAATATCCGATAAGAAAATCTGAATCCGAATCTGAACCCGAATATTTTTTTAGCAAACGGATCGAATTCGGATATCACAAATCCGATCCGTTTAGCTCCCCTTGTTTTGTGAAAATTACAATTTAGATCTCCCTGTTTTGTGAAAATTACATAATGACCCTGCACTCTAAATTTCTTTTGGTACTTAACGGATATTCGATTAGAGAAAAAAATTTAAAAAAATAAAAAATTTGGTACTTAACGGATATCCGATTAAAAATTTCCTTTGATGCTTAACGGATATCCAATTAATAAACTAAAAAAAAAAACTTGATTTGCCTAAGGGGTCTTTTTTATTGCTTAATGGATATCCGTCGGATATCCGAATCCTAACAAATTCGGATTCGGATTTTAGTTAACGGATTTTTTATCGGATCGGATTCAGATTTAGTTAACGGATTCTTATCGGATTCGGATATCACGAATCCGATCCATTTACAGGCCTAGTCACCCATATAAGAGTGACACTTCAAATGAACCCTTGAGCGCTTGAGACTTGTTTAAAATTTAGGCAGAACTTACCTTGCTCAAGTACAACAATCTAATAACCAACACTGTATATGATTGTGCAACAGGCAACCCCATTTTCCATAGGGTTTATAAATAACACTGAATTGAATTAACAGGATATAAACAAATGTAAATGACCCCAAAATCCTATAATTATTCCACCTGAATCCGGACATCCATTCACATCTCCAACTAATACTTGACCACAACTAATGCAAGTGAAATCCAAGAAAGGTCGCAAAAACTAACACAAGACACAGCTCAACAAGCAAAACTCTATGTATTCTAAGTACAGTTTAATTTGAAAATACAGGCTCTAGGCATGTCCTAAGTGACACGAATAAGTACAACCATGATGAAGATGCAAGTCATAGCAAACATGAGAAGCCACGTAAAGCATGAAGTCTTGAAACTCTCTGAGTATATCTCCGTAGCCCGTGTGGTGGCATGACCAGTGCTTGCCAAGCTATGCTCAACTGCCTTCTCTGTTGAATCAAGTATCTGCACGTGAATTAAACACTAAGCTAAGGTACCAAATAATCAGTCGGAATGTAAACCCACATACACAGCTGAAAATTTTCATATAAGAGAAATAATTCCTAGATCTAGTTAATCTTATAAATGCATTCCAAAAATTTAACACTACTAGATACACAAGGCCCGTCATTATATCTACATAGACATGTTTGTGTGTGTATGCGTTGTGGGGGGCTGCTGTAATTAATTCTTAAATCTCCTCACTAAATCAGACTCAGCTAAATGTCTTTGGTTTGTCCAACTGTTAGATGATATTCCACTCGTGGTTGTCTTGCATTCTAAATTTGAAGTTAGTAAGATATAAGTATTTGATTCCTGAATTCGTATCTCTTAATAGAAAAAGGCATAAGGTTGACGAGGCAACTAAAAATATCCGCTCTATTTTGACACGCATAACAGATATGAGAAGAAATTCAATCCACAATTAGATTATCAAAATGAATCCTCAAAATTAGTTATTATTAGGTGTAAAAATAACTGCTTTGCCCAAGTCAGTCTTGGCTGAACTTGTCTTTGGTTAGTCCAACCATTATTACATACTCTACTCTTGTTTGTACTACATTCCAGATTTCAAGTCAATAAGATATAATTATTTCATCCACCAATTCATACTTCTCTTGATAAAGCATAAGATTGATAAGGTAACTCAAAATAACCAACCAATTTGGCTATTGACATGCATAACAAAGAGAAGAACATTCAATCCAACGGTTGGATTAACAAAAGGTGAATCCACCAAAAAAGTACGAATAGGTAAGCTTACCAAGTGTCAACACATTCTTTACTCTATACAAAATTACAAATACATACAATTTTAAGTAATATGAAGCCAAAACAATATATGAAACTTACTTTCTCAGTGTTTTTGATGGATTGATTCATCACTAGACTACTCTCTTTAAGTTGCCGAGCCAACACAACCATTTCATCTGTCAAGTCTTCTTGAAGCTTTCTGTTAAAGGTAATAAAACCAGTAAGAATTTTCAAAAATACGGTACCTACCACCAAAGTAAAATGTAATAGATATAGCCAAGTGTTCCAGTACAAAGAGAAAAGTTCAAAACACATGCAATTGAACAAAAAAACTAGTGAACATGTAATGTTCTTGAGCTGAGGATAGTCAAAATGCAGTCTGGGTGAGCAAGCTGCTAATTATTTTTAGTCCACTTCTCTACAGAAAAGCAAAGGGAAAGGATCAAACTGAAACCTTTTTTTTCCGCTTCAGAGATTCAGCACCACCATCTCTGTTATCCAACTCCAAAACAAACCATAAATGCTATTTTTCGTTGAATTTTCACTCTCAGTTACACAACTAAACATAAAAGGTTATCCTGATAGCATTCAAGCTTCTTCTTCTTCTTTCACCTATGGGATGGGAATAATTATAAAAAATTTCCAATTAAGAGATTAGCAAAAGGCTTCCACCTTTTGATTTGGTCCATGCAGTCAACTTATGCTGCACTTGGAACAGAAGTAACTTTGTTCCAAATACATGCATCAATATCATTATACTTTAGAAGTTGAGAGAAAAATAACAAAAGAGGGGTAGAGATGGAGAGAAAAACATCATAGAGTGAGAGTTATTTGCCATAGAAGTTGTGAAGCTTTGGGTTCTGTCAACCCCCAACTCATCTCTTCATATGCAAAAGACCATACCCAACTCAAAAGCGCAAGTAAGACTTGTTTTTTTAAAAAAAAAAAGGAAAATAAATAAATAAAAAAACATAAAAATTGTACTAGAGCGCATCTCTTAAATAAGTTGAAAAGGAATAGCATATTGTAATTATAGTTTATGAGAATGCATTCTAAATATGGTATTCCAAACACACCATTAGCCAAACACAGCCTCAGATTGCTTCGATGGTAACAAACACTACATGAGGTCCCTACCTATTATTGAATGATGTGTGGTCTGAATGCCCAAGTCTCGGGGGCGATAGGTGAATCTTCCTTTCAATTACAATTCATCAACCACTGTAAATCAGTTTGCATCTCTTTGAAAAGATTACCAAAGTTTTGAAATCGACAATACAACAGCAGCTGTGTAACCATCTTACGCATACATTGATAAATTTTGCAGATGTGAACACACAATATTACACGACCAGTGTCTTATATGGAGACTGACCTGTGCGTTTCAATATGTGCCTGTGCAGCAGCATCCAACTTGACAGGCACTGATTGATCAGCCTCAAAAGGATGAGGAGCTCTACCTTCAAGGTTGGATGGAAGCCTGTTTCAACTCAAAAATGAAAGAGAGTCAGGACAGAAAAGAAAGGAAATGTTAAGAAACAGAATTTTTAAAAAAAAAAGTTTGTCTCACCCAAATCTCCTCCTCAATCCTGGAGAAGGTGGAATAGCATTTTCCCCTTCTGTCTTGGAAGGAATTTCTTTGACAGAAGTTCCTACAAAGGGCTCTTGAGATGCTTCTGTATCAGTCTGGAAGTTTGACAAGGAGGAAGAGAGTTAGAAAAGGAAGCTTTTATAGGTCAGTTGTAATTTACGAGACAATTTCATGACTTGGGTATATAAAAATATGCTAGATAAAACTGCTGAACAACTCATGATGAGGAAACATAACGACGGTTCAGAAAGAATAAGTTCATACAATGACTTCTTTCCCTAAACAGTATATTTATATATAATGACCTCTTCATTGATTGATAGATATAAACAGTATCAATTTCCACAATGACATCTTCTTCTTCTTCTTCTTCTTCTTCTTCTTCTTCTTCTTCTTCTTCTTAGCTTCAACTCCATACACCTGAAAATTTTCTATGACATTTATTGTTGTCAATTCAAACAGAGATTTGAATACACGTACTGCAGAGACAGCTATTTTGGGGGCAATTGTTTCAATCTTCTCTGAATAATCGTTCACCTGAGCTTTGGAAACTCTGTAGGAATGATTTCAGAAAGAAGAGTTACTTTCTAAATACGAAGCTTATATACTCTCACAACATATAAGAACAAGAATACAACAAACAGGAGTCAATGGTTCACCTTTCAAATGTTTTTCTAAGCAGATCATTTTTTATAGCAGTCTTACCATTTGAAAGGTGATCTAATATTGGTATCATGTTAATGAACTGAACCATTGAACCAACTGGTGAAGTTGGCAGAAAATCACAGAAGCGCTATGAGTACCAAGTGCAACAGAGGCATGATAGCGTGCAATAACCCTTTTAAAGACCTCATGGCAAAAGAATGGGGAAAAATGAAAGAGAAAAAGATTACATAAACCTTGGGAATCCATCAGAGGTTCTTTCTTCCGCAAGTTGCTCTAATTGTTCTCGTAAAGTAGCAACATACTGCAAAGATGTCCTTATCCATAATGTTGAGTAAAGCATCCAATCAAAGTCAAAAAAGCAAGTAACTGACAATGATAATGAGAAGATGAAGTAAGGTCCATTGATCAAAGAATTAATCTGACTCAATAAATAAATAGAACGTAAATGTTTCTATGTACGTATACTCAAACCCATAAATAAATACGTCTTCTCATAAATAAATACTCGACAACCAGGGGAAGAGCTAGAAATCTTTCTTTGGAGGGGTTATATTGGCCTCCATGTATGTTTTAGGTTCAACGGTTGGAATGAATTCTGATACTAAACATCTATGAAGCACGAGTGCTTCAAAAATTGTGCCGCACGCGCACTTAGTGTGTAGGGAGTGCTTTAGTGCGCCTTAGTGCTTTTGTGCAAGACTTTGTTAACGTTTAATATTAATTTGCTTGCTTGTGGTTTTGTTGATAGCTGAATTACATTGTTTATTGTTAAGCAAGTAATTTATGTGTATTTTGTGTCTTAATTAGAAAAAAAAAATAGTGGTAGAATAGTTTGTATATAGTAAAATAGGAATATATAAATGTTATAAAATATATTTTTAGTATTTTTATACAAGTACCCCCGCCGCACTCGCACTCTTGATTTTGAGAAAATTGCCGAACTCCCTGCACTCGCGTCCCCGTACTCGCGTCCCCCCATCCACACCAGTGCTTCCTTGCTAAACATGAATATGAAGTTACAATTCGTGATTCCCGAGGAAATGTCCCAAGTGAAAGATGAGACCATTGAGACCGATAAGTGGACAAGATAGTGTCGTGAAAATTAGGATAAACTGTACAACAGAGAACCAGGTGCAAAAATAGGAAATTTATTAGCTCAGGCACGGAAAGCAGAATATCGTAATGCTCGAGTCAAATGAGGTAGTGGGACGCATTGACAAAGTCGAATTTGGCCAACAGGTCTCGATTAGTCATAAGATCATTCTCTCAATCCTACAAGTTCAATCTTCTTATGATGGTTTATCCTATGACAGTATTATGTCATTTCAAAAATATAATTTTTCACATGTTCAAACTTCAAAGAATATGTGTGAGTTTGCCCCCCCCAAAAAAAAGTACTACCATGGAAAATAGTTTCAACCTATAGAAGAATCACACAACTATATACGTTACATAGTAAAGATGGCGTAATCTGAAGTCAAGCATCTTGAAGAATGAGATATAATAGTTAGAACGGAGAGTAAGCTTAGCCCATGGACATTTTGCATTTTTACATCAGCCAAAGGAGATTACAAAATGACCCCCTCTGTTGCATCTTTCATCTGAAGTCGCTCATTTTAAGATTTATGTTTTTTGTGGGTTGTTTCCCCTTCAACCAACTAGATGTATCGATTCCAGCCTGTATATAACGATAAAAGGAGTATCGCTGACCACATTTGATTCTTTACTTAAAAAAAAAAAAGGAGATAAAGAGAAAAGAGAGAGAGAGAGAGAGAGAGAGAGAGAAGGAAACTACAAACAAACTGTTACCATATCAGTAATTTAACTTCAAAGATCTTAGACATACATGAATAAGCTTTGCTTGATTTTGTTGCAGAGGAGCAGCTGCAATCAACCTCCTCAGGTTTACTTCAACTTTACTCAACCCCATCACAAGATCCTATATCACTGTTCAAAGGTAATCAATGGCAATAAAATAAACATTGAGCACATTAATTAGTGTAAAGGAAGTGACTACTACATTTGCCCCACTAAACCCATTGCCATGAAAACAGTAGGCATTTCATCAATGAACTCTTAAGCCTTGCCAAAGGGTAAAAACAAAGATTGGAAAATAAATTATAAACCATCAAATAGAGATGACTGCTCAAATGAACATAAATATTTGGTGGGTTCCCATTAAAATTGATGGGTTATAAGCTAACCTTGCTCAAATCACTGATACTCGAATTCTAAAGTAAATGATACTCGAATTCTAAAGTAAATCCTATATCTGGTGGGTTCCCAAGTCAAAATTGATAGGTTATAGTTAAACTTATTCACTGATACTCAAATTCTAAGAATCTAAAGAAAAGCCTATATTTGGTGGGTTCCGAAGTCAAAATAGATAGGTTATAGTTAAACTTGCTCAAATCACTGGTATTGAATTCTAAAGTAATCCTATGTTGTTAATATAAGAATTGAATAACTGAAGAGATAAAATGAATAAGAAAATTTTAATTTTTTTTTAATGCCCCATAACCGGCAATTAAGGTAACACTTAGACACGCTTAATCTCAATGATCCACTATCTCTGAGGAATGGTATGCCAAATTAGGATTGGGATCCATGCTAAAGGAAAAGTCTAGCGCCATGATTAGTGAAGATAAGGGGTTTAGTGCAGTGAGATCACATAGAGAGAGAGAGAGCAGTTACGCACTACTAGTCATCTAGAGAGGCAAATCTTCCAACTACCAAAATGCCTAGTGAAATTGGAAATTTTCAAGCTCCAAAGGGCAAAAATCCCTAATTCTAACGCACTATTCATGACCTTTTGGTCTCCAACGGGTGGATTCCGATGGTCATCAATAGTAAAATTGAGATACAAAACCCTAGATTTTTGCTATAAATCAGCATAAAAACATACCTTCTTCCATGCATTATTCTCATTATGCACATAAGGGAGGAGCCGTATGAGATGAAAATCTCACGTACGGTTCTGGAACGGAGATTCTTTGAATCGAATGACGGTCGTAACGGATGTCAGCTCAATCCGAAGGAAATTATGCGGAAGCTTTACAGAATTATTATGAAGCTATGTGACTAGAAATTGATCCTTATGATCGAAGTTATATACTCTATAACATAGGCCTTATCCACACAAGTAATGGAGAACATACGAAAGCTTGGAGTATTATTTTCGAGCACTCGAACGAAACCCATTCTTACCACAAGCTTTTAATAATATGGCCGTGATCTATCCATACCTTCTTCCAACTCCTCCATCTCTCTCTCTCTCTCTCTCTCTCTCTCTCTCTCTCTCTCTCTCTCTCTCTCTCTCTCTCAGACAGAACAGATTTTTTGTCTCTCTCTCTCTCTCGGCTTTGTTTATAGGGGAAAACACATTTTACCCATGTGATTTGATTTAGTGGCACATAACTCCCCTGTAATTTTAACTATGACACATAACACCCTGTAGTCTTTTTTTTTTTTTTTTTTTTTTTATATGGGGGAGGGGGACGAGGTTCGAACACCGAACCTATGCATTGGAGGGGACTTATATATGCCAAGCTCTTTGCCACTTGAGCTATACCAATCTATGCAACTCCCTGCAGTCTTAATTGTTAGCATTCTGTCTAATTTTACTTCACTAACTATTGAATTTTGGGTTTGATTTAAGTTGTTAATTAATTTACTTTTATTAATTTTCACTTGGGTAGATGGATTCACAATATGACGCTTTCTAGGTGTTCATGAGGAGATCTTTTGATTCGAAAATCTCTAGGACAAGTGTGTTAGAAATAACAGAAGTGCTATGCACACTTTGAATTTCACACTGATTTTGACACCAGGGACCAGTTAGCAAATACTTAAACTTTCTGAACCCCACTTCTACACAATACACTACACAATTTACTCTCTCAAATCTGTGAAAAATAGGCGTCAAAATAAGAAATCCCCAAATCAAGAAAAACAAGCCCTAAATACGATACAACCTTGGCTTCGTTGATTGCATCCAAGAAACCCTTTTACAGACCTTGTTTCTCTCGGTCAAACTTTGTTAGAGTAGAAAAAAAAAAATTTATTGAAGTAGTGCTAATGACTGAGAAGAACTATTAAGAACCGTAGGTTGTATGACAGTAATACAAGCTCAAAACTTTGTATACAAATTAAGAAAAGCAAAACAGAAAGCCCAAATAAAAATTGATAAAACATGAATTTGTTTCAGGAAATTGAATCAGATTCAATGAGGTGAATACATTGAAAGCACCAAATAAGTACCTAAATTTCTCAATCCACTGAAAATCTGATCCACCAAATACTGAACATAAATCAAACCCTAAGTGGGTAGTTGGCTAGTTGCAGAAAACGAAGCACACCACAAAACCACTACAGTGTAACATCAGTTTAGATCTGAAAGACAAAAGGAGAAATTTTTAGAGAGAGAGATTAGCGATTCCTTGAAGCTGAACCCAGAGATCTCCGCACGGTCCAAAGGGAGAGAGAGAGAGAGAGAGAGAGAGAGAGAGAGAGTGTGTACCTGCGGAATGTCGCCGGCGAGAGATTGAGAGTGAAGGTCCACGCCGGAGGAAGGCCATGGGTGGAAAGGGAAGGGCGCAGTGGTCTGCTCGGTTTAGGGCTAGGGTCTTGATTTGGGGGATTTTTCACATTTTGGCGCCCTGGATTTCACAGATTTGAGGGAGTAAATGTGGTGTAGGAGTGGGATCCAGAAAGTTTGCCTAGCACAGTAGCACTAGTGAAAAAGAAAGTTTTAAGTATTTGTTAACTGATCGTTGGTGTCAAAATCAGTATGAAATTCAAAGTGTGCCTAGCACTAAAAGTATTTCTACGCAAAACAAACGGCATTTTTTTTTTTAACCTTCTTTGGAAGAATTGTAGACTGACCCGTGACTTTCGCATTTTTGGTAAGGGTGAAACGGTTCGGTTCGGTTCGGTTCGGTTTTTTCGATTTTTTAGTATTGAAAAAACCGACCGACTATGCTCGGTTATGGCGGTTTTATCGGTTTTGCTCGATTTTTCTCGGTTCGGTTCGATTTTTGGCTTATTGTATATTTGAAAAAATCGACCGAAAAGCCTCAATTTTTTCGGTTCGGTTTTGGTTTTCGGTTTCGGTCGGTTTGGTTTCACCCCTAATTTTTGGTTTGTTTATTTTGGATAAATTAAGTTGCACGTAGTTTTATTGTACAAGAGGTGACAAATACAATTATATGTCAATTCAATATAATTTTTATATTTTGTCCAAACACTAGTGAAAAAGAAAATGGTCAACAGCAAATTTTTTTTTTTTTTGTAACACCTTGTATATTGCATGAGTTATTGACTAGTTTAATAATAATAATAATGCTATACTTTTTAAATTTTAATTTTAAAAATTAATTTTAAACTGGTCTCTTTGGATTTTGATTAAATGCTAGCAAATAATGATGAGACCACCTGCTTACAACAAGTTTGTATTTGGTGTTTGGGCGTGCATGAATCCACTAGGATTCAGTGTGTGTGTGTGTATATAGGTATGTGAACTTGTAATTCTTGAGATAACGAATAAGATTAACTTTGAATCAAATGATTGTGTACAGCAAACAAGAATTAAATCTACTAAAATCCTTAAACAGTATTGAAGCATACAAGTTTGACGAATGCTAAAATCCCACAAGAAGTACCTCAAGTGCAGCATTGAACTTCATTTTCATTGATGATTTGATTACAGATACTTGTGAAGGATTGAAAAATACAAACTAAGATATTCATACAACTGAAAGTAAAGGAAAGAAATCTAAATTATTAGATGCTTCTATGGGTGCTTTAAGTACTGGTTTCGAATATGAGTTGTGCGATAGACCTGCAGGTTGTACTTCCTTGTGTATTCATAGTGTAAAAACAGTCTTCAACTGTTCTGGACGTACTTTCATGATTTTCGACCTCAATGCCCACGTCTGGGTGCATGGGTTCAACACAGCTGCTGTCTATCGGTCACATTGGTTCGATTTAATCTTGTCTGGATCGAACAGGTACATGGTCCTTGCTGCCTTCACCTTGGTTTATCCTTCTACCAGAAAGGGCACGTTTTCCCTGATTAGCCTTGGATAGAAGATAGACATCCTTGCATAGGTCTAATTATCCATGGGCTGATCCCATCTCTTACTTCCACATTATTGACATTGGTCCAGAGCCGGCATCAGACGAATCTTCAATCTCGTTAGCCCCTACCCAGACTACCCCATGTTGCCAGGCCCAACCGTCTTTGGATTGACCCCGATGACCCAATGGACCGAACAGATTTTGGGTGTTAACATCACCATTTCAACATCATTTAATCAAAATTCAAGGGTCCATTGTTACATTATTTAAGATTGAATTTAGAATAATGTTAATCACAAAAGAGTCACAAAGAGATGCTCACAAAATTATGTGACATCTCATGTGACACTCATATGCCAGAGTTAAGTGTGATAAATCATACTGCTATATAGTGTCACATTCTTTTGTAAACATCGTTTGTGACTCTAACATTACTATTGAAGGCAAGATTATGAATAGAAAAGCATAACATTACTCAGCGGCTCAACGCCAATCAGAATCGCATAACATCGTACGTAGTTTTTGACGTATAGGCATTGCTTTCCGTAATAATCCACTTAATCAAATAAAGTAGGTCCCACTCGAGTGCAGAACATTTATTGCCGACGTGAAATGAATAATTACATTTCAATCAAATTTTTAATAAAATTTAGAAATTAGTCGACAAATTGTTTTAAATTAAAAAATATTAATAATAATAATAAAAATTTAAAAACCATTACTAAAATTAAAAAAATATTAACTTTTGAGTGATTATTTTATATTTTAATCTATTTTATATTTTCAACGTTGTGAGTTTGCACTTAAATATTATGAAATAAGTTGCAGTTAAAGAGTTGCTCCCTACATTTTGAAGAGTTGTTCATAACGTTTGAAAGAGTTATACCAAAATATTATGTAAAATTTAATAAGTTTTTAATTTTATAAAAAAAAATACTATCTTTTTAATTTAGAAAAAACAATAAAATAACTTCTAAATTTCTATACAAAAAAATTGACTGAAATTTAATTATGTCCATATGAAAGCCCTAAAGGTGCGCACTGCACACCCTTTATAAACCTTCACAGTCTTCTCGTTCCTCTATTCTGTTCTTGAAAACCAGTCTCCGATTCTGACTTTAGCTTCCAAGTTCCAACCATCCCATAGATCAGACCAACTCCTCCAAATTGGACCAAATCTAAGCAGATTTAGAGATATACTCCGTATACATTTACAGTTATACAGAGAGAGAATAAATCAGGCTACTACCCGAAAGAACCTTCAACCTCAAAAAAGCGAAATTCAATGCCGTACGTAGATCAGGCGTTCTCGATATCAGATGAGGACGTCATGATGGAGTCATCGTACATCGTCAACAACCGCCCTCCGATCAAAGAGATCGTATTCTCTCTCTGTCTCCTCGTCTTCGGAACCCTAGGCGTTGTATTCGGCATCATTATGGCCTATAACAGGGTCGGCGGCGATTTAACTCATGGTAATTTTTCCCCTTATTTTTAAGACTTTGTTGTTCGAATCAAATACTTATATAGTACTGTAATTAATTATTCTTTGGGGATTTTTTTTTTTTTTTAGGGATTTTGTTTGCGATACTTGGAGCATTCCTGTTCATTCCTGGGTTCTATTATACGCGGATTGCTTACTACGCGTACAAGGGTTACAAGGGTTTTTCTTTCTCCAACATACCTCCTGTGTAGAATTGTGCTCATTAACTGTTAAGAGTGCTACCAACTCATGACCACACCAGTGTACAAATCTATTGCCCCTCTCTCTCTTTTTTTAAATATGCTTTTTCCTCTTTGTTACTTACTGTGTTGATTCAGTATGTATCATACTACGATTTTGCTTCATTTTTCACTAAATAGTGTGTGTTGGAGTTATTACAAAATGCGCATTATGTTATTTGTATTTGGATTGGTATCTTTTTCTCTTTTAGTTATTAGTTACTCAACCAATTGTAGCATTAGTATAAATTCCACTATGCTTCTTCTTTAGATAAAACAGATTATTATCAGTAACTAAGCTGTCATTTTGGTTGGTAGTTTACAAATTTTTGCCCTTAGAAAAGATCCCAAAGGCGCGTTGGATCGCTAGGTGAGCAGGGGATAGCATTTGTTAATTAAGAAAAAGGAAGGGTAGGAGCGGATGATAATTTCCCTTGTACTTATTCGAAACTAGCTAGGCGGAAAAGAAGGGAAAGAATAGTTAAGACATCCTTTTGTTTGCGGAAAAATAAGAGTGAGACGAAGAAATAAAGGGGTGTTTTATTGAGTGAATGGAAGGGGCAAAGCAATAATCCGCTTGTTAAGATGAAAATGGGACAAAATGGTTTGGTTTTAGGGTGTAAACTACCCTCCATATGGAACCTATTCTCGAATCTCTACTCTTTAGCCAATTCGGTGTGAGCTGGTCTTCATCCCTTTCTTTGCCTCCTTAAATCGACATCGTTTGCTATTCATTGGGCCACTTTCTATATCTCATATTTGCTTATAAACCCTAACTAGTTAGGGTTTATGGTGAGAAAGGTGGATTTAAATGCTTTGCTCTCGGTCTTAGGCTTAGTTTGGCCCCATTTCGGTCCTTCTCCTTTTTTAAAGCACAATTTCATGTTAATTCATTTAGTAACTAGTTATGAGCTTTTAAGAGCTCTCCAGGTTGCATTTTGGTTTCATGATGTCTTTTTAAAGAGTAGTGTGTTACTTGTATAAAATTATCAAACAACTTAGTAATAAATATCATAATCTCCTTTTAAAAAGCCACGTGGGGGTCAAACTAAGCTTAATGGGTTTACACGGGCTTAGCATCTTAACAAGATAAGCAGATAGGTTGGGTTAGACTAGCTATGTTTCAAGTATGGTGGACAGCTGGAGCTTGTTACAGTGAGTCTTTATAGGTCACTTTTACCATCATACGTTTGTTCCTAGTTCCTTCTCCTCAAGCGTAGAACCAAAGTCTTGCAGTGCCTAACCGCCAATTTTGCCAAATTCAAATAAGATTATTTAATAAAAACTTTGATTTCTGGCCATCCAAATGAAGCATTCATTCCTTATCAAGACTGTTGGTGAATATTTGACATTTGATATGCTTATAGAATTAACGATCACAACTTAGAGGAAGACCCATGGTTTGCAATATTTCTCAACTCCCTTCTCAAGATTTTTCCAGCGGGACTTTTTGGTATGGAAGTAACAAAAGCTACGCGCCTTATTTTCTTGTATGGTTCAACCTTCAGTCAAGAAAATAAGATAAAGGTATCAGCAGAGTTATGCGGAACATTGTTTTTTCACTTTGTTCAATGATATACTTAAAAAATGTCACTAATCCATGCATGTAGAGAAGAGGTTTATCAGTTATGACAAATGAGAGAAACATTGAAGGAAAGCACCTGTTTTGCAATAAAATCCATTACTTGTGCTTCATCCAGACTACATTGAGGATGTCTTATCACAAAAGCCATGGGTACTTGTCCAGCTTCTTCATCAGGATATCTGTGCAAATTTGTGTTTGAAATGTAGAAAATATTGTCACAAAAGATAATCTTCTGCTACATTCAAAGCATGGAATTTGAGGCTTTTAAATTTAGACTAAAAGAAATCCATTTCAAAGTTTAGATAGGTTCTGTCTATTTGCAATTGAAAGATCCCAATTACATGCTTGCGAAAATCACTAGGACCCTTTTGTGTTCTATTCCTTTTTTTAATTGTGATCCCTTCGTGGTCTAGTAGTCCTCTTTTAATTGTGACGACGATTTGATCTGAACACGGGTCATTTGGATGCGTGGGTACCAGGTCAACTTCAAGTATATGCAAAGTATCCACAGCCAATGCACGTCGTTTAAAACATGACTCAACTTGCAACCTCGATAAATTTAACTCATGAAGCCTTTCTAGATGAGCCCTCAACTGCTACAATGGAAGGATTTGTAGTATATGTACTACAAGTAGAAATTGCCTGCCTGTGCCCATGGGCACCACCAAAACAAAAAATAAAAAATAAAAAATAAAAAATAAAAAATTTAAACCAAAATAAATTATAGGGTTAATTACATTCACTTCCCCTGTGTTTTGCCTTAATTACACGGACCTCCCTCGTATTTTGCGAAATTACACAGACGGGAAATTACACGGACCTCCCTTAAAATTAGTATTCTATAACACTTTCCCCCTTTAAAATTAATATTCTGCAACACTTTCCCCCATTGAAGTGTAGAAAAATACTAGGCATAAGGGAGGTTCGTGTAATTTCGCAAAATGCGAAGTCTGTGTAATTAAGTCAAAACACAAGGGAGGTGAGTGTAATTAACCCTAAATTATATTTTTTTTAAAATAATTTCCTTAGTTGATATTTAAATACATATTTAATTTAGAGAAATGAAGCGTTGAGAGGGGGGAAATGATATTATATAGATTGAGGGGAGGGATATGCAAAAGGTGTAAAAAGTGTGGGGAGTTTCAAATTTTTTAAAACTTAAGAAAGTGGTGAGGGAGGGGGAACACAATTTTGGACCCTCAAGAGAAGTTATTCAGTGAGCCCGTCACGCCACGTCAGCATGCTGACGTGGTGTGACCATTTAATCCTAACCACCCACTTGCCCCTTCCTTTTAGGGAGATCATGACAAGTGTTCTAGTCAGCAAATCATTCCTCCTATATGTTATACATAAAAGCTAAAGAGAAACACTATAATAGTTCAAAGAGAATAATTTCAAACGGGTTTCCATTACTCTTAAAAGGCTTTAAAAATTTTAGGATTTTCCCCTTTAATTTTCAAACAAGCAATTCAGTGTTGTAAAAGGCTTTCTAAGGCAATCAAGGCACACCTCGAGGCGAGGCCCAGAAGCCTCGAGGCTCTGGAATTTAGGTGAGAGTCTTCAAAAGCATTTACTTTTTTCATGAGGCATCAGAAGGCATCCTTTTTAAGCTTCATGTATTGAGGCTGCCCTCTTGGGAGTTTCCAGATTGACTTGCCTTCCTTAGTAGGAATGGTAGGGACCTTTGGTTCCTCTGGTATTAAATATGTGAATTTCCCTTCTAGATGGCTTGCAAGGCATTTTACTACTTTGATTGACTAGTTTGAGATATTTTTTTTGTTTATGCTGTTAAATATATTTCCCTTATATCTTAGTAAATCCTATTCTTTAATTTCCATTATCTATTTTGATTTATTTCTTTTTTAAATCATAAAATTTTAAAAACTGAAAGGTGTAGGCCTCACGCCTCAAAACTTGCGTCTCGTCTCAAGGGTGATCAAACACCTCACACAGCGCTTTAGCTGGTAAAATATTGTTTCGTACTTACGGTATGACTGCAGCGTCCACAATCTGAGGGTGGGACTGAAGCAGTTGTTCTAATTCTGCTGGGGGAACCTGCAGAACAATATGAGTACAGTTTGAGCACTTTGTTCATAGTGTTTAAGAAACAAAGACAATAGGAGAGACAGACAATAATGCTAGAATTGGATCTAATACTACCTGGTATCCTTTGTATTTCTACAACAAAAAGGAAACCTTCCTCGTCAAAATAACAAAGATCGCCAGTTCTCAACCACCCATCCCACGTTAATGTAGCAGAAGTGGCATCCTTGTCACCGACATAACCTACAATAATATCTCCAACTTCTATTAAATCAAATTTTAGATGCTAAAAAATGTGCCTTTTTTTTGGTGTGTGGGTGTGGGGGGTGAGGAGGGGCTGAACTGTGAAGTTAGGTTTATAGACCTAGGATAAATTGGGTTATTGGGGGGGTGAGGAGGGGCTGAACTGTGAAGTTAGGTTTATAGACCTAGGATAAATTGGGTTATAATAGGGAAAATATACACACTATAAATTTCACTTAAATTTGGGTGACGTTCTGAGTTCACTATTTTCATGTGAGTAATGTTTGGGCCACACCTAAAAAACATCCACATTCTGAGATGGACCAATGAGAAAAAAGATAGAGACTACGGAGTCCACTGTCAATCTTTTCTCATTGGTCCACCTCGGAGTGTGAATGCTTTTTAGCATTGTTGTTTCCATGTACATGTTTGATTGTTTGGCTTTGTTTTCCTCTCACTGTAGGTGTATGTCACCCACGGGATGAATCCGCACTGTGTGGAGTTAGACAGTGTGTGGGTGACAAATAAGAATTCTAAAAAGGTACTGAAGTTATATGACACCTATTTTGGTGCAATAACTATCTTTTGCATTTTGATGATATTTGAGCATCTCCAACCATAGATGAGCCATGTCTCAAATCAATTCTTTTGGCAAAAAATTAGTGCTCCAATGCAGAACCCACATTTGTAGTTGATGGGAAGAGAAAGCAAGTGTAGTCATATCTGGAGAGAAGATCTTAAATCATATACTTTTAAGAGTAAAAATTGGGACATATCTAAAGAGACAACTTTTGGGACACAACTCAAAAGATGTGTCTATATCTCTCCTGTGATGTTACTGGACCCCCTAATGACGTAGGAGAGAGAGACATATCTCTTGCGTTGTGTCCCAAAAGTTGTGTCTTTGAGTGTGTCCTACGTTAATCGTTTTTCTTTTTTTTTTTTAGGAAATTTTATATTTTGGATTGTCAATAAAATAATTTTTATTGTGTACTATCAACCATGATTGGAGTGCGGCAAATGTTGAAATGGCGTCTACTTTTAGGCTTAGGGTATGTTTGATAACCCAATTAAGTGCTGAAAATGAAAAGATTCAGGACTTATTCTTTTTCAGTGCGTTTGATAACATATCACTTAATTTAAAAAGAAGCCAAAAAATCACTGAAAACTTTAAGTGAAAAATTTCTACTGAAAATAATCACTGAATGCATTCTATTTCAGTAGTTGAAGTACTGTTTTCAGTATTATAAATTCAATCACTTAAAATTTTCAGTACTTAAAATTTAGCACTTAATTTTCAGTTTTATCAAACGCACCCTTAGTTTGGTCTCTATTTTGGTGCGTCTCTTTTTTTAAAGCACAATTTCATATTAATTCATTTGGTAACTAGTTTATGAGTATTGCGAAAATTGAACTTTAAGGCTTTTTTGGGGAGAGCTTTTAAAAGCTCAAGGTTGCTTTTTGATTTCATGATGTTTTTTTTTGAAGAGTAATGTGTCATTTGTACAAAATTATTAAATAACTTAATAATAAATTTTATAAGCTACTTTTAAAAAGCCACGTGGGGGCCAAACTAAGCCTTAGTGTATGAGACCATTTATTCAAGTAACCAAATATCATTTTAGCTATTTCAATTAGCTACCAACCATTTTGTGGTTGGTGTGCAGCAAAATATGAGTTAGGACACCGAAAACGAGCACCGAGTGCCCTCCATTTCGGTGGAATCCACGCGCATTGTTGAGCAAAATATATATAGTAACATATTAAAATGGCGTCTACATTTATTCAGGTAAACAAATACTCCGTATCATATTGGCTACTTAAATTAGTAGCTAATAACCATTGTGGGCGAAATATTGTCAAATACATACATACATACACAAACAAAAAGATATATGTTGCATGCTGCGGTGAATGTATTACGTACCTTTCATAATGACGGGTCCTTTGATCCAAAGCTCGCCTTGCTTGTGTGGAGGCAAAGCAATGCCTTTCTCTAGATGTACAATTTTGGCTTCACAATTTCCTATCAGCCTCCCCACCGATCCCCAAAGTTCACTTTCTTCTGGATTCACTGCTCGGAAGCTTGCCCCCAGTTGACTCCGTCAACCCATAACCCTTTGATCAACAATTTTACCAAAAAAACTGGTTGGCATCCATTACATTATATATGTACGTCCGGTTGGATTGAGAGAAGAAGAGAGATGAGGAAGTAGGGTTCTCTCCATTCTCTTTGCATAGGCGGGCGGGGATTAAGAGAAGAGAAAAGAAACATAACTTTTATCTTGTTTTGCCTTTGCAGCACCACTTTCAATCGATGGTTAGCTTTCACACGAGAGAAGTAAATTAAGAGAGTTTATACTCAGTTTAATCTAGTATCCCTATTGACTTTATCAGTGTGTCATACTCAGGTATATATTTGTATGAGTAATGCTAGCTATACTTCCCAAATTCAAATTCCAATCCTAAATGATGTGGTACCAATATCAAAATCTAGCTAGTGGGTACATTCATTATTGTGGGGTCATTTAAGCATCCTCCAATCAAACTACAGTGGTTTTGAGATTTATATTTGGGAAGCATAGCATTACTCTATTTGTATTTGAGAAGAATGTTTTATTTTTAATTCGTCTCCACTTCTTTCTTTAAAGTTATCTTTTCTGTCAACTTAACTTACTATAAACAATAGAAGAGAAATGCAATGCTTTAATTTTTGTATCCCAAATATGGTTTTCAACAAATGTGATATTGAGACTACTTTCAATAATAGTGGAATGCAAATTTGGAAAGCATAAAATATGTGAGAAGTAATTCACCAAATTTGGAATGCATAAAATATTTGGAATACAAATTTGGAGAGATAGGTTTATAGTCTTTCTCTTGGCTTCACTAACCAATTTTTAAGGAGAAGTAACTCACCAACATTTTAAAGACAAATCAAACATGCCAATTGACAAATTCAGAAATTGTCGTGCAACTTTCCTCAATGGCATGTTAACGAGATTATTTCTATCATATTTCTAGAAGGACATGCAGTACTTGCCTACAATACTTTAGGTACGAGGTCTTCTATAATGTTAGTTCTGTATTGAATCCAAAGTGGGTAATCTCTCTCTCTCTCTCTCTCTCTCTCTCTCTGTGTGTGTGTGTAGCAACTACATTTTTAGATTAAAATGCATAGCATTTTGCCTTCACACTTCAACACTACTTTGTGTATACAATGTTCATCTAACCAAAACTTACGTACTTAAAGCAACCAACCCCCGCCCTTCCCCCCCCCCCCCCCCCCAAAAAAAAAAAAAAAAAAAAAAACTAAACTTACATACGTGGACAAATCCTATTTCAAACCAGTATGGTATTGTACTTAAAAGAAATTTATCCAAGTCTTAAGCTTTGTTTGGTTCATGGATATTGTTAGAAGAAGAAGCATTCCCTCATGTTTTTCTTCATGTTTAAATAACATTAAAAATTAACAAATTTTAAAAAATAAAAAAGGAAAGAAAATGATTCATAACTTTCCAAATGTTTAATTTATTTCTCAAATTATTCTATTTTCTTTCTAAATTTTTTCCTCATCGTTTTTCTTATTATCTATCCAAAAGAAAATATCTTTATTTAAGTTAACTTTTCTTTTCCCTCACAAATATAAAAGCCATGATTTTCGCAAAACCAAGAATATTGACTTTAACTAGTGAAAACCTTCATTTATTGGTATCTTATGCATATTATGATATTACATATGAAAAGCTTCTCATATGTACATGCATTCTACAATCATTGGATGAAGATTTGGTTTCAAAATATAAGTAAAAACTAGCTTTGCAACCCGTGCGATGCATGGGACATATGATTGAAATCAATTTGAAGTATCTACTAATTGCTACTATGAGGATACATTGTCTTACAATCTTATTGCAATCTGTGAGCAATAACTTACTTGACACTTTATGAAAGAACTCAAATAGATGTGGCTCAATAAAACTACCATAATTCTAACATAAAAATGCATTATGTAAGAGTCCACATGTTTGTGTCAACTCTAATTAACGAATAAATAAATAATCTTGTTGTCACACCCCGATTTTTGGACAACCAAATATTTAATCCAGAGCATGTATCCAGACTAATATTCAATTTCCAAAACACCGAGAGTGACACCCTCACACAGACTAATAGATAATTTATTTGAAAATAGAATTTAATACTCATTAAATAAGGACACATGATTCTGTGTTAATATAAAAACTATGTATTATTAAACTTATATTCTCAATCCTCCATTTCATTATAAAAGAAATAATATTCCATTAAAAATATAATACCATTTTAATTTACAAAAGGAATACAAAATTCATTAAATAAAATTTCTTACAAAGTTCGGAAAAAAAGAAATAAAGTCTATACATCCGATGGTCAGAGCAACTACAACGTTCCAATGCCCAAAGACTCCCCAGCCAAGCACAACGGTCACATCATCAAAAGTAATATCCTGCACATGTCATCCAACTACGTTTCACACAGAAACGCACTCGAATGCATAACACACTAGGGTCAGTCACATGACTGGTATGAGTTAAACAAAAATAATAAAATATGAGGGCTCCAACCTGAACCCGTAGACTACAAACCACATTGAAACACTTTTGGGCCAAGACAGGTAGTTCCACACACATATTTGGACAAAAGAGTAGTTTCCATTTATGTGATGACAAGTAGTTTCTTGCCCAAAATCCAAAGTTACTACGAGTTTTATACTTACCTCGGATAAATATGGTGAGCCAGCCCTGCATAAAAGTTAGTGGGCCCACCATCCTGTAAATCGAATGATCACAAACCAGGCGAATAATTCCATACATAAGCCGTCCACATTATAACTTATATGTCGCATTCATTATTCCAAACTTATCAGTCTTATGAAATACTCCATTGTCATTATTTATTAGCCTTTAATTTATCTTTGTGTTCCCTAGGTTCACCACTTGGCCACCCTCCATGGTACAGCCCACACATATATCCCATGTGTGCCCGGACATACTACCAACACTCACTCCGGTGCCAGTTTGGTTGGGGTATCAACCAAACCAGGTATACACAACGGACGGCTGGTCAATATGTCAAGACGTCTATACAATATAAGCTGAGCATAAGGCTTAGGCCAGCTTGATCACGAAGCCACTGGCAAAAAGTACACTCAACAAGTCTTAAGCCAGCTTGATCACGAAGCCACTGGCAAAAGAGTGCGAGCTACCAAAAACAATAACACAACAACGGGGAGCGGTGAACACTAAAGAACCATGTTGCAATTATCACTTATCGTTCGTATTATCCCAATAATTGTGAATTTCACGTTTATCACATAGTTCCGTCTCTAAATCCAATCACATCTCTAACTTTTAGATGTATTCCAATTTCTTACAATAGAGGGTTTTATCAATTAACCTGTAACAATTCTTCCCTCAATAATTTCTAATCAAATTACAAGATCCCCAATATACTATTCAACGTATCTAATTTACTCATTGTTATCAAAATGACCACACAATAAGGTCAATTATTTCAGGTACAATAACCTCAACCCAACATTCAATATTAGCCTACATAAAACCCATAATAAAAATTCAAATTCTCATATCGTAAAGTATTATAACAATCATTCCACAATATTTTCATCGGACTCAACATTAATGACTATCACCCATTTTTTTTTTTATAATCAGCATTATATGAGAATTCATGTATCTCTAAGTAATTTCCGTTAAGTCATATGAACGAATAAAAATAAACACAACGAATCATATTTCTCCAAATTTCGTACATTTTAATATACTAAAAACTGCTACTGAAATCTTCAATTTCTGCCCAAACGGTGCAGAATCAGGAAAAACTCTATTAGACGAAAAGTATGCAGAATCGCGTTTCCTACAGACTCTCACGGACAGAATGTTCAAATTCAAAGCTACGATTTTCTAATAATTTTCTCAAGTTTCTGCAACTTTATAAATTACAAAAAAACGAATTTCACATATATTTCTTAATCACCATGAATATTTCACATATGGTTTTATCAAACTAACTATTTACCTAACCCTTTCGAATACCCTAATGTCATAATCACAAAGTCACACGAAGGGAAAATAAAATATCTAGATTACTTCAACAATAACAACGTATCCATTACAAAGATTTAACCCTAATAATTAAATTAAACATATACTAATTTAATTTACTTCTGTGTACATGTATATATACACACGTGTATATATATACTCGAATACACAAAAATTTAACTCACCTCGTTGATCAAAAATCGATACCCACGAATGCTCCGCGATTCCCCATGTGCCCACGAACACGAGACCATTCTCCTTTCTTCTTCTTCTTCTTCTTCTTCTTCTCTCTCTCTCTCTCTCTCTTTCACACACACACACGTACACACACACATAAACATTCGTTCTCTCTTCTTCTCTCTTTTCTTCTCTTCCCTTTTTGTTTTAATATGGGGGCTAGGGTTTTTAATATAAGTATATATGTACACTACACACACAACACATGCCAATAAAACACACACAAATATATAAATCCCGTTTTTCTTTTTATGGGCTCACAAAAAAGACTCATATGAGCCCAGAATGCAGTACAAAGTGTTAAAATGAGTAGCCCAATGGGTATCCATGACCCCGGTACTAAGTTTTAATGTTAATTACATTATTTAACACATTCGCGGACCTGTAAACACTATATAACAAAAATACATATCAGCCCTTCACTTTTTTTTTTAACAAATATAAATTAATAAAATATAACTCCCAAACTAAACGCGCTCACTCATGATTTAATTGATATGTCCACCAAACACTTAAATTTTTCAAACACATGTCTTACATAGGCACACTCATATAATATTGCTAACTAAAAATAATTATTAAAATAATTATTTACACACTTAAAAATTTAGGGTTGTTACACTTGTATTTTTTATCTTCATTTTTAAAATGCATGTTTTCAATGTCACAATCACTATTTATTGAAAAAAAATGAAACAAACGTTGAGATGATGTAATCATTTGTGGTGAAAAACTTGGTTTTTATAAGTTTACGATGATCAGTTTAAAAAAGGTAAGGGATCTGTCTCAAATGAATGCAAAACTTTCTTGACCTCTAAACTGGAAGCAAATTTGGAAGTTAAAAGACAACCAATACAAGTGTACACAATTCTACAATGATTAATCTAAGAAAAAAAAAAACAATGATAATATATTTATTTTCTAAAATAACAAAAGAAGAAATTAAACTCTCTTCTCAACAACCCCAAATTTCTTACAAAAAGAAATCATGAATTGAACAAACTAAGAAGAAAGACACTCATGAACTATGGGAAACCAAAAAAAAAAGAAAGCAATCTCATAATTGCTTATTCTCAAAACAAAAAAGTAGTGAAATGTGATCGTTGCATCTGATCAGAGGTGAGGTATTGTGGCGGGTGGCAACTGAAGTAGTATTTGTTTTGGGGGTTGTGATAATGGTTTGTGAGGTCTGGTTGTGGAGAGAGGAAGAGATTAATGTAGTTGATTGGTCAGTGGACTATGGTGAGGTATGCTGGATAATAGAGATGGTGGTGGGGTGGAGGGGTGTGTGTATCTATATATATATATATATATATAGTAAAATGCATTTATTAATTCATATGATATTGGGGAGATAGATAAACTGGACCAGCAAGTTTAATTATTTTTTTTACGTGGCGTCGATGTAAAAAAGTGCATTTATTGTAGTATAATTATAGGGAGAGAAATATATGGAAAGACACAAAAGACGGGCAATTTTTTTCCCTCGTGCTATAAATGATAAATAAATATAATTAAGAGAGAGAGACTCATAAAAATAATAATAAAAAGAGGGAGAGAGAGAGAATCGGCAAAGGTGGATAAATTATTTGTTGCAATATAATTATAGGGAGAGAAATATATGGAAAGACATAGAAGGCTGGCAGTTTTTTTTATTGTGTTATAAATGATAAATCATAAAAAAGAGGGTGAGAGTCTTAGCAAAAAAAAAAGGGAGAGAGAGAGTCGGCAAGGCTGGATAAATTGTTTATTGTAATATAATTAAAGGAAGAAAAATATATGAAAAGACAAAGAAGACACACAGAGAGAGGGTTGGAAGGCTAGATAAATTCTTCATCAATGTAATTAAGAGTGAAAGAGAGTGGCATGTTAGGTCTTCCGTATTATACTAATAGAATATAGATGTTATTAAATACTTATTTATTCACAATCTTGAAAAAAATTGGACAATCCAATGGCTTGGGAGGCTTGAGCACGTGAGAAGCTTCTCATAATAGAATTGCCCATATGAAGAGGAGGATTTTTGATGGCTAGGACACTTTAAGACTCTTGGGATCAGAATGGTTTTTGATAATTTCAGCATCTAAGCTTCTAGAATTACTAGGATAGAGGCCCGTGCAATGCACGGGTCCGTCAAAATTGGAAAATAAATTATTAGATGTATTTATTGTTGATGCATTTATAATTTTGTCACTTGAAAAAAATAAAATCAAACAATACTAAATCCTAAAAAAATAAAATCAAACAACATTAAATCCTAAATAAAGTTGTAAACGTAAAAGCTTCAATAATCCTGGATGAAAGCAAGTATATTTTCTTTTCTTTTTTTTTCGTTTCCAATCTTTCTTTAGTGTTTTCACTTCTATTTGTTTTAGCATTTCTCTCCTTTAATTAATTTATTTTTGTAACCACAATTTATTGTATGAACTATGTACAAAATAATACAACTACTTATAAACTTTATACAATAAAGTTGATAGTAATGTTGTTTAAAAGTAATAAGTTATTTTTAATATCATAACACGTGATATTTTGAAAAATCTTATCATCTTTTTGTCTTTTGTCTTTTGTCTTTTGTCTTTTTTTGTTTAATTACATACAAACTTCATACAATAAAATTGAAAGTGTTATTTACAAGTAATAACTTAGTTATAACATTATACCACATGATATTTTGAAAAAACTAATAATATTTGTTCTCTCCCCCCTCCCCCCCTTCCCCTTTTATGGGAATGATATGAAATTGCATGAAATTATAAATTTCAAAAACAAATTAATTAAATTTATTAAAACTATTAGTATTATAGATTTATTATGAGTATGTAAGTAATTGTAAATTATAGTTTGTCTTTTAAGTTTGCAAAGTATTTGATATATATTTATTATGCGTATGATAGAAGTGTATGTGTGTGTGTGAATTAGAATTATAGGAATGCGTACGTAATAAAATATGATTGTAGATGTATTAGTAATTGTAAATTATAATTTGTTTTTTCACTTTGCAAAGTATTTCTTATATATGTGCTATTATTATTATTATTATTATTATTATTATTATTATTATGTATTTATGATGATGAATTAAATTTATTATATCTATTATTATAATATATTTATGAGGAGTATGAAATTATATGAAATTAAATTTAAAAAGCAAACGAATGTATGTGTGTGTTAATTAAATTTATAGGTATGTGTGTGTAATAAAATATGATTTTAGATGTATTAGTAATTGTAAATTATAATTTGTACCTTTTAACTTTGCCAAGTATTTCTTATATATGTATTGTGATTATTATTATATATTTATTATGAGTATAAAACAACAATGATAGGGATACACAGCAAACGACACATTGTGATTTAAATGCATGTACCATGTACTGTTTGAATTTTTCACATTTTTTTGTGCATCACTTACACAGCACATGGTACATGCATTTAAAGTTGGTGTGTCGTTTAGTGTGTCATTTGGTGTGGATCCCTATCATTTTTTAGTATGAAAAGATATGAAATTGTATGAAATAATAATTTTATAAAACAAATGAATTAAATTTATTAAGTGTAAATTATACTCCCTCCGTCCCATTTTATGTGTTTATCTTTCCTTTTTTGGGATGTCCCAAAATTGTTGTCCACTTTCCTAAATTCGTATACAAATTTAACTTAGTTTCCCAAACTACCCTTCCTTGCAATCAACACTAAAACAAAAAAAGAAAGTGCAATGATTATGGGCAATTGTGGAAAGTAGGAGTAGATTCTTTTTGTCCCCTTAAATAGTTGGATTCCCCAAAATGGACACATAAAATGGGACGGAGGGAGTATATGTGTAAAGCCTTATTTGGGAATAGCCAAAACAAAAAAACAAAAACCAAGGCACAAAATTGGATTTGCCAAACAAGGCACCGAAATTGTTGACTTTTGATCCAATATATGTGTGTAAAGCATTGTTTGGGAAAAACGAAAACAAAAAAACAAAAATAAAGCACAAAATCGGTTTGCCAAACAAGGTAGCCGAAATTGTTGACTTTTGATCCATGGGTTTAGTGCCTTGTTTGGGAAAAAGTGGAAACAAACAAGACAAACAAAGCCACAACTGATTTGCCAAACAAACCCTATTAGTTTTTGAGTGCCTTGTTTGGATTTAAAAAAAAAACACAAACACAAATAAAGGCAAAATTCGATTTGCCAAACAAGGCATAGCATCTCAATGTATGAGTAAAGGCAAAATTAAAGCAAACAATTTAAAGAATTCCAAATTAGGACAAAATTGAAATTGAAATCATTGTTAGGCTCTTTTATAATATAGTGTAGATTCCAACTTTTTATCACTTTCTAAAATTTAAAATTTGAAACTCCCTTTTTACACATTTTGCACTTCACTACCCTCTCTTAATACTCTCTCTCTCTCTCTTGCTCAATACTCTCCTTCTCTCTTAATTTAATATTTTAAAAGATATTTTTATAAAAGTATGATTAATTAATTGAGTAAAGATTGGGACACACCCAAAAACACAACTTCTGAGATACAACCGAAAGATGTGTATCTATTTCTCCTGTGATTTCACTAGACTCCACAGTGACATAGGAAAAAGATAGATACATCTCTTAAGTTGTGTCCAAAAAATTGTGTTTTTCAATGGGTTCCAAGTATTACCCTAATTAATTTGGGTAACAAATGTGTTTTTAGTAGTGCCAACTGCCTTGTGTTCATATTTAAAAATATACAATACGAGAATAGAACAAGTCCATAAATGCAGTAGCCGTGGACTCGGCCCAGGGCCGGTCCTGACAAATTGGGGGCCCTAGGCGAACATTGAAAGCCGGGGGGGCCCTTTAAATAATGAGGGTTCGAGAGTAACACCCCGGCTTTCAATGTTCACCTAGGGCCCCCAATTTGTCAGGACCGGCCATGCCTTATTGTATATACTGATTATGATTTTCTTCTCCTTCCACTAGCCTCTTTGGCCTTTTGTAATTCCACATGTGTTCATATTATTACTTTTTATTGATAATAATTGTTAAGAGCTTATCTATGATAATAATTTATAAAGCTTGATCCAACCTAAAATAATTTAGGTTGAGCTAAACAAAAAAGTGAGAAGATAAGTACTATTAGTTTAAATATTTAGGGTGGGTTGGATTATAATGGGGCATATACAATTATTTATTTTTTTTCCAGTATTTGCTTCGATTCTTTTATAATTAGTTCAACATATTATAGATAAAACTTTTATTTTGGGCCCTACTCAGTATTTTTTGGGGCCCTTTTAGAGAGCAAAATATGAACAAAATGTAGGGCCCTAGGCGACCGCCTACCCCGCCTATAGGCAGGGCCGGCCCTGACTCGGCCTGCAATGCATTTGATTTCTTAATAGATGATTGATTACCAAAAGGGTAAATTACAGCACCATCTCCTGAATTATGACTTTTTTATTTATTAATATTCCTAAAATTTTAAAATTGAACAGATGCACCTTTAAACTATACAAAAATGAACAAACTCATTTTTGAACAATGGACTATCCAAAGTCAACAAAGGATAGTTTAGGGGTGAGTTTGTACAGTTTTAAAGTTTAGAGAGTATTAATGAAAACAGTCATAATCTAGGAGGTGTTACTGTAATTTATCCTTACCAAAATTATAAATTTATTTGGTAAGCTATATATCTGCAAAAACCACACCAGAAGACTGTTAGTCACTTACATTCAAAACACTCTATATGCAAATCACATTTCTTGTGGTTGAGTGTTAAACTATTTGGGTGTAGCATCTAAGAGTTTTAGTGTTCTGAGTCATGGGAAGATCCGACTGGAGTACCTCGGATAACTAGTCAAGGTGCCCGCCAATCACAAAAAAAAAAACCACTATATATGCATTACACAAGTAAAGACAAAATCAGAAAGAAGGCATCTTCCCAGTTCACTAACCTGAGACAAAACCACCATAGGGAACTTCGCCGTGAATGCACCAATCATATCCTTCCCCAACGGAGCACCACCACACACTCCAGTGACCTCAAATCATAACCCCCCGTCACATCTCCCTTCGCCATAGCCACCACCACAGGCGGAGCCACCGCCAAGTGCGTCACCCCAAACTCTTCCACCCCCTCAACATCTTCCCTAATTCAAACCTCTCCATCACCAACACCGTCTCACTCAGCGCCACCGACTTCACGCTGTAAAAAAAAAAACCAAACACGTGAAAATACGGCATCGTATACAACAACACCGCCGGCGATTCTCTCTCTAATTGTGCCGCGTAATAATCGACTACTATTGTGATTAAATTCCTATGAGTCAACATCACTCCCTTAACATTCCTAGTAGTCCCCGAGGAATACATAATCGCCGTGATGTCAGATTGATTTACATCAACAACTCGCAATGTACCAATCGACCTCATCATCATCGAATCAAACTCTGACGAGTCGATCAGAACAGTTTTATATCTAAGATTCGGGAGTTTGTTACAAGTCGTTGTAGTGGCGAATGCGATTGTAGGTTTGGATAGCTTGATTTGGCGAGAGATTTCGGATTTAGTGCCGGTCGGGTTGGCCGGAGAGACGATGATACCTAGTGAGAGGAGAGAGAAGTAGAGGATCGGGACGTGAATCAAGTTTGGAGAGAGAATGAATGCGGTGTCACCTTTGGAGAGGCCGATTAGGTTTTGGATAGAGGCGGCGAGGTTTTTGACTTTGATGGTGAAATCAGAGTAGGAGAGGCGGTGACCAGTGATGGAGTTGATGAGAGCGGATGAGTTGGGCTGTCATGCCCGTTCCAGAATTTCATAGTTTTGTCATGAATGATATGAAATTTTTATGAATTATCATTTATATATAATAAATGAAGATAAGTGGTTGACTGTGGTCAACGGTGAGGTGTCAGTAAGGACACGAGGAAATTGGTGATTGAGATTTTCATTGGCACGAGTAAATGACATTTATATGATTTAAATGTTATTTAACTTATCTGGTATTTTGTGAATAGTGAATTATACCTGTGTAGTATAGTTTCTGGTAATTTCAATAGTGTTATATATCGTTTTGAGAACTGTGGTGAGAACGTGAGTGACACGTTAAATAAAAAGGTCGGTGGTGTAGAGATTCCACACAATTTAGTTTTCGAACGTTATTTTTGGACCCAAACGAGACGTAGTCGGAAACTTCTGAAATTTGTAATTTTCACTCGTAAAGACATAAAATGGACGTGTGCGAAGTTTCATGGGTTAATTAGAAGTTTTGAGAAACTTGCGGGGAGGTAAACACGATTACCGAGAAGATTTTCTATAAATAGTGGAGGATAAAATTTTATTTCTCCAAAAGTTGGAAAATATCTAGAGAGAGGAGAGAGAAAAGGGAGATTGTTGCCACGGGCTTTGCGACGACGATCGACGACCTTTCGTCCGTCAGTTTTTCACCAAATTCAAGATTTGGACTCGTGGAGGTAAGATCTACGTTTTGATACTACTTAGGCCATGTTTGGCTAATGTTTATAAAAAGCTAATTTCTAGGAATTTGGGAAAAACAGGTATAAACTTGTACGAATCGTCTCAAATTCGAAATCCGACGATTAATTGGATCCTAGTCGATCCTTTAAAGTTTGGGAAAAATCGCACGAGGTATGAAGTTCTAACTTGTGAAATATAGAGAAATGCATGTTTTATATTTTGACGACGAAATTGAGATCCGGGCAAAATCCACGTGTTAATTGTAGGCCCGTTAATTATGCACGCGCTAAATTGTGAAAAGCATGTCTAAATTTACGCGAGCACATTAAGTTGTCTATGTGGGTCAAAGGGGGGTCTTATACAAATTCATGCCGGAGTAAGCTTCTCGTTGTTTGAGAATTTTAGTAGCGACGGCTACTGTGCATGGTTTAAGGCTTGGACTTGCCAGGGCACTTGGGGGATGTAATGGTTGTAGGCTTGGACTAGCCATTGACATCGCGGTTTAAGGCTTGGACTTACCGCTACCGGATGAAAGCGTATTTTTCTCCCTAGAGACTATTGATATGATTTATGAGATTAAAGCACGTTTTGTCATATATTGCATATGTTAGACTTGTGCACTCAGCATATAGCTGAGCAGTGGAGATTTACTCCATTGCAGGTAAGAAGAAAGACAAGAAGAAACGTGATGAGTGAGGCCGAGGAACGCCGGGGAACCAAAATTGTATATGTTTTTATTTTAAATCCAAATCTTGTGTAAGGATTGGTAAATTGTAAAATGTTGTAATAGAATCATGGATTAGTTCCGTAGTATGGTAATCTTGTAATTGAACTCTTGTAGTTGTGTCTTAAAACGTTGCAATTCAGTGGTGGTTGTGGTTGTTATTGATGTGGAGAAGCATGAGTTGTAATATTTCACACAGGGCTGCCCAGCAGGGGGAGGAGTCGACTGGATCTCGTGGGGTTTAGACACTGAAAGTGAATAGTGTCAAGATCAGTCGACTGGACCATCCTTCAGTCGACTGGACCATTGTAGATTTTAGCTACTGATCCAAATAGTAACCATTGCAGTCGACTGGGTTCCCTGATCAGTCAACTGAACCTCTGTTGAGAAATGTGAGTTTTGGTTTCTGCCAAGCACAGTCGAATGGACCCTAGAACAGTCGACCAGACCTCTGTTTTCAAAACTGATCTCCTTTGAACAGGTTTCAATTGAACAAAGCTTTTTATAACTCTGATTTTAAAGGATTGTACTGATGTTTTCCGCTGCTATTTGACGTTAATGGAACTGGATAAGCCTTGATGGCGTGCCACGTGTCTTATTTCCGCGCGTAGCGGGATGGGTCGTGACATTTAGTGGTATCAAAGCTATAGGTAACAAAACTTTGGGAACGCTCGACGACGAGAGGAGTGTTGAGTGAATTGTCACATGTTCTAAATTGCATCCATACATATTAGAGATGTTTGATGCATATGTATGTTGTTTTACATACATGATATTGTTATTATTGTACATGCATAGTGTTTAAGCATTGAGAACTACAGGATTGTAATCATGAGTGACGAAGAGCGAAATCTATCGCCACATACTCGACATATGAATGAAATGGCAGAAATGATGGGGAATATGGGGGAAATGATACGGAATATAGCGGAGCGACTGCCTCCCATGCCCCAAATCGAAGTGGAACCAATAACTGTAGTGCATGCACCCGAAACTAGAGGCATAAGATCCGTATCCGAACAATTCGCTCGAAAGAAACCAATGGAATTTCATGGGACACCTGATCCAACGCTTGCAGAACATTGGATTATGGACATAGAGAGGATTTTCCGATCTATTCCGATGAACGACAGGAAGAAAATGGAAAATGTAAGTGATGTGCTGAAGGGTGAAGCCCAGAACTGGTGGGTAAATGTTCTAGATCAAGGAGCACCAATTACTTGGGAGGGGTTCAAGGCAGAATTCAATCGCCAGTTCTTTCCGCGAGCCGCCTACAATGCAAAGAAGAGAGAATTTGATAACTTGAAGCAGGGAGATATAATTGTAACCGAATATACTTCCAAGTATAATGCTTTGTTGAGATTTGGAAAGGGTTCCGTACCAGAGGAGGAAGATAGGGCAAGGAAATTCAAAGAGGGTTTAAGGGAAAATATTCTTCTAAGGGTGGAAACCTACGAACATTCGACTGTGGCAGCAGTACAACAAACGGCGCTAGTGGCCGAGGGCGGAATGGAAAGGTCGAGGCAGAACCAGCATGGTAAACGAAGCAATGAGGGTGGTGATAGGAACCAAGGCGGATCTTTCAAGAGGTCGTTTCAAAGAGGCTCTGGTTCTAGTTTCAGTGATTTCAAGAGAACGCCAAGTAACATACCGTTGTGTTCACTTTGCAACCGACCACACTCAGGACGATGTTTCATGACCAAACCCCAGAACAGGAACCAAGGCGGGGGTAGTACTAATTCAACACCCGACATGAGAGGCAAGTGTTATGATTGTGGAGTATTTGGGCACCAAGCCAAGGATTGCCCGATGAAGTATCCTCAGCAAGGAGCTAGTTCTATGGCTTCCAGTGGGTCGAAGCCTAGACAATCCAATGACGGGGGACAAAGGACTGAACAACATCAAGGAAGAGCATATCAGATGAACCCAGGGGATATGACTGCTTCAGAAACAGTAGTCTCAGGTATGGTGCTTGTATGTTCACACTTAGCACGCATACTTGTCGACTCGGGATCTACACATTCATTTGTATCGCATGCTTTTGTTGAACATTGGAATGTTGAATCGGCACCGTTAGGATATGAATTGTCTATTGTTGTGCCACTTAGTAAATCAATAATGACGTCTACTATATTTAAGAACTGTGAGATCAAACTAGGCGAGAAGTTGATGACCGTAGACCTTATACCGATTGTGGTGAACCATTTCGATGTGATACTGGGAATGGATTGGTTAGCTCTTAACTAAGCCACAATAGACTGTGAACGGAAAGAGGTTAATTTTCGATCACCGGTACATGGGAACTTTTGTTTCCAAGGGAGTGGGGTTATACCGCCGCCGTATTTGATTTCAGCTATCCGAGCGGGAAGGTTATTGAAAAAGGGATGTCAAGGATTCCTATGTTCAGTGACTGATGTCTCAGCGACCGAATTAAAAGTAGAAGACATTCTGATAGTACGAGAATATCCAGATGTATTTCCTGATGACCTACCAGATGTTCTTATTGAGAGAGAGGTTGAGTTCTCTATTGAGGTTATGCCAGACTCAAGACCCGTATCAAAGGCACCGTATAGAATGGCACCCATAGAATTGAAAGAACTGAAAATCCAACTACAAGAGCTACTTGATAAGGGTTTCATTCGACCAAGTATTTCGCCATGGGGAGCTCCAGTGTTGTTCGTAAAGAAGAAAGATGGTTTAATGCGTATGTGCGTCGACTACCGAGAGTTGAACAAGTTGACAATTAAGAACAAGTATCCACTGCCGAGAATTGATGATCTATTTGATCAACTTCGTGGGGCTCAAGTATTTTCGAAGATAGATTTGAGATCAGGTTACCATCAGTTAAAAGTGAAGGCCGAAGATGTTGAGAAAACTGCTTTCAGAACGCACTATGGGCATTATGAGTTCTTAGTCATGCCATTTGGGGTTACGAATGCACCAGCCGCATTCATGGATCTTATGAATTGAGTATTCAAGGATTATTTGGATGACTTTGTAATTGTATTCATCGACGATATTCTTATCTATTCACCGAGTGAGATAGAACACGAGAATCACTTGAGGTTGATACTTTAGAGATTGCGAGAGAAACAACTATTTGGAAAACTTAAGAAATGTGAATTTTGGTTACCTAGTATTACTTTTCTTGGTCACGTGATTGACAAGAATGGAATTTTAGTTGATCCTCGCAAAGTAGAAGCTGTATCAAATTGGCAAAGACCGACATCTGTACCTGAAATTCAAAGTTTCTTGGGATTATCAGGATATTACCGCCGTTTTATTGAGCACTTCTCGAAGATTTCTTTGCCGATGACCAAGTTGATGAGGAAAGGGATTACCTTTGAATGGAGTCAAGAATGTGAAGACAGTTTTCAGGAGTTAAAGTCAAGGTTGGCAAGGGCAACTATTTTGACAATACTATTCGGAACCGAAGGATTTGTAATCTATAGTGACGCTTCACATCAAGGTTTGGGATGTGTGCTTATGCAAGGTGGCAAGGTGATTGCTTAAGCTTCTAGACAGCTAAAGACACATGAGGTAAATTATCCGACTCATGATCTTGAATTGGCTGCAGTGATTCATGCTTTAAAAATTTGGAGACATTACTTGTACGGGGAAAAGTGTGAGATATTCACAGACCACAAGAGTTTGAAATACATTTTCACCCAACGGGATTTGAACATGAGACAAAGAAGATGGTTAGAACTGATGAAGGATTAGGATCTTTAGATAGAGTATCACCCGGGAAAGGCTAATGTGGTGGATGATGCCCTAAGCCGGATAATGACAAGGAACTTAGCCGAAGAACTAACTCAACAAAAAGAATTGGTAAAGGAGATGGAACGATTAGAATTGGATGTAATTCCTGAGACTAGTGGTGGTATAATGATGGCGATCATAACACACTCAGATATTATTGATGAGATCAAGAAAGAGCAGTTTAACGATGTCTACTTATGCAAAATAAGAGACGAAATACCTTTAGGAAAGCGACCTGGTTTCGTATTAGAACAAGGAACGTTGAAATTGGAAAATCGATTATGTGTACCGAATGTGAAAGGCTTGAAAGAGAGGATTTTAGAATAATCACATAGTACTCGATATTCAGTACATCCGGGAAGCAACAAAATGTATCGAAACTTAAGAGAAAACTTCTCGTGAAAGGGTATGAAGCGTGAAGTCGCTAAGTTTGTATCTGAATGTTCAGCATGTCAACAGATCAAAGCAGAGAGACAAGTATCTACGGGATTATTACAACCATTATCAGTGTCAGAATGGAAATTGGATGAGATTACAATGGACTTTGTTTCAGGATTTCCACGATCATTCAATAAGAATGATAAGATTTGGGTTATAGTTGACCGATTAACCAAGTCAGCTCATTTTTTACCGATCAAGACGACTAAACCGTCCAAGTTAGCATAATTATATGTGAGAGAGATTGTAAGACTACATGGGGTACCAACCGTGATCATATCGGACCGTGATAGTAGTTTTACGTCAAGGTTTTGGGGAAGTCTACAGACAGCTATGGGTACGAAGTTGAGTTTCAGTACTGCATTTCATCCTCAGACCGATGGATAGTCGGAGCGTATGATTCAGACATTAGAGGATATGTTACGATTGTATGCATTGGATTTTGGGGGTGATTGGGAGAAACACCTACCATTGATTGAATTTGCATATAACAACGGATTTCAGTCAAGTATTGGTATGGCACCATATGAAGCTTTGTATGGGCGTAAATGTCGATCGTCGGTTTGTTGGACTGAGGTTGGAGAAAGGAAGTTACTAGGACCTGAGTTAATACATGTGACTACTGAGAAGGTGAAGTTGATTCAAGAGCGAATCAAGGTAGCTCAGAGCTGATATAAGAGTTATGCAGACTCGAAACGGCGACCGATGACGTTCGAAGTAGGTGACTTTGTTTACTTACGAGTATCGCCTTCGAAAGGCATTGTACGATTTGGAAAGCGGGGAAAGCTCAATCCAAGATTATAGGACCTTTTGAGATTCTAGAGAGAGTAGGGCTGGTGGCTTACCGATTGGCTTTATTAGCTGAGTTATCATTTGTGCACAACGTGTTTCACGTGTCTATGTTGAGACGTTGTATGACTGATACGAGTAAGATCATTGTACCTGAACCGCTACAGATTTAGAGAGACTTGACTTATGTGGAACAACCGATAAAGATTCTAGATCGAAAAGAGCAAGTCTTAAGAACTAAGACGATTTCGATGGTAAAAGTATTGTGGCGCAGTCACATGGTGGAAGAAGCTACATGGGAAAGTGAGGAAGACATGAGGAATGAGTATCCGTACCTGTTCGACGTATGAGGTATAAGTTTGGGGACAAACTTCCTTTTTGGAGGGGAGAGTTGTCATGCCCGTTCCGAAATTTCATAGTTTTGTCATGAATGATATGAAATTTTTATGAATTATCATTTATATATAATAAATGAGGATAAGTGGTTGACTGTGGTCAACGGTGAGGCGTCAGTAAGGACACGAGGAAAATGGTGATTGAGATTTTCATTAGCACGAGTAAATGACATTTATATGATTTAAATGTTATTTGACTTATCTGGTATTTTGTGAATAGTGAATTATACATGTGTAGTATAGTTTCTGGTAATTTCAATAGTGTTATATATCATTTTGAGAACTGTGGTGAGAACGTGAGTGACACGTTAAAAAAAATGGTAGGTGGTGTAGAGATTCCACATAATTTAGTTTTCGGACATTATTTTTGGACCCAAACGAGACTTAGTCGGAAACTTATGATATTTGTAATTTTCACTCGTAAAGACATAAAATGGACGTGTGCGAAGTTTCATGGGTTAATTAGAAGTTTTGAGAAACTTGCGGGGAGGTAAACACGATTACTGAGAAGATTTTCTATAAATAATGGAGGATTAGATTTCATTTCTCCAAAAGTTGGAAAATATCTAGAGAGAGGAGAGAGAAAAGGGAGATTGTTGCCACGGGCTTTGCGACGACGATCGGCGACCTTTCGTCCGTCAGTTTTTCACCAAATTCAAGATTTGGACTCGTGGAGGTAAGATCTACATTTTGATACTACTTAGGCCATGCTTGGCTAATGTTTATAAAAAGCTAATTTCTAGGAATTTGGGAAAAACATGTATAAACTTGTACGAATTGTCTCAAATTCGAAATTCGACGATTAATTGGACTCCTAGTCGATCCTTCAAAGTTTGGGGGAAATCGCACGAGGTATGAAGTTCTAACTTGTGAAATATAGAGAAATGCATGTTTTATATTTTGACGACGAAATTGAGATCCGGGCAAAATCCATGTGTTAATTGTAGGCCCGTTAATTATGCACGCGCTAAATTGTGAAAAGCATGCCTAAATTTACGCGAGCACGTTAAGTTGTCTATGTGGGTCAAAGGGGGGTCTTATACAAATTCATGCCGGAGTAAGCTTCTCATTGTTTGAGAATTTTAGTAGCGACGACTACTGTGCATGGTTTAAGGCGTGGACTTGCCAGGGCACTTGGGGGATGTAATGGTTGTAGTCTTGGACTAGCCATTGACATCGCGGTTTAAGGCTTGGACTTACCGCTACCGGATGAAAGCGTATTTTTCTCCCTAGAGACTATTGATATGATTTATGAGATTAAAGCACGTTTTGTCATATATTGCATATGTTAGACTTGTGCACTCATCATATAGCTGAGCAGTGGAGATTTACTCCATTGCAGGTAAGAAGAAAGACAAGAAGAAACGTGATGAGTGAGGTCGAGGAACGCCGGGGAACCAAAATTGTATATGTTTTTGTTTTAAATCCAAATCTTGTGTAAGGATTGGTAAATTGTAAAATGTTGTAATAGAATCATGGATTAGTTCCGTAGTATGGTAATCTTGTAATTGAACTCCTATAGTTGTGTCTTAAAACGTTGCAATTCAGTGGTGGTTGTGGTTGTTATTGATGTGGAGAAGCATGAGTTGTAATATTTCACACAGGGCTACCCAGCAGGGGAGCAGTCGACTGGATCTCGTGGGGTTTAGACACTGAAAGTGAATAGTGTCAAGATCAGTCGACTGGACCATCCTTCAGTCGACTGGACCACTGTAAATTTTAGCTACTGATACAAATAGTAACCATTGCAGTCGACTGGATTCCCTGATCAGTCGACTGAACCTCTGTTGAGAAATGTGAGTTTTGGTTTCTGTCAGGCACAGTCGACTGGACCCTAGCACAGTTGACTGGACCTCTGTTTTCAAAACTGATCTCTTTTGGATAGGTTTCAATTGAACAAAACTTTTTATAACTCTGATTTTAAAGGATTGTACTGATGTTTTCCGCTGCTATTTGACGTTAATGGAACTGGATAAGCCTTAATGACGTGCCACGTGTCCTATTTCCCCACGTAGCGGGATGGGTCGTGACATGGGCCATGGGAAAGTGAGGTGGAGGGAGAGAGAGTAGGACGCGGCAGAGAGAGGGACAATTGCCGGTGGGAGGAGGACGGGTGGTCGGAGGGTGTGGAAAGTGGAGGTTTTTGAGCAGAAGCCACTTTTTGGATCTATAAACGAGTTTGATCTTTCCATTGGAGAGTGATGAAGGCTTTCTGAAGAGTTAACTATAGGAGGTAAGGATCTTTGGACGTTTGTTGGAACTTGGATGGATTTTTTTTGGTCAACTTGGGAAGGATTTGAGGAGACGTTAGGTTCTTTTGATTGGAGAAAGATACCAACTTTTTGTCTTTGTACAAGTTTGTTCTCACTATTTTTTTTCGGTAATAAAAATGGAAATGCAGGTTACCCACATTTCGATCAGGAAGCATTGGGTCCCATATTCTAGGACAATCTGTAGGGGTTTCCACCGCACTTATGTCAGGGCCGAAGTTTGGGACCCACTGCGAGTGCCTAGGTTTAGTCCCAATACCCCGTTGTGGGGGAGACTCGAACCCAAACATTAATAACGAGGAGAACAAACTCCTTATCACTTGGCCAACATGTCATTGGTTCTCACTATTTCAAGTAACACTGCTAATGCCACTCATTTCAACTTTTTTTTTAAAAAAAACCAAAAAAAAAAAAAAAATATTTCTTTTGATGTCAAATACTCATGCAATTATACATCAAATTAAATACTCACTTTGGTTACTAATTTTTTTTTTACTCTTGAGTCTTTACTCTATCATCTATGTTGGACATGACAAAATGACTATATACTCTCAAAATTAAGGGTGTAAGAAAAAATATTTTTGAATAATATTGTTATAACAGAATATGTTGGATTAAATAGTTTTACTCTCGTCCTGTGTCAAAAATAAAACAAACGTTCTTGGTTTTAGTTTGGCGTACCTATTTATTTAATCCAACATATTTTATCTGAAAAACATTTATTAAATATAGTATAATACAACATGTATTTAGAGCACCCACAGTAGTGTTGTGAAACTTAAGGGCAAATTTATCATAAGCTGTGGTATGAGAGATGAGAGACTTTGCCATTTGCTCCTTTGGCCTTTGGGGTCAAATATATGGTTAATTAACTTTTAGTGGTTTGGTAATCAAATGGTTAAGTGTGAGCCATTTTGGTAATCAAACGGCTCACTGTTGACCATTTGGTGACAAAAACAACTGTTAAATTTTTTAACAGTTGAGTGTTTACCTTTATTTTTATGCGTATCACAAACTTAAGTTCTACTTGTAAGTTTATAATTGATAAAGTAATCATATTATCATGCGGAAAACTTAGGGATCTTGAATCTAATACATCTCAAGATCTATCAAATACTAAAATAAATGCATATCGTTGTTTGTCATTGTCAATTGATAGAGTCGGTGATTGGAAACTTCTTAATTTAACACTTGATGTAAGGCTTCTCCTTTCTTCTCTGTCTCTCAATTTGCACAAACGTTACTGTCATTGATGGGGATAGTTTGAAAGAGAAAGTTTGTATATTTTCTAGAGGAGAGAAGAGGGCCCTAAAACCAACTGTTTTAGAAAACTGTTTCATCGTTAGTTTTATGTAACCTCCAAAGCAGTTAATTATTTTATATATTATATTTTATTAATTAGGCATATTTTCTATTGGCTAATAAAATGGTAGTGAAGTCCAACCAACTTAGAAGACTAAAGGACCACTTTCATGTGACTCAAAGTCACGTGGATAACATTCTCCCACTTGGTCCACTTAGTCTATTATGATGCAAGCTATGATTTTAATAAAATATGCAAGTTTGTTAAAAAAAAAATTTGACTCTGTTGGACTCTGTACTAAAATACTTTAACATGTGATCACAAATTCCTAAAAACTAGCCAATAAGCCCAACCAATAAGATATTGTAATTCTATGATTAGTTTAGACTATTAATGTGAGTCATAGCGGTTGTACAACATCTATGTCATACTCCCTTCTATGTACCACGCCATTAATAACCTTTACTAACCTAGTCTATTATGCCAAAATGCCCCTGTAATTTGTCTTGTTAAGACATTTCCTGTTTATCAAATAACCAAACATAAATATGTGCACACATAATTGAAAACAAGAAACAGACAAAAACAAACTATCATTGTGCAAAAGCGTCAAGTACACAACAACTTAAATATCCATCATTATACATATCATGGATTACTTAAAAGACCCATCCTAAAAACATGTTCATTATATGTCTTTGGAGGTAATCATTTAATCAATGGATTAGCAACCACACTACACCAAAAGTGCCAATCTGGCACGTTTCACGCTTTTCAATCTGGAACGGTTGAAAATCGTGCCAAATTTTGGCACTGTTAAAGGCCAATCTAGAACGGTTTCTATTTGAGCTAAATTTGGAGTGGTTTGCAACGGAGCCAGTTTGGCCAAAAACACGCGCCAGAATATAGCCAAATATTTTTCCCTCCAGCCCCACCCTATCAGTCAAACTTTTCCCCAAATAATTTTTCTCTCTCCTTCCCCTCCCCATCCCTCTCCCTCTCCCTCTCCCTCTCCCTCTCCCTCTGCCTCTTCCTCTCCCCTAAAGAAAACCTAATCACTCTCAGTCAACCTCATATCCCTAACCTTGCAAAAAAATCTCTCTCTAAACAATGACTCTCCCAAAGAAACAATGACCGAACAGCTCCTAGCCCACCCCCACCATCGCTACCACCAGCCCGCTGCCTCGTCTATCCCCACCACCTCTCAATCTCCCATCTCCAGTCTCCACATTGGGCTCCGCCACCCCCTCTCCCCTCTCCTCCTCTCCTCGCCTCACCTGCAGCTGAGATCTCTAAAAACCCAGATCCGTAAAAACCCAGATCTGTAACCCAGATCTCTTCTCGCCTTACTTGTAACTCAGATCTGTCAAAACCCAGATCTGTAACCCAGATTCGAAACTCACAATTGGCTACTCACCTATGGTTCATTGGTCCTGCCTCGTAGCCATCGTTGACTCACAATTTTAATTTATGGGAGATCAACCTCCATAAAAAGGCCCATGGTATCTCACAGATGGCTTCGATCCATTTGATATCTCTTTGATTTTGAGATCTCTCAAGTCTCACCCTTGTAGATCTGTAACTCTATGGTTTGATTTTGAGATTTGTGGCTCCATTTTGAGATCTCTCAGGTCTCACCCTTGTAGATTTGGTAATCATATTTCTTCAAATATTCTCTCTCTATATATATACATATGCTTATACATCTGTGTCTGCATATATATGAATGTGTTTCCTCGCCATCACCAACCAAAACAAAGGTATTTTCTCTATGTTTTCTTTTATTTTCCCTTATTAATTCATGGACCAAACAGAGTCCAAGTGGTCCTTAACTTTGGCCTTTTAAAATACAGGAGCTTGTGAACATCCTCTATCCTTTGTTATGATTGCTGTAGTAAAATTCTGTTAATGGTCTTCGCAGAGGGGCTAGTGATCGCGTCAGAATCAAGATATAAAAAGTGTTCTTTACTTTTCAAAAGATTTGTAGTGTGAAAGTAAAGGTCGAACCCACAGGGATTGGTTAACTACAGCGACTTAATTTTAAAACCTAGCTTTAGTTAATTATGAAAAATGGATTTTGATTTGATTTATAATTAAACTAAAAACAATAAAAGTAAATCTAAACTAGGAAAGCAATTAAAGTTGTTTTAAATCATGTTTAAGGGAACCTAGGATTGCAAATCCACCACTAGCTTCATAATAGGAATATTTATGAATTACTTTAGTCTATTAAGTTAGATGATAATGGGGAATTGTAGCTACAAGCCCAATTCCTCCGACAAGAAAATAATCATGGTTCAAGCACCAACATAATCCATCTTCGGTTAGCACGAATTATCCCACACTAAACTAGGGTTGTGATCTAATCCGTCTAACCTAGGCATGGACTATTCGGATACTTGATAGCACAAATCAGTAAAGCACCATCACATGTAAACAATCTAAACAAGCACAGCAAGCATAGATCGTTGAGCACATCACAGTCAAAATAGATCTAAGACAAGAATAAATTCTGAAAGTAATGATTTAATCACTAGAAGTACGATTTATTTATAAAAATCCTCTAAACATGTGACTGTCATCCATACATAATAAACCTAAAATAAAAACATAAATAAAACCCTATTACTTGGCTAGGGTTTCATTGAAACCCTAGATCTATGATCTAGCCGTCCATGGAAGTGATGGATGGCAAGTAGTTGATGGACGAGGCCATGGAAACCCTTGGTCTTCTTCTTCTTCTCCTTGCTTCCCTCCCTTCAATGGCTGGAAGTATGGTTATAGAATGTGTGTATAATAATTGCCAACCTCCAAATTGAAGTAATTTAAGATATATATAGAGTTTACACAAGCTTTGGAAGCCTTCCTAACCCGAAACGGACTGAAACTGATGTAATTTACAGTCTAGACGTCGTTCAGCAGTTTCGTTTGCACAGGAGTCTTCAGTATACTGAAATACGCAACTTTAATTTCTGTACGGATCGCGCGAGCAGACCGCGCGAGCGCGACATTTAGGACTTCACGCGCGCGGATCGCGCGCGCGATTCTCGATTTCTTGCGCGCGCGGCTCGCGCGCGCGACTTGGCTTTTTCAGCTTCTTTCTTTGTGCTTTTTCATCCTGTTTAGCCTGGTTTAAGTGATTTCTTCCAAATCCTGTCAAAAACTAGAAACGAAGTAAAAATATACAAAAACAGGATAAAAAGGAACTAACAGATGCTTGTTAAGGCGTATAAATAGGATTTGTTCTCTCTCGATCAGCTAGTATGTAACTTCTCTTTAACTGCTAAGGAACAACTCCATTTTGAAGCTACATATTTGTTTGCTACAACTAGTTCTCCAAAATTCTTGCTCAATCATGGTTTTCCTTGTTTCAAAAGCTCACGAACATTAGTGAAAAATGCATTAATGACTGAAAATGTGGTGTTGTAGATAAAAGGCGAATCTTGATCTCATTTTGATTACAAAAAATTGTTTGTTACTTATCAATGTTGATCTAATATGGAATTCAGAGTATTGTCATGGATATTCAAGACTTACGTTGCTAATCATCTCATTTATTACTTTCTTTTGCAGTGTTATTCTTGGCCATCTCCACATTTTTTAGTTTGTATGTATATTTCTATATGCATTTTATTTCCCTAATTTGTCAATCGTAAAGTACTTCCGATTAACAGTAGTTTCCTATGTGGATAGTCTCGTTTTACCCACCTTTGGCAAGCTGACAAAGAGGCAACAACATATGCAGAAAAATTGAAAAAAAAAAAGGACATCTGTTAGGACGTAATTCATATACTTTCAATCACTTCATTTTTTGTTAGACTATGATTTATAATCTGTTGTATGTGCATATTTTGTTTACCTAGCAGTTATGGGTCTATCTATAGAGTTTATAAGGTGCTCTTTCTGGTGGCAAATATTATGGTTCTTCATGTGAAACTTTCAAACCGTAGATTCTTTCAGATTGGGAACCTGGGTCAGTGATTTATGGGGTCCTTTTGGTTTTCTTTTGGGTTATACCAGATGATGTAAATGTAATACAATGGTGCATTTGGCTCCATGATTTAAATATGATGAATTTTGCTATTAAAAAAATGTGCTTCAATTTTTGTTCCATTATACAAGTCTTGTATATTTATTTCATTGTTTTTCAAATTTGAAACTTGCATTTTTCTATTGTTGGGTTAATGTCTTATTTTTTGTTAAGCAGTGCACACATCCATTATATCCCCCCAAAATGTATACTTTTTTATGTGGCAGCCACCTAAAAAAGTGGCTGCCACATAAAAAAGTGGCAGTAGAAGGGCTACCACTTTTCTCAATTGATAGCGGAAGATTAGGTGGCTTTGATTTGTTAGGTTACTCTTTTAGAGCGACCCCTCAAGACTTTAACATTTAATCCTCTCAACCTATCCCTCTCTCGCGTGCTTCCTCTCTTCTCTATCTAATCTCATGTAATTGACTTCATGTTGATTTTTCTTGGTGATTACCAAGCAAGGGAACATATATTGAGTGTGTGCTTGTACGCTCACATTCACAAACATTACCATTTTGTCTCATATGTGTAGATAGCATGTCGGAAATGGATGTAGGCCTGATGCTGTAGATACCCCAATTTTGACCGACCGTCGAATTTAGGAGAGCGTCACCTCCACGTCCGATGATGATGAGGACCGAAAAGATTCGAAGTATTCCAAGCTCTTCAGAAAGTTTTCCAAACGCGATAAAATTTCACAGAAAGAAGAAAATACCAGGTATTTAGGAGAATTCAGGTGTAAAACACCATTTTCAGAAAAGATCTTCAAAGAATAAGTTTCTTTAAGAAAAAGGGAAAAAAGAAAAGACCTAAAAAGGGAAGTTCTGCAGAAAAACGGCACACGGCAGATTTTCGCGGCATTCAGTGAGTGCCGCTCACTCACTGAATGCCGCACGACATTCGGTGAGTGCCGGTCCGGCACTTACTGAGTGCCGCCGATATTTTCTGACTGCTGTTTGCTTTTAAAGTCCGTATTTTGTGGTACAATACATATGTGTAGACGGATAAAAACAAAAATCTGATAAAGTAAGGTTGACGAAAAAAATGGCAATCAATAATTTGCCGCGGCACTCATTGAGAGCCGCGCGGCAGTTGCGAAGTGTCGCGACGGTAGTCGCGGAGTGCCGCGGCGGCACTCACCGACTGCCGCGGATAACTTTTGAATGTCGCCCTGGGCAGCAGTCTGTCTAATTTCAGGAAGTACGTATTGTACCACCAAATGGGATGATTACATTTGTCTTTTACTTCGAATTCACTGAAAATACTTGGTAATTTTTGTCTATAAAAATAGGAAGGATCTTCCTTGGAACATATGTAAGGAATATACACAAGAGATACACCAAAAAATACAAAAAATCACTACCATTACACTAACATATTTGGAGAGAAAGGAGAGAGTTTGGAGAACTAGAGAGAAGAGCTTGGAAGATCTTCAAAGAAAGACTTTTGAGGATAGTTTGGAGGTGACCCTCTAATCTTGGTTGTGTTTTCTTTCTTTTGAGCTTCTAATCTTCAAGTCATTTTTTTAGTTTTGCTTGATTAAGTTTTAGAGTTTGTTAAGTAAACTTGGAAGTCCTTGTTTCTAATTCTTTGATCTTTCTTCTATTTCTTTTGTTATGTTCTTCTCTTGAGGTTCTTGGAGATCTTCAATATCTCTCTTGACATTTCTTGAGCATGATCCTTTGAATCCCATGTAAGTTTATGCTTTACATGAGAGTCAAAATTTGATCATCACTTCATTTTATAAACAAATAGATGGATCCAAGTCCATACTCATGACTTGAGTCCTCTAAACTTGATATCTCATGGAATCCTTTCTATACTCCTTTGAGACTCATAAGTATTAGTCATGTCTTCATCTCCAATGACCATCAAATGGTAGGAGAAAGTGGTTTTGAGTCTAAGCCCATCCCCATGGTTTGGATTCTTTATCTTGAGATTTCATGAAGTCCATTCATACTTCACTTGGATTCTATAAATATAAAGGTCTTTTAGTCTCCAATGACCATCAAATGGTAGGAGAAGATGGCTTAGTTTAAGTCCAACTTCATGATTCAATAGTTGGAATTAGCAAATAAGAGTTGAACTTGACAAATGAAAACAGTGAGTTCACAAACTGTTTTTGATCAAAGATTTTTAGTTCGAAATCTAACCGTTGAAATCAAGTGAAACCAACGGGAAAGTGTTAATAACACAATCCTCTACCACTGTAATTTTTGTTTTAAGGAGATCTCATGTCTAAGATGGTTTGGTCTTGTGATTTTCAATATATGCAGCTCTCTGTCCGAAATTTCAGAAGAGTAAATCCATTTTGAAACTAATAAATCAGAATTTTAACGGAGTTTCCGAGGTTTCTAATAATTTTTTCTAGGTACCTTAATGTGTTAGGGAGATCCCCTAAAAAGTTCTAAGTGTTTCTCATCTTTTTGCTATTTTTATAAAATCGTACAAGATCTCTGGACAGAGAGTTGCAGATTCCTGAGTGATGCCTAGTGTTTTCCATATTCCCAGAGATCTAACCGTTCAAACCTTGATTTTCTTTTTGAGTTATAAACTAGACTCACAGAGGCATATCGTATCCAAAAATCATTAAGATCCAACCGTTGGAAGCATGGTTTTTCTATTTTTTAAGATCTGGTCTGCTCTCTGTAATTCATGAAAAACTGCTACTGTTTTTGTCTAATCTTGTTTATCTCAACTCAAATGGACTCCTAATGTCTTAGGACCCAAATCATACTTTGAATAATGATAACTTAGCTTAAATCCAGAAGTTGAGTGACCCAAATTAGTGAATAAATCCATGTTTTATTCTTGTGCACATTCATCCATCCATGTACATTTGTTTGCTCATGATTAGAACTAGTAATTGAATAAAGTTGGATTTCATGCTTGATAGGTTTAAGCTAGAAATTTAGGATTGTTATTTTTAATTTCACATCTTGTATATCATATGGACTAACATTTTGTTTTGTAGCGCTATTAAGGTATGATCTCTAGGACCCTCTTTAATTTATTTTAATTTCTTGATTTTATTGATTTTTCAACCTCATGCGCGACACATTAGAATTAGGATCTTGCCTTATATGTATGTGTGATTAGAGACTCTTTTTTAGGATTTTCTTTTGTTTGTATGCATTGCACGTTTAATATCGCTGCCGGATCCCGGGTAAGTTCTCTAGTTCCCTATTTGCATATCATATTGCTTGCTACTTGAATTATGTGATTTTTTTAAATGATATTTTATTAATTGCAATTTTACACCCCTTTAGACATGCTTTTGTAATGTATATCTATACGTATGTATTAGTTGAGGGCACATTTAAATTAATAATTCGATTAAAAGGATGTCGAGTAGAGGCCTATCGCAAGATAGGATGAGAGAGGGTGTTTTAGTCCGACGGGCTCCTTCCTCTCTCATTCCATAATCCCCGGACCTAGTTAATCTCTGGTTTCCAAAAGATCGGTTTGCTTTTAATGGTTTCTTAATTTTCCTTTTAAAAATTAAGTGGCGACTCATTTGTTTTGAATTTGATTTTGAGAAAGTATTTTAAAATAAAAAGCTGTGGGTAGAAAGAAAACCTGCAATATCCACAGATGCCCAATATGCCATATTTCATAAATATAGGAAGTGATGATCAAGTTCCTATATTAACATACCTCCGCCTCCATGAATGTGACAAATTTTCAATGAGTATACTTAAGGTGCTTTAATAAGCTTTACGTGATAATTTCTTTTCCTTATTTGGGTTAAATATATTTTACTCCCACATAGTTAGACCTACTTTCACTTTACCCCCTATGGTTCAAAAGTTTGACACTTAACTCAAGTGATTGTGCATGTTTTAAGTGCAAAAACTAATGGTGTTAACTTTTGAATTGAAATGATATATATCTTCATTTAGTCGCAACCACATGAGGTGAAGTGTCAACTATTGAATCTTAGTGGGGTAAAGAGAAATGGGTCTACCGAGAGTTTCTTAAACAAAAGAAATAAATTCACGATGCGGGAAATAAGTAATTGATCGTACTCAAGCTTGGTTAGACAAAGTACTTGGTGCTTATTATATCTATCTTTGGTCCTTTTTGTTGTGAAGCTACATATCAATATTTTCAGTAAGGCAGTCTAATTGAGGTACGACTCATGGTTGATTTATTGAATAATCTATTATACTATATACAAGGCACCAGAGAAGGTGATTTAGCCTTTAAGTATCAATACGGAGAAAGTACAAGAAATAAAATGGATTACATTCGATTAAAACAAAGTATGTTTCACTTTAGTTTCAAGGCTAGAAGGTGAGCTCAAAAACGGCTAGTGGTGTTTGAAGTTAGTTTTACTTCTACCATTTCTTCTTTCTTCCACTTAAATAATTGCTTATCAAGCTATCAAGTAGGCTCACTGCCCCTCTATTGCTATTAATTTTATTTATTTGATTCTAATAGCTCACCTCACTTTATTGAATTCTCGGATTTTTGAAGCTTTTGGTACTATGGAAACTTGTTCAACTACCTACGTAGGTGAGCTCTGACTTGGATTTTGTAGTACTTGTTTCCTTTGAACACTTAAAGTTGGGTGAGTGAAGTTGTACTAACAATCTCTATTGGTGGTCATGTCGGGGATCCATGACAATTACGACGACTAAAAAGATAAGGGATCCATACATTATCATGAAAGACAGGGATCTTATTAAACTTTTGTCAAGAAGTGTCCCTGCACCTCAGGTATTTTTCTTTTTCTTCCTCTCTCTCTCTCTCTCATGCATTTTTGTGGGTTGATCAATTTCTTTATTGTTGGGTTTGACACCATGAGCTATGGCTATTTGGTCCAAGTACCTTGATAAAATTTGAGAATTTGTTCTAGATGCTAGATCTGTCTAATATGTATATTTGTTTCTATTAATTGGTCAAACTAGGACGATCTAATATCTTAAATTTGATGTATGGTTGAATTGTACAAAAATTTCAACAGTTCCTGATTTTCAAACAGAGGCATATGTTGATAGTCCCACAATGGATGCTTTCTTGAATAATCCACGGGTATTATTTCTAGGTGTAATCTTCAATTGTAGTACTTTATGTAATCTTCAACTGTCACACCCCAACCCGCCTTGGGCGAGTTAGGACACGTGTAACAAAGCCCACACGCCAAAACATCCTTAATTTACTAAGAAAATCATGGATTAGACCTTATAAAACAATTTTGTTGACATAAAATAGCCCCAAGGGCAAAATTGTCATTAATAAAGTATATCTAAATTTTACACCAAAAAATAGGTCTTTGAGTTCCGATTCCAACGCAAAAAAAATGGCGTGCAAACTCGAGTTTTGTAGAAGGAGATATGCTTGTTTCCGTAAAAGTGGACGGTCAAATTCTACAGGGACGGATCGATCCGTAAGGCCATTTTCAAGTAGAAAGTCCCCAGAAAGGGGCGGATCGATCCGTGGGAAGATCGGATCGATCCGGCTTTGGCAGAACAACTCCCTACTGCTATAAACATCAGTTTTTCAAGTCCAAAACATTACTAAACTTCACCAAACTTTGTAAAGCATCAAAATAAGTTCCAAAACCCTTTTAAAGTGTTTCCAATCATCAGCACAAGTTAATTCAAGTGTGATACAAACATCAAAACATATAAATTTCTCACATGGATTATAATTCTACATTAAAATCCATAAGTTTTCTCAAGCACACACAATCTAACATATGTGAACCAAGTTAAGATTTGCAACCCCCAAATCTATTCAACATACTCAAGTTCCTTCCCAACCTTATACGTAATTAGTGACTTGCGACTACAACTCACAATTTGGTGCATGATCAACATCCACACTCAACTTAAGATATTACAAGTTCTCCAAACTGTGAGTTATACAACATTACTATTACCAAAAGCTACAACATGAGCTCTAAACAACTAAACATTTAAACATATCCACATATATACAACTCCCACGCCTATCCCGTCACATAGATCATTTTCTCTCATCCTCATGTGCGGTACCTGCGATGGTTATTCAATAACCACAACAGAAACATATTTTCGTTTAAGCTTTCGCTTAGTGAGGGAACTAATCATGCTATTGGAATGTTTAATATGCAAATGCAACAATCATTATAAGAATTGACAATTGATCACCGAAAAGTTAAGTATCTCAAGCCACCACCCCCGGGTCCTTCTCACCCCGAAAATTCTCACTCTTTTTGTCGCATATAGCGTATCACACTCTCTTGTGATCCCGAAGGCATCACCATTTCATCATTGTGGTCATCACCATGCCCTACTCATTGAGGGCTTACCGTCCCTTACATATGGGACCTATAAATGGTGACCACTACTTGACTTCCCTTTGATTCATGTAAGCACATATCAACTAAGCACATACAAGACAATTTACACATAATTGACATGCTTGATTTCCAAATTCATCAACATATAATCACATAAGTATGGATTATACAACTATTAATAACAATTATGATAATCACATATCTAAACACCCAATTTTGAGATTAGAGCACTCACCTCTTCGATTTATGTAACACCCGCACGCGGGAAAAAGGTTAACTATATCATAATATGCATTGATTAATATTAATTAGTGTATAAAAATAGATTAAGGGGAGGCTTGGACTCCCTTCTGGAAAAGTCCCAATAAGGAGGGACAGTTTTGGAAGGGGGACCCAGTGAAGGGCTCGGATAAAATATAAAATAATTTGCATTTAAATAATTATATGCATTTTATATGACTACTTGGAATATGTTTAGTTGCTTTCATATCAAATTAGTAATATATTAGCTTTTGATATATACTAACTAACCCAATAAGGGCATTTTTGCAAAAAGGTGCATAATTAGTAGGTACGTTAGCAATTTCACAAATATTTGGGACCACGTGTGGGACCCATATGGGACTTAGACAAACACCTATTTAGATAATTGGGTAGTTAATGGAATGTTTGGGGAGTTTATAATAGAGATCGAAAACTTTAAGGGTGCTAAACGAAAATTGGGAGCATGAGTCATTCATGTAAGGTTTGGGAGAGTGACACCCAGTGTCTTCTCCACAAAACCAAGATGGTTTACAGAAATTAAGCTAAGGAGAGAGAGACACCAAGAGAGAAAAGAAAGAATACGTCTCCGTTGCCGTCAATTCACCGTTCCGTCGTTGTTCGTCATCCAATTCGCGAACCGAAGCCGTATTTGGACTCGTGGAGGTGAGACGATCATTTCTATGTCTTTTATTTACATTTTAATAATTGGATTTTGGGTAGCTTACTCTAAACGGTAACAAGCGGTTGTCGAAAACTTGTAGAAATCACTCCGGAGTAGGATTTGGGTAACAATTGTTAAGAAATTCACTTGTTTAGGGTAAAATCTATAAGAGGTGAGTGACTCTAATCCATGGGTTGAATGTATAGTTGTGTTTAAAGTTATAAATTATGATGTATTATGTGATTATGATGTTAGTATATTCAATTATGTTGGTTAAGGCATGATAGTGTAAATTGAAAGCTTAACATGCTTAATTTTGCAAGAATTGTCATACTTGAAATGGTTATGTGATTATGTGCTTATGTGGGTTGAAGAAAGCCTTATATTAATTCACCGTAGATTTACTCCATAATAAGGAGACGTGGAAAAACCTAACGGTGTAAGGGTACTCACCACACTAACTGTGTAAAGGTGTATGGGTGACGACCCAGCTGTGGAAGGGTATGTGAGATGGTGTGAATTAGAGGTGCTATATGCGCATAAGGAAAAAGGCAAGAGCGACGTCACGGTGAATTGATATTTGGTCTTTTGGAGACTAAATAATATGTTGGTTGTTGAATAGCTTGTGCGTTGAACATGATACATACATTCATATATGTGATTAGCTTTACTCACTAAGCGAAAACTTAAGTAAATATTATTTCTCTATTGTGGTAACCACCGCAGGTACGACACGAGAGGAGGAAACGAAATGATCTGCACAACGGGTTAGGCATGGGAGTGGTGGATGTGTTGATATGTTCATATGTATAGAAGTTTTAGTTTAGTGGTAACCTTTGTACTCCAAAATGGTGGAAACAACTTGTGTATTGAGAAGCTCTTGTAATAAGTCAAGTTGTTTGGATGTTAATTATGTGTCTTGTGATGTGAGTGGTATTTGCACCTCACAAGTTATGTGTAGTGGGGGAATGGCTTGGGAGAATTGAGTGGTTTTGTTGTAAATTTTACATAATTTCTCCTTGTGTGGTTGTTTATGTATAGTATGAGTTAACAAGAGAGGTTGATGCAAGCTTGTGTTTTTAGTAAGGATCAATGTGGGATTGAGTGTCAAAATACTTCTCAAATGGTTTAAAATATTTTGAAAACTCTTTTGATGCTTGGTTGAAGCTTTGAGACACTTGTGAGTGCTTTCCAAATGGTTTTGGACGTGACTATAAGGATTGGTACAGTTTTAGCAAGTTCTTATAGAATATTTACTCATGTTTAGCTAAATGTTGGGGTAAATGCAAGTTTGTATTTAATCTCTTGAGTTTAATGGTTTCCTAGTGTTTGAATGGACTTATAAATGATTTTGGGATAGTTTTTGAAGTGCCCATGAGGTTTGATGGGGTTTTGGTTATGTTTGAAACTTTTTAAACAAGGGAAATCTGCTAAAAACTGAGTTCTGCAGGAACCGGATCGATCTAGGTCAGATCCGGCACATCTGAAGGAGCAAAAAATTGCATTTTGGTAAAATCGGATCGATCAGGTTTTGGGGTGGATCGATCCGTTGGTCTGTTTTCAGCCAGACGGCTTTTACGGAAAAAGACATAACTCACTCTAGAAAATTTGGATTCGCCCGTCGTTTTTTTGCGTTGGAATCGGGACTCAAAGATCTATTTTTTGGTATAAAATTATATATACTTTATTAATAACCATTTTGCCCTTGGGGTTATTTTTATCACCAAAAAGTTATTTTATGTCGTTTAACACACGTGTTTCTTAGTAATTCGAGTGTTTCTTTGTTAATTAGTATAGTTGAGCACTTGTAGCATTGTTACATGTGTCCTAATCCGCACGAGGAGGGTTGGGGTGTGACAATTTACTAGTAATTAAGCTCCTAGAATCTAATTTTTAGCTAGATTCAACCCAACTCTCTCCACGAGTCCAAAATTGGTCTCGGATCACAAATCTGATGTCAGATGGCGAAGAAACGGCAAGAAACGTCGTCGGAGAAATCGTCGCCGACTTGGAGCTCTCGTTCTCTCTTTAATTTCTATAATTCTTGTTGTAAATTGCCACCACAAGACATATGCACTCATGCATATGTGTTGGCACCATTTCCCACTATTTGCACTTACCTCCCCCAACTTTTCTTAAGCTTTATTATGAAGCCCTCATGTCAATTACATTAACTACCCACTTTTTTTGAATGGTTTTAATCCATGTCCCGCATGATTCTCAAACATGGTCCCACATAAATTGTGAGATTGCTATTAAACCTACCAATTATGAATTTTATTCAAATACGCCATCATATAAGTTCCCAAACCGGTCCCTTTAAGCTATCATAAGTCATAATAATATCTTTACACATTATACCAAATATGCATATCAACATATAATAACATCTATATGCAAATTATATTAATTAGACCCTCATTGGGTCCCACTTTTATACTAGTCCTGCCTTTCACAGAACTTTCATCTGTGTCCGCATTTGGACACCTTTTCACATGTGGGTTCATAACCCTACCTTAAATCATCTCATACATTAATTATCTTTAATTAACACATATTAATACCAAATTAATCTTCTTTTTCGGGTACGGGTGTTACAGCTAAAGTCAGCTATTTACAATACTACCACTACTACTAATAATATCTATACAAAGCTAGGGTCAATAGCTATCTCTCAAGCTCTAAAAAATCTGGTGGACAACATGTCCTGATATAAAACAAACAAAAACTGAACCCTGCAAATCCTGACTCAAAAATCGTCAGCATCTGATCCTGCTATGGGTGCCTCATCCTCTGGTGCAATGTCCATCTCCACAGGTGGATCACCTTCAGCTGGTGCTACTACTCCTCCTACTACCACCCCAATATCCCAATCCTCGACAATCATGTTGTCAACCTCCATCTTCTCAACACCAAAAGCTGGTGACGACATCCTATTGACGCGTTTTCTTATCAACACCCAAGTGTAGGTGATCGTACAAGTAATAAAGTTCTGAAAGACCAGGTTGAACCCACAGAGAACGAAAAATAAAGTTATAAAGATAGGCAGTAACTATTTTGTCCCTAAAAAGAAAATAAAAGATGATGGATTTTTTAGGCTTTTACTAAACTACTAATTTTTATATTTTTGCAATAAAACTAATTAAAAGCTATTTTTCTGTAACAATTTATGGTAAAGATTTTAACAGTGCAAAATAAATTAACTAAGATACTAGTAAGAAAATGAAGAAAAAGAAATAAAAGCTAGATTATCATGAGATAAACTTTTTGAATTTTTATTATAGCGAAAGATGGAAGTAATACAAATATTTAATCTAAGTTATCTAAATGCAAAGAATATTAATTAATTAGGAAGAAATGATTTAAAGGAATTGAGAATATGCAAACCAACACTAGATCACACAACTTTTGTGCTTTTGAAAAGGATTTGACATTTCTAAACAGAGTGAATCTTTATTTGAAAATATACTTACACTAGTTGTTGTCATATCAAGTGTGTCAGGCTTGATATGAAAAGACATCGTTTGGTTTAAAGAAAAATAAAGAGGCAATTGGGCAGTAGCTAGGTTCGAACCGTGACCCGCCGCAGATGTAGGTTATTCGGCACCCAGTCTTCACCACTACACATTAATTACCTGTCCATTAATAGATAGAAATATATATATATATATATATATATATTTGAAATATAAACTTTGTCAAATCAATTGTTTGAGCATGCTAGGTGTTTTTTTTTTACAAAAGGCATAGTTTGACAATCCACATAATTAGATTCTTATTTCAAATATGTAATCGTTTGATGTCCAATATAGCCATAATCTATAAACATGTTAAGTGGTCATAAACTATAGATATGTAGATATTTTTGGCCATAAATGTAAAAATAGCTCATTCAGATAAATTTGCCCATTTAAGATTAGTGCACAAAACTGTGGTTTCTATGTTTTTATTGCATATCCCCAATTAAAGTTTTAGCCTACCATTTTGAAATTGAAACTGTCTTCCAAATAACCTTTTAAAGAAAGATTATATGGATATACAGTGGCTGTCCAATTAAAATTAAAGTTATAACACTAAGGTAATGGTGAAATATAATATTAATATACTTTTTTTTTTACTTAACATGAGCTGGGATTGAATTTCTGGAATGTGCAAAATAACAAAGTTTAGTACAACTAGGCTAATAAAATACTAAACCTTTGACTTTGACTTCTTGTAGGGTCACAGTGGTTGAATTCTAAGAACACAAGTAAGGCCAAACCAAATCCTAATCTAATTTGGGAGTGAGATAATGATAGGGTGTGCTTGAGACTTTGGTAGGTGATTACAACAACTACGTGGCTAAAAAATCTGGCATTTACTTGCAAAATTTGTCTTCTAGTAAATAAAAATATTGCTATAAAAATTAAAATTTTGGATTTTCAAACTATTTTAGGGGACAACTACAACTACCACTAGACTAAAAATATTAAATCTAAATTTTAATAGGAATATTTTACTATTACAAATTGACAAAGGACCTACAAGAAAACAAATATTTTAATTTGAGAAAAACAATACACAAAATTTTGTTACATATTTTTTAACATGAAATCATCAATTACATAAAAATAAATTTTTACAACTACTAGAATTAGAAAAGGTAAAGAAAAACTAAAGTTTCCTATTTTTAGGGACAATATGAAGTGCTCACATGATAAATTCCTAAACTATTCTCTCTATTTGACAGTGTGCGTGAAGCTGTGTTGTGATGCTTCGTTGTTCTTCTTTCTGTGTTGGCCCCTTCTATTTATAGACAGTTTTGATGAAAATACATCATTGTGTTCGTCATTTTGAACAGAGATTTGCCATTTTTTTTCTTCAATCCTCGTCCCATTTTTCTTCTCTTCGTCTGACAATCGTTTGAAAAACAAAACCTGTGTAATGAGAGAGAGAAGGAAGACCAAATCTTTCCTAAGTAACAAAAGATGTATAAAGATGTTAGTATCAAGCAATAATGTTTGCCATTTTTTTTCCTTTCTTTTGTCTTTTTCCTTTTTTTTTTTCTATTGGATTCTTCCTTTGGTCTGTTGTTTGTTTGTTTTTTCTTTCCTTTTGGTGTGGTTTCTTTTGACCATTTACAAAACGTAGTAAGTATAAGTGAACATAGAAAATACTTCAGTGTGGTTGTTACTTCTTTCCTTTCCTTTATTTCACTTCATTTTTACCTAAACATATAAAATATACAAAAACACATAATTACACGCATTTGAGTGACATCACCATTAAATTATATTAATTCAAATATGCATGTAAAACTAGGGATTTGGGAGATTAAATGAACACTATATCTATTATATTGGCACATGAATATGCAATATTCATTGTTTGTCATCTGGTTCGGCTACATCGACGATCAACTCGGAAAAATCTCCAACTAGGGCCATAGCATTTGCTATCTGCTAATGCAGCTTATCCTATCGGAACTCCAGCTGGCTGTGCAACCATCGCTGCTACCCACTCAGCTGCCATATTGGCAATGGCTGCCATATGTAGTACAAGTCTTGTAGGTAAATCAAACTCCACGGGTATCTCTGGTACATCTACTCCCTCATCAGGAACATCCTCTACTAGTGCCTCAAAATTCTCATCTCCCTCTACCGGGTCCTCTGGCTCAAACTCTGGCTCCTCCAGGCCATCCTCCGGCTCATCATCATCGTCAACTGGCTCAATGTCCTCGGCGGGATCCTCCTCTGGGTCGGCATCTACCATCGGCTCGACCTCTGGTATGTCTGGCTCCTTAGGCTGCTCCTGTGGCTCTGGAATGGGTACCTCAGGTACCAGTGATAGTAGTGCTACTGCTGGCGCTGCCTCGATAGGTCCTCCAAGAATGGCTTGAAGCTCAATAACGTCCATCTCCAGCTTACTCTGGATCAAACATAAAATCTCTTTGTAAATATCTCTACCAAACCTCGCTGAATGATAAGCATCCATGCACATCTCTGTAGGGTGGGTCTTCCCAACCATGTAGAGAGCCTTCCATATGTCCTCCTCTAGATATCGGCTAGCTATCTGGTGTATGCAGTTATGATAAAACTCCGGATCAGAGGGCTCTACGGTATCCCCATGGATCATGTGTCCTCCATATGCATCAGCCACAAACTTATGGAACTCTGATCCATAATGCTAATCTGCAAAGGAAAACTAACTTTCGTAAGAAGGACGAACTTATCTTAAACTCATATCTCATCTAAAGGATCTTAAATACTAGGACCAGATGGTGTGAAACCGTTAGTGAACGAAAGGGTCACAACCTAGAGCTTTGATACAAAAAAAAAACCCTGTCACGCCCCGGAGCAGCAAAAATAGAGAAAAATAAATTTCCTTTTTGGGTCCATAAGAAATGACAGGTGAATGTCACTAAGTATCCACACCACACAGTACTAGTCTACAAGATAAACAGGAACAATGACGAAATTAACTAAAATATAAAAGTAGTATCACTATTACAAACATCAGAGTGTGATCCTTAGGATTACAAGAAGTCTGGAGACAACATATGCCTGAGTGCCCGTTAACTAAAACAAAACAGAGTTCGACATAACATAAACTAGATATAACTATCTTCAGGTCTTCAGCTGGCGTAAGGATAGTCATCAGTATAATACTCCTCCCCAGTATAACCGGCATCAGTGGGGCCACCCTCTGCATAATCCAACTCTGGGTAGTATCCATCACCGTAAGTTCTAATACCTGCAGTGTTAGGGACAGGGCAGTCTGGATGGGAAATGTCGAGGCAATAAAGGCCGTCAACTTACTGAAAGTTGAGTGAGAACTCTCATAGAAATAACAAAGTAACCAACAATAAATAATAGTGATAATAAATATACCTCTTCCTCTTTTATTCAGATACATCATTAACTGATTCTTATCAACTTCCCACTCTAAGACTGATTGTACCAATTCCCGACTGACTATCTCGAACTGATTATATCATCACAACATACCAGTGCTCTTGTTCACCGCTATACCGCTTTTTAAGACCTCTTGCGAGCACCCATACATCGTTCTCATATAATGACTGGTCTATGGACGTACCCATTCTCTTGTTCACTGCTTTTAAGAACTCTTACTGTTCACCGCTTTTAAGAACGCTTGCGAGTTTCGTACATACACAGCTCTGGTAAATATAAGCCATGAACGTGTCACAACCGCTTTTAAGATCTCTTACTGTTCACCGCTTTTAAGAACGCTTGTGAGTACTATGCACCCATAGCTTCCAAAATCTTGTTCAAATCCTTCTGATTCACTTACCGGATTCAACCTGAGCGAATCATCGGCTTGACTTACACAACCTCAGAACCAACTAATATCCCACTAACTCAAACCACAGCTATCCAATGTTACCCACTATTATTACCTCCAACTTATCTCATTATCGCGTCGTACTATTACTAACATTCTGAACCTGACTGCGTTACTCACCATAATAATCTCAATCTCATATTGTACCCATCTGTAATCCATAATATCGCATAATAGTAACATGAAACAACGATTAGGCAACTAAGCATTATGGATTATAAACTAAAGGAAACAACCAAGTTCTATTAAGGTTCGATCGATTCAAGTCCTCTCAATTGCTTGAAGAAAGTGCGGTTCAATCGATTGAAGTACTCTCGGTTGATCGAAGTGAAGGTGGTCTCGATCGATTGAAGTCATTTTGATCATTGAACTCAGTTCGATCGGTCGAACTACGTCTTTTCCAGATTCTCACAATGAATGCCCAGAACCTGTTAGGGTGTGTTTAGGTTATAATTAAACGTCCAAAATATGTAACACATTATAACTAAGTTACCGAGTGAGTTTGGAACTCACCAAAATTTGATAAGGGCCCGTTTGGCTTGTCACGCTTTGAGCTTTCTCTCTCCAATGGTGGTCTCTCTCTCCTCTGTCTCCTTCTTCTGTTCCTCTTCTCTTGACAGAAATATATATAGATAGCTATATATATAAGAGTATATGTATATATGTATGGATTGTGTATATATATGTATAACAAGCACCAATTCTCTTTCTCAAATTCCCAAGTGTTCTGAACCCTCACAATCACATGAGCGCAATGTATAAATAGGGAGGGTGGGATGTAGGTGCCTGATTTTGCGGGAAACCTGGGAATTCAAATGATTATAACTTCGATCGATCGAAGGTTGTTCGATCGCTCGAGAGTAGATCGGTCAGGTTTAGATCTATTGAAGAAAGTTTGATCGATTGAAGTAGGGACCACGTATTAAATTCAGGTCGGTAGGGTTTCGATCGCTCGAACAGTGTTCAATCGTTTGAACTTCAGCAATGCTCAATCGCTTGAAAGTAGTTCAATTGGTCGAAGGTAAAATTTCATGAATGCTCAAAGGAACATATGGAATCTATGTGCATTAAATAATTATTGAAAATATAGGGTATTACACTGAGGAACAACAATTTCTCGAGGAGGAAAGGGTGGTGGGATATCCACTCTTATTTCCTCGAGATTTACTTTTCTTGATTCATCACTCCCACTAATTTCTCAATTCTCTAAGAATCTGGCATTACCGGTTTCCACTATCCTCGCACTATGGTTAGGATAATAAAATTTTTACCCTTTTGACTTATCTGGATAACAAATGAAATATCCTGATGTTGTCCTTGAATCTAACTTTTATTCATGTGGATTGAAGATCCTTGCTTCTGCTGGACAACCCCAAACATGTAAATGTCTCAAATTAGGCTTCCTAACAATCCACAACTCGAAAGGAGTTGTTGGGATCGCTTTATTAGGAACCCTGTTCAAGATATACATTGCAGTCTTTAATGCTTCACCCCACAATGAATCAGGTATATTTGAAAAACTCATCATACTCCTAACCATATCCAAAAGAGTACGATTACACCTTTCAGCAACCCCATTTTGCTGTGGCGTACCTGACATTGTGTATTGAGCACAAATGCCACACTTTTCAAGAAATTTGGCAAATAAGCCAGGATTTTTGCCTGTTTCATCATATCTACCATAGAATTCACCACCTCTATCAAACCTCACTATTTTAACCTTTCTATCTAACTGTTTCTCGACCTCAGTAATGAACACCTCAAGAATGTCAATGGCCTGAGACTTTTCATGTATTAGATATACATAACCATAGCGAGAAAGATCATCTATAAAGGTTATAAAGTATCGCTCTCCAGCAAAACATGGAATGGAGAGTGGTCCACAAATATCTGTATGAATTATCTCAAGAAGCTTAGTACTTCTTGTGGCACCTTTCTTAGTGTGTTTGGTTTGCTTTCCCTTAATGCAATCCATACACACTTCAAAATCAGTGAAGTCTAGGTTATCTAAAATCCCAGTCTTCACTAATCTCTCAATTCTATCCCTGGATATATGCCCCAATCGCCTATGCCATAAGATTGAAGACTTTTCATTAATTAGGCAACGTTTTGAACCAACATTCTAATGCAGGGCTATTAAACATTGTGCAAACTCATGGTTTAAGGATATTTTATACAAACCATCACATAAAATACTAGAACCAACTACAACAGAGTAAAACAACAAACTGAGTTTTGCATAACCAAATAAAGCTGAATATCCAGTAACATCCAACTTAGACAAAGAAACTAAATTCCTAGAAATTGAAGGTACATATAAAGTGTCCATAAGATCCATTTGATGACCCGTCTCTAAGAGTAGGCGGTAGGTTCCAATAGTTACCACTTCCGCTTTGAGACGATTCCCAATATAGATGAATCTTTTACTGTCCTTCGACTTTCGGGTGGTAAGGAATCCCTGCATCGAATTTGTTATGTGAGTCGTGGCCCCAGAGTCAATCCACCAAGTATTAGAAGGAACTTCAACAAGATTTGATTCATAACATACAAAAAAAAAGATTTATACCTCTCATTTCGAACCAAGCTCTATGCTTGCTGCAGTCTTTCTTCACATATCCTTTCTTGCCACAGAAGTAACATTTGACAATGAACTTTCCATAGCTCTGACTACTTTCCCCAGGTCCATCTCCTTTCTTTGGTGGAAATCTCTTTCCTTTCCCAAACTTTCCTTTCTTTTTAACTCCTTAAATTACAACCAGCACAGAGTGGGATCCTTCTTGCCTTAATCTCACTTCCTCTTGAATGCACATACCAGTCAGCTCATTCAAATTTCACTTATCTTTGTGAGTGTTATAGTGAATTTTGAATGGGCCGAACTGAGAATGGAGTGAGTTGAGAATAAATTGCACCAAGAAGGATTCATCCACTTGCATTCCTAGTGCTCGAAGTTTTGCAGCTTTGTCAGTCATATAGAGGATATGTTCCTGAACGCCTCTATTACCATCATATTTGGCAATAGTTAATTCTGCCATAAGTGTGCCCGCAAGTGACTTATCTGTTGATTTAAAACGTTCTTTCACAACAGTCAATAGTTCCAATGAGCTATTAGTTTGAGTGAGGGAGGTCTTGATGTTATTAGCCATGGTCATCCTCAGAAACATAAGGCTAAGTCTGTTCGATCTCTCCCAGGCTTTAAAAGTATCAACCTGTTCTGCATTACTATCAGCAGTAACTTCTTCATGTTTTTCAGCCAAGAGTGTCATGTCGAGATCTAACACACCTAGTGTGAATTAGACTTGTTCATACCATTCTGAGAAGTTTGATCCATTAAGAGTCGGGATGCAAGATGCATGAGAGTGCAACGAAGTGAGAATAGTCACTGAAATAAAATAGGATAATGCTCACGTTAAGGTGTTGAGTCTATCCATAATATAGAATTATAAATTCTAAATAGATGAACTATTGATATCACATCGGTTCTACCTTTGGGCGAAAACCTTAGCATATCTAGTGTCCATTTTATAGGTGCAAAATATTATCACCTATATAGGTCTAATGTAATTTATGCCACCTACTAGTTAGTTATGTTACCTTTGGGTATCCAATTCTACACTACTAAATGACATAAATTACATTACCCTATCCAGTTCATAGTTAGTTGAAAGTGACTCTCCTTTGGGCTAGTCCCAATCTCCTAATTATGATTGCCATTGAGAATATTATTGTCTTTTATGTCACCCTTAATAACTAGTCTTCCATGTAATTGTGTATTCATAAGGCTCACTAACCTAGGCTGCTTTGGTGACTACCAAATTAATAAACCTTATGAAAATAAAATTAACCAACAATATTCTCTAACCCTTTTATTAGAGTTATAATCTAATTGCTAAAATTGTCATTTACTAATTCAATTACTTCTTTTCCGAAAATTATGTAATAATAATAATTCATTTTTATGAAATTGAATTTTTTATTCAATGATTATCATTTAGCAATAATTCTATTTCTTTAACATAAAATAAATATAATATAATATATTTTAACCATAAAATTTAATCACTTTCAGTATTACAAAATACCCTAACCATACAAGAATATTCAATTCAAATTGGATAATTAATAACCAATTCTAGTGACATGATCAAATTAATCTCCAACCCATCACAGCAATGCATATCACATTGCAATTTTAAAAAGTATTGATATCAAGTTAATAAAATTGGAACTAACACAAATCCTTCCTTATTCACATTAACTAAACATGTAATTATATCTAAAGTAGTTTCAATTTCATTCGTGTCTTATACCTTCAGAACAAGACATGACAATTCTCATATGCACCCAAAGATTTGAAAGTCAACAAGTCAATGAATGTACATAGAAAGGAATCTGCTAAAATATCATGTGCAAATTTTTCCAAACAAAATTCATATACCATAGCAGATCTATTGTATGTTTGACTTTTTGTAGATCACAAACAAGTGAAACTGTGGATCTCATAGAATAACTCACAGATTCACAAAACAATTCATAGTCGAAATAGACTGATATATACGTAATATATTCGAGGCTTATGTGCGACAAGCATAACTCTGACAGTGCAAAATTAAATTCGGCAAAATTTAATTCTAGGATGCATTGATTCTATAACAAATGTTCTATATACCAACTGTAAGTTTATAATTGATAAAGTAATCATACTATCATACGGAAAATTTATGGATCTTGAATCTAATACATCTCAAGATCTATCAAATACTAAAATTAAATGCGTACCAGTGCTTGCCATTGTCAATTGATAGAGACGGTGATTGGAAACCCTTTAATTGAACATTTGATGTAAGGCTTTTCCTTTTTTCTCTCTGTCTCCCAATATGCACAAACTTTACTGTCATTGATGGTGATAGTTTGAAAGGGGAAGTTTGTATATTTTCTAGAGGAGAGAAGAAGGCCCTAAAACCAACTGCCTTAAAAAATTGTTCCATCATTAGTTTTTATGTAACCTCCAAAGCAGTTAATTATTTTATATATTATATTTTATTAAATAGGCATATCACTTCACTACCTCTATAAAAGAGGCTAACTATGATTGTCAATTTCAAAATTGTCCTAATTTGCCATTTCTTGATTTGTTTGAAATCACATTTTTACCCTTACATTTTTTTTTTGGTTTCATTTCCCTATAATGACTACTTTCATTTTTTTGTCATTTTGTGAGGCTAGGTTGGTCATTTCACCCACAAAACAACTTTTATTACTATTATGTCAACTTTTAAAATTAAATTATTCTAGAAATGATGTTTCAATCAACTTTAAAAAATAATAATTACAAATATTTATAATTTCATTCAAAAGTCAAAATGATTTAATCTACAAATAATGATTCAATCAACTTTTCAAGCAATAATTACAAATATTTACAATTTGGTTCACAAGCCCAAAAGTTAACAATTGTAAGTTGTGCCTTGTTTGACACAAGCGCTTTTGACTTTGTGGTATGTATGTTTTTTCGTTCTTCCCAATCAAGTCACTAGCTTGTTTGGTTTTGTTTTGTTTTATTTGGTGTTATGTTTTTATTTTTTCAGGTTTTCACAAACAAACCACTAATACAAACAAGGCACAACACAACCAGAATTGGGCTATGCCTTGTTTGGTTTTGTTTTGTTTTTATTTTTTTGTTTTTCCAAACAAAACACTAACATTTGTTTTATATACCCTATATAAATCTATATTTATATCTATATCTCTACCCTATATAAAAGAGGCTAAATGTGATTTCCAATTTTAATTTTGTCCCTATTGCTAAATGTGATTTCCAATTTATTCTTATTTGTGATTTTTTGAACTGTTCATTTTTACCATTTCTCCTTTGAAATCCTACACAATTCCATACATTTCCAGTCTCCGCACTCTTTTTTTGGGTATTTATTCACAATCGATTTTGGTTTTTTTTTTTTTTCCTTGAAAAAGTGAGGTGTGCCTATAAATTTAATTTACATACATGCTTAGACATTTAATTTTATTACACACATGCCTTAAAAATAAAAAGAAACGAAATTTTTGTAGATTGTGGGTAATATCCAAATATAAAATGAAATTTATAGGCATTGTGTGTGATCAAAATATTTTGGGACAACCAATTATGGGTTTTTTGTTTTGTTTTTTTTTTTATTTTTTTATTTTTAGGCATGTATGTATAATAAAATTAAATGTCTAAGCATGTGTGTTTAAATTCATAGGCCCACCTCACTTTTTCAAATTAAAAAAAAAACAATCACCACCATCCGGTTGTGCCATGTTTGGAAAGCCGATTTTTGCCTTTGTTTTATGTTTTTAGGTTTTTTTGTTTCCCAAACAAGCACCACTAATTTTGGAATAAAATTAATTTAATAGTTCTATATTATTCGCACACTCATAATAAATATATACATATATATATATATATAATACATATACTACATATATAAGCAATACTTTGCAATGTTAAAAAGACAAATTATAATTTACAATTACTAATACATCTATAATCATATGTTGCACAAAATACACATTTCTATTTTCTTTCAACTTTAACTTCTTTTATTTTCTTTTATTTTATTTTCTCTTATTTATTTATTTATTATTATTATTATTTTTTGCATTAGAGCTATTAATATAAATGAAATTTCATATTTTATTACACACACATACCTATAAATTTAATTCACACATACACATGATTAGAAATTTACTTTTTTATGCGCATAAAATGAACTTGAGAAAATTAATATTGAAGATTGTGGATAATATCAAAATAGAAAATTCAATTTATAGGCATGTGTGTAATACATATATAACCATTCCCTTGATTTTAACACAATAAATCATATGTGTATAGAGTTTATATGTAGTTAAACAAAAAAAGAAAAAGAAAAAAGATGATAGGGTTTTGAATATATCATGTGTTATGATGTTTAAAAAAAAAAAATTTACTTTAAACAAAAAAAAAAAAAAGAACAAAAGAAAAGAAAAAAAAAAATTTTCAAAAAAGACGAAAAAAAGAAAAGAAACGAAACAAAAGACAAGTTCTTTCAATATATCATGTGTTATGATGTTAAAAAGAAGTTATTAGTAAGACAAAAAAAAAATTTGGGAGAGGGGCTAAAAAAACAGAAGTGAAAACACTAAGTAAAGATCCGGAAAAAAAAATTAAATAAAAGGAAGAAGAAAAAACTAAAATATATTTTGCTTCCATCTCAGATTATTGAAGCTTTTATGTTTACAATTTTTTTTTCGCAGCATTACATGTTCAGTACATTTAGGATTTACTATTATTATTTATTTATTTTTATTTACTGGATAATTACATTTAATTTATTTTTTAATTTTGACGAGCACGTGCATTGCACGGTCGTCTACCCTAGTTTTATATAGAAATTTCCCCGAAAATCCCTATCTACTAAACTTTTTTTTGATTAGGTCCACTCTTATTATCATTTTACTAATAGGTCCAAATAAATGCAACATCCCTAATTCCTTTTAAATTCCCCCAAATTCGGTTATTTTTATGACATTTTTAACCTTTACATATATATATATAGGATGATATATGTCTATATAATCCAGCATAACAATATGTGGTATAGTCAAAGTTATCCCTATAATTAAGGGATTCACACTCCATAATTAATAGTTACAGATATATATGGATATAGCTGGATATTATTTTTATGACATTTTTAACCTTTACATATATATATATATATCTATAGGATGATATGTATCTATATAATTCAGCATAATAATATGTGGTACAGTCAAAGTTATTCCTATAATTAAGAGATTCACACTCCACAATTAATAGTTACAGATATATATATGGATATAGCTGGTTATATATGGAAATATAAATAAAGATTTAATTTGATTTTCAGTTATTCTTATCCTATTAATTGTGGAGTTATTTTTGGAACAAACTAATTATTACCATGATTTTAGGTATATATATTTGAATGGAGATTTAATTTTGTAGTGGACTCTTTTTGTTTTGGTAAGCTGTCATCCACATCTTTAATGAATTCCATATCTTTAGTGCCACATCAAATTTTTTGTTAGATTATCCATTGCTAATTTTTCGTTCAATGTAATTTTGGTCAGCATGACATGTATTTTTGACAGTAATGACTAGCCACATTATCAGTGTATAATTATTTTGACGGAAATCAGTGTACAATTTTACACTACATAATCAGTGTAAAATTTTCACTGCATTTCAGAATTATATACAGATATATAAAGATATATATATATATATAGTATATAAAAGAGTACTCAATGATTGCTATTATAATTTCAACACTGCATTATGAATGACTACAAGAGGAGAATTTTACACTATAGTATATTTTTCCAATGCATTGCTATCAAAAAAAAAAAAAAACAAATCAGTGAAAAATAATATAAGAGTTAAATCTTGCTAGCTATAAATTTTATACTGAAAAACAACACAAGAGTCAAATCTTGATTGCTATAATTTTTACACTGAAAATCAGCGAACAAATGTAAAATCAACACATTTTTACACTAAAAATCAGACAAATTCAATATCCCCCCCAAAAAAAGAAGACTAATATAAGAGTACAAGAACTAGCATTAGTGTATATTTTTACACTGAATCTGCAGAAAATTAGAGGACGCAGAATAGATCGGCGACGCCTCCATTAGAGGCTAACACGTCACTAGCAAATCGGGATGCATCGCTCTGAATCTCGGAATCAATGGCAAAGATGGCGACGACGATAACTAGTCTAATATATCCGCCATCCATTTCTCATGTACGCCACGAAGCTTCTTTCCATACCAACGAAGCACTCACGATCGTCGGCGCTTGATCGCCGGAAACGGTCCTTGAAACAGCAACTGGCCGAATGAGAGAGAGAGAGAGAGAGAGAGGGGGAAGGAAGGTTTTGAGAATAGATCTTGTATATATAGGGGTTTTAATTACATATACATATATAGATGTATATATATATTAGGAATCAAATAAATTTACATTTAAATTTTAAAAATCCTAGATTAAGCTGGGTGTAGAATGGTCTGAAATATTTTTGTGGACCTATCTTCAAATAGTTTTTTGAGTTGGGTCTATTATGACAAAGATACACTAAATAGGATTTAATAGTAGTTAACCCTATTTTATATTGGCTAATAAAATGATAAAAGAGTCCAACCAACTTAGGAGACTAAATGACCACTTTTATGTGACTCAAAGTTACGTGGATAACACTACTATCCTAAGTTGTGGTACAATTTACACCACCGTGTGATTAGAGCTCAAAAATCCTAGATTATCCTAAGTTATGGTACCAAACCACACCACATTGGAACCAAATTTAGAAACTCTTGCAATTATTGCAAGAAGAAAGATAATAGCATAAACAACTTTTTAGCATATTGGTCCTAACAACAAGTACAACAGTATCAACGACACTCTTGGAAAATGTCTGTCACATATATTTTCGAAATAAGGTGTCATTTTGTTATTGATTGTTGCGACTCCATCGCAAAATATATCTCAGTCATTGAAAATTAATGGCCCAGATGTGTTGAGTGGTAGAGTCCACGCTAATGAATGGCTGAATGATAGTTTGTGTCAAAAAGTGAGTTGTGTAGCACTACTCTCTCTAAATAACGCAGACAAAAATGATAAATGGCCAAAGTAGAGGGGTTAGAATGTAATTAACTCTCTCTATATATGTATACACCTGTATGTATATACCTCCCACTCTGTCTTATCCCTTCTGTTATGTATCCCTCCAAAATTGAATCACAGGAAAAATATCTACCAAGTCTTCATTCCCAAACACTCTCTTCCCCACCACCACCACCACCACCACAGCTCCAATGTTTTCACTGTAAAGTGTAAATTCATTTCTTTCAAGCAAACCTCAAAACCCTAGCTCAGAATTTCCACTTCCTCTGTAAATCTCAGTGGAAACTAAAAAATGGAGGTCACTTATCTGCAACAAAGCAAGTGCATTTCGCCTCCAATTCGTCATTGGACTCATCGCCCTCTCTCCGTTCTATCTAGGGTTTCAATTTCGTTCACCAGAAGAAACCCTAGAAATGCGAAGCCTATTCGTTACAAAAGAAACACTTGTTCGGCTTCGAGCTCGGAGACCTTAGTTGCTGGTAAATCTATGGAGGTTGTGAGCAAAAAAGAAGACGAGTTCGGAGACCTGAAATCATGGATGCACAACAATGGGTTACCTCGCTGTAAGGTTGTTCTTGAGGAGAGGCCTTCGCATGATGCGAAACATCGGTCAATACACTACGTTGCTGCGAGCGAAGATCTTCAGGTCTTCTTGTGTGAATTTTATTCCATTTCTGATTGTTTACTCATTGGTTTTTGTCATATATTTGATAAATTTCTGGTTAAATTTTCTCCTTTTAGGCTGGAGATACTGCGTTTTGTGTTCCGAATTCTTTGGTGGTAACGCTTGAGAGAGTTTTGGGGAACGAGACCATTGGTAAGGTGCTGTGCCAGAATTACAATTACTTTTGTTAGACTAATCCTATGCTTCCCAAATTTTGTATACCAAATGTGTTGTGGCTCCAAAACATTTGGGTGTGGGTTCAGTTGATTTTTATTGAGGGTGGTTCCACTGACACATGTGTTGGGAATCAGATTTGGGATACAAAATTTGGGAAGCTTAGCATTACTCGTTATGTAACGCTTTTAATCAAATGTTGTGGTGTTGAGAGTTTACTGTTGCATTCTCACATTTAAACTGTGTAATGTGCACCATGGCTTCTTATTTCCAAATACACATTGCATCTGTAAGTTGCGCATTAGAATGGTCATGTTTCTTTTAGTATGATTTAAGGTAACAAGGCAAGAAAGGAAGCATACATCATACAAAGATCAGTTTTTTTGTTTCCTTTCCTTTTACATTGCTATTCAGTATGCACAGAAACGAAATGTTTCAGGAACAAGTCTGAAATGCAGTGTAAATGACAAAGAATACAGGATTCAGTTTTTGTACAGCTGGAAGTCCAGTGTTTATTTACTTTGAAGGATAAGCTAAATGGTGAAAGGGGATTCAATTATGATATTTTCCCCTCGATTATGGATTACTGATATTTGAGTCTTCCGGTGTCTCTGTGTTTTCTTGCTCTCTGATGGTTTTAGAATTGACGATAAATGTTTGTGAAACTGAAACCTATTTCCCTTGAATTTTCTCCCATAAGAAAATATTTTTTAAAAATTCTGTAGGATCTGCACTTTTTTTTTTTCCCTCTTTCCTATAGTTGTCGGATTCCCTATGTTGGTATTATTATTTTATTTTATTTTTCCTCGTACTTCTTTTGTTAGAAATATCTCTCTCTCTCTCTCTCTCTCTCTCTCTCTCTCTCTCTCTCTCTCTCTCTCTCTCTCTCTCATACGAATGTAATTCTGCTTTACAAAGGTGAATGTTATGCTTAAAAGGGATAACATTGTTTATTCTTTAAGTTTAATACTTTTCTGTTAACAGACTGATGTCTTTCTTCTTGCCAGTGTTAGTGAGGCTGATGTTGGTATTATTATTATTATTATTATTATTATTATTATTACCTCTAATGATGACAGCCCACCCCCCTCTTTTCTCCTTCCTCTTGTTTGCCTTTCTTTATTTGGTGGTCAGGATTAACTAAAGTCTGTTTTTAACTGCTGGATTTTAATGCAGCGGAACTCTTAACGACAAACAAATTGTCAGAATTAGCTTGCCTGGCATTGTATTTGATGTATGAGAAGAAGCAAGGAAAGGAATCTTTCTGGTACCCATATATCAGGGAGCTTGATAGACAGAGAGGAAGGGGTCAGCTTGCTGTGGAGTCGCCCCTTCTATGGTCAGAAACTGAACTGGATTACCTGACAGGTAGTCCTACTAAGGTATTTTCTCCTTTTATGTGTCACTGCTGTAAATTTAATGCTAGTGCTACCCTTCACGTTTTCATTCGTCCATTTTTGAAGTTGACAGAAAAACGTGTTGGGTTCTGAAGTTTAATTACAGCTTTGTGGTTGTGATATTTTAGGCTGAAGTTGCAGAGAGGGCTGAAGGGATCAAAAGAGAGTATAATGAACTTGACACTGTCTGGTTTATGGCTGGATCTCTGTTTCAGGTCACTTTCTTTTGTATGCATGTTAGCTGAAGAAAATTGCGTGACATATATAATTACCTGCTATTTATCTTCATGGGATTATATAGTGTGTTTTCACTGTTTCATCTTGTTTAATTCTATGACATTGTATTAATTTTGTTTCCATTTTGCAGCAATACCCGTATGACATACCTACTGAGGCCTTTCCTTTCGAAATATTTAAACAAGCTTTTGTTGCAGTTCAATCTTGTGTTGTGCATTTGCAGGTAAATTTTTCCTGTAGCTGAGAATATTTTCCTGCTGGAACCTGTGAGTGGGTTATCTTGTGTTAATGTTAAGACTTAAGACTATGCCGATTTGCATTTCCTGTGCGTAATACATATTATTATCGGAGAGTTATTTGGATTTGCTAAGCCTAAGAGCCTTAAACTTCATATCTCATGTACGAAGTGTTGCATCTTCGGAGTGGAGAGCTTCCTGTATGGTCTATATATTATAGAGTGAACTTGTGTAAGATCACGGGCGTGCATGTGGCTGTTTCTACTTGCACTCAAATAAGATTATGTATTTGTATGTTTTGAAAATTTTGTGAAAGTCATCATATATCATGTCCAATTCTACACAAAGAGTACAGGGGGACTAACAAGATATGTTTAGTTCATCTGGGATAAACCGTTGCCCTCACAAGCGCTTGAAGGATTGTCTTACATGTGATATTTTCAGCTGCACCCTTGAGTTATTCTTAAAGCATAATCTGCCCTTAAATAGACCATTGTGAGGAAACTGAATGACATGGTATAGGTTCTTAACTGGCTTATGTCTGCAAAAACCCTTCAGTGTTCTGTTTTGAAGGACTAGTGATACTTTTTTTCCTTCTCAGATGCACTTTTTTTCCCCCCCTTCTTTATTCACTTTTATCTTTTCTGAAGACATCTGAATTATTTATTCAACTCCCTTTTAATTCAGAAAGTCAGTTTGGCTCGGAGATTTGCACTGGTTCCTCTTGGACCCCCATTGTTGGCATATAGAAGCAACTGCAAAGCCATGTTAACTGCTATTGATGGTGCTGTTCAATTGGTAGTTGATCGGCCGTACAAGGCTGGGGAATCAATTGTTGTCTGGTATGGCACCTGTTGAAATTGAAATGTGTAATTTGCTTAAATTATAAGTTGGTTCCTTTTGGAAGAATGGCTCTTTCTTTGTCGTTGGTACTGATCGATATTATATTGTTATGGATAAGAATATTTGACACAAGATTTAAAGGTGGTAGTTGGTATACTTGTAGGTGTGGGCCACAACCTAACTCAAGATTACTTCTAAACTACGGTTTTGTTGATGAAGATAATTCTTATGACCGCATAGTTGTTCAGGTGAATTAGATTCCACTCTTATTTACCCACAATCTTTGGTTTTAAGTGATTGCTCTTCTGACTGATGCCTTTTAACTGTATTGTTCTCCTTCTCTCTCAACCACCAAAAAGGCAGGACTGAATACTGAGGATCCGCAATATCAGGACAAGAGAATGGTTGCTCAAAGAAATGGAAAACTTTCTCTTCAAGTTTTTTATGTATGAATTTATTCACTCCTAATAACAAATTTTTGCGTTATGGGAGGGTCCCATGAGTAATCCATTTACGCTACTGCAGGTCTATGTGGGGAAGGAAAGAGAAGCTGTTTCAGATATGCTTCCTTATTTGCGCTTGGGATACGTTACTGATCCTTCCGAGATGCAGTCAGTTATATCTTCACAAGGTCCAGTATGTCCAGTAAGTTCATCACTTCATCTTGGTTTAGCTTACTCTTGGTTATAAATTTGATACTATCGGTGTAGTTTTGATTGGATAATAGCAATAGGTTTTCCTTTGGGGTGGTGGGGGTAAAGAATTTGAAAGTGGATCTCTTTTCCATCGTTCTTTCAGTTAGCAAATCTGTAAAAGTAGGGACAATGACCATGCTGAGACGTGAAGAAATTCCAAGGACAGGTGGTCCAACAATCTCTTGAATGCTTTGTGCATCTACCTTTAGTAGCCATGTTAAAGACACAAATAGCCCTAAGTTGTTCCTGTTGTTTCGTTCATTTCCCCCCTGAAATTAAGTTCTGCCCAGTCATACCTGTGAATAGGTATGCAGCAGCAAACATATGGTCTATTCAATTCTATATAAAACTAGGCAAGGACCACACCGAGATCGCTGGAGATATCTATGTTTCAAGGACGGTGGTCAATCAACTAATTGAATACATAAATGTAGTTCTCAATTGTTTTTCCCTTACCTTTTTTTTTTCCTTATATTACAATATTCCTATTCATATTTGTGAATTGGTTAGAACTGCAAAAATATGGTCTCGTCATTTCCATGATTTTGTTGCTTGTGAATGTTCATAAAAAAAGAAAGAAGGTGCAGATTGGTCCTCCTCACCGTTTCTGCTTTTGATCATAGAGATGATCAGTCTTTCTTATGCCTTAGTTTTTTTTTTTTTGTAGGTAAGCCCTTGCATGGAACGGGCAGTTCTGGACCAACTTGCCAATTATTTTAAAACAAGGCTTGCTGGTTACCCTAGTACGTTGAGTGAAGACGAGTCTTTGGTAATCAGACTTTAACTTTGTGGATGACTGAATCCTATTTATTGGTTTTCGTGCTTAAAACGATATACTTGTGATGATTTCAGTTGGCAGATTCTAACTTAGATACAAAGAAACGGGTTGCTACGCAGCTTGTAAGGTTGGAAAAGAAAATGCTTAGTACATGCTTGCAGGTGACAGTGGATTTGATAAACCAGTTACCTGATAACACCGTATCTCCATGCCCAGCTCCTTATGCCCCTATATTGAAATAAAGGCATCTCTCTCTCTCTCTCTCTCTCTCTCTCTCTCTCTCTCTCTCTCTCTCTCTCTTGCTCGCTCTGTGTGTGTGTGTGTCTGTTTTCTTTTCTTCAGGTATGGGGGTGATCAATGCCTCTATATTTCACTGCATTACTACTAGAGCTGATATTAATATATATATATATATATATATATATTTTGGGTTGCAGAGATTGCCAATCTCCTTCATGATCCTCTCAGACTTGGGAGCTTGTTTGCATACATGGTTATTTTTGTTCAAATGGTAATATCCTACTACAAGGTTAGTCTAGTGGAATATCAAACATTCTATTAGTTGGAGATTCAAGGTTTATTTATTAGCTAGGCTTATAATTGTCCTGATTTGGATCCATTGCAAGACTCTTTTAGACCTCCCTTGTCACGACCCATCCCGCTAACGTGCGGAAACAGGACACGTGGCACGCCACCAAGGCTCATCCAATTAATTAAACGATTATACGCAGCGGAAAAGAACTTAAAACAACCTTTCGTATATAAAACTTTAGGAAACATTACCCTTCGAGTTGTAAAATCCGTATAAAATTTAAAACGAAATCATATTTCAAAACGGATGAATTTATGTTGAAAGGGGTCTCAAAGGTACCCTAAGAACCAATCAAAATCTTTTGAAAATTTCCGGAAGGTGTATAAAAAGATTTCTGGCAGGGGGCATTTCGACCGGTCGAACGACCCCCTTCGACCGGTCGAATAACCCTTTAGCAGAATCCTGCACAAAGCTGCAGAATTTTGCCTAAGGATCCAATCCGACCTTCACTTCAACATTCCTCGAACAACAAACCAAAACCGAACTTCACGAGCTTTAGCATGCTATCAAAATAAAGTTTAGACTTATAATTCCATGAAAAGAAACAATAGCGGAACAAGCTAAGGCTTGTTTGGCTCTATACACAAAACTCTAGCCACAATCCTTCAAAATCCAAATTTAACAAGTTAAGTTTACCAAAACACGGACTTAAGTTCGGATGAATTGAAAACTAACTACAAGAGTTTTATTACATATTACAACATTACCAAAATCCTTCCAAGGTTTCCAATTCAACCAAAACATGATTCTAGCTCCACAATTTCATTATTACAACATATGGAAAGGAACTAAAACATGAACAAAGGTAATCCCTGGCATTCCCACGGCCTCACTCTTCACGCTTCTTCTTTCCTTTCTTCATACCTGCAATGGAGTAAATCTCCATTGCTCAGCTATATGCTGAGTGTACAATTCTAAACAAATGCATATGAGGCAATTCATGTTTTAAACATCTAAATCACATAATTTAGTCTCCGGGGAGAGAGATACGCATTCACCCAGTATATCGGCAAGTCTTAAATCTTAAACCGCGATGTCAATGGTTAGCCAAGGATCACTCAACCATTACACCCATCTGCTCTGGTTGGCCACTTCCCACACCAAGCAAGTAGTCGTCACTACTATAAACTCTCAAACATCGAGAGGCGTGCACCGGCGTAAAATTATATCAAACTCCCCTTTGACCCACATAGACATTTAACATACTCACATAATCATGTCACCGTGCTTTTCTATACGTACTCGCTAAATTTAACGGGCCTAATTTAACACATAAGTTTGCCCGGATCACAAGTCATACAAAATATCTAAAACATCCAAAATTGTCTATATTACATAGGTTCGGAATTCATACCTCGTGCGATTTTCCTATAACTTCGAAGGATGAACTAGAAGGTCGATTAAACGTCGGATTTCGAATATCAAGCGATTCCTACAAGTTTACATGCGTTTACCCCAAAATTCCATAAATTAGATTTTCGGAAAAACTTAGCCAAACAAGGCCTAAGTGATATCAAAATGAAGCTCTTACCTTGGGGAGTTCAAATATGAATTTTGGTTGAAAACAAACGGGCAGAAGTCCGTCGATTTGCGTCAAGAAGCTCTAAGCCACCAATCACCTCTTGATTTAGGTTTTGAGAAACTTTTGAAATGAAAAAAAATCTAGAGCTTGCTATATATAGACAAAATTTTCGGAAATAATGTTTACCTCCCCACGAGTTTCCAAAACTCTAAATTAACCCATGAAACGTCGCACACGTTCATTTTACAACTTTACGAGTGAAAATTATCAATTTCAAAAGTTTTCGACTAAGACTCGTTTGGGTCCAAAAATACGTCCGAAAACTGAATTTTGTGGAATCTCTACACGACCTACCTTTTTATGACGTGTCACTCACGTTCTCACCACAGTTCTCAAAAAGATATCTAACAGTATCAAGATTACCAGAATTTACTCTACACAGGTAAATTTACTATTCATCAAAATACCACATAAGTCAAATAACATTTAAATCATATAAATGTCATTTAGTCATGCCCATGCAACATGATTCTCCATGTTCCCGTGTCCTCGCTTGACACCTTCCGTTGACCCACGGTCAAACTCATCCACAATTATTAATCAACATTAATAATTCTCATAAATTCACTTAAGCATTTAAAAAGAGTACATTTTTCAGAACGGGCATGACAACTCTCCCCTCCAAAAAGGAAGTTTGTCCCCAAACTTATACCATATTATCAATTCAAGTTACAAGACTTCTCACAAGTACTCCAACGTTTGTCTCATCACAAACTACACATCTCCCCCAAGATATTACAATCTCACGAGGAAAATAAATCCTCAGGCTTCGAAGGAAAATAAATCCTCAAAGCCCTTATCTCAAACTAATTGAAGATTCAAACCACTTTCTAGTAATACATCGTAGCACCACAATAAGTAAGGGTATCAATACCTGAGTAGATCATACTCAATAGTCGAACCTGACATACAATCTCCCCGCGATGTCGCAACGTTAACTCATATATACTTTCATTGTACTTGTCACATATCATTGCCGAAACCCAACGGTTTTATCACAATACCCAAACAAAAGATATAACTCATCTCACTTTCACCCATATTTCTTTTCGACTGAAAGTCGTTTTCAATATATACCCACTGGCTAATAACCATTCACGATTCTTCATCTCGAAGTGAACCAAAACTGAGTACTATCATACTTACATACTCTGTCGATAAGTCAACGCCTCAACTAACTATTTCATATACCATGAAAGCAATCACTTATCATGTTAATCGCAAAATACTTGTAGAATGACATACATTTCCAAATATCTCTCATTTCTTATCAAATTCAAATCTTCATTTCCTAAGGAATTCATATAACGTAACACCAGTTACATAACCATCAATTTGTCAGTAGCAAATCGCACTAGTACTCTCTCCCTGTCTCTGATAATGGTCATCATTCCATTTTGAGTTAGCTAACCTCGTATTTTACTTCCAATCATATATGCCTCGTAAGATACTATCCAGAGACCTAACTGGCAATTTCATATCATTCTACCTCTTCAAACCCACCTGATGTCCCAAATGGTTAACACACTTGCCCCTTATCTCTCACTGCTGTACTCGAACTACTGTCGATTAACGTAGGAGATTTCACTTTACACTTTCAATTTAAAACTTTTAACAAAGTCAAATTACATTCCCCATTCATGTTTTTAAAACTAGTATTTTGAAATTTCGCACAACACTTAATCTCTTTCCCAATACAACTCGCATCGAATAACATTGTTAAATCAATATTAACTTAGTCAATCAGACACGTATCGCACAACTTATCACATGTACTCCCATGTTCATAACATACCTCGTTCCTGTCTCAAACCCTTGACCATTCACAATCCGCTCTATTCACATAGTGTACACACACCTTAAGTCCATCACTTTTTTTTTTTTTTTTTTTGCCGAGAATCTCAACTGTAATGTAATCCATTCTCATCTCATACCTTACTCGTTTACCACCCTTTAGACTATCATTCCAAGTAGATCCGCTACCCTCATGTAGTTATACGATTCCATAAATCTCTGGCATTTCACTTTCACCCTTACACAACTCTATACCAATCATGCCCCTGTATCTCCACCCTTACTGAGTTTTTAACAACCCTTTGCACTAAACATATACTTTTTGTATAACATTTCAAGTCTTTATACCTTATTCAATGATTTAATAATTCATGACTCTAGTCAACCTGACTTAACTCCAATTCAGATTCTCTAATCCTTTATCTTTGCTATTCTGATCTTAAATTCATTGTTCTCAAAGAACCTGTTGTTCAAGCATTCATACTACTCCCATTACCATCTGAAGACAACTCAGTAATTCGATCTTCCCAATTAAGTACCATAGTCTCACTGTGTTTGATAAATTCCATATCGACTTCCAATTCACATACCTTTCATGACAATGCTCAAAGTCACCCATTCTCACTCCGAGTACTAATATCAACCCATTCATAACTATTGCCTTCAAGTGCTTTACGCTTTACGGATCTCATCAAGTTCTTGATCGTTCAAAACTTCAATTCATTCATAACCTCGGGTTATTCTGATACTTAAACTAAGATCAAGTTCCCTTTGGACAATACTCAAGTCAACTCGTTTAGTAGCACTTCATCCAACTTACTAAGTCCAAGTGTACCACATTTTACTAACCCCTTATTTTAGAATTTCCAAGTTTATAATATGTTCACGTAGAACTCATTCATTTGACAAACACTGTTGTGTCCCAAGCACTAAGCATACTATGTCCTTCCACGATACTCGTCTTCCGAAGTCTACTTGGTACCTTCGCATATGTATCTATTACCACTTTCTTATTCAAGCAAAAGTTATATTTTAAAACCTTTTAAAATTTAGTTGGGGTAAAATCTAACATTCTCAAAACTTTCCAACCTCGTTGGAATTCAGGACAACCGAGATAGCATTCTACTACATTCACTATTGTTCTCTGACCGTTTTACAGTTCTTCTATCATATCTGATGATGTACTCAACGTACTACAAAGTTTTTATCCCACTCATACCGTTCATGTTCATTTTCTCCTCGAAGCTTTACCTTCCCAATTTACATTTTCATCTCTCTAACTTGATTTCACCCCAAGTCACTTTACTTAGCCATTTCTACAACTGCTCTTGTTCAGTATTGTAATAACTATCATGCTCCAACTTCCCGCTCACAACAACTCGCTTCAAACATTCAACGATGTTTTAAAAGCATTGAAAGATTTCTATTTTAGTTGAAATACACTAAATGTCAAAGAAAGCATGGATTAGGCATCATAAAAGAGCTTTACAACGACAACACAGCCCCAAGGGCAAAATGGTCATTTATAAAATATGATTAAATTTTACATCAAAAGATAGCTTTTTGAGTCCCGGTTCCAACGCAAGAAATGGCGCGCGAATCCGAATTTTCTAGAAAGAGTTATGGCTGTTTCCGTAAAACTCGACGAGAAATGTTTCCGAAAACACTGTTTGGATCAGAGGGGTATTCGATCGGTCGAACAACCCCTTTCGACCGGTCCAGTACCCCCTGGACCATATTTTTCCTTCATTTAACATCTTTAAAAGTCCCCAAACTCACAAGGCATTTGGAGATACTTCCCAGCCCTTTTTGAACTACCCGTAAATGCTTGAAAACTTCGAAACTTCTCAAATCACACGGCAGTTTGAATTTAGTTCCCATATTCTTACTTCCTTTATTCCATTTTCTTTGGCAAAACACCTCAAAACACCAAGTGAATCTTGCTACCATTCATTTCCATTCACTTATTCCCCATCAAGGAGTTCTGTGGTTTCTCCTTCGACCTATATCATCCTTGTCATTTCATTCACACGCACATAATCATCAAGTCTAAGTAACCACCCCCGAAGTCCGTCATTAATTAACTTTTTACTCACTGTAGTTTCAAACCGTCGAAGCATACTCTATCATTCCCGTTCTTAACCCCACATCTTAGGTAAATCCTTAAACCCAACCTTTCCATTTATACCTCCACCGGTAGCATCCGCTGCTAATCCTCCTACCATATCTAAATCCACTATGATACCACGACCACTCGAAGCAAGGTTCAGTTGAGAGATTCCTCAACAACCATGATACTCACAATCCGTGGAGATATTCTTCGATCCCCAATACATACTATAAGATAGGTTGAGAGATTCCTCAACCATCCAATACATATTGTAAGATAGGTTGAGAGATTCCTCAACCATCCAATCATCTCAATACCGTAAAATCAGTTGAAAGATTCTTCAACTATCCAATACACACCGTGTAAGAGGAAACCACAAGATAACCCGTACGATTACACTGTAGGTTAACATCAAAGGATAACACCGTAAGAAAATGTGAGAGATTCCTCACCTACCCTATACACGAGCAATACATATTGTTGAACTATCTTTCTGCCATAAACCCCATCTGTCCATCTCTATTCTCTCGCGTCACGGCGTTTAGCCCATGTCTGAGACGGAACTCTTATCAATCAATTCAAATCCCAAAACTCAACTATGAGCAATCGCTTTAGCTTTCTGTGTGAACCTCCAATGAAATCTCTTCGATAGTTCACTACTCGGACCTCGTTCTCAGTTAACACCCTTAAGGACCACTCATTACCATCATTTATCACATTCACTGATTCGATCAAAATTCAGTTGATTTTCGTTTAGATGTTCAACGGCTCCTCACCACCAAGATATCATCTCTCCCCCGGGTCACCACACAAGGTCGATGATACCATACGGTAAACCTCATCTCATCACACAGCTCTACATCCGCGTGATTCTACCGATTCACGAATTCATGAATACTATGCATGTATGGCAATATCATAATCATGTATGTATAACAACATACCATATGCATCAAACATCTCTATAATATGTGGATGCATTCTAGAATATGTGACAATCCACTCAACACTCCACTCGTCGTCGAACGTTCCCAAAGTTTTGTTACCTATTGCTCTGATACCAATAAATGTCACGACCCATCCCGCTAACGTGCGGAAACAGGACACGTGGCACGCCACCAAGGCTCATCCAATTAATTAAACGATTATACGCAGCGGAAAAGAACTTAAAACAACCTTTCGTATATAAAACTTTAGGAAACATTACCCTTCGAGTTGTAAAATCCGTATAAAATTTAAAACGAAATCATATTTCAAAACGGATGAATTTATGTTGAAAGGGGTCTCAAAGGTACCCTAAGAACCAATCAAAATCTTTTGAAAATTTCCGGAAGGTGTATAAAAAGATTTCTGGCAGGGGGCATTTCGACCGGTCGAACGACCCCCTTCGACCGGTCGAATGACCCTTTAGCAGAATCCTGCACAAAGCTGCAGAATTTTGCCTAAGGATCCAATCCGACCTTCACTTCAACATTCCTCCAACAACAAACCAAAACCGAACTTCACGAGCTTTAGCATGCTATCAAAATAAAGTTTAGACTTATAATTCCGTGAAAAGAAACAATAGCGGAACAAGCTAAGGCTTGTTTGGCTCTATACACAAAACTCTAGCCACAATCCTTCAAAATCCAAATTTAACAAGTTAAGTTTACCAAAACACGGACTTAAGTTCGGATGAATTGAAAACTAACTACAAGAGTTTTATTACATATTACAACATTACCAAAATCCTTCCAAGGTTTCCAATTCAACCAAAACATGATTCTAGCTCCACAATTTCATTATTACGACATATGGAAAGGAACTAAAACATGAACAAAGGTAATCCCTGGCATTCCCATGGCCTCACTCTTCACGCTTCTTCTTTCCTTTCTTCATACCTGCAATGGAGTAAATCTCCATTGCTCAGCTATATGCTGAGTGTACAATTCTAAACAAATGCATATGAGGCAATTCATGTTTTAAACATCTAAATCACATAATTTAGTCTCCGGGGTGAGAGATACGCATTCACCCAGTATATCGGCAAGTCTTAAATCTTAAACCGCGATGTCAATGGTTAGCCAAGGATCACTCAACCATTACACCCATCTGCTCTGGTTGGCCACTTCCCACACCAAGCAAGTAGTCGTCACTACTATAAACTCTCAAACATCGAGAGGCGTGCACCGGCGTAAAATTATATCAAACTCCCCTTTGACCCACATAGACATTTAACATACTCACATAATCATGTCACCGTGCTTTTCTATACGTACTCGCTAAATTTAACGGGCCTAATTTAACACATAAGTTTGCCCGGATCACAAGTCATACAAAATATCTAAAACATCCAAAATTGTCTATATTACATAGGTTCGGAATTCATACCTCGTGCGATTTTCCTATAACTTCGAAGGATGAACTAGAAGGTCGATTAAACGTCGGATTTCGAATATCAAGCGATTCCTACAAGTTTACATGCGTTTACCCCAAAATTCCATAAATTAGATTTTCGGAAAAACTTAGCCAAACAAGGCCTAAGTGATATCAAAATGAAGCTCTTACCTTGGGGAGTTCAAATATGAATTTTGGTTGAAAACAAACGGGCAGAAGTCCGTCGATTTGCGTCAAGAAGCTCTAAGCCACCAATCACCTCTTGATTTAGGTTTTGAGAAACTTTTGAAATGAAAAAAAATCTAGAGCTTGCTATATATAGACAAAATTTTCGGAAATAATGTTTACCTCCCCACGAGTTTCCAAAACTCTAAATTAACCCATGAAACGTCGCACACGTTCATTTTACAACTTTACGAGTGAAAATTATCAATTTCAAAAGTTTTCGACTAAGACTCGTTTGGGTCCAAAAATACGTCCGAAAACTGAATTTTGTGGAATCTCTACACGACCTACCTTTTTATGACGTGTCACTCACGTTCTCACCACAGTTCTCAAAAAGATATCTAACAGTATCAAGATTACCAGAATTTACTCTACACAGGTAAATTTACTATTCATCAAAATACCACATAAGTCAAATAACATTTAAATCATATAAATGTCATTTAGTCATGCCCATGCAACATGATTCTCCATGTTCCCGTGTCCTCGCTTGACACCTTCCGTTGACCCACGGTCAAACTCATCCACAATTATTAATCAACATTAATAATTCTCATAAATTCACTTAAGCATTTAAAAAGAGTACATTTTTCAGAACGGGCATGACATCCCTATAGAAGAATGAAAATTTGTAACGTTCCAGTATTGCTGCAATGTTGGAGTTGCACGTTGGATTAGTCGATGGTGTGGTTGGAGGTTCCCACAGGAATGAGATTATTCTGAAGCAATTTAAGGTGTGTTTGAGTGGACGAGGGCTATTAGAAACCGAAATGTGTCATTACGGGAAGATGGGGGTGGGAAATGGTCAAATGGGCAAGTAATTCAGAACAAGGAGTTATAGAAAAGGCTGATGATGTCATTTCCTGCCAGTGTAAAAATGAGCTTGTACATATATATAGTGCAGGATAGTCAACATTTTGTTGAATGGAATGTATACTTGTGTGGAGCGTGCATGTTCACATTACTTGGAAGATTAAAAGCTGTTGTGTACAACAGTGTTATGGCCCTCAAGTTACGGAAATGAAGAATGCCGGTTTAAAAATCATCAAATGTTTGCCACCCTCTTGCATTGTAAATTGGGTTCTAATATATTTTGAAAATGAAAGTGCATGTACATTGTAGGGTTTATATCAGTCACCAATTGATGCCAGACTGGGTTTGCCCTTATTATTTGATCTCCGGCTGGTTAGTTTAAGTCATTGCCCTTTCATTGTTGTAATATGCAGGCTAAACAACATTTTACTACCCTGTAGTATTAGCAAAATTTCACTTTGGGCATTGCATTTTTCAAATGCATTATTTTGTTTCCTCACTGTGCAAAAAGTCACACTTTGGGCACTGAATTTTCAACTTTTTGATACCAAATTGACATGATTTTGAAACTTGGACCAAAATGTTGCATTTGAAAATACAGGGCCAAGGTGAGACTTTTGCTAAAACTACATGGTACTAAAATGTTGTTTAGCCTAATAGGTAATACCAAGATTTATTATTGCTCTTCCCAACCAAAGTGAAAAATAAACGTTCTTGTGAATCTCTTTCATCTTATTATTAATTTTATTGTTTCTTTTTATTTTGCAGGTAGACCTTAAGTGGATATATATATGAGCTGCGTCGAGAAACCAAGACAATAGAACTAAATTGGATGCTGAAATTGTTGTGTGAAAGTGGGTGCATACCCTTTGCTGCAGCTGGTTAGTGAATGGAAACCATGGAACTCATCATTTTGAGCTACTGGTACCTCAGGCTAGCCCAAGTTTTATATTCTGCTTTTAACATTTGGTTCATTGTATACCTCTCTTGCTGTAATGAGTGGACTTGTGATCTTCACTCTTATGTTTGAGAAAGAGAGTGAGAGGAAACTCTGATCATCCTTTGTAAATTTGTAATTGCTGATTAGTATGATCAATGATGATTCAACCTTATTTTTGGCACCTCTTAGATTCTATGGGTGGAATATTATTATTATTATTATTATTTTTTTTTTTTTTTTGTGTGGATAATAAACTATGGGTAGACTGGAACTGAAGAGGTTGTGTTTGAGCTTTGTTTTTCTTTAACTCAGCTATTTTAAAGATAAAATACGGCTTATTGCGTCATTTCAAATCCTCCAGCATTGTATCATTGGGGCAAAGAGGGAGCAGGTTGTCAATGAAACTTGAACATGTTATGCAGTACGAGGCATTTTTCGCACCCAAGAATGGTCACCCATTGCTCACTCTGGGTGACATGTGTCCCATTTTAGTAATTATGTTAATGATATATGAGCAAAATGGGAATAGAATGAGACACATGTCACCCAATAGAGGCTTGGGTGAGCAATGGGTGACCATTCTTGGTGAGCAAAAATGCTCTCTATACAGTTTGCTGGCCATTATATCATGTTTGCCTGATTCAATACAAAATTGATGGTGTTATTATTCAAATAGAAATTGAATGAAAAGTTCTTCATTTCAGATTAATTAAGTTTAAAGGATAGTCCATTTTTTTCTTTTATTTTATTGTCAAAACTCCATGACTAGTGAAATTTAATCAGATCAAATCTCTATGTTTTAATAGTTGTGTAATTTACATAACTTTTATAATATACGGATTTTTTACTATAAAAAAAGGGGGGGGGAGGGGGAATGGTAAAAAAAAAAACGTCTAATTCAGAGAACTTTGACTTATGAATGGTAAAAAAAAAAACGTCTATTTTAGAGAACTTTGACTTATTATTACAAATTGTGTATTTTAAGAAAACCAAGGATGACCGCATACAAAGAGGCATGTCCAATTCTCTATTTTTCAAATATGAATTACTACATCAAGGCTTCATTTAGTGACCTAAATTTTTTTTTTCCCCTTCCACTTTATCTATATTGTGCAGCCAAACAAATTAGAGTTAGTGAATTAAGAATGAATATTATTTTCCTTGACCATCCAAAAAAAGAAGTAAAGTGGGTTCAATTGTTTACGGATTTATAATCAACTAGTTCAAAACATAAACTTTCCTAAAGTTAAACAATTTGTGCAAATAAACACACATTAAAATCACTTTATGTCACAGCCCGGTCCCACAATAGCGGAACCGGAGCCCGTGGCACGCCACCGAGGCTAAACCAATTCATTAACGTTCCCAAAAATTAGGTTTGAAGAACACACGCAGCGGAAAACAAAACACATTTGAAAACCAGAGGTTCAGTCGACTGCACAGTCGACTGCCCAGTCGACGGAGGTAGGCAGGGATTTAAATATCAATTCCAGTCGACTGATACTGGGGGTCCAGTCGACTGCTGAGGGGTTCAGTCGACTGCTGAGGGGTCCAGTCGACTGCTTTTGTTAAAATAAGAAGCAGTTGCTATCAGACTCAGGGGTTCAGTCGACTGCTCAGTCGACTGCTCCCCTGGCAGCAGCCCAATCTGCAGAAAACAAGTTTTAAAGCTTTCTAATTTCCATCCAATGATCAACCACTCAATCAAACTCAGTCCAAAGTAATTCTAGCTGTATTAAAGTATTACCAAACATAATTACAACATGTTATAGTCTAATACAACGATTTAAAATCCATTCTAACATACTAAGTTAAACATGGTTTAAAACACCCAAAATCTTATTACAACATTTCTATTATTCCAAAACTACAAGATTATCTTTCAAGTTGCCTCACAAGCGAACTCCCAACCCACGTACTCACTTCACCGATTCCTCGCCAGCATTAACACCTAAAATGGTTATTTGAATAACCACACATATTTCGATTTGTTTAAGCTAATGCTTAGTGAATAAATTAACATATGTACATGAATGATAAACATGTCCGCATTCACATCTCTACAATTCATACTAGTCGCCGGAGACTCACGTGCCCGTCCATATTCCCAATCCGCGACTCCTCGCCAATAAGTCCACGCGAAAGGGTAAGACCCACGATTCTACAAACAATCGTGCGACCTTAATGCCACTCTATCGCCTCCACAAAATGGCACGGTGACCACGTGCTCCTTCTGACCCAAATAAGCAACTTAACATGCTCAAATACATATCACCATACTCGCGGTAATCAAAACATATCACCGTGCTATTGAGCCTACTTATCAATATAATTGCCCAATATGAACTACACAATATATCTCTAAGAATTAATACATGCTATTCAAACATAACATGAATACATGCCAAGAAATCATTCCAAAACATAGTTGAATCACTCACCTCCAAATAACGCTCCTATAATTCAATCTGAAGAAAACCCGTGCACAAAGAACGTGCAGAAGTCCGTCTAGTAAAATTCCTATGGATCAGAATTCCATTTATCAACTTTTATGAAAAATTCTAGAAAATAACTTTTCGGAAAACTTAGCCAAACAGGCCCTAATAGGTATCAAAACGAAGCTATTACCTCGAGGAGCTCGAATACGAAATCTGGGAGAAAACAGACTGACAGAAGGTCGTCGTTTGGCGTCGCAAAGCTCTAAGCAATCAAATCTCCCTCTAGCCCCCCTTTTGGCCTCCTCTTGAACTTTAGGTTAACTTATGAAAAAATCTAAGTTCATCTCTATCTATATATAGGCAACATTCTCGGGAAATTACGTTTACCTCCCCGCGAGTTTTCCAAACTCCTAATCAGTCTCTGAAACTTTCTATACAACTTATTCATAGCTTTACGAGTGAAACCTCAAAATTATAAAAGTTTTCGACTAAGTTTCGTTTGGTTGCTAAAACGCGAATTTCTACATGACGTTTCCGAAGTTGCTAATTAGCCTACCAAATTAATAGCGTGTTAATTCGTCCTCACCAGGATACTAAATCTAACATCAGAAATATATTCTAAGCCAGAAAATAATACAGATATTGAAATACACAGGTAAACATTTATTTTCAGATAAACATTTAAAGTGTTCCACAGTGACCGTCTCATAATCGGAGAGACTTCACAAACAATAAATCCTCAATCACCACAGTTTCAGAGGGTTCTCTAATACAGACACCCAAATCAACTCGTGAGTCAAAACTCACTCAATCATGTGTCATAGGACACGCCACATCACATTATCATGCATGACAATGAAATGCAAAAGCAATAACACAAATGTGGGTGTTATAATACTCTCCCCCTTAAAAGAAGTTTGTCCCCAAACTTATACCTCAAGTCTCGAAAAGGTGCGGATACTGAGTACGCATCTCATCTTCTATCTCCCACGTCATCTCTTCCGTAGTTTGACTACGCCATAACACTTTCACTTTCGATATTACTTTATTTCGTAAGACTTGATCCTTCCGATCTAAGATCTCTATCGGATATGCGGCATACGTTAAATCACTCTGAATCTCATTCGATGTCGGAGTCATCACTTGATCTCTATCTTCCACTAATTGTTTACGTAGCAATGATACATGAAACACGTTATGCACTTGAGCATACTCGCTCGGTAATTTCAAACGATAAGCTACGGGTCCAACCTTTCCAATGATTTCAAAAGGTCCTACATACCTCGGATTGAGTTTCCCGTATCTACCAAATCTGGTTATTCCCTTTGAAGGTGACACCTTCAAATACACCAAGTCTCCCACATCAAATTCCAACGGTCGTCTGCGCTTGTCGGCATAACTCTTATACCTACTCTGGGCTGTCAGTAACCGCTGTCTAATTACCTTTATCTTATCCGTCGTCTCTTGTACAATTTTCGGTCCTTCAATCTTTCTTTCTCCCACCTCTGTCCAACTAATCGGTGAACGACATACACGACTATATAAAGCTTCATAAGGAGCCATCCCAATACTCGACTGAAAACTGTTGTTATATGCAAACTCAATCAGCGGCAAATGGTCTTCCCAATCACCCTGAAAATCAAGTATACATAGCCTAAGCATGTCTTCCAAAATCTGGATTACTCTCTCTGATTGACCATCGGTCTGAGGATGAAAAGCTGTACTAAAGTGCAATTTGGTACCCATTGCTTCTTGCAAGGCTCTCCAAAACTTTGATGTAAAACTACTATCCCTGTCCGAAACGATAGAAACTGGGATACCATGTAGTCTCACAATTTCGCGAATATACAACTTAGCTAACGTCATCGGCTTAGTCGTTCGAAGTGGTAGGAAGTGCGACGACTTCGTCAAACGATCAACAATCACCCAAATAATAGAGTTCGATCTCTTCGATCTCGGAAACCCACTAACAAAATCCATTGTTATGTGCTCCCATTTCCACTCGACTATCGGTAACGGTTGTAACAATCCCGAAGGTACTTGGCGTTCGGCCTTTACTTGTTGACAACTAGTACAACGCGAAACATATCGTGCTATTTCCCTCTTCATTCCCGGCCACCAATAAACATGTCTCAAATCTCTATACATCTTGGTGCTTCCCGGGTGAACGGTATATTTTGTATTGTGTGCTTCCTCTAGGATGTTCTTTTTCAACTCTTTCTCACTAGGTACACAAATTCTACCCCTCAATCTCAAAACATTGTTCTCAAACGTGAATCCCGGTTGTTTGCCCATCGGAATCTCATCACAAATCTTCTTCAAAGCCACATCTTGAAGTTGTTTCTCCGTGATCTCGTGAATCAAGAGTGGTTGTGCCACCATCGTCGACATCAAACCACTTTCAATCCTCGGAATCACTTCAAGTTCTAAGTTCTCCATGTCTCGTATCAATTCTTTCTGAGAAGTCAAATCTGATGCGGTATTGGTTGGTACTTTGCGACTAAGAGCATCGGCGACAACATTCGCCTTGCCCGGATGATACTGAATTGACAAGTCATAGTCCTTCATCAACTCTAACCATCTCCTTTGCCTCATATTCAAATCTCGTTGTGTAAACAAGTACTTCAAACTCTTGTGATCCGTGTATATCTCACATTTCTCCCCGTATAGGTAATGACGCCAAATCTTCAATGCAAAAATCACGGCGGCCAATTCTAGATCATGTGTTGGATAATTCTTCTCGTGCGGTCTAAGTTGTCTCGATGCATACGCAATAACCTTATCACCTTGCATAAGAACGCAACCTAAACCTCTATATGAAGCATCACTGTAGATAATAAACCCTTCAGTCCCTGACGGAATGGCTAAAATTGGTGCTTTCACTAGTCGGCTCTTCAACTCTTGAAAACTTTCTTCACATTCTGGACTCCAAACAAAAGTAATATCTTTCCTCATTAACTGTGTCATCGGCATTGCTATACGCGAAAAGTCTTTTACAAATCTCCGATAATACCCAGCTAATCCTAGGAAACTTCTGATGTCTGTCACATTCGTTGGCCTCACCCAGTTGGTAACTGCTTCTATCTTCTGAGGGTTTACAGAAATTCCCTTTGCCGACACTATATGTCCAAGAAAAGCAATCTCTGTCAACCAAAACTCACACTTCTTCAATTCGCTGAATAATCTCTTTTCACGCAATCGTTGTAAAGCTAATCGCAAATGATGCTCGTGATCTTCAACGCTTTTGGAGTAGATTAAGATGTCATCTATAAACACGATAACGAACTCATCTAAATAATCTTTGAAAACACGGTTCATCAAATCCATGAAAGCAGCTGGTGCATTAGTCACTCCAAATGGCATAACCAAAAATTCAAAGTGACCATATCGAGTTCTAAAAGCTGTCTTCTCAACATCTTCTTCTTTGACTTTCAACTGATGGTATCCGGATCTCAAGTCGATCTTCGAAAATATCTGAGCCCCTTGTAACTGATCAAACAAGTCATCTATTCGCGGCAATGGATACTTGTTCTTGACGGTCAACTTATTCAACTCTCGGTAGTCGATGCACATACGCATTGTTCCATCTTTCTTCTTCACAAACAAGACTGGAGCTCCCCACGGCGAAACACTCGGTCGGATAAAACCCTTCTCCAACAGTTCTTCTAACTGAACTTTCAATTCTTTCAACTCTATTGGTGCCATTCGATACGGTGCTTTGGATACCGGTTGTGACCCTGGTACTACTTCTATTGTGAACTCAAGTTCTCTTTCAATCAATACGTCGGGTAACTCATCGGGAAAAACATCTGAAAATTCTCGAACTACTGAAATGTCTTCTATTAGTGGTCCAAGAACTCGCGTGTCGATAATTGAACATAAGAAACCCGAACAACCCTTCCTCAACATCTTGCTTGCTTGAATCGCCGATATCAAGTACGGCGGTACGATTACTCCCTTACCCTGAAAAGTAAACTCTTCTCGTCCTGACGGATAGAAACTAACCCGTTTCTGTTCACAATCGATTTTGGCTTGATTAACCGACAACCAATCCATACCCAAGATAACATCAAAGTAATTCACCGTCAACGGAATCAAATCAACGCTCAAAACTTTATCACCTATCTTGATCTCACATGACTTGAATATCGAAGAAGTAACTAGCGGTTCACTACTAGGCAATGATACACACAAGTCATATCCTAGTGGTTCTGACTTAACAGTTAAATGCTTAACAAAATCACGTGATACAAATGAATGCGTTGAACCAGAATCCATAAGTATACGTGCAGGATACGAACAAATAGGAAGAATACCTGATACGACGATATCATCCGTATTCCCCGGCCTGAGCTGGAAGTATCGTCCTTGTTGTTGCGCGACTCCTTTTCCTTTATCCACTCGAGGTTCTACCCTTGATCCGCTTGGCACACTCGATGCCCCAGTACTCATTCCCGGTTGTCTCTTACTCGGACAGTTCTTTGCTATGTGTCCCGGTTGTCCACACTCAAAACATTTCCCTCTCGTTTCTGGGTTGTAGCCCTTGGCATTCGAGGTTGTGTTTGGTGTAGTCGAATTTGCGTTCAAAGGACAATTTCTAGACACATGCCCCAATTGTTTACAAATATAGCAAGTGGTCAATTGATAGCAGGTTCCTCTGTGTCGCAGGTTACATGTTGGACACAACGGTCTCGGGTCCCCCATGAACGTACTCCCTCCTTGGCTACTCATATTCGATCCTGAACCTTGCGTGAACGGTTTCTTCGCATTCTCTTGACCCTTACTCCGATTGTCATTTGCTCTCTTCCCTTGTTGTCCCTGTCGATATCGGTCGACACTTTTCTCAGCAATCCGTGCAGCTTCCTCAACTAGAGAAACGGTCGGGTGTTGCAACATGTCCACACGGCCACGGATATTCTCTCTAAGCCCTTCCTCAAACTTACGAGCTTTATCCTTATCAGTTGGAACGGTAGTTTTCCCAAATCGTAACAAAGCATTGAAACGAGAAACATACTCACCTACGGTCATATCTCCCTGAACCAAACTCGCAAACTCTTGACGTTTCTGAGTATAAGCAGATTGTGGAAAGAAACGTTTGTTGAATTCTTCTTTAAATGCTTCCCACGTGGTCGGTTTCCCTTGTTCAAGTACGTTGTTCCACCAGTCCAAGGCTTCACCCATCAACGTATCGGATGCGCATAAAATTTTCTCCTCATCGGTACATATTACCTGACGGAAATGTCTTTCCATGTCCATCATCCAATGATCGGCCAAGTCTATGTCAATTTGCCCACGATACAACGTCGGTTTTCGCTTATGAAACTGTTCCACGATTGTGTGTTGAGGTCGCGGTGCCGATGGTGCATTGACATAACGAATTTCCACTTGTGGAGGCTGAACGTTCATATGTTCTCTTTCACTTACCGCTTGTATGAAATTTCCCACCATATTCACTATTTGGTCCATCCGCGAATGCGGTGACAATTCTCTTGGTGGATCGGCCATAACGTTTCAATTATTCTCTTGTTGAGTTCAATGCATAATGACCATGCATGCTATGCCACAATATAGATATATGTGCACAGTTCATCACAATCAACAAATGCTAATGCATGAAGCATTTATACAATGGTAACCATTATCTTTACAATTACACACTCCACTCGACGTCACTCAGCATATATAACGTCACTCGTTCCCAAGGCTCTAAACTTATGCTCTGATACCACTAAATGTCACAGCCCGGTCCCACAATAGCGGAACCGGAGCCCGTGGCACGTCACCGAGACTAAACCAATTCATTAACGTTCCCAAAAATTAGGTTTGAAGAACACACGCAGCGGAAAACAAAACACATTTGAAAACCAGAGGTTCAGTCGACTGCTCAGTCGACTGCACAGTCGACTGCCCAGTCGACGGAGGTAGGCAGGGATTTAAATATCAATTCCAGTCGACTGATACTGGGGGTCCAGTCGACTGCTGAGGGGTTCAGTCGACTGCTGAGGGGTCCAGTCGACTGCTTTTGTTAAAATAAGAAGCAGTTGCTATCAGACTCAGGGGTTCAGTCGACTGCTCAGTCGACTGCTCCCCTGGCAGCAGCCCAATCTGCAGAAAACAAGTTTTAAAGCTTTCTAATTTCCATCCAATGATCAACCACTCAATCAAACTCAGTCCAAAGTAATTCTAGCTGTATTAAAGTATTACCAAACATAATTACAACATGTTATAGTCTAATACAACGATTTAAAATCCATTCTAACATACTAAGTTAAACATGGTTTAAAACACCCAAAATCTTATTACAACATTTCTATTATTCCAAAACTACAAGATTATCTTTCAAGTTGCCTCACAAGCGAACTCCCAACCCACGTACTCACTTCACCGATTCCTCGCCAGCATTAACACCTGAAATGGTTATTTGAATAACCACACATATTTCGATTTGTTTAAGCTAATGCTTAGTGAATAAATCAACATATGTACATGAATGATAAACATGTCCGCATTCACATCTCTAAAATTCATACTAGTCGCCGGAGACTCACGTGCCCGTCCATATTCCCAATCCGCGACTCCTCGCCAATAAGTCCACGCGAAAGGGTAAGACCCACGATTCTACAAACAATCGTGCGACCTTAATGCCACTCTATCGCCTCCACAAAATGGCACGGTGACCACGTGCTCCTTCTGACCCAAATAAGCAACTTAACATGCTCAAATACATATCACCATACTCGCGGTAATCAAAACATATCACCGTGCTATTGAGCCTACTTATCAATATAATTGCCCAATATGAACTACACAATATATCTCTAAGAATTAATACATGCTATTCAAACATAACATGAATACATGCCAAGAAATCATTCCAAAACATAGTTGAATCACTCACCTCCAAATAACGCTCCTATAATTCAATCTGAAGAAAACCCGTGCACAAAGAACGTGCAGAAGTCCGTCTAGTAAAATTCCTATGGATCAGAATTCCATTTATCAACTTTTATGAAAAATTCTAGAAAATAACTTTTCGGAAAACATAGCCAAACAGGCCCTAATAGGTATCAAAACGAAGCTATTACCTCGAGGAGCTCGAATACGAAATCTGGGAGAAAACAGACTGACAGAAGGTCGTCGTTTGGCGTCGCAAAGCTCTAAGCAATCAAATCTCCCTCTAGCCCCCCTTTTGGCCTCCTCTTGAACTTTAGGTTAACTTATGAAAAAATCTAAGTTCATCTTTATCTATATATAGGCAACATTCTCGGGGAATTACGTTTACCTCCCCGCGAGTTTTCCAAACTCCTAATCAGTCTCTGAAACTTTCTATACAACTTATTCATAGCTTTACGAGTGAAACCTCAAAATTATAAAAGTTTTCGACTAAGTTTCGTTTGGTTGCTAAAACGCGAATTTCTACATGACGTTTCCGAAGTTGCTAATTAGCCTACCAAATTAATAGCGTGTTAATTCGTCCTCACCAGGATACTAAATCTAACATCAGAAATATATTCTAAGCCAGAAAATAATACATATATTGAAATACATAGGTAAACATTTATTTTCAGATAAACATTTAAAGTGTTCCACAGTGACCGTCTCATAATCGGAGAGACTTCACAAACAATAAATCCTCAATCACCACAGTTTCAGAGGGTTCTCTAATACAGACACCCAAATCAACTCGTGAGTCAAAACTCACTCAATTATGTGTCATAGGACACGCCACATCACATTATCATGCATGACAATGAAATGCAAAAGCAATAACACAAATATGGGTGTTATACTTTACAACTTGTGAATTGCACGATTTAAATTCATAGGACGAAACATGCCATTATTGTCAGTACACAAGTTAACCAATACATTTTTATCAAACTCTGCAAGACTGCAACTAGGCATTAAATCACTATCTCGTGGATATTTTTTTTAAAAAAATTTTATGATAGAAATTTAGTGAAAGTCATTCATTTTATATTAATGAAGTTTAAAGCACAACCTATTTTTTATTTTGGTTAAAACTCTGTAATTAGTGAAATTTAATAAGATCAAGTCCTTATGTTTTAAAAGTTATATGAAATTTCATATAACTAGCTTAATTCTTTACGAATGTTATGTGAATTTCACATAATTTTTTATAACGTATGTGCTTTTTACTAAAATAAAAAACGGATTAGACTTAATACATAAAAAAATTTATTTTAGAGGATTTGTTTTGATTAAAAATCTCTTTTTTTTTTTTTTAAAAAAAAGAAAGAAGATATTTTTGGGTTATGTTTTGCCAACCACAAAACATAATTTTAGGCTGGGTTCTACGCTCACAACGTGTGCCAAGAAATCTTCAAAAACTCGGTCCACCCGAAGCCGTAGGATTTCAATTTTTTGGTCCACGTGTCTCTATATGGGCCTTCCAACCCAAATTTAGCTTAAAGGTCTCAATATTTTTTTTCTTTCTAAATATTCATCTCTCAGACTCAGACTCTGTCGTCTCTTCTTTCACTGGATCTCTCTCTCAGCTCAGCTCCGTCACCGCTCGGACCTGACCACCCTTCACCGTGAGTTCCTTTTTCATTTCTGCTGATTGCTTCGGTGATCTGTCCACTCCTATTATTATACACTAATATGGTCTTCCAATATATGTGTATTTACACGTTTTTCTCTGTGTGTGTGTGTGTGTGTGTTTTGAATATGTGCGTGTTAGTTTCCAAGTTTATACGATTCTCCAACTTATGAATTTATATGATCTGACTATCTATTAGCTACCGATTACATCATTTTATATGTATCTTCCAATGACACCAACTTAGGGCTTTTAACCATGTGTTGTGATTTCCGATAACTATGTATATTTATACATGAATGTATTTATGTATGTATGTGTGTGTGTGTGCGCGCGCGCGCGCGCGTGTGTAACCAAACCTCTTTGGAGGATATCTAGTAGATTAAGGTCTGGAGATGTTTGTATGGAATCTAGGGTTGTTGATTGGTTCATTTCATGAATGAGCTAATACATTAAACTGGGCTGGTTTTTTTTTTTTTTTTAAACTGAATATGACTATCAGATACTCAAGAGTAACACTACCTGATGTGTAAGCTAGTAGCGTCATCACTGTATCATGTGGTGTAGGACTGGTAGGGTCCCGTTAGAGTTCTGCGACCAATTGGATATATAGAAGAAGAAGAAGAAGAAGAAGAAAAAGAAGAAGGGTAGCCCAGTGCATGAGGCCCCTGCCATTGCCGGGTCCAAAGAGGGTGAGATGTACGCATCCTTACCCCTCCTGCAAGCAAGGTTATTGAAGGCGCAAGGCGCACTGAGGCGCAAAGGTCCCCTGGAGCCTAGGCGCGAGGCGCAATCCGAGGCGCGCGCCCGAGCGAAGCGAGGCGCACTTTTACATGATTTTTTTTTACTTGATTTTACAAGTAAATAGCTTATCTAAAATATGATTTTAGATTATTATAATATGATTTTAGTCATTTTATATTATTATATACAAGTCTAGTCCTAAAGTCTAACTTCTAAATACAGGTATACAACTATAGTATAGACATTATCAATTATATATAGTATAGTAGGCTAGTAGCATGCAAAAAAAATACAATTGAGGACCTTGAAGTGTCAAATTTAATTGATAGCAATGTGTATTTCTAACTTCTAAGTTCTAAAAGGAAAAGAAATAAATTAAATAATAAATAAAGAACAGGAAAAAATAAAAATAATAATACAGAAGATGAATTCAAGTCTCAAGAATCAACTATAAAGGGGAGGAAAAAAAAAGACTTGATTGTTAACTTTGTCTCACTCTCACTGCTGTTTCGCAGGAACTGGAATAAGAAAGGGAAAAAAAAAGAAAAAGAGTTGCAATGCAAGAAGAAGAAAGGAAGAAGAAGAAAGGAGGAAGAAAAAGAGAAATCGGATACAGATCGTAAAAAAAAAAAAAAAAAAAACACAATCGCAGACAGAAGATCGCAACTTGATGAAGATGATGAAGAAGAAGAAGAAGAAGACAAGAGAAGAGATCGCAGGAGGGATTCGAGGCAGTGTTACCAGAAAACTATCAGATCCTAACGATCCTCGTTTTGGTACAATCGTTCCGAAACGTGGTACACTAGCGAATTGGAACGCCGATTTGGGCGTTCCCACTTTAAATCACCTGATATTGTAATAAGACCACCAAAATCTAGTAAACTTATAACACTACAAAATTCTCATTGATTATATTTTCTTATTTAGAACTTTACTTGACAATAAAATGATTAAAAAATCATGTCACGTTTTAATATATCATACTACTTTCCCTCTTAAGATCGGAAGAACTATACCCCCACCGTACCACATTTTATAGCATGTGGCGATCCGCGTTCCCAATCCCGTTCCTCGTACCGAATCGATCCACGATCCAGGTAACCTTGATTCAAGGGAAAAAAAAAAGAAAAAAACCCTAAACTAAAAATAGATCGCAGAAGAAGAAGAAGAAGAAGAAGAAGAAGAAGAAGAAGAGAAAGAAAAAGAAGAACAAAAAGCTCTAAAACAAAATACCTGGGATGCGATGCAGCGATTGGGAGTTTCAGCAGCTCCTTCCTCACAAGTCGACTGTTTTCTCCTTTCTTTCTTTCCTCTCTTCTTTTTTTTTTCTCCCCCCAAACTAATGTGCGATTGGGATTTTAGGGGGAAAAATGTGGCTTGGGCCTTGTTTTCGTTAGGCGCGAGCCTCATGCCCCTTGCGCCTCGATAAAAGGCGCCAAAAGGCACGCCTAAAGTGCGCCCAGTTGAAGTCGCCTCGCCTTAGGCTAGGCGAGGCTCATGCCTTGCGCCCGCCTGCGCCTCGCGCCTTTAACCTGCAAGCAGAGAGACTGTTTCCAAATTCGAACCCCCTGAGCTCCATGTCACAATGGAGCAACCTTACCGTTGCGACCATGTGGATATTGCCTAAATACCAATTGTATGAGTGTGACTGTGAATTACCAACTCCAATTTTGGCGAGGAGGAACCCCATTAGGAGCTTGTTCCACACCCATGTTAGGTAACACCTAGGAAACACCGGCACTTCTAAGAAGGTAACGTGTATGCCCGACACACAGACATACACTTCACGGACACTTTTTCCTGCAGTGTCGACGTGCAATTTTTTAGGATGTTGTCCTGTCTACGTGCCCGTGTCGTGTCGTATCCGTGTCGGGTTGTCCGCGTCCGTGCTTCATTAGGTAACACCCATTTGGTTTCATTTTTGAATTGCATGTTATCTTCATACCCAACCCTGTATATCGAGTCAATGTGCATGGGTGATGGTTTCAGGCATAATTTCATACGCGCACACAGAGAAAGGGAGGTCAGCCATATACGAATGGGATAGTGAGAGTAGATCCGAGTATTATACATTGCCAACGATATTGGTTAAACTAGTTGGAAGGATGACTGTTGCAGAGACTGAGGAGAGATGTTAGGGTTAGGTTGGTCGAAACATGTTATTCAACATGGAAATGAATAGAAGAACCCACTTTTTTATTATAAACTTGAAAGCGCTATTTTAGGACTTCAGAGTTTTAGAATAGTTATAAATTATTTTCACAACGAGCAATATAAAATGCATGGGGTGGGTTGGGAGCCCCTATACTATGCTTTCTTTGAACCTGAATTATTTTTCACTCTCTTCAATTTAACCTGCCCATGGCCCACCGTAATCTTCCATTAGCTTGTCAAAATAGAGGCTTTGTGGGGTGGTCTCCTTGCTACTCAATTGAATAGCTATTCCTAGCTTTGACCCTAAAATTCACAACGCTGTCAAAATTGCTGCAGTTGTCTTTAGAAAATCTGGTGAAATATAATGAATATAGATAATATAGGGTTGAGATCTTGTATCACCCTCATGCATATAGATGCTAACTTACTCTGTTAGGTTAGGCAAGTCATTGTTGTTTAGTTTACTTTATTGTGTCGGTTGGAAGGTTACTGCTTTGTCCTTTCATGGGTTCATGAATGATGAACCTATCTTTCTATATTTTTCACTCTCCACTCAATATGATACCAACGTTAGTTTTGGCCTTCCCAATCCGTGGATCTGTTTTCCATTTAATGCAAGTTTCTAACTCTTGTTGTGCTTTTGTCAAATAAATTAACAGCAAAGTTGACTGAAATGGTTGGAGGAAGAGCAATTCACCAGTTACTACGTGGGCGACTTCAATCTAAATATACTGTATGAGTATTTTTTACTTTTCCTATTGTTTAATGTAGGTATCAGTAGTTTGTGTGACTAAATTTTTTTTTTTCAATGTAATAGCCCTTCTGATATTAGTCGAATTCTTTTTGGCTACCACTATTGCCAAAGCAAATTGGCTATGTGTATTAAGTCCCAGTTTGCTTTGGCAATAGCCACTAGCCTTTTTGTTATGGTGCTTGATTTCATTTGCTTCGTAAAATCAATTTCTCAAACTGCAAGTGCCTCTAGAAACCACGACAATTGTATTCGTCGATTTCAATCTATTGGAATAATTTTTCCCTCTTTATATTGCATCTGGTTAATGCCATCCAACCCGTGTGACTTCGATTGGACTTTTAAGATAATCCACAATTACAGTAAAAAGAAGAAGATTATATGAAGAAATTTTATAGCCTTTTAGTTTCGTACACTTGCAGTTGTATGTGACAAAGGAAACAAGTTTGTTTTCATCATTATAAGAAGTTTGATTTGAGGGCAAGCCGAGGCGCAATTATAAGGTTTCTCCTTTGTGACCTAGAGGTCACAGTTTCAAAATACGGTAACAGACTTTGTGCGTGGTGGTGGTGGTGGTGTTGGTGGTGGTGGTAAGGGTGCGAACATCTAACTCTTCCCAGATCCCGAAGTGGTGTTGGAGCCTCGTGCTCTAGGTTTGCCCTCTAATTTTGACAAGGTTGAGGTACTAATTCATTTCTTTTTTGTGGCAATATTCCAATCTGGGTTGAGGTTTAGGTTATTGCATATTCTCATTGCAAGGATGTTATTAAATTGTTCTCTGTTTTCAGCAGTGTTCTAAAAATTGGCCTAGGCGGTGCCCGGCCGCCGAGATTTTCCCTAGGAGTTTGCAAAAATTGACAGTGGATTTGTCGGCCTATAGGCTGGGCCTAGGCAGGCAAGGGTCAGAAATCAGAATGCTGGAGAGTGTTATTTGGGTCTGACTCTTTTGGAAAAAAAAACCCTAACATTAGTATATATATACTCTAAGGTTAGAGTTAATTATGAAGAGATCCTTAATAGTTTTTTAAATATTAAAACCTTCTAATAATCTTGACTTATTTCCAAAAAACACCACATAACCTTTATATATATCTATTATTTGAACCCCAAATCTATAATTATTCTTAAATAACACCACATAACTCGTATATATATATATATATTTTTTTTTATTATATAATTAATTTTATTTTTAAAAAATCCGCATAGGGCGCCTAGGCCTACCTAGGCGCTAGGCCCCCCTCTGCCCCCCCGACTAGCGCCTAGCGATTTTTAGAACATTGGTTTTGAGTTTAGTTTCATTGATGGACTTAACTCTTAAGGCATTTTTAGCTCTAATAATGGCCATTAACCTGTAGTAGTATCCCCCTTATGCACGGTGCTGAGACATTCTTGGCTCTATTTCCAAAATTAAATTGAGCTTTCCAAGAACAGTGACAATGGAAAAAACGAAGTTATTAAATAGGTTTTCTTATCTTGGTAGTTTTTCTATCACTTGTGTTTGAGTAACGGTACTGGAACAAACGAAATCAATTTGTCTTCAGAATACGAAGTTTGAATCGAAAGCTGAGTTGTTTTTCCTCTGTTTCTCCTAGGGGTGGATGGGATGGGACATAGCAGGATAGTAACCTGGATGGCTTGATTTGTACCTTTATAAGTTTACGGTATTTGTGTTGGATTGCCCGTTGACCTAATGATTCTCTGCTACGCATTATCAACGAGATGGAAATGCATAATACGACTATTTTGATTACCCTTGTAGCTACTTTTTTATATTCTAGTAGAGTATGCACAAAATACGTAATATTAGCTGGAGTGTAGATGTAGTGGTGCATTCCGCAAGCAGTTTTTCCTTCGTGGTTTGGGTGTTTGCATTTATGTGAGGTGCAGTTGAAAGAAGGGATAAAGTGGTTAAGCATGTTACTACCTGTTGGTGCCAATGCATGGATTAGTGCTGGCTTGGATTGATATGCCATTCCGCTTAAGTGGAGTGTAGTCATTCATGACTCACTTATCAGTTTTCTTTCTTTTTCCTGATATTTGACATGTTAAGTATTTACTGTGGCTTTTATTATTAATTTGGCATAGTACAATTTTGCAGGCCCCTCCAGTTTTGTCTTCTCTAATTTTAAAGAAAGATCAAGAGGGCGCTGGATCTGCTGGCATGAAAACCTTTAGAGCTTTTGCACTTCTTGGAGCAGGTGTTTCAGGGTTTTTCAGTTTTGCTACAATAACGTCTGCTGATGAGGCGGAACATGGTTTGGAAGCTCCTAGCTATCCTTGGCCTCACAAAGGCATCCTCAGTTCATACGACCATGCTTCGTGAGTTTTTGTTATATCTCGAAAATCGTATACGTTTAACTTTGAAGCCCGGTTGTGTTTCCATTTGTCAGCTGTTGGTTGGATAATTTTTCAAGTCTGTCCACCTAGAGACGCAAGTCAATTCAGTTTAATTACTTTTTGGTTCATAGGTTGTAGATTTTTTTGAAGTGTATATTTTGTGTTAATTTGTTCTCACAACCTTTATATACAATGTTTTCATTCATTTTCTTATCCTTTTTTTTTTTTTTTTCCAACTTGAACTATATCCTATTATTTGAGCATTGTGGCTGAGGTAGATATACATATATACAGAACATTTCTAGTAAGGACGCCCTTACTTTATTAAGTTAAGGACTTCTGTTTTCAGCCATTAGATCATCACTTTAAAAAATGAAATGACAACAGTACCCTTAATGAAAACTCGATCTAACGGCAGAGACAGAAGTCCTTAATAAAGTAAGGGCATCCTTACTAGAAGTGTTTTGTACATATATATGTATATACGAAAATTCTCTAAAGAGGGCGCCCTCTCTTTATTAAAGAGAGGGCCTCTGTTTTGACCATCAAATTGTGTTTAAAAACACGATCCGACGGCCAAAACAGAAGTCCTTTCTTTAATAAAGAGAGGGCGCCCTCTTTAGAGCCTTACTGTATGTATATATATATATTAAACCTTTCATTCCTGTACAATTTCTTTTACATTTTATCTATTGTATATGTCTAAAATATTTGATCCAGTGCGAACCCATGACCTTGCTGGTTCCCCTCCACCCCCATCATCCCATGTTTTGCTTACTGATTTACTTGCTTGCATTGAATAGCTGATTCATGCTGCTCTTAATTTTGATAAATTGTGGTCACTTGTATGTGAGCAGGATTCGTCGCGGTCACCAGGTTTATCAACAAGTTTGTGCTTCCTGTCACTCAATGTCTCTAATTTCTTTTCGTGACTTAGTGGGTGTGGCATATACTGAGGAGGAGACAAAGGCTATGGCAGCTGAGATTGAGGTAGTTGATGGGCCCAATGATGAGGGTGAGATGTTTACACGCCCCGGTAAACTCAGCGATCGTTTTCCTCAGCCATATCCAAATGAACAAGCTGCTAGATTTGCTAATGGAGGGGCCTATCCTCCTGATTTAAGTCTTATTACCAAAGTAATTTCTGCCTTTTATTCAAACACTCCACCCCCGCGCACCCCCCCCCCCCCCCCCCCCCCCCCCACTTTATCGTAGATACACTTATCGTAGATAATATGTTACAACTTACAATGCATTCCAACTATTTCATGATTATCCTTTCAGGCTCGTCACAACGGTCAGAACTACGCATTTGCACTTCTAACTGGTTACCGAGATCCGCCTGCCGGTGTTTCGGTAATTTTTACTGCTTCGTGGTTTTTTGTGCTTCATTCTATTCTTCTTAATAGTGTAGTGAGTCACTTTTTCATCTTTGATCTGTAGGCTTTAATATTAAAACTTCGCATATTTACATCTGGAGGAATAGGATGATACAAGTTGAAATCACGTGGATTCTCCATGATAATTATGTTCCCCATCTTCCTTGATATTGTTTTTATCTTGCATCATGGGTAGAAAGCACTTTCTTGTATGCCCTTGTTTGCTCCTAGGTTAATCTTTCTTATATTTAACTCCTCTAGCTGTTGTATTTATCTTTCTTTCTTTAGGAAGGTGACATGTTTAGACAGTACGTGATGAAAACTCAAACAGGACGTACTCCGTAATTGTTTTTGTCACAATCGGAAAAATCAACGTAAATGTTTAGCTATGCCATCTTATAGACAGTTTGATTTTACTAGGATAGTGGTTTTCTTTTTTTGGGCTTAAGCCTGCAATGCTATCGTAGATCCGAGAAGGGCTGCACTACAATCCTTACTTTCCCGGGGGAGCTATTGCTATGCCTAAGATGCTTATTGATGGTGCTGTTGAGTATGAAGATGGTACACCTGCAACTGAAGCTCAGGTTATTTCCCTCTTGTCAGGCCTTTTATCGATTAGAGGTTCTTAGAGCCCGTAGGGGCAAGCTATTAAAATAAGCACTTTTTTGGAATAAGAGTTTCTTAATAAAGCTACAAACTTGAGCTTTCTAAAAATGCTGTTTGTTGCTTTAGGAAGGAATCAGCTTTTTAAAAAAGTTGTGAAAAAGTTCATCCAGACGGTCATAAATTTTTAAACAATCACTTAAATGTGATTGATGGTCCCGAAAAACTATCCCAAACGGGCTTTTAGTTTCAAGCTGCTTAATTTGAGCTCATATTTTCTTCACAATATTGGTACAGATGGGGAAAGATGTTGTGAGCTTTCTATCATGGGCAGCAGAACCGGAAATGGAAGAGAGAAAACTGGTATGTTGGCTGGACTCGATTAGGTGATATAATAATGAAGAGGGTACATACTAACTTTTTGTGTGATTTCATATTCAGATGGGATTCAAATGGATATTTTTGCTGTCCCTTGCTTTGCTTCAAGCTGCTTATTACAGGCGCTTGAGGTGGTCTGTTCTCAAGTCTCGTAAGCTGGTCCTTGATGTCGTCAACTAAGCTATCTTTTGTTTCTCTTGATCTCATCCTTTGTGAAGGACCTGAATTGGGAAATAATTATCTTTGTAAAAACGATAGTGTTTTTGCTACTGTGTTAAATTTGTTTTGACTTGTCCATGGTTAATGTTCGACCGGAAGAGCGTCTTGAGCAATTGGAGGCAGAAATAAAAGATTCGTACAGTGGGATTTTTATTCTTTATCATGAATTCTAATCATCCTGGAGTTTTGGTTCGTTATAATCCTCTGGGATGATGGCTTGCAGTGGTTTGTATTTTCAGACGCTGTGTTTTGAAGTATTTTATTGCAATATTTTTTGAAAGTCTTTCTGGAAAACATTCCATAAGACACAAGTAAAATAAAGTATGCAAGTTTTTTCATCTCTTAACTATTTTGTATACTTTATTAAATAAGGATCAATCGTTTGAAGAATGCTAGGTTTATGAGAAGGGAAACTACTTGTGTGAATACAGGGAAAAAACTATGTTAATATGGATCCACACTTGGAGAGAGAGAGAGAGGATAGACAGATGTGATGGTTTGGCTGCAAAAAATAACTACTACATGTAATTGATTTGGGTGTTTGCTGATGGAAAGAAGGGTAATGTTAGGGGCACAATTTATTCTTACAACTTGTTTATCTGTTTCTGCCCCACTCAACCATTAAGAGTTAAACACTGTTATCCTAATTCCTAAGCATTAAACACTGTTAGCCTATAAGGCTACTGCTATTGTCAGAGCAGTTTTGGCTAATACCAGAGCAAAATGTGTTGCTAAATTTATCTGCGTCTGCCCCACTCAACCATTAAGAGTTAATTGATTCCTCTGACTCCACAGGGTTTGTAGACAAAGATCTTCTTCAACTTGTGGATGGCAATATGAGAATCAAGACATGTGAAGACACAACCCAATAAAAAAAAAAATGTAACATGCTATTCTAGCATTGTCAAAAACAGTAAAAACACAAAGCAATTACATCAGAGTTCTCATACAGTCTCAATCAAATGGTTGTATCCCAAAATGACACAGGTAAAGGGAAAAAAATTGCAAATGCTGTAGTTTTAGATCCCCCAATTCCACATTACCTAGCATCATTATCTTGAAGAAGATTGTTGCTACAACATTGACGAGGAAAGTACCAAAGCACTAGTGCTAACTTAGAAACAATATCTTCCCGAGGTAGTGAAAAATGTCCAAACCACCTAATATCTGAGGAATTCCTAGATCTAGTCTCTGATGCTCAAACATCGAAGGCAGTGTATATGGTTTCCGTAGGAATCCCCACTGGGTTTGTGTTGTAAATTGTAGATGAACATGTTACTTCGCTCAGGAACAGTGTTTCTTCCCCCAAGTCTTCACCCTTACCCATTCCATCCTCGTGAACTATTGGGAATTTAACACGCGGAACCAAATTCTCCCAAATAAACACACACATGAACAGTAATTAAACATGTACACTCAAAAAAGACACAGATTTTGACGTGGTTCGGCCAAACACCTGCCTACGTCTACACCTGAGAGATCCATTCTTTCGCTATTGAGTAAAACATGATACAAGTTACATGGATTAAATCTCATAACCCAAATACAAGACCCTTGTACACTCCCCACTCAATATCCCAAAGAACCGGACATAATTTATCACTGTAACATAGAGAAATAACAGAGATAAAAAAATACCCATCCCTACCTTCACATCCCTATCATTGTGAACAACCCTCACAGAAAACTCCAATAATTAATATCTCTCTCACTCTAGACCATGCACCCCCATGAGGGGAAACCCCCAACTTGGTACACCAATGGCTTGCTAAATTCGTATACAACATGTGATATAATCCCAACAATCACCCCCTCTATCACTTGTGGGGAAATTGCTGAATCAATCTATCACACATGATCAGCACCCCTCAACCGGACCACCCACAAAGTCGAGCACTTTGCAACCGTTTACCATTGACAGTCTTCTGCACCAGCGTGCACACCCTGAATCAATATGGTCTCAACACATCCGATTCGTCAAATCGGGGTCAATACATATGCAACTGCACCGAGTTAATTATACCCATTCACTCCAACAGAGAAGAGCCTCGACCTCTATTTCTCCCAAAGCAAGATTTCCCCTCACCATCATCTGAACCGTGAACAGACCATCCACGCACTCACTTATATTAGAATTTTTCATCGAGGACTTGGGAGTACAACTCTACCAATCAGACGGCACAAACCATCCATACTTCTCTCAACCGCCGTGTGTGATTTTAGCAACAATATTAGATTCCTCCGCAACTTTGGGATCAATATCATACCACCCAAATAGCGAACCTGCTCTAAAAATATTTGATCAACGTTCCCAGTAATCTCTTCTTTTTTGTTTCTGACACGGTGTTAGAGCACTAAGCTCCTAGTAATCTCTTTACTGCATTCTGCTTTACTAGCGGGTGGCAACTTGCTGTCCACCAGAGCTCTGTCTAGTATATACAACCTTGCGACACTCTTGCCTCTCTTGGCCCTTATGACTATTGGCCCCCACGGCACTCTCAGCCTAGCGGCTCTTGGCCCTCATGGCAGTCTCGTCCCTCACGTCAGTTATCTACCTTCTTCTCAGATGCAATACACTCTACCTTCTTCTCAAATGCAATACACTCTACGTGTGGCAAGCTAGGAGTAGTTGATATCTACTCTGCAGTTTGAGGGGAGGATTGAAAAACATAAACTACCTTGTGATTATTGCATAGAATAATTAGTTGTCATGACCCATCCTGCTACGCGCGGAAATAGGACACATGGCACTCCACCAAGGCTCATTCAATTCCATTAAAGTAAATAGCAGCAGAAAACATAAGTATAAACCATGAATTTCAGAGTTATAAAAAGTTTTGCGCATTTGGAAACACTTAAAGAAATACCACTTTTGAAAAAAGCAATCCAATGGACTGATCATAAGTCCGATCGACTAGTTGGGTTTTAGGCTCTCTGCATCTTGCATATCCAGTTGACCGGACTTATGATCAGTCCATTGGAGTAATATTATGTTGTGTCTTTAATTTTCTGGTTTTATTAATTGTTGATTGATCATTATGAGAGCTTTAAGTGAAGTGCTCATATTAAATGATCAGGATGGTGGGCTGTTTAGCTTGTTATATATTAAACAACTAATATTAAATGTGGAGTATTTTGCAACTAAGATGACCAAAATCAAAAGGGTTTGGCAATAGTTTAAAAAAAGAAAAAGAAAATTAAAAGTGTAAGAGGTCAGAGGACGTACGAGCAATAGTTTAATAAGAAACTATTTATGTTAAAACGAAATGTTTCTTACTATTATTTCTGAATACTTAATTTAGGAAATAGGTTATTATAACTCTTTTTGATATGCGTTGAAATGGAAAGAGATTTAATTATTGATAAGCTTGTGCACTCCTTTGTTTACCACATTTTGGAGCATAAAATAAATGTAAGATTGTTAGTTGACACACGATCAGTTAACTTAATGTTTTGGAAGCTACATTATATTATTTTGGGATTATCTCCATTACCTTTTCAGTACTAGAGGATCACACTAATCTAAGAGTTTCTCAGTATATTATTTTGGAGAAATGTTTCACTAAACTATGAGAAATTTCTTAGTAAACATTGAGGATTTCTCAGTAAAGATTGAGATTTTCTGAGTAAACATTGAGAATTTCTTAGTAAATATGAGAAATTTATCATATTATATGAGAAATGTTTCACTAAACTATGAGACATTTCTTAGAAAACAATGAGGATTTCTCAGTAAAGATTGAGAATTTCTGAGTAAACATTGAGAAATTCTTAGTATGTATGAGAAATTTCCAACTTGAAAAGAGTGACTAATTCTCATTATATTATGAAAAACTGTAATTGTTAATTGAATTATCCTAGTACTTTGCACGATTAAGTTATAATAACCTATGTGAAAAGACTGAGAAATTCTCACTAAACTATGAGAAATTTCTCAGTAAACATTGAGAAATTCTGAGTAAACGTTGAGAATTTCTCAGTAAATATGAGAAATTTCTCATATTCATGTGATGCTGTTTGAGGAAGTGCAACAAAAGTAAAAGAAAGCAAAAATGCTGCAAAGGTACTACTTGAGCACCCATTTAAAAACAATTTACTTACCACCAATCTACCAGTACAACTTTAAACAAATAGCAAGACCGAATACATCCCAGAGACCTCTCGCACAAGAGTAAAATCACATACAGAACTTAAAATCATATATACCTTTAGTAATTGTCTTCTTATATAGCTATGAGCAGCCTCAACATATACCTTTACTTACAAGCTAAGTTGAGAAACTGTCTAACTTGATCTCCTAAGCAATGCATCCAATGCATCCAATTCTTCCAAATCTGAACTCAGCTCTTCATAACTCCAATCCTTGGCTTGGGTGCCATCCGTCTTATAATCCCTACCCAACGTTTCAATCTCTGTCTCTAGTTTCCACAACTGCCTCCTAGAATGCATGTTCTTGGGGTGTTTTTTGACGTGCTGACCCAAACCACACACCTTCTTCACCAATTGGAGTAGTTTGGGAAGACTTGTGAGCTTCAGAAGCAAATCCCTATTGGACCTCAAATTGTTGTTAATAGTTTGATTAAGTTCAGTCCTTTCTTCTCCTAGTGAGCTGAGTCTTGTTTTTCGTCTTCTGCAACCTTTTGCTCCGGCCATCCACGGTTGATATAGATAAGACCCGCTGAGGCTGAGGTCGAGTTGCAACGTGAAGCAGTGAGAAGTTGCTGGAAAGGCTAGCCTGCAAGAATGATAGTTCGAGGAGTGTTTTTAGCAGATATCATAAAAGATCACAAGCCATTTATTCAGGTATCAGAAAAGATTCTTTTAGCAGCCTTAAATCCATGTAAAAAATTACCTAACAAAAAAATACAGTAAAAAACCTTACCAACTCTGGAGTAGTGATGGAAGGTGAAAGCCTTTGTCGGAGGACCTAGAGAGAGAGACATATCATAAGAAATAATCAGGGCCGGCCCTGGTCACAAGCCAGCAAAGCAACTGCTTTGGGCCCCCAAACCACACGCCTTCTTCACCAATTGGAGTAGTTTGGGAAGACGTGTGAGCTTCAGAAGCAAATCCCTATTAGACCTCAAATTGTTGTTAATAGTTTGATTAAGTTCAGTCATTTCTTCCAAAATCTGCCTCCTAGTGAGCTGAGTCTTGTTTTTCGTCTTCTGCAACCTTTTGCTCCGGCCATCCACGGTTGATATAGATAAGACCCACTGAGTCTGAGGCCGAGCTGCAACGTGAAGCAGTGAGAAGTTGCTGGAAAGGCTAGCCTGCAAGAATGATAATTCATGGAGTGTTTTTAGCATATATCAGAAAAGATCACAAGCCATTTATTTAGATATTAGAAAAGATTCTTTTAGCAGCCTTAAATCCATGTAAAAAATTACCTAACAAAAAAATACAGTAAAAAACCTTACCAACTCTGGAGTAGTGATGGAAGGTGAAAGCCTTTGTCGGAGGAACTAGAGAGAGAGAGACATATCATAAGAAATAATCAGGGCCGACCCTGGGCACAAGCCGGCAACGCAACCGCTTTGGGCCCCCAAATTTTTGATAAATTTGAGGGCCCCTTTTCAACTCCAATCGTTATACCCTTATGGGTATATGTTTACAAACCTTGCCTCTATAAGCCTTCTACCTCACTAGCTCTCAATTTCTCTTATTCTACAATTGAAGTTCTCTCAATTTATGTGTGCATGAATAAATGAAGCCTACCCCATTTTATAGCCACCCCCTCCCTAATGGACGCATAGGATGTTCTTGATCCAACGGTATCCAAGGAGTCTCTTGAACATTCTTGAGCACTCTTGGGACTCTAACATTCTCCACAAGCTTCCACTAGGTTCTAGAGACTTCCATTCACTCCTACACTATAACAGCCTTCCACAATCCTCTAAAGCCTTCCAGAACCTTCCACGATCTTGCAGACCTGTCTCCAATCTTCTATACTCCTTTGGACTCTTTCGGATCCTTTTAGAAACTCTCTAGAACTTTCAAAACTTCTCGAGACGTATCCAGACCACTTTTTACTACTGTAGACTCCGTACCCCTACAGAATGCCCAAGCCTCCACCAACATCTTTACACTGAGCAAACCCATGACCTGTTGATTAGACGTGGAAAGTACATATTCATAGCATGTTATATGGTATTTTATGCATACTTTTATCCCCAAGTCCCTAGAGTTACACGCATTTCAATAACATAGCGCTTTCATGGTGATTAATGTTACAATATGTGTATTTATATTGTTTTATAAGCTATTGGGTGCGTTTAGATGAAGTGAATCTTGAAGTTTGACAATGAATGTCTCACTTTTTGTCACACAACCCTTATATATTTCATTTACATCATTTACACAAGGTTTGTGAGTGTTTTGTAGGTCAAAGAAAGCATTCGTTACTTAAAAGGTGATTCGGGTGGAAGAGAATGACAGCAGCAGCTGAGAAAAGGGCATTTTTGACATTGAAGACTTTGAAATTGTGAATTTTCTCCAGAAATAAAAGTTGTAGTTCATCGAGTTATGGTCGCGTGGCCACAAACCGTGCATTAATTCGAGGTTTGAGAAAAGAGTTATCGCAATTCTCCCATCAGTGCGCAGAGCTGTCAACTGCAGAAGACTGGGACCGGTTCCAAAACATATGCGGGACCGGTCCTGGCCATGACTGGTCCTGATAGTGTAGTGGGACCGGTCCCACTCAGTAGATTTGCCCCCAACAACTTCTTTTTAGGTCTAGGACTCCTATATTGATATACATATATATATATGACTTGTAAACGTATTATACTCAACTTTTATCATATTTTTACATATGGTAGATGTTAGAGAGACTATTAGAGCTCTCTAAAAATCCCAGGTTAGGATTTCTAAGGCCATGTTTGGATGCTATTTCAAAATTTCAAGTCAATAAAGTAGTTTTTCTTCGTTCCAAGTTCTATTGCTCTCTATTATTTATACTTTTAGTCTATTGATCACTGTTTAATCATGGTTTTCATTATGTTTATGCTATCTTTGGTTGCTAGATTCAATTTTACTATGTTAGGCTAAATCCCTAGTTAGGGAAGAGCAATGGAACGGTAAAATAACTTGATTTCCATACGTGTTTTCAACGGACAGCCCTAAATCCAAGGATCAATGAATGTTTAAGTAGAGCTTCATAGGATTTCATGTTTTCTAATGTGAACAATGTTAACAATCATGACGTTTATGACTTTCAACTTGGATTTTCAACAGTTTGTGAACTTGCTTCATGGTTTTAGTTTAGTTAAATTATTTTCAAGCACTGTAGATTAGTTTTCACCATGAATCATGCTCATAAGCAATCTGCCCGTATTTCATTAAAAAGGGGATTAATTGAAATAGTTCTATATCTTTGTGCCGGCTAAAAGGCATTTTATTATTTTAATGAAACTTACACGTTAGAGGCAAGATCTTGGATGATTGGGAGTGTAATATCTTTTCGTAAGCATGGGAGTTAAGAAGTTTAACGTGGATTTGTGTTTTTCTAACGTTTTTCTCATATTTAGAAGTCTCTTAATTAAATTCGCTGCTTTAATTAATTCTTAGTTAGTCGTTAATTCACTTAGTTAAATCACTCTAGGACTTAAATTATAGTTATAATTAATTAGTAATTTCACTTAGTTAGTAAATTTCATTAGTTTAATATTATTTCCAGCAATTTAATATTCACAAAAGCTTCTTTTAGTTAATAGTTTCATTTTCATAAACAGAGTAGTTAAAATTATTTTCCAAAGAAATAATCTTTTCTTTATTTTAAATATTAATAAACTAGGTATAATTAATCAATTTTAATCATCTCTCTCCCTTGGGTTCGACCTAGGCTTATTAGAAAATATATTACTTGAACGATCACCTATACTTGGGTGTAGCATTTAGAAAATATATTACTTGAACGATCACCTATACTTGGGTGTAGCAATTTTATTCGTACCAAGTTTTTGGCGCGATTGCCGAGGAGAGGCATCTTGCTTAATTTTATCTAGTTTGTTAATTTATATTTATTTTATACTTTAAATTGTTTTGCATATTATCACACATTTACTTCGTAGTGTTTCATGTCATATAATTCCAACGAAGGCTTATTTCAACAAATACAAATTTTTAACGATTCCTCTGATTCTTCTGTTAATTCAATAGTTACACCTCAACATTCTGACCAAATGGCTGGCTTTCTACCACCTAACCTTAATTGCCTTAACGGGAGCAATGAAAATAATGGGGAGAATAACCTAGGTTTAAATGATGATACTGAAAGTCAATATAACTTCAACCCTAGAGAAAGGATAGATGACAATACATGTCCATTACGGGAATTATTAGCCCTTGATAGGAACACGATCCCTTCGTGCATAACTATTCCACCACATCAAGGGACGTTTTATTTTAGAAATGGTATGATACAACTCTTACCTACTTTCCATGGGATGGAGAATGAGAGGGCATATGTGCATTTAAAAGATTTCGAATCTATTGTGAAACATTTGCAGACCAAACGTGTCCGCAAGAAATTGTTAGATTGAAACTATTCCCTTTTTCATTGAAAGATAAAGTAAAAGCTTGGCTACTAACTCTTACACTTGGCTCAATTCATACATGGGCTGCAATGCATGAGGAATTCTTGAAAAAATTCTTTCCAAAGCATTTAACAGATGACCTCATGCGGCAAATCAAGCTTTTCAATCAAAATGATAATGAAACCTTTGCTAAAGTTTAGGAACGGTTTAAAGATCTACTCTTATCTTGCCCACACCATGGTTTTGAAAAATGGCATCTCATGAGTTTTTTCTTCGAGGGGTTAGCCCCAGAATCTAAAAAGTTAGTGCAAACAATGTGTCAAGGCTCATTCATGCATAAAAGCGCGAATGAAGCTGAAACGTATTTTGGTTGGCTTGCTGAGAATTCACCTCAATGGGAACCACGAGAAGTAATGCGCGCACCTTCTAATGAATCTGATAGGGCTAAACAAAAAGGTATACTCCTACTTAGGGCAAAAGATGAACTATCTACTAAATATGAACAACTTGCTAAGCAAGTAGAGGCTAGCAAAAGGAATAACAGAACAACCTAGAGTAATGTATCAAGAAGAAATGTGTAGTAGCCGCAATATGATAGGACATCAGGCACAAACTTGCCCTAATATACCCATTTTTCATGAAACACTGCCTGTGGATATAAATGCGATGAATAATTATAATGGTCCTACGAATGTGTATGGTGGGTATAATTGGAAGAATCAACAAAATGTAAATAATTGGAAAAATAAGGTGAATCAAGTACCTAATAATAGTTTTAATCCACCACCTCAACAAAATCAATTCTTCCAACAGAATCAAAATTAATGTCAACCACCTCCTCAACAATATAATCAGCAATATAATCAACAATATCAACCCCTACAACAACAGAACTATCAAGGAAATAATTAAAATAGTTCGAATGTTTATGTGTCCCCTCACAAGAATGTACAAGATGACCCTAGAGATGCAATGATGCATCAAATGGTTCAAGCTATGGGAAAATTGCAATCAACTATGGAAATGATAGGTAAGCAATTTGAAAGTAGTCAAAAAGGAATTTTCTCAGCTCAACCACAAGCTAATCCTAGAGGTCAATCACAAAATGGCACCCAAAATTCTGGTTTGGGGAATCAAGAACATGTTAAATCAATAACAACCTTAAGAAGTGGTAAAATTGTAGGGCAAGATATCTCTCCTCCTGTAATTGAGGAAGAAAAAGATATTGAAGATAATAATGTGGAAGAGGTAGTTGAGAGTGACAACACTAAAGAAGATGAACAAACCCACCCTAAGAGTAATGAGAGGCAAGATGGCGAGAGAGAAGAAGAGGAAACATCTACATACGTTCCTCCAGCCCCTTACCCACAAAGATTAAAGAAACGACATGATGCTAAGAACCAAGAATTCTTAGAACATTTTAAACAATTACAAATTAACTTGCCCCTCTTGAAAGCTTATTTGGCTGATCAGGTAGGTTCGATTATTAAGAATAATTTACCACCTAAATATCAAGATCCAGGCACGCCAACAATTTCATACATTATAGGAAACCAAAAAATAGATCATGCATTACTTGATTTAGGAGATAGTGTCAATTTGCGTCCATATTCGGTCTATAAACAGTTAGGACTAGGGGATCTCAAACCAACTCGTGTCATACTACAATTAGTTGCTAGGTCTATTAAAATACCTAGAGGTATTTTAGCAGATGTCCTTGTTCGAGTGGATAAATTTATTTTTTCTGTAGACTTTGTGGTGTTAGACACAGAACCAGTCCCTAATCCAATTTCACAAATTCCTGTTATTTTTTGTAGACCCTTTTTGGCAACAATAGACGCAACTATTCATAGTAGGAGTGGTATAATGACTTTGGTTTTCGAAGACATGACCCTGAATGTCAAAATTTTCTCAAACCCTCAACACCAAGAAGAAGAGGATGATGTAGAGGCAATACAATGCATTGAGTCCATTACCCAAGTTTATCTTGATTCGACCAGACTTGATGAACCTGTAGAGCAAGTAAATGATCACACGATAATGGAAGTATTAGAGGAGAGGCAGAAAGAAGAGATATTACCAAAAACACGAGGATGAAGAATCTATCATCCTTGACTTTTTAGAAAACATAGAACTTGATGAACAAGAAAATTGTGAGGATAGTAATGTGATTTTGAGCAACGAACATTCTATTGAGGACATAGACCAATGCAGTCCAGGTCACAATGGAGCAACCTTATCGTTGCGACCATTTGGTTATTGCCTAAAATTTACCAAATGTATGAGTGTGACTGTGAATTACCAACTCCAATTTCGGCGAGGAGGAACCCCATTAGGAGCTTGGTCCACACCCATGTTGGGTAACAGTAACACCCATTTGGTTTCCTTTTTGAATTGCATGTTATCTTCATACCCAACCCTATATCTCGAGTCAATGTGCATGGGTGATAGTTTCAGGCATAATTTCATACGCGCACACAGAGAAAGGGAGGTCAGCCATATACGAATGGGATAGTGAGAGTAGATCCGAGTATTATACATTGCCAACGATATTGGTTAAACTAGGTTGGAAGGATGACAGTTGCAGTGACTGAGGGGAGATGTTAGGGTTTGGTTGGTCGAAACATGTTATTCAACATGGAAAGGTTGAGTGTACCATAGAGAGAGAGTGGCAGAGCTCAAGCACGCCCATACACACTCCCAACGCCGGCTCTTCAAAGAACCGTCTAATCCAAACTGATATGAATTTGCATGTGTAATAATAATGACCAAGGCCATGCGTGCTCTTAGGTTTGTGTATATAGTGTGGACCGTTGAGAGAGGGAGAGTAAGCACCGAGAGTTGAGAGAGAATTACCGAGAGTTGAGAGATAGAACCACTCACACACACCTCTCTGTCTGACCCTCACACAGCACACACACACACCCACCGGAGAAGAGTGAAGAAGGAGAAGAGACGCAGAGAGAGAAGGACTCACCGGAGACGGGAGAGAGAAAGAGAGAACCCCGAGACTAATTTTGGTAAACCCTCACCTCTCTATTCCATTTTCAGTATTTATTGAAACCTTTCACACACACACAGACCCCTATACAAAACCAAACAGAGCCTAGGCTCTCGGTCAACACCAAAACCACCATTAAAGCCCCCACCGGAGCTTGAAATTTCAAACCCAACTATACCCATTAAAAATTATACCAAACGAACCCATTAGGTCCCAGGAAGACCCCCTAAGAACGGTTTTTAAATTGAGACATGTTTAGCTAGACATGCAAGCCATTATCGTTCCGAAACCGAAAAAGAATAATCCGTTAGTGGGAACCCGAAACGAGTAAACCCATGTCCCAGCTTCTAGTATGTGATAGAGGGTCCCAAACCGAACCCATTGGCGTTGGTTTCATCAATTTTTATGGAAAGGTGAGTGAGATATGAGAGAGAGAAGTTTTCCGGCGGTCTCGGGCTCGCCGGCGGTGACGGCAGAAATTTTGGGGAAGAAGAAACCCGTGGGTTGCGGGTTATATCGTTTACCCAATGGGTCGGGTCGGGTTCGTAAATGGGTGGGTTAGTTTGTTTGTATAAACGGTTGTGGGTTCGGGTTATAATAATTACTAACGGGTCGGGTAGGATCTTTTAGATTGGGTTAGGAGTAGAGTGTATATGGGTGACCCGTTGGGTCGGGTTGGATCTGGGCTGACCCACGGGTCTCTGTCCTTATCATAATTAGTGTTATTATATTATTTATTTAACCTGTTAATCTAGACTAAGGGTTTAATAATCTGTTTTAATAATAATTAGTATTTAGTTTATTCTGCTAATTATTATTAGTTATAATTAATTCGTAAATCACTGATTAAGTTATTATATGTTAATATTTATTCAGTTAATCCGGATTAATAAAACAAAATACTATTTTAATAATAATTAGCAGTTTTAATTATTCTGCTAACTAAGATTAGTATATAAATGTATTACTTATGACATATTATGTATTAATAAATAATTATAAATAGTTATAAATAGAATATAAATGGTTAAACCATTTTAAGAATAGTTTTAAATACCCAAGATTATATTTTAAATAATCTGAAATATTATTTTTGATAATATTCTTATATTACAAAATTATGAATTATTATTACTATATGATATACTTATTATTTATTGGTTTAAATAAATAATAAGTGATAGTTTTAAATTAAAATAATTAGGTAATAAATGCCTAATGACTACCTTTAAATATAGGAAAATTATATTTAATTTTCCTAAGGTCTAATACTTTTGTTTTATAAATTACTATTTATAAAACCCAAACTTTAGTGTTCCTAAATAATTATTAATTATTTATAAAGACCCCGTTTGGTTGTATTTTAATTATTTAAAATACCAAATGGACTACGAAAATTACGAGAAAAATACTACTGGCCTAATTTAAGGTCTAGTATTTAATAAAAATATTTGCAAGGGTCAAATGCCTCCCTAAACTATATTTTATAATTATGGGACCCCGCAGTCTATTATTAGACGTTTTAAACTTCAGAAATTCATAATAAATAAACCGTAGCTCAGAAAAATACGCGTTTAGTTCCTAGAGTCTTAGAATAATGTATAGAACATCCCCTTAAAGTTTGGTGACCTTTCGACACTGTAAAAAATACAGCTTATCTTTAGGGCCCAAACTGGTATAGAAAACTCAGCCTTTTATGCGACGGACTCCGATTTGAGTCTAGTCAATGTCGTTGGACTCAGAATGATGCCTAGATCATCATGTTGAGGTTTAGGAACCCACCCGACACAATTACCATTATTCCCCTGATTTTAGTAAGCTTATTAATCAATGTTCCATGTAATCTTAATGCTTTGTAGGAATCGCTACGCTTACTGTTACACACCCGCATCGAGGTGACTCGTCCTAACTTACTTGGTATACTATAGAATTATTCTTTGATCATATATGTATGTCCAGTGCGTCCTGTGTGGACGATACTGATAAATATTAGTATTGTAAATATTGAGATTATTTCTCATATAGTGAATGCATGTTAATTAACTATACTCCATGTTTAATTAATGTTCGCTGATATTCTTGTTATCATGATTTCCGTTTCTATAGTCGCATGAACATTCATATGAACATGGTCGAGTCTTGATGTCAACATTGACGTCTGCATGGTTAGTCACGGGGACTAACCCAGTCATATCAATATATACATTGAATGGACCGCGGTGGTCCGAGTAGTACAGTCAAGTAAATGGGAACAATAATGAAACTGCTATAGGGCCCTGCTAGGCGACGATAGCCAGAGTTTCCATTGAAATCATTGAAGTTATGCATGAACTGATGATTGATACGCTATAGGGCCCTGTTAGGCGACGATATCAATGTATCCATCAGAATACAATAGTTACCTTTCAAATTCTATAGGGCCCTGCTAGGCGATGATAGCGCTGTAACTATTCTATTCTCTCGGCAAGGTCACGAGGACCTAAGAGTCCAATGATTATACTATTTTAAAACCAAAAATTTGCTATAGGGCCCTGCTAGGCGACGACAGCAACGTAATCATACTACTCTGAGCTAACTGCGTTACACTGGTAATGTAACAAGTCACATGAGTCAGTTGTGGTGTCCATAGTCGAGTTAAAGTCGAATATATCAATAATGCATTGTGTCGTCATTTTACCATGTCATATGCTTATTTAATGTTGGTTCAAGATATTGTTATACTTGTATATCCTTAAATGTATTAGGAGTGATCGGTTAAGACGATTTCACTTAGCTTCAAAAGCTAACGACTCCTTCCCTGCCCTGGACATTTCACGTCTAGGTTATAATGAGGAGAACTATCAAGGTAACAATGAAGATGCATATCACTATCCTCAGGATGGGAACTATCAGGAAGGTGATCCTGAGGCAGACTATCAGGAAAGAGTTCGATAACGAAGGTTACAGGTTTTCCAGTTAGAAGGAGGACCCTGGCCTACTTCCGCATTAAGACTTCTCTTATGTTTTAACTATCTTTTGGTTGATGTAATAATTTAAGTGGCGTAAATCACCCAAACTTATCTTTTGTGGTTTCCATTTGGAACTTCTGTAATAGTCTAAGTAGCAAACACTCTATAACACCCACATTTGTGTTATTGCATTTGTATCATATTGTCATGCATGATAATGTGATGTGGCGTGTCCTATGACACATGGTTGAGTGAGTTTTGACTCACGAGTTGATTTGGGTGTCTGTATTAGAGAACCCTCTGAGACTGTGGTGATTTAGAATTTGTTATTTGTGAAGTCTCTCCGAGTATGAGACGGTCACTATGGAACATTTTAAATGTTTATCTGAAAATAAATGTTTACCTGTGTATTTCAATATCTGTATTATTTTCTATTTTAGAATTTATTTCTGTTGTTAGATTTAGTATCCTGGTGAGGACGAATGAACACGCTATTAATTTGGTAGGCTAATTAGCAACTTCGGAAACGTCATATAGAAATTCGCATTTTAGCATCCAAACGAAACTTAGTCGAAAACTTTTATAATTTTGAAGTTTCACTCGTAAAGCTGTGAATAAGCTGTATAGAAAGTTCAGAGACTGATTAGGAGTTTGGAAAACTCGTGGGGAGGTAAACGTAATTCCCCGAGAATGTTGCCTATATATAGATAGAGATGAACTTAGATATTTTTCATAAGTTAACCTAAAAGTTCAAGAGGAGGCCAAAAAGGGGGCTAGAGGGAGATTTGATTGCTTAGAGCTTTGCGACGCCAAACGACGACCTTCTGTCAGTTTGTTTTTTCCCAGATTTCATATTCGAGCTCCTCGAGGTAAGAGCTTCATTTTGATACCTGTTAGGGCCTGTTTGGCTAAGTTTTCCGAAAAGTTATTTTCTAGAATTTTTCATAAAAGTTGATAAATGGAATTCTGATCCATAGGAATTGTACTAGACGGACTTCTGCACGTTCTTTGTGCACGGGTTTTCTTCAGATTGGATTATAGGAGCGTTATTTGGAGGTGAGTGATTCAACTATGTTTTGGAATGATTTCTTGGCATGTATTCATGTTATGTTTGAATAACATGTATTAATCCTTAGAGATATATTGTGTAGTTCATATTGGGCATTTATATTGATAAGTAGGCTCAATAGCACGGTGATATGTTTTGATTATCGCGAGCATGGTGATATGTATTTGAGCATGTTAAGTTGCTTATGTGGGTCAGAAGGAGCACGTGGTCACCGTGCCATTTTGTGGAGCCGTTATAGGCATTAAGGTCGCACGATTGAAGAAAAGAATCGTGGGTCTTACCCTTTCGCGTGGCCTTATTGGCGAGGAGTCGCGGATTGGGAATATGGACGGGCACGTGAGTCTCCGGCGACTAGTATGAAATGTAGAGATGTGAATGCGGACATGTTTATCATTCATGTACATATGTTGATTTATTCACTAAGCTTTAGCTTAAACAAATCGAAATATGTGTGGTTATTCAAATAACCATTTCAGGTGTAAATGCTGGCGAGGAATCAGAGAAGTGAGTACGTGGGTTGGGAGTTCGCTTGGAAGGCAAATTGAATGTTAATCTTGTAGTTTTGGGATCCTAGAAATGTTGTAATAAGAATTTCTATTGTCTTAACTTACGATTGACTTCGTATGATAGGATGAATCTTGAACATTGTATTAGACTATAACAAGTAATTATGTTTGGTAATGCTTTAATACAGCTAGAATTACTTTAGACTGAGTTTGGTTGGAGTTTGGTTTGAGTGGTTGATCATTGGATGGAAGTTAAAAAGCTTTAAAACTTGTTTTCTGCAGTTTGGGCTGCTGCCAGGGGAGCAGTCGACTGAGCAGTCGACTGAACCCCTGAGCCTGTTAGATACTGCTTCTTATTTTAGCAAAAGCAGTCGAATGTACCCCTCAGCAGTCGACTGGACCCCGCAGCAGTCGACTGGACCTCCAGTTTCAGTTGACTGGAATTTGCTGTTAAATCCCTGCCCTCCTCCGTCGACTGAGCAGTCGACTTAGCAGTCGACTGAGCAGTCGACTGAACCTCTGGTTTTAAAATGTGTTTTATTTTCCGCTGCGTGTGTTCTTCAAACCTAATTTTGGGAACGTTAATGAATTGGTTTAGCCTCGGTGGCGTGCCACGGGCTCCGGTTCCGCTATTGTGGGACCGGACTGTGACACACTCTAAGTTCCCCCATGAATACCATTAGACGCTTTTGCAAATTTCTTACTCTGAAATATATCTTTTGTTAGTATGCTGCACGGACAGGTCAGTTTTATGTAACTCGTCATTTGCTACGGGTCCAGAAAGGAAATTTTAAATTTTCCCTATTTTTGGCTACTCCGGGGCGTGACATAGGCGGCTAGGCGTAATTTTCATTATATATTAAAAAAAAGAGTTAATTAATTAATTTTTTTTTCAAATCTTGTTTATATCAGTGTATGTGTGTATATCACTGGCTGTGTGTGTATAATGTGTGTTAATTTTTTTTTTCATTTCAAAACTTGTTTATATCAGTGTATGTGTGTTTATCGGTGGCTGTGTGTGTATAATGTGTGTGAATTTTTTTTTTTCAGAAGAGTTGGAAGCTTAGTTTGTTGGTAAGCACCTATTTAAATTACATTGTTGATAATGTGACTTTTTTTTAATATTAGAATTGTCTCTATATTTTTAATTTTGCTTAAAATTATTTTTCCGCATAGGTCGCACTATGCCCCCCTCCACCGCCCGACTAGCGCCTAGCGAGTTTTAGAGCATTGTTTAATGTAGGTATCAGTAGTTTGCGTGACTATCATTTTGAAATTTTTTTTTAAATGTGATAGCTCTTCTGATATTAGTTGAATTCTTTTTGGCTACCACTATTGCCATAGAAATAGTGGCTATGGCCAAAGCAAATTGGCTATTGTGGACACCGGAAGTGGACCACTTTGTTTGAGATTGTTTTGAAAAGGAAAAGAAAAGGTCTGTTGAAAAAAGATACAGAGTCGCCACTTGGTCTTTAAGGAACCAAGAAACCTAATTTTGACTCACCCAAGCGGATAAGGGCACCGGCCCTTCATAACCAAAGAACTTGGTTCGGGGTTTTGGTACGAGAGAGGAAGGAGCCTTTGTCGCGACTAAAACACCCTCAACTCGCCCCGTCTTTCGACGGGCCTCAATTAGCATCCAAATAATCATCTTATACTATGTTTGGTTCGACAATTAATACTATTGTAGTATATTACATCACATAAGAAAACTTGAAATTGGAAGATCAAAAGATGAGATATCATTCATAAGATCTAAGCCAAATATCATGCAATGTAAAGTGAAGGACCACACAAATAAACCTAGGAAAGATCGTCTAATCATGTATCAAATAATCAAGACTTCCTAATCTAAAGGGGGACATGAATTGTTATTGAAACAAATAAGCAAAGAAATCAAAATATGCTTAGCAAGGCTAGAATGATGCATGTTATTCTTTGATAAAAGAAGATCTCTCAATCCCCGGGACGGATGAGAAAGGATGAATAGATCAAGGGGAAGCATGAACGAGTGATCGAGTTCATTCCTTATAATCTCCTTAGATTAAGAGTTACAAAAACCCCAAATCTTGCATGAATGCAATGTATGTATCTAAAAATGTGCAAAGGTTGTAGTGTGTTTTGTGTACATGGATTTCTAGAATGGCTTAGAAGTCTAAAATGGGCAAGAATGAATGAATGAAATCAACATGGGATATATACAAATGTAGTATGAACCACTTCCTAAGATATGAACTAATTTGGAATGCATATAAGCCTCAAATCAAAGAATGAAAGTTAAAGTGTACTTGCTGTGAATAGTGGACAGAACAGTAGCATGATCTTTTGGAATTTGAAAAGAGGGGTTAGGAATGTTTTCAATGCATGATTTTTTATGGAGATGTTCCTTATTGTGTCTAGAACACAACCCAAAAGGCCAATCTTGAATAGCTATCACAGATTGAGAGAAATTACACAAACAATAGAGGTCACTCAGAAACAGAGTTCGTACTGTCGTCTGAAATGTTAGAAAATCTTAGAAAATGAAAAAGAATGATCTAGAGGCCCATTTTATACAGAAAGTTTCCTAAGACATTGAATTTTAAGGGAAAAATAATTCAGTACCACCCCGTTTGGAAAAGTTTTCTGGAAAAGAGGTCGTAAGTTGACCTAGCTGCTGTGACAGCAAAAACAGAATGTTTGGAAGGAATGTTGGGACCCAAATGGACCATTTCCAAGTACTTCCAAGTCAAACCAAAAATCATGGGTGTTCTCCAATGAGTTAGGAAGACTTTCCAAGTGGCCTTGTATCCATATGTTGAGTATTGAGTTCTAGGAAAATCTTTGAACTCAACTCACTCACTGTTTTGACTCATTGTTTTGAAGATTTTGGAGAAAACAAAGTTTTGTTTCTTGAAACCAAATGAGAGGGATTGAGAGGGGTTTTGAAATAGATGTTTTGAAAACATGTTTTCAACACTCAATAAGGATCATAGCCACTTAGAATACCTACATAAAACTCATCATTTAAGAACCTCCAAGATTGTTGGAGAGATTTATTTTATTTTTGGGCATAACTTCAATACATTCCAAGAATACCTTGGAAGTATTGAGGTTATGATCATCATCTATCAAACGTGTTTTTGAGGTCAAGAGCTACTATCCATAAGGATTCACTCACCCCAAACTTCATGTCATCACTTAGATGATGATGAACTAGTAAGTAAATAAAGAAAAGAAAAAGAAATGAGATAAGGAGAGATGAACATATATATAATCAAAGCAAGTAAATAGCAATCAATAGATGATAATCAATGTGATTTTGGACTTGTAGCTTGGTGTTTCACTCATAGATTTTGACATTTGGACATGGAAGTAGCTTCCTATCTCATGAATGCTCAAGAATGAGGGTTGGAGTGGACTTTGAATGTGAAGTATATAGAAGGATGATGGAAGAAAACAAGAATAAAACTCACTTTCTTATGGAAAATCAATGGGAGAAGCTCCCTTTCTCTCTTCTAAACCTATCTCTATCTCTCTTCTTCTCTACAACTTTTTAAGCTTTGCACTTGACCCCCCCAAAATGAAGAGCAATGGGGGGTTTAAATAGGCCAATTTGGGGTGGTTTTGGGGTTTTAGAAGTACTCCCATTGGTCCCAAACAACTGTGAACATAAAACTATGTCGTTTTGGCTTTCAATTAATCAAATTGGACCCCCAAAAAAATTACAAAAATGGACTCTGCGAGGGATGAGTGCCGCGGCGGCAGTGGGCCAGTGCCGCGGCGGCAGTGCTCCTCTGAAGCCCAGAAAATTACGTTTAGGCCCCCAGAGGTTCCGGTATTCGCGAAAAGGCCCTATTTCGTCCGAAATTCACAGAAAATGCATACGAACTCCAAATTGAGGTTGTGATATACCGTTGGAAAGGTAATGGAGTCTACTTTACATAAAAAATAGTTCGGGGATAGGTCACTTTGAAAAGTTTTACGGTATTCGCGATAAAAGCCGATTTGATCGCTTTTTTCGCCTTTGGAAATTCATAATAAACTCGTTTTAAATCCGAAAATTATGTGCGATATACCGTCGGAAAGCTGTTGACCTCTAGTATCCATGAAAAAAATTTGAAAATTGTCACGGTGCCCCGGTTCTAAAGTCAAATTCCGGTCAAACTGGTCAAACCTGAGATTCCCGGGAAGTTCTGGAAACCTCTGGGAGTTCCCGGGAGCTGATGTTTTCGCTCGATTCTCTTTTAAAACTCATTTTAATACTTTTCTAATGATTCTGGTGAATTCGGAAGATTTCGGTCAAACTTAGTCAAATTTGGTCAAACTTGGTCAAACCTTGGTCAAACCTAGTCAAACCTTGGTCAAACCAGTCAACGGGGACTTTCGGGGAACTTCCGGGGGTCTCTGGGAGCTGACGATTTCATCCAGTTTTACTTAAAAACTCATTTTATCATTTTTCTTACGACATAGCATGTTTTCAGAACTTCGGGACCAAATCTGGGAGTCTTCGGGCTTTCAGGGGCATTTTGGTCAATCTGAGCATTCTGAGAGATAGAGCTGACTTCCAGGAGTCCTTTTGAGTCTTTTACGATCATTGTGAACCACCAAGCTATGGGTCTCCTAAATCTGATAGCCGACAAAATGGGGTGTCTACAGCTATGTGTATTTGTTTGCTATATTTTCGGTTCGGGCGTGCCAGAGCCTTGTGAGGTAGACCCAAACTTATAAACACAAAATTTTCTAAAAGCACTTGTGTGAGTGATAAACAAGGTTTCATGAATCTAACTTCTAATAGGTGATTGTGAAAGGTGAGTAGGAAAGTACCCTCACCTAAAGGTCCCTAGACAGTACTGAAGTGCACAAGTCTAGCAAGTGATGAAAGACAAGCAAAAGAATTTAAATAAAAAGAGGACTTTTATTTAATTGTAGAAAAAGAAAATTAAAAGAAGTAATGTAAAAGCTAAGAAAATAAAAAGACTACTTTTTATTTGCCTAAGAAAAACTAAGAATGCGTTGTGGATTGCTGTTTGGATGTTTTTTGGATGCGGTGTATCGAGAGAGACACGGAGTGAGTTGACTGCTTGCCAGCCTGCTGATTTATAGGTGAAGTTGATATGAGATAAGGTAGGAAATCTCGATGCATACTAATCTGGTAAAAAATACCAGTTTATTTCCATAATCTGCTCTTGACTTCATATCTTTTCAAATATATATATATATATATTTTGAATCTGGTTCCCATGTTGACTTGGTTCGGCTTGCTTTGCTTCCAAGTAAAAGATGTACTTCCCTTATTGTGATAATATCCTTCCATAAGAGATAATATTAAAAATATTATCTTTCCCAATCTGATAATATTATCCCTTATCACAATATAAAATTTATCACTTTAGAGAATTTGTAGGGACTGATGTTCTTTCCAAAGTAACCAAATCTGTATCACACATCTCCTCATCGGGTTGCATGACTATGTTAACAAAATATGAAGTCCGCAGAATTCCAGAGTGGTGCCAAATGAGGTGGGGCCGAACATTATTAAAATAACCAAAATATTTGCTAAACTAATCGGGCATGTTGTAATTCTTGTGAAGTAGATGACAGTAATGACCATGTGGCCCACCATGTTACTTTATGACCAAGCCAAAGCCTCAGCAGAGATGAATTGTATTAGGCCACACGTGTCTTGAATAGCTTGACTTGACATTAATCAAAACCAAACTCAGGTGTCTTGGGCTCACTTCCATGGATAGATGACCAAAATATTTACTTGATGCTTAGTCCGATTATGAGAAGTGCCAAACAGAGCCTATACTGAAATACAATGATATGCTGGCAGCCTGGCGTGATGATACATGGGCCCACCCTTGTTGACTATTTTAATAGTGCCTGAATGAAGGGTGGCTGAATTAGACCGGTCTTAAGAGGCAGTCCGATTAACACATGTATGTCAGCCCGACTAGTAAAATAGTTCAAAACTCATTCGGCTCTATCAACTTTGAGCCAATCACTTGGCCTCTAATTTTTTGCAATTTGTCTCTTAGTCCGATTATAAATTTCAATCGGCCTTAAGCACATTATAACAATCGGCCTTAAGCACATTATAATTTAAAAAATATATATTTTTAGGTGCAAACAATTGCCCCCTTAATTGTTTAAAATGAAAATTAGTGAAATTTTGACTAGCCAAATTTTTCCATCAAACCGATTCACCTTTAGACTGATATCGGGCTCATCATGTAGACCGACGATATATCATAACATTAACGCCAATTTGATTAGTCATTGACTTCACTGCACATCTACAAACTTTAGTTATCAGGCCAATGATGACGTATCAGGCCAATGATGACGTGCTCCTACTTGGTGAGGAGTTTTGCACTTACCGACTCCATGCCCGATTAACTCATTGCAGCAATTTTTAAAAGCCACGTGCTTATGGCATGAGCTTGGTCTGGTAAAACAAACTTTGGGCCCCACTAATTGCCACTGTGACCTCATGCAATACCATAGTGTAGACACTACTATTGAATGATGGGCCACCTTTAATTATGGAGATTCCAATAGATCTGATGAAGATGAACTCTGCACCATGGGCCCGTCATTCGTGACTTTTATGATTTGATCCTACAGCACCCAAACACACTGGAACTTGTAAGCGTCACAGATTGATTTTTTTTCCTTCTTCTTGCTCTCGGTCTAGTAACAGCCTGAATAGCCTATTGACTGAATTAATTCAGTCCGGTCTTCAGTCCCTTTGATAATACCATTGCTGCAAAAATAGCCACCAAATAATAGTCAGTTTTTGGTGACTTCTACATAGCCAATGTGGATGTAAATCAACCCAAGCCAAATAATTAATTGGCTTAAAATAAAAATAATAATCGGTCACTATTATTAGACCGAAAAAATTAAACAACTCCTTAAGGCTAAGTTTCCTTAAGGAAATATGCTCAAAAGCTTCATGGACCGATTTTAAGTCAATCGGTCTCTGCGAAGCTTGCCCCCCGAGCACTTCATTGTCGATTTTTTCATCAACAAGGGGGTCTTTTTCATCGTCCTCCTCATCACTACGAGGCTCTATGGCCGATACGGGATCACTCGGCCTGTCACACTCTTCCTTTTTGGCCTCAACATAATTGTGAGGCTCATTTAGTGTCACACCCTAACCCATCTTGTGCGGATTAGGACACGTGTAACAATGCTACAAGAGTCCAAGTACATTAATTTGCAAAGAAATATGCGAATTACTGAGAATATCATATATTTAGCAACATTAAACAACTCTATTGTTACAAAATAGCCACCCGCTACGCGCATAGAATAATTAGTTGTGATTCCTGAGAATATGCGAATTACTGAGAATATCATATATTTAGCAACAATAAACTACATTGTGATTCCTGCATAGAATAATTAGTTGTCATGACCCATCCCGCTACGCGCACAAATAGGACACGTGGCACTCCACCAAGACTCATTTAATTCAATTAAAGTAAATAGCTGCAGAAAACATAAGTATAATTTCAGAGTTATAAAAAGTTTTGTGCATTTGGAAACACTTAAAGAAACACCACTTTTGAAAACAGCAATCCAATAGACTGATCAAAAGTCTTCTCCACTTGTAAGAGTTTGGCAATAGTTTAAAAAAAAGAAGAAAGATTAAAAGTGTAAGAGGTTAGAGAACGTTCGGGCAAGTTTAATGAGAAACTATTTATGTTAAAACAAAATGTTTCTTACTGTTATTTCTGAATACTTAATTTAGGAAATAGGTTATTATAACTCTTTTTGATATGCGTTGAAATGGAAAGAGATTTAATTATTGATGAGCTTGTGCACTCCTTAGTTTACCACATTTTGGAGCATAAAATAAATGTAATATTGTTAGTTGACACGCGATCAGTAAACTTTAATGCGTTGGAAGCTACATTATATTATTTTGGGATTATCTCCATTACCTTTTCAGAACTAGAGGTCACTCTAATCTAAGAATTTCTCAGTATATTATTTTGGAGAAATGTTTCACTAAACTATGAGAAATTTCTCAGTAAACTTTGAGGATTTCTCAGTAAGCATTGAGAATTTCTCAGTAAATATGAGAAATTTCCCATATTATATGAGAAATATTTCACTAAATTATGAGAAATTTCTCAGTGAAGATTGAGAATTTTTGAGTAAACGTTGAGAATTTCTCAGTATGTATGAGAAATTTCCCACTTGAAAAGAGTGAGAAATTCTCATTATATTATGAAAAACTGTAATTGTTAATTGAATTCTGCCAGTACTTTGCACAATTCAGTTATAATAACCTATGTGAAAAGACTGAGAAATTCTCACTAAACTATGAGAAATTTCTCAGTAAACATTGAGAAATTCTGAGTAAACATTGAGAATTTCTCGGTAAATATGAGAAATTTATCATATTCATGTGATGCTGTTTGAGGAAGTTCAACGAAAGTAAAAGAAAGCAAAAATGCTGTAAAGGTATTACTTGAGCACCCATCTAAAAACAATTTACTTACCACTAATCTACAAGTACAACTTTAAACAAGTAGCAAGCCCGAATACATCCCAGAGACCTCTCGCACAAGTGTAAAATCATATACGGAACTCAAAATCATATATACCTTTAGTAACTGTCTTCTTATATAGCTATGAGCAGCCTCAGCATATACCTTTACTTACAAGCTAGTTGAGAAACTGTCTAACTTGATCTCCTAAGCAATGCATCCAATGCATCCAATTCTTCCAAATCTGAACTCAGCTCTTTATAACTCCAATCCTTGGCTAGGGTGCCATCCGTCTTATAATCCCCACCCAACATTTCAATCTCTGTCTCTAGTTTCCACAACTGCCTCCTACAAGGCATGTTCTTGGGGTGTTTTTTGACGTGCTGACCCAAACCACACGCCTTCTTCACCAATTGGAGTAGTTTGGGAAGACTTGTGAGCTTCAGAAGCAAATCTCTATTGGACCTCAAATGGTTGTTAATAGTTTGATTAAGTTCAGTCCTTTCTTCCAAAATCTACCTCCTAGTGAGCTGAGTCTTGTTTTTCGTCTTCTGCAACCTTTTGCTCCGGCCATCCATGGCTAATATAGGTGAGGCCGAGCTGTAACGTGAAGTAGTGAGAAGTTGCTGGAAAGGCTAGCATGTAAGAATGATAGTTCAAGGAGTGTTTTTAGCAGATATAAAAAAAGAACACAAGCCATTTCTTCAGATATCATAAAAGATTCTTTTAGCAGCCTTAAATCCATGTAAAAAATTACCTAACAAAAAAATACAGTAAAAAACCTTACCAACTCTGGAGCAGTGATGGATGGTGAAAGTCTTTTGTTGGAGGACCTAGAAAAAAGAGACATATGATAAGAAATAATGAGATGGGAGTGGGTTAGGTTTTGTGAGAGAACTAAACATATCCTTCCCTCAGCTTAACATATCAAGTAGCACAGAAAAACTTTCCTTATCAATTCCACATCAAAACAGAGAAACAAAAATGAAGATTCAATCCAAAGTCACAGAATTGAGAACCAAAAATTTAGACAACCCGAGAATCACAAATGAACAAATACACAAGGGAAGTAAAAATTAGACATAGCCATACACATATAAGCATAGAAAAGTAATGAATATGTGCTTACCTATTTGTACCCCCTGACACATTATGCTTAAGATGTGGGGAAGGGGAGGTTTTGACAGTTCTCAAGCGGTTTCGGAAGATAGAGAACTTCCCTCAAAATATAAATATATAAATACATAGGCAGAGAGAGAGAGAGAGAGAGAGAGAGAGAGAGAGAGAGAGAGAGAGAGAGAGAGAGAGAGATAAATGATGTGATACTTTACCTTGATGGAACATGTCAATGCTGGAGTAGCCATTACTGTACGATCCTCAGAGATAATAGCGCTATAGAGATTATAGAGATGGAAGAGACGATGTGATGTGATAGAGAGAGAAGGAGACTATGTGATGTGATATGTATTATTGTTGATATACTAATGTATAAACTTTGATGGAGAGAGAAAGAGCTAGAGAAAGAGAGAATCAGAGAGAGAAAAAAGTATGCTGCAGAGTGTAAGAAAAGCGCGAGTGACCAGAGAGTTATTTGGATGAGGCATTTTTTCTCTAGATGAAGATGGGAAATATATTTAGAACCTGAAAGAAATTTTATGTACTTCTCCAAGACAAGTATGCATAAGCATTCATAGCACGCTAAATATAGCATGAACAAATTAAAGTTCCTTAAGCCCAAGAAAGAACGAAAGCCAAAAAAATAAAGCATTCGAGAAAGATAAAGCAGGAGCAAGGAATTAATAAATCTTCGATAACACAATGAAAGATGATAATGGAATTTGTAATTTGAAGACTCCCGTTAATCTTAGTAGTGGTTCCTCATCCATAGTCTCAGCATAAGTGTGCAAGATGGTGTGAAAAAAACCTATTTTCGAGAGAGAAGAAACCACTAAAAAGCATTTCCCAAACTGTGCGTACATATATACAAACTAGTTGAATAGCACATAATTTGCACGTGAAAGGATCTCAAATTTGCACGTAATTTGCACGTGAAAGGATAGTTCTAACACGAACACAATATGACGGTGGTGTACCGGAATAGACATTCCATGTAAAAAATTACCCAACAAAAAAATACAGTAAAAAACCTTACCAACTCTGGAGCAGTGATGGAAGGTGAAAGTCTTTTGTCGGAGGACCTAGAGAGAGAGACATATCATAAGAAATAATGAGATGGGAATGGGTTAGGTTTTGTGAGAGAACTAAACATATCCTTCCCTCAGCTTAACATATCAAGTAGCACAGAAAAACTTTCCTTATCAATTCCACATCAAAACAGAGAAACAAAAATGAAGATTCAATCCAAAGTCAAAAAATTGAGAACCAAAAATTCAGACAACCCGAGAATCACAAAGGAACAAATACGCAAGGGAAATAAAAATTAGACATAGCCATACACATATAAGCATAGAAAAATAATGAATATGTGCTTACCTATTTGTACCCCCTGACACGTTATGCTTTAAGATGTAGGGAAGGAGAGGTTTTGACAGTTCTCAAACGGTTTAGGAAGATAGAGAGCTTCCCTCAAAATATAAATATATATATATATATATATACATAGGCAGAGAGAGAGAGAGAGAGAGAGAGAGAGAGAGAGAGAGAGAGAGAGAGAGAGAGAGAGAGAAAGAGAGATAAATGATGTGATATTTTACCCTGATGGAACATGTCAATGCTGGAGTAGCCATTACTGTACGATCCTCAGAGATAATAGCGCTATAGAGATTATAGATATGGAAGAGGCGATGTGATGTGATAGAGAGAGAAGGAGACTATGTGATGTGATATGTATTATTGTTGATCTACTAATATATAAACTTTGATGGAGAGAGAAAGAGCTAGAGAAAGAGAGAATTAGAGAGAGAAAAAAGTATGCTGCAGAGTGTAAGAAAAGCGCGAGTGACCAGAGAGTTATTTGGATGAGGCATTTTTTCTCTAGATGAAGATGGGAAATATATTTAGAACCTGAAAGAAATTTTATGTACTTCTCCAAGACAAGTATGCATAAGCATTCATAGCACGCTAAATATAGCATGAACAAATTAAAGTTCCTTAAGCCCAAGAAAGAACGAAAGCCAAAAAAATAAAGCATTCGAGAAAGATAAAGCAGGAGCAAGGAATTAATAAATCTTCGATAACACAATGAAAGATGATAATGGAATTTGTAATTTGAAGACTCCCGTTAATCTTAGTAGTGGTTCCTCATCCATAGTCTCAGCACAAGTGTGCAAGATGGTGTGAAAAAAACCTATTTTCGAGAGAGAAGAAACCACTAAAAAGCATTTCCCAAACTGTGCGTACATATATACAAACTAGTTATATAGCACATAATTTGCACGTGAAAGGAGCTCAAATTTGCACGTACTTTGCACGTGAAAGGATAGTTCTAACACGAACACAATATGACGGTGGTGTACCGGAATAGACATTCGATCACAAACCGTGTATGGAGAAGTTTTGTGAAAACTGATAGTTCGAGGGTAAAACAAATTGGTTTACGTTTGGTGCGTTGCATGTTGATTTGGGCCATTGTTGTGCAAACTTAAACTAATCGTAGGCAAAAGTATTTTGGAAAACCTTACCAACACTGGAGCAGTGATGGAAGGTGAAAGTCTTTTGTTGGAGGACCTAGAGAGAGAGACATATGATAAGAAATAATGAGATGGGAGTGGGTTAGGTTTTGTGAGAGAACTAAACATATCCTTCCCTCAGCTTAACATATCAAGTAGCACAGAAAAACTTTCCTTATCAATTCCACATCAAAACAGAGAAACAAAAATGAAATTCAATCCAAAGTCAAAGAATTGAGAACCAAAAATTCAGACAACCCGAGAATCACAAATGAACAAATACGCAAGGGAAGTAAAAATTAGACATAGCCATACACATATAAGCATAGAAAAGTAATGAATATGTGCTTACCTGTTTGTACCCCCTGACACATTATGCTTAAGATGTGGAGAATGGGAGGTTTTGACAGTTCTCAAGCGGTTTCGAAAGATAGAGAGCTTCCCTCAAAATATAAATATATAAATACATAGGCAGAGAGAGAGAGAGAGAGAGAGAGAGAGAGAGAGAGAGAGAGAGATAAATGATGTGATATTTTACCTTGATGGAACATGTCAATGCTGGAGTGGCCATTACTGTACGATCCTCAGAGATAATAGCGCTATAGAGATTATAGAGATGGAAAAGACGATGTGATGTGATAGAGAGAGAAGGAGACTATGTGATGTGATATGTATTATTGTTGATATACTAATGTATAAACTTTGATGGAGAGAGAAAGAGCTAGAGAAAGAGAGAATTAGAGAGAGAAAAAAGTATGCTGCAGAGTGTAAGAAAAGCGCGAGTGACCAGAGAGTTATTTGGATGAGGCATTTTTTCTCTAGATGAAGATGGGAAATATTTTTAGAACCTGAAAGAAATTTTATGTACTTCTCCAAGACAAGTATGCATAAGCATTCATAGCACGCTAAATATAGCATGAACAAATTAAAGTTGCTTAAGCCCAAGAAAGAACGAAAGCCAAAAAAATAAAGCATTCGAGAAAGATAAAGCAGGAGCAAGGAATTAATAAATCTTCGATAACACAAGGAAAGATGATAATGGAATTTGTAATTTGAAGACTCCCGTTAATCTTAGTAGTGGTTCCTCATCCATAGTCTCAGCACAAGTGCGCAAGATGGTGTGAAAAAAACCTATTTTCGAGAGAGAAGAAACCACTAAAAAGCATTTCCCAAACTGTGCGTACATATATACAAACTAGTTGAATAGCGCATAATTTGCACGTGAAAGGATCTCAAATTTGCACGTAATTTGCACGTGAAAGGATAGTTCTAACACGAACACAATATGACGGTAGTGTACCGGAATAGACATTCCATGTAAAAAATTACCTAACAAAAAAATACAGTAAAAAACCTTACCAACTCTGGAGCAGTGATGGAAGGTGAAAGTCTTTTGTCGGAGGACCTAGAGAGAGAGACATATCATAAGAAATAATGAGATGGGAATGGGTTAGGTTTTGTGAGAGAACTAAACATATCCTTCCCTCAGCTTAACATATCAAGTAGCACAGAAAAACTTTCCTTATCAATTCCACATCAAAACAGAGAAACAAAAATGAAGATTCAATCCAAAGTCAAAGAATTGAGAACCAAAAATTCAGACAACCCGAGAATCACAAAGGAACAAATACGCAAGGGAAATAAAAATTAGACATAGCCATACACATATAAGCATAGAAAAATAATGAATATGTGCTTACCTATTTGTACCCCCTGACACGTTATGCTTTAAGATGTAGGGAAGGAGAGGTTTTGACAGTTCTCAAACGGTTTAGGAAGATAGAGAGCTTCCCTCAAAATATAAATAAATATATATATACATAGACACACAGAGAGAGAGAGAGAGAGAGAGAGAGAGAGAGAGAGAGAGAGAAAGAGAGATAAATGATGTGATATTTTACCTTGATGGAACATGTCAATGCTGGATTAGCCATTACTGTACGATCCTCAGAGATAATAGCGCTATAGAGATTATAGATATGGAAGAGACGATGTGATGTGATAGAGAGAGAAGGAGACTATGTGATGTGATATGTATTATTATTGATCTACTAATGTATAAACTTTGATGGAGAGAGAAAGAGCTAGAGAAAGAGAGAATTAGAGAGAGAAAAAAGTATGCTGCAGAGTGTAAGAAAAGCGCGAGTAACCAGAGAGTTATTTGGATGAGGCGTTTTTTCTCTAGATGAAGATGAGAAATATTTTTAGAACCTGAAAGAAATTTTATGTACTTCTCCAAGACAAGTATGCATAAGCATTCATAGCACGCTAAATATAGCATGAACAAATTAAAGTTGCTTAAGCCCAAGAAAGAATGAAAGCCAAAAAAATAAAGCATTCGAGAAAGATAAAGCAGGAGCAAGGAATTAATAAATCTTAGATAACACAAGGAAAGATGATAATGGAAATTGTAATTTGCAGACTCCCGTTAATCTTAGTAGTGGTTCCTCATCCATAGTCTCAGCACAAGTGTGCAAGATGGTGTGAAAAAAATCTATTTTCGAGAGAGAAGAAACCACTAAAAAGCATTTCCCAAACTGTGCGTACATATATACAAACTAGTTGAATAGCACATAATTTGCACGTGAAAGGAGCTCAAATTTGCACGTAATTTGCACGTGAAAGGATAGTTCTAACACGAACACAATATGACTATGGTGTACCGGAATAGACATTCGATCACAAACCGTGTATGGAGAAGTTTTGTGAAAACTGATAGTTCGAGGGTAAAACAAATTGGTTTGCATTTGGTGCGTTACATTTTGATTTGGGCCATTGTTGTGCAAACTTAAAGTAATCGTAGGCAAAAATATTATGGAAAACAAGAAGAAGCATATGCATCAAAAAAGAAAGTAGGGATGGGTGGTAATATTGCTTAAGGGTGATATTCAAGTGTGTGACTGACACTGCATATTATAGAGGATTGCAAGGAGTAAGATAAGGTATAATTGTTGAAAAATATGTAGAATAAGTAGTGGGATATGTTTGAATAATTAGTGGAAAATCTAATAAAGTGAGATTATATTGTATTTATTTTCCTTTCATAGCTAGCTTGTATCTTGTATAAATAGAGTCCCTCGTTGAGAGAAAACACACATTTATATTTTCTCCCTTCTTTTTTGTTTCTGACATGGTGTTAGAGCACTAAACTCCTAGTAATCTCTTCACTGCATTCTGCTTTGCTAGCGGGTGGCAACTTGCTGTCCACCAGAGCTCTGTCTAGTATATACAACCTTGCGACACTCTTGCCCCTCTTGGCCCTTATGACTATTGGCCCCCACGGCATTCTCGGCCCTAGCGGCTCTTGGCCCTCATGGCAGTATCATCCCTCGCGTCAGCAATCTACCTTCTTCTCAGATGCAATACATTCTACCTTATTCTCAAATGCAATACAGTCTACTTGTAGCAAGCTAGGAGTAGTTGATATCTACTCTGCAGTTTGAGGGGAGGGTTGAAAAACATAAACTAAATTGTGATTCCTGCATATAATAATTAGTTGTCATGACCCATCCCGCTACGCGCAGAAATAGGACACGTGGCACTCCACCAAGGCTCATTCAATTCCATTAAAGTAAATAGCTGCAGAAAACATAAGTATAATTTCAGAGTTATAAAAAGTTTTGCGCATTTGGAAACACTTAAAGAAACACCACTTTTGAAAACAGCAATCCAATAGACTGATCAAAAGTCTGCTCCACTTGTTGGGTTTTAGGGTCTCTGCATCTTGCATATCCAGTCGACCAGACTTATGATCAGTCCATTGGAGTAATATTATGTTGTGTCTTTAATTTTATGGTTTTATTAATTATTGATTGATCATTATGAGACCTTTGAGTGAAGTGCTCATATTAAATGATCAGGATGGTGGGTTGTTTAGCTTGTTATATATTAAACATCTAATATTAAATGTGGAGTAATTTGCAACTAAGATGACCAAAATCAAAAGGGTTTGGCAATAGTTTAAAAAAAAGAAAGAAAGATTAAAAGTGTAAGAGGTTAGAGAACGTTCGGGCAAGTTTAATGAGAAACTATTTATTATATTCATGTGATGCTGAGAATTTCTGAGTAAACATTGAGAAATTCTTAGTATGTATGAGAAATTTCCAACTTGAAAAGAGTGACTAATTCTCATTATATTATGAAAAACTGTAATTGTTAATTGAATTATCCTAGTACTTTGCACGATTAAGTTATAATAACCTATGTGAAAAGACTGAGAAATTCTCACTAAACTATGAGAAATTTCTCAGTAAACATTGAGAAATTCTGAGTAAACGTTGAGAATTTCTCAGTAAATATGAGAAATTTCTCATATTCATGTGATGCTGTTTGAGGAAGTGCAACAAAAGTAAAAGAAAGCAAAAATGCTGCAAAGGTACTACTTGAGCACCCATTTAAAAACAATTTACTTACCACCAATCTACCAGTACAACTTTAAACAAATAGCAAGACCGAATACATCCCAGAGACCTCTCGCACAAGAGTAAAATCACATACAGAACTTAAAATCATATATACCTTTAGTAATTGTCTTCTTATATAGCTATGAGCAGCCTCAACATATACCTTTACTTACAAGCTAAGTTGAGAAACTGTCTAACTTGATCTCCTAAGCAATGCATCCAATGCATCCAATTCTTCCAAATCTGAACTCAGCTCTTCATAACTCCAATCCTTGGCTAGGGTGCCATCCGTCTTATAATCCCTACCCAATGTTTCAATCTCTGTCTCTAGTTTCCACAACTGCCTCCTAGAATACATGTTCTTGGGGTGTTTTTTGACGTGCTGACCCAAACCACACACCTTCTTCACCAATTGGAGTAGTTTGGGAAGACTTGTGAGCTTCAGAAGCAAATCCCTATTGGACCTCAAATTGTTGTTAATAGTTTGATTAAGTTCAGTCCTTTCTTCTCCTAGTGAGCTGAGTCTTGTTTTTCGTCTTCTGCAACCTTTTGCTCCGGCCATCCACGGTTGATATAGATAAGACCCGCTGAGGCTGAGGTCGAGTTGCAACGTGAAGCAGTGAGAAGTTGCTGGAAAGGCTAGCCTGCAAGAATGATAGTTCGAGGAGTGTTTTTAGCAGATATCATAAAAGATCACAAGCCATTTATTCAGGTATCAGAAAAGATTCTTTTAGCAGCCTTAAATCCATGTAAAAAATTACCTAACAAAAAAATACAGTAAAAAACCTTACCAACTCTGGAGTAGTGATGGAAGGTGAAAGCCTTTGTCGGAGAACCTAGAGAGAGAGACATATCATAAGAAATAATCAGGGCCGGCCCTGGTCACAAGCCAGCAAAGCAACTGCTTTGGGCCCCCAAACCACACGCCTTCTTCACCAATTGGAGTAGTTTGGGAAGACGTGTGAGCTTCAGAAGCAAATCCCTATTAGACCTCAAATTGTTGTTAATAGTTTGATTAAGTTCAGTCATTTCTTCCAAAATCTGCCTCCTAGTGAGCTGAGTCTTGTTTTTCGTCTTCTGCAACCTTTTGCTCCGGCCATCCACGGTTGATATAGATAAGACCCACTGAGTCTGAGGCCGAGCTGCAACGTGAAGCAGTGAGAAGTTGCTGGAAAGGCTAGCCTGCAAGAATGATAATTCATGGAGTGTTTTTAGCATATATCAGAAAAGATCACAAGCCATTTATTTAGATATTAGAAAAGATTCTTTTAGCAGCCTTAAATCCATGTAAAAAATTACCTAACAAAAAAATACAGTAAAAAACCTTACCAACTCTGGAGTAGTGATGGAAGGTGAAAGCCTTTGTCGGAGGAACTAGAGAGAGAGAGACATATCATAAGAAATAATCAGGGCCGACCCTGGGCACAAGCCGGCAACGCAACCGCTTTGGGCCCCCAAATTTTTGATAAATTTGAGGGCCCCTTTTCAACTCCAATCGTTATACCCTTATGGGTATATGTTTACAAACCTTGCCTCTATAAGCCTTCTACCTCACTAGCTCTCAATTTCTCTTATTCTACAATTGAAGTTCTCTCAATTTATGTGTGCATGAATAAATGAAGCCTACCCCATTTTATAGCCATCCCCTCCCTAATGGACGCATAGGATGTTCTTGATCCAACGGTATCCAAGGAGTCTCTTGAACATTCTTGAGCACTCTTGGGACTCTAACATTCTCCACAAGCTTCCACTAGGTTCTAGAGACTTCCATTCACTCCTAGACTATAACAGCCTTCCACAATCCTCTAAAGCCTTCCAGAACCTTCCACGATCTTGCAGACCTATCTCCAATCTTCTATACTCCTCTGGACTCTTTCGGATCCTTTTAGAAACTCTCTAGAACTTTCAAAACTTCTCGAGACGTATCCAGACCACTTTTTACTACTGTAGACTCCGTACCCCTACAGAATGCCTAAGCCTCCACCAACATCTTTACACTGAGCAAACCCATGACCTGTTGATTAGATGTGGAAAGTACATATTCATAGCATGTTATATGGTATTTTATGCATACTTTTATCCCCAAGTCCCTAGAGTTACACGCATTTCAATAACATAGCGCTTTTATGGTGATTAATGTTACAATATGTGTATTTATATTGTTTTATAAGCTATTGGGTTCGTTTAGATGAAGTGAATCTTGAAGTTTGACAATGAATGTCTCACTTTTTGTCACACAACCCTTATATATTTCATTTACATCATTTACACAAGGTTTGTGAGTGTTTTGTAGGTCAAAGAAAGCATTCGTTACTTAAAAGGTGATTCGGGTGGAAGAGAATGACAGCAGCAGCTGAGAAAAGGGCATTTTTGACATTGAAGACTTTGAAATTGTGAATTTTCTCCAGAAATAAAAGTTGTAGTTCATCGAGTTATGGTCGCGTGGCCACAAACCGTGCATTAATTCGAGGTTTGAGAAAAGAGTTATCGCAATTCTCCCATCGGTGCGCAGAGCTGTCAACTGCAGAAGACTGGGACCGGTTCCAAAACATATGCGGGACCGGTCCTGGCCATGACTGGTCCTGATAGTGTAGTGGGACCGGTCCCACTCAGTAGATTTGCCCCCAACAACTTCTTTTTAGGTCTAGGACTCCTATATTGATATACATATATATATATATATGACTTGTAAACGTATTATACTCAACTTTTATCATATTTTTACATATGGTAGATGTTAGAGAAACTATTAGAGCTCTCTAAAAATCCTAGGTTAGGATTTCTAAGGCCATGTTTGGATGCTATTTCAAAATTTCAAGTCAATAAAGTAGTTTTTCTTCGTTCCAAGTTCTATTGCTCTCTATTATTTATACTTTTAGTCTATTGATCACTGTTTAATCATGGTTTTCATTATGTTTATGCTATCTTTGGTTGCTAGATTCAATTTTACTATGTTAGGCTAAATCCCTAGTTAGGGAAGAGCAATGGAACGGTAAAATAACTTGATTTCCATACGTGTTTTCAACGGACAGCCCTAAATCCAAGGATCAATGAATGTTTAAGTAGAGCTTCATAGGATTTCATGTTTTCTAATGTGAACAATGTTAACAATCATGACGTTTATGACTTTCAACTTGGATTTTCAACAGTTTGTGAACTTGCTTCATGGTTTTAGTTTAGTTAAATTATTTTCAAGCACTGTAGATTAGTTTTCACCATGAATCATGCTCATAAGCAATCTGCCCGTATTTCATTAAAAAGGGGATTAATTGAAATAGTTCTATATCTTTGTGCCGGCTAAAAGGCATTTTATTATTTTAATGAAACTTACACGTTAGAGGCAAGATCTTGGATGATTGGGAGTGTAATATCTTTTCGTAAGCATGGGAGTTAAGAAGTTTAACGTGGATTTGTGTTTTTCTAACGTTTTTCTCATATTTAGAAGTCTCTTAATTAAATTCGCTGCTTTAATTAATTCTTAGTTAGTCGTTAATTCACTTAGTTAAATCACTCTAGGACTTAAATTATAGTTATAATTAATTAGTAATTTCACTTAGTTAGTAAATTTCATTAGTTTAATATTATTTCCAGCAATTTAATATTCACAAAAGCTTCTTTTAGTTAATAGTTTCATTTTCATAAACAGAGTAGTTAAAATTATTTTCCAAAGAAATAATCTTTTCTTTATTTTAAATATTAATAAACTAGGTATAATTAATCAATTTTAATCATCTCTCTCCCTTGGGTTCGACCTAGGCTTATTAGAAAATATATTACTTGAACGATCACCTATACTTGGGTGTAGCATTTAGAAAATATATTACTTGAACGATCACCTATACTTGGGTGTAGCAATTTTATTCGTACCAAGTTTTTGGCGCGATTGCCGAGGAGAGGCATCTTGCTTAATTTTATCTAGTTTGTTAATTTATATTTATTTTATACTTTAAATTGTTTTGCATATTATCACACATTTACTTCGTAGTGTTTCATGTCATATAATTCCAACGAAGGCTTATTTCAACAAATACAAATTTTTAACGATTCCTCTGATTCTTCTGTTAATTCAATAGTTACACCTCAACATTCTGACCAAATGGCTGGCTTTCTACCACCTAACCTTAATTGCCTTAACGGGAGCAATGAAAATAATGGGGAGAATAACCTAGGTTTAAATGATGATACTGAAAGTCAATATAACTTCAACCCTAGAGAAAGGATAGATGACAATACATGTCCATTACGGGAATTATTAGCCCTTGATAGGAACACGATCCCTTCGTGCATAACTATTCCACCACATCAAGGGACGTTTTATTTTAGAAATGGTATGATACAACTCTTACCTACTTTCCATGGGATGGAGAATGAGAGGGCATATGTGCATTTAAAAGATTTCGAATCTATTGTGAAACATTTGCAGACCAAACGTGTCCGCAAGAAATTGTTAGATTGAAACTATTCCCTTTTTCATTGAAAGATAAAGTAAAAGCTTGGCTACTAACTCTTACACTTGGCTCAATTCATACATGGGCTGCAATGCATGAGGAATTCTTGAAAAAATTCTTTCCAAAGCATTTAACAGATGACCTCATGCGGCAAATCAAGCTTTTCAATCAAAATGATAATGAAACCTTTGCTAAAGTTTAGGAACGGTTTAAAGATCTACTCTTATCTTGCCCACACCATGGTTTTGAAAAATGGCATCTCATGAGTTTTTTCTTCGAGGGGTTAGCCCCAGAATCTAAAAAGTTAGTGCAAACAATGTGTCAAGGCTCATTCATGCATAAAAGCGCGAATGAAGCTGAAACGTATTTTGGTTGGCTTGCTGAGAATTCACCTCAATGGGAACCACGAGAAGTAATGCGCGCACCTTCTAATGAATCTGATAGGGCTAAACAAAAAGGTATACTCCTACTTAGGGCAAAAGATGAACTATCTACTAAATATGAACAACTTGTTAAGCAAGTAGAGGCTAGCAAAAGGAATAACAGAACAACCTAGAGTAATGTATCAAGAAGAAATGTGTAGTAGCCGCAATATGATAGGACATCAGGCACAAACTTGCCCTAATATACCCATTTTTCATGAAACACTGCCTGTGGATATAAATGCGATGAATAATTATAATGGTCCTACGAATGTGTATGGTGGGTATAATTGGAAGAATCAACAAAATGTAAATAATTGGAAAAATAAGGTGAATCAAGTACCTAATAATAGTTTTAATCCACCACCTCAACAAAATCAATTCTTCCAACAGAATCAAAATTAATGTCAACCACCTCCTCAACAATATAATCAGCAATATAATCAACAATATCAACCCCTACAACAACAGAACTATCAAGGAAATAATTAAAATAGTTCGAATGTTTATGTGTCCCCTCACAAGAATGTACAAGATGACCCTAGAGATGCAATGATGCATCAAATGGTTCAAGCTATGGGAAAATTGCAATCAACTATGGAAATGATAGGTAAGCAATTTGAAAGTAGTCAAAAAGGAATTTTCTCAGCTCAACCACAAGCTAATCCTAGAGGTCAATCACAAAATGGCACCCAAAATTCTGGTTTGGGGAATCAAGAACATGTTAAATCAATAACAACCTTAAGAAGTGGTAAAATTGTAGGGCAAGATATCTCTCCTCCTGTAATTGAGGAAGAAAAAGATATTGAAGATAATAATGTGGAAGAGGTAGTTGAGAGTGACAACACTAAAGAAGATGAACAAACCCACCCTAAGAGTAATGAGAGGCAAAATGGCGAGAGAGAAGAAGAGGAAACATCTACATACGTTCCTCCAGCCCCTTACCCACAAAGATTAAAGAAACGACATGATGCTAAGAACCAAGAATTCTTAGAACATTTTAAACAATTACAAATTAACTTGCCCCTCTTGAAAGCTTATTTGGCTGATCAGGTAGGTTCGATTATTAAGAATAATTTACCACCTAAATATCAAGATCCAGGCACGCCAACAATTTCATACATTATAGGAAACCAAAAAATAGATCATGCATTACTTGATTTAGGAGCTAGTGTCAATTTGCGTCCATATTCGGTCTATAAACAGTTAGGACTAGGGGATCTCAAACCAACTCGTGTCATACTACAATTAGTTGCTAGGTCTATTAAAATACCTAGAGGTATTTTAGCAGATGTCCTTGTTCGAGTGGATAAATTTATTTTTTCTGTAGACTTTGTGGTGTTAGACACAGAACCAGTCCCTAATCCAATTTCACAAATTCCTGTTATTTTTTGTAGACCCTTTTTGGCAACAATAGACGCAACTATTCATAGTAGGAGTGGTATAATGACTTTGGTTTTCGAAGACATGACCCTGAATGTCAAAATTTTCTCAAACCCTCAACACCAAGAAGAAGAGGATGATGTAGAGGCAATACAATGCATTGAGTCCATTACCCAAGTTTATCTTGATTCGACCAGACTTGATGAACCTGTAGAGCAAGTAAATGATCACACGATAATGGAAGTATTAGAGGAGAGGCAGAAAGAAGAGATATTACCAAAAACACGAGGATGAAGAATCTATCATCCTTGACTTTTTAGAAAACATAGAACTTGATGAACAAGAAAATTGTGAGGATAGTAATGTGATTTTGAGCAACGAACATTCTATTGAGGACATTGACCAATGCAGTCCAGGTCACAATGGAGCAACCTTATCGTTGCGACCATTTGGTTATTGCCTAAAATTTACCAAATGTATGAGTGTGACTGTGAATTACCAACTCCAATTTCGGCGAGGAGGAACCCCATTAGGAGCTTGGTCCACACCCATGTTGGGTAACAGTAACACCCATTTGGTTTCATTTTTGAATTGCATGTTATCTTCATACCCAACCCTGTATCTCGAGTCAATGTGCATGGGTGATAGTTTCAGGCATAATTTCATACGCGCACACAGAGAAAGGGAGGTCAGCCATATACGAATGGGATAGTGAGAGTAGATCCGAGTATTATACATTGCCAACGATATTGGTTAAACTAGGTTGGAAGGATGACAGTTGCAGTGACTGAGGGGAGATGTTAGGGTTTGGTTGGTCGAAACATGTTATTCAACATGGAAAGGTTGAGTGTACCATAGAGAGAGAGAGTGGCAGAGCTCAAGCACGCCCATACACACTCCCAACGCCGGCTCTTCAAAGAACCGTCTAATCCAAACTGATATGAATTTGCATGTGTAATAATAATGACCAAGGCCATGCGTGCTCTTAGGTTTGTGTATATAGTGTGGACCGTTGAGAGAGGGAGAGTAAGCACCGAGAGTTGAGAGAGAATTACCGAGAGTTGAGAGATAGAACCACTCACACACACCTCTCTGTCTGACCCTCACACAGCACACACACACACCCACCGGAGAAGAGTGAAGAAGGAGAAGAGACGCAGAGAGAGAAGGACTCACCGGAGACGGGAGAGAGAAAGAGAGAACCCCGAGACTAATTTTGGTAAACCCTCACCTCTCTATTCCATTTTCAGTATTTATTGAAACCTTTCACACACACACAGACCCCTATACAAAACCAAACAGAGCCTAGGCTCTCGGTCAACACCAAAACCACCATTAAAGCCCCCACCGGAGCTTGAAATTTCAAACCCAACTATACCCATTAAAAATTATACCAAACGAACCCATTAGGTCCCAGGAAGACCCCCTAAGAACGGTTTTTAAATTGAGACATGTTTAGCTAGACATGCAAGCCATTATCGTTCCGAAACCGAAAAAGAATAATCCGTTAGTGGGAACCCGAAACGAGTAAACCCATGTCCCAGCTTCTAGTATGTGATAGAGGGTCCCAAACCGAACCCATTGGCGTTGGTTTCATCAATTTTTATGGAAAGGTGAGTGAGATATGAGAGAGAGAAGTTTTCCGGCGGTCTCGGGCTCGCCGGCGGTGACGGCAGAAATTTTGGGGAAGAAGAAACCCGTGGGTTGCGGGTTATATCGTTTACCCAATGGGTCGGGTCGGGTTCGTAAATGGGTGGGTTAGTTTGTTTGTATAAACGGTTGTGGGTTCGGGTTATAATAATTACTAACGGGTCGGGTAGGATCTTTTAGATTGGGTTAGGAGTAGAGTGTATATGGGTGACCCGTTGGGTCGGGTTGGATCTGGGCTGACCCACGGGTCTCTGTCCTTATCATAATTAGTGTTATTATATTATTTATTTAACCTGTTAATCTAGACTAAGGGTTTAATAATCTGTTTTAATAATAATTAGTATTTAGTTTATTCTGCTAATTATTATTAGTTATAATTAATTCGTAAATCACTGATTAAGTTATTATATGTTAATATTTATTCAGTTAATCCGGATTAATAAAACAAAATACTATTTTAATAATAATTAGCAGTTTTAATTATTCTGCTAACTAAGATTAGTATATAAATGTATTACTTATGACATATTATGTATTAATAAATAATTATAAATAGTTATAAATAGAATATAAATGGTTAAACCATTTTAAGAATAGTTTTAAATACCCAAGATTATATTTTAAATAATCTGAAATATTATTTTTGATAATATTCTTATATTACAAAATTATGAATTATTATTACTATATGATATACTTATTATTTATTGGTTTAAATAAATAATAAGTGATAGTTTTAAATTAAAATAATTAGGTAATAAATGCCTAATGACTACCTTTAAATATAGGAAAATTATATTTAATTTTCCTAAGGTCTAATACTTTTGTTTTATAAATTACTATTTATAAAACCCAAACTTTAGTGTTCCTAAATAATTATTAATTATTTACAAAGACCCCGTTTGGTTGTATTTTAATTATTTAAAATACCAAATGGACTTCGAAAATTACGAGAAAAATACTACTGGCCTAATTTAAGGTCTAGTATTTAATAAAAATATTTGCAAGGGTCAAATGCCTCCCTAAACTATATTTTATAATTATGGGACCCCGCAGTCTATTATTAGACGTTTTAAACTTCAGAAATTCATAATAAATAAACCGTAGCTCAGAAAAATACGCGGTTAGTTCCTAGAGTCTTAGAATAATGTATAGAACATCCCCTTAAAGTTTGGTGACCTTTCGACACTGTAAAAAATACAGCTTATCTTTAGGGCCCAAACTGGTATAGAAAACTCAGCCTTTTATGCGACGGACTCCGATTTGAGTCTAGTCAATGTCGTTGGACTCAGAATGATGCCTAGATCATCATGTTGAGGTTTAGGAACCCACCCGACACAATTACCATTATTCCCCTGATTTTAGTAAGCTTATTAATCAATGTTCCATGTAATCTTAATGCTTTGTAGGAATCGCTACGCTTACTGTTACACACCCGCATCGAGGTGACTCGTCCTAACTTACTTGGTATACTATAGAATTATTCTTTGATCATATATGTATGTCCAGTGCGTCCTGTGTGGACGATACTGATAAATATTAGTATTGTAAATATTGAGATTATTTCTCATATAGTGAATGCATGTTAATTAACTATACTCCATGTTTAATTAATGTTCGCTGATATTCTTGTTATCATGATTTTCGTTTCTATAGTCGCATGAACATTCATATGAACATGGTCGAGTCTTGATGTCAACATTGACGTCTGCATGGTTAGTCACGGGGACTAACCCAGTCATATCAATATATACATTGAATGGACCGCGGTGGTCCGAGTAGTACAGTCAAGTAAATGGGAACAATAATGAAACTGCTATAGGGCCCTGCTAGGCGACGATAGCCAGAGTTTCCATTGAAATCATTGAAGTTATGCATGAACTGATGATTGATACGCTATAGGGCCCTGTTAGGCGACGATATCAATGTATCCATCAGAATACAATATTTACCTTTCAAATTCTATAGGGCCCTGCTAGGCGATGATAGCGCTGTAACTATTCTATTCTCTCGGCAAGGTCACGAGGACCTAAGAGTCCAATGATTATACTATTTTAAAACCAAAAATTTGCTATAGGGCCCTGCTAGGCGACGACAGCAACGTAATCATACTACTCTGAGCTAACTGCGTTACACTGGTAATGTAACAAGTCACATGAGTCAGTTGTGGTGTCCATAGTCGAGTTAAAGTCGAATATATCAATAATGCATTGTGTCGTCATTTTACCATGTCATATGCTTATTTAATGTTGGTTCAAGATATTGTTATGCTTGTATATCCTTAAATGTATTAGGAGTGATCGGTTAAGACGATTTCACTTAGCTTCAAAAGCTAACGACTCCTTCCCTGCCCTGGACATTTCACGTCTAGGTTATAATGAGGAGAACTATCAAGGTAACAATGAAGATGCATATCACTATCCTCAGGATGGGAACTATCAGGAAGGTGATCCTGAGGCAGACTATCAGGAAGAGTTCGATAACGAAGGTTACAGGTTTGCCAGTTAGAAGGAGGACCCTGGCCTACTTCCGCATTAAGACTTCTCTTATGTTTTAACTATCTTTTGGTTGATGTAATAATTTAAGTGGCGTAAATCGCCCAAACTTATCTTTTGTGGTTTCCATTTGGAACTTCTGTAATAGTCTAAGTAGCAAACACTCTATAACACCCACATTTGTGTTATTGCATTTGTATCATATTGTCATGCATGATAATGTGATGTGGCGTGTCCTATGACACATGGTTGAGTGAGTTTTGACTCACGAGTTGATTTGGGTGTCTGTATTAGAGAACCCTCTGAGACTGTGGTGATTTAGAATTTGTTGTTTGTGAAGTATCTTCGAGTATGAGACGGTCACTGTGGAACATTTTAAATGTTTATCTGAAAATAAATGTTTACCTGTGTATTTCAATATCTGTATTATTTTCTGTTTTAGAATTTATTTCTGTTGTTAGATTTAGTATCCTGGTGAGGACGAATGAACACGCTATTAATTTGGTAGGCTAATTAGCAACTTCGGAAACGTCATATAGAAATTCGCATTTTAGCAACCAAACGAAACTTAGTCGAAAACTTTTATAATTTTGAAGTTTCACTCGTAAAGCTGTGAATAAGCTGTATAGAAAGTTTCAGAGACTGATTAGGAGTTTGGAAAACTCGTGGGGAGGTAAACGTAATTCCCCGAGAATGTTGCCTATATATAGATAGAGATGAACTTAGATATTTTTCATAAGTTAACCTAAAAGTTCAAGAGGAGGCCAAAAAGGGGGCTAGAGGGAGATTTGATTGCTTAGAGCTTTGCGACGCCAAACGACGACCTTCTGTCAGTTTGTTTTCTCCCAGATTTCATATTCGAGCTCCTCGAGGTAAGAGCTTCATTTTGATACCTGTTAGGGCCTGTTTGGCTAAGTTTTCCGAAAAGTTATTTTCTAGATTTTTTCATAAAAGTTGATAAATGGAATTCTGATCCATAGGAATTGTACTAGACGGACTTCTGCACGTTCTTTGTGCACGGGTTTTCTTCAGATTGGATTATAGGAGCGTTATTTGGAGGTGAGTGATTCAACTATGTTTTGGAATGATTTCTTGGCATGTATTCATGTTATGTTTGAATAACATGTATTAATCCTTAGAGATATATTGTGTAGTTCATATTGGGCATTTATATTGATAAGTAGGCTCAATAGCACGGTGATATGTTTTGATTATCGCGAGCATGGTGATATGTATTTGAGCATGTTAAGTTGCTTATGTGGGTCAGAAGGAGCACGTGGTCACCGTGCCATTTTGTGGAGCCGTTATAGGCATTAAGGTTGCACGATTGAAGAAAAGAATCGTGGGTCTTACCCTTTCGCGTGGACTTATTGGCGAGGAGTCGCGGATTGGGAATATGGACGGGCACGTGAGTCTCCGGCGACTAGTATGAAATGTAGAGATGTGAATGCGGACATGTTTATCATTCATGTACATATGTTGATTTATTCACTAAGCTTTAGCTTAAACAAATCGAAATATATGTGGTTATTCAAATAACCATTTCAGGTGTAAATGCTGGCGAGGAATCAGAGAAGTGAGTACGTGGGTTGGGAGTTCGCTTGGAAGGCAAATTGAATGTTAATCTTGTAGTTTTGGGATCCTAGAAATGTTGTAATAAGAATTTCTATTATCTTAACTTACGGTTGACTTCGTATGATAGGATGAATCTTGAACGTTGTATTAGACTATAACATGTAATTATGTTTGGTAATGCTTTAATACAGCTAGAATTACTTTAGACTGAGTTTGGTTGGAGTTTGGTTTGAGTGGTTGATCATTGGATGGAAGTTAAAAAGCTTTAAAACTTGTTTTCTGCAGTTTGGGCTGCTGCCAGGGGAGCAGTCGACTGAGCAGTCGACTGAACCTCTGGTTTTAAAATGTGTTTTATTTTCCGCTGCGTGTGTTCTTCAAACCTAATTTTGGGAACGTTAATGAATTGGTTTAGCCTCGGTGGCGTGCCACGGGCTCCGGTTCCGCTATTGTGGGACCGGGCTGTGACACACTCTAAGTTCCCCCATGAATACCATTAGACGCTTTTGCAAATTTCTTACTCTGAAATATATCTTTTGTTAGTATGCTGCACGGACAGGTCAGTTTTATGTAACTCGTCATTTCCTACGGGTCCAGAAAGGAAATTTTAAATTTTCCCTATTTTTGGCTACTCCGGGGCGTGACATAGGCGGCTAGGCGTAATTTTCATTATATATTAAAAAAAAGAGTTAATTAATTAATTTTTTTTTCAAAACTTGTTTATATCAGTGTATGTGTGTATATCACTGGCTGTGTGTGTATAATGTGTGTTAATTTTTTTTTTCATTTCAAAACTTGTTTATATCAGTGTATGTGTGTTTATCGGTGGCTGTGTGTGTATAATGTGTGTGAATTTTTTTTTCCAGAAGAGTTGGAAGCTTAGTTTGTTGGTAAGCACCTATTTAAATTACATTGTTGATAATGTGACTTTTTTTTAATATTAGAATTGTCTCTATATTTTTAATTTTGCTTAAAATTATTTTTCCGCATAGGTCGCACTATGCCCCCCTCCACCGCCCGACTAGCGCCTAGCGAGTTTTAGAGCATTGTTTAATGTAGGTATCAGTAGTTTGCGTGACTATCATTTTGAATTTTTTTTTTAAATGTGATAGCTCTTTTGATATTAGTTGAATTCTTTTTGGCTACCACTATTGCCATAGAAATAGTGGCTATGGCCAAAGCAAATTGGCTATGTGTATTTGTTTGCTATATTTTCGGTTCGGGCGTGCCAGAGCCTTGTGAGGTAGACCCAAACTTATAAACACAAAATTTTCTAAAAGCACTTGTGTGAGTGATAAACAAGGTTTCATGAATCTAACTTCTAATAGGTGATTGTGAAAGGTGAGTAGGAAAGTACCCTCACCTAAAGGTCCCTAGACAGTACTGAAGTGCACAAGTCTAGCAAGTGATGAAAGACAAGCAAAAGAATTTAAATAAAAAGAGGACTTTTATTTAATTGTAGAAAAAGAAAATTACAAGAAGTAATGTAAATGTCACGCCCCGCAGTAGCAAAAATAGAGAAAATAAATTCCTTTTTGGACCCGTAGGCCATGACAGTTGAAAGTCACCATATTGTCCATAACCAAAGTCAAACCATCAGAGTAATGATTCAAACCACACATTGGAAAGTTCTAGGGTTGATATATATATAATCAGAGTTCAATACTAACTATTACAAACCATAAGTATCGCAGAAGTACAAATAAAGTGTTACGGCAACATATGCCTATAATAAACGTAACTATTTCAAAAGTCTCTAAACATAAACACGAGCTAACTACGGCACAGCTTCCAGCCTTCAACTTGCGTAGTAGTTAGCACCAGCATAGCCTCCATCATCGTAGGCTCCTTCCTCGTGGTACCTATCCATGTATGCATCACCTGCATACTCAAAGCCCTGGCCAGCTGGACGTTGAATATCGACCACTGTGGTCGACAGACAGACCCACTACTATGCACGTCGGCCTTTCAATTTCATTATTATCTCAACATATATCAAAAGGATATAACAATACAAGGAAAATACAGGGTATTACATATAACAACATTCAAACCAAAACTAGAATGAAATATTAGGCATCGTGTATGATTCTAGTAAAAATAGGGCACAGGGGTATTTTGGTCATTTTCCAGTTTTGTACGTCCACAACCGAATTTTATAAAAGTTCCGTGAGATTAAATAAATAAGTATTCGTGTTGGAAGTTAAGAGTTTTTGATCCTCATTAAGAATCCATCTCGATTTCAGTCGTATTTGAAAATACCAGTTTATCGTATTTATACCGTATTTGAAAAACTAGAATACCGTATTTATACTATATCATAATACTGTATTTATATCGTATTATACTATATCAGAATACCATATTTATACCGTATTATACTATATCAGAATACTATATTTATACCGTATTATACTATATCAGAATACCGTATTTATACACACAAAAAATATAAATACGTAATATAATACGTATATACATCACATAATCATAATCATATATTCATAACAAAGTGTAATATAAATAGCTGAGTGAGTTGGAGACTCACCTAAATTCGCAGAATAATAATGCCGAGAAAACCCGAAGAATCTTCGAATATAAAATTCCGGCTTCAAATAGCGTTCTTGGTGTTCTTGGTGTACTAGGTGTGTTCTTGGTGTTTGTGTGTGCGTTCTTGGTGTTCTTGGTGTACTAGGTGTGTTCTTGGTGTTCTTGGTGTTTGTGTGTGCGTTCTTGGTGTTCTTGGTGTTTGTGTGTGCTTTCTTGGTGTTCTTGGTGTTTGTGTGTGTGTTCTTGGTGTTCTTGGTGTTTGTGTGTGTGTTCTTGGTGTTCTTGGTGTTTGTGTGTGTGTTCTTGGTGTTCTTGGTGTTTGTGTGTGTGCATTAGGATGACTTCTCAACCTTATATGTCTAAGGATAAATGTAATGGAATGGTCCCATATATATAGGAACCAAGGAGGGACCTCACCTTGCAATTACCAAGAGTTAAAGGTTCGAAGGATAATTATTTCCTTAGGGCCATGTTTGGTTGGAAAATCATAACTGGTCCAAATATACCAGATATTCACAAATCTGCTAAATTTCTGTTTCTAAAAATTTTGAAAATTTATAAACGAGTTCTATAAATACTGAATATTATAATAACAACATAAAAACACTTATTCATCTTGGGAAATAAATATTTAAAAATAGCGGGTATTACATCATCCCCCACTAACTGAAGATTTCGTCCCCGAAATCCGAACTAAGCATCGTTGAACAACTCCGGGTACTTCTCACGCATCTCTGACTCTAGCTCCCATGATGCCTCTCCTTCGTCGTGAAACTTCCACTGGATCTTCACCAACGGAATTTCCTTACTTCTCAGCTTCTTAATTCCCCAATCCAGAATTCGCACTGGTCCTTCATGAAATGACACATTATCGTTAACTTCAATGTCCTCAAAGTTGATCTCATGACTCGGATTGTGAGCACACTTTCTTAACATGCTAACATGAAACACGTTGTGTACTCCCGACATCTTAGGCGGTAACGCGAGTCGGTAGGCAACTTTTCCTACACGTTCAAGGATCTCAAATGGTCCAATGAAACGCGGTGCTAGCTTTCCTCTCTTCTGCCCAAATCTGACAATTCCTCGCACCGGAGATACCTTAAGTAGCACATGATCTCCAACACTGAATTCCAAACTCCTGCGACGTTTATCTGCGTAACTCTTGTGTCTACTCTGTGCCGTTCGCATCCTTTCTTTCACGATCTATATCTTCTCGTTAGTTTCCCGAACTAATTCCGGTCCAAGCAGTTGATTGTCTCCGACCTCTGCCCAACACAAAGGCGATCGACACGGTCTTCCGTATAATGCCTCAAAGGGTGCCATTCCTATGCTCGAGTGGTGACTGTTATTGTACGCAAATTCTATCAGCGGTAGATGAGTCTCCCATGAGCCCTCAAAATCAATAACACACGCTCGAAGCATGTCCTCCATCACTTGGTTAACTCGTTCAGTCTGCCCATCAGTCTGTGGATGAAAGGCAGTGCTCAAGCTTAACGAAGTCCCCAATGCTGTCTGTAGACTTTTCCAAAACTCTGCAGTGAATCTTGAACCACGGTCTGATACGATTGATACAGGTACACCGTGCAGTCGCACAACTTGTTGTATGTACATCCGACTCAAACGTTCGACTGGATACGACATACTATAAGCTATAAAATGCGCCGATTTGGTAAGTCGATCCACAACTACCCAAATAGCATCGTGGTTTTGCTGAGACCTTGGCAAACCTACTACGAAATCCATAGTTATATGTTCCCACTTCCATCCGGGAACTGGCAATGGTTGTAGAAGTCCTGGAGGCTTTTGATGTTCCGCCTTCACTTGCTTGCACGTGAGACATTGAGACACGTGTTCCGCAACTTCTCGTTTCATTCCTTCCCACCAGAAGTTTCTCTTCAAATCTTTGTACATCTTTGTGCCTCCTGGGTGGATAGTCATTCGCGACTTGTGTGCTTCGTCCATTATGTATTTTCTAAGATTATCTTCATCTGGCACACAAAGTCTGCCTCTGCATCTGAGTGCTCCATCCGAACCAATACTCCAATTCTCTGGTTCCTTCACTGCATTGCTCACGAACCACTCTTGAAGTCCTTCATTCTTCCTCTGTGCTTCAAGGATACGACTGATGAGTGTCGGTTGTACTACCAAACATCCAAAGTGTCGTCCTTCACCTGAATCTGAGGCTTGAATATCGAATTCAGCCAAAGTTCCCAATGCTTGCCATTCTTTGATCATAAGAGAAGCTACTATTATCCTCCTGGGTTTCCGACTTAAAGCATCGGCTACTACGTTTGCTTTCCCAGGGTGATACTGCAACGTGAAATCATAGTCTTTCAATAATTCCATCCAACGTCGTTGCCTCATGTTCAACTCCTTTTGAGAGAATAAGTATCTCAGACTCTTATGATCCGAAAACAGATCAAACTTCTCACCGTAGAGATAATGCCTCCAAATCTTGAGTGCAAAAACAATCGCGACTAGCTCGAGGTCATGCGTCGGGTAATTCAACTCGTGAGGCTTCAATTGTCGCGATCCATATGCGATTACCTTCCCATCTTGCATCAAAACACATTCGAGTCCTTGGTGTGATGCGTCGCTATAAATGGTGAACTGCTCACCGCTCTTAGGTATCGCAAGCACTGGCGCTGTAGTCAATCTCTCCTTCAATTCTTGGAATGCTCGTTCATGCTTGTTACCCCATTCAAACTTCAAATCCTTCTTCGTTAGTCCGGTAAGAGGAGCTGCGATCTTGGAGAATCCTTCCACAAATCTCCGGTAGTATCCAGCTAGACCAAGAAAACTTCTGACTTCCGTGGCAGTCGTTGGTATATCCCAATCCAGAACTGCGTCTGTCTTTGACGAGTCTACTGCTATTCCATCTTGTGAGACAACATGTCCTAAGAACTTGACTTCCTTCAGCCAAAACTCGCACTTACTGAACTTCGCATACAGTTGGTTATCTCGAAGGGTCTGTAGTGCGATCCTTACATGTCCCTCATGTTCCTCCTTGGTCTTGGAGTAGATCAGAATATCGTCTATGAACACGATAATGAACTGGTCCAAGTAGGGCCTAAATACTCTATTCATTAGGTCCATGAATACCGCTGGGGCGTTGGTTAATCCAAAAGATATAACCAAGAATTCATAATGCCCATACCTCGTCCTGAAAGCAGTCTTTGAAATATCCTCAGGTCGAACCAACAATTGGTGATATCCGGATCATAGGTCGATCTTCGAGAAAGTCGTCGTTCCTTGCAACTGATCAAACAGATCATCGATTCTAGGGAGTGGGTACTTATTCTTAATCGTAACCTTGTTGAGCTCTCTATAGTCGATACAAAGTCGCTGGGTTCCATCCTTCTTCTTAACAAATAGCACCGGTGCTCCCCAAGGCAACGTGCTAGGTCGAATAAATTTGAGATCTTCTAACTCTTGCACTTGCTTCTTCAGTTCTTGCATTTCCGTTGGTGCCATCCGATAAGGAGCCTTCGATTGTGGTAAAGTACCAGGCACCAACTCGATACAGAAATCAATCTCCCGCTTAGGTGGCAGTCCAATAATACTCTGAAACACATCCTCAAAGTCTCGTACTATAGGAATCTGTGCAACAGTGAGTTCCGAACTCGAGCTCTCGATAGCAGCTAGACGGCTAGTGAGAAAAGCATCGCTAGAGGGGTTGCATTGAAAATCAAAAGACTGATTTCCTGGTACCAAAAAGGTAATCATCCTATTGGCACAGTCCAACTTGGCACAATACTTCGTGAGCCAATCAAATCCCAAGATGATGTCAAATTCCTTCATTGACAAAACGATTAGATCTGCGGGAAGAATTCTATCCTCGAGGGTTAAAGTACAGTCCTTGCACACCTTCCCTAATCTTACGGATACTCCCAAAGGTGATACCGCATTCAGGGCTACATCAAGCGCCTGGGGTACTAAACCCAAAAATAATCATAGAAAGTAATCCGCTCTAAACATAATAGTAGCTATAACTAGCATCACATTAATAGCACGGAGAATTCCATAGGGACGATCTCCAAAACACAAACTTAGAGTCAACCCTTATCTCAAGGAATCTTAGGTTCAACTCAAGAAATGTTGGACAATTGGTGAACACGACTACAAAACCTAGGCTCTGATACCAAAAATCCTGTCACGCCCCGCAGTAGAAAAAATAGAGAAAATAAATTCCTTTTTGGACCCGTAGGCCATGACAGTTGAAAGTCACCATATTGTCCATAACCAAAGTCAAACCATCAGAGTAATGATTCAAACCACACATTGGAAAGTTCTAGGGTTGATATATATATATATATAATCAGAGTTCAATACTAACTATTACAAACCATAAGTATCGCAGAAGTACAAATAAAGTGTTACGGCAACATATGCCTATAATAAACGTAACTATTTCAAAAGTCTCTAAACATAAACACGAGCTAACTACGGCACAGCTTCCAGCCTTCAACTTGCGTAGTAGTTAGCACCAGCATAGCCTCCATCATCGTAGGCTCCTTCCTCGTGGTACCTATCCATGTATGCATCACCTGCATACTCAAAGCCCTGGCCAGCTGGACGTTGAATATCCAGCGGCATAAAACGCCGTCAGCTACGAAAGCCGAGTAAATGCAAATACTAACAGAGTATCTACAGATATGTAGCATATAATGACAACATCAATAAAAAGGATCATCTCATCGTTCGTATGCATGTATGCACCAACCCAATATCTAACAACGGACATCGTCCCAAATCTCCCAATACATAACATAGACTCTTGGGTCCACATTAATCAGACACGTAGTCCCATACCTACGGTCTGTTCACTCTTGACACGCAGTCTCACACATAACATAGACTCTTGGGTCCACATTAATCAGACACGTAGTCCCATACCTACGGTCTGTTCACTCTTGACACGTAGTCTCACATATAACATAGACTCTTGGGTCCACATTAATCAGACACGTAGTCCCATACCTACGGTCTGTTCACTCTTGACACGCAGTCCCATATAATCTAGCCAAACGCCCCGATATACTTTGGCCAACACGCCCCTGATACATCCTGGCCAACACGCCCAATACTTTACTCTGGCCAACTCGCCCAATATGTTACTCTGGCCAACTCGCCCAATGTATTACTCTGGCCAACTCGCCCAATGTGTTACTCTGGCCAACTCGCCCATATGTTACTCTGGCCAACTCGCCCAATGTATTACTCTGGTCAACTCGCCCAATGTGTTACTCTGGCCAACTCGCCCAATGTTACTCTGGCCAACTCGTCCAATGTATTACTCTGGCCAACTCGCCCAATGTGTTACTCTGGCCAACTCGCCCATATGTTACTCTGGCCAACTCGCCCAATGTGTTACTCTGGCCAACTCGCCCATATGTTACTCTGGCCAACTCGCCCAATGTATTACTCTGGCCAACTCGCCCAATGTATTACTCTGGCCAACTCGCCCAATGTGTTACTCTGGCCAACTCGCCCAATGTATTACTCTGGCCAACTCGCCCAATGTGTTACTCTGGCCAACTCGCCCAATGTGTTACTCTGACCAACTCGCCCAATGTATTACTCTGGCCAACTCGCCCAATGTATTACTCTGGCCAACTCGCCCAATGTGTTACTCTGGCCAACTCGCCCAATGTATTACTCTGGCCAACTCGCCCAATGTGTTACTCTGGCCAACTCGCCCAATGTGTTACTCTGGCCAACTCGCCCAATGTATTACTCTGGCCATCTCGCCCATTGTGTTACTCTGGCCAACTCGCCCAATATGTTACTCTCTTCGTGACCGCATTTATACGTACCAATCATAAATAGTATCGACCATTGTGGTCGACAGACAGACCCACTACTATGCACGTCGGCCTTTCAATTTCATTATTATCTCAACATATATCAAAAGGATATAACAATACAAGGAAAATACAGGGTATTACATATAACAACATTCAAACCAAAACTAGAATGAAATATTAGGCATCGTGTATGATTCTAGTAAAAATAGGGCACAGGGGTATTTTGGTCATTTTCCAGTTTTGTACGTCCACAACTGAATTTTATAAAAGTTCCGTGAGATTAAATAAATAAGTATTCGTGTTGGAAGTTAAGAGTTTTTGATCCTCATTAAGAATCCATCTCGATTTCAGTCGTATTTGAAAATACCAGTTTATCGTATTTATACCGTATTTGAAAAACTAGAATACCGTATTTATACTATATCATAATACTGTATTTATATCGTATTATACTATATCAGAATACCATATTTATACCGTATTATACTATATCAGAATACTATATTTATACCGTATTATACTATATCAGAATACCGTATTTATACGCACAAAAAATATAAATACGTAATATAATACGTATATACATCACATAATCATAATCATATATTCATAACAAAGTGTAATATAAATAGCTGAGTGAGTTGGAGACTCACCTAAATTCGCAGAATAATAATGCCGAGAAAACCTGAAGAATCTTCGAATATAAAATTCCGGCTTCAAATAGCGTTCTTGGTGTTCTTGGTGTACTAGGTGTGTTCTTGGTGTTTGTGTGTGCGTTCTTGGTGTTCTTGGTGTACTAGGTGTGTTCTTGGTGTTCTTGGTGTTTGTGTGTGCGTTCTTGGTGTTCTTGGTGTTTGTGTGTGCGTTCTTGGTGTTTGTGTGTGTGTTCTTGGTGTTCTTGGTGTTTGTGTGTGTGTTCTTGGTGTTTGTGTGTGTGTTCTTGGTGTTCTTGGTGTTTGTGTGTGTGCATTAGGATGACTTCTCAACCTTATATGTCTAAGGATAAATGTAATGGAATGGTCCCATATATATAGGAACCAAGGAGGGACCTCACCTTGCAATTACCAAGAGTTAAAGGTTCGAAGGATAATTATTTCCTTAGGGCCATGTTTGGTTGGAAAATCATAACTGGTCCAAATATACCAGATATTCACAAATCTGCTAAATTTCTGTTTCTAAAAATTTTGAAAAAATTTATAAACGAGTTCTATAAATACTGAATATTATAATAACAACATAAAAACACTTATTCATCTTGGGAAATAAATATTTAAAAATAGCGGGTATTACAGTAAAAGCTAAGAAAATAAAAAGACTACTTTTTATTTGCCTAAGAAAAACTAAGAATGCGTTGTGGATTGCTGTTTGGATGTTTTTTGGATGCGGTGTATCGAGAGAGACACGGAGTGAGTTGACTGCTTGCCGGCCTGCTGATTTATAGGTGAAGTTGATATGAGATAAGGTAGGAAATCTCGATGCATACTAATCTGGTAAAAAATACCAGTTTATTTCCATAATCTGCTCTTGACTTCATATCTTTTCAAATATATATATATATTTTGAATCTGGTTCCCATGTTGACTTGGTTCGGCTTGCTTTGCTTCCAAGTAAAAGATGTACTTCCCTTAATGTGATAATATCCTTCCATAAGAGATAATATTAAAAATATTATCTTTCCCAATCTGATAATATTATCCCTTATCACAATATAAAATTTATCACTTTAGAGAATTTGTAGGGACTGATGTTCTTTCCAAAGTAACCAAATCTGTATCACACATCTCCTCATCGGGCTGCATGACTATGTTAACAAAATATGAAGTCCGCAGAATTCCAGAGTGGTGCCAAATGAGGTGGGGCCGAACATTATTAAAATGACCAAAATATTTGCTAAACTAATCGGGCATGTTGTAATTCTTGTGAAGTAGATGACAGTAATGACCATGTGGCCCACCATGTTACTTTATGACCAAGCCAAAGCCTCAGCAGAGATGAATTGTATTAGGCCACACGTGTCTTGAATAGCTTGACTTGACATTAATCAAAACCAAACTCAGGTGTCTTGGGCTCACTTCCATGGATAGATGACCAAAATATTTACTTGATGCTTAGTCCGATTATGAGAAGTGCCAAACAGAGCCTATACTGAAATACAATGATATGCTGGCAGCCTGGCGTGATGATACATGGGCCCACCCTTGTTGACTATTTTAATAGTGCCTGAATGAAGGGTGGCTGAATTAGACCGGTCTTAAGAGGCAGTCCGATTAACACATGTATGTCAGCCCGACTAGTAAAATAGTTCAAAACTCATTCGGCTCTATCAACTTTGAGCCAATCACTTGGCCTCTAATTTTTTGCAATTTGTCTCTTAGTCCGATTATAAAATTTCAATCGGCCTTAAGCACATTATAACAATCGGCCTTAAGCACATTATAATTTAAAAAATATATATTTTTAGGTGCAAACAATTGCCCCTTTAATTGTTTAAAATGAAAATTAGTGAAATTTTGACTAGCCAAATTTTTCCATCAAACCGATTCACCTTTAGACTGATATCGGGCTCATCATGTAGACCGACGATATATCATAACATTAACGCCAATTTGATTAGTCATTGACTTCACTGCACATCTACAAACTTTAGTTATCAGGCCAATGATGACGTATCAGGCCAATGATGACGTGCTCCTACTTGGTGAGGAGTTTTGCACTTACCGACTCCATGCCCGATTAACTCATTGCAGCAATTTTTGAAAGCCACGTGCTTATGGCATGAGCTTGGTCTGGTAAAACAAACTTTGGGCCCCACTAATTGCCACTGTGACCTCATGCAATACCATAGTGTAGACACTACTATTGAATGATGGGCCACCTTTAATTATGGAGATTCCAATAGATCTGATGAAGATGAACTCTGCACCATGGGCCCGTCATTCGTGACTTTTATGATTTGATCCTACAGCACCCAAACAAACTGGAACTTGTAAGCGTCACAGATTGATTTTTTTTCCTTCTTCTTGCTCTCGGTCTAGTAACAGCCTGAATAGCCTATTGACTGAATTAATTCAGTCCGGTCTTCAGTCCCTTTGATAATACCATTGCTGCAAAAATAGCCACCAAATAATAGTCAGTTTTTGGTGACTTCTACATAGCCAATGTGGATGTAAATCAACCCAAGCCAAATAATTAATTGGCTTAAAATAAAAATAATAATCGGTCACTATTATTAGACCGAAAAAATTAAACAACTCCTTAAGGCTAAGTTTCCTTAAGGAAATATGCTCAAAAGCTTCATGGACCGATTTTAAGTCAATCGGTCTCTGCGAAGCTTGCCCCCCGAGCACTTCATTGTCGATTTTTTCATCAACAAGGGGGTCTTTTTCATCGTCCTCCTCATCACTACGAGGCTCTATGGCCGATACGGGATCACTCGGCCTGTCACACTCTTTCTTTTTGGCCTCAACATAATTGTGAGGCTCATTTAGTGTCACACCCTAACCCATCTTGTGCGGATTAGGACACGTGTAACAATGCTACAAGAGTCCAAGTACATTAATTTGCAAAGAAATATGCGAATTACTGAGAATATCATATATTTAGCAACATTAAACAACTCTATTGTTACAAAATAGCCACCCGCTACGCGCATAGAATAATTAGTTGTGATTCCTGAGAATATGCGAATTACTGAGAATATCATATATTTAGCAACAATAAACTATATTGTGATTCCTGCATAGAATAATTAGTTGTCATGACCCATCCCGCTACGCGCACAAATAGGACACGTGGCACTCCACCAAGACTCATTTAATTCAATTAAAGTAAATAGCTGCAGAAAACATAAGTATAATTTCAGAGTTATAAAAAGTTTTGCGCATTTGGAAACACTTAAAGAAACACCACTTTTGAAAACAGCAATCCAATAGACTGATCAAAAGTCTTCTCCACTTGTAAGAGTTTGGCAATAGTTTAAAAAAAAGAAGAAAGATTAAAAGTGTAAGAGGTTAGAGAACGTTCGGGCAAGTTTAATGAGAAACTATTTATGTTAAAACAAAATGTTTCTTACTGTTATTTCTGAATACTTAATTTAGGAAATAGGTTATTATAACTCTTTTTGATATGCGTTGAAATGGAAAGAGATTTAATTATTGATGAGCTTGTGCACTCCTTAGTTTACCACATTTTGGAGCATAAAATAAATGTAATATTGTTAGTTGACACGCAATCAGTAAACTTTAATGCGTTGGAAGCTACATTATATTATTTTGGGATTATCTCCATTACCTTTTCAGAACTAGAGGTCACTCTAATCTAAGAATTTCTCAGTATATTATTTTGGAGAAATGTTTCACTAAACTATGAGAAATTTCTCAGTAAACTTTGAGGATTTCTCAGTAAGCATTGAGAATTTCTCAGTAAATATGAGAAATTTCCCATATTATATGAGAAATATTTCACTAAATTATGAGAAATTTCTCAGTGAAGATTGAGAATTTTTGAGTAAACGTTGAGAATTTCTCAGTCTGTATGAGAAATTTCCCACTTGAAAAGAGTGAGAAATTCTCATTATATTATGAAAAACTGTAATTGTTAATTGAATTCTGCCAGTACTTTGCACGATTCAGTTATAATAACCTATGTGAAAAGACTGAGAAATTCTCACTAAACTATGAGAAATTTCTCAGTAAACATTGAGAAATTCTGAGTAAACATTGAGAATTTCTCGGTAAATATGAGAAATTTATCATATTCATGTGATGCTGTTTGAGGAAGTTCAACGAAAGTAAAAGAAAGCAAAAATGCTGTAAAGGTATTACTTGAGCACCCATCTAAAAACAATTTACTTACCACTAATCTACAAGTACAACTTTAAACAAATAGCAAGCCCGAATACATCCCAGAGACCTCTCGCACAAGTGTAAAATCATATACGGAACTCAAAATCATATATACCTTTAGTAACTGTCTTCTTATATAGCTATGAGCAGCCTCAGCATATACCTTTACTTACAAGCTAGTTGAGAAACTGTCTAACTTGATCTCCTAAGCAATGCATCCAATGCATCCAATTCTTCCAAATCTGAACTCAGCTCTTTATAACTCCAATCCTTGGCTAGGGTGCCATCCGTCTTATAATCCCCACCCAACATTTCAATCTCTGTCTCTAGTTTCCACAACTGCCTCCTACAAGGCATGTTCTTGGGGTGTTTTTTGACGTGCTGACCCAAACCACACGCCTTCTTCACCAATTGGAGTAGTTTGGGAAGACTTGTGAGCTTCAGAAGCAAATCTCTATTGGACCTCAAATGGTTGTTAATAGTTTGATTAAGTTCAGTCCTTTCTTCCAAAATCTACCTCCTAGTGAGCTGAGTCTTGTTTTTCGTCTTCTGCAACCTTTTGCTCCGGCCATCAATGGCTAATATAGGTGAGGCCGAGCTGTAACGTGAAGTAGTGAGAAGTTGCTGGAAAGGCTAGCATGTAAGAATGATAGTTCAAGGAGTGTTTTTAGCAGATATCAAAAAAGAATACAAGCCATTTCTTCAGATATCATAAAAGATTCTTTTAGAAGCCTTAAATCCATGTAAAAAATTACCTAACAAAAAAATACAGTAAAAAACCTTACCAACTCTGGAGCAGTGATGGATGGTGAAAGTCTTTTGTTGGAGGACCTAGAAAAAAGAGACATATGATAAGAAATAATGAGATGGGAGTGGGTTAGGTTTTGTGAGAGAACTAAACATATCCTTCCCTCAGCTTAACATATCAAGTAGCACAGAAAAACTTTCCTTATCAATTCCACATCAAAACAGAGAAACAAAAATGAAGATTCAATCCAAAGTCAAAGAATTGAGAACCAAAAATTTAGACAACCCGAGAATCACAAATGAACAAATACACAAGGGAAGTAAAAATTAGACATAGCCATACACATATAAGCATAGAAAAGTAATGAATATGTGCTTACCTGTTTGTACCCCCTAACACATTATGCTTAAGATGTGGGGAAGGGGAGGTTTTGACAGTTCTCAAGCGGTTTCGGAAGATAGAGAGCTTCCCTCAAAATATAAATATATAAATACATAGGCAGAGAGAGAGAGAGAGAGAGAGAGAGAGAGAGAGAGAGAGAGAGAGAGATAAATGATGTCATACTTTACCTTGATGGAACATGTCAATGCTGGAGTAGCCATTACTGTACGATCCTCAGAGATAATAGCGCTATAGAGATTATAGAGATGGAAGAGACGATGTGATGTGATAGAGAGAGAAGGAGACTATGTGATGTGATATGTATTATTGTTGATATACTAATGTATAAACTTTGATGGAGAGAGAAAGAGCTAGAGAAAGAGAGAATTAGAGAGAGAAAAAAGTATGCTGCAGAGTGTAAGAAAAGCGCGAGTGACCAGAGAGTTATTTGGATGAGGCATTTTTTCTCTAGATGAAGATGGGAAATATATTTAGAACCTGAAAGAAATTTTATGTACTTCTCCAAGACAAGTATGCATAAGCATTCATAGCACGCTAAATATAGCATGAACAAATTAAAGTTCCTTAAGCCCAAGAAAGAACGAAAGCCAAAAAAATAAAGCATTCGAGAAAGATAAAGCAGGAGCAAGGAATTAATAAATCTTCGATAACACAATGAAAGATGATAATGGAATTTGTAATTTGAAGACTCCCGTTAATCTTAGTAGTGGTTCCTCATCCATAGTCTCAGCACAAGTGTGCAAGATGGTGTGAAAAAAAACCTATTTTCGAGAGAGAAGAAACCACTAAAAAGCATTTCCCAAACTGTGCGTACATATATACAAACTAGTTGAATAGCACATAATTTGCACGTGAAAGGATCTCAAATTTGCACGTAATTTGCACGTGAAAGGATAGTTCTAACACGAACACAATATGACGGTGGTGTACCGGAATAGACATTCCATGTAAAAAATTACCTAACAAAAAAATACAGTAAAAAACCTTACCAACTCTGGAGCAGTGATGGAAGGTGAAAGTCTTTTGTCGGAGGACCTAGAGAGAGAGACATATCATATCATAAGAAATAATGAGATGGGAATGGGTTAGGTTTTGTGAGAGAACTAAACATATCCTTCCCTCAGCTTAACATATCAAGTAGCACAGAAAAACTTTCCTTATCAATTCCACATCAAAACAGAGAAACAAAAATGAAGATTCAATCCAAAGTCAAAGAATTGAGAACCAAAAATTCTGACAACCCGAGAATCACAAAGGAACAAATACGCAAGGGAAATAAAAATTAGACATAGCCATACACATATAAGCATAGAAAAATAATGAATATGTGCTTACCTATTTGTACCCCCTGACACGTTATGCTTTAAGATGTGGGGAAGGGGAGGTTTTGACAGTTCTCAAGCGGTTTCGGAAGATAGAGAGCTTCCCTCAAAATATAAATATATAAATACATAGGCAGAGAGAGAGAGAGAGAGAGAGAGAGAGAGAGAGAGAGAGAGAGAGAGAGATAAATGATGTGATACTTTACCTTGATGGAACATGTCAATGCTGGAGTAGCCATTACTGTACGATCCTCAGAGATAATAGCGCTATAGAGATTATAGAGATGGAAGAGACGATGTGATGTGATAGGGAGAGAAGGAGACAAGTATACATAAGCATTCATAGCACGCTAAATATAGCATGAACAAATTAAAGTTGGTTAAGCCCGAGAAAGAATGAAAGCCAAAAAAATAAAGCATTCGAAAAGATAAAGCAGGAGCAAGGAATTAATAAATCTTAGATAACACAAGGAAAAATGATAATGGAATTTGTAATTTGAAGACTCCCGTTAATCTTAGTAGTGGTTCCTCATCCATAGTCACAGCACAAGTGTGCAAGATGGTGTGAAAAAAACCTATTTTCGAGAGAGAAGAAACCACTAAAAATCATTTCCCAAACTGTGCGTACATATATACAAACTAGTTATATAGCACATAATTTGCACGTGAAAGGAGCTCAAATTTGCACGTAATTTGCACGTGAAAGGATTGGTCTAACACGAACACAATATGACGGTGGTGTACCGGAATAGACATTCGATCACAAACCGTGTATGGAGAAGTTTTGTGAAAACTGATAGTTCGAGGGTAAAACAAATTGGTTTACGTTTGGTGCGTTGCATGTTGATTTGGGCCATTGTTGTGCAAACTTAAACTAATCGTAGGCAAAAATATTTTGGAAAACCTTACCAACACTGGAGCAGTGATGGAAGGTGAAAGTCTTTTGTCGGAGGACCTAGAGAGAGAGACATATCACAAGAAATAATGAGATGGGAGTGGGTTAGGTTTTGTGAGAGAACTAAACATATCCTTCCCTCAGCTTAACATATCAAGTAGCACAGAAAAACTTTCCTTATCAATTCCACATCAAAACAGAGAAACAAAAATGAAATTCAATCCAAAGTCAAAGAATTGAGAACCAAAAATTCAGACAACCCGAGAATCACAAAGGAACAAATACGCAAGGGAAGTAAAAATTAGACATAGCCATACACATATAAGCATAGAAAAGTAATGAATATGTGCTTACCTGTTTGTACCCCCTGACACATTATGCTTAAGATGTGGGGAAGGGGAGGTTTTGACAGTTCTCAAGCGGTTTCGGAAGATAGAGAGCTTCCCTCAAAATATAAATATATAAATACATAGAGAGAGAGAGAGAGAGAGAGAGAGAGAGAGAGAGAGAGAGAGAGAGAGAGAGAGAGAGAGAGAGAGAGAAATGATGTGATATTTTTACCTTGATGGAACATGTCAATGCTGGAGTGGCCATTACTGTACGATCCTCAGAGATAATAGGGCTATAGAGATTATAGAGATGGAAGAGACGATGTGATGTGATAGAGAGAGAAGGAGACTATGTGATGTGATATGTATTATTGTTGATATACTAATGTATAAACTTTGATGGAGAGAGAAAGAGCTAGAGAAATAGAGAATTAGAGAGAGAAAAAAGTATGCTGCAGAGTGTAAGAAAAGCGCGAGTGACCAGAGAGTTATTTGGATGAGGCATTTTTTCTCTAGATGAAGATGGGAAATATTTTTAGAACCTGAAAGAAATTTTATGTACTTCTCCAAGACAAGTATGCATAAGCATTCATAGCACGCTAAATATAGCATGAACAAATTAAAGTTGCTTAAGCCCAAGAAAGAACGAAAGCCAAAAAAATAAAGCATTCGAGAAAGATAAAGCAGGAGCAAGGAATTAAAAAATCTTCGATAACACAAGGAAAGATGATAATGGAATTTGTAATTTGAAGACTCCCGTTAATCTTAGTAGTGGTTCCTCATCCATAGTCTCAGCACAAGTGTGCAAGATGGTGTGAAAAAAACCTATTTTCGAGAGAGAAGAAACCACTAAAAAGCATTTCCCAAACTGTGCGTACATATATACAAACTAGTTGAATAGCACATAATTTGCACGTGAAAGGATCTCAAATTTGCACGTAATTTGCACGTGAAAGGATAGTTCTAACACGAACACAATATGACGGTGGTGTACCGGAATAGACATTCCATGTAAAAATTACCTAACAAAAAAATAAAGTAAAAAACCTTTCCAACTCTGGAGCAGTGATGGAAGGTGAAAGTCTTTTGTCGGAGGACCTAGAGAGAGAGACATATCATAAGAAATAATGAGATGGGAATGGGTTAGGTTTTGTGAGAGAACTAAACATATCCTTCCCTCAGCTTAACATATCAAGTAGCACAGAAAAACTTTCCTTATCAATTCCACATCAAAACAGAGAAACAAAAATGAAGATTCAATCCAAAGTCAAAGAATTGAGAACCAAAAATTTAGACAACCCGAGAATCACAAATGAACAAATACGCAAGGGAAGTAAAAATTAGACATAGCCATACACATATAAGCATAGAAAAGTAATGAATATGTGCTTACCTGTTTGTACGCCCTGACACATTATGCTTAAGATGTGGGGAAGGGGAGGTTTTGATAGTTCTCAAGCGGTTTCGGAAGATAGAGAGCTTCCCTCAAAATATAAATATATAAATACATAGGCAGAGAGAGAGAGAGAGAGAGAGAGAGAGAGAGATAAATGATGTGATACTTTACCTTGATGGAACATGTCAATGCTGGAGTAGCCATTACTGTACGATCCTCAGAGATAATAGCGCTATAGAGATTATAGATATGGAAGAGACGATGTGATGTGATAGAGAGAGAAGGAGACTATGTGATGTGATATGTATTATTATTGATCTACTAATGTATAAACTTTGATGGAGAGAGAAAGAGCTAGAGAAAGAGAGAATTAGAGAGAGAAAAAAGTATGCTGCAGAGTGTAAGAAAAGCGCGAGTAACCAGAGAGTTATTTGGATGAGGCGTTTTTTCTCTAGATGAAGATGAGAAATATTTTTAGAACCTGAAAGAAATTTTATGTACTTCTCCAAGACAAGTATGCATAAGCATTCATAGCACGCTAAATATAGCATGAACAAATTAAAGTTGCTTAAGCCCAAGAAAGAATGAAAGCCAAAAAAATAAAGCATTCGAGAAAGATAAAGCAGGAGCAAGGAATTAATAAATCTTAGATAACACAAGGAAAGATGATAATGGAAATTGTAATTTGCAGACTCCCGTTAATCTTAGTAGTGGTTCCTCATCCATAGTCTCAGCACAAGTGTGCAAGATGGTGTGAAAAAAATCTATTTTCGAGAGAGAAGAAACCACTAAAAAGCATTTCCCAAACTGTGCGTACATATATACAAACTAGTTGAATAGCACATAATTTGCACGTGAAAGGAGCTCAAATTTGCACGTAATTTGCACGTGAAAGGATAGTTCTAACACGAACACAATATGACTATGGTGTACCGGAATAGACATTCGATCACAAACCGTGTATGGAGAAGTTTTGTGAAAACTGATAGTTCGAGGGTAAAACAAATTGGTTTGCATTTGGTGCGTTACATTTTGATTTGGGCCATTGTTGTGCAAACTTAAAGTAATCGTAGGCAAAAATATTATGGAAAACAAGAAGAAGCATATGCATCAAAAAAGAAAGTAGGGATGGGTGGTAATATTGCTTAAGGGTGATATTCAAGTGTGTGACTGACACTGCATATTATAGAGGATTGCAAGGAGTAAGATAAGGTATAATTGTTGAAAAATATGTAGAATAAGTAGTGGGATATGTTTGAATAATTAGTGGAAAATCTAATAAAGTGAGATTATATTGTATTTATTTTCCTTTCATAGCTAGCTTGTATCTTGTATAAATAGAGTCCCTCGTTGAGAGAAAACACACATTTATATTTTCTCCCTTCTTTTTTGTTTCTGACATGGTGTTAGAGCACTAAACTCCTAGTAATCTCTTCACTGCATTCTGCTTTGCTAGCGGGTGGCAACTTGCTGTCCACCAGAGCTCTGTCTAGTATATACAACCTTGCGACACTCTTGCCCCTCTTGGCCCTTATGACTATTGGCCCCCACGGCATTCTCGGCCCTAGCGGCTCTTGGCCCTCATGGCAGTATCATCCCTCGCGTCAGCAATCTACCTTCTTCTCAGATGCAATACATTCTACCTTATTCTCAAATGCAATACAGTCTACTTGTAGCAAGCTAGGAGTAGTTGATATCTACTCTGCAGTTTGAGGGGAGGGTTGAAAAACATAAACTAAATTGTGATTCCTGCATATAATAATTAGTTGTCATGACCCATCCCGCTACGCGCAGAAATAGGACACGTGGCACTCCACCAAGGCTCATTCAATTCCATTAAAGTAAATAGCTGCAGAAAACATAAGTATAATTTCAGAGTTATAAAAAGTTTTGCGCATTTGGAAACACTTAAAGAAACACCACTTTTGAAAACAGCAATCCAATAGACTGATCAAAAGTCTGCTCCACTTGTTGGGTTTTAGGGTCTCTGCATCTTGCATATCCAGTCGACCAGACTTATGATCAGTCCATTGGAGTAATATTATGTTGTGTCTTTAATTTTATGGTTTTATTAATTATTGATTGATCATTATGAGACCTTTGAGTGAAGTGCTCATATTAAATGATCAGGATGGTGGGTTGTTTAGCTTGTTATATATTAAACATCTAATATTAAATGTGGAGTAATTTGCAACTAAGATGACCAAAATCAAAAGGGTTTGGCAATAGTTTAAAAAAAAGAAAGAAAGATTAAAAGTGTAAGAGGTTAGAGAACGTTCGGGCAAGTGTAATGAGAAACTATTTATGTTAAAACAAAATGTTTCTTACTGTTATTTCTGAATACTTAATTTAGGAAATAGGTTATTATAACTCTTTTTGATATGCGTTGAAATGGAAAGAGATTTAATTATTGATGAGCTTGTGCACTCCATAGTTTACCACATTTTGGAGCATAAAATAAATGTAAGATTGTTAGTTGACACGCGATCAGTAAACTTAATGCATTGGAAGCTACATTATATTATTTTGGGATTATCTCCATTACCTTTTCAGTACTAGAGGTCACGCTAATCTAAGAATTTCTCAGTATATTATTTTGGAGAAATGTTTCACTAAACTATAAGAAATTTCTCAGTAAATATGAGAAATTTCCCATATTATATGAGAAATGTTTTACTAAACTATGAGAAATTTCTCAGTGAAGATTGAGAATTTCAGAGTAAACGTTGAGAATTTCTCAGTCTGTATGAGAAATTTCCCACTTGAAAAGTGTGAGAAATTCTCATTATATTATGAAAAACTGTAATTGTTAATTAATTTCTCTCAGTACTTTGCACGATTATGTTATAATAACCTATGTGAAAAGACTGAGAAATTCTCACTAAACTATGAGAAATTTCTCAGTAAACATTGAGAAATTCTGAGTAAACATTGAGAATTTCTCGGTAAATATGAGAAATTTCTCATATTCATGTGATGCTGTTTGAGGAAGTTCAACGAAAGTAAAAGAAAGCAAAAATGCTGTAAAGGTATTACTTGAGCACCCATCTAAAAACAATTTACTTACCACCAATCTGCCAGTACAACTTTAAACAAATAGCAAGCCCGAATACATCCCAGTGACCTCTCGCACAAGAGTAAAATCATATACGGAACTCAAAATCATATATACCTTTAGTAATTGTCTTCTTATATAGCTATGAGCAGCCTCAACATATACCTTTACTTACAAGCTAAGTTGAGAAACTGTCTAACTTGATCTCCTAAGCATCCAATGCATCCAATTCTTCCAAATCTGAACTCAGCTCTTTATAACTCCAATCCTTGGCTAGGTTGCCATCCGTCTTATAATCCCCACCCAACATTTCAATCTCTGTCTCCAGTTTCCACAATTGCCTCCTAGAAGGCATGTTCTTGGGTTATTTTTTGACGTGCTGACCCAAACCACATGCCTTCTTCACCAATTGGAGTAGTTTGGGAAGATCTGTGAGCTTCAGAAGCAAATCCCTATTGGACCTCAAATTGTTGTTAATAGTTTGATTGAGTTCAGTCCTTTCTTCCAAAATCTGCCTCCTTGTGAGCCGAGTCTTGTTTTCCGTCTTCTGCAACCTTTTGCTTCGGCCATCCACGACTGATATAGATAAGACCCGCTGAGGCTGAGGCCGAGCTGCAACGTGAAGCAGTGAGATTATTCAGAAAGGAAGGTTTGGTGTGCGCGTTGACTATTCAGAAAGGATTTGAGTCAAGATTCAAATTCTATTGGAAGCTAAAATTTGTTTCAGAAATTGAGTAAGGAATGATGATAATCAATTGAGGTAAACTAGCATTGCTATAATAGATGAGCAAAAATTGAATTAAAGATCATTTTGAGTTTCTGTTTTAGAAATTTGTGTCACAGCCCGGTCCCATAATAGCGGAACCGGAGCCCGTGGCACGCCACCGACGCTAAACCAAATCATTAACGTTCCCAAAAATTAGTTTGAAGAACACACGCAGCGGAATAAACAAGTCATTTTTGAAAACTATTCGTCCAGTCGACTGATCCTCAGACCCAGTCGACTGATCCAGGTCCAGCAGAAAGTTGGGTTTTAAAACACCATCCAGTCGACTGCTTTCTACACCCAGTCGACTGGGGCTTCAAATTTTCAGTCGACTGATACGGTCCAGTCGACTGAAGTCCAGCCTGGTACAAAAAACTAAATTGAAAACATGATCTAGTCGACTGTGTCGGGGACCCAGTCGACTGATCCTCTATGAAACAATGCAGAGAGTTGCTGAAAACAGAGGCTCCAGTCGACTGTTTTCTCAACCAGTCGACTGATTTATGGCAGCAGCACATTCTACAGAGTTTTCTAAGTTTAAAAGCTTTTGAATTCGAACGGCGATCAAACACACACTTCCAAAAGTACTCCAAAGCAATCCTAACTGTATTAACATATTACCGAAGCACAATTACAACATGTTATTAACTATTACAACGTTTTAGATTTGTTCTAACATACTAAGTTAAACATAACTAAAACCATAAGAATTCTTATTACAACATTTCCTACTGTCTCAAAACTACAAGATTAATGTTCAAGTTGCCTTCTAAAAGAACTCCCAACCCACGTGCTCACTTCTGCGATTCCTCGCCAGCATTTATACCTGCAATGGTTATTTGAATAACCACACATATTTCGATTTGTTTAAGCTAAAGCTTAGTGAATAAATCAACATATGTACATGAATGATAAACATGTCCGCATTCACATCTCTACATTTCATACTAGTCGCCGGAGACTCATGTGCCCGTCCATACTCCCAATCCGCGACTCCTCGCCAATAAGTCCACGCGAAAGGGTAAGACCCACGATTCTACAAACAATCATGCGACCTTAATGCCTATATCGGCTCCACAAAATGGCACGGTGACCACGTGCTCCTTCTGACCCAAATAAGCAACTTAACATGCTCAAATACATATCACCATACTCGCGGTAATCAAAACATATCACCGTGCTATTGAGCCTACATATCAATATAAATGCCCAATATGAACTACACAATATATCTCTAAGAATTAATACATGCTATTCACACAAAACATGAATACATGTCAAGAAATCATTCCAAAGACATAGTTGAATCACTCACCTCCAAATAACGCTCCTATAATTCAATCTGAAGAAAACCCGTGCACAAAGAACGTGCAGAAGTCCGTCTAGTAAAATTCCTATGGATCAAAATTCCATTTATCAACTTTTATGAAAAATTATAGAAAATAACTTTTCGGAAAACTTAGCCAAACATGCCCTAATAGGTATCAAAACGAAGCTCTTACCTCGAGGAGCTCAAATATGAAATCTGGGAGAAACCAGACTGACGGAAGGTCGTCGTTTGGCGTCGCAAAGCTCTAAGCTCCAAAATCTCCCTCTAGCCCCCTTTTGGCCTCCTTCTTGAACTTAGGTTAGAAGTTAATGAAATATCTAAGTTCATCTCTATCTATATATAGGCAACATTCTCGGGGAATTACGTTTACCTCCCCACGAGTTTTCCAAACTCCTAATCAGTCTCTGAAACTTTCTATACAGCTTATTCATAGCTTTACGAGTGAAACCTCAAAATTATAAAAGTTTCCGACTAAGTTTCGTTTGGTCGCTAAAACGCGAATTTCTATATGACGTTTCCGAAGTTGCTAATTAGCCTACCAAATTAATAGCGTGTTAATTCGTCCTCACCAGGATACTAAATCTAACATCAGAAATATATTCAAAGCCAGAAAATAATACAGATATTGAAATACACAGGTAAACATTTATTTTCAGATAAACATTTAAAGTGTTCCACAGTGACCGTCTCACACTCGGAGAGATGTCACAACAACAAATTCTAAATCACCACAGTCTCAGAGGGTTCTCTAATACAGACACCCAAATCAACTCGTGAGTCAAAACTCACCCAAACATGTGTCATAAGACACGCCACATCACATTATCATGCATGACAATGTAATGCAAATGCAATAACACAAATGTGGGTGTTATAATTTGTGATAAAGTACTGAAAGGAAAGTGATTGGGCTCTGCTCTACAGTAAAATGTATCAGAATCTCAAAGTCAAGCATTTACTTCATGTGAAGGTAGCTCAAGCAAATGGGTTCAGAAGAAATATTGAAGTAAATAATGAGATTTGAGTATATAATACGTTAGTAATTGGGTATGCGATATTACTAATTGTATTTCATTGATATGATGACTTAGTAATTAGTTACAGGGACACAAGTCTTCTTGAAGATTGAGATGTCGAGAAACCTACTTTCAGATGGAAAATGTAAAGCATTATTTGCAATATGTGGTATAAGGGCAGAAATAATAAAGGTTCATGGGGTTATTGTGATTAATATTATTAATGATCTGCAATTGAATATTGATCGTAGTAAATTTCATGACGGGGGTAGCCAAAGTCAACAAGAACTAGTCGTTGTCATATATATGATTTTGTGGACATGTTGATCTAATCAGATCGTGGTTACAAATTGAAACTGCAGATTTGCTGCGATTAAACAACCTAAATGTGAAAAAAATTTGCGAAATTATGTGGATACTAGCACTTGTCTTCTTAGAAGGAAAGAGTCGATTATGAAGAAGTTCTGGAATCTTGTGAGAATTAATGGAAATGAGACTAAACTTTTGGGAGATGTTTAATCATCCGCTGATATCTAGTAGGGAAATACAATAACGACAAGTGAGTTTTGTTCTAGAATGATTGGGGAAATGACTACTGTGAAAAGAGAAATATTCTAGAAGTTTTATCTTCAAAAAAGGGTATAGTTTGACGAACCAAGTGAGATTGAAATTCCGGTATGTCAATTGAAAATGTCGAAAAGAATGGGGAGCAATGGGTTGCGATTGTGGTCACACCAGTGGGTATAATGTATTTTATGATCATGTTGTTACATATGAACCAGTAGAGTTTCGAGCAGAAACACTTACATCTATTTGATTCGTGAAGTGAGAAAAGTTTGGGGACAAACTTCCTAAAAGGGAGGGAGAGATGTAATACCCGTACCTGAAAAAAAAGGTAGTAATATTTATTTTGCATGCATTAATTAATATAATTAATTGCATGTGATAATTTGGGTACGTTCCAATTACCCCGATGTGATAAGTGCTTGATAAAGGGCACAGTTGCACAGATGTGAAACGGGACCCACAGGAGGCTCAGATTGGTTAAATTGCATTTATGTGAATAAATGGTAGACATGTAAATGTAAATGTGTACATTATAATACATGTTGATGCCACATGATTATTTAATTGATGAAATGTTAAGTGCCTTAATATTCTATCATTGTTCATGATTATTTATGAGACGAGTTTGGGTACCCTTGTGAGTGCGTAATTGGACACGTGACGTAATTAGTAGGCTAATTAGTGCCTTCATATGATATTTGGGACCACGTTTGGAGCCCATGCGTGACATAGATATAGATTCACTTAGATATTGGGATAGTAGTATAATTAGTTTGGATATTGTAATAAGGTCTACAAAATAGTTGAGGGTCTAAATATAAATAAGAGTTAGTTTATGTGAGTTGAGATGCACTATAGCATCTCTCATCCTCATTATCTTCTAAAAAAAACAAACCAAACCAAACCAAACTTGAGTCTGTGTGTTGTGTTTCTTGGCGGCGGCGACGTGTGTACATATACATATAATATATATATATATAGTATTAGTTAAATAAAAAAATAAATAAAGATAAGAAAGAAAAAAAAACAAAGAAACAGACACAGAGAGTGAGAGAGCCGAGAGCTGAGGAGATAAGGGGTTCTCCGCCACTTTTGAAGCCATAGCTTCACTATTTGTTGCTCAAATTGTGATACGAAGTCATATTTGGACTCGTGGGGAAAAGCCTAACCTTATGGTATAATTTAAATTGCGTTTAATCGATAGATTTTTTGTGACTCAAATGGGTTGGTAACATATATTTTACCAAATTGTGTAAGATTAACTACAAGTTCATATTTGGGCTGGATTTAGGAAAAATTCGGGGTTTCTATGCTTATTTGATTACTCGTAGAGGTGAGTGTCCTAATCCCAAAATTGGATATTCAATATCATTTATTTGTTAGTGAATGCTTAAATTGCTTAATTGTGATTAAGTAGAAAAGCATGTGATTAATTATTATTTAACATGTTCAAAAAAAAAATGCTGAAATTGCCATGTTGACATGTTGAGTTGCTTATGTGCTTATTTGGGTCAAAGGGTCTCAAGTGATAATCACCATTATTTAGCCCATATATAAGAGACGCCATTCCTTAGAGAAAAGGGGAATGATAATGAAGTCCTCAGAGAAAAAGGGGACGGTGGTGACGACCATAGCGAATTGACTATGGTCACGAGAGAATGAGTGATTTCGCTGCATGCGACGGAAAAAGTGAGAATGGCCCGGAATCAGGGGTCCAGAACGATGGTGATTGATTACTTGACACGCCTGCGACCATTTATTGTTGTGAATGCTTAATTGGTGTTATGAATCATTAAATACTCCAATTGCATGATTAGTACCACGTACTCACTAAGCGAAAGCTTATTCGATTTTTGTGGCATCACAGTGAGAAATGATCAAGACTATGGGGCTGGGTTTACTAAGATGGGTTTTGTATTATTCATTTTATTTATTTTCAAATTACTAGTTAGAGATGTTTGGGAGTTGTAGTATAATGATTACAGTTTTATGTATAAGAGCATATTAGAAGTTATGATTTTAACTTTTATTATGTTAGGATGAAAATATATTTAAATATATATATATATATTAGTTAGGTTTTGATGTGTTTTGGAATACTTAAGGAAATAAAATGTTGCAGGGGTTTAAATATTTTGGTTTATGAAAACAGGGTGAATTGTGCTATAGTAGGGGAAACTTTGCCCAAGTACGATTTGACTGTTTTAAAACTTTATTTTATCTCTTTCTACTATTCTGTTTGATAAATGATATTTTACCCCTGGTATTTCAGTCAAAATAATATTTTTTGGAACGTTAAAAGTGATTGTTTGGTCCTTGTTAGCTTTGTTACACATGTCTTAGCCCGCGGGGGCGGGTTTGGGTGTGACATATACATTCCAATCCATTGGTAAACATGCCAATCAATTGGTAAACATACCAATCGGTTGGTAAACATTCCAATCGATTGGTATCAGCAGTTTCTCCCCTGTTACGAGCCTATTTTTGACCCATTTTGAAATTCGAATGCAAACATGACTTGGAATATACGGTTCTCTCCGTTTTTCCACAAGGATCGTGAATACGCGATCGGTTTTAACTAATTTCAATCGTAGCTCTCGGATTTATGAAAAACCAAGAGGTGATGAAATTTCATTTTTAATACACGTCGCGATACAAATGAATTAGGCTCTATAACTTAAACCATAGTCTCTATGTACTGTAATCTTTCATATTCATCTTTAAAAATGAATTTTGGTTGAGGTTGGAAAATCACGTTTTTCAAGCTCAAGCTCCATGGTTAAATTTGACAATGATGGTTCACAATTACAAACCATACAAGCAGTAAACAAGTAGGAAATTACATTAGGAGTGAGTTAATGATACTCACTGAGATTGAATATAGAGAAATTGTTGAGAAAGATGAGCACAATAAGAATCCAAATCCAAGCTTTGGCTATGGAGTCCAAGGGCTCTCTCTCTCTCTCTCTAAGAAATTTTCTGTAAACTACTATCTCTCTCAACTCTCTCTATGTTTGTATTGTGCAGAAGGTGTGAGCTGTGTAAGAGTATAGAGAATATATATATATATATATATATAGAAGATCAAGACTTGGGGGCCAAGATCATTCTCCCATACTCAACAAATTTATTTATTTTTTTCAAATTTACTAATTACAAGATATGTATATACGTATATAAGTCTACATATACACAGATGAAAGAACTCCCCAGTTGTCACGACCCATCCCACTACGCGTGGAAATAGGACATGTGGCACACCACCAAGGCTCATCCAAACATCATCTAACGATACGCAGCGGAAAGAACTTTAAAACAACCCTGGGTATTTTAAAACTTAGGGAACATTACCCTCTGAGTTTGTAAAATCCATTGAAATCAGAGTTATAAAAAGTTTTGTTCAATCAAAAGTGTTCACAAGAATCCATTTAAAAAATACAGAGGTTCAGTCGACTGCCCAGTCGACTTTACTAGGGTCCAGTCGACTGTGCCTGGCAGAAACTAAAACCCTAAATCCTCAACAGAGGTCCAGTCGACTTCACAGTCGACTGCTTTCAGAAACCAGTCGACTGCTTTTCTATAATAAGAAGCAGTGGCCAAAATTAACAGTGTTCAGTCGACTGTCCAAGGGGTCAGTCGACTGCTTTTCTATAATTCCCTTACAGTGTCTCAATCCCACGAGGTCCAGTCGACTGACCTTGGGTCCAGTCGACTGCTCCCCTGCTGGGCAGCCTGTGTTGAAAATTAACAAGTCCTGCTACTCAATACCAACAA